>CM060077.1:3850000-5185000 GCA_030533445.1 Cyprinodon diabolis
GAGTACGTGAAACCAATTAGATCCAACTTCATTTGATTGTTCTTCTGAAATATGTCTTGCCCTCTTATGTCTTTGTGGTTTTTATGACTCGAGGTGGTGCAATCCCCATTACTGTTTAATTCTGTTCATTTTTTGTTATCTTTACAATTAAGTTAGTGATATTCTGTTAAAAATACCAGAAAGGCAACATGGACAAAATCACTTGGACTTTCTGCTTATATCCTCAGTTATAATCTTAAATGGGTGAAGCTGTGATTGCTGATGTGATGGAAATCTGTCTTTCTAAATAAATAAATAAAAAAGACCTGCAGGACAGCTGCCCTCGAGGACCGACTTTGGGGATGCCTACTGTAGGTCTAACAAAGTATTAGATGTATAAAAAAGGAGGCTTCGATCCCCCTGGATTGCCCAAGGTGGTCACATGGTGGCATTTCCCGTTTTTGTTGAATATATCATTAATCTAGGTATTAGCTCTCCTAAAGATTTAATTCTGAGAAAAATAAAGAATTATAACTTTTTCTCTTTACTATATAACAGAAATAGCTCCCATGATACGCATCAATTTAATACTTCAGAGAAATTTCTAATAGATTGTGAAATTTAAGGGCTTTCTATCTCAACAAAGAAACAAAGCCTATAGCATGTGTTTCTTCTTTTGCTTTTATTATGTCTACGCTAAAAACAACAAAAACAGGCCAAAGCTTTTTTTCTTAAACATTGAACTTGCATTCAAACAGCCTTAGAACGTCAATGATTACAAAAAATATCTTCCATTTTTTATGCTGTTGCAGTCCCTTCACAATTATCTGTCACTTCAAAGTAATTAGGTCAAAACACAATAAATCATTCAAGTCCTCTCTGCTCTTCTTTAATTCAGATTAGTTATGATATTCTAAATCCTACATGTGTGCGCTAACAGCGCCATGCTAACACATGTGGGTAAGTAACCAGATCTGGATGAATAGTGACTTAGCCTCTGGATGCAGTTTTTGACTTACCACAGCACGCTGCCTTTCTGCAGGCAGAGAGGTTCTGCTGTGTTGATAGTGGTGGGAGGGGAGAAGAGGCAGCTGATGTTCCTCTCGGTGAGAGGAAGGCCTCTCAGAGATGATGAGTGGAAAGGGGCCTTTTAGAAGATCTCTGAGTCAGAGCGAGTGGGGAGGCATCAGGATATTATTAGGGAGGTGTTCCTGCTGCCCTCCTGTTGGAGCTGAAACAAATGGCTCTGCTGCTCTAGACTCAGGACCCACCTGCCCTGCGTTGCTTCATCCGGGTTTCTGTGGGAGACACTCGGCGCTATTAAACCTGTAATTCTCAACAGATTATAGACCCGGTGACATTTTGGATCGTTCAGAAAGGGAACCGGGTTGACATCTGCTCTCCACAAATGTGGCTGCCACAGGCAAAAAGCAGAATATTGACTTCTGGGGTAATTAGCCCATCACTGTCTCCACATGTTAGTTACCTGAAGACTGACAATCTGTTTCTAGAACAAAGCTCACAATAAAAGAAACCCAACTGAGGACCTGCTTTGTTATTCTGAGGCTCGGCAGTCTCTGTGTTATCTTGAGTGAAACAGCCACAATGCATTTAATCTGCAGTTTAAATGTACTTAAAGGAATGATAAAAAGTAAAGCAGGAAGACGGAAATGTCACTGATGAACGCTTTTTTTTTTTAAAGCTTTGTGCAAAACATAAAGGCAGAGAAAAAAATGTTAATGAATTGTCTGCGGAGGAGCAGATCAGAGCAGCCAAACGAATTTCATATCACACCTAAAGACCTGGCATTTAATTAAAGGGGCCTGAAAAATGGCTGCTTGGTAAGCTGACAACAGTTTCTCTTGAAGCAAATTAAAGAAATCAATTACTGCCGTGTGAAAGTGTAATGCCAGCGCACTGGAGCCCCACAGCGCCACAGTGAGACAC
Source organism: Cyprinodon diabolis (assembly GCA_030533445.1). NCBI lineage: Eukaryota > Metazoa > Chordata > Actinopteri > Cyprinodontiformes > Cyprinodontidae > Cyprinodon > Cyprinodon diabolis. The sequence continues at coordinate 3,851,927 of CM060077.1, forward strand.
AAGGCCGACGGGAGAGGAGCGAGGGGGAGGAGGAGGTGCCACATCTGACGGGCCCGGCTGCAGAGTTTATCACGTCAACCTGTTACAGGCAACAGAGCCTGAAAGGGCCCACGCGCTGGAATGAAGCCGCAAATCAGCCGAGCTGCCTCCACAAGCCTGAGCATCCTCCACTCTCTTCCCTCTTACTCATCCTCTTACCTTCTCTGAGGCTAAAATTCACAGTAAACACATATGCTACCAAAGTTCACCATGTTCACGAATAATAATAGGCAGAGTCCCTCAGAAAATATGAAAAACACTTACAGGGGACCTAATATTCAAAGTTTTCCTTATATTTCCATTCCAGTCTCTACTGCTTACAGAAACAATCCAAATACAAAAAAAAAAAAAAACCACATTGCTATTTTTGCACAATGAGTATTTTTTGGTGTCTGGAAAACAAATTGTTTCTGCGGATTATTACTTCATCATGAAACTGCACCTGTCCTGGCAACCCAGCTCCGCCCACTTTATTATTAGAGAAGGAAAACGTTTGTTCAGCTGGTTTTAAATGTGTGGCCACAGCCTGGTCAGTCAGGTAAACTTAAGCCATGCCCCTTCTATAGCCCTAACCCTGCTAGACAGGCTAGCAAACTATAGCTGAGATAAATAATTCGTTTAGAGTCTTTAGAACTGAGGAAGCGGGACTCACATTTGAGGGGGTTCTTGTTTTTCCCTGATCCAGTCGATGTGGGTTTATCCATAGAAGAGGGAACTCGTTGGTGAGCGGACAGGTAGACATTCGTTGGACCCTGAGGAGCAATGGAGCAGACTGTCACTTGGATTTCCGAAAGGGACTTGAACGGCTCGTGTGGATGTTTTCCCCTATGAACTCAGTTAATCCTTCATGGGGGAGAAGGCCAGGCATCCAGTTACACAGGAAGGCTTCCTGCTGAAAAGGCAAAGACAAAAACAAAGTTAGACTCAGAGAAACAAAGGCTTGGATTAGACTCAGCTAAACTCAGCTTGGCTAGAGTACGCCAAACAGGTCAACATATTCTAATTATCAGTTTGTATGAAATCGTACGAAAAGTTATGCACACTATTTCGTACGTTTTGGACGTTTTTCCTCAAAAAACCACATCAGTGCGCATGCGCTGGCAGACAGAAAAACAAAGCAGATCCACGGACGGACGTAAAACTGGGAAAAACAGTGCAATAATCACTTCTTCATGTCTCTAACTACATTGCTTGCTGTTTTATATCTTAGGGTTAGGGTCAGGGTTAGGGCTAATTGTTTTTTAAATTCTATGTTATTAAATGGTGCGTCAGATGCGCATATGACGAAAAAAACGTCCAAAACGTACGAAATTACGGTGCATAACTTTTCGTACGATTTCATATGAACTCATGAGAATACACTGAACTGGTAGACACTCGAGGTAGTGACAGTCCGCCGCTCAAATACTCCTCAGTGATGAATCAATGAGCTGCAGGTGTGCAGGAAGGCCAAAGAGAACAGGGCACCACCTGGTGGTGGAGTGAGAAAAACACACAAACAACCCACATGAACTGGATTCCTGACACTGAGCAGATTATCAGCAGATATGAGGTGTGTGCCATGATTGGAATCTCTAGATTATATAACATTATAATCTCTGTCATATCAGTATTCTGCTGTAATGTGCTGTTGTAAATTAAAACCATAAAATAATGATATCATATCACATAGATGTTTCTCACCAGCCCAGATAGAGGTTCACCACTAGAGTCAACAGCACTCACAATTAATGATTAATCTGCAGAAGTGGATAGTAACTAATTACATTTACTCATGCATATTTAATTTAGTAACCATTAAAAATAAATTATTTAGGGTTAGCTGTATTTTACCGTGCTGTTTACTTTTAATCAAGTAATATTCTTGTGGTTACTGTACCCACCAAGGGGAACAGAAATCATTTGGAGTTCTGGTGAAAATACAATAAACAGTAACTAATGTTTCTAGAAGGTTTCTATAATTTCCGCCTTAATCTGTGGAATGTTGCAAAAATTAGAAATCTCCTGTCCAGGGGTGATGCTGAGAAACTAGTCCATACATTTGTTACTTCAAGGCTGGACTATTGTAATTCTTTACTATCAGGAAGTCCACAAACTGTAGTTAAAAGCCTTCAGCTGATCCAAAATGCTGCAGCCAGAGTTCTGATGAAAATGAAAAAGTGAGATCATATCTCTCCTATCCTGGCTTCTCTTCATTGCAGTGGCGGATCTAGACCAAATGTACAACGGGGCCAGGAGGGGGCCAGCGTGTTTTCTTGGGGGCCCAGAAAAGCATAAAATAAAAAACAGGGCAAGAGATTCGCCGCCTTTTACAGCTGCTTTTTGTATCTCTGCTTCTGTCTCCTTGAACCCCAGTCGGCCTCGGCAGATGGCCGCTCGCACTGAGCCTGGTTCTGCTGGAGGTTTCTTCCTGTTAAAAGGGAGTTTTTCCTCTCCACTGTCGCTACAAGCATGCTTAGTGTGAGGGATTGTATTTGAGTCAATGCAATCAACTGGTTTTCCTTAGATAGAAAACTTTGTATCAATTTGACTGTATGATCTGGTTGAACTGTAAAGTGCCTTGAGATGACATGTGTTGTGAATTTGGCGCTATATAAATAAACTGAATTGAATTGAATTGAAATTCAAATATATTATATTAAGAGAGCTGAAGTGAAATTTCTTTTCAATTAGGTTCAATAAAAATTCTATTTCTTATGAGGTCCATATACGTTTATAATTTAGGAATTTTAAATATTTTTGACTTAATTTAAGTTAAAAGTACCGTTTTCTATCAAATTTAGATTTGAATAAAAAAAAAACTGTTAAATTCATCTGTAAAAATTAGAGCATTTTTTTTTCAATTTGTTGTGAAAAAAAAAAAAACATTTAGCAGATAAAAACTGGGTTACTTTCTCAATACCACTGAAGCTATTGTCATGATGGGTTCAGGTTCTTAGCCCATATGCAGAACACAACGGAGGCTGGGTAAAAGTTAAACAAGGTTTATTGAATGTTTTACAATAAAGAGGCAATGTAATGGGTCAGGGGCTGGTCCGGGCTGGTTCACAGAAGTCTGCTGAGAAGATAGTTTGATTAGTAGGCAGGCTGATGAGAATGAGTCTTTGATAATTCAGAATTATACCTTGACTGAATCCGGGCTTCTCTTTGAGAGAGAGGGAACCGTTGGGTCCAGAGACTGTTTGTTCAGCAGAGTTCCTGAGCAGCTGCAGCGTCTAGCTTCTGACTTTAATGGCAGAACTTGATCTAAGTTTCCAGCTCTTAACTAAGAGCAGCAGGGGAATCCACATAGGAATCTTCAGGTTTGGCTCTCCAGGGCAGATTGGCAGGTTAAGCTCATCCAGAGCTTCAGGCTAGAGACAGGGTTCCTGTGAGGCAAAAACAGAAGAGAGTTAGAATCTGATCTCTCTCCAGAGACAGCTAAGATTCTTTCAGTTTCAAGGCTCAGGTTGCTAACCAAACTAGGTCAACACCTAGTACGGCGTCGAAGCAAGGTCTGGCAGCTGGTTATAAAGGGCAGGTCTCCTGATGAGTAGATGCGTCTCAGGTGTGCTGGAAGAATCCAGCTCTAGGAAACCCACAACGCACTCTGCTGGAGGAAGGTGGTACAGCTCCAGAGCTTGAGGCAGAGAAAAGGCTATAGAATGGGGAAAATGCAAGTTTGAACCAAAGTGGCGGGAAAACGAGGAACTCAGGACATGGCTGCAGCCTGTCCATGGTGAAGATGGTGAAGGATTTTGCCGTTTATTCATATATATATTCATATATATATATATATATTCATATATATATATATATATATATATATATATATATATATATATATATATATATATATATATATATATATATATATATATATATAAGTCATGGGTATTTGTTGATGGCATTAAGATTATTTCTAAGAGCATTAAAAGGCATTAAATAAGAGTTACTCATTCATGTATAAACCCTGTATTATTATGTCTTCAGTACAGGGGCCATAGCAGGGGCCAGGACATGATCTACAGGGGCACTGGCCCCCGTGGGTCCTTGTCTAGAACCAGCCATGCTTCATTGACTTCCTGTTGAATCCATAATAGAATTTAAAATCCTCCTTCTCACATATAAAGCCTTAAATTACCAAGCTCCATCTGATTTTAGAGATCTGATTGTCCTTTATGTTCCTAACAGAGCACTTTCACTCTCAATCTGCAGGTTTACTAGTGGTTCCTAGAATTTCTAAAAGTAGAATTTGAGGCAGATCTTTTAGTTATCAGGCTCCTCTCCTGTGGAACCACTTTTAGTCTACCAGGGTTTGAGTTTGTTGGAAGGAGCTTCAGTTCTTCAGAAACACTGCTGACCTCCAGAGTGTGAATTGTCTGGATTCCTCAGATACCGTTATCAAAAAGGTTTTTTCTTTATCTAAACCGATTTCATAAATCACACAAAGAATGGCCGCTGAAATAAAATGTTGGCATTTATGGCAGCCAGACAGCTGTGGTCATACCTGAGGTGGCCGTGGCAGGATAATGAGAAGCAGGGAGGTAAAAGTAGACATCAACACTCTTCTAAAAGCAAAGCAACTGTTTACGACCATTAGCCTGAGTTGATCATTGACGTGAAATCAGATTAGTTTCCATCCTGATGTACTCACTGAGTTACTTCAGGTCATGCAGTCTGTGCAGGTAATAACTAAAGATAGAGCCTGGTTTGAAGGCCTCTTCAAGGCTCGAACAGATAATAATCACATGCTAGGGCCACAGCCTGTTGAAAGAAAAGCTGCTGTATTATGGAAATATTTGTTGTCACTTTCCTGCTGCTCACTTTTAATAATGTATATTAGGTGTGCTGCGCTGTGCACTTCAGGTGGGAATGACTGCAGCCTCTCTATATGTTAATCTCACTGTTATCAAATCAATGTCAGCGCACATTACAGCAGCCGTATTCATACCCAGGCTTTGTGGAGCCGCACAGGCAGGCGCTCAAGGTCAGTGTTGGTTTGACGAAGCGCTGACATGGGCATTAATGTTCGCCGTGCAAACCAGCAGTGAGGAAAGCTTTGAATGACAGGGAATACATTTATTTAAAAACTGAAGATTTTTGGGCTACAGGAGAACCTTTAGCTCTCATCCCTCTGCTGTCATCACATTTGCTGTAAGTAGGAACTGCATCGCGGCAAAGACGCTACATCAGACGCCATGCTGGGACGTCTTTAGGGAGGATGATGTCCCTCCGCTTCAATCTGCCAGGTCCTTATTTTGTGGCCTTTCTAGGAACATCATGTGAATTCTGTATACAATATAAATGATTTTTCCATTCCTAGACATGTAAAGGTATTTTGGGGGAATTTTTTGCAATTTTTTTAAAAGACCTGCCCTCTCCACTTAAAAAAATGCACATGCACAACCCTGTACCCGCTCCTGATAGGGAATGCCTATTAAATGCGTGCGAGAGAGTGCACGAACCCAATTACCCTCGTGCACGTTCTGTTTAAAAGGTGCTGTTCTCATAGATCATACAAGCTTCCTTGGCTTGTTGGGTAGCGACAACCTATGGCAACAGCGAGCCGCTGTGACAGCAAATCCCAGAATGCTTTGCGCTGAGAGCTCTTTTTTCCGGGATATATCTGCCTTTTCTGAGGCTTTTCTTTTCCTCTCATACACTTTGTAGACACTTTCTCTCTTACGACCATTTTAAAAGAACCACGGTTAAAAGGTGACCTTCAATGACTGTCTGAAACCGTAGATCACCACAAATATATATACGCCTGAAAGTGTTTATGCTCATAAAAAGATAGCTAACATAGCGAGCACATAGAACAGCCTTACGTAAACATATAAACAGAATGATTGACAATTAGGAGGACCCCTTAATTAGATGATCCACCCAGAAACAGTCATTCAGTTTGGTTTATAGACAATTTCCTGATTCACATATTTTATAAAACACCTGAACTGACCATTTTTGTTTTGTTTCTTTTTTCTGTCTTAATGTTGGCAGTGGGCTTTAGGCTGCCCTGCAAGGCTTTAAACCTGGGTTTGAATGGAGACTAAGCCATTCTCAAGCACATATCAAGGAGCTCATTTTGAGCCTGGATCCAGATTTATTGTTGATTCTGTTCATGGTGGAGAATCCTGCTTCACAGCAGCAGGTTGAGCCAAACATCCTCTAAATGGGCAGGGTGATCTCTGAGCACACCATGTCAATTTTTTTCACCAGTTCATGGACTTCTTCCAGCAGTCCACTCTTTCTATGCTTACTTTTTTCCATCGCCAGGCTTTCCACAGGTTTTCCTTCTATGTCTAAAAGTGGCTCGCGGCAGTGATCCAGACTGACACAGCTCATTGGCTAATTGTATCACGTGTAGCTTGGTCCCGGAAGCTCCAAAAGGCTTTACCATATCAACAGGAGAAGCGGTGCAAATGAAGTCAAACACTGTTGTCAGACAACATGCGGTAATTTATAAATGTTTTGAATCAAGTTGCCAGCAGGTGGGTCCAGGTCCGGGCCGCGGTTCGCTAATCCATGACCTCAGCCCTATACCTCTGATATAAATACTGTGTGCTCCTAGAGAATGGAAGATGAAAAACATTTTTATAGACTAAGGAAATTAAAAATGATCGAGCCAAAAAAAAAGGAAAACTGTACACCTTTTTATTTGGCAAGGCAGGGCAATTTTATTTCTATAGCATAATTCAGTACACAGACAATTCAACGTGCTTTACATGAATTAAATGAGAAAAATATCAGAAAATTTTTTTGTAAAAACAAATAAAGAAAAATAAAAAAATTGGACCACAAAAGAGCAGAACAAAAACAAGTTAAAAAAAACAAGAGCCGAGGTCTGATGCACTACAAAAATTTGCAGAGATGTCGAGTAACTGAGTATAAATAGTAACTCTTCAGTACAAAGTACTTACTTTAGGTACTTTAAGTACATATTTCTGAGTAACTGGTTTGTTTATTATATACATATAAATGAAGACATGAAGCTACAGCTACATAAAACCAGGGAAAATCAGTTTAAGAGAATCTGTCCAGTTGGAGCAAAGTTTGCTTTTAGAAAATGATTGATAGCGACATTAATGAAGACCAAAGGGCTGGAAAACATTGCAGATAACGGATCAGATCCTGTGATGTAACACAACACCAGTTTGTCCTCTATTAGAGTTTTAATTCACATGTTTTAACTTTTATTGCAATTTTAATTGTATTTGCAACTTAATGCATTAAATGTCAGAGCTCTAAAATATTTTTTTTTTTTTCTGAAGGATTTTTGTTCAATTCATTGTATATTTTTCTGTCTAAAATTTCAAATAATACAAAAGTAGACCGTATCAATATTTTTTGTGTTCTCTCTTTGAACATGTGAACAAGATAAGAAAGCAACCATAGTTTATTCATTTTAATAGAATACCTTTTTTTAAAAATATATATATTTTGTATCTTTTAAGGCAGAAACTTATAGTATTTCTTAAGAACAAAAAAGTGTTTTTCATGTAAAGGAGCTCAGTAGAGTACTTTCAGTTTTCTTTTCCCACAGGTACTTTTACTTATGTAAATAATGTGAGTACATTTGAGAGCTCTGATCCTTTATCTTATATTTATTTTCAATAAATTTTTGAATTTTCATGTCTTTGAAATAAAGAAAAACAATGTACCTGAATTTTTTTAGGTGCATTGTTTTTTCTTTGGCCCACAGTGTAAAATGTTTGGACATAAACACTTTCCAAAACTTTTTATTACCATTCTCAATAATAAACTGAATTTGAGTGCATTTTTTGATCAATAAAATCAAATTGTAGTAGATTTAACTTACTTTAAATCTTTTGGAATTTCAGTGTATAAACTAATTTTCTTTTATAGATAAACTGCCTTGAGATTATTTGTCGTGTTCATTTGTCCTATATAATAAAAACAAAAAAACAGACATATTAACTTAATATGATATAAAAAAAATAATAATAGCCAAAGTGAAGCTGTTCCATACCAGGTGAGATTAAATGAAGACAGGACTGCATGTTTGCAGATGGTAAAAGGACATTAATTCCAGCCTTCAGTCAGCGCCACAGCTGCAGTCTTTGTGCTGCTGGATTATTTCAATGATCTGCACCTGAGTGAGTGATGGGTTTTGCCTGTCAGAACAAGGAGCTCCAGCGTTGTCATCCAGACAGGAGAATCTCTTCCTTTCAGAGGCTGAGCGGTTCCATAAGCATGATGCATGTGAGTCGCCTGAAATCTCTCCATCATAAGATCTGAACTGGAACAGAGGGAAGAAAAGCTTCTGCTTCAGTCGCCTGGTTACAGGCTGCAATTATACAAACGTTCCCAGAGAAAATAACTGCTGGATTTAAATAATGAAATATAAATTAATGCACTGGTGGGGAAAATAAACATCTGGTTTGACCTCTTACCCATAAATGTGTTATTATACACAGTGACTATCAGAATATATAATCAATGGATGTCTTTTAGGCAGTGGTATTTATTTATTAACGTGTACATATATATATAAGACATATATACATATAACTGTTTATTATATAGCTGTTTATTTTCTGCATAATCTATTATAAGAGAATAAACCTTCCCCCTCCTGAAATAGCACTGATGCCCAGATGTGGTTAGTTGCTAGTTTTTCTTGTTGTCAGTTTAGTTGCTTAAGTATTTATGTAGCTGCTGATGAAGATTCTCAGTCATCCAGGTCATAGTCATTCCATAAAAGTGGGAAACATGTTTCCAAGCAATACAAGGCCTTGTCTATATAAAGACTCAAACTCACTGCGGATCCAGATATTTGAATTGAGAAAGCTTCCTGGAGAGGTAGCGAAACGTCTTCAGATCTTGGAAACCAAGTCCAGTGGATTTTTTTGAACTTTTACGGAATATCTATGTAGCTATTTCTCATTTATTTACCTAGTAATTTGGGTGTATGTTTGTTGTTGTTAGGACTCCTTTCTGTGTGGTTTGAGTTTTGTGTGTTTGTCTTTCTCCCTCCACCAGGGTTAACTCGTTAACGGAGTGCTTTTAAGCTGCTGACTGCTACCTCGACGCCACAGTGTTTGCCAGTTTTGGGTACTCTAGTTTTGCTAAGTCAAACTAAGTTTTTGTCTACCTGATTCCCGTGGGATTCCCGTGGGATTCCCTTTGGATGGGAGTCAGTATTAGTAACGATCACGTGATTGGGACGGTACAGGATTAAACATTAACGGGAGCAGACGTGAGCGGGAGCAAACCAATAGTAACTAAACAAATCTAGGATCAATGCCAAAAAATAAAATAAAATAGAAAGAAAAAAAATCCAGTACTGGCGCCGCCATTTTGTAGTTTTTTTCCTTGAAGCCTACACTATTATGCAAGCCAAAAAAACTACACGACCCAAAAACCAACAGTGCTTCCGCTCTGAGTTTTTCACCCGCGCTCAAAAACAACAAGAATGGGAGTGGTGCAGGAGCGGGACTCATTCTGGATGACAGCGGGATGGGAGTAGGAGTAATTGTGATTTAGATTTCTACTCTGGCCCGGGATCGGGACGGGACACCATTTTTTTTCTGTGGGAGTGGGACGGGACAGGAGTGAAAATCCACTCCCGTGTCAGTCTCTACATCTTAGCAGGAAGTCATCCTGCAACTGGATGTTTCGGACCTTCTCTCCCCTGGAAGGATCTTCTGAGAATCAAGCTGAGCTGAAGATTCAAAGGGTGTGATTCTGATCAACCCATTTTCCCAAGGAATGTTTGGGGCTTCTCTCTGAGCAAGGGATTCATCTCCACAACAACCCGTTCTAGTACCACAGGAAATCTAAGTGGCAGTCAGCTTCTCCGTTCACCTACAAAAAAACGCATTCTGGGTACACCCTGTCCGCCCTCCATCGAATGAGATAAACACTGGAACACCCCCACACCGACTGGAGTCACGTTTTCTGGAAACGTGAGTCTGCAATCTATTTCTCCTCTTCAAGTTCGAGAATCAAATTTCCCACTGAGCCTGAACTAACTGCAGTGTCTTCCCCGCACTTTCCAGTTCCGGTTGAGCAGTGTTCAGAGCTGCGCTGGATTCATCCCAGTCTTATTAATAAACTCGTTAAACTTTCCCCTGGACTCTCTGTATTGGTTTTCTGCATTTGGGTCTGAGCTCATGATAAAATCACGACAGTTGTATATCAGTCCATCTTTTTATTTTTTTGTTGGTGCACATGCTTATCTACTTATTTAGCTAACATAGCCATTTTGCTCAGGCACAGCTGTTCACTTACTTGTTACAGCAATGTAGAATCAGCCAATCATATGGCAGCAACTCAATGCATTCAGGCAATTACACATGGTGAAAATGATTTGTTCAAGTGAAATAAATACATGGCACATTACAGTTAGGCACATATTGCATTCCCAATATTCTGACTGTCCTTTCTTTGGCTTGGAGTTCTTCTTAATTTTTTTTCCCCAAACATCTCTCTTTTCTCATAAGTATTATTGGAAGAGATGGCTTGTATTTCCTCCTCCTCTCAGCTTGCTGCTCCTTCTCTGCATCCTTGGTCCACTAAGGATGATAAATATATATACATATCCCCACACTTTCCTGTACATTTTCAAAGTTTACTTTGTGAATTAAATCTTCTTCCTGCTGAGTCTATTTCTGTTACTCTTTCTTCTCTGTAGCAGTAAATGAATGTATACTGTTATGGTCCTCTTTTGGATATTTGAGTTTCTTTTTGAATTTTCAGGGATCTTTGTCCTTCTGTTTTGTTGATATTTGTTTTTTTTTTCCAAGTTTTTGTTATATTTAAGCATCTTTTGAGTTACTCTCTGCTGCCTTCTTGTACCAGTCTCCTTTCCCCTTGCTCCCTTCTAATTACTTCTATCCACACCTGCTCCCTATCAGCTAATTAGCCCATTCTTTGTTCTGTTCCCCATATATACGCCTCCTCTGCAGTTTCTCATTGCTGCTTTCTTGTCATTGCTTTATTCCTCGTGTGTTTCCCCCTGGCATCTCTTGATTTATGTTTTCTTTTTGTATTTCATTCTTGGATTTGTGTTTCTGTTGCCATCTTAATTTCATTATACCTGCAAGAACTCATCTCTTCCTCCCTCTACTCTGCCTCCACAACAAAATCCAACAAACCTGTTATACACAGGGACACCTTCTTTGTTTAGTGGAGTATTCATTGATACTCATATTAAAAAAATAATGTTCGGCCATGCAGAGTTACTCAACCATTCACTCTTTAGTAGAATAAAGTCACAAACCATCTTTAAAGACTTAATTCTATAAAACTCTGGAATCTTATCAGTTAAATGGAAGCTATGCAAACGGGAAAATAAACCCAAGCAACGCCATCATGTTATTTAGTAGAACCTGAAATTTATGAAGATTAAATTAGATGATGTTTTCTTTCTGGTTGTGCTTAGTTTCCAGTTGTGTTTGTGTTTAGCTGTAGTCTGAGTGATGGGAAAAGTAAATTTTTACTATAAAAAGAGATGAAGTGGTGAAGAGCAACACCTTGGGAAAAAATGGTAACAGGATTTATTATGGAGATTCTGTGACTATCAGACATCATATGAATCTAGCACTGCTTTCCCTGCCGTAGGGTTCCATCCCTAAATCAGATCTTCAGCTGGAAAACCTTGCAGCCTGCTTTGTCCCATGATCAGATCGGATGAGGCAGAGATGGTGGAAGGCTGATCTCTGGCAGAAAACACTGCTATATGTAATTTGTTGGTTAAGGTCCAAGTGATGTTTAATTTTCTTCGGGTGCATCTTTAAAGTTCAAATAGAAAACCACATACTTATAGTTTCTCTTTACAAAATGAAATACTTCACAAGTGAAAAAATGTCCAGAATTTTGTTGTTTATAGCGTAAAATAATTAACTAAGATAGCAGACGATGCTAAATTCCTCATTCAGTCACATGACCCACTGAGGCGCTTTATGATGCTGTGACTCAGGAAGTAGTCGTTTTACATATCGGATCAATATTTATTCATTGTTTGTGCCTGAGTTTTTATCCTTAAACATATCCTTAAATACAAAGCAATCAGAGTCTTAGGCTACTTTTACACTGCAGGCTTTAATGCTCAATTCCGATTTTTCTGTGAAATCCGATTTCTTTTGCGTTGTTCACATTTCCAAGTATATGCGACCTGTATGTTATATCCTGTGTGAATTGCATTTATCCAACGCAAATGTCCCGCATGAGCAGTAGAGGACGCAATGACGTCACAATCGTGCAGTTTAAAGTACTGCTTCCTCTTTCCACTGGCCACCAGGATCCAGGACATTAACCAAGGCAAAAAACTGAACAGACAGACTAACAGACAAGTTATGATCTGGCACTGAATGCTCAGGCTGAACTGAATATAAACAGGTTGATCTCATCTGAGGTCTCCATGTGCTCGATATGTTGCAAGACTTTTTGTGAAAACATGTTCCTATAAATAAACAATGAATTTCTAATAATATTGCTGCTCACATGGACTAGCATATCATCTAAGCTACAAACTCAACCAAAATTCTCTTTCATTCTGAATATATCTGAATGATGCCTTTTTTATATCCTTCATTTTCTGAACGTCTCTTTTTTTCGTGCAGCTTTGAGCAGTGAGAGTTCACTGGACTTCAATAGCTTCAGGATGGAGTTCACTTAGATCCATACGGCAACAGGAAGCTGCAGATTTTATTAATCATCTGAAATCTTGTTTAGCTTCACAGCATTGAATAGTTTTTGTGCACCCATTTGAAAAATTAGCTTTGATTAACCAATATGACATAATTGCTCCTCCTCTCTTATCCCTCGCTGTATGCCATTGTACATGCTAAGAATCGAGAAGTTGTTGATAATGAGGACAAGTAACACCCGAAACACCAGGAACATGAGACAATAGAGAATTAGAAACAATGCATTAAAATAAAGAAGGGATGTTAACAAACACAAAGAACCTAAACCGTTTTAAAAAATGCTTGAATTACAAAGGTAGGATTTAAATACCTGTAGGGAACACCTACAGCCATATTTGTTCAGCTGAATATAAAGAGTTCTGACTTGCTGATAAGATGACATATTTGGGGATTTATCAGTATAGGTTAAAGAGTTAGACTCAACGAAAAATATGATTTTTAATGTTAATTGGATCATTGGGTGTACTAAAGCACTGGTGTCATGTGTATAAGCTCTGGCACATCAATCATAAAGATGCATCAAGCATGGTAGTGGTAGCATTATGGTGTGGGCTAAACTGAGCTAGCTCTAACTATAGGCTTTATCAAAGAGGAAAGTTTTAAGCCTACCCTTAAAAGTAGACAGGGTGTCTGCCTCACGGACTAAAACTGGTAGTTGGTTCCACAGGAGAGGAGCCTGATAACTAAAGGATCTGCCTCCCATTCTACTTTTAGAAAGTCTAGGAACCACTAGTAAACCTGCAGATTGAAAGTGAAGTGCTACAGTTTGTGGACTTCCTGATAGTAAAGATTTACTATTGTCCAACCTTAAATTAACATATAAGATACGGAAATTAAATTAGGAAATTCTTGAAACTTCTTTAATATGGGGATTGAATGACAGGTCCTGATCAAAAATAATGCCAGTGATTTTATTCGATTATCTGAGACCAACTTAATCCCATCCATGTGAAGTGACTGACTAATTAGCTTCTTTTTTTAAAAGACAATAAATTCTGTCTCCACTAAAAGAAAAGTCCGGTCGCCAAGGAATAATCAATGGACCACTATCTGTACCTAAAACTAATACGTTCGCAGTGATTTAAAATTTAGCCTTAATCAGAAAAAGCCATTTTTTCCTAATTATAGTAACCCCTCCCTCCTGCCATCTTCCAGCAGTGACGTCACGGTGCGGTAAGCCTAGCGCCATTCTCCCCGCTTTACAAGCAAAATCAATGGGAACTACTAGACACATCTGCAATCAACAACAATTATTGAAGATTTCCAGAGGATTCACCATTGAAATTCACCAGAGCTATAGTGAAACTGACAATGCCCACGTGCATTTCACCTTTTCTATGATCCTCCACGGACGGCTTCGTCGTTGGATTGCCAACTTGAAGAGGGAGGATTTGCCATTGAACTTCTGGCCAGAGAAAAAACACGTAATATGTAGGCAACATTTGGAAGAAGAATGTTTTCAAGATGACTTGGATAATAGCACGTTGTGACAAACACCAGATACAGCACTGGGACTTGATCAACAGCCGATACCGCACCGTGACGTCACAAACCAGTAGGTGGCAGTAGTTTTCTACTGCCTCCAGTAAAGAACATAAAAAAAATTGTATTGAACGGGATGTAATAATTTCATATTTAAAGTACTTTAGAAGTTTGAATTCTGAATACAACCAGACTTTTCCTTTAAACTAGAAAATTTAACTAGTCAAGCAGTTTTTTTGTGTCCTTAACACAAGCCTGTTTTTTATAGACAAAAATATAGCAGAGTATCAGCAGCATAATAGTGGCCGTTTTATTATATATATAGTAAAGAGAATTGGTTAAATACTGATCTTTGTGGTATTCCACAGGTAACCCTGGAGCTTTAGGAAGATTTATCATTAATGTGAACAAAATTAAAGCTTACAGTGTGTCATGATTTTATGCAAAGGTTTGACCCACATGCAGAAAACCAAACAGAGAGACCAGGGAAAGTTTTAACAGGTTTATTGAGAACTGGTAGAGATGGGTCCAGTGCTGCTCTGAACACTAGCTAACCGGGACTGAAAAGTGAAGGGGAAGTTCCTGCGGTTAGTTCAGGCTCTGTGGGAAAACTGAGCTTCGATTTGCACAAGGGAATTAAGGCAACAGGACTCACGTTTCCAGAAAAGGTGTCGATCTCTGAATCCAGTAGGTGTGGGTTGTTCTAGTAATCGACTTGCTCGTTGGAGGTCGGACAGGGTTACCAAGGTTAAGGTGTTTCCTTGAGGAACGGAGGAGCTGACTGCCACTTGGATTTCCTATGGTACTTGAACAGTTTCTTGTGGAGATGAATCCCCTGCTCAGTGTGAAGCTCAAACAATCCTTTGGGGAAAAGTAGATCCAAACCTCCAGTTTGAATCCCCAGCTTAGTTGAAGCTCAGACGATCCTTCCAGGGGGAGAAGGTCCGAAACCTCCAGTATGCAGGATGACTTCCTGCCGAGAGGCAAAGACAAAACACAAGGTTAAGACTCAGGTTGACAAAAACTCAGTTTGACTCAGCAAAACTCAGCTTGGCTAGAGTACCCAAAACTGGCATTGAGGTAGTGGCAGTCAACAGCTTAAGAGTCCTCCGGTAATGAGGCAACCATACGCAGGTGTGTGAGAGGGCCAACGAAAACCAGGATTCCTAACACAGTGTAGGTCGAACATACTAACTGAGCAAACAGAATATTTACATTACAGCGCATCAAAACGATCATCCACTACACCTGTAAATGATGAGTTTGGTTCTTTATTTTATTTTAAGTTACATTTTTGTTTCTGCTTAGTGGAACTTATCCTCAGCTGTGTTTGCTGAAAGGTAAAACAAAAATCATGAAAACGCTGAATTTTCTCAAGTGTTTAAGGCCTGTAGATATCCAGGGAGGTTTTATTGTGACCAGTGTTCGGCTTGCATTTTCTCCAAACATGTCAGCTGCTAAATGAACCGTTACATAATGAGCTGTATCGAAGCAGGGTGGTGCTCTGTGCTTATAGCCGAACATTAAAGGCAGCATCCGTCCTAATTTCTGGCACACATTTAAGTGTGTGGTGTTTTTTTTTTTACGATCCCACAGATGGTTCTGATTTTTACATCCCACCTTTTCATTGCACGCAGCCAAAGAAAGTAAACAGCACAGTGGGTTTCTACAGCATGACAGGAATTTAGTACGTTGAACAAGCCCATTAAAATGTTGTATTTGTTGTGGTTATTTACTACACGTGTATTTCCAATCAAGTTTCCCTGTGGTTTGGAGGTTTACGCTTGGACCTGCTTGTATATAATCTGCTAAAGAGCCATTCATGCATTAAGTTTGTTTGCACACAATTCAAAACGCATCGATCACAGCACGCTGGCATTAACTTGATGGTCTACTTCCAGCCACAGCGGGGAGGAGAGCAGCCTCCATTCAAACTCCAAAGTGAGCTGAATACAGATGCAGCGGAGGATTTGTTTTCATCCTGCGGAGGTGTGGTTGTGTTTATGTATTTTAAATTTGGATCTCGTTCGTCTTTCATCAGCAATTCTGATTCAAGATTAGGCGTGTGGGAAAGTCTGCTTGTTGGATCTGGAGAGTGGGGTACAAGCTGACAACACCCACAAGACTCTTCAGACTTTAAAATGTGGTTTATCTAAACTGCCGAACTTCACAAAGGAAAGAAATAAAAAAGCTGTTGAAAAGCATCATTTTAAAAGTTTTCTGTGACATTTAGCTCGTCTGTATAAAGATTACAGTAAATCCTTGCATCCAGAAGGCATTCGAGGCAAACATTAAGTTATTTTAACAATGCAGCAACTGAAAGGGTTTAACAGGTTTACACATTGATAAATATCCTCAGCATTTATCTTTTCATGTAGATCTAAAAAGTCTACACTGGAAAGATTAATGTCATGATATGTAAATACTGTAAAAATATGTGTAGTATTGAAACTATCTACTTACTTTTTTTTTATAGTTTCTCTGAGCATCATATGCTTTGAGTTTGCAGTAGTGTCCATTTTAGAGGATGTGGTAGGAATTTTAAATTATTTTCACTTGTGAATGTGCGTTTTTGTTATATTTCAAGGATGTTTTACAGTGGTTTTATAATCCCCACCCTCACATTAATGTTTAGCAACAGTTGCTCTTCTACAGTCTATTGATTTGATTACAACTAGGAAAGGACACCTGTAGACCGAAATTTAACTTCAAAGGAAAAGTCCGGACATATTCAGAATTCAAACTTCTGAAAGTACTTTAAATATGAAATTATTGCATACTGCTAAATAAATAAGTGTTTTTTTTATTAGTGTTGCACCGGTACCAGTATCGGGCGGGGCCCTGATCCAGCACTAAAATGGTGATATCGGTATCGACGAGTACCAACAAATAGGGCACCGATACCATTTTGAGAGCCAAAAGTTTATTCATGCCAGGACTCCTCTCTGTGTGTTTGTCTCCCTTTATCCACCAGGAGGAGCCTGGTTCTGGTCCGCCTTCTCACACACCTGCTGATGGTTTCCTCATTAAACGGAGTGTTCTTAAGCTGCTGACTGCCACTACCTCGACGCCAGAGTGTCTGCCAGTTTTGGGTACTCTAGCCAAGCTGAGTTTTGCTGAGTCAAACTGAGTTCTTGTCAACCTGAGTTTTAACATTGTTTTTGTTTTTTCCTCTCGGCAGGAAGTCATCCTGCAAACTGAATTTTTCGGACCTTCTCTCCCTGGAAGGATCAACTAAGCTTCAAGCTGAGCTGGGGTTACAAACAGGAGGTTTGGACCCATTTTCCCCAAGAGATCGTTTGAGCTTCACACTGAGAAAGGGATTCATCTCCACTACGACCCGTTCAAGTACAGCAGGAAATCTGTGTGGCAGTCAGCTTCTCTGTTCACCTACAAACAACTGCATTCTGGGTAAACCCTTTTCCGCCCTCCACCGAATCAGACAAACACTGGAAAAGAGTACATTTATATACATGTTGAAGCCAGAATGATTTGACATTTAAATATGATTTCCCTACGATTTAGTACATTCCTTCAAGACTCGGAATTATTGATTTCTACTTACTACTTACTTTAGATCACCAGCGAAATGTAAAATAATAGCAAATATAGGTAATAATATGTTGAGATTCCAAAAAAGATTTTATCCTTATGAAATTGGTGGAATACAGTTTGTCCGAATGGAGTTGGCATATATTGATAATTCATAAGAAAGGGCAGGGCCCCGAGCATACCTGACCACCGGAGCAGATCTGGTACCTACAAAGGGACACATTTGAGCGTAACAGCCCACTATGCAGAAAAAAATGATCTGGTAACTGTCTGGCAAACAGTACAAAACAACAGCAGACAAGTGAGTGTGTGACACTTAATAGCCTGGAGGAATTATCACGTTTAACTAGGTGCATTTGATCCGCAGCACATCGCAGCTACATAAATCAGAGGCAGCAATAGTTGACTGAGATTTCCCAAGAAGAGGTCCCCCTTGTCAGAGAAGAGTTAGACACTTTTCTAAAATATACCACAGTATGAGCAACACAGAGTCCTAATTTATGTAGCGCTCCTACACTCTACTTTCACCGGCTGTTTTGTCGGCTGTTTGTGTGGGAAAGGTGCTCTGCAGCAGGCAGAGCTGAAGGCAAAAACCTCTCATTTCATCTTGGAAGAATATATGAGAATCCCACAGGAAATCCTGCGCAGGACTGAGAGGGTCAGATGAAGTTTGCTTTCCCCACAAGTTCTGAGCGTGTATGTTTGATAAAGTTCTCATAGCAGAGATCTGAGCCTTCCACGGGTCTCAGCAGTCCAAAACACTTCACCAAATCCTGCTGACAGTGGACGACGCGCGGATAGAGTTAATATGAGAAAGCTGATGAATATGAATGAGGTAAATGAAAGCTGATGAATGTTATCCCTTATCTCCATAAAGATTAGACTATTCCCTTGAACTTCTACCAAGGACACGCACAATAAAGAACAAATTTGAAGAGTTAGCTTGTCCGGCAACTTGATGGACATTGTTAAGGTTACCTGAGAATGCAGTGATATTGAGATTACTGATCTGATTTGAAACGCTCTTCAAAATAAAGTCTGTTATAAGTATTGAACAACATCCAGAGGCACATCTATTGAGGTATTAAAACAAATAGGTCTTCTAGTCTATTAGGGCCTTTGCTTCCGCAGGGACCCCATGACGAGATATATGCTCTCGTTCTATTAATTTTCCTGATGTCAGATCAATCATGCGACATCCCAACTCAAGGTGAAAGCCATCAAAGTGTCATTCTCCCATCACCGGAGATTCACCGGAAACTCTGAGATGCAGAGACGTGCAGAAAGGCAGCATCAACAACCGAGTTAGAGGAGAAACAGGCAACATGCCCGGAGAGATTAATCTGCTTTACTGCTAGTGCTCAAAGACTCAAACGACTGGGAATGGAGGAGGGAGGAGGGGGCGGTGGGGTGGTGTCACAGTGAAAACAAGTCCCAGCCATAAAACCGGCTCATAAACCTCATCAGGCCGAACGCTGAAAGAGCCGAGATAAAGTCCATCTAATCAATACGATAAGATAAGATGGGGAAACTTTGTTCAGAACTTGGTGCTTTCAGAGAACTGGAAAGAGGTGGGACCTGCTGGGGAGTTAAAGTCTCGGTCGAAGGACAGGGTCAGGTCAGATCTGCCAGGCGTCCATCATGCTGCGGGCTGCGTGTCTCTGCGTCCTCTGGGCCTCCTTCATCCATGGATTCCCGGTGACCAAAGGGAGGCAGAAGCTGCTGCTCATATCCTTCGATGGTTTCCGATGGGACTACGACCTGGACGTGGACACGCCAAACCTTGACCAGATGGCCAAGGAAGGAGTCAAGGCCCAATATGTCACCCCTCCATACATCACCGTCACCAGTCCTACACATTTCACCCTCCTTACAGGTAAAACGCTTTGTTTTCTGCACAGGAATACAGCTTCTAATGATAAGCTAGATAATTAGATTTGGACCGAGGGAAGAAATGTTCTTCTTTCTGCAGGCCGCTACGTTGAGAATCATGGAGTGATCCACAACATGTGGTTCAACACCACCACAAAGGAGAAGAAGGGCTACTATCAGACTCAGTTTGTGAACGAATGGTGGGACAACGGCACGCTACCGATCTGGATCACAGCGCAGCGACAGGTCTGAGCAGAACCGGTCCCCTCACAGCAACAGAACCCATTTCTATTGCTAAAAATCAGCTCAGAAGTTCTGCCCAGTTTTAGCCATAGATTCTGCTGCCCGTGACGTTGGCACATAATTAAGCTGAGAAAGATTAAAACCCTGTCAAATGTGCCGTATGGCTCACTGCCCAGGGTGGCATGCCAAAGGGGGTGACAGAAATAAGGAATTCAATTTGCTCCATTATTTTTGCCAGCAAAAAAAAACATGTTTTGTAAATAAATATTTGAGTAAAAATACAGAAAAATAAGGAAATCCAAAGATTATATTTGAAAAACATACTGATCAAAAAACATTGTTTTCTCAGATAATGTTTTTTTGAAACTAAGCTTTTTTTTTTCTTCAATAATCTTTTTTTTTTATCAATAATCATTTTTAATATCGCTAATATAATATTACTTATTGTATTTTTTTTTTTTACAGATTTAACTTTCTTTTTTTTACCTTGACTTTTAAAAAGTGCATGTTTAACATTTTTTTCAGATTGCATTTTCCTAGTTTTTAAGTCCAGTCACTGTTTACGCACAGACCAAAAGAAATGTCTCCTCTCTCCAGAGGAAATCTATGGAAGAGCATTAGGGCCACTGAAAAAAAAAAAGTCAACTAATTTTAAAATTTTACATCAGTTTAACATGGGAAAAAACTCAGAATTCTGACTCTTTTCTCAGAATTCTGTCTTTAATCTCAGAATTCTGACTTTTTTTATTGTCAGAATTCGGTCAGAATTCTGAGATTAAAGTCAGAATTCTGAGGGAAAAAAATCAGTTAACTTTTTTTTTTTTTTTTTCCTCTGGCCCTAATCCTCTTCCGTAGAAAGCCCACCCCCAGAAGTGAAGATTTGTAAAAAATATTTGTTAAACACAATTTTTAAATAATAGAAACTTTAAGGGAACTAAAAAAATAAATATTAAAAAAAAAAGTTTTACTCTAAAAAATTCTTGGGATCGAATTTCTAACAGAACTTGTTCTTGGCTTGCAAAAATAATGGAATAAATTTTGCACTACAGAGAAAAAGAGAGGGAAAGTAACTTTATCTGTAACTTTCACCCAGAACAAGTCGTTTGTTTGCACGTCCAATTACTGATTAGCTTAGGCTGCAGTGGGAGCTCTGTAACGACTGAAAGAGTTAGTGTCTCATTCTGATTCTGTTAAAGGGCAGATTTGTTGTTTTATAGAACTAGACCCAGGATTTTATAGATCCAGCAAAATATCCTGTTCTAAACAGAAACTCCCTGGAATACAAAATGATGGAAACTTTATTTTTTGCTGTAGTTTCTTCTAGCACTGAGAGGAGGGGGGCTGCCTAGTTTACAGCTTGTGTCAGAAGCACTTCTATAACCATATCTATATAGCTGATAAATTCTACACCCATGAGTTGACATCTCCAGCAGAGATGTTATAAGCGTGCTCTCCTTCTAACCTTTCCAGGGTCTGAGAGCTGGCTCTCTCCACTTCCCGGGCACAGCTTCCAGTTACCAGGGACAGGTCCCCACGGTGCGCGAAGTGGAGCCCAATTATTACGACTACAAGAACGAGACCCTCTGGCACGAGAACACAGACAAGGTGATGGGTTGGTTCAGAGATCAGAATCTGGACTTTGTGTCTTTGTACTTTGGCGAACCAGACGGCACGGGCCACAGATATGGGCCCGACTCACAAGAACGCAGAGACATGGTGAAGCAAGTGGACCGGACCGTAGGCTACATCCGAGACTCAGCTGAAAAGCACGGGTTGACCGAGCGACTGAACATCATCATCACAGCAGACCATGGCATGACCACCATCTATCGTAGTGCCCAGTTGGAAGAAATCACCCTCTCCAAGATCCCAGGCTTTAACTTCAGCGATGTGTCCTTCCACCTGTTGGACTATGGACCTGCAGGGATGATGCTTCCTAATCCTGGAAAGCTGGAGGCGGTTTACAAAGCCCTGAAGGGGGCTCATCCACACCTGCACGTGTATAAGAAGGAGGAGATGCCAGAGCACCTTCACTTCACGAAAAATGACCGCATCCTGCCTATCATTTTATGGACGGACCCTGGATACGTCCTCAATGGGGTGCGTATATTGCTTCTCCTCCTTTTTTCCTCTTGTTTTTTTACCTCTAAACACTGTGGGTGCATCAAATTAATCACATTATAATCAAAAACTTTAAGGTCATAGCTACAACTTTTTCATCATAACGATTAATCTTTAAAAAGGTTATCCAGTCACAGAATGTCCAGAGTAGTGCAGAATAAAAGAAAAAGGTTTATATAACAAAAAAATCTACATATAGCATGAAAATAATTGTTTAAGGAATTTTGACGAGTCCAGAATGTATCGATTTTAACTTCTGGTTATAGTGTGATGTCACTACCCCATCCGTACCATCAGCTCATTTGCACATGAGCAGGCAAATATTCATCAAAATCGTCATAAATAATGTAATTATTGTTCTAAAATTACTTATATTTATCCTTAAATCCCCCAAAAATGCTAAACAACATATTTAAACAAGACTTTTCTGAGATAATTTGATGCTTTTTAAATTTTCTCCAATAAACTGCTTGTCTGATGTCCTCATCAGACATTTTGAGAGTAGTCTGGCAAAAATTTATTTAAAATGCAGATAAACCATGTTTATCAGTATCTTAATTGTTTTTTTCTTTAGATTACGCACTATGTACCATAATTTTAAAACAAAAGGAAAAATAAAACTGAAAAAGACTAGATTTATGTCTAAATCCAAAGCCAGAAAAGTTAGCTCCTGGAAGTAGCGTAGGATCTCACTTCCGGCACAGACGAGTTATAAAACGCAAAGAATTTAAATGCATTTATCTTCTCAGGAAAATGCATTAGTAACCTTTTAGACATTATAGTTTAGTGCGCTTACTATTTTTAGGGAGGGAAAAAGTATTCGATGTATTTTTTACAAAGTAAAATCAAGGGCGCCTTAGACAACTTTTATTGTCATTTTGTATGCACAAAGTATATACAAGAATTTCGTTTAGTGCATCTTTCCAGACAT
Source organism: Cyprinodon diabolis (assembly GCA_030533445.1). Taxonomy (NCBI): domain Eukaryota; kingdom Metazoa; phylum Chordata; class Actinopteri; order Cyprinodontiformes; family Cyprinodontidae; genus Cyprinodon; species Cyprinodon diabolis. Next base: position 3,874,823 of record CM060077.1, read on the forward strand.
GAAATTAACGTTTCCATTCCCTTAAGTGCAGCCAGACATATCTGGTTACCCATGTGCAAATGAGCTGATGGTACAGATTGTTAACCTGACTCCGCCAGATGGATTTGATCCGCATATCCATCTGGAAACCTTCCGTTACAGTAATTTTGGGAAGGGGCGAAAATACTGGTTAGCTGATTGGCCTATGTTGGTGATTGACGGGCCAAATAAACCAATCAGATCAACGAAGCATATGACGTACTAACAGAGCGACAACGAAAACACAACCACAAGCCAGGCTACTCTTGCCGAAACCAGTCGGGAGAAGAGCAAAAACATCTTTTCCTCTCAGAAAAGCCTCCAGAGCAGTGTTTTGCTCTTCTTTAAGTGAAGAAATACTCTGTAATTCCGATAAAACTTGCCCGATAGCCACGCTAACGCTAGTTTCATCGGCTGAAGCCGCCATGTTCTTTAGACTGAATGGTCGCGCTTCTCGTTGCGTCACACCTCAACCCGCCTCAAAGCCAACGCTGATTGGACGTTCGTTTGCTGAACGGCTCCAAATTTTCTTTAACTGAGAGTCTCCAGACTGATCTGCGAGTGAAACCTTGAAAGCTCGCGAGATCAGGATGGTCTCACGAGGCTAAGAGATTGTGACACGCCAATGTCGACACAACGTTGTTATGTTGAGTTACGTTGTGTCACAATGACACAAAGGTTTCTGCACAGATAAGAACAGCAGGTTGAGGTGATGTGAGATGAAGCATAGGTGTTGCGACATCCTTTCCCCAAATTCAACCACAAAAAGAAGGAAATGATTGATGCACAAAGAGCATTGGAAGCATTTTACATTCTTTTTCACTATATTCTTAGTCTGATGTCATCATTGGGCATGCTCAGAGCAGTCCGGCAAACTACAGTTACAGTTTATCTGCATTTTAGTTGTCTTCTTCAGACTAAACACAATATGATATAAAAGGGCTAAAAAATGCACATTAAACACCAAATTGCTAAAATTAATCACAAATCGAAAGCTGACGAAAGTTACCTGCTGGAAGTAGCCAACCGGGCACCATTACATCAATTTGATGTTGAAGGTTGGTTAAGCCTTCGCCTACCATGATAAATATTGTGCAGAAGCTTTGACCTCCTTATGGTCGACACATATCCAACCAACTCAGTGTCAAAGTGTCCTCATAATTTGCTCTAAAATGTAAACCAACTTGTAGTGCTGTGGTGTTCCAGGGGTTAAAAGTGCAAACCACATCACAGGTTTGAGTCCCCGCCTGGTGACCTATGCCCTATGCCTTTTCCCCTCGATCTGCTCCAATTTCCTGTCTGGCTTCTTTCAAAAATTAACTAAAAAGACCAATGGAATAAAAATAATCTTTAAGATAGAAATTTGATGCATGTGAGAAATATGTCATTTGACATTACTTTATTAACATGTTATTAACATGTAATTGTTTTTAAATTTCACTCTAATAATGATATTGATGTTATTTTTCAGTGTTTTTTGTCAGACTTCAGAACATTTTTAGGCCTGAGAAAGGGATTTGAGTTAGGGAAGGACTCTGTACACGGGTCACACGTTAAACCCCTGCATCGCCGCTCAAACAATATATTTAAGAATAAATCCTGCACAGTCTTGTATTACAAACAGAATTAACTTAATTTACTTAGATGAACCTGCGCTCACACTGGATCTTTATCAGCATTAAAAGACTTTTCAGTTTTACTAATAACCAGTTTTGATGAACAAGGCTGGACATCTGTCAGACTTTTGAGAGTTGGTGCCAAATTATGGAAGAGAAAAAGCTCCGAAGCCACGCAGTGGTTGCTGCTATTAGCATTAGCAGGCCTCGCCATCGGTTGGTGCAAAGTACAAAACCAATGCAGGCGAGCGGCGGTGCACCACTTACTGGTCGGGAGGAGTTAAACTTATAGCTATAACCTTTAAAAGCAAAAGTTCAAACCTTTCTTTTTGTATTGAGAAAAAAGTGCAAAGAAAGATTTTTCAACATGGAGTTGTGATACTAAAAGGGAAGACGGCTGACTTCCTGTCTGACAACCAACGTCATTACCAAAAAAAATAAAACAGATCAGACTGGTTTAGCCATTTAATGGAAAGTTTAGTGAAGGGAAAAAGTCTGTTAGAAAAGGAAACAGAAGCAAAATGAATAGCTATCGCCCTGAATTTCAGCATAGTGGTCCGCTACCCTGAAAAACAATGGCGGGAACCGTGGATTTCATTTTCAAACAGGATCTGGTACCTTCATGTCCACAAATCGTGACAGAATATTTTCACTGCAAAAAATCTAAATATAGATAAGTCATTTTTTCTTAAAATAAGTGCATTTGTTCTTGAATTGAGGAGGTAAAAGAGACATTTTACCACTGGAACAAGACCATTTACACTTCAAATATGAAAACACAATTGCATTGTCTTATTTCAAGTGCATATTATCTAATTATCTTATTTTAAGAGTAAAATTACACATTCCATTGGCAAACTATCTCATTAACCTGCTCAAATTAAGGGTGAATACACTTAATTCAATAAATTTTTACTTATTTCTAGATCGTTTTTGCAGTGTTAGTACAAAGGTTGATGTTTAAATCTTAAGGAGGAACCAAGGACTAACCAAGGACCAATTCTGAAAGGCTGGTACTGTACCAGTATCTGCTTTACACACCATGGTTTCACCAGGAAACTGGGCTGACCCAAATGGACCCGTCTAGAGGAAGATGAGGCATCAGAATCAAAGTGAGCTGGGCTTCCTGAATGCCCAGTTTCAGCAAAAGGAGCCCAGAGCAGATTCTGAGTGCAGATTCTATACAAAACATCAACACTCTGTTCCGCTCTGTTCTTTATGTAAATATCTTAAGGATCTGATGTGATTTTCTATGTTTCTGAGACCCAATGAGCAAATGAAATCCTTGCAAAGTGTCACTCTGTGTAAGATGAATCTATGAATTATGGGGTTATTTGATTTGATGAAATTAAATTAAGGGTTTCAACTATAGAGAGAGAAATTTATGAAAGCTGACCTTAACCCGCAGCAGTAAAAACTCAGATCTCATGTTCTTGCTGATATATGGCTTGACGTGCAACACGAAGGACAGTTTAAAGCCCAGGTGACAGGTACCGTGACAGTTCTCTGCCCACAGCAAGTCTTATTGATTTACCCTTTAAAGGGTAAAATAAATTGCCATTTGTGCCACATCCAGGATGCCCCCTTTTTTAAAACCGCAAGCATCTCAATAACGCCTTCGGTAAAACAGTAACAGCTCCCAGTAAAGCTGCGATTATGATCAGTTTGATTGAAGGAAAATGATGAGCACTTATGGCCAGACAGAGATGATAAGGCTGATAACTGTTGCCAGTGCCATCAGGTTTTCAACTCCACAGAGATCCTCACGTCTTGACCTTCCGACGTAATTAAATTAGCCCCACAATTTGCTCTCTGGAAGTTGTGAAACTGAGCTCTTTTCAATCAGAAACAGGAGTGAAATTTTAATCTTGGCACATTACAATTTTAATCAAGTGCATTTGCACGGATAATCCAGGCCTGGCTGATGACACGCAGGGCTCTCAAATTCAAAATTAGCTTCTTTTTTCCCCCCGTTTGGCTCTGCAGCAGAAACTGGGAAGCTCCCTGCGAGGGGCTTAAAGAGCAAAAAGACTACAAAAAAAAGGAAAAAATGTTTGAAGAATCGGTACACTCTGTAAAAGTGGGGTAAGTCACGTCTCGGGGATGTGACCGGCAGTGATCGGGACATTAGCTGACTCTTTGTTCTCTCCCTTTGTGGCTTATAGCCGATTTGGGTTGATCCCAGAGAAAGATAAGCACATCAAGACTGTTATGCAATTACTCAGATAACTGTGTGTTCTACCCATTTTCTTCTCTTTTATCTCAAAAAAATCAGCAAGGAATCATTATAAGTTTTCTTCTTAGTAGTATTTTTTGCAAAAAAATAAAAAGGTAGATTAAAATAATCTGTCATTTAAACAGGGTCATGGGTTGAGAGCAATGAAACGGTAAGAAACTGTCTCCATTTGTTGGCCAATACCTCCCTCTGCTGGAAGTAGGCCGAGCTGTGAAGCCCTTATTAAAATGTAGCACTGATTGGACCGTCCAAAAAGGGCCATGAGTGTAAAAATTAAAAATAGAATTTAAATCCTTCTTCTCACATATAAAGCCTTAAATAAACAAGCTCCATTTTATATCAGAGATCTGATTGTTCCTTATGTTCCTAACAGAGCACTTCGCTCTCAATCTGCAGGTTTACTAGTGGTTCCTAGAATTTCTAAAAGTAGAATGGGAGGCAGATCTTTTAGTTATCAGGCTCCTCTCCTGTGGAACCAACTACCAGTTTTAGTCCGTGAGGCAGACACCCTGTCTACTTTTAAGGCTAGGCTTAAAACTTTCCTTTTTGATAAAGCTTCTAGTTAGAGTGGCTCAGGTTATCCTGAGCTATCTCTATAGTTCTGCTGCTATAGGCTTAGACTGCTGGAGGACATAGGGACCCCTTTTTCATCATTCTGCTTCATTCTATCTCTATTCTCCCACTCTGCAGAATCTGTTAGTTCAATCTCTAACGTTCTGCTCTCTCTGCTTTTTCTCATAGTAGCTTCATCTGGTCTGTTCCTGTTTGGCTGTGACTCCATCCTGGAGAGAAATATTAGCTGTGCTGCTGCCATCAACACCTATGTTTCTAGATGTTGGAGCTTGGCCTGTTTTCCAGTGTAGTCCTGTTTCTCTGACTGGCTGAATATGCTCTCTTCATCCTCTGACATGGGAGCTGGCTCGGAGCTCGTCTGCCTGGCTGTGTGTTTCCTGGATTTGGCCGCCTTTTACAGTTGCCTTTTGTATCTATGCTTCTTTTTCTACGTCTGCTTCTGTCTCCTTGAACCACAGTCGGTCTCAGCAGATGGCCGCTCACACTGAGCCTGGTTCTGCTGGAGGTTTTTGTTCCTGTTAACAGGGAGTTTTTCCTCTCCACTACAAGCATGTTTAGGGTGAGGGATTGCTGAAGAGTCAATGAGTCGATGCAATCAACTGGTTTTCCTTAGATAGAATTTTTGAATCAATTTGACTGTATGATCTGGTGAACTGTAAAGTGCCTTTCAATATAATATATATATATATATATATATATATATATATATATATATATATATATATATATATATATATATATATATATATATATACACTATATTGCCAAAAGTATTTGCTCACCTGCCTTGACTCACATATGAGCTTAAGTGACATCCCGTTCCTAATCCATAGGGTTCAATATGACGTCGGTCCACCCTTTGCAGCTAGAACAGCTTCAACTCTTCTGGGAAGGCTGTCCACAAGGTTTAGGAGTGTGTTTATGGGAATTTTTGACCATTCTTCCAGAAGCGCATTTGTGAGGTCGCACACTGATGTTGGACGAGAAGGCCTGGCTCTCAGTCTCCGCTCTAATTCATCCCAAAGGTGTTCTATCGGGTTGAGGTCAGGACTCTGTGCAGGCCAGTCAAGTTCATCCACACCAGACTCTGTCATCCATGTCTTTATGGACCTTGCTTTGTGCACTGGTGCACAGTCATGTTGGAAGAGGAAGGGGCCAGCTCCAAACTGTTCCCACAAAGTTGGGAGCATGGAATTGTCCAAAATGTCTTGGTATGCTGAAGCATTCAGAGTTCCTTTCACTGGAACTAAGGGGCCAAGCCCAGCTCCTGAAAAACAACCCCACACCATAATCCCCCCTCCATCAAACTTTACACTTGGCACAATGCAGTCAGACAAGTACCGTTCTCCTGGCAACCGCCAAACCCAGACCCGTCCATCAGATTGCCAGATGGAGAAGCGCGATTCGTCACTCCAGAGAACGCGTCTCCACTGCTCTAGAGTCCAGTGGCGGCGTGCTTTACACCACCGCATCCGACGCTTTGCATTGCACTTGGTTATGTATGGCTTGGATGCAGCTGCTCGACCATGGAAACCCATTCCATGAAGCTCTCTGCGCACTGTTCTTGAGCTAATCTGAAGGCCACATGAAGTTTGGAGGTCTGTAGTGATTGACTCTGCAGAAAGTTGGCGACCTCTTCGCACTATGCGCTTCAGCATCCGCTGACCCCGCTCCGTCAGTTTACGTGGCCTACCACTTCGTGGCTGAGTTGCTGTCGTTCCCAAACACTTCCATTTTCTTATAATACAGCTGACAGTTGACTGTGGAATATTTAGGAGCGAGGAAATTTCACGACTGGATTTGTTGCACAGGTGGCATCCTATCACAGTTCCACGCTGGAATTCACTGAGCTCCTGAGAGCGACCCATTCTTTCACAAATGTTTGTAAAAACAGTCTGCATGCCTAGGTGCTTGAATTTATACACCTGTGGCCATGGAAGTGATTGGAACACCTGATTCCAATAATTTGGATGGGTGAGCAAATACTTTTGGCAATATAGTGTATATATATAAACTGAAATTAGTTGCATTGACATCATTCCCCATCCTGTCTTTGCAGTATTTCCCGGTTCAGTTCAACAAAGGAGAGCATGGCTTCGACAACCAGGAGATGGACATGAAGCCCTTTTTCAGAGCCGTGGGTCCCGCGTTCTGCAGGAACCTGTTGGTGGGGCCCTTTGAGACGGTCAACATCTACCCACTTATGTGTCACATTCTGGGCATTCAGCCTGATGTCAACGACGGCCACCTGAACGCCACGCAGCACATGCTGGTGGAAGCCATTAAACCCGCCGGTGAGTTTTACAGTCGAAGCATTTCAGACACCTGCTCAGAGCTGGAGGCTTTACAATAAAACTAGAAAGTTCTGCGTACTTTTAGAAATGAGACTCAAACTGATATTTTAAAAAGATGCTGTTTGGAGATATAAAAAATCAAAAAAAAAAAAAAAAAAAAGAAGGAAAGAAATAAGCCAAATCTACGGAGCCCCTAATGGAGGGCAAAAAATAAACTTTTGCAAGATCCCGCAATTGTTTTGCGAGATCTTGCAAAACTATTGCAGGATCTCGCAAAAGTATTGCGGGATCTTGCAAAAGTTTATTTTTTGCGAGATCTCGCAAAAGTTTATTTTTTCCCCTCCATGTCCCTTTAGGGGCTCCATACAAATCTGACAGTTTGCCTTCTTAATCTCCTCAGAGGCAAGCAGGGGCCCCATGGTTGGTTTGAGTTTTAGCAAAGGTGCTTCATACAAAACACCACTTTTATGAAAAGCTTTATTTTCAGAGATAGAATAAATATTTTGTTGGATTTTCGGCAAAATTCAAATAGATAATACACATTTTGCCATTTTTAGTTGATAAAAGTCTTGTTTTTTCCTCATTGTTTCTGTTTTATCTCAAAACTATGGGATTTTGAAGTGAACAAATACTCATATGAGCAGTTTAATATGAAAAACATGCAGGTAAACTCTCTATGTAGATTTGTAATGTTTGATGGATGCATAAACAACACCATTATTAATTTATAATACAATACAGTAAAGCAGGTTTAAGTATCAATATTGACCCCAATATGATATCAGTATTAACCAAACATACTTGTAATACCTACATAATAGTGTGGAATGATAGAATAATTATAGATAAATAAAAAATATATATAACTTTTGTGTTAAATGTTTCTATAAGTGTGTTTTTCATCCTTAATTGTAGTATGTTGATGTGAATAATTAACTACTGTATTTTTGTTTTGAGTTTATGTTTATTATACTAACATCTAAAATGTAAAATAGTCAGGATAATCCACTTGTAGGTATCACTGCTGCCACCTTCTGGTTTAGAGGGGCACTGCTTGTTCAGGAGGCTATGAATTATGTTTTTTCTTTATATATATTTAAGTTATCAGCAACTTTAATTACAGTCATGTGATCAAGCAAATTAGAATAAGCATGCAATAGTTATGAGCATTCAAAAAGCATATTAATACAGATGAGGTACCAATATAATGAATTATAATACATGGCTTATCTTAAATTAAGGATAGAATAGCAAGATAAAAATAAAAAAAGAGGTGGTGAATCATGTCGACCTGGGAACAACAAACTACCTAGTGGGTGGTTTGGGGGGATGGCCAACAATGATTGGCTGCAGGGGGCCATGGCCACCCTTGGCCCCCCTCTCTAGCTCTAACCCTGAATACAGACAAAACAAAAAATTGTGAGGTTCCTCAGGGATCTATGTCAAGTCTTCTGCTCTTCATATTTAGCCGTTCTTACAAGGTTTTATATATCAGCTTTAGGTTCTAAAATCTCTTAAATAAATCCAAAGAGTAAAAAACTCTAAGCACATCACTCTTAATAAAGTTTCAAGAGCTAATAAAAAAAAAAGTGACAGTTTGTTGTGAAGAAAATTCTTGTTGGTTCCATAGGAATTAGGATGAAACTGTCCCTCATGTCTTCATGAACAAAAATGCCTTTTAGCAGAGGTGGCCCGTAAAGGTTAGCCTACAGGTGTGAATCAGCGCAATGCCTGGGTGGAAATAATGATTTTATAAATGCAAGACAAGCTGCCTTTCTATCCAGGAAGAGAAGACATATTTTAAAAAGCCCAGAGTTCAATAAAAAAAAAAAAATGTTTTCTTTTGTTTCCTCCTGTCAGGTGAAAACGTGAACATGTGGAAAAACGGCTTTATTGGACTTTCTGCAGTAGCTGCATTTCTTCTCTTGGTTTTCATAGTAGCAACATCGTATAATGTCATCAGGAGGAAAAGAAAGAGGTAAGGATAAAAAAAAAAAATCTACTAGACCATTTGATGGTAAAAGAAAAAAAAGGTTTCCAGTTCCTTTCGTTGCCTTTTTATTTGTTTTTTTTTTTTTTTATCTGCTTATAAGGTTTTTGTCTCTCAGCCTTGATTACAGTCCTCCCATCTCTTTTTCAGATCGGACAGTTTTTCAGAGAAAGAGAAGAGCAAACAATCTTCGCTTTGATCATCACATAAACGAAACTTCTTCTTCAGTCATGTGTTGAGAAATGCCTGCTTGTTGACAGCTTTCAATCATTCCCTGCACTAGATTAATCATAGGTGGAGCCCAGAAGAAATTAGAGAGTTCTTAAAAAGACCCCAATTAAGAAATGTGGAAATAAATATAAGAAGCAGCTGTTTAGTTTAAACTGATGTGAGTCAAGAATGGATGTATATTTTGGATAATTACACATAATCACAACTTTACTTCTTAATTTTAAGCTTTGAAATAAACCTAGAATTAGATGCTGCTGATTAATAGCTCTTATCAATGCAAATGCATAACTGAAGGTTATTTGAAAAGACAAAATTCTGCGTTTTGCGATTTTGTTTTTAAATGTTTGTTGGTTTCAATGAGGCCACTGTAGCTTCTGAGTTTCATGTTTCAACAATCTCATTCTAATTTACCCGCCTCTGTTTCTGGTTAACTGTCAAGATGCAGAAGAAACTAGAGCACTTCCGGTTCAGATTTTCAAAATAAAAGCACTTTCTTCATAACACTTCTTTTGCATAGCTCAATAACAAGTGTTGTGTTGATCAAATTAACAAACAGCGTAAGAAATTGTATAATAAATGTTTCTACTCGTATCTGATCGCTTTCACCAAAACAAACTGATAAATATAAACCTGTAAAATGTTGTTAAACATCTTTTAATGTCAACTTTTACTGCTTATAATATTTTATACATATTTGCTGTTATTACTATGGAAATGTTTAATTTTATTTTTTAAATGTTGAATAAAAAGTAAGAATGAATCAATATTTTTGTTGTTTTTTTTAACAAAACCTGTTTGCAGCCCATTAGATTTCACCAGTGGACCGTCATGGCTTTGCCACAAGATAACACTTGGTTATTATTTATGAACATTTTTTGAAGAGACTTTGAATAAAGAAAACATTTTCAATGGACATTGAGCAGAAAAAGGAGGTAAGGAACGAAAAAATAAAGGATGAAAGAAAAGGAGAGAGAGGGAGGGAGGAAGAATAAATGAAGGAGGCTTTTTGACTTTTTAACCACTTTATTTACACAATTGAAATAATAGAATCAATTATTGATGTAAAACAAGACAGTTAAAAATCACTATTAAGGTAAAAACACGTGTCATCTAAAAATCATTAAATGAGGAGCTCGTTAAATTGTAAATCTCCATCATCTGACACAGAACATACAATGTTAAAACCCTAAAATTGAATAAATTCCTCCATGTTGTGAGTGGCTCTGTTGAAATGAAACTCCATCTTTATTCTGGCTTTAACGTTGCACTTCCAGAGCCACAGCATCAAGGTGAGCTCCCTCCTGCTGTCTGTCTCTGCAGGACAATAAATGACCAACTTTGCTTCACTGATTAAAAAATTTAAAAGTCGGGCCTTCGGCTTCTTTTTCCAATTCTGGCAAACTCCATAAAAAAGAATGTTTGTAAAAACCGTCACAAAAAGACTAAAATCAATAATTAAAAGGCTAAAAATTATTTCCATAAATATGTGGAGCACATGTTCAGAGGCGTAGCCAGAAATCAGTCAATAATCAATGTACATTAAGGGGTGGCCGAAAGGCGCCAGAACCTCAGGATCAATCTACACTGTTCCAACAGGAACGAGCACAACATCCATACTTTCTAAATAAAGACAAACTATACTTCCTGCAGCATTTGCTAACAAATAGATGCATATATTTAAACATCTATGCTGTGTAAATAAAAGGTATATGTAGTGGACAAAATTCTTTCAGGTTTGAGTTCTTCGGCGGACATACCGTAAATCCTCTAATATAGGCCGGGGCTTTTATTTAACTCAGGTACATCTTGGTCCAGGCCATTATTGGAAGGAGGCCAGAATTAGAGGCAGGCCTCTATTTCTATTTGATCAAAACAGACGACCAGTGGATTGAATGAAAAACAGATTTTGTGTCTCTTTGAACCTATAAAATACTTGGTTCATTTATTGAAAAAGTACAGTTACCATAACGGTATACAGAACATTATTCAGAGATCTTCCAGCAGCTGCAATTTTTCTGAACGGCAATAAAAAAAAAAAAAGACAAAGTGGAATCTTGGGCAAACTGACTTGCGAAACAAAGTTTAAAAAAAAAATAATGGAAACTGCTCTGCCATCATAGCGAAATTTTATTTGAGGCAGGCTAAGTGGAAGTTGGCTACCAGTATTGTATATTTCAAGGTAAATTTAGAACAACGAAGACCAACGAAAATCTGTCATTTTAACGCTGCCTGGTTACCTCCAGACCTACCCGCAATCACATTTGTCTTTCAGATCAAAACGATTGTGAAAGGCCACTACGATCTCTGTGTAAGGATGGGACTTCCCATGCTAATGGCTTGGATTTGTTAGCAAACATTGCCCCCCTGTGGTACTTGTATGTTACTATCACAAGTTGTTGAGGACTGCCCAGGAACATCGTTGGTTTTAATTATAGCCCCGGCCTGTATAAGAGTCCGGCCACTATTTACCTCCACCGACAGCCAGACAGGCCATTATTAGAGACCCGGCCGCTAATGGAATACAGGCCAATATTAGAGAATTTACGGTATTTTACATTGTCATTATCTACTTTTATCAATACTCATTCTGCAAAAAATTTATATTCAAATATATTAATATCCACATTTAATGAATGTTTAAGTTATTGTTAAAGTAGTTATTTATCTATAATTTCACTGAAGACTCCTAGATGACTTAAGGAGACACATAATTTTCTCTCACCCCAAAATATTCAAAATTTAGTTCTGAGAAGAGCATGAATTCTGTATTTATCATCTTTAATGTTTGTATATTTATGTGCATAATTAACCACAGTGTTTCTGTTGTCACGTAGTTGTTAATATATAAAAAATTTAAATGTTTAATAAGTTTGAACATTCCCCTTCAGAGTATTACTGCTGCCACAGTCTATATTAGAGAGAAGGGGTGGACAGTGATTGGCTAAGGGTGGCCATGGCCACCACTAGCCATGCCCTGAGCTTATGTCATTATCTCGGGAAAGCAAAGAAAAAAAAAAGTCGAGTGCGACCGCTCTCGTCCTATGGAAGCAAATCGTTACCATATTTAAAATGAAAAAGCATTTCCAGAAATGCTTTTTCATTTTAAGAATGTGGCTGCATTTTTTGACTCATAAATGAAATTAGTAATAATAATAATAAAGTAATAAAAGTAATAATCCTGTTTGCATTTTCATTTTCTTCTTTAACACTGCTCATCCTTTTACTTAATTAAAATTAAAAAGACATTTTTCAAAATGTTCCCCAGCAAATACATACCAAAATTCAATTTAAAATGTAAAATTTTAAATATGATAACGATTTGCTTCCATACTCGTCCTCCGTATATTACAAAGTCTGTGAGCAAGTTAAAATAATTTAAGAACAGGGCTCTTGGTACAGAGTTCTTTTATTTTGAAGGCGCCGCCCGCACTTCCGGTGCTGTCCATCCGTGCCTGTGATTGGCTGCTGAACAAGCCTCCGTTTTCGGGGTGAAGGCAGTCATGGAGGAGCTGAGCGCCGTGGGAGAGCAGGTTTTTGATGCCGAGTGCATTTTGAACAAACGACTCCGAAAGGTGGGTCTTTGTGACGCATCTTTTTACTCCTCATTCCGCGGTTCTCCTTCCTCTCCTCCTCCTTCGCTCACCTTTCTCCATTTTTTTGGGCTCTTGTTTCAGGGAAAGTTGGAGTTTCTGGTGAAGTGGAGGGGATGGTCATCCAAGTAAGTGGCGCTGCTCAGCCTGAACAATGAAAACAACAACAACGTGTCTGATCGGACCCGCAGCCTCCATCACAACCTTTTATTTTTAGTTTTTTATTCTTTTTTCGACTCCCAGCACCGAGTCGGAACCAAAGGATCCCAGATTTGCGCTTTTGTTTCCCTGAACACTTTCTGACTATTTTTCTCTCTTTTGTTTAGAAATCTCTTTTAAAGTTGCAGCAGGTCGTTTTCAGTCACTTTAAACTGATTCAGTTCCTTAACATTCAAGCAGCTGCAGTGACTGATTTACCACCTTTTCCTAGAAGTTGTGCACATAGATCATCCAGCCTCAGAAATTCAACCCTTTCTTAACTTGATTTTGTGTTTTAGTTTCTAATGTAAATCTAGTTGTATTTTCTATTTAGGTGGCCCTCAGTGATCCTCCATCAGTGCAGGCTGTTGCCTGCCAGCTCCTTGGTTTTCTGTTGGAACCACATCCTTTGTGTGTGTTGGCAGAGGGTGGGGGTGGATTATTTCTCAGACTGCTGATCAGAATAAGCCTTTCACTTCCAGTGATGAAGAGAAAGCTTTTTAGCCCCGATCTGTCCTGTTTCTGTCGGTTTTGTTTTGTTTTGCACATCGATCAGGCCCTTTGTCATTTATTGAGGCTCATATAAAGTGGCAGGCTCTGAGAGGAGGCCTGCAGGTGCTTTGAGAATGGATGCATTCAATTTCAAATCATTCTGGCTTAAGCATGTGTATAAATGTACTTTTTATTAGGGCTGGGTATTTTCACCAAAGACCCGAATCAGGGGTTGACGTTAAGGATTTTTACCACTTGCCCTTCCGGCAAGTGACTTTCACATTTCATTTGCCCAGAAACAATTTTTACTTGCCCAGTATAATGTTTGATAAATATACTTCCTAATATTAATTTTGGTCAGGGATGCACGATATTGGGATTTTGGCCGATATTTTAAAACTCATGTAGCCGATAACCGATATCGATACCGATGTTAAAGCTGGACAAAAATAAGTAGTCATTGAAAATAGAAGTTTTGTTATCCATTTCTGACATTTTGAAAAATAATATACTCAAATATATTTTCATATGCTGATATCAAATTGATTTTTAAAAACGCGGTATCGATCTATTTTACTTTTTAAAATCTCGTAGAATTTCATCGTTCTGTTACAAACTCTCGTGATATTTTGCAAATTCTTTTGAGATTTTTTGTTAGTAAAATAGATCGATACCGCGTCAATATATCAACATGTAAAAATATGGCAAAATTTCGTGAATTTTCGGGGGATTTCGTAGCATATCGTTGACATATAGCAATATTTCATTAGTAAAAGAGATTGATATGGTGTTTTTAAATGGCAATATATCAGCATATGAAGATATTGTGATATTTTAATGTATCAATATTTTTTCCCTCGTCTTTGGAAGTTTTTAAGTCTGTAAAAAAGAAGTAGTATTTTTTTTTTCAGACTTAAGAAACTCAGAAGCTGATCAAATATCGGGTTAAATATCGGTGGGGTTGCCGATGTCCGATATTCAGTTTTAATGCCGATACCGATAGGGGGCCGATTATATCCCTAATTTTTGTATATATATGAAACATGTTTTTTAAATGTTTTTTTGTAATTCAGTAAGTTTCCAGGTTCCTGGTGTGTATCTGCATGCGTCAGATAATGAACTCAAGCCTACATTACCGTGTTAACATGCTTTTCAATCTTCCTGCACATTGTTTTCAAACTAAACTTTGCTTTAAACTGTTGTGTGCTTGGATAAATATAAATTGTAATGTTAAAAATCTAAAAAAAACTTGACAGGTTAAAAACTTAAAATAAATCACAAGACAGAAGTCAATGTCACAAATGAATAACTTATTTTAGAGTCACGGTATGTTTATACAAGATAATACTATTAATATAATGTGACTTTTCTAGAGAATCATTATACATAGTTATTTTATTCAGGGTTTCCACAGTCTGACATCATTTCAGAATTCCCTGACTTTTAACCGACTCAGGATTAGTTTTCCCTGACAAAATAAATGCAGAAACAAGACAATAATAATAACATAACAGGTCACCAATCTAACATGTTTAGCTCTATAACATTTAAATGCACCTCTCCAATGTCTGAGAGAAAAAAATTTAATGAACATTTTTAATGTATGACCTGCATCACTGTACAGAAGACTGCCATATGATAGCGCTTTCTAACTTGTTTGTCGTTTTGGTAACTACATCAAAATTAGACGCTAGGTGGACAAAAAATCACACCATCTGGCCGAAAATCTCGTGGCTTTTTCAAATCACGCGAGAATGTGTACAAAAAGGGCGCCGGCTACGCTTGTGGATCAATTTCAGCGAATGTCGGTGATTTTAAAGTAATTTTGAGTGATGAATAATTTTTTCTTTATGCGAAATTTGTACTTTCCCGACAATAAAAACGACTTGCCGCAGGCAATTGGGCAATGGCTAACATCGAACCCTGTGAATCGATTCGATTTTGATTCATACAGTTCTTAATTCCGATTCAATCTGTTTTTACAATAATGAAAGTGGTTCACCTGTGTTTCAAAATGCGCATGTATTTTATTTTTTCCTGCCATATTAAACACCGAGTGCAAACTTGTAAATCAGACAGTTTAAACTTGAGATGTGAACAAAACGGTCTCATAAGTGCAAACTTATTTGTGAAAAGTGAAGCCTCACTCGAGCGAGCAGATGTGACACAGAGGGGACACAGCAGAAGTGTCTGTAACTACAGGGTGTTTGCTGGTCAGCCCCCATTTCTTAATGTCTTCAGTCAACCTATTGGTTATAATTGCAGCTGTCTGGCTTTTTTACCCAGCCCTACTCTTTATCAGACCATATTGCCCCAAAAGTTAGAAAATTTCTATTTAAAAAAAAATCTGTGTTTATTTTTTCGTTATTTTATGCAGGCCAGTTAGTTCTACGTATGCTTGTACACCTAAATTCGGCCAATCATATATCAACGGTCATTTGTCAATCAAATTTTTTCGGTCATAGCATCTTGATTCATATGTCGCAGCTAATATAAGCAACGGTTGAAATCAGAATACTTTCCTTTCCCATTGACTTGCGTCCCAGTGTTCACGGGGATGGACGTCTGTGTCTTCGGCAGGCGTAGAGCTAACAGAACTGGCAGCGTTGCGAGGCAAGGGCTCAAACATGTACGGCTGGAAGCCTTCTACACCAAACCAAGCTTCTGCCGCCCTGGCGTCCTCTTCCACAACATCTTCGTCCCCGCTTTCCTCCTCTAAATAAAAAATGGATGACGGAGGAGACTCATCCACGACCTCCGACACTAAACTCTCCTCCTCTTGCATGTTTCCGCTGTCCATAGCGTTCCTTGACAGTGTCGTTTTTAAGTCACCAATTTAGTGCTACTTGGTCCCAATGGAATTTCCCATTGGGAACCTACTAGCGCTAAGTTGCTAACTGGTTAGCAAGATGCTTCCGACAAACCGGCCACAAACAAACTTGCTTGCGAACCTTCCGCCACAACAATCCTGCCCCCTTGATAATCGTCCAATCACATTCACTATCACTCATGTTAAGTCGTGCACCACTCTGGAGAATTCAGAAATGCAACCATTGGAACAGTCGCTTCCCTACGACTTTAAATAAGTTAGAAATTAAGCCTTTTTTTTTTTTAACCTTAATCTGACCAGATAATTCTGAAATACCCAGATTAGTTTCTGTAACTTTATCAAGACAAAGAATTAGCATTATTTTTAGTCTGAAAAGAGATCAATGCACCATCTCTGTGTTTTTACAACTTTTTAACCAGAATTTGCTAAAATGAAAGTAGTTGACAATTTAATCAGAAGATATTTAATTTTTTTACGTAACCATGAAGAGATAAGATCACTCCCTTCACAAAGAGATCTCTTTTTCAAGGCAGTCCTGGCCAAGACAGCGACACACACATCACCACAGTTCGGTTTATTACAGACAATTTCCTTAGACTGTTTAAAAACATTTACAAACTGGATTTAAATTCAAACCTTTGAGCAACAGTTTAAACTTTTCTTTTCATTTTTGGTCTTTTTGTAAATCGTACCATGTTTTGAGGGCAGAATACTGAAACGCCACCTCACCAGCTAATTTGCTACAGACAGCAGCAGCGATTCTTGTGACTTTAAAGAATACAGCCCAGCTGCTTTTGGTTTAATAAATCAACACAGCCGGAAAATAACACCCAAGTAAATAAACTTATACCAGTAAGTGGCCATCCCACGTGTGCATAAAGTTCACAGTGGTGTGTAGGAGGCATACAGTTTGTGATGCACCTCGATGAGTGATGATAAACAGCGTCCAGTAGTTTCATTACAGGTCACTGAAATCCAGAAATGATGTAAATGTTGCAGCTATAAGTTTCCTTTTTACATTGAAAGGAAAAAAGACCTGCTTATTTCCGAAGAAGCCAATTTTCACTCTCTGTTTCTAACCAAATGTTTTGTGGTTTACTGTCAGTCACTCATCTCCTCCCTAAAAATCAGTTGCTGCTTTTTGATCAGATCCTTTAAAAACTAACTCTCACAATTTTTTAGACAGGTAATCCAATAATCCAAAGGATTTATGTTAATGCACTGTTGAGATTATGCAAATAGATAAAAGTTGGAGACGGCTTGTAGAAGTTTTGAGCCGATTGACTACAAAAGTAGCGCAAAGTAATACGACACCTGGCTGTCATCCTGCTGTTGGCAGATTTCCTTAAAACCACTAGAGCTGCACAGTATTCAAAACAGCATATAAATGTGCAGCATCCAGACTGCAAAGGACAATTTTTAAGACATTCAGAATTTAACTTCTCCTTAGTGTTTAAACAAGGTGTTTTCCTTTACCAGATAAGATGCAAAAACTTGAGTTTTAGGGACATTATCTAACAGTATAAGAGAGACGTTGGGGAAAATAATGGCTTAACTCTGATCATCATCAATACTGCAGTTTTCCAGAATGTGGTATTTACAGTTACTTGTTAACCTCCAGAACCAAAATTTAAATAAGAAAATACTATTTTCACAACTTGCAAATATAAAATTTTTATTTCAGAGCAGTTAAACTAAGTAAAGAAAAGCTTTAAAAAAATTTGATTTCTCCCAATTTTGATGATGAAGAGGGTGTTCTGATCCAACTTTTTCCTTTCTGATAGAACAGCCACGAGGAAACGACGGATACAGGTTTTCTACGGCCGATGAAGAGGCCGAATATTTCCAATAAAACTGAGCTCTGATATGTGCTGCCAGTCCTTTTCTTTGAGCTGGTTTCATTTTCTCTTCCCCCCATTTAAATGTTAAAAATGTCACAATGCTAACAAACTTGACAAGCCTTGACAAGTCTTGATTTAAACAAAAAGAAAAGTGAAAAAATCAAAGAAAACAAATGCATAGATAAATGGAGTTAAATTGCGCAAACTGATCTAAAGGCATGGCTGCCAAATGCACCGAAATGCTAAAATCGGCTGGACGATGTTTTGGTCAATCGCTAATGCAAATATTGCAGCTTTGAGTTATGAGTGATAACAATATATAATATAAGCACGAATCATACATACTTTTCAATGTGGGCTGAACGGTCGTTTAAAAACGTTTTTGTGAAAAAAATGGAAACACTAATTCCTCTGCTTTCAGGGAGATTTTCCAAGATTGTTTAGAAGTTCTGCAGTACGACGGAGTATTAGGGTCAGGCTAGTGTTTTTGTTTTTTGTATTTTTCAATTACGAGAATGAAGTCATGATACCACAACCCATTTACAACACTTTTTTGTAATTGTAGAAGAAAAAAAAAAAGTAAATAACCTAGCCCTAATTCTCCGTCGTACTGCAGAGCTTTAGTTCAAATTCATCTTTTTTCCCTCAAGTTTAAGCTGATTGTTTTCTGTTTATTTCAGGCACAACAGCTGGGAACCGCAGGAAAACATCCTCGACCCGAGACTATTGGCTGCGTTCAATAAAAAGTAAGTGTATGTCTGAGAAAAATCTATGTTCTTATTAGTTATAAAACTCTTTCTATGAAGTTAAATTTGTTCCATTGTTGTTGTAAAAAACGCTTTTGTTAAACGAAGTAAGAAAACAAAACAAACAATAGAAGCGTTTTAATCATTATATTCAAGAAGGTTTTTTTGGAAACGGAGAGGTGACCTATATGAAGCTCAACTCTGACACCAATGACAACATATTGTAACCTGACTCCACCAGATGGATTTGCTCCGCATATCCATCTGGAAATTTTGGGAAGGTGCAAAAATACCGGTTAGCTGATTGGCCTATGTTGGTGATAGAAGGGCCAAATAAACCAATCAGATCAACGAAGCATATGACGTACTAACAGAGCAACGACAAAAACACAACCACAAGCCAGGCTACTCTTGCTGAAACCAGTTGGGAAAAGAGCGAAAACATCTTTTCCTCTGAGAAAAGCCTCCAGAGCAGTGTTTTGCTCTTCTTTCAGTGAAGAAATACTCTGTAATTCCGATAAAACTTGCTCGATAGCCACGCTAACGCTAGTTTCATCGGCTGAAGCCGCCATGTTCTTTAGACTGAACTGTCGCGCTTCTCGTTGCGTCACACCTCAACCCGCCTCAAAGCCAACGCTGATTGGACGTTCGTTTGGTGAACGGCTCCACATTTTCTTCAACGGAGAGTCTCCAGACTGATCTGCGAGTGAAACCTTGAAAGCTCGCGAGATCAGGATGGTCTCACAAGGCAAAAAAAAAACCTGAGACAGAGCAGAAGAATGCTGCACTTCTGTGTTTTGGCCACAAGGGACAGTATCATTAGAACAATCAGTCATAGCTCAAAGTTATTTGGACCAAATACATGATTTCAATCCTTTCTCTATTATTTTGAAGGAAATTCAGACCACTCAGACATATTTTGGACACTATTGGTCTATGGAAATCAGGTGATAGAAATGTAAAGTCATGTTGGTAAGAGACGTTGCACTACTGAGGGAAGCACATAGATATTGAATAAAAGTGGTCTGAAAAGCCCCAGATGTGATAGTTTTTGTTGAGAATTTAATTTAAGAGAATAAATCGGTGTAAATTTGAAAAGCTTTGGCTCAGTATTAGATGAACTCACCAACACTTCCAGTTTATTTTAACAGTATCTCCGGAACAACAGTTTCTATAAGACCTCGACTGAATTGTGGACGTTAAGACAGACCTTTTTGAAGCCGTCTCAACCCTTCTTAAAAACTTGTTTTGGGGTTTTGTTTTGCCTACAAACTGTTAGTAAACTTTCTTTTGCCAAAATGTTTGGTGCAACACACCCAGGGATAGTTTAAAAACATGGAACTATATGTATGCAGAAACAGGTGGTCAGTGGAAAGCTTAGACATAATGCAGATTGACTAAAGGTTCTGGAGGCATAGGATATATCACCGAGTTACCAAAGTGGAGTATTGTTTGGATTATCTTCTCAACTTAAAACCTGTCTGTCATCAGAGAACAAGAAAAGGAGCTTCTGATGCTTAAAAGACGCAAAAGACCCAGAGGACGACCCAGAAAGATCATAGTAAGTAGAAACCAGAGTAGAACCTTCTTTTGTCAGACCCGGCATGCCTCTCTTTACATTTGCTCTTGACATTTTAGGAAAATATACCAGAACCCCAAAAATCAAGCAGTTCGTCATCTGCCTCGTCTTCAACGTCCTCTGACTCTTCATCCTCGTGCACTTCTTCTTCCTCATCATCATCAGACGATGAGGACGAGGGTGAGGACGTCAAACAGGCGAGCCCAACGGTCCGTCCGCGAGAGCTGCATCCCGTCCCCCAGAAGAAGGCGCAGATCGTCATGGCGAAGCAGGAGCCTCCAAGAAAACGGAGCCGGAAGCCCCTCCCTTCTGACGCGAAGGACTTCCACCAAAACAACGGTCAACGCAAGATGGTGAAGACCACCAAAGAGACAGAGCTTCCAGGGGCCATCAAGAAGCCGGTTCATCCAGCCAGCTTTACCTTCATGGGTTTCCACCGTAGCTCCGCCAAAGATCCAGTGGGCGGTCAATACCGGAGCCCTCTCAGCCCCAGTGCCGTTAAAAATCCTATAAGCGCGGCTGGATCCGGCAGGCCGTCAGTTCAAAGCTCGTCTCTGCCCCTGAACAAGTCCAACCAGAACAGGAATACAAGTGAGGGGAAACTGTCCATCTCCAGCATGAACAGCGGTGCAAGTCTTGATCTGAAAGCAGCTGCGTGTAAATCCAAAGGGGTGGCTGCTCTGAACCTGAATACCTCCAAACATCCAGTTCAAGGAAGCCCTAGACACACTCTGAGCCCACCAGGTGGGCAAAAGAGGCCACAACCCACTGGGTCTACAGCACAACGCGGCCCCACTACTAAAACAGCGCCTTCCCAGCCTCCTAAGAACGCCTCCTCCAATCAAGGTTCAAGTCTTCAGCCTCTCAACCTTCAGAATAAGCAGCTCCAAGTCAGTGAAGCTCCTGGAAGTGGCGTTACGGCGGCGTCAGGCCCAAGAAATCCAGTCGTCCCTGCAAGGAAGAGCACAGCCACACAGAACCCAGAGACGGGCGCCGTCAAAAATCCTGTGACATCTGGAAGATCGCCTGCCAGGAAACCCCAGCCAGCCGGAGACAAGTTCAGAGGGGTGAACGAAATCCAGAACGCCAAGGTCCAAAACCGCTTGGACAAGTCTTACACCGAGATCCAGAACCCGCAGGAGAGAACAGCTACGAAAGGCAGCAAGAAAGCCAAAATGACAGACATGAGCACAGGCGAAGAGGAGAGCAGTTCAGACTCCGACCGAGACTCTTCTTACGCCGGGCAGGGTCACCCGGTGGGGGGCCACAACCAGGACTGGAAGCCCACGCGCAGCCTGATCGAACACGTGTTTGTGACCGACGTCACGGCCAATCTCGTCACGGTCACAGTCAAGGAGTCTCCGACCAGTGTGGGCTTCTTCAGCATCCGCAACTACTGACGGCCGATTTAGGCCGGTTCTGGCTCCAACAGGGTTCCTTAGTTCATCTCATGTTAGTCCAGACACATTTTAGATGGAAACCATAAAAATAGAGAGTTGATTATGATTGTAATTATTTATTTTGTCATATGTATAAAAAAAAGGCATTTCGGCCTCACCTTATGGTGGCAGAAATAAATGTTTTTCCACTTCTCTCGTCTTATGAAGTTCTTAAGAGATTCAATTGACTGAACTTATTCACAGTCACTGATCTCCAGCCTTGAAGGGACCTCTTTGTGAAGTTATATAGCAGTAGTTATCGTCTTATAGAAATCAGCTGCACAGGATCTTATTCAATTCAATTCAGTTAATTTATGAAGCACCAATTCACAACACATGTCATCTCAAGGCACTTTACAGTTCAGCAAATCATCCAGTCAAGATTGATTCAAAGTTTTCTATCTAAGAAAAAACAGTCGAGGGCAATCCCTCACACTAAGCAATTCTTGTAGCGACAGTGGAGAGGAAAAACTCCCTCCAACAGAACGAGGCTCGGTGTGAGCGGCCATCTGCTGAGGCTGACTGGGGTTCAAGGACACAGAAGCAGACATAGAAAAAGCAGCTGTAAAAGACGGCCCGGTCCAGGAAACACACAGCCAGGCAGACGAGCTCCGAGCCAGCTCCCATGCCAGAGGATGAAGAGAGCACATCCAGTTAGTCACAGTCAGAGAAACAGGACTACACTGAAAAACAGGCCGATCTCCAACATCTAGAAACAAAGGTGTTGATGGCAGCAGCACAGCTGATATTTCTCTCCAGGATGGAGTCACAGCCAAACAGGAACAGACCAGATGAAGCTACTATGAGAAAAAGCAGAGAGAGCAGAACGTTAGAGATTGAACTAACAGATTCTGCAGAGTGGGAGAATAGAGATAGAATGAAGCAGAATGATGAAAAAGGGGTCCCTATGTCCTCCAGCAGTCTAAGCCTATAGCAGCATCTTTAGCTGAGAAATATTTACAAAGCATTTCTGGTTAAACAAGATGCTTACATAAGGAGCGCTGCAGTAAGATAAGGTGTTATTAAAAGCGTTTATGGTTTCTTTTAATGGATTTCTAAATCAATAAGCTACATTAGCTTAATCTTAAAGTATATCAAGGGATACTTCCTTTTATTCCAAATAACAGTCAATGATTAGACTTGGAAATATGAGCAAAAAACTACTGAATAGGACCGACAGAAAATATCAAAGTATTCATGATATCTCATTAGTTTGAATGATTTATTGAGGCACCCCACTGGGGGGGGGGGGTGGCAGCCATTTTAACGATACATTAAATCCAGACAGGAGGTTCGTTTTCATTCAATTATTTTATTAAAAAAATTAAAGCAATTGCAAGTAATAATTTCGAGCTCCAATCTTACGGACTGAATTCTGCAGAGAGCAGGTTTTATAAATGGAAATAAAAAAATAAACTCCAAAAAATTAAACTTTTAAAGACTTCTTATTCAAATGTTTTAAGATTAATTTTGCTGTTATCTCCGATTTTAATTACTCATCTTTTGTATTTTATTTTTTCAGATATAATTTTTTAACCTTGATGTTTGACTTACCTGAAAGTAAAGAGGCCAAAGCTGTTTTCTCTAGATAAGATGTTTATTTCTCATAACCTTTTAAGAGACTCCCAGCTCTAAAACCTAAGCTGTTTTTTTACACTAATGTGCCACTTTATGAGTTTTCAATATTTTAATTGTTGCGTTGATTTGAAAGTCAGTGCAACAAAAGCATTTATCATGAGTAAAAAGGAGTGAAAATAAGCTGTAGATTTAAAATTTGTACCTGTCAATAACATATTAGTTGTATTGTACTCAATGAGTACAACTGATGACATATGAGTAACAACTGAACGTAATAGAAATAGAAAATCCCTTTATTGTCTCACAATAAGGAAATTCTGGTGTTTACAGCAGCAAAAAGATTAGAAAAAAATAGTCACACAAATGTGGACCTAAAAAAAATAACATAATGGTAAAGAGATAAAAAATAAAAGAAAAATACTGTACTGTAAAGTGTTTTAACAATATAAAACTGTGGACCTGGAGAAAAATAAAAGTATACAGCTATAGACATTTTTACAGTAATGGATATTTGAAAATAGCAGCAACGTCAGAGATGTGCAAAATGACAGCAGCATGTTATTTAACTGACTAAGGTAGAAACTGTGCAAAAACAGCATGAATGTAACAACTTGGTGAGGTTGTTGGGAACAGTGGTGGTTCTAGAGTCTTCCAGCTGCTGGGAGGAAGGATCTGTATTAACGCTCCCTGGTGCATTTAAGGTGCAGCAGTCTGTCACTGAAGGATCTGTCCAGTTCAGCACCAGCTTCATGCATGGGGTGGGAGACAGTATCCAACGTTATTTCAGACATTAGATCAGTTGTTACTTAATATTTTGAGCTGCCCAACACAGCTGCATTATCATGACTCAATATTAAAAAACATTTAGACCCGGATTTGACCTGCTGCTATTTTGGTAAAACTAAAAAATCCCTTTATTTTTGGATGTTATAACTTTTTTTAGAACAGGTATTCTGACAGATGTGATTTAAATAGTATTTAAATCACATCTGTCAGAATACCTGTTCTAAATATAATAAATACATCTTTGCTTCAGAGATGCTTCAAAGGAAAAGTCCGGTCACATTCAGAATACGAACTTCTGGAAATACTTAGAATATGAAATTATGGCTCTTTTAAAGAGAAGTGGGATTATTTTAGTGATTGCATACGTTTTTATTATAACCTGTCATCCATCTTGAGGCAGATTAATAGTTAGTTTTAGTGCCTTTATTTATTCTTTATAGCCATCTGTGCTCTTATCGTGTATTTGTATATATTTCATTTGGGAAAAACATTATGTTTCCCTCCAGGGTAATCCACCTCATTGCCTCCATGTCGTCTCCACAGAGATCCAGCTGGGTCGGGTGTTCATGCTTTCAGATGGAGGAGCAGACAACAGCTTCCACGCCTTGTTGAACCGTTATCTTTTTAAAACAATCTTCTGTGCTGCTGTTTATTGCAGGTTCTGTACAGGAAGTCAGACATGGTATCTGTGCTCGCCGGGTCTCCGACGTGCAGATAAGACTTCTGACTGGTTGAGGTTTGCTCCTCCACTCTGTTCTGCAGGGCTGTGGAGTAACTGGTTTTAAATGAAAGGGAAGGTTGTTTTTCCCCTCGTAGCAGCTTGCTGCTGTGGACCTTTTGTTGGGCCTTCATGCCAGCGTTTAAAGAGCTGTAGGCCCGGCCATAAGGAGGAAGGGATCTGAGTTTTTATCTGATGTAAGGTAAGAAAAACGGCAACATTGTGCTCTGCTCCCGTGGGAGGAGTTGAACAACAAAGCTCTGACTGAGCTTGTCTTTGTGATCCGCTCTGCAGATTGAACCCGTCTGACTTACCCCCAAAGACAGCTGTGGTTTCAGGTAGCTACCCTCCCCCCACTCCGGGGATAGCATGTAGCCTGTTTCAATTTGATTTTGTTATATCTACTCCTATGAAGTGGAGGAGGATGCTGCAACCTGCTTTTCACTTTTTTGCCATCTTTTTACTAATAAAACCATTATAGAATAAACTACCATTTGTCTCTTTGTATTGCTTGATTTATCATCTTTACAAACAAGCCTGCATGTCTGTTGATTGGTTAATTATAATCCATCACTATCATGTCCACAGTTTGCTTTATTTACTTTCCTTTAGTTCTCTGTACCGGTCTGGTCAAGGGAGAGCTGAGCAAAACGACTTATCGGTTGATCTACATTCCTACCCTCATCTATGGTCATGAGCTTTCCATGACTGAAAGAACGACATTCCGGATACAAGCGGCTGAAATTTGTTTTCTCCGTAGTGTGTCTGGGCTGTTCTTTAGGAGATCAGGGGAGGAATCAGAGTAGAGCCGCTGCTCCTCCACATCGACAGGAGCCAGTTGATGTGGCTTGGGCATATGGTTAGGATGCCTCCTGGACGTCTCCCTGGTGAGGTGTTCCAGGCACGTCCCACCGGGAGGAGACCCAGGACACGCTGGAGGGACTATGTTTCTCGGGTGTGATTTTTTTGTGTTTCAGTAAGTCAGTGAAAAGTTGTTAAGGGTATTCAAATTAATAAAATGATTAGGGTGTCCACATTTTTGCACCTGTCAAATTTGTCATATATATATATATATATAGCAGCAAGAACATTCTGGGTTCGGTTCCCGGCCCGGGGTCTTTCTACATGGTGTTTGCATGTTCTCCTTGAGCATGCATGGGTTCTCTCCAGGTACTCCGGCTTCCTCCCACAGTCCAAAAACATGACTGTTAGGTAATTGGCTTCTCTAAATTGTCCTTAGGTGTGAGTGTGTGAGTGAATGGTTGTTTGTCCAGGGTGTACCCTGCCTCTCACCTGTAGACAGCTGGAGATAGGCACCAGCACCCCTCGCAACCCCACAAGCATGTGAGATAATGGATGGATCGATATATATGTATGTATATAGTTATACATTTTTATTTTTTTATGCAAAGACAAACAAAAAAAATAAAGACATTTTATTTGATAGAAAAAAGATTTGAAATCAAACAAAACGTTTAAAAGGTACTTTGTTAGTTGTTCTGATCATATTAAAATGTATTATATTTGTTGTATTAAACTGCTGCCCTCTTCCTGTGTGGGCGGGGCTTAAATGAGAGACAGTTAAGGTTATTGACCAACTAAAAACTTAAGGTGTCTGGACAAAAGTATTTCCACATGTTGCATTAAGGAAGCACAGGAATTAAGAAAAAAGATAATTTTTTTCTGTTTATTTTTTTATTTATTTACTTATGATCCTCATTCAGCTCAGCAATTAATATGACAAAAGATTTTGTCATATTAATTGCACAAAACTGCTCAAGCATAAATCCAGTAGTTTATACCTACAAATGTGGAATTGATTGCCTCTGTTCAGATGAAACTTGCAAGGGTTGAATGACAATTATTTGATTATGCATCAAATAATACGGCTGTATTATTTGATGCATGCATGGCTATGCAGGAAGAGGAGGAATCTTGCACAAATTGTACAAGCACAGTGGAGACTCAGTGGAGTGCTCCAACTGTTTCCGATCTTGTCTGACCTGCTTCACCCAAATTGAAAGCAGCTGTGGATCCTAAGGAAACTTAAATAAGCTGACAGCATCCTTATGGGGGTTGAAGCAAAAAAGCTGCAACCCACCATGAAGGCATAGCTGGATCTAAATGCATGAAAACTTAAGCAGCTGTCCATAACAAAACCACTGTTCCAGCACTTAGTGGTTCTCCTGTTTTTCTCCCTTAATCACTGAGCGGCGCTGCAGTCCTCTGAATGGCAGAGGGTTTTTTGATTAAAACTATATAATCATTGATTATCGGTATTCATGTTTTGGTCTTCAAAAACTTGTACAAAATGTCAATATTGTGTCTTATTATCACTTCAAAACTACTAAAATTATAATTTTTTTTTAGTTTAATATTTATTTTTTACTATTTGAAACTACTTGGCACTTTGTTTAGGGGGGGGGCTTCAATGACAGAGTTGGAATTATTAAAACTTCAGCATCCTGGACAAAAATGTTTTCACATGCTGCATTGAGAAATCGTAGGAACCAAAAACTGTCAAACTATGTAGTTAGAAACTTAAATGAACGAGAAAACAGAAATTGAAACCGAACGTAGTTTTACAAACTTCCTTTTAGTTTTAAATCTTTTTTTTTTAGTTTTTTTCAGGTTTTTTTTTTTTTTTTAATCTTTTTTCATTTAAAAAAATTGCATAAAATTATATTTTTTTCACTTTTAAAAATAGATGTTTTTAAACCATCTTTATGGCCCTCAGTTAACTCCATACAGAAGCTCAATGAAGAAAGATTATATTTTATTAAGAGCATAAAAGTACAAGTATGAATTCGATAGTTGAGCCTAGTAAATGTTAAAATGATCGCCCCTGTTTACATGTGTTTTATTACTGTCTGCTCAATCACAAATTACATGCAGGAAGAGGAGGAATCTATAGATTCATATTTGATGTAAAAGCACATTAAAGAACAGAAACTTCCCATTTTGTGAAAAATGTAGACTTATTATTTTATTTTGCATCATTTAGAGGGATTAAACATACTTTTCGTAAGTAAACATCCCATAAAAAAAAGGCTGAGGCAATTCAAACTTTGTATTTTTTCATATAGTAACATTAAACACTGAGGGCGTCTGTAGGAGGCTCTGAAATGGGGCTCTGTCACATTGAATGACTTTGCAAATTTCCATCACAGTAGCTCCTTCTGGCTGCATACAGACGTCCTTCCCATAAAATTATGGCACCATAATGGCTCATTATATTTTATTTATGTGTTTTAAGGCTTGTTTTTGTTCTGTGTCGCAGTAAACAAAGCACTTTCGTGTTTATCTACCACATGTACAATAGTGCGTATGGTGTGCAAAAAAGTCAACGAGGAGCCATAAATTATGTCTGAAGCAATGGAGCTGAGTGATTTAGCAACGGCAGGAGAAGGTGTGGAAAGATAGACAGAAAGGCCAAAACACAAACATATAAACGCATAAACACAAACACTCTCCACACACAAGCTGAACGTTTTATTCAACACCATGAGGCCCCCAGTATGTCATATACAGGAGTTCATGCTTAGGAAGCTGAGGAAAAACATTTTCTTTTTTGTTTGAGAGATTAAATATTTAAATTGAATTAAAACGTTTTAGCTTTATTGGTGAAATGTTATAGTTTCACAGTAGAGATTGATTTAAACCACAGCCTTTGATATAAGGTTAAAAAATAAATCAAATTCCTTCTGAATGACTGTTATTTAGCAGCTGTTTATTAAACGGACACTAGATGGTGCTCTAACGATGCAACAGAAACAAACGAGCTGCTGATTTATTTATTTACACGATGTAGATATAATAAAATAAAGTATTCTGTGAAATATGAATCATTGAATACAATTGTTGTCTTTAGAAAGATCAATTTAAGGTGCTTTCTTTCACATAACTTGTATTTTCAATCACCTATGCAGACAAAACCTCCAATTTCAAGTTTTTAATTTCACTTATGTGATTCTCTGCACAACTATAAACATGTTGAGCCTCTGATGAGTTGAATTCATGGCCAGTTTCTAACTTTCAGACCCTGATCTCATTTGATTTGGCTTTGCAGCGTCTCCAGCTCTGCAAATTTAAGCCTAGAAGTAACATCAAATGATTTATCATTAGCATTTAAAATCAAATAATCTATTATACCTGTTGATCATCTTTATAAGTGGGTTGTTAAGCGTTAGAGTTTCCTCCATTCCTGAGCTGCTGACTTCCACTATAAAGTTCATCATCTGTTTATACTCAACTGTGTATCCATAGTAATAACAAGGTATGAAAGAAAAGTAAAGTAAATGACAGCAAAACTAGTAATCTGATCTGATTTAAAGAAAAACTTTTTATCTTTACCTCTGAACTCCATCCAGTCGGGTTTGCTGCCTTTTTCACCCTGTGGACAAGAAGAGGGGGATTCAGATGTGTGATTTAAAGACCAGTCCATGATTCCAGTAAAATGTTTGCTGGCTGGAGAAAGTAGTCCTTGAGGATTATGGCTCCACAATATTTAATAGTCGACCCTTAGTTTGATGTGTTTTTTCGGGTAGGACTTCCTGTTTTTATTATTTTAGATCCACTCGGCGTAATAGTTCAGGTATTTGGGTTTCTCAGTATAGATTCTCTTTTTTGAAATCTGAAACTTTTTTTCCATTGCTTAAGTTCGACTAGTGTGTGATTATTATTTAAACCTGCTTTTTTCTGCTTTTCAAAGCTGGGATTTATATTATAATCATATTATAACTTAAAGTTAAGGCCTGATCCTCCTTCCCTTTTAACATTACCCAACAATAAATCCCTCTTTTGAAGTGAAGACTTATTTATTCAAGATCTTAAAGTCATAGGGAAGTCATATTTAAATGTCAAATCATTCTGGCTTAAACATGTATATAAACTATATTGTTCCAAAATTTAGAAAATTTCTATTTAAAAAAAACCTGTCTTAATACCTGTGTTTTTTTCCCGTTATCTAATGCAGGCCAGTTAGTTATACGTCAGCCTGAACATCTAAATTCAGTTAATCATATATCAAAGGTCATCTGTCAATCAAATTTTTTCAGTCATAGCATCTTGATTCATATGTCGCAGCTAATATACGCAACGGTTGAAATCAGAATAATTTCCTTACCCATTGAGTTGCGTCCCAGTGTTCACGGGGATGGACGTCTGTGTCTTCGACAGGCGTAGAGCTAACAGAACTGGCAGCGTTGCGAGGCAAGGGCTCAAACATGTACGGCTGGAAGCCTTCTACACCAAACCAAGCTTCTGCCGCCCTGGCGTCCTCTTCCACAACATCTTCGTCCCCGCTTTCCTCCTCTAAATAAAAAATGGATGACGGAGGAGACTCATCCACGACCTCCGACACTAAACTCTCCTCCTCTTGCATGTTTCCTCTGTCCATAGCGTTCCTTAACAGTGTCGTTTCTAAGTCACCAATTTAGTGCTACTTGGTCCCAATGGAATTTCCCATTGGGAACCTACTAGCACTAAGTTGCTAACCGGTTAGGAAGATGCTTCCGACAAACCGGCCACAATCAAACTTGCTTGAGAACCTTCCGCCACAACTACTGTATCCCGCCCCCTTGATAATCAACCAATCACATTCACTTTATTCACTCGTGTAAAGTCTGGCACCACTCTGGAGAATGCAACGGTTGGAAAAACCGCTTCACTACGACTTTAATTGTCATGAACTTTAGTATAAATTCTTGGGGGAAATCTTTAAATAAAACTGCTATTACTGGGAATTTGCAGAGGTTTTCATAAAGTTAACACACGTAAAAGTAACCAGAGCAGTACTTCTATCAATGTAGTATATATAGTTGTATGTCATCAGCATACAGTACGAAATGATTGGTAGGAAATGTAACAATTCATGATAATTTATGCTAGATTGATCATGATGCTGAATAAAAGTGGTCTGAGAATGGAGCCTTGAGGAACCTCACATGTGATTTACTTTTCTTAGATTTACAATTACCAAATTACAGCAGAACTCCCAGTCTGCAGAGTTAGAAACCAATCCAAAGTGCCAAACAGTGCCATGATTTTCCACTTAATTAGTCAGTGTTCAGGTTGGTCATGTCAAATGGTCAGCTGACTTCCTGTTATACGAAATTCAAAGAAACCAACAAAGTTTATCTTTGAGGCTAAGAGGATGCATTGCATGGCAGCCACATTTTTGCAAGCAAGGAACTTTTCTTGTAAATGAAAAAATGCAACCAAATGAAACTTTGTATTTAGAAAATAGTTTTTAGCAATTTAAGATCACTTTCCCTTCACTTCAAGCACAAAACAAAGATTGGCACTTGGATTGTAAAAATGCTGTTGCTAACATCTAGCAGGGCAATAAAAATGCATCTTTGCTTCTCATTATGGAGGAAAGCCCACAATTTGAAAGGAATGTAATTCATAAAACTGCATCACAAAAAGAAAATCTGAAAAATGAAATAAAAAAATAAAAGAAGTTAAAATTGAAAAATACTAAAAATACTTAATTTAAAAAAAAAAATAATAAGTAGACAAAATTCATTAAAACATTGAAAAGTCTCTTGAAAATTTCAATTTAATTTGTTTGAAATAAAACAACTCAAAAAAGTCAAATGTAAGAAAACAGCTGAGTTACTTTCAAAAATTTTTTTATTTATACATTTTTTTTCACATTGCCCTTAACAAGACATTTTTTTTTCCCCACAACAATTTTGGAACAGAATCTTCTCCATGTTTGTGTTTCTTCCTTTGGCACCAAACAGATTTAAAGAAACAAAGTAGGAAGGAGAAACATTTTTAAAAATTAAACTGTTATTGATATACAGCTATAGTCCTCATATAATCATAGAGGATTTTCAGCAACTCGGCCGAAATCTAGATAATATCCTGATGAAGGTTCTCAGTCATCCAGGTCATAGTCATTCCGTAAAAATTCAAAAAATATCCACTGGACTTGGTTTTCAAGATTTGAAGACGTTTCGCCACCTCTCCAGGAAGCTTTCTCAATTCAAATGTGGAATTTGAATTGAGAAAGCTTCCTGGAGAGGTGGCGAAACGTCTTCAAATCTTGAAAACCAAGTCCAGTGGATATTTTTTGAATTTTTACGAAAATCTAGATAATATCTGAACTAACGAAGGGACAGATTTTCCCTGCATTGTTTCCCTCTCAGGTCAGAAGGCAGCACCTTTCAGCCCACAGACGCCCGTCTCCCCTCTTTCACCGCCGCACTATTTACACACTTTCAACAACGCTGTCGCACAGCCTGAGCAACTGACAGAAGTTATCATTACACAAAGCGCTCTGTTCCATAATTTATAGAGATCCCTGTCCCAGTCGTGTGGAATTCTCCCAAAATAAATTCAAGTAAACACTTATGCGACAAAGAGGCACTCACAGTGGTCTGGTATGCATAAACAGTATGAACAGTGTGACTGTGTAATACACCCCCAATCGCCCAAACCCAACACACACTCCGACAGTGACTTCAGGCAGGGTTTAGAAATGACCCTAAAGCCCGGCGTCACCCCCAGCATCAATGCATGGTTAATACCCCGACCCTTCAACCCCTCACCTGACTGCTGGGCGAATAAACCACACTAATCCGTCTTCAATCATAGCAACGCATCTCAACGCAAGCTTTTTTTTTAAATCTTCATGTTTTAGTGAAATGAGTCACACAAAAAAATTACAATTCGCTCTTCAGAATGGATTCCTGAAGATGGTGATGAATTTATAAAGAACATCTAGACCTCTAAAGCTGTTTCAGACGTAGGTAAACGGAAAGTACAACCCTTTTTGGATTTTAAGGGTTTACATAAAATGAAATGTGTCATTAGAAGATTCTAAATCATAAAAAAAAATGTAAGTAAACAAAACAGACAAGGTTTCTCTCTGTTTACATTTATTAAAGAAGACTGATGCCAAAATGAGAAAAAAATTGTCAAGAACCAGAAGCTCCCTTTCTGACTTCACGTCTGTCACGCGTGTCTCTTCTTTCCAACACTGTCTCAGTTCTTTGAAGGTTGCAGACTTTCGATAACAGACGGCTGAGGACCAGACTTTGACTAGGCCATTCCCACACCTTGCTTCTTTTCTATTTCAGATGTTCTGCTGTAGATAAGCTGCTGTTTTTTATGGATCATTGTTCTGGTGATGGCTGCATGGTGATGCAGTGGGTAGCACTGTTGCCTTGCAGCAAGAAGGTTCTGGGTTTGATTCCCGGCCTGGGGGTCTTTCTGCATGGAGTTTGCATGTTCTCCCCGTGTATAAGTGGGTTCTCTCCAGGTATTCCTGCTTCCTCCCACAGTCCAAAAACATGACTGTTAGGTTAATTGGCTTCTCCAAATTCTCCTAATGGGTGTGTGTGTATGTGTGCATGAATGTGTGTTTCTGCATTGCACTGCGATAGACTGGCGATCTGCCCAGGGTGAACCCCGCCTCTCGCCTGTAGACTGGCAGAGATAGGCACCACCACGGCCCTGATATGGACTAAGCGGGAGAAGATGGATGGATGGATGGATGGATGGATGGATGGATGGATGGATGGATGGATGGATGGATGAATGGATGGATGGATGGATGGATGGATGGATGTGCTGTTGGTGAATCAGTTTGGACTCCGCTTCTGCAGTCCGACAGGATTTCACATTAAGTCTAGAATACTTTAGTCTAAAGAGGCTGATGAAGTATACTGCAAAAACGATCTAGAAATAAGTAAAACATTTCTTAGATTAAGGGTATTTACCCTTAATTTGAGCAGGTAAATGAGATAGTTTGCCAATGGAATGAGTATTTTTACTCTTAAAATAAGATAATTAGATAATATGCACTTGAAATAAGACAATGCAATTGTGTTTTCTTATTTTAAGTGTAAATTGTCTTGTTCCATTGGCAAAATGCCTCTGTTACCTCCTCAATTCAAGAAGAAATGCACTTATTTCAAGAAAAAATGACTTATCTAGATTCAGATTTTTTGCAGTGTACAATCATAATGTTGATCTGGTTTCTGCACAGATAAAGTTTTCTTGTGAACCTTCTCACTGCAAAGCATCCCAAAATGTATTTTGTGCCAATGAAGAAAAGAGAAACAACATTTGTACGCTCACCTTTACCTGTTAATGCTGCAGCTGGTGGAACACAGCACTTCGGCTATAAACAACCCCACTTCTCAAAAAGTCCAGAAATGTCAGTGGAAAATCCAAAACAAAGAGAAAGTGAATTTATCCAAATAAATGTGCACTGATATGCTGCCTGGGCTTTTAGAAGCTCCAGGCTTTTTGATGAAAAAGGGGCTAAAGACTCCAGGATGCCTCGGTCCCTGCACTGCAAAAATAATCTAGAAATAAGTGAAAATGTCTTAAATTAAGTGAATTTACTCTTAAGATCGTTTGCCAATAGAATGAGTATTTTTACTCTTAGAATAAGTTTATTAGATAATATGCACTTGAAATAAGACAATGTAGTTGTTTTTTCTTATTTTAGGTGTAAATTGTCTCGTTTCATTGGCAAAATGTCTCACTTCCCCCCTCAATTCAAGAAACAATGCACTTATTTTAAGAAAAAATTACTTAATTAGGTTTAAATTTTTTGCAGTGTGTGGCTGCAAAACCAACACACATCATGACTCCTCCGCCTCTGTGCTGGTAAAAAACCAGTCTGGTTTTTCAATGGTCCATAGACCAGGACAAACATCTCTGATTCGAGACCAACTATTCTAGAGATATTTTGTTTTTAAGGCTGAAACCAATATTTTTGACATTAACTGATTCTCATACATTTTTTTAATTCTTGAAGCTGATATTGCTTTTATTTTCTCTCCATTTACATGATACAAATGACACAGTCACGACAAATGTTACACAAGTCTCAGTTTAATAAAAAAAAATGAACATTTATCACTGAAAAGAATAAAAATTGATAATGGATAGCAAATGGAAGGATCAGCACTGACGAACTGACGAAACTGCTGATGATTTGACTCTCTGGATGGACTTGTTGGGATGTCCTTTTAACATTCGCAGCTTTTGAATTGTGAATAATCCTTTCATGCAGATTGATGTGCTTTTTGTCATTGCTGATGTTTCTCTTTGCATTTAACGTACAGTCACATTATATGCCAGGACATAAAAGACTAAAATCCAGTCGATTATGATAAAAATAAACATGTTCACTGAAAGCATTTTATTGATTGTGTTTAGATAGTCCTTTTTGAGCCTAAATAGAACAACAACATGGGGCGCAATGAGCTAATATTAACAGATGTGGCGTCATTTAGCTTCGGTCTCGCTGAACTGGCCATTAATGCAGCTACAGAATAAGTCTGAACCATGCCTACCGTGCTGTAATGCCTCGTTAAAAACCAACAGCTAGCAGGATAGAGTTTAAAAGCATTGCTATTACCTGTAGCGCTGTTGGCAAATACATGTACTCAAGTGTCTATCAACTTTGCAGCGACATCAGAATGTTTCCTGAGCTTTAGTTTAAGATTTTGTGAACTTTAACGGTCAGACTCTTTTCCGAACTTATCTAGAGTTTTATCAAACATCTTCTTGCACTTTTCGAGACTTGAACTTTGACTTTTAATTTTTTTACAACTACACTAGTAGTGCCACACTCACTGACCTCCATTTCTATGCTCGTTGACCAATTGTATGCATGCGGTAAAGTAATCCTCGGCACAGTGTTATGATAAATATGGACAGAAAGGCTATATTTACAAGCAAACTGAGCCAAATCAAAGCATAAAAAACCAAAAAAGCAAATACTACGCCAGCAGGAGAGCAAAATTTGTCATAAAAACATTGTATGCAACCAGAGTTTGTTACTGGCGTAAAAAATGTCAAATAGTGTGACTAAGGCTGGTGACTAAGTGTGACCGGGTTGACCCGCTAACAATCGGCTTTTGGCTCTTTTCCCATTTGACCGAAAACCTGAATCTCACCACCTGCTGGCATGCTGCATGGCCAGTGTCACCCACCACTGTGTGTCAGATGACGGCATCACGAAGGGTGTACAATGATGATGTTGATAGTGCGACGGAAATCAGGGAAGTAAACAATGGAGAGCAACACGGACGTGAGCCAGAGCGTAGTCAGTATTCTTTATCATTTTCGCTCTTTTATCTATCTGAATCCATCTCCCAGTGCTGCTCCATGTTCACCAAATGTAATCAACGCTCATGGCAATCAGAGTCGATTTTAACGCGGGTCGTTTGACTCGGGTAGACATGCGTCAGTGAGCTGTTCCCACTGCCACTAAAAGCCAATTTTTCCCGGGTTTAAACAGATTTTCCAGCCAATGGTAAAGGGGTAAAAATATCTTTAAACCTGCTGATAACCTGGTGATCATCCTGCTACATTAAGCCTAAGTCTAATAGAGTATATTTGATTTGATTTTCGCACCAGACTACTTATTTTACCAGTGGAGAGGATGTACTTAATTTTCTACAATGTTCTTATTATGGTTTATTTTTGATATAACAAAATATATGGTGATTTTAACACAGAAGGCATCATCACTGTGTTCTTGCTTTACGACAGATCCACTGTAAAGGTATAAACTTTAACCTGTGAACCCCCCCCCCCCACCCGGATGGTTTTTATTTTCATTTTGCTCGACTTCTTCCCCTTCCCATCACTGTAACCAAACTGGGCCAGTTGGGTTTCAAACAGCAGAAATAGTTGCTATTCGATTTCAAAGGGAATGTTTGGAAACCTGACCCCGACCCTCCAGCGAGCATACCTTACACCCGTGTCTCCCTCACCCCTCCTTCTAAATCACTCCACCGCAGCAGAGTAAACAAACTTCAGTTTGCTCTCTGATATTGAGAGGTTAAGACAAGCGACAATCCTCCGCTATGACAACACGGCCTCAGACAGACGATGTCATCCGTCTTACCTCACTCTCCATCCATCACCGTGCCGGAGTCGACATGTCTGACAGTCCCACTCTCGCTTTTCTCACTGGCACGGGTGTCCACATCTGTCACATTTTCCCCCCAGCTTTCTTTTATTACCCCAGACGGACTCCACCTCCTTCGCATCCAAATCCGCCAACACCTGAGGGACAACCAGGCGCTGAGAGCTCTTATTGATTGGTCACGGTATCTGATGTCATCCATCCTGCCATCAATGACCTACCTGAGTAACAGAAAGTCAGAGTAAAATGTCCTGGAGAATTTCATGACACCTTTTCATGCTCAAAATGAGTCAAAAACTGGATCTTTCATCGTTTCTCCATAGTCTAAGATTACCTCATACTCTACTCTTTTAAAAAACATCCACTAATTCAGTCTTTGCATATCTTAGGGAGTTTTACCACTTTGAATCAGCTGGAATTTGATCAATTTCAGCTCCAAGAAGAAAGTTACATCTAACATCTAAAACTAAGTCATCGCTAATCATGTTGGCAAGATTTGGCAGAAGAAAAATTATGTGCCTTTTATTTGCCTCAGCAGTCCGATCAGAAAGTAACGCCACATTCCGCCAAAGCTACGGCAGTCTGAGTCAAGAAACCAGCAGGATTGTTAAAAGCAGCAACAATTGTTAATACTGTTAGCACTAATGGTCTAAATGGTCTAAATGTTTGTTGAAAGCATGAAGGAAAAGTTCACCTATAGCTGTTTAATAGTTCCATGTGCCCAGCCATCTTGGCCCAGCAGCCTCAATTTGTGAGGTTTTTAAAGCAGTTTTTAAGAAGACTTTTAATCTCCGTTTTAATTTTTCACCAAAAGAGAAGTATTATCATAAACTTTGTTGGAAAATACACTGGCAACATGTCCAGTGCGGGACCACCAATGGGTAGGATAAGTAGAAACAAGCAGGTTAAGGATAAAAGACGGATCAATCATGGAATTTAATCCAGATTCTCATCCAAAAAAACATATTAAAGAAATCAATCAGAGGCTTTATTGGAAACCTTTGTCAGTTAGGTTACCCAGCATTGATTAGACATGCAAATACATATGTATCATCGTCATGTCATTGCTATGACCTAATCCATCTATCTTATTAACAATCAATTTTTCCAACATTAAGCTAAAGAAATTTCTCTTTTATTCTCTCTAGATCGTTATGGAGACATGTACTGTCATGGCAATGGTCCTAAATCTTGTTGAAGATGTTTAGAGAGAAATTTAAGTTTCTATTACTGGAATTTGCTGAGATTTTTTTATAAAAGTTAATATGCACGTTAAAGTAGACAGAGCAGTACTTTTGGTAATATACTATATATAGTTGTATGTCATCAGCATACAGTGCAAACTGTATGGTAGGAAATTTAATGCTTTATGATAATCTGTGCTACTTGCATCATATAGATGCTGAATAAAAATGTTCTTAGAATGGAGCTTTGAGGAACCTCATGTGGGATTTATTTTTTAGATTTAAAATTACCAAATGACAGCTGCACAGTTAAAAAAAGAAAAGTTTATATAGGCTTTAAATTGTGTTCAGCTAATCTTATCAAAAGACAGTATAAAGATCACATATGGGCTTATATTCTGGTAAAATGGTTCCCTATGAAAAATATTTTGAAGATTTTCTGCAAATATTAGGATTTAAGTTAACAATATCTGAAAATAAGTCACCCTGACCGCTCTTCCCTCCAGACATAGGCTCTTAATGTGGGTTAAGTTCTCCCCGAGGGGCAATCAAACAGGCTTTGAGCTGACACAAATAGATTTAAAACAAAAAAACAAGCAATTGTTTCAAAATATTTGAGCTAACCACAGATCTGGATATATTTCCCCCTTTGAAATATCCCATCAGAAACTACTTCTTCAAACCCCTTCAGGTGCGTTCACACCAAATGCACTGAATTCTTTATGTGGTTTGCATGATACTGAGGTTCTCCCAAACAAACAATTTGTGCAAACAATGCAATGAAGTTTTTTCTGCACATGGGTATTTATGCTTGTTTGAAGCAACACCTTTCCAGATACAAATAAAACACACAAGGCTGACAGGTTTGCTCTCTTTCAGCCACTCTGATCAAAAATGCTTATGCTATTTGGCATTTCCCTTTGGGTCTACCACCTCCTATATATTTATAACTACTGATTTTAAGCTAAAACAATGCCTTTATTTTCGAAGTGATGTTGGAAGAAATTCACAGAAAATATACTTATTAAAGCAATACTTGTTTTTTGAAAATAAAAAGCCAAATTTGTTACAGATTGTCCCTTTAAAACCACCCTTTTTTCCCAGTCGTCGCAGCAAACCAGAAAAAAGCTACTATCTCTATTGCATCTGCTTTTATACACAAGGAACTGGTATCAAAAACGTTCTCTGCCTTCATTGTGCAGGAGCATCCAAATTGAGGCGTTTGGTTTGAAAGCAGCATACAGTTCAGTAGCAGAACATTACTGAAAACAAAGCTGGTTCTCCTCTTCCGTACTGGTCCCACAGGCTGGACTGTGGAGCCTGTGGAAAGACGATACCATCTGCACGGCAGAAAATTAAGTTGGAGCAGTTCTACTAGTCAGGGATCTTCTTTTCAGATTTCATTGGTTTATGCTGCCAAAATGCTGGCTTATTTCAAACCTTCTGTTGCTGCTAAATAATAATAAAAAAAAACTGCTCTGTGTGATTATCCTGCGTTTTAACCTATAAAAGTATGAAGCTTATGTAGATTCTCAGTTATTGAGGATGGGGCAAGTCTCACATCCCTTTGGAACAACCAGACAAGTCAATCTGACTTTTATTCAGGCACTTTGAAAATTCACAAAGTGCTCTCAAAGACTACTTTAGATGACTTTATTTATCAACCTCTCCTATGGTGCAGCTCTGCTAGTTGGTTTTTAAAACTCTTGAGGTGATGGTGCTTGAGGGAAGCTGCATCAATCCCTTCACTGAGGTGATAAAGTGGAGGTATTTTAAAGGAAAAGTCTGCTCACATTCAGAATACAAACTTTTGACAGTACTTTAAGTATGACATTATGACATACTGTTCAATGAATGATCAGTGTTTTTAATTCAGAGTAATTTTCATTTGGATGTTCTTTACAGGAGGCATCCATGTTTGTCAAAGAACACTACTGCCACCTACTGGTTAGTGACGTCACGGTGCGGTATCGGCTGTTGATCAAGTCCCAGTGCTGTATCTGGTGTTTGTCACAACGCGCTATTATCCAATTCATCTTGAAAACATTCTTCTTCCAAATGTTGGCTACATATTACGTGTTTTTTCTCTGGCCAGAAGTTCGATGGCAAATTCTCCCTCTTCAAGTTGGCGATCCAACGACCAACCCGTCCGTGGAGGATCAGGAATCAGAAAGGTGGAATAACTATTTTTTTTTTCACTTTTACCCATTGTATTAAATAGCCAACTGCCATGCACGTGGGCATTGTTAGTTTCACTATAGCTCTGGTGAATTTCAATGGTGAAGTCCTCTGGAAATCTTCAGCAATTGTTGTTGATTGCAGATGTGTATAGTAGTTCCCATTGATTTTGCTTGTAAAGCGGGACCAGAGGTCGGCAACCCAAACTGTTCAAAGAGCCATATTGGACAAGAAAAAAAAAACAAAACTGTTTGGAGCTGCAAAAATGTAAACGTCTTATATAAGCCTCATATGGCAACACGGGCTCCAAGTGTAATATCCAACTATAGAAAAGGACTATGTGGGCTTGAATATATAAAAAGCATTAATGATTAAATGTTTATGCTGGAGCAAATGTCTCATAGCTGCATAAGGTGAGGGAGGAGCAGTGAATGCTCCCACAGCGTGCCGCTTCACCGCCCTTCACTGCTCGGTTTAGGTTTTGTTGCATTGAGGAAATTATAGAAACACAATAAAGGAATCTTTCTATGGTGGACGTCTTTCTGTTGGGAGGAGTTGATTGAGTCATGAGGAACCAAGCAGGAAGTGACATTCATCAGAGCAGAGCTCTCTAACCCCACATCCTCCGTCACCATTGCTCCTGGGTGTTAGTTATATTTTTAGGATTTGGGGAAAAAATGGAAGAAAGTTCCCCTCCCTGCATCAGAGCGCTACCTGTTTGATCTGTGGACTGTTTTCCATCCTTCCAACCAAACTAGCAGCAGTAGTAGAGTTTGGAGATGCAATCTTTGCTCTCCTGTAATTTATCCAGAAGTTCTGCAAACGTACTTTTTCTCTCCCTCCTAACTTCGTGGTCGGCTGCATATTTAGCTTTGATGGAAAGGTCTTTCCAATTTTTTTTTTTTGACAACCTCTAATTAAAAAGCAAACATGCAGGCACTCCTTACGCATTGGTAATAAAAGCAAATTATTCAGTCCATCTTTCTTTGAATCCTCTTTTCTCATCAGTTATCTTCCTTTTTTTCACACCTGCAGCTTTGTCTGCCTGGCACCGCGCCGCGCTGGTTGCAAGTTATGACCTCTGATCTCTATGGCTATGATGCAAATAATTGTTTAAAAATATTTACTATACAAATGTTTACAGCATTAGAAAACACACCATATACATATATATATATATAAATATATATATATGTATATATATATGTCACTGCCGGGAGATCTCAGGAGTGAGGTGTTTATATATTTGGGCAAAAAGGGCCGTCCCCAGACGCAGTGATTGCAATGAAAATCATTGTTTTTATTTTTTACTGATTAATGCTAAACTCTTTAAATCTCCACAAACCTATTTGTTTTAGTTATAGATAATGATCTATTGATTATTTCTCTTTTAGTTATCAGGCTCCTCTACTGTGGAACCAACTACCAGTTTTAGTCCGTGAGGCAGACACCCTGTCTACTTTTAAGGCTAGGCTTAAAACTTTCCTTTTGATAAAGCTTATAGTTAGGGCGGCTCAGGTTATCCTGAGCTATCTCTATAGTTATGCTGCTATAGGCTTAGACTGCTGGAGGACATAGAGACCCCCATTTCATCATTCTGCTTCATTCTCTCTCTGTTCTCCTATTCTGCAGAATCTGTTAGTTCAATCTTTAACCTTCTGCTCTCTCTGCTTTTCCTCAGAGTAGCTTTGCCTCGTCTGTTCCTGTTTGGCTGTGACGTCATCCTGGAAAGAAACATCAGCTGTGCTGCTTCCATCAACACCCTTGTTTATAGATGTTGGATATTGGCCTTATTTCCAGTGTGGTCCTGTTTCTCTGACCGTGACTGAGTGGATGTGCTCTCTTCATCCTCTGATATGGGAGCTGCCTTGGAGCTCGTCTGCCTGGCTGTGTGTTTCCTGGACGGGGCCGCCTTTTACAGCTGCTTTTTGTATCTCTGCTTCTGTCTCCTTGAACCCCAGTCGGCCTCGGCAGATGGCCGCTCACACTGAGCCTGGTTCTGCTGGAGGTTTCTTCCTGTTAAAAGGGAGTTTTTCCTCTCCACTGTCGCTACACGCATGCTTAGTGTGAGGGATTGTATTTGAGTCAATGAGTCAATGCAATCAACTGGTTTTCCTTAAATAAAAAACTTTGTATCAATTTGACTGTATGATCTGGTTGAACTGTAAAGTGCCTTGAGATGACATGTGTTGTGAATTTGGCGCTATATAAATAAACTGAATTGAAATTGAAAATATTCCTTGCTGAACTGACTTTTCCTTTAAAGTGGACAAGATGGCTAAAGCTGTACTGTATTTTCTGCACTATAAGGTGCACCTTCAATGAATTGCCTATTTTGCAGCGCCTCACGGTAAAGCGAAAGCTCCCCACGGATGAAAACCATTTCAATATGAAAATCTCTGACAATTAGGAGAAATTTATTGATACAATTACTTTGTCTTTGGCGCTCAGACCTCGGCAGCAAACATAGCGCTGAATTTTGATAGATCTGCATGAACAGGAGTAAAGAATAGGGCTGTTTCCCACCCAGGCCTGCAACTGTTGGTGGAGTGGAGATGAAGTTGGTCAGTCTGTAGACTGCTGGTTAGCGAGACAGTCTACTGAGCTTTATGGGGAGATCCAGTAGACTGCGTGAACTCATACTAAAGCTTCACTCAGGGACCAGGAAAATGGAAGTCCAGCTTAGATAACCATGATGAACAAGAATGAAGCGACAGTGGGGAGGAAAAGTTGAGATGACACATGGAACTCAGGAGTCATGGAGGAATGAAACTCTGATGAAGCTCTAGCTACGATATTGGAGGAGGGGCTGGAGGAGGGTTGAAACGGGGTCAACTTAATGAAGTCACACAGTGCAAACACCGCCTGCGCACTGGGTACCGGAAGATGGATCGGAGGCTTTTTAAGATTAAATCTGGATGCTGATTGGTTTTTGTGGCATGGTTCAAAGCTGATTGGCTGTGTCGTAGGCGGATCAGTTTATTTAGTTGAACTTCCGCCTAGGCTCAATTAAAATGATCTACAGCAAATGTGAGGTTTTAATCAGTCCTCCCCAGAGCCTCCTGTCACATTATCAAGAAGAAAGAAAGTTCTTATTCTGAGCAAAACACACACAAGGACACAGCATAAAGGTAAAAATCCATCCATCAATCAAGCTTGGTTAATTGGTTATGTGCCTGCGAGGTCCGCATGGGAACCTACATCATTTTTGGCTTCTATGCTGCTCCGTGTGGTCTTAAAGAAAAATGCAATGTGAATTTCCACAGAGATAAAAGGAGGAACAAGCAGCATCGGTGGCAGAAAGTCGGAGGAGATGCTGAACAAAGCAGCTTCTGACACAAAAGCCATTTTCTCTCCCACTGAGGAGTTTCTTCTAACACCCATGGGGCAGAGATCAGGACATTTCTCCCTCTGCTGTGAAGCTGTGCTAACAAAGTCAAACTGTATCTTCCAGACTTAAGAGGCCAGCAGGAAGTTTGGCCCTCTGATCCTCGTATAATCTGCCCTGGGGAAGACGCAGATCCTTTCCTTACCACCATCAAAGGCGCCAAGCCTCAACTTTCAGCTGATTGAGGCAGAGGGAAAATATTGACTGATTCACCAAACAAAGCAGAGTCAATATTTGGAGCCATTTCCATGATGCTCAATGGGATAAAAACAGGGAATGTGGCTCAAACACAGGGTCTGTTTGCATCTTCAGAGGTTTAAATAGAATTTGACTTAGCGCTAAACTTTAACAAAAGCTTCATTATTTCCTCCAAAGGCTGGAGTCTTTTACTCCACCCGCAGAGAAGTTCCGTAAAGCCAGTGGCACCAGGAGGGGCGCTCGGATATATCAGCAGCAGGCTGTGAACAAGGCCCGGAGCCGGAGGACCCTGTGTGCAACAGGACAGCTCTATCGCTGAATTTCACAGGTCATTACTCTGGCTCCAACCATCGCTGCCTCCAGTGGCTCTGGAGACGGGCAGCTTTTACTCCGAGACAACAGCTTACTGGGCTTTGGTCTAGCTAAACAAGCGTGTCTGTCTCACAGCAGTAGATTAATGTCTAGATAGAGCTTTCTACTCCTCAGGGAGACCTGCAGAGGAGCCATCCATCAACCTTTGCAAACCATTGCACAATAACAAAATAACAGAACCAAGGAGACGGGTTCATTGACAGAACCGCCTCCTCTGGGGTTACAGTCAGAGAGAGACGGACAAAGGAAGGAGGTTCTCCATTTGGTCCCTTCAAGCAAACAGGAAGCTCAAATTTCCTGGAAACCAAAAGAAATCTGGGATTGGGTTTTAAAAACATTTTAACTTCTTTTTCCCAATGTCCTCACATCTCATGAAGACATTCTTAATCAGTATGATATAAAGAAATGCATGTAAAATAGATTTAAAATCGTTTTACTCTTTCAGTGATGTATAAAATGTGTACAGTGTATAATTTTATTTTATTATGTGAACCCTCATCCACCTATTAATTCACCATAATTCCGTG
Organism: Cyprinodon diabolis; assembly: GCA_030533445.1. NCBI lineage: Eukaryota > Metazoa > Chordata > Actinopteri > Cyprinodontiformes > Cyprinodontidae > Cyprinodon > Cyprinodon diabolis. The sequence continues at coordinate 3,919,330 of CM060077.1, forward strand.
TGTGATTCTTTCAAATTAGTTTCTCATTTCGGTTAGTTAAAAGCATCAAAGATAGCAGGGTAAACGCACAAGCTGATTGGTCTGCAGCTAAACCGCTGCACAGGCTAACCAATCAGCTGTTAGGCTCCGTTTGGATGATCATGAGGGACTGTCGAAAGCTAACGAGACCAAAAAAACAATATTTTGATCAGATTTTAAACAAAATTCAATCATTAATTTTGTGTCATTTATTGATTTAATTATCTGTTAATTTCTATGCCAATTTATCTCATCACACGTAAACAAAAACAACATTTTTGTTTGGGTTTTGGTCTTTTTTAGCCCTTTTATTTAAAAACAACCTTTGGTCTGAGATCAAAAAAGACGAATTGGGGTCAAATAAAAAGATGTATTTTTTTCACTAAATAAAAAAAAACTGATTTAACATTTTAAGAACAGAGTAATCATATTAGGTCTACAAAAATAAGATGGTAACATTATGAAAATAAAGTCAGAATTTTGTGAGAATAAAGTAATTAAGGCCAAAAGAATGAAACCGTAAAACTCCAAGAACAAAGTCTTAATATGATGAGAAAAGAAACGAAACCAGAATAAAGCTGTAATATTACAAAAATAGAATCGTAACATTACGAAAATAAAACAGCAACACTACAGTAATAAATTTGTAACATTATGAGAATAAAATTTGTAAAATTCTGAAAATGAAAACGTAACATTTGGCGAATAAAATCCTAACATTGATAGAATATTTTCACCACAGTACAAGAAAAAAGTCGAAACCTTGTGAGAATAGAATCATTACATGACAATAATTAAAAAGTAATGTTACAAGAGTAAAAATGTAACATTACGGTAATATAGTATGATCACTATGAGAGTAAATTTTTAACATTACCAGAGCAAAATCTTGATATTTCCGAAATAAAGTAACATTACGGAAATATTCTGCCATAGTATAAAACGAAGAATCCTTCCTGAATTTAAACTCTTATAGGAAAAATCAGTCTGTGTTAAAATGTTCAGCGCAGCCTCATTCATAACTATATATAGCTTTCTCCTTATTAAAATTACTATTTGCCTGATAAAATTACAACTTTACTCCCATATAATTGCATTACTAAAAAGTGTTAACTAAAACCCACTGAATGAATACAACATAAACGTGTCTTCACATCTTTTATGTCTGTGATGTTCTTCTTTCTTCCATTTCATGCTGTGTGGATATTGCCAAACTGTAATATTTAAAAACATCAGTTAAAATATTTTCTTCTTCTTCTTTTTTTATAGAGAATGATTAATGAGTCCATGAGGCTCTGCACCGGTGGCGTCCCCACTCTGCAGGAGCTTCTTCCTCTGTGACTTGTGTGTGTGTGGTAAACACACCATCCCTCGGTCCTCCACATGAATGACAGTAAACAACACAAGGGCTCTGGATGCACCCCCCCCCCCGGGAGAGTGTGGGTCACACAAACAGAGCATCTGACTGCCTCTTAATTTGTTTAAAACACCCCATTCAGACTGGATCCCCAACAGGGAGAAAATCTCATTTCCAGGGCTGTCACCGCGGCCGGAGATCAGGCTGCTACCTGACGACTCGCACGGTTGTAACTAACACATTGGAGATTATGTTTACAGGACCAACACGCTCTGCCTCAGGTTTATTACGGCAGGCATTGTGCCTCTGCCCCACTGCTAGACAAAACCCTCTCTGTTGGAGGCTCGGTCTGCCTTTGTTTCTCAGGGTTTTCCAAAGGAGGATTTTTAACAACTCTTTACTTTGGGATAAGATACAAATATAGGAAATGAGTTGTAAAGTTTTAATGATCAGTGAATATCAAATCCCATTCTATCAACTTTCCTCTAAAGGTGGAAGTCACATCTCTAAAATCAACTAAATAATTCCTCCACTTTGGCTCTAGTTATACAGAAATGGTGAAAGAAAATCCAGTATGAGCTTCTCTGCAGCAGGATGATTGGAGCATATAGAAGTGAAGTAAAGTACAAGGCAGAAAGAGACCAGCAATGAAGGAACTGTTGCAGGAAGGTTATAAGGCCAAAGACATCATCTAAAAGTTTGGAAATTTCTTGCTCAGACACAGATAGCAGGTCAAAAGTGCATTGCAGAATTTAAAAAGTGAAAAAAAAAAACACTTTTCTGTATTTACTGCAGTTGCCCTTATGGGCTCTATTAGTCAGTTTATTGGATGCACATAGGTACTGTCGTTCATCTGTTAACCTTACTAGCTTTACTAGCCATCACAAACTCCCTACAGGAGTAAGAAAATCTAACTTTGGTCGAGTGATAAAACACACTGCCACTGTTTTCTTGTTTTCCTTAAAACATAAGAGTATTATGCAATCGACTGGCGACCTGTCCCACTTGCAATACACGTGACGGAAAATGGATGGATGGATAAGACTATTAAATCAAATATCTAAGTTCCGTTCAAAATAACTACAAGCTGCGCTTTGCTCTTTTAAAAGTCATGACAGGAAATTCAACAAAAAAAGTCAAAATGTTTCCTTATGGAAACTCCCTTCACATTTATATCTGGATCTAAATGAAAGTACGGAGGTGGATTAGTGATGGTTTGGGCTTGTTCCTGGACAACTTGTGGTTACTGGCCCATGAACTCCTCTGAGAACCAAAGAGTTCGAGACATTATTTGGGGATTTGCTTCCACAAAAGGAACTAAGGAAGGAACTGTTTTCACATCATAAAATACATTACCCCCCCCCCCCCAAAAATAAATAAATAAAATAAAAACAGGATTTATAAATATTTAACTAAAGCCAGCAAAAGCTTACAACCACTGGCCTCTTTAATAGGTACGGCAGTTTAAAAGCTGGCTAGTGGTTGGGTAAATAACCAAATCTAAGGAATGATGAATATGGCCACTAGAGACAGAACATGAGGGAAGCAGACAGGCTACAGCAGCAGAGGATCATTCTGTACGGTAAAAACAGAGAACATCTCACTGGGTCCCCTGAATGCAACCAATATCATCCACGGATCAGATGGCCCATAACCAGTGTTGCCAACCTAACAGTTATGTCGCTAAATTCAATGCTTTTCAGACCCCACTGGCACCTTTATTTCAAAACAGCACCTAGCACCAAATCTAGCAAGTTTCGGCCTCTTAATGGAGACTTTGCTGACACAAAAGCACCATTTTTTGTCCTCCTGACCGAGTGACTGCCTGTGTTGCAGTAGTGGGAGTAAATCTTTCAAATTTGAATTTTAACTGACAGAGTTTTGCCATATAAAATAACTGCATTGGCATTCTACAGTCAGTTTTTTTCTCCCTTTCTGCTCCTACAGTCTTTGTGTGACTTTGCATTACCACTTTCTTTGTTTGTTTTTTTTTATTTACTTTTTTTTTATCTGGATGGCAAACGACTAATTTTGTGCCAATTTTTATGAAGTGAATAGCTGAATTATATGTATTTTTTCTTTGTTTATGTGAAAGTCTCTATAAAATGCTCTAAAAACAGTGGAGTTGGTTGTGGACTTTAGAAAGAGCGCAGCCCCAGCTACCCCCACCACCCTCTGTGACTCCACCATTGACACTGTGGAGTCTTTCCGCTTCCTGGGAACTATCATCTCCCAGGACCTAAAGTTGGGAGCTGACCATCGACTCCTTCACCAAAAAAAGCCCATCAGAGGATGTACTTCCTGCGGCAGCTGAAGAAATTCAACCTGCCCAGGACAATGAGGGTGCAGTTCTACTCCTCCATCATTGAGTCCATCCTCACTTCCTCCATCACCATCTGGTACGCTGGTGCCACCGCTAAGGACAAGAGCAGAATGCAGCGCGTCATCCGGTCTGCAGAGAAGGTGATTGGCTGCAACCTCCCATCTCTCCAGGAGCTGCACGCCTCCAGGACTCTGAGGCGTGCAGGGAAGATTGTGGCTGATCCCTCGCACCCCAGTCACAGAGTATTTCAGTCACTTCCCTCTGGCAGGAGGCTGCGGTCCATCAGGACCAGAACCTCCTGTCACAAAAACAGTTTTTTCCCATCTGCTATCGGCCTTATCAACAAGGCCAAGAGCCGCCCGTGACACTGAACAATGTTTCTCTCCCCCATTCAGGATTTCTGCGTTACATTAACGTACAGTCTACTGTGTGTATATAGCTTCTGTGTATATATATATACATATTCTATCTTATTTTGTTTTTAGTCTGCACCAACAAGACCAAGTGAAATTCCTTGTAAGTGCAAACCTATTTAGCAATAAACTTGATTCTGACTCTGATTAAAATCACAGCGTTTCTTCTTCTCCCAGCTACAGTATCCTATATCTCTGTGCTGCTTTGATAGATAGTAAAAAAAAAAAAAAAAGATTGGAGGGATTCAAAATGTCCTGCAGATGGATGACATGAGGTATGCAAAGTAGGTGATGATGATGACTGGCAACTTTTCATTGCTGAGGAGATTTCAACACTGCCAATGACTTCTGAGGGCTATGGTTGATTATTTTTTTTTTTCAAAATATTCCTGTTTCCTTTGTTTTAAAACCTGAATTTCAAGCTTATTTTGTTTTCTATTTTGGGACAAAGTATTTCACTCAGGCTGCACACCTGGTAGACGGGGCTTTACCTGGTAGGCGGGGCTTGAGGCTTATCATGATGATGCCTGAGAATCTGTTTTCCAGTGTGAGATGTTTTGGAAAGCCCTTTGTGTTTGTTATTTTACATCCCTGTGTTTGTTTCAAACAGTCTACTTTTTTTTGGTAAAGTTTCATGTAAATTGTGTCCTGGTTTTAAATGTTAAGTTCTGTCATCCTTTTCTGCCCTGAACAGATTAATTCCTCCCAAGGATTAATAAATCCTGCCCGAATGAAGATCACCGATCTCATTCGTTTTTAATAAGACTAAGACCCTTTTTTCCTATAACATGATCATTTAGGTCTGGCTAAAACCTTCAGAGCTGACTTAAAAATCTGTTTCAGATTCAAAAAGCCAGAATCCTCTAAGTAGAATAGCACCAACACAGCAAAACAATTCCCTGTTGTTTGGGGGAGTCTACTCTTAATCAAAGGCTCCAGCTCCCATAGACTGAATATACAGAACAGAGGAGAGAAAAGAGCCATAATTGTCCATAATTAACATGCTGCATCTTGTTTGTAATTCATAAATAAACAGAAACATAAAACCAACAATTTGTGGTTTTAGGAGGAGCGGCGTTCTCAAACTGTCATGGTAAACTGGAAATATATTAAACATTTAATCCAATCACTGGATTAGAGCTTAAATCCAAGATGGCAGAAACTCACCCAGAACCTTCCTGAGAGAATCTGGAATTGAATCAGACCTGTTAGCTTAGATTCTTCCTTGTTTACCGGGAGGAAAACACAGTGTTTATGTGGCATGCTTTTGACAGAAGCCACAGGAGTTCGGTCATCAGAACAGAGACACCGGCTTGGTTCCCGCTCAGCCTCTGATAACCTTTAAATGCTGATGTCTGCTGAATCTACCCAGATGGAATAAAACACTTTGGTTCTGATGAGGGTTAACAGTAAAAGCTCCTCACCTTCAACTGCTTCAGCTGCCTAACTGACTGGGCTTTAATGACAGCAATGGTTGAAGTTTTAACCATGATCCACAGACTGAAAGGCCGGACCTATGCTGCTATAGGTTTAGACTTCTGGAAGACATAGAGATCCTCTTTTCATCATTCTGTTTAATTCTATCTCTATCTTTCTGCTTTTTCTCATCATTTGTTCCTGTTTGGCTGTGAATCCATCCTGGAGAGAAATATCAGCTGTGCAGCTGCCATCAACACCTTTGTTTATAGATGTTTGAAATCGGCCTGTTTTTCAGTGTAGTCCTGTTTCTCTGACTGTGACTGGCTAGTTTATTTATATAGCGCCAATTCACAACACACGTCATCTCAAGGCACTTTACAGTTCACCAGATCATCCAGTCAAATTGATTCAAGATTTTCTATCTAAGGAAAACCAGTTGATTGCATCGACTCATTGACTGGAAAGCATTACCTCACACTAAGCATGCTTGTAGTGACAGTGGAGAGGAAAAACTCCCTTTTAGCAGGACGAAACCTCCAGCACAACCAGGCTCAGTGTGAGCGGCCATCTGCCGAGGCCGACCGGGGTTCAAGGAGACAGAAGCAGAGATACAAAAAGCAGCTGTAAAAGGCGGCCCCGTCCAGGTAACACACAGCCAGGCAGATGAGGTTCAACCCAACTCCCATGTCAGAGGATGAATAGAGCACATCCAGCCAAGTTCCAGCATCTATAAACAAAGGTGTCGATGGCAGCAGCACAGCTGATGTTTCTCTCCAGGATGGAGACAGAAACCGTCTGTTATATAGGGTCAAGTTGTCCTACCTCAGACCCACCAGAGTTCCCCAAAACATGTTTAATCCCAGGGGAGAAACTGGTTTGTAAAGTTTAGATTGTATTTGAATGTTCTATATTTTTTTGAGGTTCTAAGTTTGCTTGTGGGTTCGGACCCACTGTCAGTCTGGGCTGTTTGATCTGAAAAAAAAAAAATGAATCAATACATTTATGACAAATCAATTTATTCTAGACAGAGAACAGCAAATGACTTAAATTAAATCCTAACAAAATGTATCTTTAATGTGTAAATAGTTTGGTTTATTACTAGAAGGTGCCTCATTATTTAACGTGTTTCAGTCTGTTTTATAACTACCTGATCCAGATGAGGACTGAGACTGCTTAGAACTATTATGGATTTATGCTCATAATGTTCTATATTTACATATTCCGCCTTTCTGTAAGCATCGCAAATTCAAACTGATTACCGGTAGACTGCGACCAGCTAAGGCTTGTGGGTCCTCAGGTTCTACACGTCCACTTCCTGGTTTAAATCTTACTTAACTGAAAGGCTTTTTTTGTGTTAGCAGGTAACTTTACATATGAGACGATAGAAAAAACATGTGGCGTTCCCCAAGGGTCCATCTTGGGATCCCTTTTATTCTATATCGACAACATGATAAGTTAACTATGCAGTCGACTTACAGATGTTCATTATGATGCCATTCAAACAGAAGACTATGAAGCCACTCAAGCACTGGGTGAATGCATCAAAACATTGATGTGCCAACATGTTGTTCAGCTACATTAAAAAAAAGACAAAACCCGCCCCAAAAAACGGACATTATATATTGTGGACCAAAAAAGGGGTGTATAAAAGTTAGCAAAAAGCTCAAGTTAATCCAGCTAGAAAGCATCAATCAGGCTCTAAATCTGAGGGTAGTAATGGACTTAGGGATGCACGATATAATCGGCCCCCTATCGGTATCGGTCTGTATCGGCCTTAAAACTGAATATCGGACATCGGCCACCCCACCGATATTTAACCCGATATTTGATCAGCTTCTGAGTTTCTAAAGTCTAAAAAAAAAATATAAAAATACTACTTCTTCTTCTTCCTAAAAAACTTCTTTTTTACAGACTTAAAAACTTCTAAAGACGAGGGAAAAAATATTGATACATTAAAATATCACAATATCTTCATATGTTGATATATTGACGCGGTATCGATCTATTTTACTAACAAAATCTCACAAGAATTTGCAAAATATCCCGGGAGTTTGTAACAGAACGATGAAATTTCACGAGATTTTGAAAGTAAAATAGATCGATACCACGTTTTTAAAAATCAATTTAATATCAGCATATGAAAATATATTTGAGTATATTAGTTTTCAAAGTGTCAGAATGGATAACAAAACTGCTATTTTCAATGACTACTTATTTTTGTCCAGCTTTAACATCAGTATCGATATCAGTTATCGGCTACATGAGTTTTAAAATATCGGCATATCGGATATCGGCCAAAATCCTAATATCGTGCATCCCTAAATGGACTCAGACCTGTACCTTCATAGTCTCATAAAGACAGGAACAAAGTCGGCCTTCTATCCCCTAAAGAACATCTCAAATATCAAAGGTATACTATGCAACCGTTGTTGATTTTCCAGCGAGGCTCCCCCCAGAGGGCGAAAGTAAAAGTGCACTGTCGTAAATATGCTCAGCTGTTCTCCTGGTTTCTCCGTCAAGCCAGGCGTGGTTGTTTTGAGCTTAGCAGACAGGCAAACGCAACAAATCACCATGTCTACTGTGGTAAGTGACTATTTTGTTCCAATTTTCGAGTTTGAAAATTCTCGCTGGTTCCGCCATGATAATTGCACAAATATCGCCACTGTGCTAGCAACGAGCATGCCTTTCACTGGGGGCGTGTAGCAGTTCTCGCCGTAAAGCAAGACCAACTCTCGCGATGCACGAGACTTCTGAGCCTGTGGGTGCGGGCCGAGGGCTCCTGCAATTGCAAGTACGGTATTTCCCCTACAGACCACCAGGGCGACCGAGAAAACCTTTGTTCGACCAGAAATGACTCATTTAATCATCCAAAACGTTATGGAACACATTAATTAACTGAAAAATGTTGCATAGTATGCCTTTAAAGGACTAATGTTGCAAATGTCCTGCTTCGTTCATTTTTAGTAGAATCGATCTGTGCAGATGTTTCTGCTCAGGTCTACCTAAAAATTGGATCAGACAGCTGCAGATGATCCAGAATTCTGCTGCCTGCATCCTCACTAGAACTAAGAAAGTGGAGAGCATCAGCCCAGTTCTAAAGTACTTCCACTTGGTCACTGTATCACAAAGGATTGACTCCAAAACACTCCTTAGTCTATACATTTCACTCCAAAATACATTATAGTCTTCACTGAAAAAAATAATGCAACTCTTTTTGGCATTTACTTAATTATACTTAGTTAATTTAAGACAATTGTTTCATGTTCTAACGTACTAGCATAAACAAATTGTTAAAGTAACTCAACATGATTAGGTTGGATTATATTTTTCATTGTTGCTGTCAGTGGACCAACAGCCAGACCCCTCAGGTCTACTAGATCAAATCTACTTTGCAGAACCAGCATCAAACATCTAGAAGCAGCTTTTAGTTCTTGTGCTCCATAAATCTGGAATAAACTCTCAGAAGTACAGAAGAGGATTAGGGCCACTGAAAAAAAAAGTTAACTGATTTTTTTTGTTTTATTTCAGTATAGTATGGGAAAAAAGTCAGAATTCTGAGGTTAAAGTCAGAATTATTGTCAGAATTCAGTCAGAATTCTGAGATTTATCTCACAATTCTGAAAAAAAAAGTCAGAATTCTGAGATTAATCTCACAATTCTGACAGAATTCTGACTTTTTTCCCATACTATACTGAAATGAAACAAAAAAAATCAGTTAACTTTTTTTTTTTCAGTGGCCCTAATCCTCTTCCGTACAGAAGACTAAAAGCACTGAAACCCTCAGTTGTTTTATATCGAGATAAAAAAAACAACATTTATTTAAAGTGGCCTTTGACTGAACTATCTAGATAATATTAGTTCAAATTTTCATTCCTGTCCTTCATCTGATCTTTCCTTTCCTTCTTCTAAATCATTTTTTTATAACAATCTTATATTTTCATTCATTTATTTTTGTTCTCTTTAAATATTTTGTGTTGTCTTTATGTCTTATCGGTGTACTTTCGGTTTTCTCATGTAAAGGACTTTGAAATGTCTCGCTACTGAAATTTCCCTGGCGTTCAGTTTGGTTTTATATTTTCACATGACGTAAAAACAAACCAAAGGAGTGGATTTCCAAACCATATTCCCGGTTTCCTGAACCGTACATTATCCTTGGATACCTTCCATGGGTCCCAAAACCTCAAAGGATCCTGAACTCTTCTGAACCATCTTTTTGGCTTAAATTTGTCCACATTTCAATTTAGGTTTGATCTTTATCTCCTTTTTAAACTTGCATCAAATGTTTTTTTCTGCACGATTTCACATCCATTTGTAACTAAAACTCATCACACTTCTGTTTGCACATTTCTAACACCAGGAAACCTGAATCATAAAGCGATTTTCATCTTCTCTCTGCATATGTGGATTTCATTTATTTATGGATATCATGTTCTATTGCTTCTAAAAGAGCACAGAGAGGTAGTTTAGGGACAAAGGAAGATTTTAAAGGGAGTGAAAGTTAAGCATCCAAGGGAAGCAGATCTGGAAACAATTTGCAGATCTCTTGCTATAAGTCTGGGAATCCCTCAAAGCCCACCAAATGATGCCTGTAGCTTCTTACTATCTGATCAAAGCCCAGCTAGAAGAACACAGAGTGGATTAATAAATGAACCAGAGGACGTTTGTTTGAGAGTGCAAGATGGCAGGAGGATAGGGAAAGCCCAGAGTAAAGCACATGAACATGGACCGGGTACGGTTTAGAGAGGGACACGTGGGAAAGCAGTGATGGATGGCTCACACGCCAATCGTTGGGCAAAGATTAGAGCTGGACGCTGCCAAAAGAGGCAGCATGGCGGCCGTCCAAAGCCCACAGAGAACAAAGGCCTGGGCTCCCTGAGTGTGAGCGAGCGCCGGCCTGCCTGAGGAGCCCCACGGCTTCATATTTACATGCGACGCTGCGGAGGTAATTGCGCTGAATTCCTGTAGCAGATTGCAAACATGGGGAGGGGGGGGAATTTTCTTTAACCTACACAACAAACAAAACGATCCTGATCTGTCCTCCTCTCCCTTTCAAAGGATCCTTAACCACAGATGCAGAAGGGTTTAAAGTTCTAACGCTTAAAAGCAAACAGATTCATTACTCTTTGTTTTAAGTCAGAGGGAGAAGAAGAAGAGGACTTCCTCTCTGCTTCGGAAAAACAGGAGTTTTCACACATTCCCTCGATTACCTGCTGCGTTTGGGAAATAATTTGCGTTTAAATCAGTTTGTCTGAAGATGATCTCTGGTGTAGAGCTTCACAGCAGTAGGTGGACAAAAGGGAAAATGTGTCAGGGTTGCTACGGTTCGTGAATCTAAGTAAACGAGCTGCGGCCTCTCTGCTCTCGGCTCGGCAGGGCTGCCCGGCGCACATCAAAGTGAGCTCTGACCTTACATACCAGATGAGGTTTCGATTAATGAGGTCTGAACATCAAACACTGAGATCCCCCCCCCCTTCAAATCAGAGAAATTTACAGCCTACAAAAAAAGAAAAAAGAGAAATACTTGATGCAATAAAGAAAAAGGATCCATGTCAGCGTTTAGATGCTTCTCCGTTTGAACATCGCGGTCAGGACAGGGAGCATCCAGAGCATCCAAAAAGAAAAACCTTCCAATTATCTGATGTGTGGGAGAGAAAAATAAGGAACCGAGCAAATCAAACTTCCCTCGACCCAACAGTTCAAAAAACTGCAAAAGAAGAAAAAAAATTGCACGCCTGGTGCTTTACTGAATTCATGTGGGTGCAGAAGAAACGCTTCACGGGACCTAAATGGACTCAGCTCTGATGCTGAAGTGTGAAAAGTGCTTCTGTCTCAGTTTACAGCCGCTAAAGAAACACATATATTTATGTTATCATTTGAATCTGTTTATGGGAGAAACCTGAAGAATACTTCTTATGTAGAAGCTTATGGAGGGAAATTAGTATTACGACAAGCAAAGAGGTTTTTTTGTAAATGAAAATATAAATATATGTAACACAAGTGTGACTTTTGAAAACTTGTTAATAAAAAAAGGTTTTGAAACGAGCTTTGTTTTTCTTTCCCAGAATTTACTTTTTATATTATTTTCACTTTTTAATAAATTTTATGTTTAAAATTCTATTTTTTCATTTTTATTTATATTTTATCTTTTCAAATTTCTCTTTTTCAGATGTTTTACAGAACAAGTCCTCTGAAGTGTGAGGAGCAGAAAAACATATTTCTACTGGGCTGCGTGAACATTTTTATCGGTATACAAATAGAAAAGGATTCAATTCGTGAAACTCAATCTGAAATACAGAAGAAAAGGAAAATGAAATATAAAATACAAAATTTGTTATAAGAGACAAAAAAATTAAGTTTATAGTAATTATATTTAAAGACAATGAAAATAACTGACAAAAAAATAAAATCTTAAAAAAATGGAAAGTTAATTCCAAAACCCTTTTTTTGATTAAAGGCTTTTTTGAAGTTTAATTTCTGTAAGTTTCCATTTACAAAAAGCATTCTTTGCTTGCAACAAGGATGAAACAATCATCGTTTATGATCTACAATCATAAACCGGGCTTAAAATAGTTTTTCTTCTTGTTTTGATATTGATATAATTAATTAAGGGTAGAATATGTTATATTATTAATCTTTTTTTGAGGAGATTCTGCTCAAAGCAAGTAAAATGATCTCTCAGTGCAATAAGACATTTGCTCGTTTGACTTTAAGAATACACACCATGATTTCAAGGTCTCCTACCGAGTGCAGTGGCGTAACTAATTGAACTTTTTATTTCCCAGAGCCTCCTGTTCACTTCCTGTTCCAGACAAACTGAACAGAGACACTGCATCGAGGTAAAAGATATAGATACACAATATTGACCCAGGCTCATCCAGCTTCCCTATGCAGTCATTCCTTTTTCTAACAGTTACAGCGATCTAGTCACTTTAATTCTACCTTTGCAATGACTGATATGTCATCATGTACAGCAGCTACTGATGATTTATATCTGTGCTAACTTGTTACCTGTTTTATAAACAACGTTCATATCAAGCAAAGTATTTGTTTTATTTATTCAACATTAGAAATGGATCGGTTTCGGGTTTCATACCTATACCTAGAATCAAGGTTTTGGTCTCATATTGGATCAGGAAAAAATATATATATTTATTTAACATATTGAGCAAAAATAAAGTATTCAACACAAAAACACAAATTATGGCCCAGCAGGGTGATGGATAAGAAATAAAACTTAACCAGAACTGAGCTACTGGCATATATATAAAAGACTTTGCACTTCTACATGAATGAAACAAGCTCTCTGCATAAACTATTGGAAATTCACTTAAAATATTTTTCATTTAAGCCTTTAAATGAGCTGAAAGTTTCCTGAAAGAAAAGAAAATAATCTATCTGCGCAGCAACATAGGTCTCAAAAGAAGCAGCTTGAGCGGCTTTAAGGGGAACCAGAGAGAGGGTAAACAGGACAGCAGGAAACAGAGCAGGTTTTTAATGAGCGACAGCTTCATATGGGCAGCGTGTTAACAGCAGAGGCAGCTGCTCTGTGTGCCATTCGGACTGAACACCTGTCCTCATTCAGGGAGGCCTCAGCAGCAGCCGCAGATGGACAGTGGATGAATGAAACGTCTTCAGATTTGATCCTACTGACAGACACTCGCTGACACGTCCTCCAGGTCACTAAAGGAGGTTAGCTTTTCACCTACTTCAACAAGTTGGATTGTTGTTTTCTATTTTGATAGAGACAAATAAAATAAATTCTTATCTCCTGTACAGCATTAAAAATATACCTACTTTTGTCTCTGGATATTAATTTTACCACAAACTTCAACATATTTTATGTAATCAGCCAACAGAAATTCATGGATAATCCTGAAGTGGAAGAAAGATGATTTTCTAGAAACACTTGTTGCTGCCGCTTCTCCTCTGAGACTTTAAGTATCTGTTAATCAGCTTTTAGACTAAAAGATTTACACCTTTCTCTACGTCAGGATTTGGTTTGAGGGCCCAAATGCAGAGGCAGAGAGGCAGAGGTGAGTTTCTTGTTGGTTTAATGAAGGGTAAACTGAACACAGAGGCAGGAATCCAAAAAATCCCAAAATCAAAACATGAAAACAAAGTCAAACAAACCCGAAACCATGGAGACATCTGGGGAAAAACAATCACAAGGAGGAGAACTCAGACAGACGGAGTAGGAGGAAGTTAGACGAGGAACCAGCATTGAGGAACTGAACAAAGAGTCTATTTATGGGAGACTGAAACAAAGAGAGGACTAACGAGCAGATCGGGAGCATGTGTGAGCAGAGCAGAATAGGAAAGGAGCTAGGGAAAAAGGAGAACACAAGAGGGCAGCAGAGGGCAACAAAATAAAAACCTGAAAATAACCAGAAAACACAACGGTTCTCGTTGACCCTTTCACACACCTGCGGATGGTTACCTCATTACCTGAGGACTCTTAAGCTGCTGACTGCTACTACCTCGATGCCAGAGTGTTTGTCAGTTTTGGGTACTCTAGCCAAACTGAGTTTTTGCTCCCTGAGTCTTTACCTTGTTGTTTTTTGTCTTTGCCTCTCGGCAGGAAGTCATCCTGCAAACTGGATGTTTGGGCCTTCTCCCCCTGGAAGGATTGTTTGAGCTTCACACTGAGCAGGGGAAACATCTCCACACTAACCGTTCAAGTACCTCAGGAAATCTAAGGAAATCTCAGCTCCACCGCTCCTCAAGGAACAAACGTTACCTGGGTAAACCCTGTCCGGCCTCCAACGAGTCAACTAATTTCTGGAATAACCCACACCAACTGGATTCTCGGAAGGACACCTTTTTCAGGAAGCGTGAGTCCAGTTGCTATTCAGCTTTGCAATTCGTAGCTCAAATTTCCCACTGAGCCTGAACTAAACACTGAACTTCCTCTTTCACTTTTCAGTCCCGGTTCACCAGCGTTCAGAGCAACACTGGACCCATCTCGACTTGTTTTCAATAAACCTGTTAAACCTTTTCCTGGTTTCTCTGAGTGCTTTCCTGTATGTGGGTCAGATCGCTGAAAAAGATCATGACACTACCAGAGGAAGGCCTGACATTTCCATGACTTTATAACAACATAGTAGAAAAATCTCAAATTCCTGTGGAAGTGTTTTTAAAAAGAAGAAAAAATATTGGTTATGAATTTTGTTTTTGGATCTGATTTACTTCAGGTTCTGTAGCTTATGTTAGAAAATGTTAGATATTACAGGGACGAGTTCATGCAAAGGAAATGGAAAAAAATAAAGTCAATAAATCTAAACTTACACATAGAAATAGTAACACAGGATACTTTAAATCTAATTAAAAATCAGTTTACTCATGATGTGTTCTTTTTATGTGAAACTTACTTCAGAACAACCCAGAAACTGATTATTACAGGTGGATAAACGATAGACGCAGCTTACAGTTGTGTTTCTCCTGCGGAGCTTTGCAGAGCACAAACATCTTTGAACTTCTCACTCTCTGTTTGCGTTCATATTTAGAGTTGTAAGTCATATATTCTATATGAGAAATGTCTCATAACGGCGCTGTCTCTGAGCTTCAAGCTTTATCAAGATCAAAAAGCATTTCTGCTCTTTCATCATGGCAGAAAAGCACAGAACTCTGTATCATTTCATTACAGAGCCGTGGTCAGAAAGTAGGAGTGAGTTTGCGTTTGAAGCTTTCAAACCTGATCGTTATAGAACATCCTTTCATGTCCCGTTTAGGAGGATTATTTGCAATTTGTCATTTCTCCTGAATAAACATCACTTTTCTGTCTGGCTCGTTCAAACCTAGCTGGAGAACAAAAAGGAAAGCAAACCTCTGACCTATTAATGAGCAGATCAGAGTTATTTAAACCACTTTTATCATCCGGATGAAAAGAAAAATGAAT
Source organism: Cyprinodon diabolis (assembly GCA_030533445.1). Lineage (NCBI taxonomy): Eukaryota > Metazoa > Chordata > Actinopteri > Cyprinodontiformes > Cyprinodontidae > Cyprinodon > Cyprinodon diabolis. The sequence goes on from CM060077.1 coordinate 3,934,755, forward strand.
AACTCCTGTTTTAATCAGCAAAACTAACAAGGAGAAGTTTGCTTTCATCAGAAAAATATCTGAAGCCAGTTAAAGAATTTAATCAGGAACGCTGTTCTGGTTTCAGAATATCTGCGAAGAAAAAACCCCAAAAAAGGCTGATTAGAGAAAAGGGAGGAGGGAGTAAAATATCAGGGAGACAAGCTGAAACCCAAAGACATCATTAAGGTAATGGGTTGCTGGTGATTAAGAGCATAATATGGTTGAGTATGTGAGACTGCAGGACGTTTAGAGGCAGGTGAAGCTTAGAGAGATTAAAAATGAAGGCCAGAGTGGAGGCGGTTAGCGCTTTATGAATAAATCTTAACTTGACACGAGAAAACGTTTGGGAAAATATCTGCAGGAATCGACTTGTGAGTGAAGCTGCAACAGACTTCTTATCAAGGTCCTTCACCTCTATCTTTAACCCTAAGAGGAACATTAAAGCCAACACATACAGTCCTGCCCAGTAGTACAGTTGTTAAGAAAAAAATAAGGGGGGATATGGGGGCGAGGTAATATTTCTGTATGTCTAATGTCAAAACAAGACAGTGAAAATGAGACCTCAATCTTAATCCTTTCAAATTATACTAAACCAAGTTCCTCTTTTTATATAAATGATCTATTTTGAAGACAGTATTTTACAATAGAATTGATCATTTCAGCTTTTTGCAAACACTAACTCCATTTGTAGTTTCTCAGTGTCTCATACAGGGTTCCTACAGCATGAGGCAAGTTAATTTCAAGACTTTTTAAGACTTTTTAATGCCACTTGAAATAAAAATTTAAGACCAAATTTACAAGAAACACAAGAAAAACCTGCTTGCGACAACTTAACCCAAAGGTTTATTTTAACATAAACTCTGCACTAATGTTTCAAATTTTGAAAAGCTTCCCATACAGGAAGAAAACTAAAAACACACAAATGACAGATATATTTTAACAATTTAAATTTAACTGAATTCACAAACTTTGTTTTAGCAGGGAACAAAACAATCAGTTTTAAAGCCACAACAAAACCAGTGCTAAGACTTTTTTGCAGCTATTTTTCTTTGTATGGTTTTCTTAGTATGTTTGATTTGGTGATAAGTGGAGGCGTTGCAGAGACAAGGGTGGAACTAAACTGAGAAATACCGGCTGTTTCTCGGTAACTCCATTTTGACGCTTTGTGTTTCGTGCTTCGCATGTGACTCCACTACCTTAATTCCCATCGTTCTGAGCTTAAATCGCTTCTTGCACAAAATCCACTGAGCCTCATGTATGTTCCCTGGTTTTAGCCATGGAGAAAACTCTTGGCTGGAGACAATTTTGGTTACATTTACACTTGCTCATATTTTCCAGATAAAAAGTAAATAGCGCATCTCCCAAATGTCCCGGCCGCAACAACGCTTTAATTGGTTCCGCTATCGGGACGGAACCAATAATGGCGAGCTGTTATTTATTTTTAAATAGAAAATTTTTTTTTTCAATTTTAATGTTTTATCTAGATTACAAAAATAAATGGTAATAAAATAATCCTATTTATGATGTTTTAAAAATTAAGACCTAGGAAAGACTGATTTAAGACATTTTAATACCAATTAAGGCCTTAGTTTTATTTTGAAGAATTTAATGCCTTTTAAGACTTTTTAAGGACCCACGGGAACCCTGTCATAACATTTTTAATTCGGTTCTTGCTTTCTGATTGTTAGCCTAGCAATAACTTTGAAGCCAACACTTGAAATACAATAGCAGCCAAAATATTCCCCACCTTCCTTGATGGGTCCTTGGCTGTTCGCCTACAATTCCTTTTTAAACATCAACCTTTGTACTAAAATATTCTGTCATGATTTGTGGACATTCAGATCTAGAGAAGCATCATCTCCTGGTCAGACCCTGTAATTCAGTGAAAGGGTGGAGTCACAGTAAAACTATATGCATGCCCATGAGCAGGCCAGTGGCTGGTTTGCATGAACCTGTCCATGATGAGCAAGCATGAAGCGACAGTGGACAGGAAAAACTCCCCTTTCGGAAGAAACCTCTGGCAGAACCAGGCTCAGCATGGCAGTCTTCTGTCGGACCAATCGAGATGTGACAGGGAATGCAGTAAGACTCCGGGAGGAATTACACTCTGATAGGGAGGAAGTTGAAGAAGCACCATGGAAAAGTCAGATGGAGGGGATGGAGGTGGATTGAATTGGGCTAATCTGAGTCAAAATCAGATATAGCGCAACAACGCTATAACAACCTTGCGGTTTTGGCTGGGTAGCAGGCTGAGTCGTAGATTTGAAGACCTTTTACAGGGGTCGACGTTAAGGATTTTTACCACTTGCCCTTTGGACAAGTGACTTTCACATTTCATTTGCCCAGAAACAAATTTTCCTTGCCCAGTATAATGTTTGATAAACATAGTTCCTAATATTCATTTTTGTATATATATCAATGAAACATGTTTGTTTTTTAAATGTTTTTTGTAATTCAGTATTTTTTAATTTCCAGGTTCCTGGTGTGTATATGCATGCGTCAGATAATGAACTCAAGCCAACATTACCGTGTTAACATGCTTTTCAATCTTCCTGCACATTCTTTTCAAACTAAACTTTGCTTTAAACTGTTGTGTGCTTGGAAAAATATAAATTGTAATGTTAAAAATCTAAAAAAAAACTTGACAGGTTAAAAACTTAAAATAAATCACAAGACAGAAGTCAATGTCACAAATTAATAACTTTTATTTTATAGTCACGGCATGTTTATACAAGATAATACTATTACGGTAATATAATGTGACTTTTCTAGAGAATCATTATTTTTGGATCTTGTGCTGACATACGGCATAGAATGTGAAGAAATAACAGTATTTCCTCACAACCATGTCCTCTCTGACCACTTTCTAATAACCTTCAGGATTACTTTAACAGAGTTCTCCTCCCCCAAAAGAAGGTTCAATTTTAGTAGATCTTTATCTGATAGTGCAGTTATAAATTTTAAAGAATCTGCTTCACTTTCTCTCTCCTCTGTGTCGCTGAGCAGTGCTGCAGAGTGCAAAAGCATAGCTTATTCCCCTTCACAGGTTGATGATTTTGTTGATGGGGTTGCTAGTTCTCTGCGTACTGCCTTAGACAACGCAGCTCCCTTGAAAATGAAAACCGTTGAAAATAGAAAGCCTGCTCCTTGGTTTAATGCAGAGCTGCGTACTTTGAAGCAAAATGCTAGGAAACTGGAGAGAAAATATCGCTCCACAGGCCTGCGGGAATCCTTCCTAGTCTGGAAAAATGGTTTACTGCTGTATAAGAGGACCCTTTGTAAAGCAAGAGCAGCATACTTCTCCTCATTAATAGAGGAGAATAAGAATAATCCTAGATTTCTTTTTAATACAGTTGCCAAACTCACCCAGAGCCATAGCTCTGTTGAACCGTCCATTCCACCTGCTCTTAGCAGCAATGATTGTATGGGATTCTTTATAAATAAGATTGATCTTATTAAAAATAAGATCATAAGCACTCCTCTATCCGCGATTGTACCTGAGGTAGTCATGGAATCTGAACCGGGTTTAGACTGCTTTGATCCAGTTGAACTTTCTGAATTAGCAGGGTTGTTGTCTTCATCTAAGCCTTCAACTTGTATGTTAGATCCAGTTCCAACCAGGTTATTTAAGGAGGTATTCCCTTTGATCTCCTCCTCCATTTTAGATGTGATTAATCTATCTCTGTTACAGGGATATGTACCTAAAGCTTTTAAGGTTGCTGTAATTAAACCTCTGCTTAAGAAACCGTCTCTTGACCCAGATGACTTGGTTAATTATAGACCTATATCCAATCTTCCTTTCTTATCCAAAATTCTTGAGAAAGTAGTTGCCAAACAAGTTTGCGACCACTTACACCATAATGAACTTTTTGAAGAGTTTCAGTCTGGCTTTAGAGCTCATCATAGCACTGAAACAGCTCTGGTGAAAGTCACTAATGATATTCTCATGGCCTCAGATAATGGACTTGTATCTGTGCTCGTCTTGTTGGATCTTAGTGCTGCATTTGATACAGTTGACCATAATATTCTTTTAGAAAGACTTGAATATTTTGTTGGAATTAAAGGAACAGCACTAGACTGGTTTAAATCTTATCTATCTGATCGAATTCAGTTTGTTTATGTTAATGATAGATCTTCAACACGCTCAAAGGTTACCTGTGGAGTACCACAGGGATCAGTGCTAGGACCAATTCTCTTTACTTTATACATGCTCCCAATTGGTAGAGTTATTAGACAGCATGGGATTAATTTCCACTGTTATGCTGATGATACCCAGCTATATCTGTCTATAAATCCAGATGAAGCTAACCCATTACATAGATTACAGGCATGTCTTGAAGACATAAAAACCTGGATGACTCTTAACTTTCTGCTTCTGAATGCAGACAAAACAGAAGTTATAGTCTTTGGACCAGAGTCTCTGAAAAAGAAGCTGATTAGCCAGTCACTTCATTTGGATGGGATTAAACTGATTTCAGATAATAAAGTAAAAAATCTTGGTGTTATTTTTGATCAGGACCTGTCATTTAAATCCCAGATCAAAGAGGTTTCTAGAATTTCCTTCTTTCATCTGAGGAACATTGCAAAAATTAGAAATCTCCTGTCCAGGGGTGATGCCGAGAAACTAGTCCATGCATAGTCCACAAACTGTAGTTAAAAGCCTTCAGCTGATCCAAAATGCTGCAGCCAGAGTTCTGATGAAAATTAAAAAGAGAGATCATATCTCTCCTATGCTGGCTTCTCTTCATTGGCTTCCTGTTAAATCAAGAATAGAATTTAAAATCCTCCTTCTCACATATAAAACCTTAAATGGCCAAGCTCCATCTTATATCAGAGATCTGATTGTTCCTTATGTTCCTAACAGAGCACTTCGCTCTCAATCTGCAGGTTTACTAGTGGTTCCTAGAATTTCTAAAAGTAGAATGGGAGGCAGATCTTTTAGTTATCAGGCTCCTCTCCTGTGGAACCAACTACCAGTTTTAGTCTGTGAGGCAGACACCCTGTCTACTTTTAAGGCTAGGCTTAAAACTTTCCTTTTTGATAAAGCTTCTAGTTAGAGTGGCTCAGGTTATCCTGAGCTATCTCTATAGTTATGCTGCTATAGGCTTAGACTGCTGGAGGACATAGGGACCCCTATTTCATCATTCTGCTTCATTCTCTCTCTGTTCTCCTATTCTGCAGAATCTGTTAGTTCAATCTCTAACCTTCTGCTCTCTCTGCTTTTCCTCAGAGTAGCTTTGCCTCGTCTGTTCCTGTTTGGCTGTGACGTCATCCAGGAAAGAAACATCAGCTGTGCTGCTTCCATCAACACCCTTGTTTGTAGATGTTGGAGATCGGCCTGTCTTCAGGTGTGGTCCTGTTTCTCTGGCCGTGGCTGGGTGGATGTGCTCTCTTCATCCTCTGACATGGGAGCTGGCTCGGAGCTCGTCTGCCTGGCTGTGTGTTTCCTGCATGGGGCCGCCTTTTACAGCTGCTTTTTGTATCTCTGCTTCTGTCTCCTTGAACCCCAGTCGGCCTCGGCAGATGGCCGCTCGCACTGAGCCTGGTTCTGCTGGAGGTTTCTTCCTGTTAAAAGGGAGTTTTTCCTCTCCACTGTCGCTACAAGCATGCTTAGTGTGAGGGATTGTATTTGAGTCAATGCAATCAACTGGTTTTCCTTAGATAGAAAACTTTGTATCAATTTGACTGTATGATCTGGTTGAACTGTAAAGTGCCTTGAGATGACATGTGTTGTGAATTTGGCGCTATATAAATAAACTGAATTGAATTGAACATAGTTATTTTATACAGGGTTTCCACAGTCTGACATCATTTCAGAATTCCCTGACTTTTAACTGACTCAGGATTAGTTTTCCCTGACAAAATAAATGCAGCCGTTTGACTATATGGTAACTACATCAAAATTACCGCTAGGTGGACAAAAATAACGCCATCTGGCGGAAAATCGCCCGGCTTTTTCAAATCACGCGAGAATGTGTACAAAACAACAAAAATGGCGCCGGCAACGCTTTTGGGTCGTTTTCATCGAATGTCGGGGAATTTAAAGTACATTTGAGTGATAAATTTTTTTTTTTTTTTGCGATCATTGCACTTGACCGGCAGGCAAATGCAATGAAATTTGTACAATAAAGCTACTTGCCCCGGGAGATCGGGCGATGGTTAACATCGAGCCCTGTTTTAAGATGAACTGATTAAGATGAAATGCTGATTTGGATTCGTGGGGATGCGGTTCATAGCTGATTGGCTTGCGTCGGAGGCGGATGACGGATGAGGGTAAGTAATTCAGTTTTTTCAGTAGAACTTCCACCTAGGCTTCATTTAATGTATCTCCCTGTTCAAACACATCTGAATCAAATGCTGTAATTACCTCCTTTGTGACATTGTCAATTGTTGCATGCAGCTACAGCTAAACTATACGACAAAACCGCAGGGTTTAAAAGTTCACAGCTCAAGATGCATGTTCTCACAACTGTGCGGCCCGACGCTCTGATGCGAACTTGCGATGGCCGACTGAATTTCAAACATGTTTGATTTTCTCCCGACCGTACGATTCCTGATCAGGAGGTGGTTGTGAGAGGCTAATCGCCCCTCGTTATCCCCTGTACACTACATGACACAAGATCAGGCTGAAAGTCGGCCTTATCGTAAAATTCTCGCACGACTGGAGAATCGGCCTGAAAAGGTTCTTCAAAGGACCTAATTATTTGATTCAGGAGTGTTAAAGATATTGGTACTTTTGCAGAAAAGACTGGTACTGAATCCTGCTAGACAAACACACGATTAAACATTAAGTACTGATCTTAACTTAATTTCCTTGTTCTGATGTTATATTGTATAAATTTGAGATTTTTATTCAGTTTTAAACCAAACTCTGCAAATTTAACAGAAATTCTTTAAATAAAATCACAGTGTATAACGCATCCACAAAATTGAAATCAATCTACTAAAAATGTATGAAATTTTTCCTACGATGAATATAATTATTTTTCTGAGATGCAGCTGTACAGCAGGTGAACGCCTAATGATAAAACTAATTAACAACAAAGTGAATATAATTTGGATATTCTACAAACAGGATCACTTTTAGTCTTGAAGGGAAGACTACTTTTATTTTTATATAGCATGTAGAGTAGTTTTTAGAGCCTAATTGCTGTTTTCTAGTTGGATTAACTGAAGTTGTTTGTGTCGCACCTGCTATGAGCCACACACCTGGGATTCATCAAACGATCAGCAGTTGCAGCCATTTAAGGACGGATCCTCCACCTGCTCAGCGTCAGATTGTTTTCTACCCCCATCAGTAATACAGACCAAGTCTAACATGATCTAAGCTGCTTGTAGTGATGGTGAGATGAAGCCTCAATGAACCGTTTAGGCAAATTGCTTCAATGATCACCACAGTTCATGAAGCTTCATGTGAACATGTCACCACCCACTGGTGGAGTGCAGAACTACAGTTGGTATTATAATCCCTGATTTTTTTAGAATTGTTTTCCTTTTTTCCCCACCATTTAAGTTCCTAAGAAATTATTAATGATTTGTGTGTATAATAAAAAATGTGTACGTTTTTTTGTGTAAAATGTTTTGGAAGGGAACAATCATTTAAGGTTTTCTTTCATTTTAGTAACATGAACTCAAGCAGACAGTAAACGTGTTTGTGCAAATTGGGCAGTGATGAGCAAAATTAAAGGTGTTAGTGTCATGAACCGAGGACAGATGGACCCAGTATTCAAGGAGAGACAGTCAGTAGAAAAGTTCAAAAGGTTTAATAAACAAACAAAACAAAAGCGGAGCTGTGGCTTGCGGACACTGCAGGATGGGGAGACAGTGGACAATCAGGAGACGAGACAAACACAAAAACCTCTTTCCACTGGCTGCTAGGATGCAGGACATGAACCAAGGAAAAAACTCAGACAAACAGACTAACAGAAAGACAATAAATGATCTGGCACTGAATGCTCAGGCTGAACTGAATATAAACCAGAGGAAACAGGTGAGAGGAATAAATTATAATTGAGGCAGGGAGGGAAAAATGACAGGTGAAAGGGATTACTAATTAAGGAGGAGCAAACAGGCCAGATCATGACAGTTAGTCATTGTATTCAAACATAATAGTTTTCCCAAAGTTTTTGGTTTTAATTGGGTTGGAAATTATGTGTTCAACCAATCTTTTGGTTAAACTAACCAATCTAATCTAAGCAGTATATTTACCCAATCTATATTTTCACAAGAGCAAATCAATACAACCACCAACCTCAGAAATGCAAACCAATGTCTTGAAGCTGACGCCTCTAGCAAGGTGGCAGCACACTAGAAAGCAATACTAATTAACACTAATGTTACAACTGTAACCAATGGCTTGCTCATATTTTGATCATTACATTGGTTAATCTAACCAAACTAGTTTTAACAAACTAGATCTACTCCTATTCATCCAAACTCTATCCAACTGACCCCAACTCTGGCTCATAACATCACACTGCTGTTTTTTCCCCACTTTTATCCAGTTTATCTGCCTGTCTAAACCTGACCTCCAACCATGGATTCCCTGGCTTTGACCCTCTGCTTGTCTGACCACGATTACCTGGACTAAATAAACCCACCAAGCTTTGCCAACTCCTATAGTCGATCTGTGCCTGTAGTGTGACAGTTTGCTCACCTTTAAACACTCTTCTTTTGATCCAAAGTTTATTACTTCAGTTTGTTTTATGCTGGTGAAGATTGTCTGTCATCCAGGTCATAGTCATTCCAGAAAAAAGAAAATTAAAAACAATCCACTAGATTGAGTCCGTGACTGGACTTTGTTTCAAAGATGTTTCGCTTCACATACAGGAAGCTTTTTCAATTCAAAATGTCAGAAACGCTTCCTGGATGTGAAGCAAAATGTCTTCAAACTTGGAAACAAAGTCCAGTGGATTGTTTTTGGAATTCAGTTTTTTTTTTGATGTAGCTGTAATGTTGGCACATCCATGCATTAATCTCTTTGATGCATTTACCCAGTGCTTGAATGGGTTCACAGTCACCTGGAGACACGGTAATTTACTGCTGTGTGTCATCTGAATAGTTATGGTAACTTAGGAGGAGAACACAATATTGAATAGGAGGGGCCCTTAGATGGACCCTTGGGGAACACCGAATGTGATTGTTGTGGTTTCGGATGTAAAGTGGCATACTGACACAAACAAGTTCCTCTTTGTTTAAAGTGTTCAATGTAGTTTCTCCCAGAGAGCCCTTTCTCCCGGCTCTCTGAAATGTTCTGTCTGGGTTTATAGTCCACCTCTGTCAGTGTCTGACTTGCAGTTTATCTTCACCATTACTCTGTCAAAAAACCCCCAGTTAATTCTCGTTTATTTTGCTGAAAAAAAGTCCAATAGAGACCAGGATTCTAACGAGATGCATCGTTCAGGTCCAGCATCAAGTCTTTCCCTGATCTTTTACCACCATTTCATCTGTTCTGTGGATAACTTACAAGCCTTGTATTCATTGTTTGCAGACAGAGATGCTGCATATTAAGATGCTGCCGCGAAAATAGGAAAAGAAAGGGGGGAAAAAAAGTCAAATGGGAATAAAACCAGGTCAATCTGTTTATCTGTGGAGCAAGACTACTTTTGAAGGTTTCAGTGAGGACTGCGGATTAGGGAAGACATCAGGGTTGACTTATGGCTCTTGCTTAGTTCTGTATATCCTCTGGGCCAAATACTAATCTGTCTCTTAATGTAAGAGGCATCAAACACACACAGTACTCTACACTGTAAAATCCAACGTTCAGCGTGCTAAAAAAGTTATGAGAAAAAAGATCTAAATTCTTTTCAACTCTTTTAAATAAGCAGAGTGAACTTTAGGAAAAACAAAAATTGCTTGATTACCCGTCCCGTATCTGTCTGTCCGTCTGTGTAGCCAGAGCTGCTTCACCAAAATCAAGGTTGTTCCTACAATCATAGCGCCAACTGAACTAATGTGTAGTCTTCCCTTAGCTCTCTGTGCAGATATTTTTATATCTAAGGGAAACAAATTACAGGACATTACAACTTTTTTCTTTTTTGTTCTCTATACACTCTTTTTATATTGTCTGTTGCCTATTTATCTTTAATATTTCATCTTGCAATAACTCTTTGTACTCTATACAGTATAAGCTACTGGACCCAGAATGTCGTTGAAGGAGTAATCCCAAGGGATAAATAAAGTTGAGTCTAAGTCTAAGTATGTTCAGTATTGGCATTAATATTATCTGACCTGCTGGTTGGATATTGTATTAAACCTTAAAGAACACTGAGTTAAAAAGATTCACTATTAGTGTCAGGGTTAGTTGAGGTTTGAGGACCCAAACGCATAGGCAGAGAGGCTGAGGAGATTTCTGGGAGTTTTAATGGGGCAAAAACAGTAGACAAAGGCAGGAATGCAAAAATCCAACTAATAATGAAAAGCAAACCAGAACTAAGGAGACATCTGGGGAAAACCAAACACGAGGAGCCAGGGAGAGACGAGGAACATAGACCACAGCATGGGAAGACAGCAAAGACAAGGAACCAACAAAGAGTGAGAGCAGAGGGAGAGCATATATAGCAGAGAGAGACAAAGGGAGGGCTAACGAGCAGACAAGGAGCAGGTATGAAAGGAGACAACGAGGGAGCCAAGGGGAAAGGAACACACACACACAAGAGGGCAACAGAGGACAACAGAAAAACATGAGAACAAACATAGATCTAGAAATTACAACAAAACTGGAATTAAACCAATAAAACTAGAAAACAAGGAGCAAAGTAAAGAACAACAGAACCAAGACCATGACAATTAATAGCCGATTTTATATAATAAATATTTATCTTAAATGCAAATACAATTCAGTAAAAACACTGTATGTTGTTTATTTAAATAACCGTTTTATGCGTAAGTCGTTTCCATCACAACCAAACGACGTATGTTGGGTCCTGCTAGCTCTGTCCAGCCCGAACAGCCATGAATATCGTTGAACTTTTTTAGTTTGAACTTGAGCGTGTTGATTCAATGAGAACACAACAAGTGATGAAGATGAGGAGGACCAAAGGGATGAAGAGGGGAGAGCTTTTTTGAGCTTTGATGAAAACTATTACTGTCATGATCAGTTCTGAATTAAACCCACATGCAGAACACTACAAAGGAGACTGATGAAAAGTTTAACAGAGTTTATTTGAGGTTGGTACAAAAACTAGATAATGTTCAGGAAAAAGGTCCGGGCTGGATACTCTGGCGTCTGCAGAGATGACAGTTTGGTTAACCAGGTGGATTTGAGAAGTTGTTGAGATTTCAGATTTTCTCAGAAAATACCTTGGTTTGGTTCTGGCTTTCTTCTCTGAGGGAGGGAACCGGTTGGGTCTAGAGACTGTTGGTATAGCAGAGTGCTCAGCAGCTGCAGCGTCTAACTTCTGTTTGTCTGACCTTGGCTTGAGTGATTAGCTCTCATCCAGAGAGCAGCAGGTGGATGCCAAAGTGAGATCTTCAGGTTTGGCTCTCTAGGGCAGGCAGGCTGGTTCAGGTTAAGCTCTCCCAGAGCTTCACACGAGAGACAGGTTTTCCTAGGAGCGAGAAGACAAGGCTGGTTAGAGTTAGGTTTAACTCGGAGACAAAGTTCAAGATTTTAGAGGCTCAGGTTCGCTAACCAAACTTAGCTAACACTGCGGCGTCGAAGGAAGGTCTGGCAGCTGCTTAAGTAGTGGAGGTCCTCTAATGGGCTGACGAGCTCCAGGTGTGCTGGAGGGCTCCAGCCCAGAGGACCCACGGCGCACTCTGCTGGAGCAAGGTGGAACTTCTCCAGATCCCAACAATTACACGGTGTGGCATTGTCTTCATTTACAGCAGTCAAACACAAAGTTAGCTGAACTGTAAAAACTGCCACTGTACTCAGTAAACCAAGGGTGGGCAACCCAAACTGCTCAAAGAGCCATATTGCACCAAAAAAAACAAAAAACAATTCTGGAGCGACAAAAATGTAAAAGTCTTATCTAAACCTAGTAGCAACACAGGCTCTAAGTGTATTAACTCGAAAAGGACTACTTGGGCTTCATTATATGTAACACGGGGGAATTACCCGGATTGTGACCGAGGACGTGGCCCTAAACCAACTAGTAGACCGCTGAAAATTGCATCAAGTGGCCTAGGGTCTCCCAATTATAAGTACATAGGTAGGTCTGGCTTAAAATGAGGAAACAGGATTAGTATACAAATTATATATTTTATTTATGCATTATTTTATAATTAGAAGACAAACTTTATTATTCTACTTTAAAATCCAATAAGGCACAGGAACCCGTGACAAAACAAGAAGCAATCTGAGACTCTAGAAACACACTGCAAACCATGTTAGTAACACACAAGATAAGACAAGATCATATTAATTTAGAAAAACAAGAATCTTACGTTGTGTCCTGTAGAGCTATTCCCAATCAGCTTATTCATAAAAGAAATATATGGTCGTTCTGGTTCTGTAGCACCCGTGCTACAACTCCAACTCTAGAGAAAAACTTTTACCAAAACCAAGAGCATCTAACAAAAAAAGGTCCCATTGGTGAGAGCATAATAAGCAACAGCAGCAATCTGTAACAACCAAAAAGTAACAATAAAGTGTCTGCCGACCATAATAAAACTATGAGATAAAAGAAAATAATGTACCTTCATCAGCCACAGACAGGGGTATTTGCAGACACTGCAGTGAAAACCCACAACTCTTCCAGCAGCCCGAATATCCAGATCCAAATTCTAGTGTAGCAGCGCGGCTCCCAACGCTCATTCAAAAGAATCTACTGCACACCAAACTGAGCCGACTCTCATAGCTTGCTCGGCACACCTGGTGCCTACAGTTATATACACCTATAACAGAGCTTTGATGCGTTCAAGGACCTGAAGCGGGTGGGAATTTACACCCAATAAACCACCCGGTTACATATACAATAGGCATTCATGATTAAATGTTTATCCCGGAGCAAATGTCACATCCACAGTAGCAAAGGTGACAGAGGAGCAGTGGAATGGAATTTACCACACGCCGCTTCACTGCCCTTCACTGGGAGGTTTAGGTTTCGTTGCATTGATGAAATGATAGAAACACGATAAAGGAATCTCTCTATGGTGGACATGTTTTTGTTGGGAGGAGATGATTGAGTCATGAGGAACCAAGCAGGAACTGACATCCATCAGATCAGAGCTCTCTAACCCTGAAATCCCTCATCCTCCATCACCAGCGTTCCTTGGTGTTATTTTTATTTTGAGGATTTCGGGGGAAAAATGGAAGAAAGTTCCTATGTCTGCATCAGAGCGCTACCTGTTCAATCTGTGAATGTTTTTTTATGTTTGCAACAAAACTAGCAGCAGTAGTGGAGTTCGGAGATGCAATCCACTTCTAAGTCTATCTTTGCGCTCCTTTAATTTGTCCAGAAGTTCTGCAGTCTTTCAGTTTCAGTTTTTCTAACACTCCCAACTTGGTGATCGGCTGAATATTTAACATGCGTTCCCTGGAAAGGCCTTTCCAAATTACTCTTTTTATTATTAGACAACCTCTCATTACAAAGCAAACATGCAGGCAAACATCCTTTTTTCCCTTTGGGATTCATGGTCTGAGACACATCCGCAACTTTCTTTGCCTGGCAGCGCGTCGCGCTGAAACGCGTGTTGCAGACTTTGACCACTGATCTCTTAGCCTGACGTAGTCCTACTCAATTCTAGTCAGAATATGAGTCTGATGCTGCTCCATAGAGCTGTGATTATGGGGCGTGTTTCGAACGAACCAGGGAAAAAAATGCCTCTGCACTCAATTGGATAGACCTACAACCAATAAGAGCAACGGAGTGCGTGACGTATGTTAAGTGACGCATAGTTGTTGTCAACAAAAATCAAAGCGTGCAGTTGCACGCTTAGAATAAGCAGATGAGCCTTGATCGCGTTTCTCTGTTCCTCTTTTAAAATTAATTTGCTGTCGATATCTTCTAGAACAGACCTAATAGCAGAATCTACTCACCTCAACTCTCCAGCGGCAGCCATTGTTGTTGTCACCCAAGTGCGCTTTGGTGACGTGGTTGATTACGTTACTGTTGATCATCTGTCCATCATCGTATAAAGCCCGTCCTGACAATTTCATTGGCCCGCCAGATATTGTGCGAGCATACTCGCGCTACTATTGAGCAATGCCAGACCGAACTTCCCGACCTCAAACGTTGTGGGCGGGACTACGTTTATTAAAATAAACAAAAATCTATTTTCATACATTTTTTTGAAAATGCTCCAGGGCCGCATCCAGCTCTGGAGCCGCGGTTGCCGACCCCTGCAGTAAACTACCAACTTTTTTATTTTATTTTCAGTACCTCACGATCTTTAGGACTAACCTAAAAGCTCTCTGTAATTAGTAACAAAAAATGTTGAGAGTAATCGGGACATATAAAGTTAATGTATAATCTTTAAGTAAGGGTGATAAATATGCAGTAGATAAGATAGTATTAACTTTTAAGCAGAGGATTATCATTTTTGATCATACTTCCTTAGGTAAAAAAGTTGATTTAGTTTTGAGGTAATCTGTTCCCATACATTTTGAGTTGAGTTAAGTTTCTCGGGTTTGCAGTGTCTTTTTAGTTTGTTTAGGCTTCACTGTGTGGAACTTTGGGTCGGCGTCAGAATCCTGTGACAAGTTCAGGGATCCGTCAGCTGTGCGCTTCAAGCAGATCTGCTTCTGAGGTTAAGGAGCATCATTACTGACTAAACACAACTAAAACAAAACACAGGCTCCCTGGTGCCCCACAGTCTACCCGACTAAGGCCAAGGATTGGAGGGGGGGGGGGGGGGGGGGGGGTTCAGTCAGGGAGAGAAAATCGACTACAGAGAACCAAAGGGACAATGAGCAGTTTTATCAAATAAAGATAGACTTTATTCTGTATTTTGTAGGCAGAAAAACTCACTTCAGACACCATCATTTATTCACTCTCTTTATTCAGCCTCAATAAATTCTAGGATCAAAGTTATTTAAACATTTAGACCTTTTATCATTTACAAACCAGAATATGTTCTGCATGTAAAGCAGGTTATATCCTGGAATTGGGCCTCTATACACCTATGTAGATATTGCACCAAAAACCAGACATTTGCAGCTAGAATAGTCATTTACCACATTAGCAATGTATAGAGTGTATTTCTTTAAAGTTAAGATTAGTTTAAAGTTATCTTCATTGAAAAGTACAGTTCTTTTCCTTCAAAAATAAGGACATTTCAGTGTGACCCCAAACTTTTGAACGGTAGTGTATCTAAAAAAACAAAACAAAAACCCAACAGTCTCCAAGACTAAGAACCAATGTTTCTAGATGCAACATTCAGTCTTGAGTTCAAACCTGATTTCAGGTTAATTAAGCTGGACTAAGTCTGCTATGTATGGAGGATCGTTTATATGGGTTAAGTTTGAATTACACAGAGTAAATTTGCAGATGCAACATGTGAAATTAAATGTATTAGTTAATATTCAATCTCACTAAATTACAACTTAAATGAAAACTCTATCAAAACTGTATGAAACTAAACCAGTTTAGTTTGAAATCCTTTTCCTTATTTATTTCAGAAATGTAGATGTTTTTGACGCCACATATCTGAGTCCTTGAGAAAGACCAGAATAATCAGAAGAATAAAAAGTGTCTTGATTTATCAAAGGTCTGACCTAAAATGCAGAAGTTCAAACAGAGAGACACAGATGAAAAGTTTGACGGATTTTATTGAAGATGTTAAGCTCGCTGCAAAGTTGCTCTGAACTCTGCTCAGCCGGAACTGGAAGGTGAGGGGAAGACAGACTATTAGTTCAGGCTCTGTGGGAAATTTGATTCGTTGATTTGAAGAAGAGGATCTGGTTGTTGACTCACGTTTCCAGAGAAGTGAACACACAGAGAAAGATCTGTGTGTTGGTTTTCCAGAGTTTGTCTGACTCGGAGGAGAGCGGAACAGGGTTTACCCAGAACTCGGACGGTGTAGGGGAACGGAGATGCTGATTGCCACTCAGATTTCCTGCTGTACTTGAACGGGTCGTAGTGAAAATGATTCCCTTGCTCAGAGAGTAATTTTAACGTCCTCAAAGGAGACTGGATCCAAACAGGAGGTTTGGATCCCTAGCTCAGTTTAGACTCAGTTGATCCCTCCTGGGAGTGGAGGTCCGAAAAGGTCCAGTTTGCAAGATGACTTCCTGCCGAGAGGCAAAGACAAAAAAGGTTAAACTCAGGGAGACAAGAACTCAGTCTTACTCAGTGAAAGCTCAGTTTGGCTAGCGTACCAAAAACTGGCAAACACTCTGGCGTCGAGGTAGTGGCAATCAGCAGCTTAAGAGCACTCCGTTAATGAGGTAACCGTCAGCAGGTGTGTGAGGAGGCGAACCGGAACCAGGCGCCTCCTGTTGGTCGAAGGGAGACAAACACAAGAACAAACACACAGACTGGAGCCCTGACACAAAGGCAGATTCACATCATGCCAAAAAAATAGCAGCAAATCTCTCAGGTTTGTACTAGATATGCATGCATTAGAAGCATTATGGAAACTACAACGGAGTATTATAAAGACTTTATTCTCGTAATTTTACGACTTTATTTTCATAATGTTATGACTTTATTTTTGAAATAGAAGAAAAAAAAATCTCTAGCCTGGCCCTAATACTCCATCGTAGGAAACAATTGTCTCTACATGTCATCATCTATAAAGGAGTAGAGAAGTTGCTGTCCTATGTAGTAATAAACTATAACAATAACTGCTGCTTTGGCAGGACAATGGATGAGAGAGGGGACGAGTGACTGCGTTCTATGGTGGTCTCGCATCTAAAACCAGAGGTAAAGTAAAGCTCTACTTTCAGTTTATTAATCAGGTGGTTAGCCTCCAGTCTCTGTTGTGGAGCTGGAAATGCAAATGGTTGGAACTGACCTCTGTAGAGGCTTTTTATCTTCTGAACCTGGATTATCCACCTCTGTATTAACCTAACAGAAACTCATAGCATAGCTGTTACAGTTAGCCTATCATTTGTTGACCCGACTTTCCTTATGAATGTGATAAATTGAATACAAACCTGCTGGTCATTTGAGATGATGCAGGAGATCCGCTTTACTTCTCCAGGCCAGATCCGAATTTTTTAGATTTTAGCTTCTCCCTCATGTTGCGAGACCCTTTCACTTCACCTTTTACAAGGTCAACCGTGATTTTTCTAGGTAGGAGAGGAGCTCCAGAATCCAAACAGCCTTCAGCCTTACGGATGTCATTACAAGGCAGAACTTTAGTGAAATATTCTGTTTCAACTGGGACTACAGCCTTCAGGAAAAGAACTTGAAAAATAGGAGTTACTTAAATAGAGAGAATAGCTGAAGCTCTCCAGAACGTATAAAGGTGAGGACATTAGCATATGGTAAACAGACAACGGTAAGAAATAATAGATTTCTGTTAAACTCTTTGAGGTGGGATTTGCTCAGCAAACAGTCCTCGCTGACTATAGGCCTGTTGTCCTGACATCCCACATCATGGAGGTGTCATGATTGGTTCAGGAAGACCCAATATGCAGAACACCACGGAGACGGAAACTGGAGTAAAAGTTAACAATGTTTATTGAACAATGGAACAATGAAAGAGTCAGGTACTGGTTCACTTCTGGGGATCTGGTTCACAGGTAACTGGAAAGGAGACAGTTCAGTTAGCCACGTAGCTGGTGAATGTGGAAATATTATCTTCAGAGATCTACCTTGAAGAATCCGGGTTTGGCTTTGAGAGAGGCACTGTTGGTTCCAGAGACTGTTTGATTCAGCAGAGTTCAGTTTCAGCTTCAGCGTCTTGCATCTAACGATAGGAGAGACCTTGGTTTTCCAGCTCTTAGTCCAAAGCAGCATGGGAAAATCCAGAGAAGGTTCTTCAGGTTTGGCTCTGAGGGCAGGCTCGACAGGTTAAGCTCATCCAGAGCTTACAGGACAAAAACAGGTTTCCGTTTTGTGGCAAGGTGTTAAAGTAATGGTCAACAAAACGAGGGAGATGATTGTAGATTTCAGAAGAAACAGGATTAAGATGAATCCTGTTAACATCATGGAAGAAGAAGTGGAGGTGGTGGAGGAGAATGAATACTGTACCTTGGTGTTTACTTGGACAACAAACTATACTGGAGACACTACTGTTAAGCCATCTACAAGAAAGGACAGCTCAGATTATACTTCCCAAAGCCCCTGTCAAACGTTGACAATTTAGACGAGTGTATACCTGATTTATGAAAAAAATCTGTTATACTTAAGTTTTGTATAAGTTATGAGCATCTGAAGTACGCTGAAACACGTTGACATTCGGCGACTAGGTCGAGAAACTTTGAGCATGTTCAAAATTTCCCGACTTATGCCAACATATGCCAAACATGGGCCATAAGTTGCAGGTAAGGTATCTGATGGCTGACATACGTTCAGTGTAAGTTACTCATAAGTTGTGGCATCTGATTATCCAAAACCTATGAGTAACTTGTGCATAAATTGCACTTAACTTATCAAGAACTTATCTCCATCTCATGAAAAGAGGACAGATGGACCCAGTATTCAAGGAGAGACAGTCAGTAGGAAAGTTCAAAAAGGTTTATTAAATTAACAAAAGCTAAAGTTGAGCTGTGGCTCGTGGACACTGCAGGATCGGGAGCGGGGCACCGGTCAATCACAGACACTCTGATTTAGTCCAGTCCAAGAATGTCCCCATGCTGCAGTCCCAGAGGAAATGCTGGAAGCCGATCCTGGTCAGGGATCCAGAACAGACAGGAACAGACAGGAACAAGATCCAGATCAGGCAGGAACAGAAACAGGTGGTAGGATCCAGACTTCTAGGCAGCCACAACCTCCCAGGAGGGTTCAGAGTCTGACAGGGTCAGAAAGCGTGACCAGGTGGTCACGCACAGGAGCAAACAGGATCAGGTGCAGACGGGCAGGCTCAGTGGCAGAGGGTAACCGAGACAGGACGTGGAACCAGAACTTGATGCAGGACCTTTAAACTGGTCTCCTCCCTGGAGCCAGGCTTACTTGGATAAAAACTGAACCTCCCCACATATAGAGCCAAAGAACCCAGAGGACTCTGCGGGGGAGGAACAGTGGACGATCAGGAGACGAGACAAACACAAAACCCTCTTTCCACTGGCTGCTAGGATCCAAGACATGAACCATGAATCAAAATAACAGACAGGCTAACAGAAAGACAAGTAATGATCTGGCCCTGAATGCTCAGGCTGAACTGAATATTAACCAGAAGAAACAGGTGAGAGGAATAAATTATAATTGAGGCAGGGAGGGAAAACGACAGGTGAAAGGAATGACTAATTAAGGGAGAGCAAACAGGCCAGATCATGACACTCCGATGGATGTCAATGTTGTGAGGTGCTCCAGATGAGCGCTGAACGTGTTTCTAACTTGCATCTGCTGCGACTGCAAACCTTCTTTTTTCTTTTTATTTATTCTTTTTTTTGGGGGGGGGGGGGGGGTGAAAACCAGCTAGGTTAATACCATGATCAAAGACATCTTTTTATGCAGACCGCCCGTCTCCTCAGGACACTGGCTTGTGCATCATTTCATGGGCATTACATTGCCGTGCATTATGGATAAGTTGGACATAAGTTCTGGACTCGTTATGAATACTCTATGTATATGCCCAAGATTGAAAAATACATAGAAAGTCCATCGTATGCCTGCGTTTTAGGAGGTTCTGGAATATCGGGCATACTGTATGCTGGCTTAATCAGCATGGTGCGACAAGACCTTAGGTCCTTCTGTGTTTGCAACAAGATGCTTCATATCTTCTATCAGTCTGTTGTGGAGAGTGTGATCTCTTTCTCCATCCTCTACTGGGGTAAAAGCTTTAGAGCGAATAACTTTATAAAAAGCTCAAAAAGCTGGTTAAAATCCCTATGAGTTACTGCAACATTTCATTATTGGATAAATAAATTATTTTTGAACTGAATTGAACTATACATCCTGTCATGCAAAGGATTATGGGAAACTGTATAGCTCCTAGCGGTGGCAATAGAGTTTGAGTCTCTATGCTAACAGAACTATGATAGGAAGCATCCTGCTTCCTCTTCCTACGTCCTTCCTTACTGATAGAACCTATCCTGACGATAACTCACGCACTTCCTCTTTGGCTAAAGTGTCTGATTTGTCTGCTTAGTAGGAATTTCACTTATAATATCATATCATTATAATGCAATTGACAAAGAAAGCATTTCATCAGAAGAAAATACAGATTTTCTGAAGTAAATAATCTAAAGCTGTGGGATCATGGCAGACTCCACTTTTTGTGGCAAACGTATGTATTTGTATGTTTAAAATTTTAAATCAACAAACCTTAATTAAATGTGTTAGTTTCAGGCTACAACTGAAATATTTAAGTTTTGAATTCAGTTTGATTGTAACTTGGAATTGTGACTTTTTTCAGTGGTGACTTACAGAATGTGATGAATTCACTACAAACCTTCTTTCTTATGAATCATACATTTTGTTTAGAGCCTATTGTCCCTTGGTGGGAAAATTTATCATCTGCTCTTTTAATTTAACTCTTTTTGTTTCAGGGAAGGGTTGAATTTGCAACCTCTTACCTTTGCAGTTGCTCCAAGAGGCTAATTCTCTGCTCTCTACACTCAAAAACAGAATTAAAGCATCTGTTGGATCTATTTAGGTATTGTTAGTTACTTTAACACTTTTGCTTCTTGTTTCCAGGGTAGGACGTGAAACAATAAAGTTAAAGGAACTAAAGAAGCATTAACAGACAAAGCAGATGCCTGAATTATTTTCGGTTATCAGTTGTTGTTACTTTAAAAAATTAAGAATAGAAAACATATTTGTTTTGCATTGCACAGAAAGTAAAAAAAAAAAAACTGTCTGGCAGCTTCTCTTTAGCAGCAATTATATAATTATAATTATAACCAGTTTTCTGAACTGATGTCAACTATTGTTCCTATTTAAAACAGTATTTCAGGTTTACACTGAAAATAGTTTTTTTTAGCTTTGTTACATATAAAACACTATATTTAGTTTAATCCTTTATAGGGCAAGATACCATTCTATAAGCATAAGATCTATATCCAGCTATTCAGCAAAGATCCTCCTACATGTCTGTACATCACATGTTGGCATTTGACCATTTAGATGAGCCCTTGAATGATATATTACCTACTGTAAATTAAGTTGAACAAGTCAAGAAAAAAAGGCAAAAAGCCAATTGAAAAGTTAAAAAGTAAAGTTAAATATTTAATAAGCCTAGTTAACAATTATATTTAGGTTAATAAACTAAAAAAATGTTAGTGCCAGTGTCAGCATTAATGCGTCTAAGGTTATGCTGTATAAAATAATGTTTCTTTCCCTCTCAGAGTGGTTTTCATGAATTTCTTATAGAAGTACTTTTTTTTAAATTTTTCTTAATATATTCTGGCAAGTTGGCGTTTCTTGTTATTGCATTAACATTCATTCTTGCCATCAAAATATTCATATTTTTTTATGTTACAAAGGTAATAAGGTCTTTTCCTGGATTCCAATAACACTATTGGCTTAGAATTTTGATTTCAAAGTATTTCACTGAGTGGCCGAATGAGGGTTAATAATAGACTTCATTCAAACTGAACTCATTTTTGAACAACTTGTCTTTTTTATGAGGTATGTGGGGAAACTGTTACTAAAATATTGTTGAAAACTCAAAATATTTTAGTAGACTATTTGAAAGTGAAGAAGACGTGCGGATTAGTGTGACGTCATTGGCTGACTTTTTTGGCAATAGGTGTGGCCACACAGCACTATAAGGGAGGTTAACAGCATCTATTCAAGGATCCCAATGAGAAGAGTCTATAACTTTTATCTGAATTAAAACTACTGATACCTGTAGTCTATATTACTCAGGTTAAGTTTAATTTTTTTTAGGTTAAAGTTTATGAAATGTATTCATTTGCTTATGCTTTGTTTGTTTTTTTGCAAAAATAAAAGCATCTTTGTAACGAAAAAGAGAAACTCTTTCTATTTGATTTCTTAACTTCTTTTTCAAGACTGCAATAATTCCACCAAATTTAACTTCATAAAAATAAGATCATACAACAAAGTGTTCAGTTCAATGAACGATAAGTTAACAAAGCATAAAACTATCAGAAATATCTGCTTATATCACATAAAGTTAAAAAACAATCCACCAGACTTTGTTAGCATTGAGTTCCAGGCTTCTCAGAGTAGACCAAAAGCGAAATGTCTTAAAACTTGGAAACAGTCTAGTGGATTTTAAAAAAAACTTTTTTTGGAATGACTATGACCTGGAAGGCTGAGATTCTTCACCAGTAATATCTGCTTACATTTGTCAAGGAAACCGGTTGCCATACTCAAAAGGTCAACTTTTTGGATTTTAGAATGAATACTATACCAGGACCCTGAATCTGAGCTGTTTAACCACATTAAGCTTTTATTATAGATATTTTATGCCACTTGTATAAAAATTATAAGGACACAGAATACATTAAAGCAAAATATGGTCAAAGGTCAAGAGTAAATTAAGTTATGTGTGTCTGTTTTTCTCTGTTTCCATAACCTTTCTATTTAATGCCTACAGATCCAGTATTAAACTCCATCTTAGGTTTTTTTTTTTTCTTCCTGTCGGAGGAGAAAGAAGCTCCTTTTTTGGCTCCAATGGGAAGATCCACGCAGAGACCTCAGAAAGGCTCCTGCTTCAGCCGGGAAGGTGCCTGTTTCATTCAATAACTGCATGAATCGCAGCTCATAACAGACCTTAAACAGGCATTATGAAATAACACTTAAAGCCTAATTAAAACACATGGAATGCTTGTATTTTAACCATTTATGTCTGCTTTTGTGTTACAGCAGAAAGACCATCAGCGCTGCGTAAAATGCGTGCGTAAAATGCGTGCGTAAATCTGTGCGCACAGCTGATTTCCATCAGTCTGAATGAAAAATAAATAAAAAAGGCAGTTTTTTAATCATATCAGTGTAGATTTATTGTACGAATATAAAGAATAAATAGTACATTTCCCAAATTTACAGAATAAAACGAGTCGCTGATGCGTGTATCAATAATCATAGTTCAACTCTGGTTGATCTGCTTCATCCAACAGAAAGTCCGCGCGTGGCTCTGCGCCACTTCTCCATAAATACAAAATATATATATATAAAAAAAACATTATTTTGCACAAATAAAGTAGACTCTGATTACAAATAATACTGATTTTGTACAGGATGTTAAAAGATGCATGGCCACACATGTACAGAAATACATTCTTACACTCTGTAGTGCAGGTGGGGAAATAAAGAGGAGGATGAATTGAGCTGAGCTTATCATTCAGAGTTCACAGCGTCCTTTTTAACTGGAGCAGGAGCATTTGCAGTCCGTGATGACCGGGTATTGCACCGGGATCCAGGCGCATTTCAGCCCGCTTTTCCTCTGCAAACACCTCCACCTGAGCACCGTCAGGTGGGTCGAGTTCGCGGGTCTACAGACCATCCCCTCCGGAACCGAACAGGACCTTTTACTCACGCAGCCGCCAACCCGGACGTACCGGGGCCAGAACCTGCTGCCCAGGTCGGTCCATTTGTAGACCACCGGGCAGAACGTGTAAGCCCACAGCCACTGCTGCAGCCGCCGCTTCAGTTTCTTGCTCGGCTTGTGCTTCTTGCCGATCTGCACATCGAAGTCCACCGCCCGGATCTCCTTGGGCAGAACTCCGCCCGCCTTCAGGATGTCGAAGTGATCATACTCGTCGGATCCCGGGTGTTTGTCCTCCAAGGGGAGCGACACGGACAGCAAGCGGCTGTCAAAGTCCCCCAGCATGCTCCTGAGCTCGGTCTCATTCAGGTCCCGCTCCTTGGGGTCAAAGACCGGATCCGGGTCCTCTTTTAAATCCACCACCGGCAGACTATCACTGGGGATGGGGCGAAGAAGAAGGAAGTGCTGACAGATCGCTTTGTCCACCAGGAGTCCAAGAGACAGCATCAACAGACACACGGCTGCGCACTGCTGAGACTGATCCATGTCAAACTGCAGGAGACAGCGGAGCACCTTTACGCGCCGGCTATATCCAAAGAACTGCGTGTCCAAAATCCCTCACACTTTACTGCCCCATCATGAAACTCCTTCGTAGCGGGAGAACATCAGTGGAAGCCGGTTTTAGCGATGAACAGCGTGGCAACGATCAGCGGTGTCCCTGCGCTCCGGCATCCTGAGTCGCTGAGCTCCTGTTCAGAAAAGCGCTGCGCCAAAGCCGCCGCCTCCGTTTTATCCTCAGCACGCAGCGTGATGTAATTCACGCGCCCCGCTGTTAATGTGGGTTTGCTGTTTAGGAGGAGATCCCCGATACCTCCTCCACCTTGGAACGGGTCAGCGGAGGGAGGGAGGGAGCGGAGACGCCCCCTGTTAGTTTTCTAGACAACACTTAATCAGTCAGAGCGGACTGGATCCTGTAGAGAGTTTCTGAGGGAACCCAATACCAAAAACTACGGGACCTACAAATTCTTCTAGTCTTCAGACCTCCTGCTTTTTTCCATAACTTAAACAAACACTGAAAAAAGCTGTAATATGTGGACGCACTTTATATACTATATATATCCCATGCACCTTTTTCTTCCTTTGGCACATTCTACTTCTTCGACTATTTGAGCTGATGTTACCAGAGGCGTAGCCAGAAATTTTTTAAAAGGGTGGCCAGGCCATAACCAATGTACACTGAGGGGTGGCCGAAACTAGATAGGCACCAGAACCTCACAGTCAATCTACAGTGTTCCAACAGTAACATTAACGAGCGAAACATCCATATTTTCTAAATAAAGACTAACTACAGCCTTTGCTAACAAATAGATGCATATATTTAAACACTCGTAATTCTAGATAAAAGGTATAGTGGATAAAACTCAGTTTTGAGTTCTGGGACGTAAATCAATAATCATTGTCATTACTTACCTACTTGTATCAATAAACTTTCTGCATAAAATTAATATTTAGAAGCACTAAAATCTACATAAATTGATTATTTGATTTTTTTGATTGAAGTTGAAGTTTTTAAGTTTTTTATTAAAATTGTTATTTATCTTTGATTTCACTGATGATTCCTAGATGACTTGCAGAGACACATAATTTTCTCTTTACCCCTTAAAACACAAAATCTAGTTCTGAAGAGGATGCATTCTGTATTTATCATCTTTGATGTTAGTATATTGATGTGTATAATTAACCCAAAAAAAATAAAATGTTTTGAATATTCAACTTGAGATTATTACTATTGCCACGATCTGTATGACAGGGAAAAAATTGTAGGGGTGGCCAATGATTAGATAAGGGTGGCCATGGCCACCCCTGGCCCCCCATCTAGCTCCGCCCCTGGATGTAACAAGTGCATTTCTCCACTGTGAGATCAATAAAGTCAATATATATATAAATAAAAAAAAACCCCACACCTGATGTTAAACCTCAACATTAGGGAACTAACCGCTTCATGAGGACCAAGGGACCCAACAGCCAAGTCAAAGAGGAAAGTCTGGGGAGGTTTAAAGCGGCCGGGCTCTAAAAGAATATCCCAAGCTTTAAACATCTCCCACAGCTCTGTTCAGACCATCCTTATAACATGGAGAGAGGATGGACCACCTGCTGGAGACATGAAGGTCCACCTAACCTGACTGTCTGGACAAAAACAGGTTTAATCAGAGGGGACAAACTCAGGGGACCAGTGGAGATCCACAGCTCAAAGCGGGATAAAATGTCCTGCATTCAACAATTTCATCCCCTTTTCCGGTCAAGGGACACAACAAATGTGGGAGAGAGTGGTCTGCCCAGATAAGACCAAAATCAGAAATAAATATACCATGTCCTAGGGGAAACATGGTGATGGTGGTATCATGCTGGGGGAATTCCAAAATCAGTTTGAGCGAATATTAATTGTGTTTGCAAAATAAATTAATAGATGGGCTGTGAGAATATGTATTATGTAGCACTGCTGCCTTGCAGCAAGAAGGTCTGGGTTCGATTCCCGGCCTGGGGTCTTTCTGCATGGAGTTTGCATGTTCTCCCTGAGCATGCGTGGCTTCTCTCCGGGTACTCCGGCTTCCTCCCACAGTCCAAATACCTTTACTTTTAAGTTTATTTGCTTCTCTAAATTCTCCTTAGGTGTGAGTGTGTGCGTTAATGGTTGTTTGTTTCTGTGACATTATGGAAAAAAAAGATAAATCAGGGTAGAAACTTCCAGTCAGCAAATTTGCAAAGCAGTTCGAAAAATACCTAAAAAGAAATTAACCTATTATAATCTCATTTACAAAATAAAATAAACAGATTTTTCTGGTTCCAATGTGAAGATATAAACACTTTTTCCAAAGTGGGACAACAACAGGTTCATAGAGACCAGAGCAGCACATTAAACATCATACCGTCAAAAATAACACAGAACTTCTAGTGGTGCAGAATGAAAAATATGAATTTTAATGGAAAACTATTATAAATGATGGTTGTATACATTTTGACGGGTCCAAAATATACAAGTAATTAATTCTGGTTGTAAGGCTAAAGACAGACATGAACCTTACCTGATCGGACATATTTCTGGTAGGATTAAATCTAGAATCTGGACTTTATGTTTTTCTGGAACTCCAGGATTCACTGATGGTCAGCAGCAGCATGGTGAGTCTCATATTTTAATGAAATCATTCAGGCGGATCAAAACAATGGGGATGAGGAGACATGGAAAATGTCTGAGCCTTAAATAAAGGGGAAAACAGACAAACGTTAGAGCTAATGAGAAAAACAGATGCAGAGAATTAACTAACAGGTTCTGGATGAGGAAGTAATGATCTTACTGGGTGGAACACTGGGAGGAACAAACTGGGAAAAAGAATTCAACAATTTAAAATAATGCATGAACCGAACCACACGTCACCTACCAGGAATAATCAAAGTGCTTTACCTGAACTAAACAGTAAAATAATAGGAAAATAAAAGCAGGTAGTGAAGCAAATAAAACAAGTGGAGCACAAACTTAAATTCATGATACCTCAGTTAACAGTTTAACAGCCAAAGGCAGTTGTGAACAAATGTGTTTTTAACTTTAATTTAAAAGAATCAGACTTTGAGCAATTTTACAGATTTGTGATAACAAATATAGAACAAGCATCCAGCATTTTCATCCTTTGTGTTTGTAACCTTTTTTTTTAAAGGTATACTATGCGACCGGTGTTGATTTTCCAGTGAGGCTCCCCCCAGAGGGCGAAAGTAAAAGTGCACTGTAGTAAATATGCTCAGCTGTTCTCCTGGTTTCTCCGTCAAGCCAGGCGCGGTTGTTTTGAGCTAAGCAGACAGGCGAACGCAACGAATCACCATGTCTACTGCGGTAAGCGACTATTTTGTTCCAATTTTCAAGTTTGAAAATTTAGCATGTTTTCATACATTATTTGTTATGCATATGTCTAAATAACAAAGATTGTAGTTAGCCAAGTTCTCGCCGTAAGGCAAGACCGACTCTTGTGATGCACAAGACTTCTGAGCCTGTGGGTGCGGGCCGAGGGCTCCTGCAATTGCAAGTACGGTATTTCCCCTACAGACCACCAGGGTGGCTGAGAAAACCTTTGTTCGACCTGAAATTACTTATTTTATCATCCAAAACGTTATGGAACACATTAATTAACTGAAAAATGTTGCATAGTTGCTCTGATGCGATCTACCTGCTCACACTGTACGTCTAAAAACCACGTGGGACTCAGCTCCGCAGTGAGATGGCGCTACTCGGACTCGTCTACCCAGAAGCCAAAGGAGCAGAAGAGGAATATGAAGCTCACTAGAGTGAAACGCGCTACCTTGGCAATTTGTGTAATTTAAGCCCTAAAAAAAAAAAAGTCAACAACGTATTTGGACAAAAACATGGCTGAGCAAACGCGGCTACTATGGTCTTTCAAGTTTACAGAAAGAACTCCATTTCATTTCACCACCGCCATGCTTCTGTGTTTTCTTCTGAGAGTCCTTGTTTGCACATGCACGCTGAGCGATTTGCCAACAACTACCTTACGACGGCCCTCATGAATTTCAAACATGCTTGATTTTCTCCCGACCTTACAATTCCTGATCGGGAGGTGGACATAAGAGGCTGATCGCCCCTCGTACACTATGCGAAAAATGCTTGCATGACTGGAGAATCGACCCGAAAAGAGCCAAACATCGTACAGTGTACGCCCGGGTTTAATGTTCATGTTAGGTTTATTCAATGGTGATTATAAAATGAATGTGTGCTTATTAAACATTTGTGCGAGGGGATGCTCCAATCCTGTCTCATGATTCAGTCAGGAGACCATCCTGCCTTGTCATTCTGATGGAGCATTCTGACTTCATGAACTGATCAATTGTCCGGTCAGAACAATACTCTGTTTGTAACCATGTGTCATGTTTTGTTAATAAACGCTCTGCGGAGGAGGTCCAGGGGGAGACAGTGTGTTTGAGTCTGGGGTTCAAGTGTCTCTCCTTACTGCAGAAATTGTATCCATTACTGTGTATTTCAGTTCAAACCTACATTTATGAACCCGACAGTTCATCCTTAAACCATAGGAGAAAGACAAAGTTTTTCATCAGAACTTTTAAACTGGATTTAGTTGAATTAGATGAACTGGCAAAAATAATCAGTTGAAAAAAAAAATTAGAGTGCACCTTACTGTACATTAAAGGTTTTATTTATATATTCTTCAAGAACAAAGAAAACCAGCCACTAGAAGAAGTTGTGTAAATAAACCAAAGCTCTTCTAACAGCCTGAGTAAGATGTGAAATATGCTGCCAGCTCCAGTTTTTGCAACGTGTTTACTGTTTGTCTCCAGCTCAAGTGGGACAACACCGGTGCCATGGCGCAACCTCTCAATAAAGCTGCTCAAATAAACAACGCTCGCTAAGCAGCAGCCGTGGAAAGTATCACCATTGGTGAACCTGTCGGAGCCCAGAGAACCGTTCCCTGAAAATAATTTAATGGAAGAACTTAGCCAGCTGCTGCATCAGCCGTAAACCACGCGCTGAAGATAAATGCATCTCTGTTTCTTTTTCAATGAGCTAATTCACACAAGCATCTGAGCACACGACTCATTTAGTTTACGGTCAGATGATGGTGAAAAGTCTGGAAAATGTCAGCCTTATATTTTTCATCTGACCAGCACGTATCATAAACCATGGGTCCTGAAGGGGCCTGACAGATAGGCTCAATCCGGAGCATTCACACCGGGGGATGCTGCAGAGTAAACAACTCAGACAAACATGCCTCACAGTCCAGAGATGCCAACATGCGACCCAAAGACCCGAAACATCGTATTAAAACATTAAAATGTTATTTAATTTATCTCTAATTTGCTGTAAGAATGGTATTTACATATTTTTTCTTCTTTTGCTTTAGTGACATTTTAATGTTTCCATCATTAAACTAAAATCAATATCAGACAAAGCTCCTAAGCTGAATAACTGCTCGTTTCTTCCCCAGGATTGCATTAATTCAGCCATATTCATCCATCCATCCATCCATCCATTTTCTGACACGCTTAATCCCAAGTGCTGGTGCCCATCTCCAGCTGTTAATGGGCGAGAGGCGGGTAACACCCTGGATAGGTCGCCAGTCCATCGCAGGACAACACAGAGACAAACAGGACAAACAGCCATTAACTCACACACTCACACCTAAGGAGATTTTAGAGAAGCCAATTGACCTATCAGTCATGTTTTTGGCAGTGGCGGCCGGCCCATAGGGGGCGCTGGGGCACCGCCCTCCCTGATAAGAAGAGAGAAACGTAAAATATATTTTTAGAAATTAACTCATAAATGTCAGTTTTACTCTCTAGAGTGTGTACCTATAAGCAAAACAAATTATATAAACTACATTTCCCTATCTACTGTCATTAATTTGTGGATTTCCACAGACAGACTCCTACCGTCTCTGTTCTGGGGGCTGTGATCAGACTGCCCCACATTTGCAGAGAATCTGTCAATCATGTACTATTGCTAGTTGAATTTAATGGCCAATCAGCGTCTCAGAACTTTATGGTCTTGGGGCGCTGAAAATACTGCGCTTTAACAGGCTTCTGAACCCAAGCGCAGGTGCAGACAATTAGAGGGACGATGGCGAACGTAACGAGCGAGATGCAGCTTCCACCAAATTCGGTGAGATCCTTATTTATCTACCCGTTTGCCAGAAGAACATCCATGTTGTAGGGTAGGAAAATTTCATGTCATGGTTATTGTGACTGTGACGAATCCACATCCTCTAACTTTGCGTGCCAC
This sequence comes from Cyprinodon diabolis, assembly GCA_030533445.1. NCBI lineage: Eukaryota > Metazoa > Chordata > Actinopteri > Cyprinodontiformes > Cyprinodontidae > Cyprinodon > Cyprinodon diabolis. The sequence continues at coordinate 3,965,017 of CM060077.1, forward strand.
ACACGCATTCCTGTTATACTGTGTTTGTGAGGACCAATACGCTCGCGCTGAGCCCAGTAGCTCCATTAACTTAAAACACACAAGCTGTCCTGGTTACCTGCTGGCGTATTGAGGGTGCACACTTAATATTTCAGTGGGGTTAGCCGTGTGTGTGTGTGTGTGTGTGTACACGTGTTTATGCTACGGGGACTTGTCATCTTCAGTCTGGCTGCGTCTTTGCTGGGTTCAAACCCAGTTTGATGTAATTGAATAAGTCAATGAATCTGTGTAAAATAATTAAGTTGTAAAAATTATTTGTTTTTGTATATCAATTGTTTGTGGAGGTAATATATGGACAAAACTGATTAATGAGAAGAAATCAGAAATAAGAGAGCCTGTAGGGGCTTAAACTATTTAATGAGGGCTGTGGGAAGAAAAGCGGCAATTTTTGTTTTCTGTTTCTTTGTTACATTGCTGGTAACTGGAGGGAGGCTGAGGCCCAGAGGATCTTGTATATGTTTAGTTTCTTTTGCACCCTGTTTTGAGGAACAGAGAAACGCGATCAAGGCTCATCTTATTCTAGACGTGCAACTGCGCCCTTTGATTTTTGTTGACAACAACTATGCGTCGCTTAACATACGTCACGCACTCCGTTGCTCTTATTGCTTGTAGGTCTATCCAATTGAGTGCAGAGGCATTTTATTTTCCTGGTTCGTTCGAAACACGCCCCATAATCACAGCTCTATGGAGCAGCATCAGACTCATATTCTGACTAGAATTGAGTAGGACTACGTCAGGCTATGCAGAAAGACCCCGGCCTGGGAATTTATTTTTATTTTATTTAACCTTTATTTTACCAGGAAGTCCCTTGAGATAAAATCTCTTTTTCGAGGGAGACCTGGCCAAGAGGCAGCAGTACAGTAAGACATATAAGAACACAGGACAACATCATAAAATCAATCATAAACTAGACTCTAGAATAACAGTTACAATTCTCTGTGCAAGCGGTTTTCAATTGTGATTTAAAATGCTGTAGCAGAATAAGAGTCCGTAATTGCAGGGAGTTTTGAATATTGTGCCACGACCATGGTGCTGCATAGAAAAATTATGTTTTGCCGAGATCTGTGTTGATCCTGGGAATAGTGTAAAGAACACGACTCAGGAATCAAACCCTGAACCTTCTTGCTGCAAGGCAGCAGTGCTGAGGAGCCCCAGCCACATTCAGAGTGCTCTAAATCAATGGCATCTTTTGCATCATGCTGCAGCTTTAATTCTAGACTTTGGCTAGGCCACTCTGAAATCTTCCCTTTTAGGAGGTGAACTCACTGCTGCGCTTTAAATCATTGTCCAGCAGAACAATCTAAGTCAGAGGTCTTCAACCGGGGGTCCGCGACCCCTAGTGGGTCCACACAGGTACTTTATGGGTTTTTTTTTTTGTATTCCCCCCTGCAATTTTTTCCACTAATTGAAATGTCTTTAAATCCACTTTAACATGAATTCAACAGACTGTAGTAAACAGATAAATGGAGGCAGAAGATGTCTTTCAGTCATCAATGCACACATTCAGAAACACACAGGAGCTCTTTCAAGCTGGGCACCGTTTCATTCACAACACCTGTCCCATCAACCAGGAATCAGAATCAGAAATACTTTAATAATCCCAGGGAGAAATTACTTTCGTTGCATTAATCCATCTGTAATAGAGTGACTATAGGAGCAGGTTCATATAACAATTTCATACTATATATAATTAGGGGGTCCCGGCTGCAACTTGCCATCATTCTGGGGGTTCTTGACGTGGAAAATGTTAAAGACCTCAGACCTAAATGAGCTTCAGCTTCAGGTCACTAACTCAGGATTTTTTATTTTATTTGCTAAAGAGCAGAGTTCCTGGTTTCATTAATTACAGCAGCTTGCTGAAATCCTGAAGCTGTAAAGGAGCCCCAGACCACCACACTACCACCACCATGTCTTACTGTAGGGATGATGTTCTCTTTCTGAAATGAAATCATTTTAACACCAGAAATTTTAAAAAGAAACACTCTAGTCCACAGAATGTTTTCCTTAGAGTCTTATGCTACCTTCGACCGAAAGTGCTGGAAGCAGCAAAAAAGCTTCTGCTGCTTCATTTTTTATGCTTGTTCACATTGAGTGCATCCAGTAAAGTGTGTCCAGATGCTTCTGCTGCTGTTATAATATCTATATATAATATATAATATGTGTTTAAGTGAGAATGTCCACATGAAAACTTCATCTGTGCCGTCAGTTCATCAAGATTACAATCCTGCCTTCAAATATTATTTCACTGTTGGAATCGCTCAGACACCCGTGCAATGGCGGTCTGAGCAGTTATATGGCGCTGTTCTGTCTCTGGGAATCCCATTCAACAGCTGCCTCTAGCCCGGTCGCCTCCTTGGGGTTTTCTGTTAATGTTCGTGGCAGCTGGAAGGCGTTTTTCATGTACATAATCCAAACTGCAGGTATCAGAATAATAAAACCGAACAAATTTTGCTGACAGGTTCCGACATTTTAAGTTAATGTAGGCGTCAATAAACTGTTTCAGATTAGTGATCATAGCGCTCTGCATCAGCAGCACCTTTTCTGTCTCCCTGCCAGCTCCCAGATCAGCTTCTCTGATTGGTTGATGTGGCGCGTCGGGCAGCAAAAGTTAATTTTTTTCTAACTTCAGCAGCTGCTGCTTTTGCAGCGCATCACGTGACTCAGATGCTCAGACGCTCATGAGGAACTGCTTCAGCTGCTCCGACACACTGCCTTGAATTCTCTGTAGGACCTTTTGATGCACCTTGATGCGCGTCAACCATCGAGTTTGCATGTAAACTAGCTGCTTCTGCTGCCTCTAGCGCATGTGGTCTGAATGTAGCATTAGGCATCATGAGATTTCTCTGATAAATAAGTTCTCTTGGGTCACCAGTGGTTCTGGTTTTTATATTTTAGTCAGGACCTCAGTGAGGCATCAAGACATGCAGAGCTTCACATGTCCTTGGGTTCCTCTGTAACCTCCTGGAGGAGTCGTAGATTAGCTCCAGGAGTAGTTTTGCTTGACCTTTTGCTCCTGGGAAGGTTTGCCACCGTTACCTAATTTCTGGGAGTCTTTGGGCTTTTAAAGCCATGAGGATGACATTTGAAATTTTTTTTTTGGATTCAGAGACAGTTTGATTTTATTTTTTGTCTTTATCTGTTTTTGAAGGACGTATGTTGAGATGTTATGTATTGCTATTTCGGATTATTTCATGTGGTAAGATGGGTCCTATTTGATTCTCCGGGTCCGGGGAGGATTTGTGAAACTGCACCTTTAAAATCTGTGGTTTAATCACAGCTGATTCCATTATATTCCCCCGTAAAACCAGAAAGGTTTGGATATATTTCTTCCTTAAATTAACAAAATTGTCCTTTAAAAACACTTCTTATTTTTATTCCCATAGGTTCCATTTGATATCAAAATTTGTTTAATAAGCTGAAACATTAGAAGGAGAAGAAATCTGCAAGGGAACAAACTGAAATCAAAGCTCTGCAGCAAACCATCTATTTAGACACTTGATGGAAACCTGAGGTAAGATTGCCTCGTTAATTTAACTTGAAATGACATTTGACACTCTGGAGCTCTTCGTGTCTCAAGTGTCTCCACAGGAGAACTGGGAACATGGTTCTGATTAAGAGTCATTGGGTGCGCCAGGCTCATTTAACGCTGAGTTGTTTTGGTTTCTTCTAATCCTTTCCTACTGTTTAACCACAGAAACACTCTGATAGAGGAATATTCCTCCTTAAGAGTGGAAAAAAGCCCTCAATTACGCAGGCGTCTGTCTCAAGTGGGCTGGCGTTTTAAGTTATCCAAACAAGCTTCTCTTGAGCTAATAAATTGGCCAATGTAATGAGCTCTTTGTTAAATGCAGGCTCTGGTTCCTGAAGAGTTTAGGACATACAGTCGGAATTAATCTCCAGGTTCGAGCCTGCTGCGGCTCACAGTGGCCTTCCCTGCTGATTTCTCATTTAGTGAGTAAAAACAGACTTTTGTCTTGGCAGCCATCTTCCAAGAAACCTGGAGACACAACAGAGAACCTGACCGCTCAGGTAGATTTTCAACCTGCAGAGGGAAACAACATGAATCTGAGAGATGTTGGGTTTTTCTACACAAGCAAACCCCAGGAGCCCTGGGAGGTTTGAGATTAATGCTTCTGCGCAGGTCGGATCCGTGCTTTCGGCACCTTTCACTTGCTTCATCTCCCAGAGCGTGGTGTTTCACACCTCTCAGCTGATGGAGGCCACATTGCCAAGCTGAATACACAGACATGAAGTGGGTTGCTGTCTGTTTATTCTGGCACTTGAGTGGTTTGTAAATTGCTAGTTTGTTTCACACCCTTTTCCATTCCTCTCCAATCCAAGAGCACACAATCCCAATAATCACTCCTGCTGGGAGCTTAATTAAAATTAATGGCTAGTGCCAACTGCTGACCATGAGTCAGATGATGAATCGTTTTTTTGCATGTCACACTCCTGCTGTCCTATTTACCAACATAAATGTGCGACCAGCATCTATTTACAGACGATAACGATATGCTTATCTTTTTATAAATACCACAAACATGATTAAAACCAGTCTGAATAAACAAAAAAATATCTTTTTGCATTGTTTAAAGTAAAAATATTCAATATCTTTAAAAGTTTTAGAATACTTTTTTGTATATTGATTTAACATTTTACATGTTTTGCTTTAAAAAGAAATCCTGCTGCTGTGAAGAAGAAACCTGCAAAACAAACAAAATCATAAGACAGTAACATTGAGGGGATGAAAGATGAAACTTTATTCATAAAACGCCTTATATACCAAAGTGATAGTAGAGCAGTAAAAATCTGTCAAACTAAAGAAATAAAATTTTAAAATAAAAACCTCTACAATATCCACAATTTAAATGTTTTAATATCAGTTAACACAATAAATAGATAAAATAATAAAGTTGCCTAAATTCTCCTGATCTATCTGAACTATCTATAGATCAATAGTTTTATTGTACATAAATTTAAAAAAACAAACAGTTCCAAATCTAATCTATATGAACCAATTTCAAAGTGTCACTAAGCCTCTCATTTTACTTCAAGCTTCATTGTGTTAACATGGAAAGAAAGCATAAAAAATATGAAATGAAAATCATTAAATACATAAAGAAGTGATAACTCCAAATAAAGATTTGAATAAGCTTGTTACTTTTACCTTCTGTAAAATATTTTTCACATTAGACCTGGCATTACCAATCCTGTGTTACTTTATCTGTATTATCTAACCCAGCAACTTCACTGGTGCACTGTGACTAGAGAAACCAAATACCAGGAGAGGCACCAAAAATGTATGTCTGTGAATAATAATAATAATTATATTTATTTCAACCTGAAAAGAAATTCATACAATCAAAGAAGGTAATTAGAAGAATTTTATTGATACAATTTTCAAATCTTTGTCACTCAGGCAAGAAACATCAGCCCTGAAATTTATCCAAGTTTTTGTCATGAGCTGATGAATGAGGACGAGGATGAATGCCCCCTCAAAAATAGCTGAGCTGAGGCAGAAGTGTGACCAGTTGCAAAATGTTTATCAGTGTTAGTAGAGAAGGTGGAGGTTTAAATAGAAAATGAGCAACAAAAGAGTACTGTAAAGGAATACAGGGAGAGATGAGCCATGAAGGATTGCAGAAGGGATGCTGGGCCACAAAGGTTTGTAGAAGGAATGCTGGGCCACGAAAGCTTGCAGAAGGGATGCTGGTCTGTCAAGGCTTGCAGAAAGGATGCTGGGCGACGAAGGCTTGCAGAAGGGATGCTGGGCCACGAAGGCTTGCAGAAGGGATGCTGGTCTGTCAAGGCTTGCAGAAAGGATGCTGGGCCACGAAAGCTTGCAGAAGGGATGCTGGTCTGTCAAGGCTTGCAGAAAGGATGCTGGGCCACGAAGGCTTGCAGAAGGGATGCTGGTCTGTCAAGGCTTGCAGAAAGGATGCTGGGCCATGAAGGCTTGCAAAAGGGATGCTGGTCTACAAAAGGTATGCTGGTCTACAAAGGCTGGCAAAAGGGATGCTGGGTCATGAAGGCTTGCAGAAGCGATCCTGGGCCACAAAGGCTTGTAAAAGAGATGCTGGGCCACAAAGGATTGCAGAAGGGATGCTGGGCAGCAACCTGAAAATGAAGGTGTGCTGGTATGGGCCGGCCACCACTGGTCCCCATTTTATACAGTGATTAAAGGGTATAGGTTATGGTGGACATTCGGACACAGTCTTTTTCACCAAAAAGGCAGATTCCACCACACAAGGATTCACCTGCAGACACTCAGTAAGTGCTCCTGTATATGTGACTTGTTATCTGTTGTGAAAGAGATGGTAATTAAAACATGCTAGCTGCTAATGTTGCTAACACTAAATCCACATAAATGTAAAATAAAAAAACAAGGGTTATGAAAGGGGTCCAACTGAGCTCTACTTACATTCCTAAAAATGATTACATATGACTTTAAAGACAAATTCAGAAGTATTTTGTATGCAGAACAAGAGCTTATGACTTAAACAAAGTTAAACAAAGAGACTCGAAGACCTAGAGCAGGCACTGTAAACTCGAACGGATGGCTCCTCTTCATTAACCTGAAGATAGCTCGAGGGGTGGCCATCCATCCATCTATCCATCCATTTTCTGTCACGCTTATCCCTGTTGGGGTCGCAAGGGATGCTGGTGCTTATCTCCACCTGTCAATGGCTGAGAGGCGGAGTCCACCCTGGACAGGTCGCCAGTCTATTGCAGGACAACACAGAGACAAACAAGACAAACAACCATACACAATCACACCTAAGGAGCATGTAGAGAAGCCAATTAATCTGACAGTCATGTTTTTTGGACACTGGGAGGAAGCTGGAGTACCCGGAGAGAACCCACCCATGCACAGGGAAAACATGCAAACTCCATGCTGGGAACCAAACCGGAACCTTCTTGTTTAAAGGCAGCAGTGCTACCCACTGACCCAGTGCCAAAAAATACCACCGTACTCAGTGACAATAAAATCTGAAACTTTAATGTTTTTTAAAGTACCATTATTCAGTCCCATAAGCAAAGGAAAATTTGCTCCTGTTTAAAACAACAGATGTAATTAAAACACTGATCGGCTAATGGAAATTAAGATTATTTCCAAAGTCGGGAAATAATTACTCACTTTTAATTTCTGTAAATAAGATTTTTATATATCTAATTTAAACCTTTTACAGCAAAATGTTGAAAATGCGCGGTTTATAGTCACTGGAGTATTTTTTTTAAAACATAATAAAACCAAAAATATATAATTTTACATAAATAACCTGATTGGATCTTTTTGCCATTATTTTAAGTACATATTTACAGCTTCAAACAAGCAGGAGCAAAAGGCAGATTTTTTTTGTTATTCTTTAACCTGAGGTTACAGAGTGGATAAACAACCCAAAGTCTGATGGGAGTTCGTTTTCCTTCCATTCCTCCATAAAACACTCACAGACAGAGAAGCCGGCATCCAAACATGGTCGTTAAAGCAAAATGCAGAACAAAGTGCTCAGTGATTAACCAGACGCCTGGTTTGTAAAGTCGGCTGACAGAAAAAAAGAGTCAAACTTCATCAGAGTCGTAAACCAAACAGAAAACAACAGGGTTCCTCAACTCTGCATTTCTAATGGTGGGGAAAAATATTTTAATTGTGTTAAATAAGACAAGAAATGTTGACATAAATAAAAACCTAACAGATATTTGGTACCAGAAAGAAGCTGATGCACCAGTTGCTTCAGCTATGATCATCAGAGTTTTTCATTCCTGATTTTAACACATTTCCTCATCTTACAACTTCATTGGATGTAAAGGTAAAAAGGTATTTTGATGATCAACAATATAAGATACAGAGAACGTAGCAATACATTTTTTTTTTACTTTTATTGTCATTAAACTGTACCAAGTACAGAGCAATGAAATCCACTCTGCATTTAACCCATCCCCTTGGGGAGCAGTGGACTGCCAGTTATATCCCCTAAAAAATACAGTTAGTAACTCAGTTACTGCTCAGTGAAAGTAACTAGTTACTAAACAAAGTAACTCTACTGTTACTTTTTATATTTTAAAATGTCAAAGAATTAGGAAAACTGTCTTGTAATCAGTATATTAAATACAACTGAATGAATTAAATAAATAGTGTAAAGGTCTACAGATCTGAAAACACTGAAAACTAATCTACACTATTTTGGTTTTTACGGTTTGACAAGTGAGCTGTAATATAATTATGTAGATGTGATGATTCTTTATATATTATAAAATTTAAAAAAGTAAATTTTAGAACTTTATATTTTTGCACCTTTGACAATCTTCCATTGACTGTAAAATAGGTATGAAGCTGATAAATATTAGCCTCGTGAGACCATCCTGATCTCGCGAGCTTTCAAGATTTCATTCGCTAATCAGTCTGGAGACTCTCCGTTGAAGAAAATTTGGAGCCGTTCACCAAACGAACGTCCAATCAGCATTGGCTTTGAGGCGGGTTTAGGTGTGACGCAACGAGAAGCGCGACAGTTCAGTCTAAAGAACACGGCGGCTTCAGCCGATGAAACTAGCGTTAGCGTGGCTATCGAGCAAGTTTTATCGGAATTACAGAGTATTTCTTCACTGAAAGAAGAGCAAAACACTGCTCTGGAGGCTTTTCTCAGAGGAAAAGATGTTTTTGCTCTTCTCCTGACTGGTTTTGGCAAGAGTTTGATCTATCAATTGGCTCCTCTTCGTCGTTGCTCTGTTACTTCATATGCTTCGTTGATCTGATTGGTTTATTTGGCCCGTCTATCACCAACATAGGCCAATCAGCTAACCAGTATTTTCGCCCCTTCCCAAAATTACTTCTACGGAAGGTTTCCAGATAGATATGCGGAGCAAATCTATCTGGTTAGATAAATATACTAATGACAAAAATAAAATATATACTTTGCAATAGAATTAAACAGGGGGTACACTATTCCAGACAAAAAAAGGAACAAGCTGGACTGATCCCAGGATTTTTGTGTGACAAAATGTAAAATATGCAAGTAAAATAATTTATAGTTCTGAGAAAATAAAGAGAAAGTGTTGATTAAAGCTGTCAGTCAGTGTTAAGATGATGTCTGGAGCTTCTTTGGAGTACAGATTCTAAAGTTTTTTGTTCCTGCACATAATGAGCAAATTGCAGAAATATTTAGCCTTTAGTAACACTTTACTGTAGGTACGCTGTCATTGAATCAGTGTCTATGTGCCATCGAATAGCCTCTCTGTTAATGTTGACGTTTTTTTTACTTTTACATGCAACACCTGAGATTACATGTGCACGTTGCTGTCAATTCAATTCAATTCAGTTTATTTATACAGCACCAATTCACAACACATGTCATCTCAAGGCACTTTACAGTTCACCAGATCATATAGTCAAATTGATTCAAAGTTTTCTACCTAAGGATTGCATTGACTCATTGACTCTTCAGCAATCCCTCACACTAAGCATGCTTGTAGCGACAGTGGAGAGGAACAACTCCCTTTTAACAGGAAGAAACCTCCAGCAGAACCAGGCTCGGTGTGAGCGGCCATCTGCCGCTGTCATGTGCGCTTACACCAGGAAACTGTAGTCCTTATTTATACACAGTAACGATTAACAAATCTGTTTAAAGCTAATGATTAACGTGCTACTGACTTTTACAAATTAACTAGTTACAGTGCTAGTTACTGCAAAAATAACTAAATAATAAACATGTTACTTAATAATCTGTTAGTCCCGACACTGGTAACTGAGCACTGATGTATTCACTCCCAGTGTTTCCAGTTAGAGTTTCAAACATCTGTATACTGCATTAACCCTTTAAAGCCCAATCCAAGAATAAAACAAAACAGAAAATTACTTTTTTTTGGTTTGAATTCCTTATCTGGCCTTTTAGCAAAATATTTAAAAAGAAAAAACAGAAATACATTTTTGATATTAATAATTTATTACTATGCGATAAGTCAAGATTATTTTTTGTGTAGTCTTCTACTGGCTGTTATCAGGTATATCTGATTGTGTACAATAGGATTTTGAGCAAAGTTTTTACCATTAAATTATGCAAAAGGTGTCAAAACATTTCAGAAACCGTATGTATCAAATTTGATACATTTGGCATTATAGGGTTAACCACACTGAATGTAACCTGGCTGGTCGGCTGATTCACTAGTGGGTAGACAGCAGGATATTTGTGACCTGGAGAATTTGAAAGATCACAGATTCAAACTTCACAAACCTATCGGGGTCCCTGAAAAAAACCCTCAACCCAACCATGTTCCAAGCTGCTCTCTGCTCTTTAAGAGAGAAAGTGACCACAAAATGTCATTATTATTATTATTACAAATAAAAACAAAAGGTATCAGTCTGTCAGAAACCAGTTGGAGGCTGCAGAAGACCAAAGCCCCAGGTGGAGGTCCACCTTCCAGCTGGACAACAACTCTTAACATACAGCCAGAGATACACTATGACAGTTTAGATCCAAGAAGATCTTTATTGTTTATAGTGACCTCGTCAAAGTCCACGCCTTATTCCAAAAAAGAATGACAAGAACTGAAAACTGACGTTTATGGACCCTTAACAGCCATTGGTTCTATGATGGGACCGAATATGAATACCTGCTTCACTTTCCCTAAGAAATAATGTTTAAGTAGTGTTTATCCCTTTCCTTAATCGTTATGCACTTTGTTTTTGCCTGTCACATAAAACTCTGATTAAACACACTGAGGTTTGTTGTAATGTGACAACATAAGACCGAGTTTAAAAGGTATTAATACTCAAGCAGAACGCTGAATGCACCACTGTTGTGGTGAGTTGCGGCTTTCAAGCAACCAACGGTCTGGTCAGTAAGTTTACATTGGCACACATGCTCCATGTTGGCTTAGAGGGGAATCAGGCCCAGCGTCTCAGATGAGCCTTTACATTACTGGGATCTAAGTAAATACTTGTGCTCCTGATGGATGGAGCAGCACTCCATCAACCTGCCATGTGATATAAATGAAGCCTGACTAGCGGCACAGAAACACAGCAGGCGTCCTCTGTGGCTGGAGGGGGCGGCATGTAGCGCTTCTCAGCCAAAGCGTTGATCTCCACATGGCGATCTGGCTGGTTTTCTACAGATCTCCTGTGAATGAGCGAACAGGGCAGGAGTCGGTGTTGCAGGGGGGGCCTGTCTCCAGCCTCGAAGACACAGACGGCTGTTTGTGCCGTGCAACCTCCACCTCCCCACCGAACCCCACCTTGGTCTCCAACCCTCAGCTCCTAATTCACACTTCATAAATCAAGATGACCTGTCCCCATGTGAATTCATCTCTCTCTGTGCCGGATCATAATGGCGTTATTGTTCCTCAAAAGCAGCTTCATTTCAGGGACAGACTGTCATTGAGTCCGACGGGACCTCCTCGATAAGTGTGGCGGCTCCTGGGCGTCCGAGGACTGGATCTTCTGCAGGCCTCTATGTCAGGCCATGGCCGCTCAGTAGATTTTCAGCTGCTCTGGCAGCTCCTGCACTTCCAAAAATAAGAACACTAATTGGCCGGTGTTTATTTCTGCATGGGAGACATAAGTGTTTTTAGCAGGTTGTTTGTGGCACAACGCTTTATAACAGTCGGCCGCTCTCTGGGAGGTAGGGCTCAGTCTACTGCATGGAAAAAGAGCCGACTTTCCCCGTTTTCAATAAATAAGCTCTTTTATACAACATTTGGTACTACAGTATAGTTGTGTGTGAGGCTGGCATGGTGGAGTGTGACATCATGAGCTTTGACTCATGAGCAGATGAGTGATGCACACTGAGCTTTTTGCCTCCTCTCAAACTCCTATTTAGTGGCACATAAACAGCAGTAAAGCCTCACTCTGCTCCTGTCTGTCTCCCTGCAGTGAAAGAGGGGGGAGGGAGTAATGAAGCAAGTGTTGTTATGCGTTGTGAGGGGGCTCTGAGCTCTGCACACAGCAGACCTCTGTCACCTGTTGCCACCAGCGGGAGGCTTAGGCGACGGGCGAGGAGCCAATCCTGGCGGCCAGCGGCAGGACCCTGGCTCGACCTATAGACAGCTCAGTGAGGTGATTCACCCCCCACCCCCATCACACGCTCCACGGTGGGATGTTCTTATGTACAGTGCGGGTTGCAGGAGCGGCCTGCAAACAGGTCAAAGCTCAGAGTCTGAACTTCTAGAAGAGATACTTTGAATTTAGGCTGCCTTTCCCACAAATTCCTGAAAGAATCTGGGTTTTGATGAAAGAGAGGCAAAATCTTTATTTTTGCATTTTTAATCCTGATCTAAGGCAAAAAATCTGTATGAGATTATAGAGAAGAGGCGATGCAGATATTCCCCTCCTGGTGAAGTTGTGTTGCAGAATTGCAAGAACTCCTGCTGTGTCCAAACACACTATGTTACTGTTTGGCATAGGACAGTTCAGAGCTGTGGATGAACTGGAGTCACAGGCTCCATCAGTGCTGCTGATGGAGGAAACTGGCCAAATGAACTGTAGAGAGACATAATTTTTTTATTATATTACATCTTTTGCATTAAATTGATAGGGACCAACATTAACACCCCGACAAACTCTACTCATAAGTCCAGATTGTACATATTTTTCTGGTGGAACCAGCGGTAAAATCCAGAATTTAAAATTACTGTTGCTGTACTCTATTGGCCTTTATTCTTGCAAATTTCAAAAGTAGACAGACAAGAAAAGGACATGTGGCGAAACCGGTGAAGCACCACAATAAGGACTAAAGCCTTTGCAAGTTTAACCCCTGTATCATTGCCACACTCAGTTCACCGTCTAACAGAAGAGGAAGAAAACACTAAAACTTGTTAAAATGAGGAAGTTATGTCCCCTAAAAAGCTGTTGCGCCTCGGGGCTCCCTCACGGTACTTTTCCTGGGAGCGAGTTGCTTACTACTCTTAACTCAAACTGGGTAAAACCATGAAAAAAGGACTATAAAAACAGGAGTAAAAAAGTAACAGAGTTTATTCCAGATCAGGTCGTTACTGGACAGAGAAAATGCTTGGAGCTTGCACAGCTGTGGGCTCAAAAATCACGTCCGCGAGCGTCTGGCAAAGATTGAGCCCCGAACAAGGTCATCTCCTGCTTCTTATACCTCATGAGTCTATGTGTTGCATCAGGTGGATGCTTAGTTGTCCATATCAAAAACTGACAGGCCATCCATGCCCAAGGATTACAGATAGCTCTCCTCTATAAGTCCGGCTCCAAGATGTTCCCATATCCTGTGTATATTTAAAGACATGAAGGCTGTCCTGATTAGATGACCTCCGTACACACAGTGACATCCACAATGTGAAGGAAAGCCTTCTACTCTGTCTAAACTGGCTAACAAAGTAACAGTGCAAATGATGTATAAAACATAAACCTAACAAACTCAAACTGCATGTAGAGGAATTTCCTTCCTCTGAATTCCCCTTGTTAACAAACTGCAGGTTTTGTCTTCAACACCCATGTTTAAAATAGGAACCACTGAGCATTAAGTGTCTGAAGCTTCAGGGGTAAATGAGGTGTGCCCTGAGTACTTTAGGTTTCAGGATGTTGTCAAACTGTTGCGGTTTACATGCCTCTTCAGCATTGCGTGGCAGTTGGGGACAGTAATTTACGTTACTGTGCCTGCATACAATTGGTTAACAAGCCAACCAAAATTAGGTGAGTGAGTGCGGAACTCCCAGTGTAGTTGTAGAAAAAAATCAATCGATAAGCGTAAAAAGGATCAAGATGATTAATTCCAAGAGAGATAAAGCTTGAGATGCGCTGGGAAGACAGTTTGACTGTTGGAGTTCACTAAAGCTGGAGCTAAGGCTAAGAAAGCATTCTGATGCCAATGCTAAATTGATAGACACATTAACACATGTCTGTGTTAAAAGTGTTAGCAATGCTTTTAAGCTCCTCCTGTCAGGATCCGGGGCTTTGCCCACCAGAGGGCGCCGTGGATCCAGCCTGGGGAGCTTTGGCTCAGCATGGACAGCTGTGGTCTATTTGCTGATTAAGGAAGCCTTTCCTATATAAGCTGAGTGTGACCTCCCCTCTGGGCTGGATCGTTGTGTCTTACCTGTGCCACCATGCCTGTCTGAACCTGCATCCTGCAAGTCTGTCAACCGGTTCCAATAAATTCTGGACTTTTTATCCTCCCTCTGTGTCTGTGAGTCTGCATATGGGTTAGTAAAACCATCACATCATGACACCTCCCAGCTAATGATTTTCAACAAGCCACTGTAGCTTAATCGGTTCTGTTGGGACTCATTTAGTAGCTGTTTTAATGGCCACCAGCTGGCTTTCTCGTAGTTTATTGTACTGTCAGCAGATGGCACCACTTCGATTGGTATCAGCCCATTGCAACAGGTGCTGACAGTCCATTTAGGCTCAGTTTGCCCACATGGGGCCAACTGAATTCTTAATAGAATCAGTCCAGATATTCATAAAAAGGTTTTGTTTATTTTACCTGGGTTCCTTTTGTTCATCTTTGCTTTGTAATGATTATTTAATCAAAATTCTGACTTTTTTCATTTGTCTTCCGAGCCGCATGTTTTAGCAAGGTGGATCCTGTATGGAGTGATTTCTTTTGCATTATTGTTGCAAGCAAATACCATGTTTATAAATGGAAATAAAAAAAAGACAGAAATTAAACTTTGATATTTTTCTTGGTCGAAAAAAGGATTTCTAACTTGGCTCTTTTCACTGATTTATTTATTAAATTTTTTTTATATCTTAGATTTTTTTTTTCCTATTAAAGTTTTTACATTTTTTCTTTTTTTTTTTATTTCACACTACCATTCAAAAGTTTGGTGTCACACTGAAATGTCCTTATTTTTGAAGGAAAAGCACTGTACTTTTCAATGAAGATAACTTTAAACTAGTCTTAACTTTAAAGATACTTTAAATACACTATACATTGCTAATGTGGTAAATGTCTATTCTAGCTGCAAATGTCTGGTTTTTGGTGCAATATCTACATAGGTGTATAGAGGCCCATTTCCAGCAACTATCACTCCAGTGTTCTAATGATACAATGTGTTTGCTCATTGGCTCAGAAGACTAATTGATGATTAGAAAACCCTTGTTCACACATCTGAAAACAGTTTAGCTTGTTACAGAAGCTACAAAACTGACCTTCCTTTGAGCAGATTGAGTTTCTGGAGCATCACATTTGTGGGGTCAATTAAATGCTCAAAATGGCCAGAAAAAGAGAACTTTCATATGAAACTTAACATTCTATTCTTGTTCTTAGAAATAAAGGCTATTCCATGTGAGAAATTGCTAATAAACTGAAGATTTCCTTCAACGGTGTGTACTACTCCCTTCAGAGGACAGCACAAACAGGCTCTAACCAGAGTAGAAAAAGAAGTGGGAGGCCGTGTTGCACAACTGAGCAAGAAGGTAAGTACATTAGAGTCTCTAGTTTGAGAATCAGAAGCCTTACAGGTCCCCAACTGGCATCTTCATTAAATGGTACCCGCATTAGCCTAATTGTGCTGTCCTCTGAAGGGAGTAGTACACACTGTTGTAGGAAATCTTCAATTTCTTAGCAATTTCTTGCATGGAATAGCCTTCATTTCTTAGAACAAGAATAGACTGTCGAGTTCTAGATGACAGTTCTCTTTTTCTGGCCATTTTGAGCGTTTAATTGACCCAACAAATGATGCTGTAGAAACTCAATCTGATCAATGGAAGGTCAGTTTTGTAGCTTATGTAACGAGCTAAACTGTTTTCAGATGAGTGAACATGATTGCACAAGGGTTTCCTAATCATCAATTAGCCTTCTGAGCCAATGAGCAAACACATTGTACCATTAGAACACTGGAGTGATAGTTGCTGGAAATGGGCCTCTATACACATATGTAGATATTGCACCAAAAACCAGACATTTGCAGCTAGAATAGTCATTTACCACATTAGCAATGTATAGAGTGTATTTCTTTAAAGTTAAGACTAATTCAAAGTGACCTTCATTGAAAAGTACAGTGCTTTTCCTTCGAAAAAATAGCACATTTCAATGTGACCCCAAACTTTTGAACGGTAGTGTATATTTCAAATTTTTCTTTTTTTACTACTCTTTTTCAGATTGAGTTTTCGGAATTGTGTTTTACAAATCACATTCTCTTCAATTTACATCCAATAAATACATGTTAATATTTAGCAGAAGGTACAGATTCTTCACCTTCACTCAAGCTTTTCAAAGTTTCATTTGTGGGTTGTATTTTTTCAGATTTCCATTTACAAAACATATTCTTTGTTTTAAACAATAATGGCACCAATTGACTCCATATTCCAACAGAGTTCAGTTTAAAGCAAACAAGGGTCAGTTATTGTGATCATAAAAAGTAGTGGATTATACAAGGCTATTTTAAGGGAACACATTAACCATTTGTCGAATCACAAACTGTCCTCTAAAGGCGATTATACCCATTAGAGAACAAAGACAAACATTACGACTTTCCAAACTTTGGTTTACACACAACTGTCAGACCACAAAGTGTCAGCTTGTCCAACTTGTCAACAAACAAAACGGTTGAAAAGGAAACAGTGGAGCAGTGGTTCAGGCAGAAATGAAGACTGACAGCGAGAGGAATGAGAGTGGGGGTGTGGCACGGGAGGTTTGAATTGTGCTCGGTAGCTGGAGTAGCTCTCAGTCGCGCTGTGGAAAGGGTTAACAGCAGACAGTAAAGTGAATCCAGATGTGCTGTTATTATTAATATCTGTGGCTGATGAATGGGAAGGTAAAATTACAGGCGCCAGCCAGGGAGGCCCCGTGCGTTGCCCTGCCACCCAGGAGCTCCCCAGCTCTCGTACAGCTCTCCCAGCAGCAGATCGCCATGAGACGAACGGCTGAGTCAGAGAGTGGCTTCAGTGTGTCCAACAGGCAAAAAGCGGGCTGGGGGGGGGACAAACTTTGGACCCAAACCTAACCCCTTAATTCATCTCTGTTGCTCAGAAGGAAACTTGGTCGCTTCACTCTAGCATCTGTTGAAACGTTGCACCAAGAAAGTCTTTTATATGCATTATATACATTTAAATAAAAGAAACAGTGAGCACAGAAATCCTTGCAGTGGCAAGCCCCCTTTCACTTAAGACCCCCCCATGATATTTGTGACTGTTTGAAGGTGGTGAGACAGTGTGAACTCAGTCATGATCAGAGCTGTAGTCAGACAGTTCCACCCGACAGACAGGAAAGTACAACATTTGTGTTTTGTTTTGTTTTGGTGCCCCGTTTTACCAGTTTAATTCTGGAAACGGATGTCCCAAATCTAGATATTAGCACAGCAGATTTGTTTTCACAAGCAGACGTTTATGGTCGCTGCCACAAGGTTCCGCTTGGTATTTATTTAAAATTATTTAGGCGTAGGGAGGTGAGAAAGGTTTCTCTTAGCTAGATGGGCACACTGCAAAAAATTGAAATCTAAATAAGTCATTTTTTCTTAATAAAAGTGCATTTTTTTCTTGAATTGAGGAGGTAATTGAGACACTTTGTCAATGGAACAAGACAATTTACATTTAAAATAAGAAAACACAATTGCATTGTCTTATTTCTAGTGCATATTATCTAATTATCTTATTTTAAGACTTAAAATACTCATTCCATTGGCAAATTATCTTATTTACCTACTCGAATTAATGGTAAATACACTTAATTTAAGAAATTCTTTCTCATTTTTAGGTGGTTTTTTCAGTGCAGCTATTTGTTTGTAGAGCTTTTACATCTAGAATTGGCTTTAGATCCATTTTAGATAACACTAAATGGCAAAAAGAAACAAAAAAAGGGACACCAGTTAATTTCATACCCAGATCTCAAATTTATAAATGAGGCTTCGTAGCATCTGCTGCAGGTCCAGCAGATTCTGCAACAGCTTTTTCCAGCTGGAGTGACTACTGAACTGTTGAAAAAAGAAAACTCTAAATCAAGTCAGAGACTCTGCATCACACTGATAACACCAAACCATAAAGACCGCAACTCAGAAAATGTTTTTCTACTGCATTTTTGCTCCATATTCGTCTTTTCACTGCTCTGAACTTCCATATCCATGCGTTTTGCACCACGTTTTTCTCCTGTTTTTCGCTGTTGACAATCGATCACTGCTGCACTTTATGGAATGGAAATGTTCATTTCACTGCTAAGCCGATGCTCATTTACTGTCTGAAAGCTGCACAAAATGAAATCTTGTTTTGCATACGGTAAAAGTCCTCTAACAGGATCTCTATCTCATGACTTTTTTAAAATTTTGCTCCAAATTCGCATCACATTTGGATGGAAGCAGGGCTATTTCATCTTTTCTCTGACGAGACACCTTTAGTGTGAATTTTTCTCAGTGAAAATAGTTTGATCGGCATTACTGGCACTACTGATGATAAAATAAACCTTTTATTGGGTCAAATTACTTTTGAAAGAGCAGATAGCAATAAAGATACCAAGTTAAACTGACATTCTTTTTCAGCACATCTGTGGTCTTGATAGGAAGGAGCATATAATGGCTTTATTGCCTCTATAAGCCCCCCCCCTCCCAGGTCTCACCTCAGCCAACCTCCTGCGGTGGTTCAATAAAGTCCCACTAGTGTTTATGCTTCAAGCAGACCTGGAGGGAGACAGTTTTTAATCCAGCTACTGTTCTCTCTTTTCACCTCTCATCATAAAAAAAAACCGACACCATGTTTTCACAGTTTGTGCACTCTAGTATTTATTAGAGGCTCTTTCTTTTTTTCTGTTGCTTCTGCACAGAGCCTGCAGGCATGTTGAGATCATTGTTGACAGAGACCCTTGAATCCCCCTGACTAATGTAAACTACAAAGATGACAGTAGTACACATTCCTCTGTGTGATTCTGTTTAGAAATGAGAGAGTTTGTAGCTTCTGGGTGACCAAGGCAGGGGGAGAAATTTAATCAAGTTCAAACTATCATATATTTATCCAGTAAGGACCAAACAGCATAGATTGTACAGTAAAAACCAAGCAAATACCTGCAAGTATTGAAAGTGAAATTTCTCCTGCAAAATAAGGCACTCACTTATTACTGATTTTTACTGATTTCACATCTTTTCAGCCATTTATGCTTAGTAGTAGATACAGCAGGCTTCAATATTGTTTTGGTAATATGAAGATTAAACACAAACATCTGGATTCTTAACAGCAACACTGAGAGAAAGCTTGGCTTAAACCAGTCAGAAAAACAGCTTAGTATGTTTATAACCAGTTTAATTCTGAAAGGTTTTAGTTTAAAGTCACAGTGTGTAAGATTTACTCCCATCTAGTGGTGAGGTAAATCAATTACAAACAACCATGAAGCATCATCCAGTGCCTCACCGTTAGGCACATCTTCTATGGAAGCTACGGAGTGCCATTAATGTGACAACGTCAACATCCTACATGAGTTTAAGCGTATTGTTTTGACATAATTATTATCTAGAAAATGTTTTAGCATCAGCATGCTCCTGGCTGTAGTCATCAAGTCACGATTAGAAACTAGTATTACTTCTCTCTTTTATTTCCTTAGTTGAGGAAAAGCATCAGCTCCCATCCCTCTTAAAAGATCAGCTAAAATGATAAAACGTGGAAAATCTCTTGGAAAAAAAGTCTGAAAGAAGCTGGACGGTCTCCTGCAGGTCTGACTTTTGGGAAGAAAAACAACAGCTGATAAATTAGCCTTGTCCAGAATAGGCTAATATCACCAGATTCAAAATGGCAGCAGTTTCCTCAATGAACGTAAGGTTTGAAATGAGCCTCGAATAAAGAAAACTGGGGTAATATCTACCTACACTATATTGCCAAAAGTATTTGCTCACCCATCCAAATTATTGGAATCAGGTGTTCCAATCACTTCCATGGCCACAGGTGTATAAATTCAAGCACCTAGGCATGCAGACTGTTTTTACAAACATTTGTGAAAGAATGGGTCGCTCTCAGGAGCTCAGTGAATTCCAGCGTGGAACTGTGATAGGATGCCACCTGTGCAACAAATCCAGTCGTGAAATTTCCTCGCTCCTAAATATTCCACAGTCAACTGTCAGCTGTATTATAAGAAAATGGAAGTGTTTGGGAACGACAGCAACTCAGCCACGAAGTGGTAGGCCACGTAAACTGACGGAGCGGGGTCAGCGGATGCTGAAGCGCATAGTGCGAAGAGGTCGCCAACTTTCTGCAGAGTCAATCACTACAGACCTCCAAACTTCATGTGGCCTTCAGATTAGCTCAAGAACAGTGCGCAGAGAGCTTCATGGAATGGGTTTCCATGGTCGAGCAGCTGCATCCAAGCCATACATAACCAAGTGCAATGCAAAGCGTCGGATGCGGTGGTGTAAAGCACGCCGCCACTGGACTCTAGAGCAGTGGAGACGCGTTCTCTGGAGTGACGAATCGCGCTTCTCCATCTGGCAATCTGATGGACGGGTCTGGGTTTGGCGGTTGCCAGGAGAACGGTACTTGTCTGACTGCATTGTGCCAAGTGTAAAGTTTGGTGGAGGGGGGATTATGGTGTGGGGTTGTTTTTCAGGAGCTGGGCTTGGCCCCTTAGTTCCAGTGAAAGGAACTCTGAATGCTTCAGCATACCAAGACATTTTGGACAATTCCATGCTCCCAACTTTGTGGGAACAGTTTGGAGCTGGCCCCTTCCTCTTCCAACATGACTGTGCACCAGTGCACAAAGCAAGGTCCATAAAGACATGGATGACAGAGTCTGGTGTGGATGAACTTGACTGGCCTGCACAGAGTCCTGACCTCAACCCGATAGAACACCTTTGGGATGAATTAGAGCGGAGACTGAGAGCCAGGCCTTCTCGTCCAACATCAGTGTGCGACCTCACAAATGCGCTTCTGGAAGAATGGTCAAAAATTCCCATAAACACACTCCTAAACCTTGTGGACAGCCTTCCCAGAAGAGTTGAAGCTGTTCTAGCTGCAAAGGGTGGACCGACGTCATATTGAACCCTATGGATTAGGAACGGGATGTCACTTAAGCTCATATGTGAGTCAAGGCAGGTGAGCAAATACTTTTGGCAATATAGTGTATATTGCATTGTAATTCTTTACTATCAGGAAGTCCACAAACTGTAGTTAAAAGCCTTCAGCTGATCCAAAATGCTGCAGCCAGAGTTCTGATGAAAATGAAAAAGAGAGATCATATCTCTCCTATCCTGGCTTCTCTTCATTGGCTTCCTGTTAAATCCAGAATAGAATTTAAAATCCTCCTTCTCACATATAAAGCCTTAAATGGCCGAGCTCCATCTGATATCAGAGATCTGATTGTTCCTTATGTTCCTAACAGAGCACTTCGCTCTCAATCTGCAGGTTTACTAGTGGTTCCTAGAATTTCTAAAAGTAGAATGGGAGGCAGATCTTTTAGTTATCAGGCTCCTCTCCTGTGGAACCAACTACCAGTTTTAGTCCGTGAGGCAGACACTCTGTCTACTTTTAAGACTAGGCTTAAAACTTTCCTTTTTGATAAAGCTTATAGTTAGGGTGGCTCAGGTTATCCTGAGCTGTCTTTAAAGTTATGCTGCTATAGGCTTAGACTTTTGGAGGACATATGGACCCCCATTTCATCATTCTGCTTCATTCTCTCTCTGTTCTCCTATTCTGCAGAATTTGTTTGTTCAATCTCTAACCTTCTGCTCTCTCTGCTTTTCCTCAGAGTAGCTTTGCCTCGTCTGTTCCTGTTTGGCTGTGAGGTCATCCAGGAAAGAAACATCAGCTGTGCTGCTTCCATCAACACCCTTGTTTGTAGATGTTGGAGATCGGCCTGGTTTCCAGTGTGGTCCTGTTTCTCTGGCCGTGACTGAGTGGATGTGCTCTCTTCATCCTCTGGCATGGGAGCTGCCTTGGAGCTCGTCTGCCTGGCTGTGTGTTTCCTGGACGGGGCCGCCTTTTACAGCTGCTTTTTGTATCTCTGCTTCTGTCTCCTTGGACCCCAGTCGGCCTCAGCAGATGGCCGCTCACACTGAGCCTGGTTCTGCTGGAGGTTTCTTCCTGTTAAAAGGGAGTTTTTCCTCTCCACTGTCGCTACAAGCATGCTTAGTGTGAGGGATTGTATTTGAGTCGATGCAATCAACTGGTTTTCCTTAGATAGAAAACTTTGAATCAATTTGACTGTATGATCTGGTTGAACTGTAAAGTGCCTTGAGATGACATGTGTTGTGAATTTGGCGCTATATAAATAAACTGAATTGAATTGAATTATCGTTCTGTTTAGGTTAAAGCTGGAACACTCCTACCGCAGGCGGTCTCCATTTTTTCCCTCTAACCTCACGTCCTCTACCAGAGGCCTGGGAGCTTGAGGGTTCTGCACTGTATCTTTGCTGCACTATTCTGGATTTATTTGACTGATGTATATCCAGGGATCTGCTGTAACCACTCCTCAAGTTTTGAGGTCACTGCCCCAAGTGCCTCAATGACCACAGGTACCACTGTTGCCTTGACCGTCCAGGTTTTCTCCAGCTCGTCTCTTAGCTCCTGGTATTTCTCTAGTTTCTCATGGTCCTTTTTCCTGGTGTCACTTGGTATTGCTATGTCAACCACAAAGGCTTTCCTCTGAAAGAAAGCACACCTCAGGTCATTTTAAATATTCTAGTTTTACGATCGTCAGTCTCCGGCATACAGGCTGACAACAGTGCTTTGAATGTTGGATGCTTTGGTGAGAGCACAAAAATAATTGATTGCTTTAAAATTAAGGTCTTTAGAAAGCAGTGAGTGAGTAAGAAAACCTCTCCCTCCTCCAAAGCATCGACAGACGGTCAGACTAAGAAGCCATGGATGGAGTCAGAAAGACTTTTTTTTTTTACATTGACTTTACCGACAATGTAAAAGAACCCCTTGCTTTGATTTTACTGTCTTTAGCAAGCAGTGAGTGCTGCTGCAAGCCTCTCCTTCCTCCGAACCACTGACAGGCATTCACAGTCAGATTTAATATTTTCATACTTTATTTTTCTTTCTATTTAATTTTACAAACTCTCTTCTAATTTGAAGCAATCTTTCAAATTAGTTTTTACAGATAAAATTCACTTCTGGGTGCAGGATTGGCCTCTATGTACTTTAACAATAACATTTTTATCATTCAAGGGAAAGCATTTATATTTGGCTTGTGTGAAGAGTGAAAACTTAATTAAAAAAAAAGTGAAATTTGCTAAATCTGTTAAAATTGTTTCAAAAAATACAGTTAAGAAAATTCATTTTAAAAATATACAACATGGAAAAAATATGTAATAAAACCTTTTTGATAAAAAAAGTGTTTGACAGTGTCATGATTGGTTTAAAGCTAAACCCACATGCAGAACACAAACGGAGGCTGAGTAAAAGTTTAACAGAGTTTATTGAAAGAAGTTTTCACACAAAGACATGAACTGGTTCAGGTACTGGTCCGGGTTGGGTTCACTGATGTCTGCAGAGACGGACAGTTTGATTAGCCAGGCAGTCAGATGATTTATTGAGTCTTAGGATAATTCAGAGTCTACCTTGAAGGAGTCCAGGCTTAACTTGTGAGAGAGGGAACCGTTGGGTCCAGAGACTGTTGGTTCAGCAGAGTGCACAAGCAGCAGCAGCGTCTAGCTTCTGACTTTGAATGGCAGACCTTGATCAGAGTTTCCAGCTCTTCTCTGAGAGCAGCAGGAGAAATCCAGATTGGAATCTTCAGGTTTGGCTCACCAGGGCTGGCAGGCAGGTTAAGCTCATCTAGAGCTTCAGACTTGAGACAGGTTTCCTGTGAGCAAAGACAGAGGCAGATTAGAATCAGGTTTCTCTCTTGAGATGACTAAGATTCTTTCTGGTAACAGAGGCTCAGGTTTGCTAACCAAACTAGGTCAACACTGCGGCGTTGAAGGAAGGTCTGGCAGCTGCTTATGTAGAGAAGGTCTCCTGATGGGCTGACGAGCTCCAGGTGTGCTGGAGGGCTCCAGCCCAGGAGACCCACGGCGCACTCTGCTGGAGAAAGGTGGTACATCCCCAGATCCCAACAGACAGTAGTATTAATCAAAAGATTTTTTTTTATTACAAGATATTTCAAAGTTTAATTTCTCAATTGTATTTTTTTATTCAATTTCTATGTAACCAATTTTGTTCTTTGCTTGGAACAATAATGAAACATAATTAATTTGATAGTTTGCTGGCTGTTAAATTTGTATCACAACTGTTGACGCTGACATCAGTGTTGTGATATCTTTGCTTGCTACAACATGAATTGCATTTAGATTTTCTTTTATCTTGAACACTCGACAGCATTCGGCAAACTTCACCGGAACTTTCCTCTGCTAACTAGGTAACATGGTGTCTGTCAAAAAGAAAATAGCGACTACATTTCAGCCACTATCCACGATAAGCTCTGCAAGCCAAACATGTGATATTCAGTGATGGGAGTAACGGCGTTGAAAGTAACGGCGTTACTAACGCTGTTACCTTGTTTTAGTAACGAGTAATCTAACTAATTACTTTGACTTTAACTATAACGCAGTTACCATTGCAGACACCCCGTTACTGCGCGTTACTCAGGTCGCACAATGAACCTTTTTTCATCCCCAGTTATTAACAGTGTTGGGCACGTTACTTTGAAAAAGTAGTTAGTTATAGTTACTAGTTACTTCTCCCAAAAAGTAACTGAGTTAGTAACTGAGTTACTCCACAATAAAAGTAACCAGTTAGTAGTAAAAGTAACTATTGCGTTACTTTTGCGACTGTATGAAATTAATAACTGGGGATGTCTAGTTCTGAAATCATGTGTTTGGGTTGTTATAGATACTGCAACATGTAGCTATATCTATCTATCTATTCCATCCATCCATCCATTTATCTCCCTTTCTCCATATAGGCTAATGACCGTAGTTCCCCAGTGGCGCGAGCACAGGGCGGCTGTTACGGGCCTTTAGTGAAAATGTGCATTTTCTGTCGCTTGCGCGGTGAATCGTGCCGCCACCAGTATTTGCATCTGGAAAGCGCTGTTTTGCCGCTGGAGTCCTCCTCACTCTCCATCCTCCACTCTCCATGACGCGCGCACGAGTCCTATCATGAAAAAGCGTTAATTGTGCGACCTGAGTAATGCACAGTAACGGGTTGTCGGCAATTGTAACTGCGTTATAGTTACAGTAAGAGTAATCATTTTGATTACTCGTTACTAAAAATGGTAGCGGCGTTAGTAACGCCGTTACTTTCAACGCCGTTACTCCCATCACTGGTTATTAATTTCATACACTCACCAGATCTGAATGCCCTGTTAAAAAACTTCACATGGCGTTCCCCCCTGATGTCATTTACGTTGAGTTGCAATAAATGCTAAACTCTCTGCAGGTTCTTGTCTTTGTCGTCCGCTCTATTCAGCTGGCTTTGGAAACACACGGCAAGAAGGTGGGGGCTGGGTGGTGAGGGTTACGGGGGCGAGAAACGCAAAGGTAACGCAATAGTTCCTTTTACCAGTAACTAGTTACTTTTATTGTGGAGTAACTAAGTTAGTAACTCAGTTACTTTTTGGGAGAAGTAACTAGTAACTATAACTAATTACTTTTTCAAAGTAACGTGGCCACCACTGGTGATATTAGGGAGGTTTAAGGAAGTCTCTAGGAGCTAATTCTCTTCTTACTGCAAACAAAGATTTAATCAATGACAACTGTTATGCATCTGTCTCTAGGTACAGTTTTGGCTTATGAGTCAACTCTTCTTCTTGTTATGTTCCTGAGATGATTGATGACTGGACTATGTAGAGCTCATTTCCAAAAACAGTTTTCCAAATACAAAAAGGAACCCTCACAGGTTAAAAAAAGGAATACAGCTCAGTGAAAGCCCAGAATGGAGCAGCAAAACGGAATTGTTCCTTATTTAGAAATAGAAGTACCTGTCCAGTATATAGTGGAAAAGGAACGCACTTTGTCCCGTTTTACTGTGAGAGTAAAAAAATAGTCAGTAGAAAGCTAATGGCAAATGAAGAACAAGGACATGTTAGATTCAAAACTTAAGGTAAACTTGTTCCCGGGCCCTGTCCTGCATTGTGACCAATGAGCTGACATCATATATGTAACGATCCAGAATCCCCTCATCCCATTGGTTGAGCCAAGTGTTGCTCACGGAGAAGATAGCGGGAGACAACAGAGCAGCAGCACTCAAAGACAAACAACTCCTTACTGCTGCAAGAGTTCAGAGGAAATACAAGTAGAATAAATAGACCATCGCTACATAATGTGGCATTGAGCTAATTTTTTTTTCTGTTTTACGACTGTAGCCTACAGTCATTGCATTTAAGGCACAAATATGTTTACAAGTTTGCACAAATTTGCTGTGGCACCAAAAATATGCATTATTTATTTATTGTTTTATATTCCTTCTAATAGTTTCACTGCAAAAACGATCTAGAAATAAGTAAAATTTTCTTAAATTAAGTGCATTCACTCTGAATTTTAGTAGGTAAATGAGATAGTTTGCCAATGGAATGAGTAGTTTTACTCTTAAAATAAGATAATTAGATAATATGCACTTGAAATAAGACAATGTAATTGTGTTTTCTAATTTTAAGTGTAAATTGCCTTGTTCCATTGGCAAAATGTCTTTTTTACCTCCTCAATTCAAGAACAAATGCACTTATTTTAAGAAAAAATGACTTGTATAGATTTAGATTTTTTGCAGTGTTGAAGTTAAGTAGGACAAGATTAAGTTTAAAATACTTATTTTATTCAGCAAAGTTTGTTATTTTGTATTAAAGTGAATTGCTGGATAATAATTTGTTTTCCATTTGTTCATGTCACTCACAAATATGCATCTAATTCAGTGCAGATTTGAGCCAAATAATAATAATAAAAAAAAATTGTACACAAAGGGGGGCTAAAAGAAAAATCACCACGCCAGGAGGGGTAAAGGCAATCAGGTCAGCTCGGCTCACATGAGGTGTCCCTTTTTTTTCAGGGATTTGGCAACCCTTGTGCTGGGTATGAAGAAAGAAGCGTAAATTCAGTAGGGGAGAGTTTGGAGCCAGACTAGCCACTGGAGCTGTTGTTTTAACTGTGGCTGTAGGTCAAAAGGAAAGACAGGATCATTTTGAAGGGGCGGACCTTTGAAATGATAGCTCAGAAGACATGCTGGCTTAACTAACCTTCCTTTTTGCATTTTCAGCATCAGGATACTAGACAAATTATGCTTAATAACTAGCGGAGATTGCTGAAGCTATAGCTGCTTTGTTGTGAATGCTAAGTGTGTGAATGCAACCTTTTACCTTATTTCATTTGATGTGCACATATGCTGCTGTTCTTTTTCCTAAAACATGGCCAAACATCGCTGTCATCATCTGTCTAAAAGAAGAAATATGTCTCTGCCAATGTGCACATCAATTAAACGATAAGATTACCACCTCTGCAGTCATCAGGGGCTGTACAAGCCTGTTTATTACTCATTCACTTCAGTTATGTGTGTGAAGGGAGGAATACACCTTAAAGGAAAGGTCCGGTCAGAAAGGAATGATCAATAGATCATTATTTATAACTAAAACTATTACGTTTGTGGTGATTTAATGAATTTAGCATCAATCAGTAAAAAAATAAAAATAATTTCCGATGCAATCATTCAGTCTGGGAGCGGCCATTTTTGCCCAAATACAGTAACCCCTCCCTCCTGCCATCTTCAGGCAGTGACGTCACGGTGCGGTAAGCCTAGCGCCATTCTCCCCGCTTTACAAGCTAAATCAATGGGAACTACTAGACACATCTGCAATCAACAACAATTATTGAAGATTTCCAGAGGACTTCACCATTGAAATTCACCAGAGCCATAATTAAACTACAGTTGGATGTTGGAATACATCGGGTAAAAGTGAAAGAATAAGTGAAAGAATAAGAGTTATTTCACCTTTCCGATTCATGATCCTCCACGGACGGGTTTGTCGTTGGATTGCCAACTAAAAGATGGAAGTTTTGCCATTGAACTGTGAAAAACACAAAAATGCAGAGGTAAATTTCTCCAATGTGAGATCAATAAAATGTAAAAATCAATAAGTTTGTTATTATAATAATTATTAATAATTGGGCTGTTTCTGGTTGATTCTGTCCCACTATAATCCAATAATACCTTGAAGTAAGGTTGCAAACCAAATTTTCAACCTCTTTTCAAGAATCTGAAAATTACGGCTTTTAACCTTTCACTTTTCAACCAAAAGTAGAAGTTGTTTGGAAGTAAATCACGTCATATTTTCAATGCCTTTTCAACCAATTTCTGCTCAGTGAGTTAGGTAACTTGGTCTCGGGCTAAAATGCCAGGGATGACCAGTCCATACATGTAGATGATTGTCTGTTGGGTTGTATTGTTTGAATAAAGGGAATAATCTTGGCCTTACCACCTTTTAACAGATTCATGTTGGCAGCAGTCTCTTTCTTTGTATCAATAGTCTTTGCTAGTTTCTGGGAAGGACCCATCTGCTGTTGCCAACACAAAATGGCCTGGACACTTACATGAATTAAAAATATGTAAAGTCCATTTAACTCTGTTGATATGTCAGGGTTTTTCTCGTCATGCAGATGATATGTGTCCTTGCTGGGGTATTCCTCAAGGAGCTGCTAGATCTGCCCAGAATCTTTAGTTTCAGTTCTTCCCTGAAAAAAAAAAAGAAATATTTAGATGGCTATCAAACCACTGTGACAGACTGGTGACCTGTCCAGGGCGTACCTTGCCTTTCACCATAGACTGCTGGAGATTGGCACCAGCCCCACTGTGACCCTGACGGATAAGCGGAAGATGTATGGCTTTCAAACCAGTTGACGCGGCACCAACAGAACACGCTTTTTTGTAGTTTTTTATCTTTACGTTTTTTTTTAAGTCAACATTAAATATTGTTAGATTTACCCAGTCAACGTAGTATTCTTTTATTCATTACTATCCATAACTGTGGGAAAAAATGTATTGTATTTTTGTGTTTTTGGCCATTACAGCATGCCAGAAAGTAGCTCAGAGACCTTGCCATGGAGTGATTTGTCTTCCTTGGGATTGAGTTACAAATAAATGCTCTTAAAAAGCTGGAAAAACGTTAATTGATTTCTAATCGCTGTAACTGAGCTGTACTGGTAGAGCAAATGTTACAAGCTTGGATTTCTACCGATTGTAAGACTGAAAAATGAGGCGCAGTGGAGAGAGGAGACTTTTTAAAAAAGCTGGAGTCAGTCTGATTGCTCCCCAGGGAGACATTTCCACCCCAGTGTCCCACAAATGACATGTTTGTATGTAACATAATATGCTTTCTTTAAGAGGGGACGCCAGTCTTCCCAAGAAACCCTGCCGTCAAATCCTGAAAATGTGTTGCTACCTTCCTCTGCTATATTTTTCTTTTGCAAAACCATTAATTTAGGAGTCAATATCTGTTTAACCGGCTGGTTCACCTTGATTAAGAGGCTGCTTTATGAGGGTCTCTCAAAGCAGATATCAAGCAGCTCTTCATGCAGAAAAAAGAGCAAACTCTGGGCCGCTTTACAGGCCTGAGAAGTCATTTGTTTTGCACACAGAAAATTAACAGGCAATTTGTACCAATGAGATCTGTTTTAGTTTAAATTAGACCTTCACATAAACACAGAAACAGAGACATTTTCCACTGCTGCGGGCTGAGAGCTGTTTGTTTTCCGAAGCATTTTTCACACGCCGAGCCACAATGTAAAGACTTCCACACACACCCACCCCACATGTTATTCATGAAAAATCAACCACTGTATTCGTTCTTCTATTAACCCCTCAAGTCCGGCCGGTCCTGTACGGGGCCCGACTGACACCTGCTGATATTTATCTATTTATAGAAAAGGCCAAAACACAGTCACATGGTGTTTCATCCACACGCCTTTCAAATAGGGCTTTTTCACAAGTACTTTTTGTTTAACAGCTGTGTAAACAAATAAAAAGAGATTTAAGATTCCACCTGACATGTGTGACTCTGCCGGGTATTCATTTTTAGCCACGCCCCCTAATTGCTGGCATCATTGGAAACTAGAGGCTCAGATTTTTCCAAAGAGAGTTTGGATGTAATTGTACGACCATTTCAGGTGATGTAACCCGAATACGTTGCATAAGCTTGCTCTGTTATCCTTATTTTATATTCAGTTTGGTGATATTTTTGTCAGTTTCAATGAAACGACTAAATCTTAGGAGCAAAAGTTTTGCCTTATGCAGAAGGTCTCTAATAATGTAAATCACAATATTTGAAATGCATTTTTGCACTTTTGGCATTGTACAACTTCATTTTATTTTTAAGTGTTAGATGAAAGATGTCTCCTGAATATTCATCTCAAAACCTATAGTGGAGAACAACATTTCATCATCAATCAATTAAGTTTCCTCGGCTGCCTGAAGAACAGCTTTCAGCTACACCACAAAACAAATCAAGAGGTTTATTGGACCAGAGAAGAACAAAGTGCAGAGTAGTCAGAGAGCATCTAGATTTCTGCACAGGCTTCACTGCTTGTTATTGCAACAGTGAGTCAGACAATTAAACAGGAGACATTCAATAAACTTAGGAATCCAAATGTGGTGAAGAAGACCTTTTAAAGTTCAAACTAAGCCTCAGAAGGGTCCATAAACACGGAAGGGTTGATGGCGCCTGGCAGGATGATCAGAGTGATTCAGAACCTGCTGATGTCAGATCGCCACACACAAGCATCCCTGAGGTTTGCAGAAAAGGGAAAACAGCAGCCACTGCTACTGTTAGGAAAGCATCTATGAGGATAGTCCTCAAACTCAGAGCTAGAAGCAGATGAGCTAGAGAGGCAGGTCTAGAAAATTTTGCAAAAATCTTAAAAATGTCTAATCCCTTTAACTCTAAAAATATTCCATGGTTTTTCTTGTTATGCAGACGATATCTAGGGGTACTTGGATATCTTCAAACTCAGAGCTGGAAGCAGGTGGACTACGGAGGCAGGAGATCTCAAAGGGGTCCATAGATGTCAGCTGAGATTAGAAAACCAAGGCTGTTCCAGAAAAGTTTAAAAAACACTCCACTGGACTTATAGATAAAATAAAAAGCTTTGATTGGAAGCGAAACGTCCTTAAAACTTGGAAAACAAATTCCAATAGATTGTTTTTTAACTTTTTTGGGATGACTATGACCTGGATGACGGAGAATCTTCACCAGCATAAAACCAAAGCTGCATTTAACGTGGACTCAACACAATAAATCTCCATTTTAAGCTGCAACATTCAGACAGACAAGTCACCACAGCATGGATCTATCCTTAGTTTTATCACCGGATATGAGGGGATGTTTTCTTTGGCTAATTTGGACTTATTATAACAAGACACTGATACTGTTATTGATAGTACCAATAAAATCATCTCAAGGTGATATCTGGAACATAACAAGGACTTTAATGGACTCCATTGCACTGCAAAAAATTGAAATCTAAATAAGTCATTTTTTCTTGAATTGAGGAGGTAATTGAGACACTTTGTCAATGGAACAAGACAATTTAAGTTTAAAATAAGAAAACACAATTGCATTGTCTTATATCAAGTGCATATTATCTAATTATCTTATTTTAAGACTTAAAATACTCATTCCATTGGCAAATTATCTTATTTACCTACTCAAATTAATGGTAAATACACTTAATTTAAGAAATCTTTTCTCATTTTAGGTGGTTTTTGCAGTGTGTTAAGCTTTAATGCAGTTTTAGTTTTATGTGAAGTTCTGAAGCCTCTTTGCTGAACATTTAACCTAATTTTACTGAAAACCAAAAGGTTTGATCCTGCATTATTCCAGATTCCTAACTTGTAATTCTCCACCACAGAAACTGAATCCCACTATCAATGGTTGAATAATTGGTTATCTCTGACAAAATGTTTCTGTTTGACTCATAATTCTTAGATTACATTTTTCAACCATTCACATAATTTCAACCCACTACAGGAACCGAGCTGATGGCTAACCCACAGACAACGGCTAACAAATGGACAAGTGCTGCTGAGAATGTTTCTTTAGTTTGTCACGGCTGCATTTTAGGTCAGCAGCAGGGAAATCAGGATTGATGGACGGTCCGCTGTGTTGTGACGTGGCAATTTGGCATGGAGAGGAGGTCCGTCACCACAGTCCAGTGATCAAAGGAGCCACAGGGGTCAGGAGGACAGCTCACCGTCTTCACACCCAATTCGGCACCCCCCCTCCCTTCACAACCTTTTCAGTCTAATCCTGAACTGCTTGGACAATTCAAGTGCTCAGTGCAAAAACCTTAAACCAAGCTCTTAGGATTTCACAATATCCACTCTGTTAATGTGTTATGAAGTTGCGCTATGTGAATTAACATTTTCTGAACTGGTGTTTAATTTTCACAATAAAGTCAGACTGCTGTGTTTCACAGCTAGATTTACTCAAAATTGTTTCTCTTGTGTTTTTTTGAGCTTTATGTCAAACTTTTAGGATGAATATTTCTGCACAATCAACCTGTTAATCGCAATTACATACATTATTGCCTCAGGTTCATCCATTGTGGGCCTCATTGACCCTCTGTCTTGCATGTTTTCGACATCCCTCTACTTCAATGTGCCTGAATCAAATGATTGCAGAAGTAATTTATTTAAATTAGGTGTGTGGGTGATTGAGAGGACTATCAAACCCCTCTTCTGGCACTGGTTGGAAGACTACACCTGTGAATTTTTGTGCCACTGACCCTGTGGCAGTCTTGCACCTCTGCTCTGGTTGTATGCGGCCATTGGCAGTGTTGTGCATGAACGGCTTTCACTGAATACATTCACGTTTTTAGTGAACAGTGAACTGAACTGTTCACAAGTGAGGGACGGAGACAGCTTAAGATCGATAGACATATTGGTGCGGCGTCGGCAGTGATGTGGATGCTGTATTGGACTGCCGTGGTGAAGAGAAAGCTGAGTCGGGGGTTAAAGCTCTCGATTTACCGATCAATCTACATTCCCACCCTCACCAATGGTCATGAGATCTGGGTAATGACCGAAAGGGCAAGATCGCAAATATAAGCGGCCAAAAGTAGTTTCCTTTGCTGTTTGTTTTCCTGCAGGAGCTCGGAGTAGAATCATTGCTCCTCCACGTCGAAAGGAGCCAGCTGAGGTGGCTCGGGCATCTGTTCTGGATGCCTCCTGGTCGCCTCATTCGGGAGGTGTTCCAGGCATGTCCTATTGGAAGGCCCATGACATGCTGGAGGGACTATGAGACGCCAGGTACTACTTGTTTCTGCCCTGGATCAGCAGTCTAGCCGCAGGGCTATGCCGTAGCTACGTATCCCTCCTCAGCTGGGGAAGTACAGTCTGTCCTCAGCATAGAGGGCAGATAAGATAAGAGGACTGCCCATTTTCTGCCCTCCGCTGCCCACCGTTCACCCCTCCACCCACCTTACGACAGTCCAAAGGTTTTATTTTGGATATGGGCAGGCTAGGGAGTTGGACACTCTGGATAACCTTTAGCCAACGTTCGTTTTAGCTGATGAAGCTGTGTTCTTTACCCACGGTCTGTCTTTTTCCTCTACCAGAGGCCTGGGAGCTTGAGGGTTCTGCGCATATATAAATATATATGCTTAGTGTGAGGGATTGCCTTCAAGTCAATGAGTCGATAAAATCAACTGGTTTTCCTTAGATAGAAAACTTTGAATCAATCTGACTGTATCATCTGGTGAACTGTAAAGTGCCTTGAGATGACATGTGTTGTGAACTGGCGATATATAAACTAAATTCAATTGAATATATATATAAGGAAAGTGGAAATAAATTTCATGAGCATAATTATCACTTCGTTCTGATTGAAGTCTGGGATCAGTGGCAAGATCCCCTGGAGGGGTAGGGGGTGGTGGACAGTGAGACGGAGGTAAAAAGCAAACAGCCTGCTGCCAGTGTGATCTATGTTTAAACCCACTGGGTGCCGAGCAGAGACAGCAGGCTTAAGATCTTCGTCTGAGCAACCGGGTGCTTGGCTGCCTGCAAACTCTGGACTCAAGCTGCTTGAATATTAAAGAAAAACAGCCGCTTTGAATCAAGATGCAACGAATGAAGCAAACGCACAAGCATATCCTCTGCCTTAGAACTAATGTTTTCAAACTTCTTCACTAAATAGAGGTTGAATAAAGGAATTTACGACTGGGAACAGCAGCCTTGAGTATTTTGAGAACCTCTGACCCGCTGTAACTTACACATGTCAACACATTCCTGACTGATTCAGTCAATAAGGGCTTTTACAGGAAAACATGTCAGGTTAATACCAAAATACTATTTTTAGAGACAAAACACAGAGTGTGTTGTGGAGTTCACATTTTTAGCCTTGTTTGCAAAATGAGTGGACTGCTGCTGCATTTAGAAATAGAAGAAAAATAGACTAATGCTTAGAGGAAAGAAATCTCTTACCTCTGCTTCAGAGAGACTAAAATATTGAGTTATTTTAAGTATTTTCAAATTTCACTATAAAAGTGTCAACTAAGTCATCATCTTTTCCTTTTATTTTGTTTGTCATTCAGTTTATCGTGAGTCCTTTAGTGTTTATTTTTTGTAGCCATTAAAGGAAAACATAACTTTCAGCTCTGGAATTTTCTTTCTATCGCTCTAAATAAGCTTCACCTGGTCAGTCTTTTGCTAAATTATCCTATCATAAACCTTTAATCTGCTAACTCTAATGTGTAGCCTTTGATTCTTCATCCTTTTTCTAAGTTTTAAACTCTGACCTTGGGCTAAATCTGCTCCACAATTACTCTAAATTTGTATCGATACCAAACGCGTTTTGCATATTTTGCCTGATTTGAGGAAGCATCTGGTTAAGAGCAAGATTCATTAAAAGACCGAAGAGTGCACAGTTTTTAACAGCCTCAGATCCACTGCTACAGTTCCTACATTCAATTCAATTCAGTTTATTTATATAGCGCCAAATTCACAACACATGTCATCTCAAGGCACTTTACAGTTCAATCAGATTATACAGTCAAATTGATTCAAAGTTTTCTATCTAAGGAAAACCAGTTGATTGCATCGAGTCATTGACTCAAATACAATCCCTCACACTAAGCATGCTTGTAGCGACAGTGGAGAGGAAAAAAAACACTTTTAACAGGAAGAAACCTCCAGCAGAACCAGGCTCAGTGTGAGCGGCCATCTGCTGAGGCCCACTGGGGTTCAAGGAGACAGAAGCAGATATACAGAAAGCAGCTCCACAGGCGGCCCCGTCCAGGAAACACACAGCCAGGCAGACGAGCTCCGAGCCAGCTCCCATGCCAGAGGACGAAGAGAGCAAGTCCAGTCAGTCACGGTCAGAGAAACAGGACCGCACTGGAAAAGAGGCCGATCTGATGAAAAAGAGGTCCCCATGTCCTCCAGCAGTCTAAGCCTATAGCAGCATAACTATAGAGATAGCTCAGGATAACCTGAGCCACTCTAACTATAAGCTTTATCAAAAGGAAAGTTTTAAGCCTAGCCTTAAGCACCTTTAGCATTAGTTACTGTGTTGTCACCTGCAGGCCCTAACATGAAGCAGCAGCTTCATCATTATTTAGTCAAATAACTTGGAACTGTCATCTGTTGTTCTGAGAACACCCCCCTAAATGGCTGTGTGTTAGGACACAAATGAAAGAGTGAACTGAGTTCAAACCTCGGTCGAACAGTGAACGTTACAACAACTTCCATTCAGAATATAAGAATATTCATGCTGCTATAGGCTTAGGCTGCTGGAGGACATAGGGACCACTTTTCATCATTCTGGTTCATCATCTTCATCTATATTTTCCCATTCTGCAGTATTTGTTAGTTCAGTTTAAGCTCTCTCTGCTTTTTTTTCTTGTCATAGTAGCTTCAGCTGGTTGTTTTCTTTTTGAATGTGACCCCATCCTGGATTGAAATATCAGCTTGTCTGCTGCCTTGAACATTTCTGTTTATAGATGTTGATGAGTTTGGTCTAATTCGTTCTTTTTCCTTTTTTGTGATTAACTGTAAACTCTCTTTTTCATAGTTTGACATTAAAACTGACTTGTATGAGCTTGTATTGTATTTGTGTTTCCTGGATTGGGCCACTTCAGAAGCTGGTTGACAGTTACCTTTTGATGATCTACTTACCAGATTCTGCAACATGACTAATCAGCATCTAAAAGCTGCTTAAAATCTGGGTATAAACACAATATTTATACACAATCAGTTTGCGTAATATAATGGTTTGCAGAATAAAAAGCAGCATTTTATTCTCTGCCATCCTTCATTGATATTATTGGAAACACAATATTAAACCGAAAGTATGAACAAAAAAAGAAGGAAATTAATCTTAAATCTTCTACATATGAGTTGTAAATAAAGAAAATTATTTAAGATTTCCTCTTCTTCTATAAGTCATCCACTGCATGGACTCTGAATAAAGTTTCCTTTTATCTGAGATCAACATCTGATAAGGAATCCGGTTTAGTCAGTATTGCAGGTTGGTGTAGCTTGGATTCTCTCTGCTCAGTCAGTAGGATGTGATGGAAAAGCTGAAAAGCTTTTTAAGATGAAGCAGCTTTACGATAAATCGGACTTCCTTCTCCCTCCATCAGCTGCATCTGGTTTTATACTCAAACCCAGCGTGTGGATGTGGAGGCCAGCAGGTCTGACCGCTCCTCCACTGCGCCGTGAAAACCCATCATACCCTCGATGAACATTTATTGCTCCAAATCAGATTCCAAGACACTAAAGTATGAAAACAGAAGCCCAGCATCTGACCCTGGGAACGAGTCACACTTTCAATCTTTTATTTCCTCTGCCTTCTTTAAATTTCACTCCGACGCCAAGAGATGTCTGCAGGATCAGGGACAGGCTGTAACAATTAGTTAGGAGACACTCCAGCTACCACAGACAAACGGCTCAAGCGCTGTGACAACTACAAACAGACCACACACACCTTTAGTTTTAAAGGAGAACAAATGCAAAAATCAAAACAAGACTATTCAAATAAACAGTGAGCATCGGAGGCCTGATACACACGCTCACTTTCCAATATCCCAATGTCACCCTGGGGAGTTTTTCACAATAAGGACAGAGAGAGAAAGTAGTGAGGAGTCCTGAGTCGCAGCTTGACTGACAGCACTTGGACATCCTGAACCACAGCACAGCTGATTTATTTCACATTTTCACCCATTGCAGAGTGTTCCCAGAAAAACAAAAAAAAACAAGACGGAGCTGGTGAGGACAGACAGGAGAGTGTTGACGGTAAAAGCTGAGGAGTCTGTGGTCAGCTCAGTTTTATTGTCTCTCCCGTCCAGCTTGGCAGGGAGCCTGCTCCTGCACAGACGGATAGGGCTTCCACTGAGAGCTTGTTTCAGCGGGGAAGACTACTGTTTCTAATGAACTGTGACACAGATCACAGACCTTAAAAGTTCAGTTCAAGGAGTCACTGCTCCAACTAATAAGAAATTACAAATAGGTGGCTTCCAAGGAGGGTTTCAAACCATTTACGCTCTGTTGCTCTGTATTGTTGTTGAGCCATGAACTTAGCTAAGCTATGTTGTTTTTTCTTAAATATTTGTGTATGTTACCTTGTTCTAAGCAGGTAAGATTTGCCAATGGAATGAGATGATTAATTTAAAAGAATTATCTTATTTTAAGTGCATAATATTTAATTATCAAATATTAAGGGTAAAAATATTATTTTCAATGGCAGATTATCTCTAACCTGACTCCGCCAGATGGATTTGCTCCGCATATCCATCTGGAAACCCTCCGTTGAAGTAATTTTGGGAAGGGGCGAAAATACTGGTTAGCTGATTGGCCTATGTTGGTGATAGACGGGCCAAATAAACCAATCAGATCAACGAAGCATATGACGTACTAACAGAGCGACAACGAAAACACAACCACAAGCCAGGCTACTCTTGCAGAAACCAGTCGGGAGAAGAGCAAAAATATCTTTTCCTCTGAAAAGAGCCTCCAGAGCAGTGTTTTGCTCTTCTTTCAGTGAAGAAATACTCTGTAATTACGATAAAACTTGCTCGATAGCCACGCTAATGCTAGTTTCATCGGCTGAAGCCGCCATGTTCTTTAGACTGAACTGTCGCGCTTCTCGTTGCGTCACACCTCAACCCGCCTCAAAGCCAACGCTGATTGGACGTTCGTTTGGTGAACGGCTCCAAATGTTCTTCACCGGAGAGTCTCCAGACTGATTAGCGAGTGAAATCTTGAAAGCTCGCGAGATCAGGATGGTCTCACGAGGCTATCGTAGCTCTTGCTAGGCTAGGTGCTTTAGGAAGGTTCTCGGTTCCATATTGCCTAATCAATGGATAATGGAATAGATATTAACTCTAGCTGTTGCTCTCCAGAGTCCCAGAACCGTAGAAATGGCTCTGTAACCATTTCCAGACTAGTCATTTTCTGTGATTTTCATCTACTCCTTTCTTGGATTCTTTCATAACAGGCAAAGACGTGATGCCCTTTTAGCCTACTTGATGTTGTCAAAAAACTTCTGTTCAGGTTGTTATTTTACAATTCCAGACTTGGATTTGTTAAGGAAAAATACAAAATTATATGTGGTTAACATTTCACAAAATGTCAATCACACAGAACCTGGACATTATAAGTCCCTTAATAAATTAAATGATCATTAAAAAATAAGATTTTTCTTTAAGTTTTTTTTGCTGATGATAAATTTACTGATAATTTGAAACAAACTGTGAAAAATTTCAAATATTTTGGCTTGTGGAAAAGTTTTAATCAAAAATAGATTTAAAAAATCAAGTACCAGAGGGTGAGACGGTAGGCTCCTCTGGCAGTGACTGATGAGCTGCTGGTCAGTCGGACACAGAATTCTGTCTCCAAAGACTTTGGGAGCAAAAGCTGAGGTCAGACTAAACAGAAACCTGGTCCACTCTGGAGTCTCTGGGGCTACAGAGGGCAAAGCTGCTTCTCTTGATCCCCTCTTGACCAGAGCTCAAAGCAGTCAGGTAAGCTACTTAAATTTCAAAAGATGCTCCAACAAAATAAACATTGTCTTTGCATGGTTATCAGATCCCCAGAAAAAAGTAACGACTGAAGCTCATTTCTAGATGTAGTCGTACTACTGTTGAACCATCTCAGAGATCAGCATACATAGGAAGCATTTCTTTTTAAACTACATCTGTGTGAAAATATTTTTTCTGATTCCTCTCTACTAAAGCAGGCTAGTCTGAAATTAAGCTACATTTTTCATACATTTTCTTCATTTACTAGTTAAACTTGGGGAAAGGTAATTGTTTTCTTCCATATTTCTATGCATATGTTAGGAACAACTTATGGTTTTCAATTTAAACATAAAGAATCTAATTAACCTACTGAAAGGGAGCTAAAAGGCACTGAATACTACAGTACAGCATCTAACTGCTAAGGTTCATTGCTTCGATCCTGCATACAGACAGGAACCAAACCGGCTGCTCCAACAATATGATCAAAATCCCCCTTAGTTTAATCCACTCACAGAGACAGACAACAGAGAGATGAGTGTAAAATTGAGTAGAACAGCCTCCGTAGCAATTTAGGAAATACCACCTTTCCTTGAAGCAGCTGACCATCTTCTATGCCCCCATCATGTAATATGTCCTGTGCTCGTTCATCACTGAGGTTTGGCTCAGTGATGAACGCAATTGGGAGCCAAATGCAGAGGCTCACAGGGAGGGGTGAGTTCTTAAAAAGTTTAATGGAAGAACATGCTGCAAAAAAGGAATCCAAAAGTCCAACTTAAAATTTTAAACAAAAACAGGTATCCAAAAATCAAACACAAACCAGAACCATGGAGACATCAGGGGAAAACCATCAAGGAGCCAGGGTGAGTAAAAGTAAGACGAGGAACCAGCAAAGAGGGACTGCAGAGGGAGTGTATTTATGGCTGACTGAACAAAGGTAGGACTAATGAGCTGATAAGGAGCAGGTGTGACTAGAGCTAATGAGGAAGCCAAGGGAAAAGAACATAAGGGGGCAACAAAGGACAGACAGAAAAACCTAAGCAACTTTAATGAATCCAGACACCAATAAAGCTAGAAAACAAGGAAAAACCTGGCTAAACTTGAAACTGAAAACTAAGAGAAAGACAACCGGACCAAGATCGTTACAACAGGCCCGAAATTCAACCAGCAGACATGTCTGCAGAGAGGATCGTCCAAGCTGACTTTTCCTCCAGCATGTTAACAGCCAAGCAAGGCTGCAGAACCCACACATTCTGGACACATATTTTTTTAGACTTTCACGTCTACAGAGAACGACTTGCAAAACCAGCCGACAAAGAAACAGTTTCATGACTGAAGGTCATTTCTCTGAATACTAACTGTCATGATTTTACTAAAGGTCTGACCCAAAATGCAGAAGACCAAACAGAGAGACACAGGTGAAAAGTTTAACGAGTTAACTCAACGTCCTCTTCAAGGAAGAAGGATCCAAACCTCCTGTTTGAATCCCCAGCTCGGTTTGAGGCTCAGTTGATTCCTTCTGGGAGAGAAGGTCCGAAAAAGGTCCGGTTCGCGGGAAGACTTCCTGCCGAGAGGCAAAGACAAAAACGAAGTTAAAACTCAGGTAGACAAGAACTCAGTCTTACTGAGCAAAAACTAAGCTTGGCTAGAGTACCCAAAACTGGCAAACGCTCTGGCGTCGAGGTAGTGGCAATCAGCAGCTTAACAACACTCCTTTAACGAGGAAACCATCATCAGGTGTGTGAGGAGGCGGACAGAACCAGGCACCTCCTGTTGGTGGAAGGGAGAACAACACAAAAAGACAAACACAGAGACTGGAGTCTTGACACTAGCTCTGTTTGGAATAGAAATTAGGGTGTTTTCACTATGTTAACCTACCTTTGTAATACATATATTAAAAAGGAATAAAATGGGTGCACATTATCATATATCTATGTCTTGTTCTTTTTTTGTTTCCCGTTCTCCCAGGGACACTAGCCCGTAGTGGTCCTCCGATAGTTCCTGAGCAGCCAGGTGACTGGGTGATGGTACGTCGAAAGCGTAGTCGAAGATCTCTGCCCACTGGTCACCATAAACCTGTTTCTAGACATGGAATTAGAGACATCAGGGACCAGAGTCAAATGTTTGCTGGGGACAAATATTCTACCAGAAACTGCTGGCTAAGGATAAGGTTAAATACAGTAAGGTGTAGGGATGCACGATACCTATCAGGCCGATAAAATATCGGCCGATTTGGTGGAATTTTTTATCTGCCCGATAGGTAAAATTTTCCGATAAAAAAAGCCGATAAATTAATTAAATTTGGTGGTATTTTATTCAGGCAGAGTAGCCCCAAAGCGGGACAAGACCTGTGGATTTTGCGCTCCTTACTATCAGGACCCAGGCTTGGCTCCGTAACTGCCTGAGTGTAAATTATCAAACATGTCTTCACCAGTTTGCAACACCTGCTCTGCAAGGATTTCGAGAGGAGGAAAGAAGACCTCAGGGTACAACACAACAAACCTTATAACACACTTAAAAAAATCATCATCGTGGCGAAGCAACATGGAAAGAATACGAAGCCGCCGCGCAGCAGCCGGAGGTGCTAAGGCTTAAACGACAACAACAACACGGACCGCAGATGTATCCATTCAGAAGGAATTTGAAAACTGTAAAAACTTTCCAAGAGACTGCGAAAGAGCTAAAGCTATTAACGACAAAGTGATGGAATTTATAGCGCTCGACAACCAGCCTTTTTCTGTCGTCGGGAACCCGGGTTTTCGTAACTTAATACCACTTTTGGAGCCGCGTTACACCATCCCTAGCCGTTGCTTCTTCTCGGACGTCTCCCTGGCTGTCCTCAATGATGCCGTCGCCACATATTTCAGGATGCACTTTTTTTACTTTATTTAATTTTTTGAACTAAGGCTGACATGCATATCTGTGTCTGAACATTTTTTAAGAAGTTGGCATTTTTTTCTTTCACCTTAGCCGTGGTTTGAGGGTACACTTTATTTTTTGATTACATTTTTGTAACTCAGGCTGACTATGTAAATGCATATAATTTCATATTTGGTATAAATATTTGACTTCACAAATACCTATGCAGGCATGAATCTGTTCAGTAATTTTCAAGAGATGTTCTTTGTATTGTGAATTTATTTGTTTCTTTTATTATGTAAAGCGTATTAACACTTTTTGTGTGATAGCATAAAAAAATAATCATTTGAAGAACTAAAACCTTTTCTTTGCTGTTATAGATAAGCCAGAGCTACTAAATAAAGCATAAGCAGCTGATTATGCAAAAACTATATTCAATATGAACTTATCGGTATCGGCCATGAAAAGCAGAAAATTATCGGTTATCAATATCGGTTGAAATTTTTAATATCGTGCATCACTAGTAAGGTGGTTGTTATATGACAGTAATGACACCTGGTTACGTCAAACAGAGGTCACTAAAATCTGTGCTGATTCTTGCTGCAAGGCAGCAGTGCTACCCACTAGGGGTGTAAATCACATCCATCATGGCGATTCGATTCAGTATCGATTTCCTGACCCAACAATTCGATTATTTTCGATAGTCAAGAATACACCACGATTCGATTCGATTAATCGATTAATCGATTAATTTAAAAAAATATATATTTTTTTAGACCTTACAGGCTAAACAAAGTTTCAAGTTTGAAATAAATCACTGAAAGCTGTAATATCGTTATGCATTTTTTTTTTTTAGAAATAACAGCAAATAACAGAAGTAGAAAAGTTGCATCAAAAAATACAGCAAAAATACTGCAGAAA
Source organism: Cyprinodon diabolis (assembly GCA_030533445.1). NCBI lineage: Eukaryota > Metazoa > Chordata > Actinopteri > Cyprinodontiformes > Cyprinodontidae > Cyprinodon > Cyprinodon diabolis. The sequence goes on from CM060077.1 coordinate 4,007,638, forward strand.
ATCAGTGCAATGAGTGCAATGCAATACCTAGGCTCCGGATGTCTCCGCCCCCTTGAGACGCTCTGCTGCACCTCTCCCAAATTGTAGCTGACCGCAAACAGGAGGTCGGCTTGTTTTGTTTTTATGACCGAAATTGCGGAAAACAACTCGTGAAGTTTGACCCGCTAGAAGAGCGAGGTGCACGAGAACGCTGGGAGCTTTTTTCCACCTGGATCTCCGCTCTTTTTGGCCCTCATGTCCCTCGCCTAAACTCGCCCCCACTTCCTCGCCGCCTCGACCGTATCTAGACCCACAGCGTGTAGCACAGACCACACTTCAATATTGAGCATAATTTAAAAATGTCTGTGTCAAGCTCACTGCAACACACTGCTGTAAGAGTATAACCAGGAAGCGAGGTAGGAGGGGAAAATAGGTTTAGCGCTGCCACAGTACGGGAGGGAGAATTACGCCCAGGAGAAAATGGATAAAAATAGACCGGAGGGAAAAAAAAAACATGAATCGATTCTCTTGCGGACGTATCGATGCATCGGATCGTCGGCCGGCTGTTGGATCGATGCATCGATACAAAACGATTATTATTTACACCCCTACTACCCACTACGTCACAGTGCATTCACCTTTTAATAAGCCAATATAGAAGGCATGCGTGTTAGGACAACAAATAAAAAGTGTGAACCGAGCTCAAATAATGGTCAAACCGTAAACATTGCATACATTTGTAAGAAATTCATTAAAGCAACTGGTGGGACAATCACCAGCAGCACACACAGCTGTGGACTCATGGAGGAAGAATTATTATGCTTGTATGTGTGTGTGTGGTGAGAGAGAGACTCAAGGTAAAAAGCAAAACAAACTACAACATGGGGGAATCATCCCACTTAAGCACCGCGGCACCAGACTCATCCAGTAAAGAGCAAACGCAGACTCTGTGTGAGGACTGAGGCCGCAGCCTAAATTCCTTCCAGCGCTTGTGAGACGGCTTAATAACTGCAGAATTAAACTAATTACAAACATGGCGGCTGCAAAAAAAATTATTCATGCCAAGCTCACAAAACCCCTAAGAGTCTGGATCCCAGCCTATCTTCTGCTTCCAAAAAACACACTAATAAAAATAACCAAATTAAAGCGAGGTAGATTGAATAATTTATGTACACAAGTCTCGGTTTGTTCTCTGGGTTTTGTTTGTGGATGAAGGAGGTTCCGCTGCTTTGCTAAACCAACATGAAAATCAGTGAGGAAAAACAAACCGCCTACAACAAATAGAAGAAACTCTGCTCTGCTCTGAGAAAAATAAAGCCTCAAAGTCAGGATAAATCTTCCACAGGAGAAAGAATGAGGCAGGGTTTTTGTTGCTATGGCTGCAGTCCAGACGCACTTTCGATTTGTTCCAGCGTGCCTGTGTTTGTGTGTGTGGACTCAAGGTCAAAGCTGTAATGAACTGTGGCATTAATGATGTACTCCCACCAACGCCCGGGTTGCTGCAGCTAACCAGGTTTGTAATGGGGTTACTTTTTCAGTCACGTGTCTGAAAGGAACTGGCGGAGAGCAGAATTCAATCACATCTGGGAGCATTAACGGAAAGCGGGGAGAAGATGTGCAGTCGTTAGTGCCTATAAAGTGAGAGAAAGCAAATCAAATGAGGTGGAAGAAAACCACATTTTTCCACATCTTCCTGGGTTCTTGCTGTTCTTTCACGGTTCTGTGCATAATGAGACAAGGTAAAGAGAATCTTTTGTGCAGGAATTACATCCATTACCAGGGACTTGATAGTGCGAACAACAGCAGAATGATAATCACAGCGGTACTACTAGAGCTGCAGGGAAACCTCCCGCTGAGAATGAAAATGGGACTTCATATGGGCGGCTGTAGTGCCATCAGGAAGGAGGTTCTGCCTCAGAGGGATGCATTTATTTATCCACTGCAAATAGCATACAGACTTATAGTTCACCGGGATGAAAGGCCATGTTTGGCTTTTAATATACAGCTCTTATAATAACCAGCAACACCTTGTAAGGCAAGGCAAGGCAAATTTATTTGTATAGCACAATTCAGTACAAAGACAATGCAAAGTGGTTTACATGATTAAAATACAGGAAAATAAAACAGAATCAAAGCAAGTAGGAAAAAAATAAAAAATAAATAAAATATAATAAAAAAAATGCAGAAACAAAATAAGAATATTAAAAACAGTTGGATTAAAGAAAATATGTTTTAGTTGAACTGTTTAACTAGAACAGTCGAAGGCAATCCTTAACAAATGTGTTTTTAGTCTTGATTTAAAGGAACTCAGGCTTTCCGCACTTTTACAGTTTTCTGGAAGTTTGTTCCAGATAAGTGGAGCATAGGAGCTAAATGCTGCTTCTCCATGTTTAGTTCTGGTTCTAGGTATGTAGAGCAGGCTGGAGCCAGAAGACCTGAGTGGTCTGGAGGGTTGATACACTGATAGCAAGTCTGTGATGTATTTAGGTGCTGAGCCATTCAGAGATTTATAGACTAACAGAAGTATTTTAAAGTCTATTCTCTGAGATACAGGGAGCCAGTTTAAGGACTTTAGAACTGGGGTGATGTGCTCTACTTTCTTAGTCTTAGTGAGGACACGGGCAGCAGCGTTTTGGATCAGCTGCAGCTGTCTGATCCACTTTTTAGGCAGACCTGTGAAAACACCATTGCAGTAATCAATTCGACTAAAAATAAACGCATGGATTAGTTTTTCCAGATCATGCTGAGACATTAGTCCTTTAATCCTAGAAATGTTCTTCAGGTGATAGAAAGCCGACGTTGTAATTGTCTTTAAATGCTTTTGGAGGTTCAAGTCTGAATCCAGCACTACACCTACATTTCGGACCTGATCAGTGGTTACTAGCTGAAGTGACGGAAGCTGTGTGCTAACTTTAGATCTCTCCTCTATTGGTCCAAAGATTATTACTTCAGTTTTGTTTTTATTCAGTTGAAGAAAATTATGGCACATCCAGGCATTGATTTCTTCTAATGCTTAGGCTAACAGGTATTTTTCTTCATTAACTTTAACAATGTGCTGACATTAAAAGAATTTGAGGCAGGACAAGGCAAGACAAGTTTATTTATTTAGCACATTTCAGTGGCGAGATCATGCAAAGTGCTGTGCAGGAGAAAAAAAGAACATTGCAGAGTAATAGAGGCAACACAAATCAATGAAAGAAAACTAAAGTATGGCTACATGATGGTGTAGTTTGTATCACGGTTGCCTTGGAGCAAGAAGTTTTGGGTTCAGGGTGTTTCTGGGTTCTCTCCAGGTACTCCAGCCTCCTCCCACAGCCCAAAAACATGACGGTTACATTGATTCCTCTAAACTGTCCCTAAGTGTGACTGTCTGTGTTCATATCTCTGTGTGTATCTGAGTTGTCCTACGAGAGACTGGCAACCTGTGTACCCCGCTTTATGACCATAGAACGTCGGGGATAGGCACCGGCCCCATCGTGACCCTGACGGAATGAGCGGGAGAACATTTGTCATTACACTGTCACAAGTAAAGAGCAATGAAATGAACACTGCATTTAACCCATCCCCCTGCATGGGCTGCCATTGTGCGCCGCCCAGTGTGGGGTTCAGGGCCCAGAGTGGCAGTTTGTAGGACCGGGGCTCGAAGCTCCCCAACCACTAGGCTGCCACTATGCTTCAGATGCATGGATGGATGGAATAAAATTTGATAATTAAAATTAAATGTTTATGATTAAAAAAATGTAAAGATTAATCAAAACATGAGAGCTAAATAAAAAATTTAATTGGACTAAAAATGTTAATAATGCTTAGATACAGTAGATCAGGCAACAGACACTCTAAACAAGTGAATATTAATCTGGATTTAAAGCATCTAAAGGTTTTAGTTCTTTTACATGTTTCTATTGAGAATGAGAGTTTATTTCTGATTAGTGGAATATAAGAACTTGAAGCTGCTTCTCCATGTTTGGCTCTAGTTCTGCAGAGTAGATTTAATCCAGTAGACCTGAGAGGTCTGGCTGTTGATCCACTTACAGCAAGTCTGTAATGTATTATGGAGCTGAGCCATTGAGGGATTTATAGACTAGCAGAAGTCTATTCTCTGAGCTAGATGGAACCATTGGAAGGACATTGGAACTGGGCTAAAAATGTAACTTTATAGATCTCACATTGAAGAAATTTACCTCTGCATTTAACCCATCCCCTTAGGGAACACTGGGCTGCCATTGTGCGCCGCCCGGGGAGCGGGTTAAGGGTCTTGCTTAAAGGCCCAGAGTGGAAGTCTGTGGGAGTGGGGCTCGGACTCATAACCTCAGGATACGCTCTATGCACTAACCGCTAGGCCACCACTCACCTGAGGTTCTCCACTTTCTTAGTTCTAGTGAGGACGCAGGTAGCAGGATTCTGGATCAGTTGCAGCTGTCTGATCCACTTGTTAGGCAGAACTGTGAAGACACCATTTGCTGCAGTACCAGCAGATTCTGCAACAGCTTCTTCCCCACCACCACCACTAACTTCTTTATGGTACGCCAGCATTCATAACATGTAGGCGAATCACTGTCCCCCAGACATCCGCGGTTATATTTTTTATATTTATATTTTTCAAAAACAAAGCAGAGTGTGTATGACGTCATCCGTGCGCCAGACTGGACTTTTGAGAGGCAGCCCGGGCCACAGGCGGCTACGTTCTACCCCTCCTATTCATTCGGCTAGCTAATCTGAATCATTCAATTCCATTTGGAGAGTGAGATCATCTGTGGTAGCAGCACTAGACATCTTCCAGGCATGTGAGGAAAACTAGCAGCAGTTCAGCGGACAGGATGAATGAATACACGCATACATACACACACCGATTTGTTTCTAAAAGATATAAATATAAAAAATATAACAGTGGATGTCTTGGGAACAGTGATTCGCCTACATATTATGAATGCTGGCGTACCATAAAGAATAAATTATGAACAGTTTAGTTTGTGCCTTCAAGTCGTTGCCCATAGGAAGACGTTACTTGGATATAACCAAACCGAATATCTTCATAACGGCTCCAAATGACACAAAACTTATATAGGTGAGTAGAACATGATGTAATAACGTAAAATCAAGGGCCCAATGTAAAAAAAACGGCGTTCCCCTTAAAGGGAGGACCAAAGTCCTGCTTGTGGACTGTTGCACCAGGCTGATAAGGAAACTTTGACATCTTAAGACATCCTCCTTTTACAGATTTCCAGCTGTTTCATTTAAAGCGGTTGATCTTTAAACCAAGAGCCATGGAGTCTCCTTTATACCCGCTATTGTTGTTGATTTTGTTGTATTTTTAGCTCTATGTATGTGCTATCAATCAATTTCCCATTGAGGACATAAAACAAGCTTACAATTAGATCTCAATTATTTTGGTATGTAGCACAGCAGCGAGAAGTTGAGCCAGCGTCACTGAGGAATGTTCTCTCCCAGTACTCCTCTGTGATCCTGGTCAAACTAAACTTAAACTAGTTAAAAAGGTATGCATGATCATGTACCAGCAGATCAGTAGGAACTTTGCGTAACAGTGTCTGGAATCTGACATCAGCATCGCCTCCAGCAATGCCAAAGCTACTATCTTTCCACAATCAAGCACACTTTTACACTAAAATTTACAGATGTGTGATTTTAATTACTGCATGTTAACCTTATGAATCATCTCAGCTGACAATGTTTGTATTAATCTGATGATCTGCCACCATTTAGTTTGTGTTGGGCTTTGCAATTCAGTTAGTGTGAAGGTGCCCCTCTAGAATAATGTGATGCTACTTGGTGCCAGGGGCGGAGCTAGATGGGGGGCCAGGGGAGGCCATGATCACCCTTAGCCAATCATTGGCCACCCCTTTGGCCACCACTACCATTTCCCACCCCTCTAATACAGATGGTGGCACAAATACTCTAAAGTTGAATTCAAAACATTTAATTTTTTGGTGGTTAATTATACACATCAATGTACTAAAAAATACAGAATCATGCTCTTTTCAGAACTAGATTTAGTGTTATATGTGGTAAAGAGAAAATTATGTGTCTCATCTAGGAGTCTTCAGTGAAATCAAAGATAAATAACAATGTAATAAAAACGTATCAAATAATCAATTTATGTAGATGTTAGTGCTTGTAAGTATTAGTTTTATGCAGAATGTTTATTGATACAAGTAGGTAAGTAAAGATTTACGCCCCAGAACTCAAATCTGAAAGAGTTTTATACACTTTACCTATTATCTAGAAATTATGGATGTTTAAATATATGCGTCTATTAGTTAGCAAAGGCTGTAGGAAAGTATAGTTTGTCTTGATTTAGAAAATATTGATGTTTTGAACGTTAATTTTCCTGTTGAAACAGTGTAGATTGACACTGAGGTTGTGGTGCCTATCCGCTTTCAGCCCCCCCTCAGTCTACATTGGTTATTGCCTGGACACCCTTATAAAAAAATTTCTGGCTACGCCTCTGCTTGGTGCCCACTGTGATGTGCATTTACAAAACAAAATTAACAGATATTTAAAGTTTGCTTTACTAATGCAAGTTATTTATTCATAAATCAATCTAATCTTCATTGATTTTATTGATCAAATAACGATTAATTCATTTTCTTAAACGCCTGATTTTTTTCTTGTATGAAGTTTCCATAAAATGAAGGACTTATGCAGAAATAAAAAAGTGCATCATTATATTTGAATAATCTATTCTGCCAGCTATAATAGATGATGACTGAATAAACAAAATATAATTTATTACACTTTATTATAACAAGCTTAATAAAATATGTGAGACGCTTATAATTTTCAATAAACAGATGTAAAATTACCATTTAAAGACCGGGTATGTCGCTCCATAATGCTGTCAGTGTGGTTATCCTCTTGAGGACTTCTGTTTGAATTTCTTTTTAATTTTTCAGTTCCAATTTGATTCATGTTATTCTGTGTTTTCTGTTCAATCGTTTCCATTTTGTGTGACATTTAAGCAGTCTTGTATTTTTGGAGTTGCTCTCTGCTGCCACCTTGTGTCGGTCTCCTTTCCCTCATCTCCTTCTGTTTACTTCTATCCACACCTGCTCCCCATCAGATAATTCAACCTATTCTCATTATGAAATCGTACGAAAAGTTATGCACCGTAATTTTGTACGTTTTGGACGTTTTTTTTGTCGTATGCGCATGCGCATCTGACGCACCATTCACGAATCTAGAATATAAATTACAATTAGCCCTAACCCTGACCCTAACGCCTAACCCTAAGATATAAAACAGCAAGCAACGTAGTTAAAGACATGAATAAGTGATGATTGCACTGTTTTTCCCAGTTTTCCGTCCGTCCGCGGATCTGCTTTTTTTTTTCTGTCTGCCAGCGCATGCGCACTGACGTGGTTTTTTGAGGAAAAACGTCCAAAACGTACGAAATAGTGTGCATAACTTTTCGTACGATTTCATACGCACTGATAATGAGAATATGTTGGATAATTAGTCCTCCCATTTTTTTATATACACCACCTCAGCGACTCTTTGCTGGTTTCCCATTTTTGCTTGACTCCTTATGTGTCTGTTTTCCCCTGACTTATCCTGTTTTCATTAAATCAGCAGAACTCATGTCTGCCTCCTCCTCTCTGTATTTGGGACCTCAATCTTCCACCCTTTGTTGAAAGTCAGACTACTTGCCACTTTTCTAATGAAGTGAACTGTGATATAACTTTCTGGTTTAAGTGTAATCCTGCAATCAGTACTGGGGAAAAAACTTTGTGCTGCTTAAACAAGCGGTTCTGGTTGCTCTCAGTGGAATGTTAAAACTTGGCTCCATGAACAGCATTAACTCAAAGAGCCTTCTCCATCGGCTGTTTTTACATTTAGCATGTCTTTTTTTTAATGCCCCCCACTTTTCTATCATCACATCCTTGCAGAGAAGTTTTGCTGCTCCGTCATGCAGCATGGTTACAGAGGCGCTACTTAGGTAAAGTTTATCTGGTGTTAATATTTACAAACAGAACCACATAAAGTTCATCATCCATCCTTTTCATCACTAAACAGTGTAAATGATCCCAGAGTCGGGAACTATTCACATTTCTGTATGCCTCCCTATGGCATTACTTTTCTTGCAAACAACATTGAGAGTTAAATAAATTGATCATTTTAATTAAATTGATCATTTTTGCATCTCTAGTTTACAGTCAGATTTGGTAGTGTTCTTGTTTGAGGCTAAATGTGATTCAGTTTAATTAAAAAATACCTGCTCAATAAAAGTGGCTGGGGTCGTATTTTAGTTTAAATTCTTAAGTTTTTGCTGCTCATTTTTATGGCAGGTCAAAAGTGAGCGTGAAGTACTGAACATTTTAATGCAACTTTAATTTTTGTGCTAAAAATTAAGGTGCTGCAACGGTCTTACATATGGGTCAAAGACGGTGGTGGTAGTATGACAATCTGGATTTTCTTTCAAATCTTGATGCCCTTACCTTACAAGCAAAAAGAATTGCCCTTAGATTTGTAAATTCACAAACTCTCAAAAAAACTATTAGATGCTTAAGCCTCAAATACAGAAGGGTTTCCAACCAATGAAATGTAGTGACATATGACGTCAACCAGAAGTGGAAAGCTGAAGCAAAACAAACATGGTTGCACCATTGGACGTTATTTGACACTTGTTATTCAGTCTGTTGCAGCTGGAATACCGCTCTTTTTTCTTTTTTAAAGACGAGCAAACTGGTGCGATCTGTGCCTCTGTGGCTGGTAAGATGTTCCTCCCGACCGGGTTTGATTTTTCAGTTAACTCTACTCGTTTTGAAACTGTCATGATCTTACAAAGTTTAGACCCAAATGCAGAAAACCGAACAGAGAGACCAGGGAAGAGGTTTAACGGGTTTTATTGAAGAACAAAACACTGCTCAAATGGAACTGTAAAGTGAGGGGAAGACACAGCAGTTAGTTCAGGCTCAGTGCGGGATTTGACTCGTGAACTTGGAGAAGAGGATTTGGTTGCTGACTCACGTTTCCAGAGAAGTTGTTGAATCCTTGACTCCTGTCTGTGTGCTGTGGTTCCAGTGTTTGTCTGATTGGGTGGAGGGTGGAACAGGGTTTACCCAGAATGCGGTTGTTTGTAGGTGAACGGAGAAACTGACTGCCACTAAGATTTCCTGCGGTACTTGAACGGGTCGTAGTGGAGAATAATCCCTTTCTCAGTGAGAAGCTCAAACGATCTCTTGGGGAAAGTGGATCCAAACCTCCTGTTTGAACCCCAGCTTAGTTTGAAGCTCAGTTGATCCTTCCAGGGAGAGAAGGTCAGAGAAAACCAGTTTGCAGGATGACTTCCTGCCAAGTGTCAAAGACAAAAACAAAGTTAAACTCAGGTTGACAAAAACTCAGTTTGACTCAGCAAAACTCAGCTTGGCTAGAGTACCCCAAACTGGCAAACACTCTGGCATCGAGGTAGTGGCAATCAGCAGCTTAAGAACACTCCGTTAACGAAGAAACCATCAGCAGGTGTGTGAGGAGGCGGACCAGAACCAGGCGCCTCCTGGTGGATAAAGGGAGACAAACACAGAAACACAAACACAAAGACAGGAGTCCTGACAGAAACAAATAAAATGCTGGTATAAATGCTGGGATATGTCACAGCTGCTTCTGCTGCTGCAATTGGCTTAAAGCTCAACATGGCAGGCAGGTGCCACCTTGTGATTTACCCAATCAGGTCGAAGAATTGTACTTACTTTTCCTTCCTTTTGTGAACACAGCGGCCTTTCCAGATGCATAAAGTGTAGAATTTCAATTGAACTACATGAATCAATCTAGTTTATCCCAGGTTATGGATGACCTTCCCATAGTGGATTGAGAACTTCAGAAGAACCGTGAACCAAGGCATGCCTGTGAGTCCACCTCTGAAATGTTTTTTGGCCTAGTGGATTAGAGCAGGGAGCTTGTGCTCTGAGAAGGTTGCAAGTACCTGGTTTGATCCCCACAGCCAGCACCCTGGGTTCCTGAGCAAGACCCCTAACCCCCACACTGCTCCTCGAGCACTGCACAATGGCAGCCCACTGCTATCCAAGGGGATGGGTTAATGGAAAAGTCTGCTCATATTCAGAATTCAAACTTCTAAAAGTACCTAGATATTAAATTATAACATACTGTTCATTGAATGATAAATGTATTTAATTAAGAGTAATTTTCATGTGAATGTGCTTTACTAGAGGCATCCATGTTTGTCGAAGAACACTACTGCCATCTACTGGTTTGTGACGTAACGGTGCGGTATCGGCTGTTGATCAAGTCCCAGTGCTGTATCTGGTGTTTGTCACAACGCGCTATTATCCAAGTCATCTTGAAAACATTCTTCTTCCAAATGTTGGCTACATATTACGTGTTTTTTCTCTGGCCAGAAGTTCGATGGCAAATCCTCCCTCTTCAAGTTGGCGATCCAACGACCAACCCGTCCGTGGAGGATCAGGAATCAGAAAGAAGAAATAAATCATTGTTTTTCCACTTTTACCCGATGTATTCCAGCATCCAGCTGCCATGCACGTGGGCATTGTCAGTTTCACTATAGCTCTGGTGAATTTCAATGGTGAAGTCCTCTGGAAATCTTCAATAATTGTTGTTGATTGCAGATGTGTCTAGTAGTTCCCATTGATTTAGCTTGTAAAGCGGGGAGGATGGCGCTAGGCTTACCGCACCGTGACGTCACTGCTGGAAGATGGCAGGAGGGAGGGGTTACTATATTCGGGCAAAAATGGCCGTTAGCAGACTCAGTGATGGCAACAAAAATTATTGTGTTATTTATTACTGATTAATGCTCAATTCCTTAAATCACCGCAGATATTTTAGTTTTCGGTATAAATAATGATCCTTGCTGACCGAACTTTCTGATCAGAGAGAGATCAGATCTCAAATAAAAGATTTTCAGAAGAATTGAACCTGCCAACCAAACTGGATGAGGATCCAGAGGGAAGAAAAATCTGAAATGAGTTAAAGCTAAAGGGAAAAAAAACTGCATGTTTTAACTGTGGCTCTCGGATTATTGAGCAGCAGTCAGACGAACAACTCTGATCCAAAGAAACACTCTGGCAGTTAAAACGCCGCTCCAAGAAAAGCCAACTTAAATCACGCTACTTATCATTCCACTGTAAACATGTCTCTGCATTGCACACATTTCTGACTAACACCCTTATTTTCTGGATGCTGTTGCATCTTCTGCTATTTAAGTGATACTTTTATCACATCAGCATGTAGGTGGTTAGAGGTAATGACTAAATGTGAGTGAAGAATGAGAAGAAGGCTTATGATAAAAAAGGAAAAGCCACGGTTTAGTTCGTTGTGTTATTCCTAGTCATTTTCTGCTGCTATTTTCCAATCTGAGAGGCCGACTGTGGGTCTAGTGGGCTAATTGAACTGATAGACATGCAGGAATCTGCTGCTGTCTGCCAGAAACCACAGAAGAAAAGGAGGACCCGCTGTCTGCTGCTGGTCTGTGCAGGCAGGGAGAGGTAAACACCAGCAGTCACACTCTGTGGTCTGAGGAGTTTACACTGGCCCGGAGAAGAAGAGCTGCAGCTCGGAGGAAGTAATGCTCTGTGGTCTCCAACAACAATTATTGTCAATGAACAGCCGGGATAACAATCAGCTGGCATCAGAGCCCACGAGCGTCTGCGTTTCGCAATCTCATCCACACCTGTTCGGACAAGCAGCATCGTTTCAATCTGAGAGGTGTTCAGTGTTAACAAATCAATGAAATGGAGTATTTTCATCTTCATCCAATTACAGAAAAAAACAATGAAAGTATCACTTCAACAGGTTTTAAAGCTTTTTTTTTTTTTTAAGTATTAGAAGTTTTCATGCACCAAGAGTGGGATTTTAAATAATACAGCAATAAAAAAGCCATACATGAGTAAAATTAAAAATAATCCTTTATATAAAAACAAAAGAAGTTGAGAGGTGCTGAATGTTTGTACTCTGCCTCTTTAAAGCTGTCTAATTTTTAACCCAAGTGAGATTTATCAAAGGAAAAATCTCAGCAATAAATACTCAATGGGTCATTATTTATACCTAAAACTAATATGTTTGCAGTGATTTAATGAATTATCAGTAAAAAAATAAAATAATGTTTTTGTTGCGATCACTGAGTCTGGGAGCGGCCATTTTTGCCCAAATATAGTAACCCCTCCCTCCTGCCATCTTCCCGCAGTGACGTCACGGTGCGGTAAGCCTAGCGCCATTCAAAATCAATGGGAACTACTAGACACATCTGCAATCAACAACAATTATTGAAGATTTCCAGAGGACTTCATCATTGAAATTCACCAGAGCTATAGTGAAAAAAGTGCATGGCAGCTGGATGTTGGAATACATCGAGTAAAAGTGAAAAAAAAACCCTTTCCGATTCCTGATCCTCCACGGACGGGTCGGTCGTTGGATTGCGAACTTGAAGAGGGAGAATTTGCCATCGAACTTCTGGCCAGAGAAAAAACACGTAATATGTAGCCAACATTTGGAAGAAGAATGTTTTCAAGATGACTTGGATAATAGCGCGTTGTGAAAAAAAACAGACACTGCACTGGGACTTGATCAACAGCCGATACCGCACCGTGACATCGAGGCTGGGACTGGGAACCATTTTTTGCCCTGGCATTTTTTCATCTACACCGGCCCACTTATGCAAATAATATAAGACTTAAAACAAATCATAGAAGCACAGTCAAACACGTGAGTCTCAAATGTGAAACACAATAAAAATACACATTGTGGATTAACCAATCTATCTTCAAGCATTGCACTACAACCATCACCAAGACTTCTATAATGCGGTTTTACTGTCTTTGGTTATTATCACAGACACGACAGTGACTGCTGCTGCGTAACGTCCACACTCACCACATCACCAGGGTTGCCAGGTGTCACTGACTCACGTTTTCCAGCCCAAAAAAATTTCATAAACTACCTGGATATACGAAATCTAACCCAATTTGAACCAAAGGCTATTGATCTCTTGGGCCGCAATATGCTGATGAAGATTCCCAGTCATCCAAGTCATAGTCATTCCTTAAAAATAAAAAACCACTGGACTTGGTTTCCAGTGGATATTTTTTTAATTTTTACGGAATCTCTTGGGCCATAAATCTAAAGAAAAACATTTTTCACCCATAGAAGGCCATCCTAAACTACCAGATTGGGAAACATCCAAACCTGGCAACAATACTTGTAAGCCGGGAAACGTTAGCCTTTAGATGCAAAACCCCATCATGCAGCATATTTTTGCAAAATATTGTAACATAAATCCAGATATAAGGAACATCGTAGTTTGTTTTAAAGAAAGCATTTTAGTTTTATTATAATTTAGTTTATCGTAAGGATTTTACAATTTGAAGAAATAGAAAATGACACCATATGCCAACCATCACCGGGGCTATATATACTGCATGCATCATTTAGGTAGTTAACATTGGATTACTTCTTGAGCTCCTTGTTATTGACTGTCACAGGTAGGAGCTTCGGCCGGAGAGTAAGTGTTGGGGCCACTATGATTTAAGGAGGGCCGGCCCCCGCATGCTGAAATTAGGACCGGCCCACAGGGAAAATGCCCACTATCACAGATTAACTGTCCCAGCCTGGTGACGTCACAAACCAGTAGGTGGCAGTGGTGTTCTTTGACAAACATGGATGCCTCCAGTGAAGCACATTCACATGAAAATTACTCTTAATTAAAAACACTGATATTTATTGAACAGTATGTAATAATTTCATACTTAAAATGCTTTCGGAAGATTGTATTCTGAATGTGACCGGACTTTTCCTTTAAATTATTTTTTAAGGTTAATAACAGCACATAGCCAGCATCGATGCTCCATAGAAAATTATTGGTAAATAATTGGTATCAACCTTCGAAAATCTTGTGTAGGTCGAGTTCTAGTTTAAAGTTAAATTCTGACTTCAGAACCTCTTGTCAAATTAATAGCCACCAGCATTAGCCTTTAAATAAGCTGTATCAGTTGATCCTTACAATGCACACATGGCATGATGAATAGACAGTAACATGATATAAGGAACCTTCACTTTAACAGAGGAAAGAAGCAGTTACTGTTCCAAGGTGTCTGAACGGCTACGCAGTCTGCAGCTTCTAACAGGATAAAGCTTTTGGCAAACAGCTCAAGTATGGCTGAAATCTGATCCCTTTGGAAATAAATCACAGCTTTATGCTTTCTGAATGTAGTTATACGGGCCCATTACTCTGTGTTAGTTCCTGCTCATTTATCTGATACCACAATATCACTGCTAGACCCAACGTCAGACTGACATATGGAAGCCCATTTCCGCCATGGAGGTAAAAAAACAAAAAAACATTTAAATTTAAATATGAGATTAAAAATCTTAATTTTTAATTTTGAAAACATAATTATAAGAGTTAAAGTCATATTTTTGACTGTTAATGTCCTAGTTATATGACTTAAAGTAAGATATATGAGATTAAAAGTCATATTCAGAGGTTGGTAGAGTACCCAAAAAAATTAAGTAAGGAGGAGTACTACTTTATCATATTTTTACTGAATTAGAAGTTCAAGTGTTTCCTTTAAAAGAATTACTCAAGGGAGAGTAAAGGCTACTGAGGTACTAAGGTCAACTGACTACCCATGATCATAAAACTGATGTAGTATTTAACAAAATTATGTAAAATTGAAAAAAGTGATACATGTTTCAGAGAACAAGATAACTAATAAACATATAATATACATAATTACACAATAAACATTTAGGTGGGATATAGACTCTTCAAAATACATTTTTGATTTTAAAAACTTACAGAATAAACAGTTACAGTGTGATTAAATAGGTATAATTACAGTATATTTTAACTGGACCTAACAAGGCAGACTCAACATATAAAAAATAACATTTAACTAATAAACCTTGAAAAGAAGAAATTGTTTCTCTCAATGTTCAATATTTATTTAAAACAAGTTTGTTTTCATTAAGTGAAGTTACCCAGAATGGATGGAGTAGGTTTTACTCAAGAGTAGAGAAACTTTATCATATGTTTACTAAAGGAAAAGGAAAATGCATTTTACTGTTTAACTGATCTTCCCGGGAAAGTTACAATATAGAGGTAGATAACTATTGCAATCAGAGGTGGATTTCTCCAAATAGCCAAACGTTACCTGTCGAGTACAACATTTTCAACCGAGGCATCAGTGGAAAACCCGACCTGAGCTTTCAGTGCAGGGGCGCAGCCAGGAATTTGAGGCCCCATGAAAGACATTGATATTGTGTCCCCTCCAAAAAAAACTGCTGCCAAGGTGGACGGAAGACTATCATTTGATAGGAAGTGCTGGAAATCGGCCTGTTTTCCAGTGTGGTCCTGTTTCTCTGGCCGTGACTGGCTGGATGTGCTCTCTTCGTCCTCTGACATGGGAGCTGGCTTGGAGCTCGTCCGTCTTGCTGTGTGTTTCCTGGACGGGGCCGCATGTGGAGCTGCTTTTTGTATCTCTGCTTCTGTCTCCTTGAACCCCAGTCGGCCTCAGCAGATGGACGCTCACACTGAGCCTGGTTCTGCTGGAGGTTTCTTCCTGTTCAAAGGGAGTTTTTCCTCTCCACTGTCGCTACAAGCATGCTTAGTGTGAGGGATTGCTGAAGAGTCAATGAGTCAATGCAATCAGCTGGTTTTCCTTAGATAGAAAACTTTTAATCAATCTGACTGGATGATCTGGTTGAACTGTAAAGTGTCTTGAGATGACATGTGTTGTGAATTTGGCGCTATATAAATAAACTGAATTGAAATTGAATTGAATTTACATTTTCAGTGTAATTTTAATTGTAAAATTTCTACAAAGGAAAATGATCAGAACACAATTTAAATAGGCAATAACTTTAAATGGCAGGAACTGGTGGATGATCATTTTCTTACCGCTTTGCTTCACTGTTTACTGCTGAAAATTTTTAATTTTACTGGTGGATTTTCTTTTTATTTTGAAATATCTATTGGGACATATAATTTCTTCTTCTTTTGGGCCCCACCTCTATCAAGGGCCCTTAGAATCTTACTAAATTTCCCCCCTACACTGCAAAAAATGGAAATCTAAATAAGTCATTTTTTCTTAAACTAAGTCAATTTGTTCTTGAATTGAGGAGGTAAGTGAGTCACTTTGCCAATGGAACAAGACAATTTACATTTAAAATAAGAAAACGCAACTGCATTGTCTTATTTCAAGTGCATATTATCTAATAATCTTATTTTAAGAGTAAAAATACTCATTCCATTGGCAAATGATCCCATTTACCTACTAAAATGAATGGTAAATCACCTGATATTAGACATTTTTTACCCATTTCTTGACCATTTTTGCAATGTAATGTTTCAGTTTATGCCATTGCATGAAATAATCTCCCAAAAACGCTCTGGTCTTGCTTCTCTCTTCTCATAAACTTCGTAAACACTTTTCTTTTACGACCCTCCGCCATTTTCAAAAAACTGCGGAGAGAAAGGTGAGCTTCAATGACTGTCTGAAACCATAGCTTACCACATAAAAGTGTGCATGCCCACAAAAAGACAGCTAATTGAGGAAGAGCACGTAGGACGGCCTTACGTAATAGTATCACCAGAAAGATTGACAAGTAGGAGGACCACTTATTTAGATGATCCACTCGGAAAAAGAAGATCCTCCACTCTCTGACATATTAACATTCAGCATTGGTTCTAAAGAATGCTGAGGTTGCCTTTAAAATGCAAAAACTGCAGGAATGAGGATTATTTTCTGTTTTTAAAACAAGGACAGATTAAGTCCAATCCGGTTCTGGATTTGATTTCCAGTCGTCTCATGTAGTTTTCTAACTGAACGCATAGATCGTATCTAAACTACATGGCCCGAAGCCTCCGCTTCTCCTCTAGAACTAAGTAAAGATTACTTTAATTAAGTGTATTTACCCTTAATTTAAGTAGGTAAGTAAGAGGATTTGCCAATGGAATGAGTATTTTTACTCTTAAAATAAGATAATTAGATAAAAATACACTTGAAATAAGACATTGCAATTGTTTTTTTCTTAATTTAAATGTAAATTGTCTTGTTCCTTAATCCAACTTAAACTTACCTCCTCAATCCAAAAAAAAAATGCACATATTTTAAGAAAAAATGACTTAAGTTTTACATTTTTTGCAGCGTATAGGAAAGCAGTCATGCCAGTAAGTGCATAAGCGCGGCACAGTATAAATCATCAGAAATATCATTCGCCGAGGTAGAGTTGACCCCAAAAATGAGATTTACGCAACAGAAAAATTGGCAGAAGAAAAGCAGGAGTAGACGGCGAGGAGAGCGTGTTATGAGACTGGGCCTGGAGGTGAACATTATCAGCTCATATTGTATCTGATTTGCGGTATTTCGCTTGTAAAAATAAGTTTATTCAAATCGGCACTTATCCACGGGCGGTCTGTAAATATTATTTTAAACTTTTACAGCCAGCGATGAAGCTGGATAGGGCCAACACTTTGTGAAGCCCGGGGTCATTAATAAAAACCGTCCCTCTGTTGCCTCATTTTTATATTTTATAACTGAAATCCAGCGAGCAGCCGAGCTGAAGGTTGTTCATTTTACAAGCTTTACCCAGAAACACCAACATGTCGCCCAGAACTCCTCAGCCGCATGGAAACGCATTATCTCAGCTGACAGCTTTTGTGATCGGTCCAGAACCAACAGTCTGGGTCCACATGGCCTCCTGACACCCTGATGTCTCGGTTTGCTCAACCGTGAATACATGCACCTTTTAGGCCCAGAAAGTGCAAGCAGACCTAATGACGATCAGGAATTCCCTGAGGTGACCAATATCTCTAACGGTCATCTGCTGAAACAGAAAACAAGACAACTCTGAAAAATTAGCTCCTATTATTTTGTTAGCTCTGGCAGACAGCGAGGCACCTGGGAAATCTGAGCTGACGTTTAGGGAGGTGGGGGGGGGGGGGGGGGGGGGGGGCGCTGCAATCCAGGATCACTTTGGAAAGATAATTAGCTCGCTATATTTCCAATCAAAAAGGACCTCGCTCTGACACACAGGGAGCAGCCAAGAAACATATTAGTGAAGGTGGCAGCTGAAGGTCTCCAGGACTGAATGTTTTTATCCGGAGAAGCTCCAGATAGAGAGAGATCTAAGTACCTGATGGGTGTCGCTGTCATAGACACACCTGATCAAGGCAGGTAAATACAAGGAAGCCATTTATGCCCTGCAGGAGACTTCTTCTAAACGATCTGGAGTTAGTTTTACAGATAAAAATATGCATTTTATACAGATTTAACATGTTTCAAGGAGTAGAATAGAAGGATATATAATACACTTAAAACTTTTGTCATTTTGTATACACAGAGTGTATATAAAATTAAATTTCATTTAGTATGGCTTTCAGACAGTAAATGTGTCAGGATTTGTCTGTGGATAGTGGACCCAAAAGCAGAGGCAGGAAGGCAGAGGTGAATTTATAGTAGATTTGTTAATGAGTTTCTGTAAACAGAGGCAGGTTATCCAAAAATCTAAATGTAATCAAAGTCTAAAAACAAACAGGAAACCAGGATTCCTAAAATTCAAAACATGAAAATTAGTACAAAACGAACCAGAAACAATGGAGACATCAGAGGAATTACTGTAATCATGAGGGAGGCTCAGAGAGAGAGAGTTTGAGGAAGATCGACGAGGTTAGACGGTTTATGACGAGGATCCAGCAAAGAGGAACCGAAGAGAGAGGGCTTTTAAAGGAGACCGAGACAAAGAGAGGGCTAATGAGGAAACTTGGAGCAGGTGTGCACAGAACAAGAGAGGGAAAGAGCTATGGAAAAAGGAGAACACAAGAGGGCAGCAGAGAGCAACAAACAGAAACCTGGAAGACTGGAAATAACAACAAAATAATAATTAAATTACTAGGACTATAAAACATGGAGAAAACATAACAGAACCCAGAATAGGACAGTAGGACAACCAAATAACTCAATAAACTAAGAATTAACCCACTAAAACTAGAAAACAAAGACCAAAGCAAAACTGGATACTCCAAAGAAAAAGATAACAGAAACAGAAACCTGACGAAATGGACATTTAATATATATTGCATTGAATATATTGAATATAATAGTGTATCTGATCTATATCTGATGAAAAACAAATAGTTGGAGATTAAGTGTTGATTGTTTTTTTGTAGATTAAAAGTGTTTCCATATTTGAGAAGGTCCACTTATACGCTTTTACCGCTGGTCAAAAAAACCTGTTTAAACAGAGGAACAATTTGCTTTAAGTGGCAGTGGGAACAGCTAACAGACGCGTGTCTACCCGGGTGAAACGACTCGGCAATCGACCCGCGTTAAAATGGCCTCAGTTCTGATCGGCATGCCATGGGAACAACAGAGTTTGACCCGCTAATTTAAGTGATAAAATTCAATGCAAAGTACGAATGTCAACACACAGCGCCAGTCGCTTTTGATTTAAGAAGCAGAAACAACTCTGTTTACATTCAAAAAACATGAAGCAGCTCTGTTGGGAGGGATTCGGATAGGTAATAGAGCAAAACAATAAAGCACTCTCACTATGCCCTGGCTTCCTTCCATGTTGTTCTCCATTGTTTACTTTCCTGGTTTCTGTTGCACTGGTGACATCATCAGCACTAACCCAGCATAATGGTGTCACCTGACAAGCAGCGGTGGGCGGGACAGAGGCCAATAGGGGTTAGACCCAGCTTTTTTTGCTACTGGGAATAGAGCAAAATGCCGACTGTTAAAAACCCGATTTAAACTGCTAATTCCAGTGGGAAAGAGGAAAGAGGGAAAGGAATTGTGTCTGGTGTTGTAATGTTATCACCATCCACTAGAAGGTGCTGCTGGGCATTCTTAACACTGCAAAAAGAATGGGTCTTTTGCATCTGCTTAAGCATATTTAGTTACTTTATCATATTTTTTTTTATGTCCTACCCTGCTAACATGAAACAATTGTGTTAAAGGAACTAAATAGGCTTAAGTAGATTCAAAAGACATATTTTTTTATCAAATAGTTTTTTTCCTTTAGAAGTAATTAAAAAGCAGAAACATGATTGGATCCAGAGTTCGGTCTGGGATTATTGACACTGTTTATTGGCGACAAGGATGAAGAATGAACATTATGTGGATATGTTTTTGATGTAAACATTTCATATGAACGTTTTTTTTTTAATTATCTATCAAATCCCACCCTTTTAACCCCCAGCCTGAAGTCGCTGCTATTATTACAAATGCTGAAAACAGAGAGCTACATCCCACTTACAGTCTACTTCACATAATCAGTGGACAACAGTCTGACAGTATGTCAGAGTGACATCACCTGTCAATTAATTATAGTTTTACATCTCTACATTGGAAATCACAAGTGTTTGCTTTATGCATAATTTTATTTAGTAACCTAAAATGTTCCTATTTCGTTTTATTTTCTAAATAGATCTCGTTCAGTAATGAGTCAAAAAACATTTGTGTATTTTATTTGGTCAGTATTTAATAATGACATTGAATTGTTCAAATATAATTATGTAGGACCTACTATTTGTAATTTGGCATATTGTAAAAATGTTTAAGTCCTTATGTTAATGGCTTCTCTTCATACAAGAGAAAAGTCAGTGTTTTTTTTAATGCCCCCTTATCAAATAATCATAAGTTGATAGATACAATCTATTAATAAGTAAAGAACCATGTTGTAAAGCATGACAGTGGAGGGCTGATGATGTGGGCGGAGGTTTGATTTGCAGTTAAAAGGCCTCTGGTTCTAAAGTGATCACTAAAATTCTGAAGCTTTGTCATGTTGAAATGTAAAAGATGCATGTCCTTTTATCTGAGCTTTTTTAATCAGTTCTTCCTTAAGGATCTTTTTCATCCATCCATCCATTTTCTTTACACGCTTATCCCAAGTGGGGTCGCGAGGGGTGCTGGTGCCTATCTCCAGCAGTCAATGGGCAAGAGGCGGGGTACACCCTGGACAGGTCGCCAGTCCATCGCAGGGCAGCACAGAGACACACAGGACAAACAACCATTCATGCACACACTCACACCTAAGGAGAGAACCCACGCATGTTCAGGGAGAACATGCAAACTCCATGCAGAAAGACCCCGGGGCAGGAATCGAACCCAGAACCTTCTTGCTGCAAGGCAGCTACCCACTATGCCACTGAGCAGCCTAAGGATCTTTTTATTATTATTTATTTATTTATTTATGCACCTTGTGATCAGCTGAACTGTCCAGATAAATAACCAAGAGCCTGCATGAAGAGAATCCTCAGTTTAGGAGAAAAGCTTATAGACATGTGAAAAACACTCTTCTCTCAAAAACCAAGTGCTGCAATACCATAGTAGAACCACTAGGTGCCGCCAGAGTTTGCATTAGAACAGCACTATCGAGGATTTCCTCTTTTATGACACAGAGACTAAATCAAAGGCTGTTTTAACAAACTTATGCTTCATATCCCAAACCTGAAGGGTTCAGTAGTTCCTTGGAATCATTAATGGAGTGAAATTCATTCCAGCTGCAAACATTTACAAACCTAAAGTAGATTATTGTCTGGGTCTCCACACCAACAAAAGGTTTGATTCCAGAAATTAAAAGATGACATCGATGTTTAATAAGGACCCCAAAGCAGACTGGGTTTCTGAGTGTTTAGTGTTTTCCTACCATGCTTAACTGTAGGTCTGAAATGGTCCTACTGATCACAGAAATTTATAAGTGTTACATTTTAAATTTAATGCTTTGTTAGGCCTATATCTGATCAAGTAGGTTAAACCTAAACATGGATAAAGATTTTCAGAATGGCGATATTAATTATAGTTTTGTGCACATTTTGTCTTCATAAGTCAATAAATATTTGATGAGTTAAAATAAGTAAATCTGTGATATTATCCAGAAATATGATGCAAGACAAAAACGTGACTTTTTTTGGTCAGACTACAGATTGATACAAACCCTGAAAAGCCTTAAAAATGAAAAGTTATTCACTAAAATCTTTAATGTGTTAAACTGCTATTTAAGCATCAGGGAAACTGATCAATTTATCCAGATATAATGTAACAAACTTGAATAAAATTGTAGTTATGCGGAAAATTTCATTTTTTGTTTGACCAGCAGGGGGCGGAATAACACCAGAGATAAGGAGAAGCTGCAGCTGCTGCTTAGAGCTCAAACACTCCAAGCTTTTTATTTTTTATGTTTAGAAAAATATTTTTCCTTTAAAATCCGAAAGCATTTGTTTTTCCTGATGTCAGACTCTGACCCCAGCTCTAACATTTGGAATCTTTATTTTTTTAAACAAATAAAGATAATATTTTTTGTCTCATCCGTCTAGCAGAGGTATTTGTGTTATTATTGGAAAACAGTAACAGTCAGACAACTAAATGGTTTGGAAATGCAAGTGAGACTTCATTCAAAATAAAACTACAAAATTTTAACTAATTATCTTTATTTTTATTTATTTATTTCTTTTTAGGCATACAGTTTACAGCTTAACATCTATTTAAATCACCAGGAAAGAGAACCTCAGCTCTAAGGTCTAAGGTCAGGTTTATAACCACCGTCTCAGTGAATATGGAGGAAACTGACCTTCTCTCTTCTGGATCGACATTAGATCTGCAATAGATAAATTTTACTAATCATTTGATCTGTTTGCTTTTTTCTCATTTAACTCATTGATTACCAGATGGCAAAAAGTGCCTTATAGGACCTGCAAACAGAATATAAACCTGGTGGATCTAAAACTGTCCCTGAAGTTCTGGAATGGAGCATAAATGAGTTTTTTATTTAAACGTTTCTTTTTTAAACAGTTTTGGTCTCATTACTTCTATGAGTGAGTTGATTATTTCAACAATCTATCTATCTATCTATCTATCTATCTATATATATATATATATATATATATATATATAGAGAGAGAGAGAGAGAGAGAGAGAGAGAGTTTAATTATTTTTATTTGAATGTTTTATTCTATTTTATTAACCCCAAATCTGCAGTTCAGCAAACATTTATTCTGTATTTTTAAACAAGTTTTTTAAAGATGTCTTTATTTATTTTTTATATTTGTATTTTTCAATGTAAAATTCTTACTGATGTGTTTTTAGGTAATCAATTTTAAGATCTGTCCAGGGACAACAGATGAAAAACAACCTTTTGGCTAATTCTGGTGCATTTGCAGGAATGCTTATTAATGTACACTGTCCCTGTAACATAAATAAATAAACTTAAATGAAATAAAATAATTTTGGCCATGCTGTACAACACCTCACACTGGAAAAAGGATATAAAAATAATTAGAAATGTCTTAAATTAAGTGTATTTACGCTTAATTTAAGTAGGAAAATGAGATGGTTTGCCAATGGAATGAGTATTTTTGCTCTTAAAATAAGAAATTTAAATAAAATGCACTTGAAATAAGACAATGCAATTGTGTTTTCTTATTGTAAGTGTAAATTGTCTTGTTTCATTGGCAAAATCTTGCTTTTACCTACTAAATCCAACAACAAATACACTTATTTTAAGAAAAAACAACTTATCTAGATTTCGATTTTTTTCCAGCGCAGATTCTCATTTAAATGAGCTAGAGTGTTTGGAGGAAATTTGGTTCAGATACACCTCAGAGATCAAATTATGATTGTGAAAACAATCTCACTCCAAATGTGGATATTATTGTTGAAATTAAAAGTAAAAACTAGTTTGAGGATGTTTCGCTTCCTATCCAGGAAGCTTTTTCAATTCAAAATCTCAGAAATAGCGTTGAGTTCAAAGCTTTTTCTGACATCTTTTCTCTAACATCTCTCAGTCATCCAGGTTATAACCTGGAGACCAGCATCTCTTATTTATTTATTTATTTTTTTTTTTTTTATCTTTTTTTATTTAATTGTTTTTTCCTTTTATCCTTCTAACTAAGGAGAACAACATTTGGATCTTAACTTGTCAAGGAAACCTCTCTCTAGTCTAATGAACCAGTATGTTACCTTTTTATGAAAGAGTAAACGAGAAGCAGTAGATAATTAAAACTGATTTTATTTGTATCAATACAGCTGCAGAAGAAAGTGACATTGAGGTACAGGTGTGCACCTTAAAACAATCCAATATCTCAGATCATAAAGAAGCCATGAGCTGCACTGCAAAAGTTCTGCACCTGTGAAAGTTTTTAGAAAATTCACCTCCTTGCAGAAATAATAAAATCCAAGTGATTTGAAATATCAAAAGATCGCAACGGAGTCGAGGTTAAAAGATATTCAATCTCTTATTCAACACAAAAGGTCAACAGGCAGAGGGGAGATTGCATCAGCAAATCCAGCCAAATGGAATGAGTCACATCTTCAAGTCTACATATATTAAAATGAAAAATCATCTAAAGGTTCCTGCATGCCAAAGAGAGAGGAGTGCGTGATTGTTCACACGGTAAACACGGCGCATCAGGATACAATCGATTCACCTTTTGTCCGGCGCATAAAGCCCGACCAATAAAACGGGACGACCGGCCGAAGTCACCCAGAACCCAAAGAACCCAAAGCTGCAAGTAAACTCATTAAATCTCTCCAGATTCGGCCGCCGTCCGCACTCAGGTGCACTCATTTCCTCTCGCAGTACGTTTTGTAATTGCCACAGGCCGTCTGCAAATCCTTAATGAAGCCTGGGACGCCGCTCTGGAAGGGAAGAAAACAAAACAAAGAAAGACGCACATTAGTCAGGGAGATGAGCCAAATGGACCCACCTAGGAGGAGCAACAAAAGCAACACATCAGTGAACAACATGAGGAGAATAATGGAGCAGAGGGAAGGACAGAGAGCTCCCAGAGGCCCCCTCACCCCAGGTCAGCAGTAAACACCGAATATCCAAACATGCAGCAAGAGAGATTTAGGGTGTGGGAAAAATTTCTGATTAATGATGGAGAGCAGAATAAAGCTGGAAGCGTAAACGTTTGAACAGATTAACGTTGGATTAATCAGTTTTAAACTTGACATCAATACGGTGGGAAATAATAAATAATAATTAATAACAAACATCATGACTTTAAAGCATCTAACAGAAAGAGTTACAGAAAAATCTTCTTTCTGCCGACTTTTAATCAGGAAAATCAACCATTATTAGAAAAGCACTTGAAGAGTGCAGTCCTCCGCTAATATATTGAGACTTCTATCTTAAGTTAAAACCTGTATTCACAGAATCTTTCAGATAAGTCATCTGTTCCAGAAGTTTTCTGGCATTCCTGTATCTCTGATTGTCTGATCCTGACCTGTTCTGCCTCTCCACTTCTGAGCCTGCCTGTCCCCATCTGATCTGTTTGCCTGACCCGTCTGCTGACTCCTGCCTCTGTCCGTTTATCGAACCTGGATCTGTTAGCCGACTCTGTCCGGATTAAACTCGGCATCTCTTCGGACCTCTGATCTCCTGGTTCTGACTTCTGAGCACGTCATTGACATCGGTTTTGGTTTCTAGATCAGCGGTCCCAAACCACCGGGCCGCGGACCGGTCATTTTGGTACTGGACCGTACAGAAAAAAAGTATATATATATATATATATATATATATAATTTATTGACGATCAGAGTCTGGGTGATGTTTTATTTTGAAAAATATGAAAAAATTGCGGTATTCTCTCCCAATTCCATCAGTCGGTGCATCTGTGCCTCTTGACACAGGTTAATTCAGTTCAAGACGCATCCTATCTATAACATCCTATCTTTGTGAAGCGGGATTTTCTGCGGTTACAGCGACCAAACCAAAGCTACGGAGCAGACTGGACATCAGGAGCACACTTCGTCTGGCATTTTCTCCGATTAAGCCTAGATGGGAACCGCTTGTTGTTTTATTTTTATGTTGTTTGTATTCGATTTTATGCCAGTCGTATCATTTTACTTGATCGTATATCCCCCCCCCAACCTGGCCGGTCCGTGAAAATATTGCCTGACATATAGCGGTCCGTGGTGCAAAAAAGGTTGGGGACAGCTGCTCTAGAATATCCTGCCAACCTCATCTGCTCAGCTCTTATCTCCTGCCAGTCCTCCGACCACCCATACATCAGCGTCTGGGACTCCGCTGCGTCATATTGGCAGCTGACCAGCTGGAATCAACCTCACCGTCTAGGCGTGGACTTAACTATAAGACCTAGTTAGTAATTCACATGTTCGTTATCATTCACTTCCAGAAAGACATGGTCAATAATCAGCTGTCTTCTCCTGCAGACCTTCTGGCCTTAGACACCCATTCTGCTCTCTTTAGTCCTGTTTCTAATAAACATTTTAAGAAATCTGTTTGTCCGGCTTGAATACTGAATGCTACTGTTCTGAACTTGGCAATAACTTTTGTAGTTATTTTGAAAAAAGACAAAAATACAAACCAACACCAATATAAGCATTGCCTCCTCGGTGGAGTTAATAAGGCCGTGGTTATCAAGTATTCCAGCAAGTGTCTTTATGATTATATTGATTCTTTCTGCTTGGATCTTTTATGACTCCATAGTTTGCAAACATTCCCATCAGAGGACTTTGTTCATACAATATCAGATCTAACTGTACTCACCTTAGCTGCCCAGTTCACCAGCCAGGTAGGAATCATTCCACCAGGGTTGTCGAAGTAGTTCATGAACACTGAAACATGAGATTAATCATTAAAAAAGGGTTCAGAACACAAATTGATTAAAAAAAACAAACAAACAAAAAAATAATAAAAGAAGAAATCAAAAAGATAAGTAAGTTACTGACCAAAATATTAAAAACTTGAGTTTGAGATCAATATTAACTAAAGATTTAAACAAAACACAGCAAGTTGATGGGGGCAAAAGGGAATTTATAGCACTTTTTTAGAGGAAAAGGAAGACATTACAGGAAACTTAAGAATCACATCAAATAACTAAACAGATGTAGCATTCATTTTTAAAAAGTGAATCTAGTTTCAGAGCTTGTCTTCAAGTTTACATCACCCGGGTATCATTTATAAAACACTGTGTGGAGTCCATAGTAAAAGAGTACGTATGCCAAATACCAGAGAATGGAGTATGCCAGAAAAAAATCCTTATTATTAAAACCATGCTCATTTATAGATGTTCGAGATCGGCCTGTTTTTCAGTGTAGTCCTGTTTCTCTAACTGAATGTGCTCTCTTCATCCTCTGACACGGGAGTTGGCTTTTAGCTCGTCTTCCTGGCTGTGTGTTTCCTGGACGGGGCCGCCTGTGGAGCTGGTTGACAGTTGCTTTTTGTATCTATGCCTCTTTTTCTATGTCTGCTTCTGTCTCCTTGAACCCCAGTCGGCCTCAGCAGATGGCCGCTCACACTGAGCCTGGTTCTGCTGGAGGTTTCTTCTTGTTGAAGGGGAGTTTTTCCTCTCCACTATCGCTACAAGCATGCTCAGTGTGAGGGATTGCTGAAGAGTCAATGAATCGATGCAATCAACTGGTTTTCCTTAGATAGAAATTTTGAATCAATCTGACTGGATGATCTGGTGAACTGGAAAGTGCATTGAGATGACATGTGTTGTGAATTGGCACTATATAAATAAACTGCACAGATCTGCATAGATCACAGTCGTGTCTCAAGACTCCACCTCATGTTTGGCCTATTTAATATCAGTTCGCCATGGATTAAATAAAAAAAAAACAACAAAAAAAACAATGATTTGCAGAAGTAACTGCTCCATAGTTGCATCATAATCTTTACTATCAGATCATTTGTGCAGGTCGCCATGCATTTCAATTCATTGAAAAAAGACCAAAACACTTTTTCTAAAAGGCAAGTAAACTCGTACCAAACTAAAAAGCGTACCAAACTACAATATATAAAAGGTAAATAAAAAAGTTTTTTTTACGTCCTTTCTGTTATATCAGTTTTCTGTACCACATTTTGCCCAGTAATGGGATCCTGATCTACTTCCACAGCTAATTGTTTCAGCTTTAGATATGTAAATAACTGTAATTTTGATTTTTTGTTTTACTTTCATTGTTATTTTATGGTAAGTAGCGCGTAATCTAAAGAAAGACACAAAAAAATTCCAGATAAAGATGGTGTTATATAATTCCAGACTGCAGGAATACTGTACAAAATGAAATTTAATGGCTTCTTATTTTAAACATCGGGTTATGATATTGGCCGCTTCTCAGTTCACAAGAACGCGAGTACGGACTCGTGTCCTCACCAAGTATGTTCTTGAGAAGATCACAGGAAAAGGAAAGTCTGGACTTGTTGAGAACGGGAGAATGCAGCATAAATATGGGTCAATTCGAACAGAAGCGTACTGATGACATCACCACCCGCTCGGCTCGTCTGGAGCTGCAATTTATCTCCTGTTATTAATAGTCTCTAGATAATAATAAATTCTGACTTTTTTCATTTAGTGGGGGAATAATAATTAACATTTTACCAAATAAAACAAAAAAACTTGCCATGAGAGCCAGCGGCCAGCTGTCAGCCTCAAGAACAGACAAGTCTGCTCTGATGCATGCTGGGTAAAGAGGCAGGGGTGAGAACAACATCCGGGGACCTTGTCTGTTCTTGGTCTTGTGTTCTTGTGAATTGGAACAGTACTAGGGCTGAGGCTGATGACGAGCACACGAGAACGCACAAGTACACATAGTGAGAAACGGCCATTGTTTCGCCACAATTAGATTCATCACCTCATCTTTTACCCAACCACTAGAAACAGAAATGTAGTTCAATCCAACTGCAGAAAATGAAAATGCTATTTTTTTTATCTTATTTTTTTAAGTCAAGAAATGGAAAAGCATTTCTATTAATCCATTTTAAATAGATAATTGGGACACAATTGCTTCCATAGGAGAGAGGAAACATTTAAATATGTGCACAATTGACTTCTGTTTAAGCTGGCATTTTGTAGCCTCGTGAGACCATCCTGATCTCGCGAGCTTTCAAGATTTCACTCGCTAATCAGTCTGGAGACTCTCCGTTAAAGAAAATTTGGAGCCGTCACCAAACTAACGTCCAATCAGCGTTGGCTTTGAGGCGGGTTGAGGTGTGACGCAACGAGAAGCGCGACAGTTCAGTCTAAAGAACATGGCGGCTGACCGATGAAACTAGCGTTAGCGTGGCTATCGGGCAAGTTTTATTAGAATTACAGAGTATTTCTTCACTGAAAGAAGAGCGAAACACTGCTCTGCAGTGGAAAAACAATCTAGAAATAAGTAAAATTTCCTTAATTTAAGTGTATTTATTCTTAATTTGAGTAGGTAAATGAGATGATTTGCCAATGGAATGAGTATTTTGATACTTAAAATAAGATAATTAGATAAAAATGCACTTGAAATGAGACAATGCAATTGTATTTTCTTATTTTAAGTGTAAATTCTCTTGATCCATTGGCAAAATGTATCTTTTACCTCCTCAATCCAAGAACAAATGCACTTATTTTAAGAAAAAATGACTTATCTTGATTCAGATTTTTTTCCAGTGTTGAGGCTTTTCTCAGAGGAAAAGATGTTTTTGCTCTTCTCCCGACTGGTTTTGGCAAGAGTATCCTGGCTGTTAGTACGTCATATGCTTCGTTGATCTGATTGGTTTATTTGGCCCGTCTATCACCAACATAGGCCAATCAGCTAACCAGTATTTTCGCCCCTTCCCAAAATTACTTCAACGGAAGGTTTCCAGATGGATATGCGGAGCAAATCCATCTGGCGGAGTCAGGTTAGGCATTTTGTGGCAGCTTAAACAGCAGCAAAGATCCCTGCAGTTTGGATTCATATGAAGTGAAATTAAATGTCAGCTAGAAATTATGATGCAATCATAATCCCCTCAGTCACCATTTGTGTCACCAGTTTCTCTTCTCTCTCCAAAAATAGGAGTACCTGTACGGTTGGGTCAGAGTCTGAATGAGGGGCCGAATATTTTAAAACAGCATGTTTTATTGTCCTTTTAAATCACAACTTTTGTGTGGAAGTTGGTGTATGCAAGTTTTAGGCCCTGTTTATGATTAGATGAGTTTGATAAATGAGAACACTGAGTTTTTCTCCATTAATATGGAGGAGCCTGTGTTAAGAATTTCATGTAAATGTATAAAATTGATTAGCATAGGTGTGGCAAGAGGGGATGTTCTTTATAATACTGACAAAAATAGAGGATACCCGGCAACAGAGCTTTAAGGATCACCAGAAAGCTTTTTTTTTTTTTTTTGTCTTGTAAAATATTGCATTTTTTATATTTAATTAATCATTATTAAAGTAATGAATAAAGGAAAAATAATTCAAATCATTAATCCAGATTCAGGTTTTCCATAATTCCCAATAGGTCACCTTTAGTGCCGCTGGCTCCATCGCTCTCCAGGGCGACGCTCTGCTTGTAGTCGTTGACTCTCAGCACACCTTTCTTCTCTGCACAGGCCGTCTGTGGTGAGCTTCTGGCCAGAATCACCCAGATCTTTCTCCCATCGATGTCCAGGTCTCTTCGCTCCCTTACATACACATACTGAAATTTAAGTAGTTAGGGAATATAATCACCTCGAATAACACACTGGAACAAAATCGCAATCTAGATAAGTCGTTTTTTCTTAAAATAAGTGCATTTGTTCTTGGATTGAGGAGGTAAAAGAGACATTTTGCCAATGGAACAAGACAATTTACACTTAAAATAAGAAAACACAGTTGCATTGTCTCATTTCAAGTGTATGTTATTTAATTATCTTATTTTAAGAATATAAATACTCATTCCATTGGCATACTATCTCATTTACCTGCTTAAATTAAGGGTAAATACACTTCATTTAAGGGATTTTTACTTATTATTAGACGGTTTTTCCAATGCACTGCAAAAACAATCTAGAAATTAGTTTTAAAAATTCTTAAAATAAATGTATTTACCTTTAATTTGAGTAGGTAAATGAGATGATTTGCCAATGGAATGAGCATATTACTCCCAAAATAAGATAATTAGATAGTATGCACTTAAAATAAGACAAAATAATAGTTTTTCTTATTTTAAATATAAATTGTCTTGTTCAATTGGCAAAATGTGTCACTTACACTGCAAAAACGATCTAGAATTAAGTCAAAATATCTTAAATTAAGTGTATTTCCCCTTAATTTGAGTAGGTAAATAAGACGATTTGCTAATAGAATTAAGATTTTTACACTTAAAATAAGGTTCTGATAATATAAACTTGATATAAGACGATTAAATTGTATTTTCTTATTTTAAATGTAAATTGTCTTGTTCTGTTGGCAAAGTGTCTAAATTACCTCCTCAATTCAAGAAAGAATGCACCTATTTTAGGAAAAAAATGACTTATCTAGATTTCCATTTTTTACAGTGTACCTCCTCAATTCAAGAAAAAAAAATCCATTGTTTTATGAAAAAATACTTATTTATTTGAACCGAACTGTTGAACAGCCATGAGAAAAAAAAGGATTGTAACAGAGCCAAAGGATACATCTCTGTTTGACAGAGGAAACGGGTACTTCACTTCCCAGTAGATCGCCGTTTGTCCACCAAAGTCCTTCTCACAGAGCTCTGAATAAACACATGTAAAGAGAAATTCAATAAAACTGAACTCCACTTATTAAAATATAACAAATGTACTAATTTACAAGATAATTTCACAGCTCTGATAGCCTTAAGGGAGCACACTAACACTGCCAGCACTATCACTGACGCTGCATTAATTACTTTAAAAGTTATAACTCTCCAAAAGCTGCAACTTACTTCATTACTGGGCCAGTTTTATTTGGTTTTAGATTTTAATTGTCGACGTTTTCAAAAACATTCAAACCAACACATCTCTAAATGCTCTTGTAAACATGCATATTAAATACTTGCTAATAGGAGAAACTGGAGGACCTGGGACCACCTCCAAAGTTAGGAGCTAAGTAAAGTTCTGGCATCTGATCGGATGCCTCCTAAGCGCCGCCTCTTCCAGGGAGAACCGGGAGTCGGACACAGAATTTAGTTTTGCATACAAGATATTTTGGATTTGATTTTTGGGAGCTAGACTTAGTCTGCTGGTTCAAAATGGTCTGCTAGCAGACTCCAAAACGTGTGGGGAGGCTCGAAAATGTTGTGTACAGTGTTAAAAGGGAGCTAAAGCTGGAATTTACAGATCTAGCGCCCCTAGAGCGACAGTGTTGCTCTATATTCCAGTGTCATTATACTGTCACAACAAAATGTACTCTCTGCATTTAACCCATCCCCTTAGGAATGCATTCTGGCTCCAGAGTGGCAGTCCGTGGGAGTCAGTTTTGAACTCACAACCTCAGGATTCAACGCTCTATTCCCTAACCATTAGTCCACCACTCCCCAGTAAGAAATTACCTCTGCATTTAACCAATCATCCTTGGGAGCAGTGGGCTGCCATCATTGGGCGCCCAGGGAGCAGTGTGGGGTTAAGGGTATTGTTCAGAGACCCAGAGTGGCAGTCTGTGGGAGTGGGGCTCGAACTAAGAACCTCAGGATTCCAAGCTCTATGCCTTTACCATGAGGCTCCCACTCCCCACTTTAGGCTGATTTATACCTAGAAACCAGGTCGTCTGTGTCGCAGTGAACACAAATGTGCCCCCGCCCCTTCCGCAGACACTCTGGTGCACCTCTCCAAAATTGTAGGTGACCGCAGACAGTGCTGCAGACAGGAGGCCTCTGATTGGTCAAATCTCCATCCGCTCTACACTATGCATATTTCCTGTTTGGTACCTTACCGGCTGGTTTTGTTTGTATGACCGTCATTGTGGAAAACGACTCGTGAAGTTGGACCCACTAGAAGAGCGAGGGGCACAGATCCCTGCTGTTTTTGGTCCTCATGTCCCTCCATTGTTGCACAAACTTGCCCCCACTTCCTCACCGCCTCGGCCATATCTAGACCCACAGCTAATTTGTGATTGTCCCTCTTGCGTTGTTGCGTGGTATATAATAGCGCAGACCACGCTTCAATATTGGGCATACATCTAAAAAATCTGTGAGACACTGCTGCGGGAGGATAATCAGCCTTTAACAGCCGGTTATGTAAACATAAAACCAGACAAGCAGCATATCCAACTAAGCTTCAACCTAAAAATGGGAAACAAAGAGCAAAATAAAACTCCATATTCTAAAGGTCCTGCAAAAAAAGGTAGAAAACTAAACAAGCAGCATTAAAAGTCTAAGATATGATAAACTCTGAAGCCCTGAGGGAAAACTAGGAAGGAATGGTCAAGTTTGGATGAATCTTTTTGCAGCATGTTTCATGAAACATGTGTACTTATACTTGCATTTGTGTAGGATGTGTTTTTCTTTTTAATTTTACTTATAAAGTGAGGACCTAAGTGTAAAATCAGGACCCTTATTTTGGTCCTGATAAGTTGTGTCGGCTATGGCTTCTGTTGAGGCGTAAAGATGTGTATTCCCTTCAGGTTCCGCCTTAGAAAGGGCTAAAGATTAATGGACGTTAAAACACGGCCTTCAGTCAGGATGAGCTTGTGCTTTCATTCACATCCAGCTTCAGTTAGCATATAGAGAGACTATCCAATCCTGCAGCTTCTGCAGCACATTTGAATCATTTTAACCTAATCAGCTCCTTGGAAAATCAAACCAACGGTGGCCGACATGCACAAAATTAAAGCAAACAACTAAAAGCTGCAAATCTGTTACGTTTTGTTGCAAGTTTGGATTGTATTTTTTTTCCTTAACCCTATAATGCCAAATGTATCGTATTTGATACATACGGTTTCTAAAGTGTTTTGCATCTGAAACCTTTTGCATAATTTAATGGTAAAAATTTTGCTCAAAATCCTATTGTACACAATCAGATATACCTGATAACAGAGGGCAGAAGACTACACAAAAAATAATCTTGACTTATCGCATATTAATAAATTATTAATATCAAAAATATATTTGTTTTTTCTTTTTACATATTTTGTTAAAAGGCCAAATAAGGACTTCAAACCAAAAAAAAGGAATTTTCTGTTTTGTTTTATTCTTGGATCAGGCTTTAAAGGGTTAAATAGCGTGCATCATTCATGTGTTTGCAGCACGTTTGCACCTGTAAGCCTGTATCTGCAGATCAACCAAATGACATCAAAACTGGACCATTCCTTCAGAGGCTGACACTACAGGCTAAAGCTACATGTTACCTGAATGTTACTGCAGACATGCATGTTTGAAAGAAGACACAAATATAGGAAAAATGCTGAAACTGGCTGAGATATTGTGATTTATATATTTTTTTAATAGCATACAGTATGTGTTCCTACTAGACAACAGGTGTTAGAATTCCCCTCACTGGGGTTTTGGTTCTTATACCTTTAACATATCCGTCCCAATGTTTCCGATACATCAAGTCCATGTAGACGTCTGCGCAGAGCTCTGGGTTGCAGCTGCCGAGCCCACCGAAGACTTTGTACTCATAAAGTCCAGTTTCCTGCAAACAAAAGCATTAAAGTTCTGTCTTCCAAATGCCACACCCATAACTGTGAACAACTGCTATGAGATGAGAATTCTGCCAAAGGTTCAGACGACAACAGATGAAAAATACTCATACAAAAGGTATCAATTAAAACACAAACAAGTAAACTACTCTCTCCATGTGCATGTTGAACATTTTGTGTGTGCCTGTACATTATGGTATCATTTTTAACGAGTGAGCTTAACAAATCATACATTAGGTAAGACAAGGCATGTTTGTTTATATTGCACCACTTAGTACAGGACCATTCAAAGTAAGGGTGTGCAAAATAATCGTCATGACGATGCATCGCGATTCTAATTTTTGTGATCTACTGCATCGATTCTGGAAGGCAAGAATCGATTATAAAAAAAAAAATGAACAAATAAAATACATGAATGGTTGTTGCACATCAGCCATTTGTGTCACAAACGTTGTCCGGCCGTGGGATACTGTGACGAGCAGTGATGGGACTAACGGCTCGGAAAGTAACGGCGTTACCAACGCTGTTACCTTGATTTAGTAACGAGTAATCTAACTAATTACTTTCACTGTAACTATAACGCAGTTACCATTGCAGACACCCCGTTACTGCGCGTTACTCAGGTCGCACAATTAACCTTTTTTCATGATAGGACTCGTGCGCTCCTTGTCATGAGAGAGGGGAGGATGAGAATGGCTGATGTATAGTGAGATTCTGTCTTTCAGTTGGGTAGGTGGGTGTTTCCACTGGCGGGTGTTAACGTACAGCACACACAGAGAGATGGAGAGTGAGGAGGACTCCAGCAGCAAAACAGCGTTTTCCAGATGGAAATACCGGTGTTACGACAAGCTGCGTTTCCCCATCACATACGGTTTCCCCTGCATCTCCGCACAGCGCAGGCGGCACGATTCACCGCGCAAGCGACACGAAACGCGCATGCTCGCTAAAGGCGCGTAACAGCCGCCCTGTGCTCGCGCCACAGGGGAACTATGGAGAGCGTGAACGATCAAATGATAGCCTATATGAAGAAAGGGAGAAATCTGGATGGATGGATGGATGGATGGATGGATGGATACTCTGCCTTTTAAACTTACTTTATTTTTTTATTTTAAACATTATTTGATGGCCTTTGTGGCAGGGATGGAGATCCATATTTTATGTCACACGCAGAGTATACATCTAGATAGATAGATAGATGTTGCAGTATCTATAACAACCCAAACACACAGGATTTCAGAATTAGACATCCCCAGTTATTAATTTCATACACTCACCAGATCTGAATGCCCTGTTAAAAAACTTCACATGGCGTTCCCCCCTGATGTCATTTACGTTGAGTTGCAATAAATGCTAAACTCTCTGCAGGTTCTTGTCTTTGTCGTCTGCTCTATTCAGCTGGCTTTGGAAACACACCGCGAGAAGGTGGGGGCTGGGTGGTGAGGGTTACGGGGGCGAGAAACGCAAAGGTAACGCAATAGTTACTTTTACCAGTAACTAGTTACTTTTATTGTGGAGTAACTAAGTTAGTAACTCAGTTACTTTTTGGGAGAAGTAACTAGTAACTATAACTAATTACTTTTTCAAAGTAACGTGCCCAACACTGGTGACGAGTCATATGACATAAAACATGGAGGACATTATGAAAATTCGCCCCGAGGCTCCATCACATTTCAAATCAGATGCTTGGATGCATTCTGGCTTTAAAAACAAAGAAGGTAAAAACTTAATTGATATGATGCACGTAATTTGCAAAAGGGGAAATATACATTTGAATGTTTTCGTTTCATTGGTTTAAAGGACCACTGAGGCCATGTAAACGGCACTGATTATCCTTATTTTGTTATTTTAAGTTTGATGAATCCTAAGATCTTTTTGTCAGTGTGTCCACACCAGTAATAGTAATAATTCTGTCCAGTATTTGTTTTCATGGCAACACCTCCAAAAGTCATTTCAATAAATACAGCTATGTATGAATTCAGTTGCTTTCAGTTATGTATCAATTGAAGACACTATCCAGATCATACTCAGCCACTGGTAAGGGCTGTATCTTTTTCTTACAGTGTTCAGTGAAAATATCGCAATGCATCAAAATATTAAAAGTATCATGATGCATCGTGATAGAATTGCATCGTGGCATGTGAATCATGATTCGAATCGAATCATGACTTCTTTGCCAAGTACTAATTCAAAGTGCTGAGAAAAACTGTAGACAAACAGATTTCTTGTTACAATCATAATTTTTGGAATAGGTGAGAAGCAAACATCAACATCTTGTTGGGTTGAATCATTTATATACTTCACATATTGTGATTCTTTGCTTTAGATTTATGGAGTGAATTTTGTTCTTTTATTTTGAAAGCAAGAACATCCAAAAAGCAAAGAACAGTATTTTTTTTTTTTATTAAAATTCAGTTTACATTTATTTTTCGGAAAATAAAAACAGATTTTACATTTTTTATTTGTCTTTACTAATTTACATTTTTTATATAATATTTTTTTCCAGATTTTTTATTTTATTTTTGAGGTTTAGATATTTGCGAATTTCATTCTTTTGTTAGTGAATTTAACATTCTCTTCACCTTAGGCTCAATACAAACACTCTCTCTTGACGTACACATTGACCAATTAAAATGTTGCTAATGTGCAAGCAGACCAATAGAAATGCACCTTTGCTTCTTACTGTCCCAGAGGTGAAGAGAATTGATTTAGAAATGCAATTTTGAAGGAATGACATTCGTAAAACTTTATCTAAAAGAGAAATTTGATAGAAAAAAAAAGGAAAACAGAAATAAAACATGAAAAAAAAAAAAAACTAAGGAAATTAAAACAATGAAAAATTTAGATAACAAAATCCGAGAAAACAGATAAATTATTTTCAAAACCTGCCAGTGACTCTTTTACGGAAGAGGATTAGGGCCACTGGAAAAAAAAAAAGTTAACTGATTTTAAAATTTTATTTCAGTTTAACATGGGAGAATTCTGACTTTAATCTCAGAATTCTGACTTTTTTCTCAGAATTCTGACTTTAATCTCAGAATTTTGGATCTTACTGTAGATGGGCACCATGAAGGAAGAGATGTGGGAGCACTCAGCTTCACTGACAAAGATGTGAGTTGTTTGAGAGGGCCAGTGACACATTGGTGGAAAATGACGGAATTAGGCAACTTGTTACGTGCCCGAGGGGTCCCCTCATTAATGGAGGAGCAGAAGGTCATTAAAACTAGAGAGCTAGTCTCTAAAACAGACATGGCTACGGCTTGATGCTAACATGTTTGTTAGCTGTCAGAATTCTGAGAAAAAAGTCAGAATTCTGAGAAAAAAGTCAGTATTCTGAGATTAAAGTCAGAATTCTGAGATGTTAAACTGAAATAAAATTTAAAAATCAGTTAACAATTTTTTTGTAAACACAGAGTGTATACAAAAATAAATCTAGTCCTGCACACTGAAGCTCCATCTGCTCCATCGTGCATCGACTCTTCGGGCTTGACTATCGAGGGCCTACTTATGGAATTAACAGGAAGGATTATAAACATAATAGATGTCAGTGTTAGAACTCAAATACAAAATAAAAACCATAAGGAAAGCACCACACGTACAATCATCGTAGGTGAGTTACTCAACTTATAAGTTGTTGTTTTGAGGTAATAGAAAGAAATAACAAAGTTAGGGGTTAAATCAACAAATAATGCAGAATTGTACGAGAGAGTTAGAATTAAGTAGAATGATGAAAAGTTGTCCCTCTGTCCTCCAGCAGCCTAAGCCTATAGCAGCATAACAATAGAGACAGATCAGGATATCCGGAACCACGTGTCTTTAAAGCAGACACTTTAAAGACACAGTGCATGTTTATTTTAAAACTGTCTTAAATTTGAACGCTGACTCTGCTGATGTGTTTTTTACTGAAATAAACAAATGTTTGCCTTCTTCTGGTCAGTCAGTGTGGGTTTAATTTAAATTGATTAAGCAGATTAATTACTTATACAGGCCTATACACGCCATTCAAAATAAAGCAGTCATATTTTTTTTAGGCATTTATAAATACACTGCTAAACAGGCAGTTTGAGGTGCTTAGTTCATGGAACTGGCTTATCCAACTGCCAGACAATAGATATACTGACAAATAAGATGTTTTTATTGAATCGGACGAATAAGTAGCATTGGCCTAATGAAATGGCTATACAGTGACTACTTCTGATTTGAATTCTATATTTTTAAATTAATTGCAGTGTAATTTAAACCAACAGCCTTTTGGGCGTGGAACAGACCGTCAGCCATTCAGGAACGCCCCTGGGTCTCGCTTACAGCCACCTCGCCCCTGTCGCAAGCAGACATTCTTCTCCAGATTTAGATTTCTGTTTTTTTCCGATCATCTGAATAGCTGAGGAGCAAACATTCAATCCCAAACAAATCAGAAATTAAATTTCTGCAACATGTTATTCTGGAGCTGCCTCTAACACAGGATCCCTCGTTAATAACGATTGCAAAAAAATATACAGCATCAATTTTTTTTTTTTTTTTATTAAAAAAGGCAGGCTTTTTTTCCAGAGTGACAATGAAGGTACTTCTTTTTCTTTTTTTAAATAAAGTTGAAAAATATGAACATCCTTTTGAAGATTTATCCATCTTTTTTTTTTTACCTAAAATGACAAAAATACTATGCATAATGTTTTGTTTGTTTGAAATTAAAGAGAAAATTACGGAAGAGGATTAGGGCCAGTGGGAAAAAAAAAAAAGTTAACTTACTTTTAAATTTTATTTCAGTTTAGTACGTGAAAAAAGTCAGAATTCTGAGAAAAAAGTCAGAATTCTGACTTTTTTCTCAGAACTCTGACTTTAATCTCAGTATTCTGTCTGAATTCTGACAATAAAAAAAGTCAGAATTCTGAGATTAAAGTCAGAATTCTGAGAAAAAAGTCAGAATTCTGAGATTAAAGTCAGAATTCTGAGAAAAAAGTCAGAATTCTGAGATTAAAGTCAGAATTCTGAGAAAAAAGACAGAATTCTGAGAAAAAAGACAGAATTCTGAGAAAAAAAAGTCAGAATTCTGAGAAAAAAAGTCAGAATTCTGAGATTAAAGTCAGAATTCTGAGAAAAAAGTCAGAATTCTGAGATTAAAGTCAGAATTCTGAGAAAAAAGTCAGAATTCTGAGAAAAAAGACAGAATTCTGAGAAAAAAAGTCCGAATTCTGAGAAAAAAAGTCAGAATTCTGAGATTAAAGTCAGAATTCTGAGAAAAAAGACAGAATTCTGAGAAAAAAAGTCCGAATTCTGAGAAAAAAAGTCAGAATTCTGAGATTAAAGTCAGAATTCTGAGATCAGAATCCCCATGTTAAACTGAAATAAAATTTAAAAATCAGTTAACTCTTTTTTTCAGTGGCCCTAATCCTCTTCCATTGCAAATATGTTGTTAAAGGAAAAAAAAACTTTTTGTGAAAGAAGTGGGAATTCTAAAAATGTTCCATAATGGTAATTTTGTCCCAAAGCCTGCTTATCCAGTGGAAATGAGTCAGAACAAATTCTGTTGCTGCAGGAAACCTACAGAACCGGTTAGTGGATGTCTACCAGCAGCTCATGGTTCTCCAGTTTCCGGGTTTTTCCACCTCTGGCCGGTAGGACGTCACTGCTGAAGAGTTGGTTAGAAATAAAAGCATCTATGGAAATCTGATGCTGATCCAGGAGGACAGGGATGAGGATGTGCGTTAACCCCCCTCCTTCCCTCCATGCATCCATCCTCAGGTTCTCCTACCTTATCGTAGAGCCGGTGGATCTGGACCCCCATGGTCTCGGTGAAGAGCTCCCAGCCTCCGTCCAGCTGCGGAGCGTCCAGCTCCTTCCAGGCGCTCTGAAACTCCTCATCTGTGAACTGCAGAGACATGACGGCTCAGCTCTTCTGACAGCGGCGGGTCAGCTGAGCTGTCAGCCAGAAGGAAAAAAAACAGCAACAAAACAAACAAAAACACGCAACTTCCGCCTGGAAATACCAAAATAAAACGCCTCTACTCTCGGCTCATCCTGAGAGTATGGCTGACAGCCAATAAAAACCCCTAATAAAATGTTAAAAATGTTTAGAATATTGTAGCAAAATACATGATTTCTACAAAAAAATGTTAAAGATCTTTACCAAAGGATCACAGCGTACTGCGTCCAAACATAATGATGGAAAGTTTGGTGGAAGGAAGAAAATAGTAAAACCACGCAAAAGACAGACTAAAAAAGACAAAAGACAGAGAGATAGAAAAAAAATCAGCTTTTTTTTACTGTGCAATATTTTCTTTAATGTATTTGATGTGAATTGTTGATATAGAAATAAACTCTTTAGTATTTGTTTTGTGGTTGTACATTTTGTACAATATTTGTTTGTTTATTTTTTTAAACTCTTCACTATTATGTAATTCTTATACACTTTTCTAAGGTCCATATTTGTGTCACCATTTTTTTCTACACTCTTTTTGCTGCTGTAAACACCAAATTTTCCCCATTGTGGGACAATAAAAAACATTTTCTATTCTATTCTAAAACTTCTTCAACTCTCGGAGACACGTTCTGTCCCTTCTAGAACAGTACGATGTTTGCACATCTCCTGCTGTATATACCTACAGTACATGCAACTACTGTTTAATTTAACTTTTAAACTTGCAAGCATGTGGAAATTGGACCCAAAATGAATCAAACAGGCTCACTACTTACATGCAGGTTCATTTACTCACCTCTGAGAGCAGAGTTTGGGGTTTGCCTGAACAGTCCTCTAACGGTTTGTTTGGATTTTCCCTCAGATGAAAAGTAACCTTCAGTGACAGACTGCTGCACCTTAAATGCACCAGGGAGCATTATCACAGATCCTTCCTTCCAGCAGCTGGAAGACTATAACCACCACTCTTCCCAACAACCTCAATAAGTCTTACATTCATGCTGATTTTGCAGAGTTTCTATCTTAGTCAGTTAAATATCATAAGTATTTATTTCAGTTCATGTGCTCCATCCAATGCAGATCATTGGCTCTATCCACATCTAGTGGAAACTAGTGTGATTGGACGAGTCATATAACGCAAACACTCATTGGTTAGCTAAAGGAAATCATCAGAAGCAAGCAGGTGTTCTTCAAACTGGAAATGTGAATTGTCTATGCCATGCTACAATGTCGGATTCAGATAAAGATGTTGAAATGTCTGAAAGGTCGGACACAGGCGAGAGCGTATCGGGAGATGGAGACCAACAAGACCTCCCTCATCCTTGGCCCTATCTCAAAGAATTTTTCTAAATAGCCGAAAAATTTAGCTTTCAGTTCATATAGTGGCATCTGGCTGTTTTTTTTTTTAAAGGTTACTTTTTACTTTTATACTTTAAGTAGTTTTGGAGCACATACTTTTTCACTTTTACCTGAGTAAAGAGGTCAAGTTGATACTTCAACTTTTACCAGATTGTTTTTAAACTCCAGTATCTATACTTCTACTTAAGTAACAAATGTGTGTACTTTTGACACCACTTCTCCCAAATGACGTTTTTAAACTCCTTAAATTGAGGAAAATGAAAATGACAAAATTTGACCCAAAACGCCTTTGATTTATTTTATTTTGAAAAACCCAAACAGGAAGTTTGCCTGCCCCCTACAGCTGTGGGCTTAATGCAGACCCCTATACTAGACTGGGCCCTCTGCAGTGAGGATGGCAGTGCAGCCGCTGGCTTTATCACAGAGGAGCAGCCCGGACCGAACCACAACTCTGCAGATCCGATTTAATTTACTTAAAAACATCTTTTAGTGCAACGGGTTGGAAAAAAACTCATGAGGTAATAATTCTTCATCATTTCTCTGTGTTTTTATTTTCCTTATCCTTTAATAATGAACAGTTGGTTAAACTCGGGATGAGTTCACTCCGCTTCCAGCAACCTTTTATTTTGTTTTCTATGATTTTATTGTAGCAGAATCTGTTTATTTTCACATATCTGGAGAAAATTACTTTTTTAAAGAGGATTTTATAACATCTGTGGATATTTATAAATTCATTGAATTGATTTTGAGATTAAAATGCTGCTCATACAAGATAAAACTTTAATCTGATTTAAAATTTTTATTTGCTTTAATCTAAATAACATTTCTCTGTGATTTCCATTATTTTGTGCATATTTGTTTTTAATCAACTTTCCAGGTATTTAACAACAGTATTTTTTTTATAAGAAAACCTAAAATAATTCAATAACTTAACTTGCTGAGAAAATCTAAACAGCTGTTATTTAATATATACAATTAAAAGGAGCGTGTAAGCAAGAAATATGTTAAAAAAGATTTTAATAATTTCATTTTTTAATGCTTATTGTGGACAGATAGTGGAGAATGACTCAAACCATGCAGCTCTCTCAGCTCCCTCCATTTGGAACTTTTTAAAACTTTGTATTCTTTATATGGATAATTAAAATGTGTTGCAGATTTTACATTTCTTTATTTGTAGAAACCAAAATGGACTTGTGTTTTTTTTTTTCAGCAAAGCCATTAAACATTTTATGAGTCAAAATCTCTCAAACATCTTTTTTCACAGTAAGGTTT
The DNA here is from genome assembly GCA_030533445.1 of Cyprinodon diabolis. NCBI lineage: Eukaryota > Metazoa > Chordata > Actinopteri > Cyprinodontiformes > Cyprinodontidae > Cyprinodon > Cyprinodon diabolis. The sequence continues at coordinate 4,050,469 of CM060077.1, forward strand.
TGTTTCTGCTTTCCTGTTTCTGTTTGGATTTTGCTCATATTTGGAGCTATAACCCTTCAAAGATCCAGCGATGAGACTTATTTCTGGTTTCTGTCAGGGGGAGATGTCAAAAAGTTTGCAAACCACAGCCCTCTTAAGAGGCCCACAGCATCACACTGCTTTACCTGTTGATGTTCTAGTTACCGTTTAGTAAACTCCACACGTTGATGTTTATGCTTGATAAGCAAAGCCTTTTCCTAATAATCCAGAATAATAACAAGAATTATTTATGATTTTCCGTCAGCAGAGCCTAATATTTCCAACCGGTGGACAAATTGGGGCATTAATAGCAGAGGGTCGGTTCTTCATTGTGTCCAAACATGGATTTAGTCCAGTCTGCTAAACAAATCGTAAACTTTCTCAAACCTCCAAAGATGCTTTGTATTCTTTTTTTTATTTTTTAGATGCGTTCGAACCATATTTGGGACTGTCCAGATGCTGGTACCAGTTCTGCACTAGAGATTGCAACTTGGGTTTAACTGACCAGCTCAGAGATCGACTGATATTGTTTTTGTAAGGCGGATGGTGTTACCAATTACTCTGATATCAGTCTAACCGATCCCTAATATGTGCTGCCGATATTTGGGGAAGCTGACATTTCCTTATCTTCCTCTATTTACATCATGTGTTAAAGCAAAGCCCCTAGTGCCAAATCTGATCCATAACAGTCATTTATCTGGCCCTCAAGAGCCAAAAAGGCTCATCATGTCATTAAATCTGGTCTTTAAATTGGCTAAACCTAATAAGTGGGCGTAAAGGTAGCAAGTACCAAAGCAAAGTGCTCTTTGTGAAGTAACCGATTAAATCAAGTTTCATTTTTACAGCTGCATCAGGCCCCTTTAAAGGGCTCATTATGCTTGACGCACAGACATAGCATGTAGACAACGAGCCGCACGTCACAGCGTCTGCAGGATTTATACTTCCCCTGGATCTGACTCAGCAAAAACAGCAAGCTGACAACACCAGGAAGTAGAAAACACGGCTGTTTACAACTTTATCAAAGCCTCTTTATGCCGTTTAAGAGCCATATTCATTTCTATTCTGGAGCTTTTCCGCAACGCGTTGATATTGGTGATATTTATAAGCTAAATCACGGGATGTCTGCAGACGTTTACATTTTTGGAGCTCCCTGGCCATTTTTTCCACGCAGGTCCATCCTTCGTAGTTACAAATTATCCTAGGCCCTCCGTGCAGACATTTCTGTACATGCGGAGTGGCGTGGAAGTACAAAATAATGTAATATGGCCGTGCAGACTCTTCGTAAAGCATTTGCTTCACATCATCTCAAGCCTAATAGATGCCCACAATACTTCATCATACAGGACATATAGGCACAGCTCATCTCATGGAATGTAACTAAATTATTTATTCTTGTCTACTCTGTGTGATTTACGGTAACATAACCTCCTACAAATGTTTATAATGTCATCCATTTACTACATTTTTGTAGCCTGTTTTTTAAAGTTCTTTATTAGAAGAATGTAGTCCTAATTTGACCCGCGCGCATCACGTCTCTGTTGCATAGTTAAAGCTGAAGTCTGTTCAAATTCAGCACAATAGTCCAGAGCTCCTTTCCAACCCTGGATAGAGTTCTTACTGATAACCCCATGCAAAGGGAGGGGCTACAATTATAATAGTTTGGATCAAGCAAAATCCTAACAAAGTCAAAAGGTCTGATTGATGATGTCACTACCCGATCCGTCCCATAATCCCGATCTGTCCTGCGAATGCGGGAACAGGATAACTTTCGGGTAGGCAATACTTTGTTTTTCTTAGTTTTTAATTCTTTTGTCTTTTTCAAGCGGGGGCGTAGTATATAGCAATAATATAGCATTATTTAAAGTGTATAAATAAGTATTTTCAGTACCGTTATTGCATTGTTTTCGGCGACCCGGATCGTATTATTCTGCTCGCGCGTGCGCATGACGGATTGGGCTTCTGGGACGGGTCCGGTAGTGACATCTTCTTACTCCCTACTGTTTTAACAACTTTCAGGTTCATTACTGACACCTACTGGTAAGGAGTCTAACAGCTTCACAAAGGGGTTGTAGATTTATACTCAGACATTCGCAGTGTTGGGCACGTTACTTTGAAAAAGTAATTAGTTATAGTTACTAGTTACTTCTCCCAAAAAGTAACTCAGTTAGTAACTGAGTTACTCCACAATAAAAGTAACTAGTTACTAGTAAAAGTAACTATTGCGTTACTTTTGCGAGTGTATGAAATTAATAACTGGGGATGTCTAATTATGAAATCCTGTGTGTTTGGGTTGTTATAGATACTGCAACATGAAGCTATATCTATCTATCTATTCCATCCATCCATCCATATTTCTCTCTTTCTCCATATAGGCTAATGATTGTTCACGCTCTCCGTAGTTCCCCTGTGGTGCGAGCACAGGGCGGCTGTTACGCGCCTTTAGCGAACATGCGCGTTTCCTGTCGTTTGCTGTGCGGAGATGCAGGAGAAACCGTATCTGATGGTGAAAAGCAGCTCGACGTAACACCTGTATTTCCATCAGGTAGAGGAGTTAGTAACGCCGTTACTATCAACGCCGTTACTCCCATCACTGTACATTCGCACCTGTGGTTATACCGTGTTTAAACTTCTAAACTTGTATTCTTGGGGATTAAAATCTGATGTCACATGTATGTATGAGTTAACTGCAAGGAACAACTGCAGATATACAATTTATTCAAGTTTATTGACAGTTCTCTAAAATGATGTTATACTAGATGTTTTTCATTTGAGGAGAGAATTTCCTTTGAGTCTTTAGAGACTTGGGCCACACCAGAGACCTGTGAAGATCTCTGGTGTGCAGTGGTTAAAACTTGGGGTCGTAGCACCGCTGAACTCTCAGAGAATATAGAGAAACACACTCAGTGCTGCTTCCACATCCTCGACCAGCTGCTTACAAACAGATGTTTAGATGACAAAAAAATAAACATTTATTGACATTCAATGCTTTATTCCCTCCATTTCAGCAGATCAGCTCACATGTTGGAATGTTGAACTCCCAAATCTATGGGTCAGGAACGTCAATGAGAGCTTAAGTTTTAATCCTGATGCTAAAGTCCAGAACCAAGAATCCAAACAAGAGCCAGCTAGGAAGTACCTTTCTAAAAGCAGTGATTCTGTTCTGGATTAGAAAGATGACCTCCTGCAGCATCCAGCTGTCCCAAAGCCAGTTTCTCCCTCCGATGTTTGTCCCTCGGCATCTGAATCACAAAAACATGCCGGCAGGAGGAAGAGGGGGGGGACGGTTGTGAAACTGCTTGTATTTTCAAAGCTTCTAGCGTTTCAGCGAGCGCTCCGTATCCTGCGCTCTCCAGGGAATGTCTCAGCTCATGAGGGGCTGAGTGGACCTGCGTCATTCTCCCCTGACTGGGTTAAGAGGCGGTCTGGATTGTGCAAAGAGGTTACATTGGTTTATTGAGGCAGCATGCGGTGAATGCTGGTGAATTGTGAAACATGATGTGGAAATCAAACCAGAAACATCTGCACGGTCGTCTTCTCTGTTGCGTTGAGCAACTGCAGTTGACCTTTTGACTTTTTTTCCCGCTGATTTGTTTACTGCTTGGTTTGTTCCTCCTCAGACTGGGAGACCCTGACGTGGGAAAGAGGGCAGCAAAAGGGAGCCATCTGTAGCTGGTTAACACAGAGCAGCTGGATCCTCACCCTGCCATGCCAGAGGAACTCAACAAGGACACGATGAAAACGCCAGCGTCCTCGGGGAAGCCCAAAGCCGCTGAGCGCCCGCCCATTGCCATGACGACAGTAAACATCCCCCTGGTCAATGAGGTCCAGCTGACCGCAGCCACGGGGGGCACGGAGCTCTCCTGCTACCGCTGCACCATCCCGTTCGGCGTGGTGGTCCTCATCGCCGGCATCGTGGTCACCGCAGTGGCGTACAGCTTCAACTCACACGGATCCACCATCTCTTACTTCGGCCTGGTGCTCCTTTCAGCCGGACTGGTTCTGCTGGCGTCCAGCGCCGTGTGCTGGAAGGTGAGACTGGAGAGGAAGAAGGAGAGGCGACGCGAGAGTCAGACTGTCCTGGTCACCAACCAGAGGAGCATTTTTACATGAACCTGATCTCCTGAATCCGCATAAAGGGGGACTCCCAGGAATGTAATTAGACATCACCGCATTTCTGATCTGTAAAAACGCTCCGACAGCAGGCCAGGAACTGAAGGCTTTGAAGACAGAGTCAGAGGTTTATTTGTCAAACAGACGACGAGCATCTGGATCGCTGGGAACACAGCCAGGAGGAATGTATCACAATTAAAATGAATTACCACTGGGCTCAGCGGTGGAGAGGAAGTCCTCCATTAATCCGCGGCCGCATGTGGCAGCTTTGATTGGGACAGGAAGGATTGAGGAAAAGAAAAGCCCAGGATGGAGGGCGTAAATGGAAATGTATGTGACATGCCGGAGCAGCGCGCATATTGGGACTATTTAACCTTTCATGTATTTTTACTTCTGAAGCACTTTAATCCTTCACATAATTTTTGATATGAAACATTTATTTGTTAAGAAACGTATCTTACTTTACTTTGGAAACATTTAAATATAAAAATCTATTCTTGTGGTTCATTATGTAAAAGGAATAAATCTTTATTGCATGTATAACGAGATGATTTTCAATAAAGCCACAGATCCTCCAACATGGTGCAGATTTCAGGACCAGCTGCTGGTTTTAATGAAGCCTGGGTGATGGAATAATGATGAATCTGATGAAGCGTTGATTGTTCTCCAGGGGAAACTAACAACTTCATGTAATGAATAACCTGCTTAGAGGAAATGTGACTAGTTGCTCCAAGTTATGAAATAGTTTATGGGTTGCCTTAAAGTCTTTAGTTACTGAGCTGATTTAAAGACTGTGTTCTCCGTTCTCAGTGAGGCACATTGAGTAAGCTGGGCATACAGGTACGATTTTCTTTCCAATCAGGTGAGAATTTCTCAATCGGGTCGACTTTGACCCTGATCATTCGTCGTGTAGTGCAGGCATCCCCAACCTCGGTCCTCGAGGCCCGCTGTCCTGCCGGTTTTAGAGGTTTCCCTGCTTTAGCACAGCTGATTATAATGATTGCAGTAGATCAAAAGTCTGTTAAACAGCTTTCAATTAAAACAAGCAAGGAACCTTCTAAAACCTGCAGAACAGCGGGCCTCGAGGACCGAGGTCGGGGATGCCTGGTGTAGTGTACTGGGGTATCAAGGGGGGATTAGCCTCTCATGTCCACCTCCCGATCAGGAATCGTAAGGTCGGGAGAAAATCAAGCATGTTTGAAATTCAGTCAGCCGTCATAAGGTGGTCGTGTGCAAATCGCTCAGAGCGCATGCACAAACAAAGATTATTCTTCTTCCTCTCAGACGAAAACAAAGACGCATGGCGATGCGAGTGAAATGGAGTTCTTTCACACTTTAAAAAATCCAAATCTAGATAAGACATTTTTTCTTAAAATAAATGCATTTGTTCTTGGATTGAGGAATTAAAAGTGACATTTTGCCAATGGAACAAGACAATTTACTCTTAAAGTAGGAAAACACAACTGCATTGTTTTATTTCAAGTGCATTTTATCTATCTTATTTTAAGAGTAAAAATACTCATTCCATTGGCAAACTACCTCATTTACTCACTCAAATTATAAAATAATGAAACTTAATTTAAGAAAATTCTACTTTTTTCTAGATCGTTTTTCCAGTGCAGTAAAACTGACAGACCGTAGTAGCCACGTTTGATCAGCCATGTCTTTGTCCAAATACGTCGTCGCCTTTTCTTTTTAGGGCACAAAATTGCACAAATTGCCAAGGCAGTGCGTTTCACTCTAGTGAGCTTCATATTCCTCTTCTACTCGTTTGGCTTCTGGATAGATGAGTCTGAGTAGCGCCATCTCACTGCGGAGCTCACTGGAAAAAAATGTAAATCTAGATAATAAATTTTTCCTTAAAATAAGTGCAATTTTTCTTGGATTGAGGAGGTAAAAAAGACATTTTGCCAATTGAACAAGACAATTTACACTTAAAATAAGAAAACACAATTGCATTGTCTTACTTCAAGTGCATATTATCTAATTATGTTATTTCAAGAGTAAAAATACTGCTTCCATTGGCACACTATCACATTTAACTACTCAAGTTGAGGGTAAATACACTTAATTTAAGAAATGTTTACTTATTTCTAGATCTTTTTTCCAGTGCTGAGTCCGACGTGGTTTTTAGACATACAGTGTGAGCAGGTAGATCGAATCAGAGCGTCGGGCTGCATAGTGTGAGAACACATTGTGAGCTGTGAACTCTCACTGTACGACGAAACTGCAGGGTTTCATTGCTGTGGCTGAGTGCAATGATTAAAAAAATCGTACAGTGTATGCCCGGCTTAATGGTCTAAGTCAAAGTCCCAATATGTTCACTGTAAAAATGATCTAGAAATAAGTAAACGTTTCTTAAATTAAGTGTATTTAATCTTAATTTGAGTGGGTAAATGAAATGCTTTGCCAATGGAATGAGTATTTTTACTCTTTAAAGAAGTTTTTTAGATTAAATGCACTTAAAATAAGACAATGCAATTGTGTTTTCTCATTTTAAATGTAAATTGTCTTGTTCCATTGGCAAAATATATATTTTACCTCCTCAATCCAAGAGCAAATGCTCTTATTTTAGGAAAAAATAACTTATCTAGATTTCAATTTTTTCCAGTGTTGGTGAAAATTTAATTGTTTTACTCATTTTTCTCATGTCAATTTAAAGACTTACCAGTGATGTTTGAGTTTAAGGTCAACATTAGGAGAAAAAATGTGGAATTATCAGTGAACTGTCTTGTCCTGAAGGTATGTTTGCTCCAAAAACCAACGCGTCTCCATTAAAAAAAAGGAGGAGGGTCCATCCACCTGCTGCTTCCTTTCGTCTGTTTATCTCAACATAGGGGACAAAGATTTTACAGAGGGATTCATGGTTACAAAGAAAAACTCCAAGTAGAAAATATAACCTTAAAAGGTATAAAGAAAACTAAAAAAGAGAAAACTAAAAAATATCTGCATCTCAAAAAAGAAAAAAAAAAAAAAACAGGTGATATTATTTATTTTTTAACATGGACCCAAATCTCTGCAGGGTGATTATGAATCCTTATTGAATCTATGCCATGAAAAATGTAAAAAAATTTTAAAGGAAAACTTTATGTACAAATATTTATGTATATTTAAATTACAATATACATGGAATCGCTTCACAATAAAAGAAAATTTATGCTGGGGAAGATTATCAGTCACCCAGGTCATAGTATTTCCAAAAACAGTAAAAAAAAAAAAAAAAATCAACTGGACTTGGTTTTCCAAGTTTGAAGACGTTTTTCTTCCCATCCAGGAAGCTTTATAAACTCAAAATATTTTTTTTTATTACATTTTTGAATTGAAAAAGCTTCCTGGATGGGAAGCGAAACATCTTCAATCTTGGAAACAAAGTCCAGTAAATAGTTGTTTTTTTGGGGGGGAAAACTACATTAAATAAGCATGTAAGTAATATTTTGTATACCATTAACTGATTGTAACTAAATGGAAAGTCCATCCTTCCATGTAAACCCAGTAACTTTATTTTGTCTCCAATACTGAAAGGAAGTTGGCCTCTTCTGTTTGACCCTATTGGGTTTAAAATAGCCTGGATCGGGAAGCGTATTTATAGGCAGCATTTGCGTTGCTATGCATCGAAGTGACACCAGACACTACAACTAAAAGCTTTCCTTGCGTCAGAGGAGACCCTGCAACACACGTTGTGACTCCTGGGAGCTCACCACCCCTCGGGCGCTCGGATCGCTAACACATTTATGGGACACGCGATGCTTTGAGGGCGTTTGCTCCCCTGTGTCTCGGGTTCAGAGGAAGCCAGACTGAAGCTGGAAAAATGGAGACTTGATATGAAGTTTGACAGCTGCTCCGTGTCAGCGTCTTTAGCCTCATTACGCGGGCTCCTGCAGGGTCTGCGTGCGTCACTTTCTATGCCTCACATGGTTGTCATTCCACCCAGGGCCATGCTGCCGGGTTGGTTTATCAATAAACAGGAGGTAGCCTGCAGGGGTGAAGTCCCCACACCAGCAGATATCCAATGGCAATAAAAGAAATCATTCATTATGGAACAGTTAGTTTAATCAAATCAATTTATAAAGTAAAGCACATTTAGAATGATTTGTCACACTGAAGATGTATAATGCATGCGTTTATTTCTGGTCATTGAGATGTTTTTGGTTCCAGAGATTTATATATATATATATATATATATATATATATATATATATATATATATGTATATATGTATCGATGACCAAATCATCAAATAGGAGGAGCTTTATCCGCTTGCCTATCTGTTTGAATCAAGATTGCAGACCTGGATTTTAGCTGCTGAGTATCTAACGTGGTTTGGGGAGTCCAGGAGTTACGGCTGGGTTATGGTCTCTCTCTGCAGTAATTCTGTCTGTCCTGTCTGTGGTGACGGATTATCCTGACAACAAAGGTAAGGCGAGGAGGCGCTATAGGGAGGACAGCAGGAGGTCAGAGCGAGAGGCCGAGCAGGGAGCACCAGAGACAGGCAGAGGAGATGGCTAGCTGAGACCAGCTCTGGAGCTACAGGAGGACAACAAAGGATGGACAGTTTGATTAGAAATGACTCATCCACCGTTCCTCAAAATGAATTGACAGGGAAGTAATATTCTTTAACTCCACAAAAATGTGTTTTGCATCCACTGGATGTTTGTATTCACTCTTAGTTTAATAGAAACACATCCTTTGCATTACAGCGCTCCTGAACGAGCACTATGTTCCTAACAGAGCACTTCGCTCTCAATCTGCAGGTTTACTAGTGGTTCCTAGAATTTCTAAAAGGCTCCTCTCCTGTGGAACCAACTACCAGTTTTAGTCCGTGAGGCAGACACCCTGTCTACTTTTAAGGCTAGGCTTAAAACGTTCCTTTTTGATAAAGCTTATAGTTAGAGTGTCTCAGGTTATCCTGAGCTATCTCTATAGCTATGCTGCTATAGGCTTAGACTGCTGGAGGACATAGGGACCCTATTTCATCATTCTGCTTCATTCTATCTCTATTCTCCCACTCTGCAGAATCTGTTAGTTCAATCTCTAACGTTCTGCTCTCTCTGCTTTTTCTTCACCTCGTCTGTTCCTGTTTGGCTGTGACTCCATCCTGGAGACAAACATCAGCGGTGCTGCTGCCATCAACACCTTTGTTTATAGATGTTGGAGATCAGCCTGTTTTTCAGTGTAGTCCTGTTTCTCTGACTGTGACTAACTGTTGGGATCCAGAGGCTTGCCCTCCAGAGGGCGTCGAGGATCCCTTCCTGTTTTATGTTTTTTCTGTTGGGATCTGGAGATCTGCCACCTGTCTCCAGCAGAGAGCGCTATGGGTCTCCTGAGCTGGAGCCTCCTGCACACCTGAGGATCATCAGCCCATCAGGAGACCTCCTACATAAGCAGCAGCCAGACCTGTCTTCAGCGCCGGAGTGTTGACCAGTTTTGGTTAGCAGAACCTGAGCCACAACCTGCTCTTAGAATCTCTGTCTGCTCTGGAGAGTAACTCTGATCCTAATCAGTCTCTGTCTTCTCTGCTCACAGGAAAACCCGACTGAAGTCTGTAGCTCTGGAGGAGCTCATGCTTGGGAACCTGCCTGCCTGCCCAGCAAAGCCAAACCTGAAGATTCTCAGTCTGAATTCTCCAACAAGTTCTCAAGGGAGGACTAGGAGAATAACTCAAGGTCTGAACCTCGTTAGCCTGAAGCTAAACCCTGCTGCTGCTGAATTCTCTGCTGGAACCACAGTCTCTGGACCCAACCGGTTCCCTCTCCCCACTGATCAGTCTGAACCTCTCCAGGTACAAACCAGAATCAAACGCTATCAAATCATCGCTGCTACCTGGCTAACCAAACAATCCCTCTCTGCAGAATTCTCTGTGAAACCAAGTCCCGGACCAGTACCAGAACCAGTGCTTTGTTTACTCAGTGTTTGCCATTTTTTAATAAACTGTTAAACTTTTACCCTGCTTCGTGCAGTGTTCTGCGTGTGGGTTTAATCACAGAGACCCATCATGACACTAACTGGATGTGCTCTCTTCATCCACTGACATGGGAGCTGGCTCGGAGCTCGTCCGCCTGGCTGTGTGTTTCCTGGACGGGGCCGCCTTTTACAGTTGCCTTTTCTATGTCTGCTTCGTTCTCCTTGAACCCCAGTCGGCCTCAGCAGATGGCCGCTCACACTGAGCCTGGTTCTGCTGGAGGTTTCTTCCTGTTAAATGGGAGTTTTCCTCTCAACTGTCGCTACAAGCATGCTTAGTGTGAGGGATTGCCTTCGAGTCAATTAGTCGATGCAATCAACTGCTTTTCCTTAGATAGAAAACGTTGAATGAATCTGACTGAATGAACAGATACCTGCACTAGTGGCAGTGTGGACTGGTACCAAGTCCTGCTGGAAAATGAGATCAGCATCTCCATGAAACTTTCCTTTAGAGGTAGGCATGAAAACCAGCAGGAGGCGGCTTTACATTTCCTGACCAACTGGAAACTTCACGCTGGCCCTCAAGCAGCTCGGGTTCTGTCTCTCTCCACTCTTCCTTTAGACCAAGGGACATTAAGCTCCTTTAAAGCTCTCCAGAGTTAGCCTTTGACCTCTGCTCTATAAAGTCAGCATCCCCCAAAAACGCTGACTGAACAAAGATGGGTGCAGAGTCAGAAGAGAGTGTTTCTAAAACATGAGCCTATGCATGAAATGAGGCTGCTGTGTTTGTGCAAGAAAAGAAATATATTGAAGAAAGAGTCCATAGATGAGGGAAATGAATTAAGTTAAAAGGCTTCCTGACGTTTCTCTTTACACCGCATCCACCGCAGAGTCCAGCCAACTGCACATTGCTGAAATTCTCCACAATTAAACATAATGAGCTGAGCTCTCGCCACGTCCATGTGCTTCCAGCGTAACAGCTGCGATGTTTAGAGATAAGGAGGCTCAAACGGAGCTGTTTCTGACAGCTCTTTGACCGACTGGCACAAAGGAAGGGACATTAGAACTTTTGTTGAACAACTAATCCAGACAAAAAAAGTTACATCTGGTTCATTTTCGTTTTACTTATTAGGTTTTTTTTTTTTTTTTTTTTTTTTTTTGGTAAAGCAGTTCTGACGACAAGAGAAACCATCTAAAAGTGAATTGGAAATCTAATTGCTTGATAAAAAATGGATAATAATCAAAGCAACTTTTTAGAACAAATCAGTGCAACAGACATCGATATGTGATCTCTTATCAGCAAAGCTCTGATGGATCAGACACTAGGCGATGCAACGATCCACAGTTTTTCTCTTCCGATCCGATTCCATTACCAGAAATTGGTTATCTAAGAATCCCTGTATTTTTCGGATACCAGAGCTCTGTTTGCTTCATCAGTACTATGAATTGATTTTAAATTACCATGTTTTCCAGACTATAGACTGCACCTCACTATAAGCCACTCCCACTAGGTTTTTTGTTTTTGTTTTTACTGGAAACGCACATATAAAATCACACCCAGCTATAAGTCTCTGATATCTACTGAAATGTCCCCACCGAACCTGTAGGGGGAGCTCTACATATCACCCTTATTGGTATAGCCAACGATTTTTTATTTCTGGATAGATAATCTAAATAAGTGGTCCTTCTAATTGTCATTCTGGTGATATGTTTTCGTAAGGCCGTCCTACGTGCTCGTACCGTTAGATATATTTTTCTGCACATGCGCACTTTCAGGCATATATCTGTGCTGAGCTACGGTTTCAGACAGTCATTGAAGCTCACCTTTCTCACCGTGGTTCTTTGAAAATGGCCGAGGGTCATAAGAGAAAAAGTCTACGAAGTGTATGAGAAGAAAAGAAAGGCCTCAGAACAGGCAGATATATCCCACAATGCTTTGCGCAGAGAGCTTTCCTCGCAAAGCATTATGGGATTTGCTGTCTGTTAGGTTTATTCAATGATGATTATAAAATTAATGTGTGCTTATGAAACATTTGTGCAAGGGGATGCTCCACTCCTGTCTCATGATTCAGTCAGGAGACCATCCTGCCATGTCATTCTGATGGAGCATTCTGACTTCATGAACTGATCAATTGTTCTGTCAGAATAATACTCTGTTTGTAACCATGTGTCATGTTCTGTTAATAAAATGCTCTGCGGAGGAGGTCCAGTGGGAGACTGGGGTTCGACTGTCTCTCCTTCCTGCAGGAATTGTATCCATAATTGTGTATTTCAGTTCTTCTTTTGCAAAAACCTACATTTTATGAACCCGACACTGTCACAAAGACTTAGGGATGCACCTGGTCCTCGATCAGGAGGACAGAGTTGGCTGCTCATATGTTTTGTGATCAAGTCTCAACAAAGAAAAACGTTTCTAGATTTAGCGCTAGGCACATTTTTGAAATTAAGGTGCGAGAGGGGTCTGAAAAGTAGGTCAATTTAGCGACAAAAGTGCCAAATTGTCAACACTGTGTGTTGCAGTTGTTCTTTGAAACTTTGCCCATTGTAGTAAAATATTGAATGACCCTAGGCACAACCCACAATAAAAAGCATTGTCTTAAGCGGCAGGATTTCTTGAAAAGTAGCCAATCACAGACAGTTTAATTTCTCAGGCTGGGTTCACCTAGCCTGGTGACACCATCCTGATCTCGCGAGCTTTCAAGGTTTCACTCGCAGATCAGTCTGGAGACTCTCTGTTAAAGAAAATTTGGAGCCGTTCACCAAACGAACGTCCAATCAGCGTTGGCTTTGAGGCGGGTTGAGGTGTGACGCAACGAGAAGCGCGACAGTTCAGTCTAAAGAACATGGCGGCTTCAGCCGATGAAACTAGCGTTAGCGTGGCTATCGAGCAACTTTTATTGGAATTACAGAGTATTTCTTCACTGAAAGAAGAGCAAAACACTGCTCTGGAGGCTTTTCTCAGAGGAAAAGATGTTTTTGCTCTTCTCCCGACTGGTTTCGGCAAGAGTAGCCTGGCTTGTGGTTGTGTTTTCGTCGTCGCTCTGTTAGTACGTCATATGCTTCGCTGATCTGATTGGTTTATTTGGCCTGTCTATCACCAACATAGGCCAATCAGCTATCCAGTATTTTATGCCCCTTCCCAAAATTACTTCAACGGAAGGTTTGCGGAGCAAATCCATCTGGCGGAGTCAGGTTAGGGTTCACCCTCAAAGTGACAGAAGTTGACAAGAGCGCACGGACGAGAAGGGAATAGGCCACTGCCTCATAAAGAGAAGGAGCATGAAATCAAGCTTGCCCCAATACATGCTGCACTTTTCAGATTTCTGTTGGAATTATAAACAAAATAGTTTATGATTAGGCTCCTTTTGGTCTCAATTTTATAGTTTGGTTTCGGTAAAAGGCTAAGAAATTAAGATTTTGAATGAAGGGCTTATTTTTGTGGACAGAGAAGAAACTTATTTAGTTGACCTAATTTTTTTAATCTCAGTGATTCTTACTCATAGGCTTTTAATACAAAGTGTAAACATTTATATATCCAAAACTTAAAACCTTATGACATAAAGTACTTTTTTCAAGATGAATGCAATGCAATACAGTCATTCTCAACTTTAGATTGCTTCTATTAAATTTGCATGGTTTAAAAGCTGACATCACAATCTCATAGGTTCTCTAAAGCTGCGTCTCTCCCAGCTAAACCTTGATTTGATAGGACCCCACCCAGCGGGAGGAAGTCCACAATCAGAGGAGGCCGTAAAAGCGAGCCAAACCACGTCTTTGAAACTCTTCTCCGTCTCACGCTTCGGGTTCGCTCCTTCCTGCAGGGAGAGGTGTGTCTGCCCGGTGATCCTTTGGTTTGTTTGGATTAAAGCAGAAATGTTAGGAACTGGAGAGTCTGTTGGTTCAACTTACTGAAAACTCCGAAATGAGATGCACATTTTGAGTTCCTGAAAACAGAGGGAGGAAAATCAAAAGCTTGTGCGGACTTTTGTTCTGGGATGTTTTCCTGAAACATGATGTGTGCCTACAGTAAATGCTAAAAGCACCAAACATCTGCAGGTCACGTGACAATCGTGTGAGAAGTTCTGCAGGACTTCCACTTTTTGAGTTCCTTTCATGTGTTGCCAGAGGTTTCTGGAGTGGCTGGTTATTCAAAGTCCCAGAGGTACCGATGGCTGGTCCAACCCTCCGTTCACCACATAATAAAGACAGAGCACTTCCCGACAGTTTCCTCCTTTTTTCTCTTGTTGAATACGAGTTCAACAGGACTGCTGGGTCACAAATCCAAACCCAATAAGACAATATTTTTGTAGATTCTCAACAGATTAGTTGCATAGATCACATTAAAAAATAATAAATTTACATTTACATAGCACTAATTTAGAACACAAACCATCTCAAAGCACTTTATAGAGAAATTTCAACCAGATCAAACAGCCAGACAAAATTTCTATCTAAGGAAAACCAACTGATTGTATTGACTTATTGACTTGACAGATTTCCGTCACACCAGGCCTACTTGCAGCAACAGAGGAGACAAAAAAAACTCCTTTAACAAGAAGAAACCTCCAGCCAAGGGCAACTGGGGTTCACGAAGACAGAAGCAGACATACAGAAAGAATCGGATATACAAAAGTAACTGTCAACCAGCTCCACACGTGACCCTTCCAGGAAACACAGAGCCAAGCAGAAGAGCTCCGAGCTCTGCTTTCTTATCAAATTTTATTTGCTCAAGCAAAACAAATGTAATACGTTTATTTTTATATATAAATAATTTTTCCTACAGCTCATTCCATATATATATGTATATATATATACAGTATACAGACGCACACACAACTACTTCAACAAATCATTATTTAAAGGATCTATGAATAAGGTGCTTGGTCTTCCTAGATATGGAGAAAGGGATATGCCCTCATCTAAACCTTTGCTGTAGAGATGTTCTTGGATAAAATGTTAACATATTTTTATCTCAGTTTATGTTCTTACATGTAGTTTAAAGCAACCCTAACCCTCTGATAGTTCACCATTCACTGATTTTAGGTTTTAAAAAAAGCTTTGCTGATGTCCAAGTGTAATTACAGTTTTCACCTGACAAGGCTTGAAGTTTTAAAGACTGAGAGAAGTCAAAATAGGCTCCTTTGGGATTAGTTTGATGGTTTAAAAGGGGATCGGAGGGGCGGTAAATATAGCCAGTCTCTATGAGGCAAAGACTTTAGAACAGAGAAGTCATGAGGAGTCCTGAGGAGGGTTTTGAGCCTTTTTGAAATTATGTTGTTGTTCCTAACAATTAAATACGCAAAGAACAACAATAATTGGATGAAACCTGGATAAACAGAACAGTAGGAAAGCAATGAAAAATTCCAAGTTTTTCTTTTTTGAAAAAGGAGGAAACAAATATGGAAGGAACTGTAGGAAAAAAATATTTAAATATAAAAATACATTTGTTTGATTTATTTTGCTTGAGGAAATAAAATTTCAAAAAGAAAGCAGTGCTGGAATTTTAATCACCACATTTAAAGTTTATGCCTTTCTTAAAGATCAACCCTTGACCTGAGTTGCCTTGAAGAGAAATTATACAGTCTGGAAATCACAAGAGTAGCAGAATCAGAAGCTTGAATGCTTAGATGATATATAATTGCTCAACAATTGTATGAGCTGATAATAGGAAATGTGGAACAGCTGTGGCAGAAGGAAAGTATGCAAGCTAAGGTGAGAGTACTAGTTAACACCAAGGGAGGTGAACAAAGATACAAGAAGACTAATCAAGGTAAAAGACCAACAGTGATCCAGGAAAAATAAAATCCTCATATTTAAAAATCTAACACAAGTAAAACAAGCTTAATACAAAGGAACCAACCTTTATTTGAATAACTAATGGAAATAATAACCACTAAAATAAATCAAATCCTTTCCAAGGCCCCGGCAATGGCTGCTAATTCTCAGGAGCTGAAACCAGCTGGTCTCTGTATGTAGCTGCGTACAAATGTTTATAAAGTGTGGTACTAGAGTTACGCAGCACAGAATAAAGCTGGGCAATGCACTCTATGATTTTTTGCCCTTTTCGGGCTGATTCTCAGGTCGTGCAAGAATTTTTTGATTTGGCCGACTTTCAGCCTGATTGTGCGTCGTGTACAGTGGGTAACGAGGGTCGATCAGCCTCTAACGACCACCACCCTAAAATCAAACATGTTTGAAATTCAGTCCGCTGTCGTAAGGTGGTCGTGGGCAAATCGCTATGAGGGCAAACAAGGGCGCGAGTGAAATGGAGTTCTTTCTGTTAAATTGACAGACCATAGTAGCCACAGTTGCTCAGCCATGTCTTTGTCCAAACACGTTGTCGCCTTTTCTTTTTAAGGCTTTAGCACAAAATTGCACAAACTGCCAAGACAGCATGTTTCTCTCTAGTGAGCTTCATATTCCTCTTCTACTCGTTTGGCTTCCGGATAGACGAGTCCGAGTAGCGCCATCTCACTGTGGAGCTGAGTCAGACATGGTTTATAGACGTTCAGAGTGAGCAGGTAGATCACATCAGATCGTCGTGTCGCACAGTGTGAGATCATACATACTGAGCTTTGAACTCACACTGAAACCCTGTGGATTTGTTTTACAGTGTGAGCTGTAGCTGTGCGCAACGATTGAGAAAAATCGTACACTGTATGCCCGGCTTTAGAAGTACTTAGCCTTGGTGGTGAGAACTGGGGATGCTGTCTACCAGATCTGCACTCAGTTTAACCTGCCATTAGTCCAGAAACAGGCTATTCGCATTTCTATAAGCGGTTTGGATGTTATCACATCATTATATGGACGTTGTTTGCGGCTTCCTGTCCCATAGAATGGCTTCAGATTGTACCACCTACCTGCAGTAGGCTCAGTAGGTTTCTATCACCGAATGAATCCTAATCTTAACCTTAAGGTAATTCCGTTTTCCGACTTAATCCCACCGACCCATGTGCCGTTTGTCCACTTTCACAAAAATGTGAAGGCAGTCGCCCCCATTAGACATAAAATAAACCAACAGACCAATTTAAAGACTGTTTCAGCACAAGTTGCCCTTTTTTTTGAAGACTATATGCCACATGTTCATGTACAAATAAACTTATTTGTGGAGTGCTGCAGAGTTTTATTTTAGGCAATTCATTTTATATGCTGCCCTTTGGGTTATTTTTTTTTTTACATAGTATAACATTTTATTTAACAGTTAGCAGATAATCTGCAAATTTATCTGCATGTTTTTGGGTGTCTTCTTTTGCCAATACAGGTCTGGGAATAGATGTTTGAGACCTAGATGAGAGCCCAACATATTTGCTCTCACAAGCAGCAACCATTAGCAAGATTTATCTGCCTTTAAATTCAAGTACTGTGCAAATTTTTTTTGAGTGTGTTCCTGAATTGAAGGACCAGATATTAACAAATTTGTTTGATCTTAATTAAATTTTTGTGTGTTTTGAGTTCTGGCAAAATGTCACTATGGTCTGATTAAAGACATACTTGTTCATCTAACTAACTGCAGAAAACACTTACAGACATGAGCTAAAATGAGTGATTCCTTATTAAGTTGGGGGTTGGGGAGGGCAGAGTCTTTGAAGCGCTGATTTCCTCGTCTGAAGCTGAATGTTTCCATTCTCCCTTAAAGCAGGAAATTTCTGAAGCGTATTCATCATGTCTGAAGTTACAGATGGGAGGCTCTGCTTCCAGGCTGAACGCTGATCCACATCTGAATCCTCTTTGTTCAGTTGAAGCTTATGGTGAGCAGCAGAGGCCGATCATCTCCTCCAGGGGAAACGAAAACCTCAGAAAAAAAGTAATGTTGACACCCAGCTTTCCGCCTCTAATAGCATCAGACTTTATTACAACCGTACGTTACAGCCATAGATGCTGAAACACATTCTGTGACTTTTCTTTCTTCATCTTCGCTGGTTTGAAATGTCCTCCAATGGGGTTTGGACTAATTAGTCTGCTTGTGACATTTTTACAGACAGTTTCTGTCTGGTTCATTAAGGCTAATTACCCAGACAGCAATGGTAAAACACATGAGCCACTGGGATAAATCACTGATGTTGGAAGGAGCCTAGTTGCCGTTCATAAAAAGACTGTTGAGCAATATTATGCGATGACTGATTCATGTAAGGAAGCTGGTTGAGTTTGGTTGGTAGTTTGTAGTATAAACCAAAGGTGGGTGACAACTGCCGACATTTATTTATTTATTTTCTGTTATTTTTGAAGACATAATTTCAAGAGGCATTATAAGAAAAAAAACATCTTTAAGAATGTGCAACTGAAACAGTAAACCATATTTATTCGATTATCTCGTAGGTAATTTTCAGTCTGAAATAAAATAATTGATTTAAGTGCTAAAATTACAGTTAGGGTTCTTTCTGACAGAAACATGGTCGCTGTGGAGAAATGGTCCACCACTCAGAAGTGAAAAAGGAGTATCAAAAAAGGGGGATTGCCTTCAAGTTGTTAAGAATCCAATTTGTGTGGATTGTGTTTTTGTGTGTTTTCCCTCCACCACCAGGTGGCTCCTGGTTCTCGTTGGCCCTCTCACACACCTGCGGATGGTTGTCTCATTACCTGAGGACTCTTAAGCTGCTGACTGCCACTACCTCAACACCAGAGCGTTTGCCAGTTTTGGGTACTCTAGCCAAGCTGAGTTTTGCTGAGTCAATCTGCGTTTTTGTCAACCTGAGTCTTAACCTTTGCAGTCATCCTGCAAAGTGGGTGTTTTGGACCTTCTCCCCCTGGAACGATCGTCTGAGCTTCAAATTGAGCTGGGGATTCAAACTGAAGGTTTTGATCTACTTTTCCCCAAAGGATTGTTTGAGCTTCACACTAAGAAGGGGATTCATCTCCACAAGAAACCGTTCAAGTTCCATAGGAAATCTAAGTGGCAGTCAGCTCCTCCGTTCCTCAAGGAAACACCTCAACCTGGGTAAACCCTGTACGCCCTCCAAAGAGCAAGTCAATTACTGCATCAACCCACACCTACTGGATCCAGAGAATGACACCTTTTCTGGAAACGTGAGTCCTGTTGCCTCAATTCCCTTTTGCAAATTGAAGCTCAAATTTCCCTCTGGTTCAACTTACGATTGAAAATGCAAGAGAATCTTTCCTCCGAGGCTATCAGCAAAAACATCAACAATGCCTGTGCAGTATTTTTGACATGATTGACAGGCTAACAAACCTTTCTGTGGCTGTAGCATCTGAGCTCCACTCCAACACAGACCTGAAACAAATGTATGATGCTAGACTCAAATGAGGCACAATCAGAATGACAATAATGATAAGAACAATATATTTAATGGCTGAACACAATGTCCGCAGTGAGGGTGGGGGATTTACATAGTATCGCTATGGAAACCATGTGGGAGGGGCCATAAAGCGGTCAGCAGTGAAACCAACACACTGCTCTGCTCTCATTGCGTACGACTCAATACAACTGAGGTGTTGTTAAGCAGTTGCACTGCAAAGAATGAAATAAGCAATATACATTTACTAGCAAATCTAGTGTTACAAAGTAAAAAAATTACATATGAACAACATGACGATAAAACATGAATCAATAAACATCCAAAAAATATCCAAAATTCAGAGAACATATAGAACCAAGGTTAAGAGGTCAGTTATAAAACCTTGAAAGCAAGATTGTTTTAAATTCTTCAAAGGCATGATTAAGGTGAAGACAGGATGAATGGTGGCTGAAACAATGATCCAAATTCACACTAAGGCTTTCGATAATCTGGCACTGTAAGAGAGCAGTTCATGCACAGGTGGAGTGCATGGGGCGTGGTTAAGGTGCAGGCAGGGAAAGGCAGGTGGCAACAATGATCCAAATTGCTGTAGCAGGGAGAAGATCAGGAGATGACATTGTAAGGCTAAATAACAGCCAGAATCATTGTATTTAAGTAAAATTATCGGAAAATAGCTTTTATATCTAGTTTTTCTATCCAAGTCCCATGCAAATTTTGAGGAAACTTTAAAGGCTGAAAAAAGCAACTTAGATATGTTTCTAAATCAGGTTGGTTGCTTACATTTTATGATGGAATCAGGATAAAGGCAGTAGAAACCCCTGATCAATCATATGAAATAAATATTTGCCATAATTTAATATAAATTAAATGTGTTTCCATCTCCTCTTTAGTGCATTTACTTTTTATTGCGTTTTACTGTTCTATGAAAAACCACCTGAAGCGAGTTAAAAAAAAAATTCTATACATTTTTGTTAGATGATTAAATTTTATCCTTTCCATCAAGCTTTTCTAATGCGATACTTCAAACACACAAAAACATAAAAAAAAACAGATGAAAATGCATCTACTGTATTTAATTGATTTTTTTTCCCTAAAAGAAGATATTTATACATACTGCACTTGAAAAATAAGATAATGTAGATGTTGTTTGTTTCTTTCTTATTTTAGGTGCAGAGATCTTATTCCATTAATAGGTAATTTCGCTTATCCGTTCAGATTAAATTTTAAATGGTCTTGTCTTTAAGGAAATATTACTTACTTTTGCAAGGTTCTGCTATGCATTTGTATTCTAAGCCTATTTTTTTCCTTTACTTTAGTCAATGAAGCCTCTATCCTTAAAGAAATAACTGGCTTAGCTAAAGCATAGCTATTAAAAAAAGACCATCAAATGTTGGTTTTTACTGCTGGCTTGCTTCTCCCAAAGTTAATATAAAGCCCTGGAATAGAAGCTGTATTTTTATGCTGCGTCCTGTATTCTTTTATAGATGCAGATATTTCTAGAACGTTTCATCACTTACACGAAACAGAGAAAAAGACAATGAGAGCTGTGCAGGAAAAAAACGGTTATCATTTAGTCTCATTCTGCAAGAAGGAGAAGACATAACAGAGGAAGAAACTGCTCCATCTTGCGTGTGTCAGCTGGGTTGAAAGTGCCTTAATTGGTCCGTAGCTGATTATTTAGAAGAAGTTTCTGTTGCTTTGCTTATTTTTAAGAAAAAATATTAATAAATAAAAAGCTTTATTTTAATGGTCCATGTGGGAAATAAAAAGACGTGTCTGATTCACCAAAAATTCACTGAACAGACTGATGTCATGGGAGGGGACCTCTTCCTTTGCTTGTCATCTGAGCAACTCCTAAGGTTTCAGCTCAAATATAATTTCCACATTCACCCCCACCCTTCATCCATTAATCACCCTCAGTGTCACGGTCTTGGTTCTGTTATGTTTTACTTTGCTCCATGTTTTCTAGTTTTATTAATTTAAATCCTATTTTGTTGTATTTTTTCTGAATATGTTTGAGTTCTTAGGTTTTTATTTGTTGCCCTCTTGTGTTGGTGTCCTTTTCCCTAGCTCCTTCCTAGACTGCTCTCTTCACACCTGCTCCCAATCTGCTCGTTAGTCCTCTCTTTGTTCAGTCTACCATAAATACTCTCCTTGTGCAGTTCCTCAGTGCTGGTTCCTCGTCTTACTTCGTCTCTCCTTGCATTTCCTTGACTCCACGTACTTTTTTCCCCTGATGTCTCCATGGTTCTGGTTAAGTTTTATATTTTAAGTCGGATTTTGGATTCCTGCCTCTGTTACCTGTGTTGATATATTAAAAACTGCAAGAACCTCTGCTTGTCAGCCTCTGCATTTGGGTCCTAAAACTACAACCAAACCCTGACACTCCAATATTAAACCTAAACTTTAGAGAGCATTTCCAAAGAGGCAGAATCCTCAGTGTGTTCATAGAACCAGCTTGAGTCTCCATTTTAATTGTAAACTCTCTTTTTTTACATTTGTGAATGCTTCGATTGGAGGAGCCTTACTTATTGTCCAAAAAAGTTTGGGCATTTGTCCATAAATTCAAAGCAGGCAAACCTGGAGGATCTTATGAGGAGATGGACCATTCTTCTCTGGTCACATTGTGGTGCTGTAGGCTGATCACCCTCACCTCTAAAGCTGGGCATACACTGTGCAATTTGTTTCGTTGGACACAGCTACATCTCACACTGTATGACAAAACCGCAGGGTTTTCTCAGTGTAAGTTCACAGTTCAAGATGTATGTTCTCACACTGTGCAGCTCAACGCTCTGATGCGATCTACCTGCTCACACTGCACATCTAAAAACCATGTTAGACTCAGCTCAGCAGTGAGATTCGCTAATTGGACTCGTCTATCTGGAAGCCAAAGGAATAGAAGAGGAAAAAGACAGACGTACCAATGCCCTCTGTTAAATATGAAGCTCACTAGAGTGAAACGCGCTGCATTGGCAATTGGTGCAGTTTTGAGAAAAGGCGACAACGTATTTGGACAAAGACATGGCTGAGCAAATGTGGTTACAACGGCCTGTCAATTTTACAGAAATGACTCCATTTCACTTGCACCCCAACCATGCTTCTGTATTTTCATCTGAGATGAAGAAGAGTCCTTGTTTGCGCTCTGAGCGATTTGCCCACAGCCTCCTTACAATGATCGACTGAATTTCAAACAGGTTCGATTTTCTCGCGACCTCATGATTCCTGATCTAGAGGTGGTCGTGAGAGACGGATTGCCCCTTGTTGCCCCCTGTACATGACACGACGCACATCGCACTATCAGGCTGAAAGTCTGCCTGATCGAAACATTGTCTCACGACAGGAGAATCGGCCTGAAAATGGCACAAAAAAAATCATACAGTGTATGTCTGACTTAAAAGGGTTGAATGTAAGGATGTAAATCTTGCAGATTTTTCTACCCTTTGCTCTTATTTAGCATACATGGTCCTAGTTGATCTCTGGAAAAACTCCAGGGGCTGAGATAAGAAAAGATCTTTAGCAGAAAATCAAACCTTTAGATCTTTTCAATGCAGAGCGGCAACAGAAGGTCTGCTTCAAGATATCCAGATATCTGGATCTTATCTCTAAGGTTGCCCCAGAACCCTTTTTTTTTTTTTTTTTTTACTGTTTTGTATTTTCAGGACATCTTTCCTTCAGTCTATGGTTTATGTTTTTGGTTTCTCTCTCACTAAATTAGTTGGCAGCAACAGAGGAGAGCCAGATGTGTGTTCAACTTTGAGTGTAAAAACGTGTTATCTGTGTGCATAAACATCCTTTTAGATCCTCAAATATTCCCTCGGTTTCCTATTGTTTCTGTTTTGTCATTTTGTTGACACTGGTCAAGTCTGTACAAGTTGTCAGGTTCATTTTATTCTGAAATTCAACAGAACTCTTTCCCTTCTGTCCTGTTTGGCTTTTGTATTCCTTGGTACTTGACACAGATTTACTGCTGCAAATATTCTGCAGTGTCGCACAGCCTCCCTGGACCTGTATCTTTGCTGATGTGAGTGTCTGCATTGCTTATAATGATTTGGGTTCCTTGCGGCACTATCAGTGTGAGCAGTAACCTGACTCCGCCAGATGGATTTGCTCCGCATGTCCATTTGGAAACCTTCCGTTGAAGTAATTTTGGGAAGGGGTGAAAATACTGGTTAGCTGATTGGCCTATGTTGGTGATGGACGGGCCAAATAAACCAATTACATCAACAAAACATATGACGTACAAACAGAGCGACGACAAAGAGCCAATTTGATAGATCAAACTCTTGCCGAAACCAGTCGGGAGAAGAGCAAAAACATCTTTTCCTCTGAGAAAAGCCTCCAGAGCAGTGTTTTGCTCTTCTTTCAGTGAAGAAATACTCTGTAATTCCGATAAAACTTGCTCGATAGCCACGCTAACGCTAGTTTCATCGGCTGAAGCCGCCATGTTCTTTAGACTGAACTGTCGCGCTTCTCGTTGCGTCACACCTCAACCCGCCTCAAAGCCAACGCTGATTGGACGTTCGTTTGGTGAACGGCTCCAAATTTTCTTTAACGGAGAGTCTCCAGACTGATCTGCGAGTGAAACCTTGAAAGCTCGCGAGATCAGGATGGTCTCACGAGGCTATGTGAGCAGGGCATGATATAACCTGATGGACGTTCTCTGCAGACTTAACCACTGGGAGAAACAAGCAATGTGATTGTGCAACAGGTTGTTCTTTTAGGTCATACTTTACCAAAGGTTTGCCCCAAAACAATAAATACACTGCAGGTAATGAACGTATGAGCTCCAGCTGTAAGGAAACATAGGAAGGAAGGAGACGGCTAACAAAAAACCCCCAAAAAAACTCATATGATTTCCTGATCTACATCTCCTGAGCAGAGGCTAAATCGTAACTCAAGAGTTTTGCCTTTCAGCCCTTTTCCTTCAATCTTGATCCATCCTGCTGGTTCTCTGATCATTATGACTCCAAGAAACTCCTGAGTCCTTCCCTGCTCCACACTCAGACCCAGCTCCCATTGACTTTCATGGCTTAAAAGATGAAAACAGAACCACATCATCTGCATAAAATAAAGTTTAAACATTAAGGATACCAAACCAAAGGGATCCATTTTATGCCTCTCCAAACCCTGAACAATCATCTCAGTGCAGGGACTAAAACCACAGCTTTAGCCTTGGTTTTAAAAAGACCACAGTAACATTGTTTCCCTCCACCAGCTGTTTTTTTTTTTTTTGTACACTGCAAAATGTGTCCATCTAACCGAGTCATTCATTTACCCGAAATGTCTGATCTTGTATTGAGACCAATATACTAATTAAAAAGCTGATTATGTTAGATTATTCATCTTCCTTGGAGAAAATATTACTTAAAAATTTTGTAATAATTTGCTGAGGATATATATAATGATTTCAATTAAATTCAGTTTATTTATACAGTATAGCACCAATTCAAAACACGTCTTCCCAAGGCCTTTTACAGAGACAATTCAACCAGATCATACAGTCAGATTGTTAATAAATTTTTTTAAATAAGGAAAACTGATTGCATCGACTTATTGACATGCAGGTCATGCTCCGTCTGGACGAGCAGGTAGAGGCAGTAGGGATTCACTTGATTTTTATCATTGACTCTACATCATCTAACAGTGGACATTGGAGAGGAAAACTCCCTTTTGACAGGAAGAAATGTCCAGGATAACCAGACTCGGTGTGAGCCGCCATCTGTCGAGGCTGACTGGGGTTCAATGAAACAGAAGCAGACATAGAAAAGGAACATAGAAGCACTGATCCATAAATACTTTCTATATTAGAAAATGGAACAGTAAACTAAAGCTAATCGGGCGCTCTGTCTATAAAAAAAACAGTTGAGCCGATGAGCTCTGAGTCGGTTTCCATGTCAAAGCGATGAAAGAGAGAAGATCCTGTCTCAGTAAAAGCTGAGCTCATAGATAATGCATGTCCAGGTGAGAAACAGGACTAAACACTAAAGAACTGCGGTTTCATACTGCACTGGCAGCCTATTGCACTTATTTTCAGGGTTCGTACGGGTGCTGGAAATCCTTGAAAATGCTTGCATTTTGACGTTGTGTTTTCAAGGTTTGAAAAGTGCTTATATTTTGGATGAAATGCTTGAAATTCTAACTATTTCTTTCGCAACAAATCCTATACCTACCTATACCTATCTAAGTGAATCGTGTGTTTATTAAATGGAGAAATAAAATGTTGGAGAGCCTGAAAATGAAACCTGCTAGCTTATGTGTGACTGCGATCTGCCAGTCTATTTCCATGTGTGACTTCGCCCCCATGAAACCACTACGGCACCATGCCGGGAGGTTGTCGTTTCAATGAACGTTGGCTGGAAGATGAAAAATACAAATTATGGATTAAATGGGGACAAACCCCACGAGTTGCCTCTTGTAAAGTCTGCAAAAATGATGTGCAGCTTTTCACAATGGGCGAGTCTGCGCTCTCGAGTCACATGAAGAGTCAGTCATAGACTTTTAAGTAAGCCAACTGAAGTAGCATAGTACACGTTAACGTTAGCGCCTATTTGTTTACGCTAGTAACTGCTAGCTAGGAATTCACAGGCTAAGTTACTGAGTGACTGAAAGTACGGTGTGTTAATATAATGTTAGTATTGCAGTGTTTCCCGCAGTACTATCTTGGCGGCCGCCTCGCCAAACTCACGCTACCGCCTCGCCAACGTTCCAAAAAAAAACCAAAACAAAGTTTTAATTCATTGCCAGGCCCAGACCTTAAAACAGCATTGATAACTCTACGGCTGATAATACTGAATTGCGACACCCTCTGTTTAGTTATATTACTACGCCATGGCAGAGGAGTAATTTTCTTTGATTCTCCGAGTAATAATTTTGACTGCATTGGTATGTAATTTATGCATGTATGTAATTTACGGTGGTGTAAGGTGCTGGAAAAAGTTTTAAAATGGATCTTGAAAGTGCTTGAAAAGTGCTTGATTTTGACTTTGGAAAAGGTGTACGAACCCTGTATTTTGAGAAGATTCTTCTTCAAATAAGATTAATAATCTAATATGATCTGCACTTAATAGGTATGCCATCACAAAACAAGATCGAAAATCTTTTTGGCTGGATCTGATTTGGTTAGAGAGATGCTTTTTGCAGTGGATAAAACTTTGGGAAGCCTTGCATGCACAGAACACGCACCAAGCCGCAGAAGCTATTAAATATGAATTCCCTCGATTCTTCCATCACTAAGTGAATGAAACCACACCCTAGACCACTTAACGTCACTGAGGGCTGCAAAGTGTAATGAAAAAATGAGAAACGTCCATCTGGGGAAAACATCCAAGCAACAAGTCACAAACCCTCAATTGAGGGAGTATCTTTGATGAGAAACAAATAACCTTTTTTTTTCTGCAGTGTGTGAGCCAGACCACCCTGAATCCTGATCAACAATAGATTAGGTCCGACCAACACCACCCTCCTCCTCCTCCTCCTCTGTGAGGGTAAACAATCAGTGGGAAAACCAGCAGGGAAGGCAGAAGTGTTTTGATGATGTCTGTTTTTTTTTTCTTTTTTATCAGCTGTGGACATTCCTCTGAGCGCTGCCAGGCGAAGAGCACACAGGCTGTGGGAATGACGTAAACAACACAATGGCGAGGAGTCAGTTTTACGGCCCCTTACTGATTTAAGCTGGGTGTGAACCGGGGCTGCAGAAACGACATGAATATGAAGGAGTTTTATGATCAATCAATGGGACTCACTGCGATAATAAACCCAGGGAAGAAAGAAGCCTCCAGTTTCCATAAACTCTCCCTATGATATGATAATATTTCAGTTGAGATTTATGTCAGCAGTTTCCACGGTTCTGATCAGACATAATTCACATAAAAACAGAATCCTCCCAAACATAAATCATATTTTTTTCCAGTTTTTATATATTTTTACCACATTGTGGTGTCGGCTTCAGAACAGCCTGGATAAATTATTACATCTCATGCTTTAGTTTTAATGTTTCAATTGTTGTATGTAAACATTTTAGACAACAGTGTTTTTCTTTCCCAGCCAAAGTGCAACATGTGTGCCTGCTAGCTAGATATTTTTTTTACTGTTTTTAAACCTGGAGTCGAAATAGGTTTTATAAACATTTACTAATTTGGGGATAATTTTACACAGAAGGCTTTCAGAAAGTTCAGTGGGACAGAAAAGCTTCTTCTTCTATAATCAGAAATCTTTTTAAGTTCTCTCCAAACTAGACATTGGAAAAGTTGAAATATATGTTAGTACTTTTTTCTTTAATAAACTTTTCTTAAGCAGGAAAGTTAGATGATATACCACAGGAGTGGTATATTCATTGAATAAGCTATATTAAACACGCAGAGCTTGCATAACATGTTTTAGTCTCTGCTGACTAAATTAAGGTGGAAATTGATTTTTTTTCACCATTTACACAAACTTTTTCAGACAATGTGACAGTCAGGTGGGTCTGTTAGAGAGAGGAAACCAGTGACTCTGGGAGGAGGAGGTTCCCACACCCAGAAGAAGAGACGCACATCACTCTAACACAAACAGTCCACTGCTCAGGAAGGAAAGAGCTCTCTTTTGGGCCTTTATCAGATCTGTAGGATCCTCAGCCTGTCCCTCATCCACTGCTGTCAGACCCCCCCCCCCCCCCCCTTTGCAACAGCACACATGATTGATTGGCTTTTAGCTTCATTCTTTTGAACTGTTCTAGTTTTAACATAGATGTCTGTAAATACTAATATTATCATGGATAAACTTTCCTTAATCTGTTTTCGATCACATGTTCTCCTACTAACACGAAATAGATCAAGAAAAATAAATGTACAAATTTCACACATTGCACAGCTACAGATCACAACAACCCACTGCTTCTGTGTGCACGCAAACTTAAATATGGATTTCTATATATATGAAGTTTCCTATTTTATAGGGATGTCCCAATCAGCATTTTAGGCCTCCGATCCTTATCCGATCTTTGAACCTCAAATCCGATCCGATTTCGAGTCCCGATCCGATATTTTGCCTTTAGTATTGTAATTGATCAAAATCAAATATATTTTGAGCAAGTAACCCATCTTTTTATTAGACTAATATTTTATCAAAAAGCATTACTATTATTATTGTAAATCCCATTAAATAAAAATCTTACCCTTAAAGCAACAGTGTGTAATTTTCAGCGACATCTAACGTCCAGACTGCAGACCGCAGCAACATGAACATCTCCCCCCCACCGCTTCTCCCCCCCAACAGTACGGCGAGCGTTACGGGACAAAATGTCTTCCACGACGACCGCATCACCTACCTTCTCAAGTGATGAGGTTTGTGTACATAGATCATTTTACAGATAGTATTCCATTAGTCTGTGTAGGGTATAGATTGTTCAGTACCGTCTCAGTTCATCTCTCTCAACTTGCCGTAGTTACTTTCGAGCGTAATGGGCGATCTCGCAATCGCTAGTTTGTTGGCTCTGCGCTGCCGTAGCGCAAAGATGTCTGCCTCCATGGCTGCGAGACCCGCTCCTATGTAATTATAAATAACGAATTCTAAGGCAACGCAAATATTAAGGTTAAGAGGCTGAGCTCGTAGATGATGATAAATAACATAGTTATGTATAATATATTACATTTCTGACTGTATATCCCTGTAATTATTACACACTGTAGCTTTAAAGGCATACTATGCAACATTTTTCAGTTAATTAATGTGTTCCATAACGTTTTGGATGATTAAATGAGTCATTTCAGGTTGAACAAAGGTTTTCTCGGCCGCCCTGGTGGTCTGTGGGGGAAATACCACACTTGCAATTGCAGGAGCCCTCGGCCCACACCCACAGGCTCAGAAGTCTCGCGAGAGTCGGTCTTGCTTTACGGCGAGAACTGCTACACACCCCCAGTTAAAAGCATGCTCGTTGCTAGCACAGTGGCGATCTTTGTGCAGTTATCATGGCGGAACCAGCGTGAAAACAGCGAAAGCCCATGTCGGAGCAGGCAAGAAAGAGGAAAAGGGCTCCGGACGGCGAGAGCTAAAATAAAAAGAAGGCTGCAAGGCTGACGCGGACCTCACGTTTCTGCTGCTGCGATTGTAAGTAACATTGGAATGGTTTCTCTCTCTGTGTGTGCATGTTCATATTTTCACTGTGTTAGTCATTCGTTGCGTTCGCCTGTCTGCTAAGCTCAAAACAACCGCGACTGGCTTGACGGAGAAACCCGGAGAACAGCTGAGTATATTTACTACAGTGCACTTTTACTTTCGCCCTCTGGGGGGAGCCTCGCTGGAAAATCAACACCGGTTGCATAGTATACCTTTAAAAGGGCAGCTTCAATTTAATATTTTAGACAAAAGTAAAAAGGAAAAACACTGACTTGGTACAGTATTATCCAAAAGAAAGTGCTATCCAAGATCCACTTTTAGCTTAACAAGTGCTTAACATCGGCTGCCATAAAGTCAATAAAAATAAAGTACACTGATCACTGAGAAAACATAAAATGCATTTGCTCATCTTAAATATGGTGTAAACAGATTGACAAATAGTCACATTTAAGTAAATTAATTTGAAACATCTAAAGCCAACTTAAACTATAAACAGAACTCAGTCAAATGAATTCAAAACGTTGGAACTGCAACTTAAAAGTAGCTTGATCACTGAAACATGACAATCAACGAGACCATTCTTCAGTTATGAACAAATACGTACGTAGTCCTAAAAACAACTAAACAACCACCTTTGCACCGCCGCGGATGTTTGTATTGCACAACTACCGTCAACCGTAACTAGCGGGCACTTTACGGCAGTTGCCGTGAAGATCGGCGCGACTAGTCAGGTAATGTAGCCGAGCTCCGATCACAGGAAAAAAGGAAAAGATCGGGCCGATCCGATCTTGAGATCGGGATCGGGACATCCCTACTATTTTAATTTGACTGTTTGCACCTAAAGACATTTATTTTGACACAGGAATGATATGTTTGGAGAACAGAATTGCTTTGGCTACTCTTCCGCCAGTGAAAGACCACACAATGGTTCCAGTGACCTCAACATCAGCTCAGGCAGGGTCATGTTGGAGCAATTTATAAAAAGCATGAAGCTCCTCCACTTGTAGTTCTAATAACTTCAGTTTTTTTTCCTCTTCCAATTACTTAATTCAGTCATGTCAGAATGCTCGTCTAAAATGTTTTCTCACATTTTAGACGAGCAAAGTTTCTGCACCTGCACCATCAGATTGGGCTCACACAGGCTATGGTGTGGCTGCAGACTGGGCGCCACAAGGAAACTAAATCATCGGTTTTTAAACTCCTGTCAGCCGTGGTGCAGTGGAGAGGGGCTACCAAGGCTGTGAGGCACAGCAGAACATTTTTCCAGACACAGCTGCAATCTAATCTCAAGATGCAGGAAATAGACCAGTTAAGCAGGAAAAATCAAACAGGTGCTGAATCACAGAATTTTAACCTAAAGGTATAGTGGAGGACGTTCTTTTTCTGGGTGGATCATCAAAATAAGTGGTCCTCCTAATTGTCATCATTCTGGTGATATGTTTTTGTAAGGCCGTCCCACGTGCTCTGACATAGTGGAAAATTACAAATCTTCTCTTGGAAAATAAGCTGGTATGAGCGATGCAAACAGAGACTTTTAAACAGAGCATGCACGAGGACAAATGTGTTTGTGCACGCTCTTGTCCGCGTTTAATAGGCACAGTACAGGGTTGTGCATGTGCAGTCTTTTTTTTTTTTTTTGCTTGAAGATTAGCATCAATAATGGCCGCTCACTGGCGCAATGGGTAGCACTGCTGCCTTGCAGCAAAAGGTTCTGTGTTCACTTTCTGGCCCGGGGTCTTTCTGCATGTTCTCCCTGAGCATGCTTGGGTTCCTCCCACAGTCTAAAATCATGACTGTTAGGTTAATTTGCTTCTGTAAATTCTCCTTAGGTGTGAGTGTGTGCTGGAATGGTTGTTTGTCCTGTTTGTCTCTGTCTTGCCCTGCAATGGACTGGCGACCTGCGCAGGGTGTCCCCCGCCTCTCGCCCGTAGACAGCTGGAGATAGACACCATCACCCCTCGTGACCCGCTTAAGATAAGCGTGATGGAAAATGGATGGATGGATGGATTAGCATCAATAAAATATTGGATATGTGGAGTTTAAAATATTGGTTTATTCCTTAGATGCCTAGTGTTACTAATTAGCACTATACTTAAATATGCACTAAATATGGGTGGAAAGTTAAAATTAATAACCTGTATTTAATCAAAGATCTGTTTGACAGCAAAAACAAATAAAATCTTTTCCACAACTTCAGGCACTAAGGGGATAAAATCCTCAAAAAAAAGAGTTTATGTAGATTTGTTTACCTTTCCATATTGGATTTATTCAGACTATCTTCCCTCACTTGTTCCATATTAAATGTCTAATCGTGAACAGTGTGAATAAATTACAGGACCTGTTACACAATGCCAGTTATTATGATAGAATGGTGTTTTCGAGAGTCCAGCCCAGCGGGAGCTCCTCTCAGCTGTCTCCTGCTTGTGTAACAGCACCTCCTTGCTGACCTCATGGAACATCTTGGCAGTAAGTCTGGCTGAGGACACAAGGAGGAGAAGGAGGATCACGTTCACCTCCCTCATCTATGCCCTCTACCCCACAAACCAAAGCAGGCTTTAGAAAATATTTCCCCCTCACAATAAGACTGGATTTATTGTAAGGACAAATATATACAATCATAGATGTGTTACTAATTAACTTACAAACACGGTAATAACTATTGAGGCGTACTCTGCTGAAACATATTCTAGACCATGGGCGGTTCTAGACAGGGGCCAAAGGGGGCCAGGGCCCCTGTAGATAATGTCCTGGCCCCTGTTATGGCCCCTGTACTGAAAACATAATACTCAAAGAAACTCTAAAGATGATATGCCCTGCAACAAGCATGGTTACTGAAAGGTCCTTTGGATCTATTTCATTTTTTTCTTTACAAATTGTATTTTATGAACTATTTAAAAAACAATAAGGTGATGGCTTCAGTGGTATTGAGATATGATGCCAGTTTTCATCTGCTAAATTTTTTTTCCAAAACAAATTAATAACATACTCAATTTTTTTACAGCTCAATTTAACAGATTTTTCTTGAATTCTAATTCAGATTTTATAGAAAACTGTAATTTCAACTTAAATTAAGTCATAAATACTGTATGTACAATTCCAAAATTCTGAATGTATATTCACCTAAAAAGACTTTTAGAATTTTAATTAAACTTAATTGAATAGAAGTATCACCTTATGCAGCTATCCTGTTTTTTGTTTCATGCTTTTCTGTGCCCCCATGAAAACACGCTGGCCCCCCTGGTACATTTGGTCTAGAACCGCCACTGTTCTAGACCATTGTTTTTCATGATGAGCAATTAACCCTTTTGTAACCTGCAGAGACTTTTGACTGTTTATTTGATATTGATTTAGGATCATTTAGGGAATTCTGTGAAGGGAAGTGTCAAGAAGTTTGACTAAAATTTGCAACTGCAGACATGAGAAAGACAAATGTCTTCAAGAGAAAACTGTGAGCCAAGAAATGGGGCATTTTCCAAAAGGACAAAAGCTAAATCATGTTTTAAATTCAAGAAACCGACCTGCAAAATAATATCGAAATGGAAATGATACTTCAGCGAACGGTGCAACAAGGACATAAAACATGCAGAAGAAATGATTTGACAAAGATACAGGACAGAGAAAGCAGGGAGTATTTGGGGATTTCAATCTCTAGAAAATAAATAAATACAAACAGGCTGCAGCCGTGAAGGAAGTGAGGATCTGAGACAGAAGTGGAAATTACTGAAAATTAATAGATACAAGAAGTGAACATGGCTGAGGAAATCCAAACTAAATGGAAGTTCCTACGACAGAATGTAGTCATTTGGAATGAAACATAAATGGAACGAGCCACTGCCATGAGCTTGGCGTTGATGGCTGGCCTGATTACTCATTCCATTCACCTGTCTAACTCTGCCCAGTTGCTTATTACCACTCATCTGATCCACCTGCTTCTGCCTCTACTTAATGTACTTGCATCCATCTATCAGGGCCAGATTATCTTGTTTTCTCTAGCTAGTGCCTTCCCCACTGCCATCAGGCAGCTGAACCTTTGAAAAAAAATGTAAATGAAGTCACAGACTTTGAATCACAATGATATTGCACTCTATATATTTATCTTAAAATGCTGTGAACTTCCAAATCAATGCGTTTTTTCACCATGTTTTTTTTTTCCCCGCACTGTTTACATTTGATCAATGCTGCACTTTATGGAACTGCTGCTCATTGTTCATTTCTCTGCTAAGCTGTTCTTCATTTACTGTCTGAAATCTGTACAAAAAGAAACAAAATAAAAGTTGCCTAAGTCTAAAAAATTTCTAAGTCAGTGGTGGGTGTTGTTTCTGATTTCCTAATCCCGACCTGTTCTGCCTCTCAACCGCTGAGCCTGCCTGTCCCCGTCTTAACGGGCTGCCTTAACTATCTATGCACTCCTGGAACCTTGTACCTGCCTGTTCCTGTTCAGTATCCCTGACTGGGAGTCTGACTCCTGCTTGTCCTCCACTGCTGCAGCATGTGGGACACCCAGGGCGGCGCCCATCGCATCCTGTTGGTAACCCACCGGCTGGATCCTACCTTGTTCTCCGGTGTTGGACTGAACTGTTAAACCAGTGATAGACGCCCTAGCAGCTGACACTGCAGATCCACAGCCCGCTCTGTTTTAATGAACGCTTTTTGAATAATCCCACTCTCTGTCTTGCCTGAATATTAGGTCCTCGGTTATGAACTCTTGACAGCCAGGAGAACTCTGGACAGCATCGGCCATTGTAGACGAGAAACCAGAAATGTTAATCGGACGGGTCTATACGTGACTTTGGTCATTCACCTCTGACTTTAATGGGCAACCGTCAAAGATGTGGTATTAGTTGCCTTTTTAATGCTCAAAATGTGATTGCTGTGGATGCAGCATAACCTCAATAGTATTATAATGTCCTCTGCTTGTAGTGTTATTTGCAAAATGTATTATATCAAATTGTCAGGTTTATTCAATGATGATTACAAAATTAATGCATGTGCATATGGAACTTTAAGAAATGAGATGCTTAACTCTGTTTACTGCAAACTGTTATGCAACTTTGGTAGAAAACTGCTGATGTTTGTGCAAGGATAATCACAGTTATCGGGAGACCACTCTATTCTGTGATGAAATCAGGAGGAGCATTTTGTCCTATGACCTGATCAATTGCCTTGTCAGAAGAACACTGTTCTGTAACCCACCCCATGTGTTATGACCTGCTAATAAAAAGGATTCTGCTGAGGAAACCCACGAGAGAGCAGATGTGGCTGAACGTGGCTCTCTCCCTCTGCAGAGGCCAAAAATCCCTATTCTCTGCGGACTCAGTTTATTTATTACGTTCAAAATTATACAATTTTGAACGTAACACAAATGCATCCTATATCCCAACATTGTCACTGTCCCAGCTCCTGTCCGATTTGCTGAATTCAACTGTTTCCTGCTGGGTGACACAATGTTGTGATGACTGTTGATGGAAAGTGACGTGAAAGTCACATCCTTTTCACCCTGGTTGTTCACACTGGAGTCCCATTCAAAAGGATAAGATACGAGTTGGATTCAGAACCACATATAATAGTAGTGGTTTAAAAGTTCCACTGTTTCCATGATGGTTCTTAACTTGGTTGGCTTTTATGCTAGGCAGGAAAGCGGAGTGAATTTGGCTGGCTTTCGGCCTGAACAGGAACTTTTAAACTCCACCACTGTATTAAATTGTCTTTAATGTGACTATAAAAAGTCAGATATGAGCCGAACAGCTTGACCTGATCCTTTAATGTTTCTGTATTTAAATTAACTGCAGCTGTTTGCAGGGTAATTGAATGAGTGAACTTTATTTCAGATTTTTTTTATTTTTTGCTTAATTTTAATTTAATTTAACTTAATACTTGTTTGTTGCTTAATTTTAACTTAATTTAACTTAATACTTTTTTGCCCTGTAAGCTGCTGGTAACCTTGATTTCCGGAGGGAGTCTTCCCAAGGGATCAATAAAGTACTGTCTAAGTCTAAGTCTGATAAGTACCTGCATTTTTAATCATAAACAATTCATTTGTCCCACCTTAAAAAAAATAAGCGTAAAAAAAACAAACAAATAAACTAAAAAAAATAATTTTTATAGTCCTGCCTCTTATAAAACTTCCCACATGAGGGGGTTTCCTGGCTTTGAGCACTTTGTTGGGGTCTCCGGGGTTTTTCTCTCTTTCTCTCACATTTAAACAATCAAGAGCAGCCAGAGAAAAAGAAAAATGTCCTGCTATCAATAAACATCTTTTATTGTTTCAATTGGAAACAGGCCGCATCCTTAAAGGAGGAGAAGGTAGAGTCTTTATATACGTTTAACTCCACATTTATGAGACACAAAGACTCCCCCACACTCTTGTGTTGTTTTCAGTGTAAGCTCACACTGTGGGGTCAACAGAACCTGCTGGGGATCCCCCCCCCCCCCCCCCTCATTTGTTCTGGGAATTATCTATGGTGGGGGAGAAGGCTGAGGTCATGACATGTCGGATCAAAGAAGAAGATCAGCAGTAAGAGACCCTGAGAGAAACGGCTGAACAACTTCATGGAGATACAGTACGTGCTTGGGAGAGTAGAAAACTCTTCCTTAAACCGTCAACCCACAGAAACAAAGAGCTTAAAGTGTCAGCAGAGTCCTACTCCATCTCTCCCCACTGTAAAGGTCCCGCCAGGGCGGCTGGACTCCCTGGCACCAGTCCCAGGCGCTGGGGGAGATCTCGCTCACAGATAGGGTACATCAGGCCTCCACCCAAGAGGCCTGATGTACACACAGACAAACCTATGACATCCTCTGAAGTAACTGTGACAAAAACACAAACATCCCTGGGCAGAAACACCAGCCTTTCCTCTGATAAGCTGCTGTTTTTAGAGCTGGAAATCTCTCTTCTGTGTCTTTAAGAGGGAAGATCTTTGGTGTCTAGTTAAAACTTCATGTAACTGTAATTAGGGCTTTATGTGAAACACCAACAAGAAGTACCGTATTTTCACAACCATAAGGCGCACCGTACTAAAAGGTACAGTCTCAGTTATGTGTGCCATTACTGTATTTAACACACACATAAGGCACACCGGACTATAGGGCGCGGGTTTTATATACCGGTACATGTCCTCTACTACGTTTAAATACCTCTACTGCGTATTTAAAAATAGAGCGGGAGCCAAACTGAGTATGTTTGTGCTTTATTCATGTATTTATTACAAAGTATTAATCAAACCCATCAAAGTCATCATCCTCTGTTTCTGAATTAAACAGCTGCGCTAAATCAGACATGCCGATTTCCCCTTCTTCGCTGTCAGAGTCACTTTCCTGCGGCTCCTCAGAAATGATACCGGCTTTTGCGAAAGCTCAAACAACAGTGCCAGTAGACACGTTAGCCCAAGCATCTACAATCCATCCGCAAACTGTGGCGTAACTTGCCCGGCGCTGCCTTCCACTCTTTGTGAAACTGTGGTCTCCGTCTGTCATCCATCGCTCCGACGCCGCTCGCAGCCTTACTTTGAACGGCCGGTTCATACCGATGTCGAGCGGTTGAAGTTCCTTTGTCAGACCTCCCGGAATTACAGCAAGCACAGCGTTCATTTGTTTCACCTTGTTTTTCACATCGGCGATGGTGATGCGTGGAAAAAACCACCTGGTCTCCTTACATTCACCTCCCTCAGCCACTCTTTCATCTTCTCCTCATCCATCCAGCCCTTTTCATTTGCCTTAATAACGACTCCAGCTGGAAAAGTCTCTTTAGGCAAAGTCTTTCTCTTAAAAATCACCATAGGCGGCAGTTTCTGTCCACGCCCACACTTCCCCCTTTAACGTTCTCATGGTGGTCTCAACAACATCCACAGTAACAACACATATAGGGCGCACTGCACTATAGGGCGTGCCGCACATTTTGAGGGGAAAAAAAGACGTTTATATGCGCCTTAAAGTCGCAAAAATACGGTAGAGGGGAAAAAATGAAGCGGATGGAAAAAGATTAATGGATTTGCAGTTTGTTTTACATATCTGAAGAACTTGGAAATAGAATTTAGTGTGAAGTTCTACTGTTCTGCTCAAAGGAAGAAACAGGGCAACACTGAGGACCCAGTGAATACCAGAGCTGGAGACTCAAGTCACGTAACTTGGACTTAAATAGGCCATGCTCACACTTCAACAAAGGTCACAATTCTGCGTCTTTCTGCACAGAAGATTGGCTGATGATTCGCTGAATTAGTCAGTTCATTCCCTTGCCTAACTGCCCAGTTTCTCCTTACGCTTCATTTGATCCGCTGCTCCTACCTCTATTTAACCAGTCCTCTAACCAGTCATCAGTATCAGATTATTCTCAAGCCTGTGGTGAGAGTGTTCCAGCATTACCTTAGTGTTACTGATTACCTGATCCTGACCTGTTCTTCCTCTCAACCACTAAGCCTGCCTGTTACTATCTGATCTGTTTGCCTGAACTGTCTTTGGACTCCTGCCGGATTCTGCCCATTTTCGGGAACTTGGAGCTGCTTCCTGACACCAACCTGGATTTCCCTTAGAAAGCTCTTCGGACTTCTTACCTCCTGGTTCTGAATCCTGAGCATGTCCTCGACACCAGCTTTCGCTTCTCCCTCTGGATTATTTAGCCTTTCTTCATATCTGATCTCCTGCTTGTTCTCCGTACTCTTGGAATAAGGCCTCTGGGACTCTCTGGGCGACAGCTGCTGCATCTTGTTGAAAGCCAACCGGCTGGAATCAACCTCGGTACAGAGTAAACTATCGACCCATGTTAGTGACTCAGACGTTTATAATCATCCTCCATCAAATCAA
Source organism: Cyprinodon diabolis (assembly GCA_030533445.1). NCBI lineage: Eukaryota > Metazoa > Chordata > Actinopteri > Cyprinodontiformes > Cyprinodontidae > Cyprinodon > Cyprinodon diabolis. The sequence goes on from CM060077.1 coordinate 4,088,634, forward strand.
CGTGGATACTAGCCTGAGTTTTCCTTCTGCAGAGGTTCCTGTTTTCCTAGCTGCTCACTGCAGATCCAACATTTTTAAATAAATGCTTTTTGAATTATCCGACTGTCTGTCTTCCTGGAATACTGGGTCCCCAGTTCTGAGCCTAAACAGCGGAGATCAGTCTTTATTTTCAACCCTCTTCAAAATATAGTGCCCTGAATGCACTTGCGGAGGTAAAGAAAGTAAAGAAAAATCTCTGGATACGCTCAAGCACAACAATCCATGTTTACTTCCGTAAACACAGAGCATGATCACTTTTGACGTCAATGCGTCCTCTACCGCGCATGCGGGCCACTTAAGCTGTATGAATGAAGTTCACGCAGGAGAGCCCATACGAGTCGCATATATTTGGAAAGGTGAACAAACACACAACATAACTGGATAATCACAGAAAAATAAGAATTGAGCATTAATGCCTACAGTGTGAACGTAGCCATAGACTCAAGCCATTCATCTAATGACTTGAGACTGGACTTGAAAAAACCTCAGACTTGCAACTTGAACTTTAATTCATTTTTTACCTTTTTACTTCAAAAGAAATTATATTTTACTCAAAATCTAAAGTGTAAAACATTTGTTATAAACAAATCGAGCAGCACATCTGGGTCTGCCTTGTGCTGCTGTTCCCCCATCTGCCATGTGTCCCTTTACTTTATGGTGCCTTCAGGACATTAGTCGACTCTCTGTCAACCCCTCTTCGGGCTCTTCGGGCTCAATCTGGGGCCTCTCACACCTGCTATTGAGCATGTCTTTGTGCTTAAGAAGCCTTATAAACCTTATGCACACAAGCATAATACAGGCGTTTGGGTCCAGGCTTTCATGGATACACAGTTATGCTTAATACTAAGCTGCAGATTCAACTATATATAGCTTTGAATACCATTGGGTAATCTTCACAAGTTCTGCCGTCGTATGCATGTATACATGTATATTCTTTTCAATGAGACAGTCCTCCTTTGTCGTGGTCGGTTGTTTGTGTCGGGTTTTAGTTTCTTTTCTCCGTTCTAATTTCTTGTAGCTGTGGAAGAAAACATTTCTCTAGATCCCTGCCTCCCTTTCTTACCTCCCTTTCTATCTCTGTGTCAATTGTATATGTTTCGTTTTTCTTCCCAAAGCTAATAAAGTTTCATACACAATTACCAAGTAGAAATTTATGGCATTAGTCATGCTGGTCTACTTGTGATGCAATTATCCAGCATGGAGTCATTAATTCTTAGTGCTGTATAGACAAACAAGACATGTAAAAGGATATGGCAGCAATAAAGGCCTATATAACACAAAGTCAACTTTGAGCTTTTAACTGTTTTAATTCAATTTTTTCATCAGAATCCTACAAAAAGTGTCATTTAGTTTGATTAATGCATATCTGAGTAATCATCATGCGTTTTGCTATCTGAGTAGCAGCCCCTCCCTCAACTGTGCAAACCAGTGGTTGGAAAGTATCTACATAGAGGGGGGTTTCTTTCAAGAGTGGCGGCCTAGTGTTTAGGGCATTGTGCTTGGAATCCAGAGGTTGTGAGTTCGAGCCCCATTCCCAGAGACTGTTAACGTGACTCCGCCAGATGGATCCATCTGGAAACCTTCCGTTGAAGTAATTTTGGGAAGGGGCGAAAATACTGGTTAGCTGATTGGCCTATGTTGGTGATAGACGGGCCAAATAAACCAATCAGATCAACGAAGCATATAAGGTACTAACAGAGCGACGACGAAAACACAACCACAAGCCAGGCTACTCTTGCAGAAACCAGTCGGGAGAAGAGCAAAAACATCTTTTCCTCTGAGAAAAGCCTCCAGAGCAGTGTTTTGCTCTTCTTTCAGTGAAGAAATACTCTGTAATTCCGATAAAACTTGCTCAATAGCCACGCTAACGCTAGTTTCATCGGCTGAAGCCGCCATGTTCTTTAGACTGAACTGTCGCGCTTCTCGTTGCGTCACACCTCAACCCGCCTCAAAGCCAACGCTGATTGGACGTTCGTTTGGTGAACGGCTCCAAATTTTCTTTAACGGAGAGTCTCCAGACTGATTTGCGAGTGAAACCTTGAAAGCTCGCGAGATCAGGATGGTCTCACGAGGCTAAGAGACTGCCACTCTGGGTCCCTGAGCAAGACCCTTAACCCCACACTGCTCCCCGGACCCCGCACAATGGCAGCCCGCTGCTCCCCAAGGGGATGGGTTAAATGCAGAGTTCATTTTGTTGCTCTGTACTTGTGACAGTGTAATGACGAAAAAAAACAAAAAGTGAAGCTGCTCTGGGCCGGCATTATAAACGAATGCCCTCCTTCTCCATCTGAGAGGTGTTATGTGAGGTAATGCTTTTAGCTCAAAGTTGAGACCAAGTGGCTCTTTTAGTGGGTAATCTGCACACAGGAAAAAAAAATTTTCTTTTTAAGCTGATGTCTAAGTACCGGGAATCTGTTGTTTGGACTCTGTCTTTGTTCAGGCAACGCCGTGAAATGGGTGGCATAAAGCTGGGGTTGGAAGAAAATTTACTGTATTTTAAAACAAATGAATAAGCATCCAGTTCTGCATTATTATTTTGTTATATCATCATTAACTAGGGGTGACTTTAAAAGTTTTATAGAAAGCATGATATACTTTTCATTCATTTAACTCATTATGAACCTTTATAGTCTCTCTGTCTTTCCACAGCTTGAGTATGGGCTGCAGGTCAGCCAATCAAATAACCAAGATTTATAAAAAAAAAAAAAAAAAAATCACAAATATGCCCCCAGAAGTTATATCTTTCAGGTACATAAACATGAAAGTACTGAAGATAAAATTAAATGTATTTTACTAAATATCAGAAAGGAGAATCATAGAGTTGTATATATTTACCAGAAGATTATGAATATATATTAAATAATAACTAGGACTGGGAGTTATAGCTAATTGGTAGGTCAATCAAATCGAGGGTGCAAGTTAGTTATATTATTATAACAGTAATTTGCTTACAGACTAGGGTTCGTAGTTATTTACTTAAAGGATAGAGTCCCGGATCAGCTGTTTAAAGTCCAGTTGGCTTCACCAATTTGGTCATTTAGAATGTGGCTATCAGCAGAGTTATTTATCGCCAACCAAAGAAATTGTCTCTGTTCATTCAGATGTTTCTCAGAGGAGGTTGGATGTAACCTGAATGATAAATCGTTCAATGCATAGAATAACCACAAATGTCCACTGTCTAGAATACAATGGGACGTTATGATTGTAATAAAAATACTATTATTGTATCTAGTATCTTCAGAAACAATAAGTAAACAAAAGCAGACAATATGGAAAAGGGGTTTTAAGAGTTAGTTCAGAAGTCTCTGAGGGATGTTCAAGTTTTAAGGCTTAATGCTTTCAAAGCATCCTTTAAATTAGCATTGGATAAATGTGAATAACTCTGATAAAGAGATATTAAAAGCAATCAAAACAGTGAAGTTTCGGTTTTAATTTTTCTACTTGACAGCAATAACAAAACTAAATGCAACCAAAAATAACCATTAATCATCATGGATGATGTGTGTGAGAATGTAATATTCTTATTAGTTGTTTTGTATCAGTTATTGTTATTTATTTCTTATATTATGTGTAAATGGTGGGACAGTGATTTTTGTTTTTAACCATATGCAATTTTTTTAAATTTTGTTGTTCTTGTGACAATGACAATAAAGATAAATTGATTGAATTGAATTGATTGATTGATTACAGTTAAAGATGAACGCTGAGGAATGCATTAAAATATACTGACAGTGGAAAGAACATGTTGGTTCAGCTGTTAATGTAATTTTCTAAGGGAATCAATTTTTGGTTTGTATACATTTTCTTTCCTAAATTTCTTTGTAGTGTATCGATTAAACAGTTCTTTATTTCTTTCAACTTTCCTCCCAGTCAGTCTTTGTTCTGGTTAATATTTCTGACATCTCAGGAGTGTTGATTCCTCCTCTCCACACTATTCATTCCCCCACGTATGCTTTTGTACTTTAAACAATGTAAACAACTGGGCCCCATTTCACAAAGCAGGTTTACTGGCAATCAAGAGCAAGTTTTGTGGTAAATTCCTGCTCAGTAGCCGTGAGAAAGGGAGACTCGATAGCAGGATTGTTTGGACTAACCTCGAGTATTTCCTACTTTTTAGCTGAGATCTGCAGGAGGAACTCTTGGAAGTAGTGTTTCTTTTTTAGGAAGAAAAAGTTTGAGTGCAACACTATGATATATACATTTATGGGATTATATGTAGCTTAAGATATAATTTTCATAGGAATTCCTAAGATTTGCTTTAATAAAGACATCTGATTTTAATATTATCATCACTAAATAAGATTGACGTGGAGCCTTTTCATGTCACTATTACATGTATAGATTGAAATAAAGGCCGTGCAAAGATTTCCTTTGACACAGTAAATATTTTAGGATTTAAATCATTTATTTCTCTTTGTTATATTGAACTTCCAGACCAATTCTATTCATGCACAGAAAACTATGCTATGTAAAAATGAAAAGTAGCAAAAATTCTATCATTGAGTGACAAATGTTAAATCTTTGTCTTCATATTATACTGTATTTATCTGTTAAGTATATTCCTACATCTTTTACCTGTATATGAATGTTTTATGTATTTCTAAGTACAATAAATCTATATATAAATCTGCATCTGAATGTATACAGTTATATTTTAAATTAAAATCTTAAGTCTCACAGTTAAATGTTTGGAAGAGCTACTCAGAGTATCTGCTTACATCTCTTTAGTTTAGGTTTGACTTTAAAAATCTCACACATAAATGTGCTTCTGTCTTGCTAGAAGGTGAACTTCCAGCAGCTTAACCTCCGTCAGGTTTGATCCCAGCATTACTTAGGATTTACTATCTAAAGCAAAGCGCTCCCACAGGATGATTCCACCATCACAGAGTCTCTTAAATGGTGAAAGTGTTTCAGTTTTCCTCCACAAAGAAGCCTCGTTTGCATTGTTTTAAGCAAACTTGTAAAAGTTTGAAAAAAGGAAATGTTAATTTGCTGTGTTTTTATTTTGTTTGAAGGGAATTAACAAAGCCCCGCAAAGTATATCACTGTCCTATGATGTCACCAATAATAATAATTTATTGATCTCCCATTTGAGAAATTTACCTCTGCATTTAACCCATCCCCTTGGGGAGCAGTGGGCTGCCATTTGAGGCGGCCGGGGAGCAGTGTGGGGTTAAGGGTCTTTGCTCAGGGTCACTAAAGTTCAATTATATTTATTGTTGTAAATAAATATTAACAATGATTGTCCTTTTGATTTTTCCTGTTTAATTATTTCTTCCTCTGCCCGATTTTTTATTTAATTAGTAGATTTGATTCACCTGTGTCATCATTTTGCTTGTTGTTTACAACTGTTTTTTTGCATCATTTAACCCCTTAAGGTGCTGCTTTAGAAAGAATATTCAAACTACCCTGACTTGAAAATTGATGTTCATGAATCTTCATAATCCAGCCTGAATGTATTTGAGTTAAAGTTGAGAAAAGAAGACAAACCAGAATCTGTTTCTATAAACCATGGCGGGACTAAACTCTAAATTACTCCAGTTGTTTAATCTTAATTTATAAAAACATTTTGAAAACCTAACTCTGTTCTGTTTTAGTTCAGTTATATACCACTTAGTGTTGCTTTGTCTCATAAAAACCCAACCAGATTCCCTCCAGTATGACTTTGTTTGTAAAGAGTTGTCATTGTGTGTCAAGAAATAATTTTTTGATCACAAATGAAAACATGATTTCTAAAAATAAATATTGCAGCTCACTTGTCCAAAAACACAGACCAGCATGGTGCCGATTAGTATACAATGTTTTCAGATAAGTTTTTCTATAACTTATAGCTGCAACTCATTAGATTAATAAATTTGCAAAAGATTAATCATCTTTTTCCAAGCTTTTTTTTTTTTTTTTTTTTGTCATTGCACTGTTCCAAGTACAGATCATTTAATGAACTCTCTGCCATTAACCCATCCCCTCAGGGACCCAGAGTGGCAGGCTGTGGGAGTGGGGCTTGAACAATGTCCTGACCACTAGGCTGCCACTCCCCTAATTGGACAACATATTCTCATTATCAGTTTGTATGAAATCGTACGAAAAGTTATGCACAGTATTTCATACTTTTTTGATGTTTTTCCTCGAAAAAACACATCAGTAAACATATAAACATATATTTATTGAATGCTTTCCTATTGTTGAGAACACAAAAGAACCAACATACACTGATATTTATATTTATAGGTATAAAAAAAAGGATGAATAACAGCCGATTCCGATGCCAACAGCAATATATTATGCCTCCCTTGTATAAACACAATTTCAGTTTCATCCATCAATCCATCTAGAAAAATGTGGATTGATTGATTGATTGATTGATTGATTGATTGATTGATTGGATGTTTTCCCTTTCAGCTACATTAGTGAATATCCTCCTTCAAAAGCAGCAAAATCAAATATAGAAATTTGTCCAACATATTGCCAAAGTCCTTTGGCAAAGTTACGCCTGTGCTAAAAGGAAACCATATTGAGAGACGGAAAAAAAAATGTATTTAAAAAAAATGCAAATGCAATATTTATTTTAAATTGAAAATGTTTTTATATATTTTTATAATTTTGATTTAATTACTGCAAGCTTCCCAGTTTCCCAGTCTCTATACTCCAGTTAACGATTAATCGATTACTAAATTAGTTTATGATTATTTCAATAATCAATCACAATTAATCCCATTAATTGTTCTATTAATGAATTATTGAATTAATTAAATATCAAACATTATATATTTTCATAAATTAAAAGTGGTATTTAAAGTTCAATAAACAAAGTTAATTTGTCCTTTTAGATAATAGAAAGTAACTATATAATTACTTTGCCTAGGAACTAAGTCACTAACTCAGTTACTTTTTTGGAGTACTAGCTATTAACTATAAATAGTTACTTTGTTTTCACCAATACTAGAAATTATGAAGCTGAACAATTTAAAAATTAATCTTTGAACAAATCCATTTTGTCATCATTTCGAGTTAACCTTGCAGATGTATTAACTTTGAAAGGAAAACCCAGGGTCTTTTCTTTATTATAAAGGTATATATATTAAATATTTTACATTAGTAGATTTGAAATGACAGTTGTTTGAGGCTGTGATATAGCTTTGTTTATATACAACATGCTAAAAGAATGAAACATGTTCCTCCTTTGGTAATGCTGCCTCTGTAGCCAAAGGCCTCCCAGCTCGCAGTGAGCAGGAGGCACCCTGACGCTTTCCAGATGCCAGCTTCAGCAGCAGGAGCTGGTGACGCACAGAGGTCATTGTTGTTCGCAGACAGATGATTCCTCGGAAGAGCCCGGTGGAAGTCACGTAGGATCGGAGGTCAAGCCTTTTGACCCTGACATCGGTTTCCTAAACATATAGAACCGCACCCTGAGAGAGAGTGAGGTCATCCTGTGCAGCGCAGATGTACGTTTGAAGCCACACTGTTCACCCTCTGAGGCAGAATACATCACAGCTGACTCAGATCGCTCTGCAGTTGGAGCTGGAGCAGATTAGCAACTGATTTTATGCTCCTAATATTTAAGTTTGGCTTCTTCTGTTGACAAAAACTGCTTTATTTACATCGTGTTTTTGCAGCTGTTTAAGCTTTATATATTTATGCATCCCATGGGAAAAGATGTAACATATTGCTGGAAGAAAAAACATAGTTATCTTCCAGCAGTGACGTCACGGTGCGGTAAGCCTAGCGCCATTCTCCCCGCTTTACAAGCTAAATCAATGGGAACTACTAGACACATCTGCAATCAACAACAATTATTGAAGATTTCCAGAGGACTTCACCATTGAAATAGACCAGAGCTATAGTGAAACTGACAATGCCCAAAAGTAAAAACAAAATGAGTTATTTCACCTTTCCGATTCCTGATCCTCCACGGACGGGTTGGTCGTTGGATTGTCATCTTGAAGAGGGAGGATTTGCCATCGAACTTCCGGCCAGAGAAAAAACACGTAATATGTAGCCAACATTTGGAAGAAGAATGTTTTCAAGATGACTTGGATAATAGCGCGTTGTGACAAACACCAGATACAGCACTGGGACTTGATCAACAGCCGATACGGCACCATGACGTCACAAACCAGTAGGTGGCAGTGGTGTTCTTTGACAAACATGAATGCCTCCAGTAAAGCACATTCACATGAAAATTACTCTTAACTAAAAACAATTATCATTTATTGAATAGTATGTAATAATTTCATAATTAAAGTACTCTCAGAAGTTGGAATTCTGAATATGAGCTGACTTTTCCTTTAAAGCTACAGTGTGTTAACCTGACAACAGCCAGATGCATGTCTCGCTCCGCCTAGCTCCACTCACATACATCTGGGAACCCGCTCATTGAAAGTGATTTCCCCAACCGAATTTATGGTCTGTCCAATCAGGACGCAGGGCTGGTGTGTCCTGGAGTGGAGAAGCGACCGTGAGTTTCCAACAACAATGGCGGCTCGCATTGAGGAAGCAAGCGTTAGCATTGATGCTGCTATATCTTCTGTGTTGTCCAACCTATCTGATATTGTTTCATTAAAAGAACATCAGAGAAAGGCTTTGAAGGCTTTTGTTGGTGGAAACGATGTTTTCGCCCTTCTCCCGACCGGATTTGGCAAGAGATTGATCTACCAAATGGCTCCTCCTCTCACAGCGTCGCGAGTTAGCTTCGGTGTGAGTGGTTGAAATAGCACGTCAATAAAGATGACAGACAAGTGGCTTATCCAATCATATGCAAGGAGATTTGATAAGGCCCAGCCTTCAGTAAAGGCAATTCCTATGGCGGGTTCCCAGATGTATGTGAGTGGAGCTAGGCGGAGCGAGACATGCATCTGGCTGTTGTCAGGTTAACAGTGTGTAACTTTTAGCGACATCTAGCGGTCAGACTGCAGACTCCAGCAACATGAACATCTCCCCCCCACCGCTTCTCCCCCCCAACAGTACGGTGAGCGGTTTCGGGACAAAATGTCTTCCACGACGTCCGCATCACCTACCTTCTCAAGTGATGAGGTTTGTTTACATAGATAATTTTACAGATAGATTTCATGTAGACTTAAGATAATGAATATATCTGTTATTTTTTCTACATCGTTGTGACGTTTTGGCGATCTCGCAATCGCTAGTTTGTTGGCTCTGCGCTGCCGTAGCGCAAAGATGTCTGCCTCCATGGCTGCGAGACCCGCTCCTATGTAATTATAAATAACGAATTCTAAGGCAACGCAAATATTAAGGTTAAGAGGCTGAGCTCGTAGATGATGATAAATAACATAGCTATGTATAATATATTACATTTCTGACTGTATATCCCTGTAATTATTACACACTGTAGCTTTAATCAACATTTCTACTATGCTACTTTTATTATACATTTGATTCTAAATAGACTATGATGTTTAAACTGATGCCTTAATTTTGGGTCAAAGATTAGGGAATTTATGGTAAGATGTTTCTGTATTCATAACCCAAGTATTTGTTCATCTGGAATTGGTGCAAACATTAATCAGAATTGCTTGTGTGTTAAAACCTGCTTTCTTACAAACAGCTAACTGCTGCCCCCTGCTGTCCAATCTTCTCATAGTCGGGAGACTGCCTCTCCTTGAAACGGTGAACAAATGATGAACTTCAACGCAAGGCATAGCCCCCTAAACACGCCGCATAATCTCCTCTCAGGTTCCTGAGACAAAGACTGCTGTAATCTGCGGGGATTACGTCTTCGACTCATTAATCTGCAGGACACATCTGATGGGGAATTGATTTGTTTCCATGTAGTGAAACATTTTCTGTGAAGCTATTTAGTGGAGCTCTCCAAACTCTCTTTAGCCAGATGGCTTCCTTCGTCGATCCCACGGTCCAGATTAAGATTACACGCTCACACATGGGGATTTGTCCTCAAATACGCCTCTTTCTGAATGTTTGATTGTTGGCAGATGACGAGGATGCAATGCAGAGTCTGATGAGGTACAAATGCAGCTTAAGTTATTAAACAGGAGCTGAAATGACAGGTTAGAGGAGCAGGGCGGATTAAAGTATTTTTACCACAAAGCCACAGAGCAAAGGCGTAGAGGTGGGAGACGGAGAGAAGCCAGAGAGGACGGAGGGAGGGTGAGGGTGAGAGGACAGATTGAGGAGGATCCAGGAGCTGAGAGCTTCTGTCTTTCCTTCCTCCGGGGAGCCGGTTCTCCAAGGCCTCTGGGCCCCCCCAGCATGAAGCAGGCACCATGGGCTTTCTGGAAAACTACCAGGAGATTGACCCCGTCACTTTGAACCTTTGCATCCTCATCGCCAGCTACGTTATATTGCTCCTGGTTTTCCTGATATCCTGCATCATGTACGACTGCAGGGGCAAAGATCCCACCAAGGAGTACGCTCCGGATCCGCAGCCCACTCAGTCTCCCATCAGGCTGGTGGTGATGCAGAGCTCCTCGGCACCGATGGGCCGGTGGGACACAGCCAACATGATCACCACCTACCACGAGCCGTCCCACTCAGACTTCAGGGAGAAGAAGAGCACGATGGTCTGAAGGACCATCGCGGATGAACTCTGTATATAACTCACTTTTTAATCGCTGTACATACCTTTGTTTTTGTTTTGTTTTTATTTTGTGCCAGGGAAATGTTGGAATTTGACCTCCACAGGACCAGACTTGGAAGGTAAGGGATAGTGACGTACATGTTGATGTCTTTAGGTGCTGAGAGTGTGTGTGTGTGTGTGTGTGTGAGTGTGTGGAGGTAAAATCCCTCTTTATCTCATGGATCCCAACCCAAAGCCTGCTGTCTGCTCTGAAGAGGGAATGTCACAACTAATAAAGAACAAGGAATAACTGAAGCATGGATGAACATGGGTTTGAGATTAAGGTCAGTCAGGGCCGGACCTAGCTTCAATGGGGTTCAGGGAAAAATTTAGATTTTTAAGTCCTTTATTTCAACAGTCATCAGTTCACTCACTCACCTACTATAAGCTCATTGCAGTTCTGGCAGTGCGCTTTACAGTCACTTATCTGTATGCATCATTCAGTGTTACTAAGTAATAAAATAAACTATTTTGCTTTTCAAACATTTCAGCCATGGACCTCAAAGGAACAATGTAAGGGACTGAACCCCCCCCCCCCCTAAAATTTATGTTCAATTCAAATTCACATCAATTCAGTTTATTTATATAGCACCAATTCACAACAGATGTCAGCTCAAGAAACTTTACAGAGACAATTCAACCAGATCATATAGTCAGATTGGTTCAAAGTTTTCTATCTAAGGAAAACCGGCTGATTGCGTAGACGTATTTGACTCTACCACAATCCCTCACACCAAGCATGCTTGTGGCAACAGTGGAGAGGAAAACTCCCTTTTAACAGGAAGAAACCTCCAGCAGAACCAGGCTCCGTGTGAGCGTCCATCTGCCGAGGCCGACTGGGGATCAAGAAGACCGAAGCAGACATACAGAAAGATGAAGAGATACAAAATGTAACTGTCAATAAGATCCACAGGCGGCCCCACCCAGAAAGATTAGCTCAGAGCCAGCTCTCGCATTAAAGGTTGAAAGAGAGCACATACAGTAAGTCAAAGTCAGAGAAACAGGACTACACTGAAAAACAGGCAAAGCTCCAACATCTATAGACAAAGGCGTTGATGGTGCCAGCACAGTTGATATTTCTCTCTAGGATGATGTCACATTGAAACAGGAAAATACCAGATCAAGCGACTATGATGAGAAGAAGCAGAACAGTTAGAGATTGAAATAAACCAATGCTGCATAAATTATAAAGAGAGAATGAAGAATGATGAAAGGGGGTTCCCTATGCCCTCAAGCAGTCTAACCTTATACCAGCATAACTATAGATTTAGATCAACTTAATTATAAATTTGTACACACAGGGTGTATACAAAATGAAATTTTGTTCCATAAAGCTCTCAAGAAATTTCAATTTCTTGTGAGTGCAGCAGTTATATGATGTAAACATGGTGATCAAATGTAAACATTAGACTGAGATATGATTTACAGTTTTTCCAAAATTCTATAGAGATAGCACTGGATAACCTAAGCCAGTCTAACTATAAACTTTATTAAAAAGGAAAGGTTTAAACCTGTCCTTATAAGTAGATATGGTGTCTGCCTCTCTGACTGAAGCTGATAGTTGGTTCCATAGGAGAGGAGCCAAGGAAAACTAGAAGATGCATTCTAGTTTTAGAAATACTAGGAACCACTAGTAAACCTGCCCTGTTGGAGGCTCCTGGAAAACCAGTGTGATCGTCACCTGTCCTGCATGAATAAGAAATTTTTAATCCTCGTTTTATGATTTGGTCGAACCAAAATATGGATATTGATGCATTTTCTAAAATATTTTGGCCCTCCACTTACCTCCCATTATCATGAAAACCATCTCTCGTCGTCCACTTGGTGTCCTCTTGACGAGTCTCAACCCCAATTTTGGGAACCCGTGCTGTAGAAGAAAAACGTAAATGAATATTCCTATTTTTAAAGAGGTGAAGAAAGAAAAAAGTAATCACACAACAAGGCAGTTCATTATCACAGTTCTTCTTATGACGTCTAGGCAGTGGTTCAACTGAACAAATTGGATCACTTACCATCATTAAATCAAAGGTTCAACCATCGGTGAAGCAGCCAATTAGCATTTAACCGTACCTCCTTTTAATCTAATCAGCATTGAGTCCAACTTAAAAGACCTTCATATCACAGCTCAACCTGCTCCCAACAAGCGTCCGGGTTGGATTGCATGTCAGACTGTGATTGTGATGAGTCTACCCTCCTCCGTCCATTTCTCCACCTCCTCTGGCTCCTTCTCTATGCAACTACCTCGCAATTATTAAAGTAATTCTTTGAACTCATACTGCTCTCACAAGGCATCCCCATCTGGTCGGCCAGGAACAGATTTTTCTCTCCACTGTCACTGATATCATATGAACCTGCACCCTGTTCTAGCTGGCATCCATCCTCCTTCTACCACCAGTTTCTTCCTTCTACCAGAACAATGTAATGAGCAGAAAATGATCCAGGCACTGGTTCCAGTTGTATATTATAATTGTCGTATGAGAAAGGGTCAGTGGTGACAATGGCGTTGGCTGTAGGAGTTGGCCTGACAAATAAAGGATTAGTAATTCGAGACCTGGTAATGGCTTTTCAAAGTTGCTATACTACTTAACCAGTATGTTGGTCAAAGAAACCAATTTGTATTGGTTTGCCCTTTATAGATTTGTTAAGAACACTACCAAATTAGATTCGTTCAAATCAGTTTAGTGTATTTCTATAGCGCCAATTCACATCACATGTCATCTCAAGACACTTTCCAGTTCACCAGATCATCCAGTCACATTGATTCAAAGTTTTCTATCTAAGGAAAACCAGTTGATTGCATGGACTCAGACACCATATAAATCTACGTTCAGACCGCATGCAGAAGGAGCAGCAAAAACGCGCATGCTGCTTCCTTTTTGACGCATGTACAAGTTTAGTTCTGATGTCAGGTGAAGCATCTTTGCTGCTCTGCCTGCACGGTTGAAAGCTGGGTCTGATGCACGTTGGGCAGAGCTACCCTATCCTTTCTTTGCCTCTATTAATGGCAGCTATATTTGCTGTGATTTGCTGTGAGCGTCATGCCTTTAAATATTAGCTCGCTGTCGTTACACCGTACACTGGCGGTGCGCTGTCACTAGGAATCCTGTTCAACAGCAGCCTCTGGCTACTGTTCACTACGGCTGGAAGGCGTTTTTATATCCAAACTGCAGGCACCATAATAATAAAATCAAATACATTTTGCCGGCAGCTATCGACATTTTTAATTTAATTTAGGCATTAATACACTATTTCAGAGGAGTGATCATAGCGCTCTGCATCAGCTATGCTGTGTCTGTCTCCCTGCCAGCTCCCAGGTCAGTTTCTCGGATTGGGTGATGTGGAGCGTCTAGCAGCAAAAGTTCAATTTTTCAAACTCAAGCAGCTGCTGCTTCTGAAGCTCGTCAGATGCTCAGAACCTCGTGAGGTGCTGCTTCAGCTGCTCAAAACGCGCTGCAGGACCTTTTGCTGCGCCTTGATGGACGTCAACCCATGACTTTGCATGTAAACTAGCCACCTCTGCTGCCTCTGCAGCTTTTGGTGTGAACGTAGCATAAGAGTTTAGGATTTATGTATAAGCATACCATTAATTAATGGTATTTATGGTATTGAGGCAGTGAGGAAGTGGGGGAAAGTTTGTGTGACAACGGAGGGACATGAGGGCGAAAAAGAGCAGGGATCCAGGTGGAAAAAGGGTCCCAGCATTCTCATGCAATTCGCTCTTCTAGCTGGTCCATCTTAACAAGTCGATTTCCACAATAACGTTAATACAGCCTGTAGGATACCAAACTGGAAATACGTATAGTGGAGAGCGGATGTAGATTTGACTAATCAGAGGCTTCCTGTCTGCAGGCACCTAAAATTTTGGACAGGTTCAGCAGTATGTCTGCGGAAGGGGCGGGGGCGCATTTGCGTTCACTGACACACACGCAGACGACCTGGTTTCTGAGTATAAATCAGCCTTTAGGAGGATATACACCATTAGAGACCCGTTTGATGGTGTATGAATGGAGTAATCAGCTAACTGGGAGCAGGTGTGTACAGAAGGACCTAGAAGGGAGCTAAAGGAAAGGAGACTGGCACAAGGAGGTAACAGAGAGTAACCAATAAATACAAAAGTGTTTAAATATAACTAGAAAAGAACTTAGATAACGCTAGATGAAAATGATACTAATGACTTACAAAATATAGACGGACATAAATCAATGTTTAACTGAAAACCTAGAGTAAAAGCTTGAACAGAACCAAAATTACAGATCAACAGATCATCACTGACTGGTATGTCAGAGCTTCCTGTTTGTGATGCTAAAGCCTAACAGAAATAGAACTGAGAAAGCAGCCTAGACCTGTGGATGGTGCTCAGTGTAATCCCTGCACTTCTAAGAACTGTGCAATAAATGGATCTCATTCATACAACAAGACCTCTATAACCTCACCACAAGCTGAGAAAAAATGATTGGTCAAGAGCACAATTAGTGCTTTTATTTGTAGATATATAAAAAAATATTTTCTTTGCCACCTGTTCACCTCATTATTTCAATGAATGATTACTGTAACAGTGCTATGACAGTGTATTAAAATAGAAATAACTGAGGAAGAAAACATGGGGACAGGAAGGCGGCCATGATCCTCTGCTTCAGGCGGAGGATCACGGCTGCCACAGGATAGACCTGCAGAGATGAAACAAACAGTATGAAGCAAGCCTGCAAGTCTGAATACATGATTGCCTTAATCAGAATCTGATCTTTTCAAAAATGTTAAAGATAAATGGGAGATTATTCAGGATGCACACATGCCTAGATGCAGCACTGCATACCTTCTCCGTGTTGGGTGTCCTCATACTAGCACCTATAAAATCACTCTGATACTATATGAGCTGACACGGGGCAAAAGCAGGTTCAGTTTCCTGAACAGTTTGTAGTTTGCACTTCATACTCCAGCCCTGTAGGTGACAGTAAAACATTATATAAATGCAAACTGCATCATAAAGAAGGAAAATAGGTAAAGTGGAACTCAAATCCACTATTTTTGCAGATAAACTGGGCCTATGGCGTGCTATTTTTGGTTCCACAATTGCTACAAGCAAAAATACGTTGCTTTGTAAATGGAAATATAAAAAGGGCACATAAAGAAATAAAACTTTAAAATCTTAATACAAAAGGAGGCTTTTAGGAGTACCTTGCTTTTTTTATTCTTTTTTTTTTCTCCGCCTTTTAAAAGATTTTATATTTTAAAGTGTAATTTTTCAAATTTATCTTTCTCAGATTGAGTTTCAAGAAATAAATTCTTTTTAAATTGCATTTTCCAGATCCTATGTCTTATATTCTGGGAGTTGGCTTTCCTCTGGAGTAAGAAGCAAATATGGATTTTATTGGTCTGTTTAGCGTTAGCAACATTTTTATTGGTCAAGAGCGAATGTTTGTGTTGGGCTTGAAATGTGGAGAATGTTTTCTGTAAAATACATTTTGACAAAAATGTAATTACTGAAATTCATTCTGAAAAATTGAAATTTGAAAAACAAAAATTTATAAAATTTGTAGAAAAAAAAAAGAAAAAAAATAGTGCATGAAGAGAATTCAAAATCTAAATTGAAAACTTGTTTATCAAAGCAATACTTATTTTTGTTCCAATAAAAGCATGCACAGCAATCCCTTTCCTCCTGTCATGATCTTATCTAAAGGTCTGACCCAAAATGCAGAAGACCAAACAGAGAGGAAAGTTTAACAGGTTTATTTAGAATATAGAGATGAGTCCAGTGCTGCTCTGAACACTGTCAAACCAGAAGTTTCCAGAAAAAAGGTGTCTTTATTTGAATCCAGTCTGTGTGGGTTGTTCCAGTGATTGTCTTGTTTGATGGTGGGCGGACGGGGTTTACTCAGTCTGTGGTTGTACCTTGGTGAACGGAGAAGCCAACTGCCACTTAGATTTCCTGCGGTCCTTGAACGGGTTATTGTGGAGATGAACCCCCTGCTCAGAGAGAAGGCCCAGACGATCCTTGGGGGAAAAGGTTGATCCAAACCACAAACTTGAATCCTCAGCTCAGTTTGGTTCTCATAAGATCCTTCCAGGGGAGAGAAGGTCAGAAACCAGTTTGCAGGATGACTTCCTGCCAAGAGGCAAAGACAAAAACAGCTAGATTAGAGCTCAGGTAAACAAGAAACTCAGTTTGACTCAGCAAACTCAGCTTGGCTAGAGTACCCAAAAACTGGCAAACAAAAACTCAGGTTCGGCTCCGCTAAACTAAGCATGGAAAGAGTACCCAGTATTGGCAAACACTCTGGCGTCGAGATAGTGGCAGTCAGCTGCTTAAGAACACTCCACAGGTAATGAGGCAATGAGCTGCAGGTGTGCAGGGAGGCCCAATGAGGACGGGGCACCAGCTGGTGGAGGAGGAAAGCAAACACAAAAACAGACCACACAAACTGGATTCCTGACACCTCCCCTAGAAACCATACTGAAAAAACAAAAGCAAAGTAGTGATATATGCTCAGCGTAAACACAAAAATCCATATGTATGACAATGGGTTCCCAGGGTAAAACTGTTAATCAACATCACAGGATTCAGCTTCCCTAACTAATGGCTCCAGTGAAGCCTTGAATTTTCTGGGAAACCCTCTGATGGAAAACTTAATCTGTTCTAGATGAATGTGGCTCATAGCATCTCTAATCCACAGGCCAAATGTCTGAGGGTTCTTCAACTTCATGATAATAAGACTTCTGGCAATCTAAAGAAGAGCATTGAGCAATAGTTGTCATTACCCCTAAATCAACGTATTTAGCAAATAAACTGTATAACCAGGTGTATTATTCTGCTGTCTACATTAGGGCTGCAACTAACAATTATTTTACAAAATGATTAATCTGTCGATTATTTAATAATTGTATAGCCAAAAGTTACTTAAAGATCATTTTCTATGAAATTAAACGAGGTGAAACTACAACTTTTCCACTTGTGGAGTTCTGGATTTAACAAATGACAGAAGAAAAAGTTTTCTTTTTATATTAAATGCAACATATTTATGTTTCTGTTTTTTCTACAATTTTGCTATAATTACTACTCTAAGTGGATCGCTCTGTCAGTCCCTTACAGTCCCTATACTCTTAGACTTATACAAACTTTATTGTCATTTTGCATACACAGCGTATACAATACAAAATGTGGTTACAAACTGCTTTCCAATAGTGAATGTGGAGCAGCTTAACAGTGAAAATGAACATTTCCATTTATAAAGTGCAGAAGTGATCAAATGTAAACAGTGTGGGAGAGACATGGTGCAAAAGGCATTGATGTGGAAGTTTCAGAGCAGTGAAAAATAAATAAATAAATAAATATGGTACAAAATGCAATAGAAACAGTGAGTTGAGTTTTATTTAGAAGATTTGCCATTTAGTGCAAGTATGAGGTTTTCAATGTGATGCAGAGGCTCGAATTGTGACTTGATTGGAGATTTCAGCAGTTTAATAGTCTTATGGCAGCGGGGGAAAAGCTATTTCAGAACCTGCTGGTCGTGCATCAGATGCTGTGAAGCCTCCTCCCAGAGGGCAGCAGGGAGAACAGTCCATAGTGGGGGGGTGAGGGGTCATTGATGATGTTACGGGCTCTGGACACGCAGCGCTGGGATGAAATGTCTTTTATGGAGGAAAGAGGAGCCCCATGATCTTCTCTGCTGTTCTCACCACCCTTCTCAAGTTCTTCCAGTCTTCCTCCAGTTCTTCTGCTCTCTATGGTGCTTCTGTAGCAGGTGGGGAGGATGGGTGGGGGGAGGCGGGCTCTCCTCATCCTCCGCAGGAAGTACATGTCCTTCTGAGCCCCTCTGACCTGTGAGTTGGTGTTTCCAGTCCAGGTCAGGGTGTCTGTGATGTTCACCCCCAGTAATTTGGTGCTGTTGACCACCTCTACATCTGAGCTGCTGATGAGCAGCGGAGCATGGTTAGGACGGTTCTTCCTGAACTCCAAGATGATCTCCTTCGTCTTCTCCACGTTCAGGATCAGGCTGTTATCTCTGCACCACCAGCTCCTCCACCTCCTCTCTGTAGTCCAGGTCGTTGTCGTCTCTGATGAGGCCCCCCACTGTAGTGTCGTCTGCAAACTTCGCCATGTGATTGGTGGTGAACCTGGGGACGCAGTCGTGTGTCATCAGGGTGAATGGCAGGGGGCTCAGGACGCAGCCCTGAGGGGAGCCTGTGCTTAGACTGATGACATCAGAGGTGTTCTGTCCGACCCGGACTGACTGAGGTCTGTTGGTGAGGAAGTCTAGCAGCCAATAGCAGAGGGGTGTATTGAAGCCCAGCTGTTCCAGTTTGCCCATCAGATGCTGTGGGATGATGGTGTTGAAAGCTGAACTGAAGTCCAGGAACAGCATCCGCACGTGGGTGTTCTTCTCCTCCAGGTGGGCCAGGCTCAGGTGAAGAGCAGCAGAGATGGCGTCCTCAGTGGACGGTTCCGTCGGTAGGCGAACTGGAACGGGTCGAATGTTTGGAGGAGACTGGAGACGATGTGTTCTTTAACCAGCCTTTTGAAGCACTTTATAATGATGTGAGTCAGCGCTACAGCCTGGTAGTCATTAAATGAGGTGACCTGAGGCTTCTTTGGGACCAGAATTATGGTGGCAGACTTAAAGCATGCTGGCACTACGGATCGGTCCAGCGAGTTAAAAATGTCTGTGAGGACACCAGCCAGATGACCTGCACACTCCCTGGACTCCCGTCCAGGTATGTTACGGGGTCCTGGTGCCTTCCTCGGGTTGACTCTCCTCAGAGTCTTCCACATGTCAGCTGTTAGCGATCACTTGAATACTAAATTAGTAAACAATTACTTTAATAATCAAATAATCACTATTAATCAGATTAATTGTTTCAGCCATAGTCTACATGTCCAAGTTATTATTTACACAATATACTGCACATTAGGGGGAGTGGCGGCCTAGTGGTTAGGCCATAGGGCTTTGAATCCTGAGGTTGTGAGTTTGGTCCCCCACTACCACTCTGGTTCCCCGAGCAAGACCCTTAACCCCACACTGCTCCCTGGGCGCCGCACAATGGCAGCCCACTGCTCCCCATGGGGATGGGTTAAATGCAGAAGAGTAATTTCCCTCTGGGATTGTTAGAGTATACAAAATTCAAAAAAAAAATTTGTTGAAATCCTGCTTTTCTGTATAAAACTGCCTGTTTAGCGCCCTCCTCAGGTTAAAATGGGGTTACTGCATGGATTTTTTCTAGAAGCTGGGTCTAGGCACTTACCTTTGACTCTGCAGGCTCTGATATGAGCAGATTCCAAGACTAAAATGTGAAAGTCTTTGTAGACTAAAGGTTACGTTATCTTCTCTGCTCTGTCTCCATTTTCCTGTAACCCCAGATCTAACAAACAGGAGAGAGAAAAGATCTAAATCATGAATTTTAAGTAGTTAAAATATTGCAGGCTATAAACCAAACAGAGAGGCAGCATCATCTAACTTTATGTAAACATTTAAACTGACAAAAAGAAAAATGAGTCAAAGCTAATGAAGTTTCTCTGTGATTTAATAAGAAAATTTTCTAAATCAAAAGTGAAACAAAAAACAGCTTTTAAATCAGATCATTAGCTCTGTAATCTGCATACCTTGTACAACAACTATTTCCCTGTTCAAATTGGATTCCTTTGATTATATTTGCAACGCAGGTCTCAGAGCATCCAAGCTGCAAGACATATTTTAATATGATTCACAATTCTGTAATATTCACAATAATTAAAGTCTGTTTTTTCTGTATCGTTCATCAGTTTCCTTATTATTTTTTAATTGTATTGGTCGCCGGCTGCAGATAATGTCTGCTATAAAAAGCCACATCTGCAGCTCTTTGGTTCCTGTTAGAATAATTGTATATGTATCTCTGTAGTGTTATCATGCATAAAGCTGTGTGCTATGTGCTTTTTTTCATAGCCACCTTTTCTGAAGTATACTGTGATTTGTGAACTTGCTTTTGGGGAGGTTGTGGTTGATTTACGAGCAACACTCAACCTGCTGAACTTTGGTGAACAGCTTCAACAGCTTAAACTTTGAATGAACCCTGAAATTTATAGGATGTTTACTGAGACTGCAAGTCTGAATTTTTCATGTTGTTTCTGGTCTCTAGAGCAGTCTCAGCTGTTGTAACAAGGGACCCCTGATTTCTAATAAATAGCAAGCAGAACGCTGGGACTGCAGAGTGAGGTGGAGATTTGTAAACTCCGCAGTCTCCTTCCTGCTCTCCTCGCGAGTAAAACTAAATTAATTGTCTCTGTCCCTTCTTTCTTTCCCTGCATGTATGTATGATGTTTTAGGTGCTTAGACCGTACAGTTCCCTATGATTTTTTCATTAAGACCAATGTCTCTTTAAAATACTTTAAATCTGTAAAAGATTTTAAAAAAATGCTGGTGAAGATTTTCAGTCATCCAGGTCATGTTATTTCAAAAAAGTAAAAAAAAAAAAACAGGAATCTTTTTTCTTTCAGAAAACATGATTTCGTCCGGTTCAATTCGCATGTTTTCTAAGCCAAAACAAGGCCATGTTTTTTGGTCCACTCTATAAAGCCTAAAACTCAACTCTATTTCTGACATTTTAAATTGAAAAAGCTTCCTGGATGGGAAGTGAAACGTCTTCAAATTTGGGAACAAATTCCAATGACTTTTTTTGCAATTATAAAAAGATATTAAGGAAAATGTTAAAAGCTTTGTGTTACGGCCCCTGGCCTTTTAAGACTATGCAGGCTTATTTTCTTATTCAGGTTCAGCTGTGACAGAAATCTTTCTTGTTGGCTGCCTGAAGGCTGCAGAGGAGCAGTGACATCACTGGACCAGCAGAAGATTGTCAAGCCAATCAGATGTTGATGAGGCCCACCTGCACCTTCTAAAAGGCTCCTTAAAGCTTTTAATTTGGGTTCAGCTAATAGGAAGAGGTTTTGTTAAGCTCTAACTTTGGTGTTTAAAATGGTTTTGGGCAGTTTGAACTATTTGCTCTTGCTTGTTCTCTATATATATTGCTTGAATCTGCCTTAGGTGGACTTTGTGCAAGCTAGAGGCTTGTGTTTGGGAGGTTTGGTGCTCCCTTTGGCTTTTCTTTTGGGTTGTTTTAAGTTAAATTTAGACCGACTTGTTTTGACCTTTTGTGATTTAATCTGCACTTAACCATTCTTTAATTTGTTCCCCCTTTTGTTTTTATTGGGTTAAGTTGTATTGTGTTTTTGGTTCTGTGAAGCCATCTTTTTTAATTGCTAATTAGACATTCCACTTATTTTATCTAGACACATTTTTATGTTACCTCCCCAGAACCCATAGACCTTGGGGGCATAACACTTTATCTAAGTGAACTGTTATTTTCGAAAACCTTCTTCAGCCCAGCTAGCTACAGCTCACTAAGCCTGATCATGCCCAGATAAGAGCTATACTTATGCTGCAGAAATTATAAACTGGGAATAAAGAGAAAACATTATCTTCATCCACATTTTAATATTTTACTTGAAATAACAGTGAAAACCAAACCAGCTGACTGCTCAGTGGGAGAAACTGAAAGAAACCCAAAGGAACAGGAAGCAGGCCTGAATTCACGGCGGACGGCTAAAAGTAGGACAGCCTGACCTTAAACTGAACCCAAAGTCCATCAGCTTCTGATAAAGCAGCTAATAATCGAACTCATATCTGTGTCACTAATAATCTGCATTGCAAAAAGTTATCTAAAGATAAGTCAAAAATATAAACATTTGCCTTTAATTTGAGATGAATAAGATAATCTTCCAATGAAATTTGTATTTTTGCTCGGAAAATAAGGTAATTAGATTAAATGCACTGGATATAAGATAATGAATTTTTTGTTGTTTTAAACATGAATCATATCATTTAAAAAGTTGTTTCACTTACCTGCTAAAATTAAAGGAAATAAGCTTTAAGAAAAATTTACCTACTTATATTTCAACTTTTACAGTGAAGGCAAGCTGGAGGATTATTATCATCAATAATGATGATTATAGTCTTAAACTATAATTAGATTGTTGCATTACTATGATAAGAATATTTCAAAATGTTAGAAAATGATGGATTTTTTTAAATTAATTAAGGTCTGTTCATGAAAACAAAGACTAAAGTAAACTCTACTCACTGCAAGGTCATTTTTTCTTGAAATAAATTTATTTTTTCAGTTTCCCAGTGGAATAAGATGATTTACGTTACCAATAAGAACTAAAGCAACTCCATTATCTTATTTTAATCGCATAAGCTTTCATTATTTTATTTTTAAGAGCAAAAATACTAATTCCTTTGGCGGATCATCTCATTTATTTGCTTAAATTAGGGGAACATACAGATTTAAACAGATTTTTCTTATTTAAATACATTTTTTGCAGAGCTGTCTTTAAAGGGCCGCTTATTTTGCAGGCAGTATAAAACAAATAGAGACAGAAGAAGAGGTCAAAGGTTGGAACATGAACGTGGATCTTCCAGTGATCAGTCTTCAGTCAGCCATGTTGTTTCTTATCATTTAACTGTATTTAAAGCGGAGCTTCCTGCTCAGATATGGTTAAATAATGAAGAGAAACTGATGATATGATCTGATGGTCACAGATCAGCGATGGGTTAATGTTAAAACTGCTGTGTGACGTTGTGCACCAGAAAAAGCCACAGTGTTACAGGCAGTTCCTGGAGCGTCTGACAGTCAGAGCAATGAGTGGAATTCAGAATCCTTTCTCTATTGCCTCTTCCAGACCTGCTGGTTCCTTGCAAATCTAAAAGCTGCATAAAGTTAATAAGCTGATTTGAGAGAACATTCAGTGTTTTGAGGAAAAGATTTTGACAAAAAATAAAACCCAACCATGTTTCATTGTGTGCACTATAGACGTGTATATTTCCCTGATGATACAATCCTGAGCTATCGTTATGCTGCTATAGGCTTAGACTTCTGGAAGACATAGGGTCCCTATTTCATCATTGCACTTTATTCTATCTCTATTCTCCCACTCTGCAGAATCTATTTGTTCAATCTCTAACGTTCTGCTCTCTCTGATTTTCCTCATAGTATCTTCATCTGATCTGTTACTGTTTGGCTGTGGCTCCATCCTGGAGAGAAATATCATCTGTGCTGCTGCAATCAACATCTTTGTTTATAGATATTTGAGATTGGCCTGTTTTTCA
Organism: Cyprinodon diabolis; assembly: GCA_030533445.1. Classification (NCBI taxonomy): domain Eukaryota; kingdom Metazoa; phylum Chordata; class Actinopteri; order Cyprinodontiformes; family Cyprinodontidae; genus Cyprinodon; species Cyprinodon diabolis. The sequence continues at coordinate 4,112,397 of CM060077.1, forward strand.
GTGTAGTCCTGTTTCTCTGACTGTGACTGGCTGGATGTGCTCTCTTCATCCTCTGACATGGCAGCTGGATCAGAGCTCGTCTGCCTGGCTGTGTGTTTCCTGGACGGGGCCGCCTTTTATAGCTGCTTTTTGTATCTCTGCTTCTGTCTCCTTGAACTCCAGTCAGTTTCAACAGATGTCCGCTCAAACTGAGTCTGGTTCTGCTGGAGGTTTCTTCCTGTTAAAAGGGAGTTTTTCCTCTCCACTGTCGCTACAAGCATGCTTAGAATGATGAAGAGTCAATGAGTTGATGCAATCAACTGGTTTTCCTTAGTTAGAAACAACTTTGAATCAATTTGACTGGATGATCTGGTTGAACTGTAAAGTGCCTTGAGATGACATGTGTTGTGAATTGGCGCTATAGAAACAAACTGAATTGAATTGAATACAGCATGCGGTTAAATATGTTGTATTTTCTTGTTTCTAAAATGAATTATTATTCTTGAATTTGGGCTTGAATTTTAAATGCCCCGTGTAGACAGAGGCAGTGTCTGCAGTGAGAGCAGGTTAAACTCCAGTGGAAATGATATCCTCCGCACACCTGAGAAGGTGATAGTGAAAGTCTGACAAGATCAGATCAGTTACACCCATTATGGGAAGCCATGGGGAGCAGCATGCTGCCAAGGTGCAGCTCTCCGTGTGCTAACCTGCACAGGGAGTGAATAAGCCGGCAAGAAATAAGACGTTGTCCAAACAATGAAACTTGGCGTTTAAAAATGTGTTCTTTTGTCTTTTGTCACGCCTCTGTAATCGGTGCAGCAGAAGGTAGAAGTACATAAGGACTCAGATAACTCAACTTCTCCTCTACCGTGAAAAGAGAAGTTAATTTTGCTTAGAAAGCTTCTCAAAGCAGAAGACATTTTTGAAACACACATTAGTTGGTGTTTATTTCTGAGGTCGAGTACAGAGCGAACTTTACTAAGCCCCCTGTGCTCTTACATAAACATTCCCTTATATCTGAGAGGCACTAAACTCGTCTCAGTGGTGTTATGTAAGCGGGTTTAGCAGGTTTACAGCAGAGAGTTCGCTGTCTGGCTATGTGGCACGATGTCTGCCTGCATCCTTTTACTCACAAACCGTTTCTGTATCCCAGAAGTTACTCTGCAGAGTAACAAGCAAACACTGCCTGGCTGCGTGTAAAGTGCGCCTACAGCTGAACATGTGGCGTATCTTTAAACAGATACAGAAATATTTTAGTGTGATAGGATTTTAAAAGATGAGCTTCATGTCATTTGTTTTAGGGGTTTATTTCAGGATTAAGTATTTCCTTTACTCAGTTTAGCTTTAAGTAAATTTCACAAATCACCCAATAATATGTAATAATATACCAATAATAATAATACAACAATGGGTGAGTGGCGGTCTAGTGGTTAGTAGTGTTGAGCCGATGGCAATTTTTGGCCCCGATACCTGGCTGTGCTGTATCGGCCGATACCGATACCATCTGTTTGAAATTGATGTGTGTGTGTTTACATGAAGAACTGCAGACTACTTGGATATAAAATAATAACCATCATGGCTTTGTCAAGCTGCTGCCTACCTTTGTGAAGCAGGAAAAAGATTAATACAAAGTGAATGTATTGGCTATCTAGAATGGATGAAAATATTGTAATAAACTTTTGGGTCTCAAAATGGTATTGGTGCCCTATTTGTTGGGCCGATACCATTATCGGTATCAGGCCAATACTAATGGTTGGAGCATAGAGCTTGGAATCCTGAGGTTCTGAGTTGGAGCCCCACTCCCACGGACTGCCACTCTGGGTCTCTGAGCAAGACCCTTAACCCCACACTGCTCCCTGGGTGCCCCACAATGGCCGCCCTCTGCTCCCAGAGGGGCAGAGGTCAATTTCTCTGATATGAGATCAATAAAGTTAAATTATTATTATAATAACAAACACATATAAGTGTTGTAGCAGCTCAGCCAGAGTCCCAACTTAGAGGATTTTTTATTATTAATAAAAGAGGTATAAATATTTTTTTTATACAATTTTTAAACATAAATGTCATTTTTATTTAACTAATAGTCCTTCTAACATTTCTTAACTGTCATTTAGGAGAAGAATAACCTTTCTGTCAGGGTTGGGAAACATGTTACTTTATACTCTCGTCCAAACTGATTCTCCAGTATAGAGCATGGATTTGAAGAACAATATTTTAGGCGAGCTGATTGGTTTACATCTAATTTGTTGTCTAGATTTAACAACATGGGATTTGATTAATTCATATGACAATCAAATTTTGTCATCACAAACTACTTAAAAAAATTATATGGGAAATAAGGAGGTTCTAAAACAATTATAAATTATCTTATTATACAATTAATAAAACTTAAAATAAAAAATATATTCAATATGGAAATATTTCAGATAAATAACTGAGACTAACATTCTAAAAAGTATTCTATTTATGCTCTTTCAATCTTTATTATATTACATATTATATATTTCAGTATTTGCTTTCCATTCTCTATTATACAAGTAATAAAACTTTAAATCATGTATTTAATTAGGTAATAGTTTAGTTTTTTATTAATTTAATATATTAATTTATATTTTTTATTAAATAATTGAGGCATGTATTTTAAGAATTATGTAAACTGAACATTTATGGATTGTAAAACCTTTGAACTGGATAATTGGGGTCAGATTTGTTAATGATTTATGAGTTTAGACATTACCAGGTAGGCGTCTACCTCCGACCTGATTGGCCTACGTGCCGGTAGCGCTGCTCCTGATTGGCTAATGCCATTGCCAATCAAATCTCTGAACCGGTGAAGCACAGCAGGGGTTCGGCTTCCGTTAACCGGTGGGTTTCTTACTTTCGGGGCGTTTCAGGTTTCCACCTTTCGTCAGTCGGTGCTTATGGATACCTGCAGCTGACAGATGCTGCGATGATTCGGTGTTTCCAGCAGAATGTTGTTGAGAAAAAGACTCAAATGGAGCCTTAGGAGTGGGAGGAGTGATGTGGCCGGTGCCTTGTAGCTGCAGTTAGCTAGTAGCCTGCTAGCTGGATGCTAGGCCTTACGTTTCCTGTTGCTCCCCTGGCTGGTTTATTGTTTATTCCTGTCAAATTAAGGAGGCATTTGGAGTTTTATTATATTTGCTTCGATTTTTTTTTTCTTCCGTGGACTGAAAAAGAAACCGATATGATGGGTGTAAACAGTTTTCAAAGGTAAGAAATGTGATTTTGGGTCCATTTATATAAAAAATAAAAAAAGATTTTTTTTATGTGTGCAAATTAAGTCTCTTAATATCACAACATTTTTAGAAAATATATAGTAATATTTAGTATAAAACCTGGATAATCTGAGCCCTCAGTTATGATAATAAATCAAATTTGAGTGGACTTCCTGGATGCCTGTTGCTCTGTGGACATTTATCACTGAAACAAGGTTTTGATTAAACTTATTTTACACTTTCTTTGTCTATAGGTATAACTTTTACATTGTTCATCTACTCTATAAATATCTTTTGAGTTTTTGTCTGTAAGATTTGGACAAATCAGAAACTCAAGTTCAAAAAGGTTTTGTAATGTAGTCATTAACATTTCTTGGTTTTGTTACACAGAACAAAATATCTGTTTTTTTGTATAAAAAGTGTTTGATAAAGTAAATTAGTGAGGTGCGATAAACCATAGGAAACCTGTTTCTGTAAAATTGTATTTATTATAACATTATTATAACCCTGTGCAGTAAAGACTACATCTTACCAGACCCAAGCTTTATATTTGTTTTGGGGCTTCCTTTCATTACTGAGAATAAATGCAAAATAAGTCTCTAAATTTCACAACATTTTGATAAAATATACATTAATGTTTAGTTTAAATCCTGACTAATCTAAGCCCGCATTTATGATAATAAATCAGATATGAGTGGACTTCCTGGATGCCTGTTGCTCTGTGGACATTTATCACTGAAACAAAGTTTTGATTAGAAAAGGAGGATTTATTTACACTTTCCTTGTCTTTAGGTATAACTGTATAAATATCTTTTGAGTTTTTGTCCGTAAGATTTGCAAAAATCAGAAACTCAAGTTCAAATAGGTTTTGAAATTAAGTCATTAACCTATTTTGGTTTTGTTACACAGAACAAAATATCTCCTGTTTTTTTTTTTTTTTGTATAAAAAGTGTTAGAGTAAATTAGTGAGGTGTTATAAACCATAGGAAAGCTCTGTTTCTTTAAAATGGTATTCATTATAACATTGTCATCGGTAATGACTACATCTTACCAGACCCAAGCTTTGTATTTGTTCCGGGGCATCCTTTCATTACTGAGAATAAATTAACGAAGGTAAAAAGGAGGTAAAATCACACACATACACAAACTGCTTTTTTAGCCTCTTCTCTCAAAAATCTACTAAGATGTAATTTGAGATGCACCATTATCTAAGCTGAAGTGAATGGTTTCCAACCAGGGATGATGGTGACAGACATTTGCATCAGATTTTCTTTACCTCTGAGTCAGAGCTGGACTTGATCTTTGCTCATTTGGTTAATAACTCCCCCCCCCCCCAGCAGGCACTGGTGTCATATTTATCTGTTCACTATGCATCTAAATAGTGTGACCACATTGTTCCTCACAAAGGCTGCGCAGTTTTATGAACAGAGAGCAATGTAACGAGGCATAAACCAACAACGATTCTAATAAGAAGTTTGAAAATAAAAGTTTGTCCAAGCGATCGTTTCAATTTCTGCTGTCTGTGTTTTTTTCTTTTTATATTACTTTCTCTTCCTCCATTTATGTGATTTAAAAATAACACAAATATAACATAGTTAACAGAAGTGTGACTTTTAAAAACTGGAAATATTTATTAACAAACCAAATAAAACTTTAACAATGGATAGCAAATGGAGGGAACGGGATTACGTGATCTCAAGGCCTGACTGATAATCGTGAAATATCTCTTTGTGTATAATATGGATGAAGGGATAGCATAACATTTCAAGGCTCAAAAGTTTTCTTTAAAATCTTTGGATGATTTAAAGAAAGTTTTAGCCAAACCCTCAGACCTGCACTGATTAGGGTTGAAACAATTAATCAGATAAATCGTGATTAAGAATTTATGAAAATAATCGTCAACTAATTTAGTAATCGATTAATCATTAACTGGAGTGTAGAGACTGTGAAACATGCCTTTAGCTGACTGGGCAAACTACTTGGAGGAGGAATTTTATCAAAATTGTAAAAGAAAATAAAAATAATAATAATTAAGCATTTAAGATTTTTTTTTAAATGTTTGTTGATATGCTCTATCCAGAACTCCTCAAGTGTAAACCTTTTAGGTCACGTGCCCACCGCAGCCTGAAGACACCCAAATCCGATTTTTTTTTTGTGGCCCACATCCGACCTGGATCTGATCTTTTAATGACAGTCTGAACAACACTGATCCGATTTTGTGCAATCGGCCCCAGGCCACTTGGCTACGTGGTCCTGAATCCGATACGAATCTGATCTTTTTAAATGCGACCTGTTTCTGAACGGCCAGGTCGCATTCATCCGACCTGAACGTCATCGATACCCGACAGTGGTCCCTCTTCTGCTTCTTGCTATGCAGAAGTGGCAAGAAAAACAACAACAATGGTGGACGACGATGCAGAGAGCAGTATTTATGTTTAATCATCTTGGAAAGATTGTGTTTTTAAGGTTGGAAAAGATCGCTAGATGCGATCCAGCGCTACCATCCATGTTTACTTCCATAAACACAGAGCACTCTTGCTTGTGACGTCATTGCGTCCTCTGCTGCGCATGCGGGACACTTAGGTTGTATGAATGCAGTTCACACAGGAGATCACATAGAAGTCGAATATATTTGGAAAAGTGAACGGCAACGCAAAAAAAAATCGTAATTGAGCTTCAAGGCCTGCAGTGTGAACGTAGCCTTAATTTCACCTGCTTTCATTTCGTAAAAAAATCTTTAAGGAACCTTTGACTATATGACTACTAATCAAAAAAACAAATCAACAGATTAATCGATTTGCAATAATCATTAGTTGCAGCCATAGCATTGATGGAACAAATTTTGCAGCAAATGCATGTAATATATATATATATATATATATATATATTTCCAATTATATTTAATCGATCACATATTATTTACTTAAACTATTTCTTTTTTTACATTTATGACCCTTTTATTTTCTATATTCATCGCTTATTCATGTGATTTGTATTTATGACCCCATGTAGTGCTGCACCATGATTGAAAATGTGCAATACCTGATGGTGTTTCCATGGTAACATGGCTTTTAATTCCTAAATCTTTGACTAAACTGTGTGATTTGGCTTTTGAATGCAATGAAGAAATTTCTGTTTCATATATTCAGAATCTGAGAGGGGAAAAAAATCAGTCATTGTTACCATGGCAACAACAGGGTTTGATGAAAGCGTTTCATCTGCTCCTTTAAAGCTGCAGTTTTAAATTGTTCTTCATCTTTATTTTTTGTTTTTGTTTTGTTTTTTTCAGATTCATGAACAGGCGGCCTTCCGCTAACTGCCGCTACCAGCCCACCGTCTACGAACACGCTGCAAACTGCTACACTCACGCCGTGAGTCATTCAGGCGTTCGTTGAAGGCTTCCCATCAACTCCCATTTGGAAAGTTTCCGTCATTAATGTGTTTCTCCTGGTCTCTGTAGCTCCTCATCGTGCCGGCCTTCGTCGGCATGACACTGCTGCACTGCCTGTCCGACAACAACTGGGAGAGGATCACGGCCTGGGTGTACGGACTGGGTCTGTGCGGCCTGTTTGTGGTCTCCACTGTGTTTCACATCATCACCTGGAAGAAGAGCCACATGAGGTCAGAACGCTCAGCCAGCGGTTCATTAGCACATATATATAGATTCACTAGTTTGGTGACACAAAACCGATCAACTTGAAACTCTTGAGGGTTAAAACTCTTGTTTTTAAACAACAGGTGATAAGTCTGTTATTAAAATGAAGGGCTGTGACGATCAATCAATTAATCGCCTGGTTGAATCATATGAATATCACAGTGTAATTTGAGTGGCTGGCTGCAGCTAATGGTCGCTAACCCGGCTGGTAGACGGGAGACGGCACTGGGTAAAAAGAAGATGTTTTAAAGGTGCGGTCAGGAACTTTAGATTTCCCTTATTTCATATATTAATTTCTGCCTTTTACTCACTATAAAAGTTTTTACTCAGTGTGTTTCACCTGCAAGGCCACACAATTCTCTGAGTGAGAGTGTTTGTAGACCAGACATAGCTTCTTCCCAAAAGAAGCCAGATTCGTTCTCAAGGTTTATTCATAACATGTTACTGTTAACCTAAGTGCCAAAGTGTTGTTTTGAATCTGACTACTTTCCATTGTTGTAAGTAAAGGGGAACGAACGCTGCTCAGGCTGAATGGGGCTAAAAACTGTGCCATAAGGGCCGTATGATCAACTGTTCTATCTTTGCAAAGATATGAAATACATTGATCTCTGTTTATTTAACTAGACTGAATACTTTTTTCCCACTACAAAGGTGTTGGTTCACTTTAAACTGTAGGAAAATAGAAAACTTCACTGATATCGGCTATGGCTGAAACAATTAATCAGATTAATTGTGATTTAAGGATTACTGAAATAATCACCAACTCATTTAGTAAAAGATTAATCGTTAACTGGAGTGTAGAGATGGTAAAACATGCCTTTAGCTGACAGAGCGACACGCTTATAGCAGTAATTATATCCAGATTGTAAAGTTGGATATAATTACTATAATACAAAGATTTTGCATTAAAATAAAAAAAATAAAAAATTAAAAAAAGGTTTTCATCTGTCAGTATGCTCTATTCAGAACTCCTCAAATGGAAAAGTTTTAGTTTTACCTGGTTTAATTTAGTTAGTAAATCTACTTTAAGGAACCTTTGGCTATCCTATTATTAATTAATTAATCATAAAAAATAAGCCACAGATTAATCGATTTGCAAATAATTGTTTTTTGCAGCATTAATATTGACTGAGCTTCAGTCACAGCAGCAGATTAGCTCCTCAGGCTAGGGCTGAGCCAAGTGGCTTGAAAATATTAGCAATTTTTCTTTTATTTTTCCCACTATGTTTTAGAATAAAAATGAAGAACGCAATGCTTTGATTTCACTCATCCGCTCCCAGATGTAACGTCAATTTAAAGGGCACTGAAACTGAAGCTGTTAAACATGCTTTTCAAAATGTCCTGTTTAACAACAAAGAATGAAAATATAACAGACTAATTGTTTTCAGCTGGTCGTCTGACAAAGTTTATCAGTTAGAAGTTCACATTTAACAACAAAAAGTGTTGAACTGACGTCCCTCTGAGCTACAGACACCCAAGTAGTGGATTGGTGGGTAAAAAAAGTCTTCATGAACAAAAGATTAAAATACTCCATAAAATCGATTAATCACCCGGTCCTAGTCCCCACTTTTGCTTTCAGCAGTTAGTGAATTTTCTTGCATTATTGTAGAAATCAAAGAAACTTTTTTGAAATGTGTTTTAAAACATACAAAACTTTAAAAATCTTGAAGCTATAGTGGAGGATTTTCTCGAATTTTTGAAGACCCGCCCTCTCCACAGGGTTTCTGCACAACCCTGCACGCGCTCCCGACAGGGAACGCCTATTAAACGTGTGCAAGAGCCCATTTCTCCTCGTGCATGCTCTGTTTAAAAGTTGCTGTTCGCTTCGCTCATAAAAGGTTAATTTCCAAAAGAAGATTTGCAATTTTTCTACTTTTTCAGACTCATCCCAGTTAAGTGAAAATGGGGACAAGTACGTAGGATGGCCTCTAAACATATCACCAGAATGATTGACAGTTAGGAGGACCACTTATTTTGATGATCCACCCGGAAAAAGAGCATCCTCCACTATAACTTTATTTAAGAAAAAACATTTTAGAGTATCTTTGCATTTTTTTTCAGACATTGCTACTTTTTTTTTTTTTTGTACCATTTGGATTTTATATCCAAATTTTGGTTTTTAAATTTCTCCTTCACTTTAAGTTCTTTTCAAATAAAATTTTCCAGATCACATTCTCTTCACTTTCCTCTGGAATGAGGAGCGAAGATGGATTTATTTGGTCTGTACAGACGTTAGCAACATTTAGTCTCTAATGGGGCTGAAACAATTAATCGGAATAATTGCGATAAATCAATTATTGAAATAATCGTGCAAAATCATACCATATGTACAACATTTTGCATTTAAGATAAAAAAAACTTTTACGTCTGTCAGTATGTTATATCCAGAACTGCTCAAGTGGAACATGTTTAGTTTCACTTTGTTTAATTTTGCAGAAAATCTTCTTTATGGAACTTTTGGCTATCCGATGAATCGATTAATTGAAAAACTAATAATTTTATTACTTTAATTTCTGATAATTTTATTGATAATAATCATTGGTTGCAGCCCTAACGTTAGCAACATTTTATTGGTCGAAGTTGGTGTCAGTAATGAGCGTTTGTTTTGGTCCTGAATTGAAGAGACCTTTTTGGTCCTTACACTGGAAAAAAATCAAAATCTAGATAAGTCATTTTTTCTCAAAATAAATGCATTTGTTCTTGGATTGAGGAAGTAAAAGAGACATTCTGCCAATGGAACAAGACATTTAACACTTAAAATAAGAAAAAAGAAATTGCATTGTCTTATTTCAAGTTCATATTATCTAATTATCTTAGTTTAAGTGTAAAAATACTCCTTCCATTGGCAAACTATCTCATTTTTCAGCTCAAATTATGGGTAAAAACACTTAATTTAAGATATTTTTATTTATTTCTAGATGGTTTTTCCAGTGTACATTTCTAATTTGCCAAATGTGGCTATAAAGATGATCCAGTCTAACCAGTGTTTACCTGTTGCAGGTCGGTGGAGCAGTGCTTCCACATGTGTGACAGAGTAGTCATCTATTTCTTCATCGCTGCCTCCTACACACCGTGGTGAGTGTCAGGCTCTGCCCCCCCCATGCTGTTTAGCATGGAGTATTACTTCAGCTCACTGCTCTGCTCTTGTCTTCACTCAGGCTGAACCTGCGAGAGCTCGGCCCGTTAGCGGCACACATGCGCTGGTTTGTGTGGCTCATGGCTGCTGCTGGAACCATTTATGTCTTCAACTATCATGAAAAGTGAGTTTGGGTCCAAACTGAAGCAGCTAGCAGCTGTCAGGAAGACTCTTCATTCAAGTGGAAATGAAACGATTAACCAAACCAACCTATGATGTCCTGCTATGATCAATAATTATATTACAAACGTGAAAAATCTAAACGTAAAAGAAAAAACGTAGGATTTATAATTTTTGGTAGAGATTCTGTCATGTTGCAGAGATGACGTCATGTGGGTTAGTTCGCACTTAAGCTACCAGTTGATTACATTGGTAATACCAGCCATGCCTCACAACAAAAAAAAAAAACACTTTTAGTTTGATGGAGGACCAAAGTTTGGTTCATCCTTTCATTTCCACTTTAAAGCTGGGTAACTTTTAGCTACTAGGGGGCGATAGGCCTGTACCTTCCAGGTTTAATGGCGCTAAAACTGCAGTGATGAGTATTGACCTGAAAATCCATTCAGTGCCTGTGTCTGAACATCCACCCTAATCCCTATATAGGGCACTAAATAGTGGTTAGGCCATTTTAGATCAGTGTCCGAATGTCTAGTGGATAAAAAATTAGCGGACTCGAAATTTACTAAAATGCACCTTGAATAGTAGTAATTATCCATGGTCACTAGACAAGCAGATCTATCCTGGATTGCAAGTAGAAATCTCTTCGCAAAGCATTATGGGATTTGTTTTCACAGCGGCCCTGTCGCTAAACGAACAGTGGCGACTAATAACTAAGATGGTGCAGGCACCGTGCGGGATGCCGAGGCCTTTTCTCAATTCACAAGAACGCGTGTATGGACTCGTGTCCTCGCCAAGTATGTTCTTGAGAAGAAAAAGGATAGTGTGAAGTATGGGAGAACGGGAGCACGCAGCATAAATATGGCTCAACTGGAACAGGAGCGTACTGATGACATCACCACACGGTCGGCTCGTCTGGAGCTGCATTTCACCTCCTGTTATTAATAGTCTCTAGATAATAGTAAATTCTTACTTTTTTTCATTTAGTGGGGGAATAATAATGACCACAGATAAACACAACTCAAATGAACATTTTGCCAAATAAAACAAAAAACTCTGCATCAGAGCCAGCGGTACTTTACACACGGCTATGCAGAGAGAGGGCTGCTGCAGATGGGCTAACGTTAGCCCTGGCTGCTGTTAGCCTCTGAGGTCTGCTGGTTACCGCGCTCCTCTCAACATCAGAACTTTTTTTAAATGACGCACTAAATAAGTAAATGATTCATATAGTGACACTTTAAAATATAATGCTCTCTCCTCAAATGATCTTAAAATGTACTTTAATAGAACAACGGCAACAGAAAAGTGCTCTTTTAGCTTAATTCTCTGAGCTCTGTGAGCGCTAACCTGGAGCTGCTGCTGCAGTGCATGCTGGGACAGCTGTCAATCTGGAGAACGGACAAGTCTGCTCTGATGCATGCTGGGTAAAGAGGGAGGGGCGAGAACAGTCTGCTGTTCTTGTGAATTGGAACAGCTGAGGCTGATGACGTTTCACGAGAACACACAAGTACCCATACTGAGAAACGGCCAGTCATGTGACCAATGGCGACGGACAAGTAGTGATCATCTGTCCAACGTTCAGTTAACTGAGTTCACTATAAAGTCCCCGCTCTATATAGTGATTGAGGGGTTAGGGAGCACCTTTGGACACAGCCAATATGCCACAAATACATCTAATGCTGGCGTCATATAGAGCTGCTTTAAAGTAAATGTATTTAAGATTCATGTCTGCTGTCAAGGTCACATGACCCGAGCTACTTGGCCAAACAAAACAGAAAACAAAGGCAGCGGTTCCTGCAGACAAAGCATCCCACAATGCAGTGCTTTTTTTACATCACCCTTCAATCCTCATTTGTTGACTTAAAAAACCCGTGTTTTAAACTGATCATCATGGTCTACCTCGCTGATAATGCCATCTAGACTCAGCTGCATAGCTCTGCATTTACACCTTGAAGTTTTCTCTCTCCGGTTCTTTTCCTCAGAAGAGATCACTCAAGTCAAACTCTTTAAATAACACTTCATAATGTATTAAATAACCAGGAGACAGGACAACAGATTTTGACATAAGTTGTAATCTTGGTCCGACCAGATAAGTTGATTAGAGTTACAGAAGCCAGCTGCTTAACAACCGGGCTTATTAAATCTCAGTTAAAGAAGCATTTTATACAATTCCAGTCTGCCGCATCATCACATCATCTCATCATGCTTGTTTGTAAATGAGGAGACATCCATGGCTCCAGCCGTTGTAGCTACCAGATCTGCTCGGGCCCTGCACATGCCAATGTGATTGGCTGAACATTGCCACATGATGTAAAACATTGTGGTTGCCCAGACAATGATAATAACATTGCGTAGCGTCCGTGTCCCAATTAGGGAGCATCTGTAGCGTTAGCTTGTCTAATGAATGAGGAAGTTTTACCTGATTGATAGAAAGACTGAAAAAAAAATCTCTTTATGGTAAACAAAGTAACCGTTAGACCATGGTGTAAAGGTGGAGAGCTAGGTAGCGCTGTAGCTAGCTCTGTTCAGTAGCTAATAGGTTAGCCTCTATTAAGCTACACTATTTTTAATCTCGTGTAAACAATAACCGTTCATTTTCTACAAGGAGAATAAAATTTCTACGAAAGTCATCTTTGAGATGTTCCATTTGTCTTTCCTGTCCTCAGATCTTAATAAAAAGAATACTTTTTGCAGTAATTTCTTACAAGCCTGAGAATAATTGTTTTTTACTTTCGGCTACTTTAGATCATCAATGAAATGTAAAAATAATATAAATATAGTCCATAATATGTTGAGACTCTAAAAAGAGATTTGATCTGTTAGAAACTGTTGCAATACACTTTGTCCGAGTGGAGTTGCCATATGTTGACGTCATAAGAAGGGGCGGAGCCCCGAGCAGATCTGGTACCTACACCATAACTACTACAGAGTGTTTGAGATAAAATCACAGAGAACTCGTTTCATTCCAAAATCACTACATAATGCACATAACTGTATATCCTGATAGAGGAACTGGCGTAATTAAATAAACTACTTGGGAAAACATAATTTCTGGCATGTAACTGGAAGGTATTATTAGGGTTTAACAGACCCACACATCATCAATGAGAATAATCCCAAGAAAATCAAAGCAATCAGTGTTTTCTGTGACAAAGCCACCGCAGCTCCTGTTTCATGGAGATCTTCTTAATGTGTCCTAAACCTGATCTTTCTCTGCGTTTTTATGGAAGCCATTAGAAAGTTGCTGCAGCTCAAGTTTAGAGCCAGAACCCGGCTTCTCTGAGCTCTCCTGAAGGTTTCCTGAATCAGTTTTCTGTTTTAAGGCGTCCTTTTCTTCACAGGTATAAACTGGTGGAGCTGGCCTTCTATTTGACCATGGGATTTTTTCCTGCATCAGTAATAACATCGATGGTAAGAAGATCTGCTTCTGTTTTCTAATCTCTATCAGCAGGATTAATGGTGTTTAATAACAAATCACAGATGAGGTGAAGTTACTCATAATTACTCTGATATTTTATATCCAAGTAAAATGCAGACTCTCTGCTGCCCTCTTGTGGTTTTAAAGGTTTTAGCGCAGATGACGGTGAAAGAACATCAAAGTAGTACGGCCATGGAATAAAGGGGTTTGAACAAAAGAAAAAACAAATAGGAAGAAACATCACCTGCATATATTCAATTCAGTTCAGTTTATTTCTGTAGCGCCAAATTCACAACACATGTCATCTCAAGACACTTCCCAGTTCAACCAGATCATACTGTCGCTACAGTGGAGAGGAGAAACTCACTTTTAACAGGAAGAAACCTCCATCAGAACCAGGCTCAGTGTGAGCGGCCATCTGCTGAGGCCCACTGGGGTTCAAGGAGACAGAAGCAGAGATAGAAAAAGAAGCATAGATGCAAAAGGCAACTGTAAAAGGCGGCACATATATGTTAATGAGCTATATAATAATAATAAATAGGGATTTTATATCTATTTATCTGGATGTATATCTATATAGATTGTATATCTACATCTATCTAGATGCATAGATATAGATAGATCTATAGATATCTATAGATATATAGATAGATATTAGAAACAATATTCAGTAGAATTAACAGTTATAATGTTTGAAAACAGAAAACCACAAAGAAACTAATCGGCCTATTGAGGTTTCAGTTCAGTCTGGAGTTTGTTTGTTGTTCTGTTAACACTAGAAACTCACAGAATTCTGATCCTGTGAACAAAAGAAATCATATAACATCATATGATGTCTTTTTCACAACAAAAGACATCATATATTCAAATGAAAATTACTCTTAATTAAAAACACTTATCATTTATTGAGCATTAATAATTTCATATTTAAAGTACTTTCAGAAGATTGAATTCTGAATATGACTTTTCCTTTAAAGGAAGGGCCCGCCACAATAAGAGCGCAACATGTCGTGCGTTACACGCACTTGATTTGGTCTCATAAAAATCCAAATGTGTTCCATACTGTCCCTTTAAGGACAAATATCAGACTCACAGTGCAAGTCGAGGCCGAATCTGGTCCCTTATGGGAGCCTATGTAGCCCTCAAAGGCCTACTGTCACAGGATGTCATAAAGTAGAGTGAGAAGTTAATTTAAGGTAAACAAAAATGGTAAACTAAAAATGAATAAATCTGAGTAAAGTTTTAACACCAGAGCCGTGGTCTCTGTAGATGAAATCAAAGGTTTAATTCACACAGCTCTATGCGGCCCTTTAAAAGATAAGCCTGGCTTTGACATCCCTGATCTAATGTGTCTCCACAGTTTTATAAATCAACAGAAAATAATCATGGAACGAAGGAAAGCCTCAGTAATTCTGTAACGCCATCATCCACGTCTGGTTGGATCTGATCTGTTGATTTAAAAACAGTAGAAATGAATCAGTCGCTTTATTTCTACCACAGAGCAACACGGACGGTCTCTACGAGCTGGCGTATGGCGGACTCATCTACTGCCTCGGCGTCCTCTTCTTCAAGAGCGACGGCGTCATCCCCTTCGCTCACGCCATCTGGCACGTGTTCGTGGCGCTGGCTGCGGCCATGCACTACTACGCCATCTGGAAGTACCTGTACAAGGCGCCCAGCTCCGAGTCCCTCCTCCACTCCTGACCTGAAGGCCTCGCCCCCTCCGCTGCCCGCTGAAGCTGCAACTCGAACAGGAAAAGTTTACCATGACCTTTACTTGTTTACTGTTTTCTAACCAGGAGGACGAGTTTCCCAGAATCCTCTGATGATACTTAGAGTTTTATAAAAGGAAAAATATCCGAGTATTTCTGACATTTGATGACATCTTTTATAACCACTAGAAAGTGAATCACATTCCTCTTTAAGGGTTTCATCAGGTGCTAAAATCAGCTTTATCATCGGCCCTTGGTGTATTTAATTAGAGATACCAAAGCTTGAAATAAAGCACATTAAATTAAAAATGGGATTCATCATGGAGGCAGGAAGTGGAGCTTCTTTTCATTCAGGTGATGTGATTTAGCTACGGCATGTTTTTCCGGATTTAAACTGAGCAGTGTGCACTTTGTTCATCCAATCTCTCCTGAAGCTGCAGAGCCCAAAGTTTCCCCTGTAGCCTCGTGGCGCCCTCTGGTGGTGGCCGGTGTTATTGAAGCATTCCTCAGTATTTCAGTGTAGTGGGACGTTAATGAGCCGAACGAGGAGACTCCCAGTTTAAAGGCAGTATAATTATTTTGTAAAAACAATGTGATCTGTGTGTTTGTGAGCCCTGGTGTCCGCTGTAACATTTCCTGTGGTTTGTTGATTTTTGCACAGTGAATTTGAACAGTGTTTGTATCGTAAGGATGTTCTGATCAGAGCTTTTGTACATTTCCTGTTTGTTTATGCTAGCGGTGTCTGAAACCGAACCCCTGCACATGTTTTACTAATCATGACTTTTGTCGTTCCTTCAGACTGTTTTGTATATTTCTATCTTCTGCTGATCATACGATCCTGGCCTTTTTTCAGAGACAAGCTGCTTGATTTTCTTTTTTTTGTGTCTGTTTAACTGGCTGGTAATGGTGCTGTATAAAATACGAACGCTCCTCCACTGCACTGAAAACCAATTTGGCAATGTGACAATAAAGATGACGAATTCTGCAGCTTGGTGTGTCTGGACTTCTTTCATGTTTCATTACAGAACTATAAAAATCAGTTAAACTGATCAGTTTATGTTCTTTTAAACCCAGCTGGGAAACTTTTGACAAAATCCCTGAACTTTATATCAGTGACCCAGTTCATGAAAATCCGATTTCAGAACCAAATCAGCCTGAATCATGCATTCCAGAGTCTGATTTCACAAAGCATTGATAATGGCGATCCAGAGTTAGGGGTGAACTCCTGCATGACCTATTTTTTCTGTTTCACAAAGACATTACTCAGAGTAAAACTGTGACAACAAATTGACAATTACTCAATTAAAATAACCCTGCACAGTGGCAGGGATGTTTACTACTTTTTCAATTCAGTTAATATAGCACCCTTTAACTACACATGTAATTTTAAGTCACTTTAAGGAGACAATTTAACCAGAACATAGTCAGATTGATTTATAGTTTTCTAAGGAAAACCAGTTGATTGCATTGACTCAATGGCAATCCCTCACTTCAAGCATTCTTGTAGCGACAGTGAAAAGGAAAAACTCCCTTTTAACAGGAAGAAACGTCCAGCAGATCCAAAGTCAGTGTGAGCGGCCAACTGGGGTTAAAAGGAGACAGAAGCAAAGATACAAAAGGCAACTGAAAAAGGCGGCACCATCCAGGAAACACACAGCCAGGAAGACGAGCTCTGAGCCAGCTCCCATGTAAAAGGATGAAGAGAGCACATCCAGTTAGTCACAGTCAGAGAAACAGGACTACACCGGAAAATAGGCCAAATGGGAACAGACCAGCTACTATGAGAAAAAGCAAAGAGAGCAGAATGTTAGAGATTGAACTCACAGATTCTGCATTATGTGAAAGAAGAGATAGAATGATGAAAGTGGTCCCTATGTCCTCCAGCAGTCTAAGCCTATAACAGCATAGGTCCCTGAGCAAAGACCCTTAACGAGACACATCCCCGGATGCAGCAAATGGCTCCCTAATTGGGATGGAATAAATGAACAGAGTGAATTTCATTATGCTGTACTTGTGATCGTGTGATGAAAATAAAAATCTAGTAGCTGGTTCCACAGGAGTGGAGCCTGATAACTAAAAGATTTGCTCTGTTAGGAACATAAGGAAGAATCATATGATATAGAATGAAGCTTGGCTTGTGAGGAGGATTTAAAATCTTATTCTGGATTTAATAGGAAGCCAACGAAGAGAAGCTAGAATAGGAAAAAATATGATCTTTGTTTTTAATTTCCACCAGAACTCAGCATTTTTGGATCAGCTGAAGGCCTTTAACTAGTGTTTGTGGACTTCCTGATAGTAACGAATTAGCTTGACGTAACGAATTCATGGACTAGTTTCTCAGCATCCCTGCATGACAGGATATTTCGAACTCTTGCAATAGTCTAGAGCAGGGGTGCTCAAGTCCATTCCTCAAGAGCTACCATCCTCAACTTTTTGATGCAACCATTTTTAACACACCTGAATCAAATGAGTTGCTCATTACCATGCTTCTGCTGAGCTAAATGAGGAGATTGAGGCTTTAGATTCAGGTGTGTTAGAGAAGAGATGCATCCAAAAGTTACAGGATGGTAAGCACCCCTGAGCACCCCTGGTCTAGAGATAAAAGAACGATATTCTGGAAGTCTCTTTTTAGCTGCAATCTGCACAAGAAAATACTCTTCCAGAAGAGATACCCCTTATTAAAATTAACTTCAATAAAGAAATCGGATTTCAATTAAATTAAATTATGTTTATTTATAAAGACCCAATCACAACACATGTCATCTTAAGGTACATTACAGAAACAATTCACCCAGATCATTCAGTCAGATTGGTTTAAAGTTTTTTATCGAAGGAGAACCAGATGATTGCATCGACTCATGTACTCTACCTCACACCAATCATGCTTGTAGTGACAGTAGAGAGAAAAAAACTCCCTTTTAACAGGAAGAAACTTCAAACTAAGGCCGACTGGGGTTCAAGGAGTAAGAAAAGAATCCTGCAAATCGTTTATTTCTGTTGGCTTAAGCACAATTTTGGTAACTATTGGCATTTCTTTGCAAAACTCTACACACAAATAAACCTGGCATAACTCTTCAACCTGTCATAAAAATTGCCTTTTTGTATATATTTATAAATACTCGATGTGCCAACTGCACACAGATGGTATAAATAAAAAAAACACACCTGGGGTCTGCTTTCTCTGTGCAAAAGGTCGGCTGCGTCAGAGCGAGGTCATACTTTTGTCATAGTTGTGTAAACATACAGGGATCCAAACTTAAACTACTGGTGTTTATTTACGCACATCAAAAGAATCAGTGTTTTCCAAGTCAAAACACAAAATCGCTGAGAAAAAAAGAAAAAGGAAACTCAGTCGACATCGTGTCGTCTCTCTGGGTCCGGTCACAAGACTTCATCCACATCACATGCAGTGTCCTCTGGTCCAAGGCACCATGGGAAATATCTCCTTGATGCCGTATCCAGGCCTGACATGATGCCTGGTCAATATCCCCTCACCGCCTCCATTACTGTGCATTGAAGGGGATGAAGGTCATAGATCTTCCACCTCCAGGCAGAGAAGAACTCTTCAGTCAGATTCCAGAATGGAGACTTACAGTAGTAGCCATCCAAAATATCCCCACTTTCCTCGGCTGGTCCCCTTCAATTCCTTTTTAAACATCAATCTTTGATTATATTTTTTCCGTCATGATTTTTGGACGTTAAAATCTAAAGAGAAGCACCATCTCCTGGTTAGACCCCGTAATTCAATGAAAGGATGGAGTCAGAGTAAAACAATATGCACACCTAGGAGAAGGAGGAGGTCACACCAGTGGCTGGAAGTTGGCTGCCATTCAGTGGGCGTTTGACTGGGGAGGGACATTTTGAATGGCTGCTACTGTATGAGGGAGGTCGGGTGCAGTGAAGACTGGGTGATCTGTAAACCAGCTGCGGACCAAAGCAGCCATATGGAAACTAACATCATCCCATATGAGGATCTATCTGGTCTCCTCCTCCTCTTCCTCCTCCTACATCATCACCTCCTCTAATTCTCACCCATCTTGCTCCCTCTATTGTACTCCACACAGACTGCTCACCTGTGGCTAATTTAAAGTGCTTAAGCCGAAGGTCTCACAGAGGTACTTCATGGGGGTCGCAAAAGTTTTGCTTGATTAGACTTTTTTTTTTATATCTCCCCCCTGCAAAATTTTTTCCACTAATTAAAATGTCTTTAAATCCACATTAACAGGAATTCAACAGACTGTAGTAAACAGATAAATGGAGGCAGAAGATGTCTTTCAGTCATCAATGCACACATTCAGCGACACACAGGAGCTCTTTCAAGCTGGGCACCGTTTCATTCACAACACCTGTCCCATCAATACGGAAGAGGATTAGGGCCACTGGAAAAAACAAAAAAAAAGTTTACTGATTTTTAAATTTTATTTCAGTTTAGAATGGGATTCTGACTTTTTTCTCAGAATTCTGACTTTAATCTGAGAATTCTGACTTTTTTTATTGTCAGAATTCTCAGATAAAGTCAGAATTCAGACTTTTTTCCCATACTAAACTGAAATAAAATTTAAAAATGAGTTAACTTTTTTTTTTTTTCAGTGGCCCTAATCCTCTTCTGTACCTCAACCAGGAATCAGAATCAGAAATACTTTAATAATCCCAGGGAGAAATTACTTTCGTTACATTACTCCATCTGTAATAGAGTGACTATAGGACCAGTTTGATAGAACACTATTTCATACAATATATTATATATAATTAGGGGGTCCCCTCTCCATCTCACCATCAATTTGGGGGTCCTTAGCCTGGAAAATGTTGAAGGCCCCTGGCTCACAGTAAGCTAATTGCAAAGTGAACTAATTATTTAAAACAGTTTAAACAGTTTTCCAGACAGTTGGCAAAATACTCTAAATAATAGCCATGTATGCATATAGTAATATATATTATGCATGTATATTAATTCGGGGGACTGGCGGCCTACTGCTTAGGGCATAGAGCTTGGAATCCTAAGGTTCTGAGTTCCAGCCCCACTCCCACAGACCGCCACTCTGGGTCCCTGAGCAAAGACCCTTAGCCCCACACTGCTCCCCGGGCGCCGCACAATGGCAGCCCACAGCTCCACAAGGGGATGGGTTAAATGCTGAGAGTGAATTTCGTTGCTTTGTGCTTGTGAAATCGTAATGACAATAAAAATGTTGAGGGAAATTTTTTTTATAGTTTTTTTAGTTTTTGTAACAGAGTTCCTAACTGAGTGAAAAGCAATTTTTGTTGGTAAAATCGTCGTTTTAGAAAGTGTGCAATAAAAAATAACATAAATCAAAAAGTGTAATCATTTTTGAGGGACGTTTTTACTGCACTCAGCGCCATGTTTCTCTAACTAATGAATAAAGAAAATCATCAACCAGTAAAGGTCTGGAGACATTTTTAATTATAATCTTTTATCTATAATATATATTTTTTGAAGTAGAGAACAACAATCGTTCACTTTGGTATACAGAAAATTTCCTGATTCACATATTTTATAAAACACCTGAACTGACTGTTATTTTTTCCTGTCTTAATGTTGGCAGTGGGCTTTAGGCTGCCCTGCAAGGCTTTAAACCTGGGTTTAAATGGAGACTAAGCCATCCTCAAGCACATATCAAGGTGCTCATTTTGAGCCTGGATCCAGATTTATTTTTAATTCTGTACCTGCTGGAGAATCCTGCTTCACAGCAGCAGGTTGAGCCAAACATCCTCTAAATGTGCAGGGTCATCTTTGAGCACGCCATTTCACTTTTCTTTCACCAGTTCACCGCAGTTCTTCCAGCAGTCCACACTTTCTCTGCTCTCTTTTTCTCATCGTCTTCTCCTTCTTTCCCATCGCCCGGCTTGACACAGGTTTATGGAGGACCAACTCTGCCATACTTAGAAATAAATAAATGCTCAATAAATAAATAAGCATACAATTAAAATACAATAAACAAATAAATGTAAGTAGAAATTAAATTATAAAGTGAGACATAAATGTATGTAACTCTTCTAATTAGCTTCTTTATTTATTTGCCTTTGTAATATTTACCTTATTTATTTTTTTTTGTCCTTTATAATCTTCAACTTTATTTTTTAATTAATTATATTTTTAAGTATTTATTTATGTGCATGTTATAATATTTTTGTCTGTTTTATTCTTCCTTTGTATTTTTTCTACCCTATTCATTTCTTCGCAGCTATTTATTTCTGTCTGCCCTTTTTACATTTCTCTAAGCATTTCTGCCTCATTATGCAAATGAGGAGGGGGCGTGTCCTAGAGAGTCAACTTCAAAGGAAGAATAAAACACAAAAATATTATAACATCCACATAAATAAATACTTAAAAATATAAGTAATTAAAAAATAAGGTTGAAGATTATAAAGGACAAAAAAATAAGGTAAATATTACAAAGGCAAATAAATAAAGAAGCTAATTAAAAGTTATATACATTTATATCTCACTGTATAATTTAATTTCTACTTACATTTATTTGTTTATTGTGTTTTTGGTGGCAAATAATTGTATGCTTATTTATTTCTGTATTTATTTTTAAATATGACAGAGTTGGTCCTCCATACAGGTTTGCCTGCTGTGTCTAAAAGTGGCAGCAGCAGCAACCCAGACTGACAGCTCATTGGCTGATTTGGATCACGTGCAGCCTGGAGCCGTACGCTCCGGAGGGCTTTACCGTATTAACAAGAGAAGCAGCGCAAGAGAAATTAGACACTGCCATTGGACAACGTGTAATAATTTATAAATGTTTTAAATAAGGTTGGGCCTGGATCCGGACCGTGTTCCGCTAATCCGTGACCTCTGGTCTCTGTCTATAGTTTACTACTATACTTGAACTGAAGTGAATGTATGAATGCTAACTGCTTTGCATCTCCAATGTACAAGTTGTAATACCTGCCTGCATAAAAATAAAGTTCTAGAAAGAAAAAAAAACTGTAAAAAAAAAAAAAAACTACTTCAAAGTGATTAAAATTACAACTTATTTTGTGTAGAAAATGAAAACACGACAGAAAAAAGAACAGGGTTTTTTATTGGACACTAGAAATTACATACAGAGTCTAAAGACTGACGAGGAAACAGAACGTAATACCCCTTTAAGCTCTTCTTTAAATACACTCTGAAACAGTCTGTTGGTGTTGCCATGAATACAATGGTTACAAATCTGCTGCAATGTCCAAAATATAGAGGTTCACATTGGTTTGAAAGCACGGAGAAGCCCCTCGGTGCAGTTTGGAAGCCACCAGGGCGGCGCTGGGGTCAAACGTCTACACTGCTGGGAGAGCGGGGAACAGTCGGCGGATTAAAGGCACTGGAATAGACTCACGGTTATGGTTTACGTTTCCAGGTGAGGTAGTGACATCACTCCACAAGTGAGGTAAGGTTTGAGATATCATGGATTGATTATTGGCCGTTTCCTGTGTGGCTGTAATAAAAACAGAAGCTCTGGAGGTCGACGGAAATCAAGAGGAAAAAAAATACGACCGCATCACGAAACGATTATTTAGCATCGAAAACACCGCTGGATCGGGACGGAAACGGAATGTGAGAGTTTATGTTACAAGAGAGAACGTTCGGACGCTTTTGGTTCATTTTGTGACTTTTAAAAGAAGAAAACGCAAAAGATAATGACGAAACTGAGACAAGGAGGCAAATACGGAAGTCCTGAGATGCCAAATTACAAAAAAAAAAAATTTAAAAAAGGAAAAAAAAAGGTTTAAGAGTATTTAAAAGTTTTGTCTGCTTCATTTTAGAAAGCAAATAGAACCTGATAGGAGCTGGTTAAATTGATGCTGTTGTTTAATTTCTTAAGGAGCTGATGCCTCCTAGTCCTCAGTAGGGGAATAATCTTTCTTTCTCAAGAACATTTACAGGAATGTAAACACAAGAACAAGGTTTATTTAGTTCTAATAAATTCATCTACTAGACCCGCAAATAAAATAAAATTTTTAGAACTCTAAAAAAAGGCCAAAAACCGAAAGGTAATCTGGATTCTGATAACAAAGCAGCTTTATTAAAATAAATCATAATCAATAAATAAAATCAGAGTATTTAATGTGCAAATTTGTGACATTAATTGGGCATAGGCCTGACCAGTAGGTGTCAGCAAAGTGCTTCTTATACAATCTTTGGTACATTAACAGCTAAAAGGAATAGTACACCCAAAACATGATTAGCCTTCATTTCCTACTCACCCCCATGCTGAACAACACTCTGGAGTACTTTTTTGATATCTCAAATGCATCTGGAGATCTGGGAGGCTTCTTGCTGTCTGCTGACATTCAAATAATGGAGGTCTATGGTGCCCGAGGCAGAAAGGTCCATAAAAGTCCACAAAAAACGTGTCAATATTCCTCCATACTGCTCGTCCAATGTATTCCAAGTGTCCTGAGTGGGTAGCGTCCATAATTTACTCGAAACGAAGTCATTTAGAATGTTTTTAGAGCATAAACAGTAGTGTATAGGATTTCCTAAAAGCGCGCGCCTGTGAGTTCACGAGTCTACGGAAACCGCGGCAGACCAAACCAGATGAAAGTGTGCATTTGAGATATCAAAAAAGTACTCCAGAGTGTTGTTCAGCATGGGGGTGAGTAGAAAATGAAGGCTAATCATGTTTTGGGTGTACTATTCCTTTAAGGATTTTGAGAGGAATTTTTCTAATACTGTATGTTGCAGAAAAACAAAAATTTTTTTTTTTTTTTTATCAGATTGTGATAATTTCCATTATGGCTGAGATTTAAATCAAAAGCATTGATCATCCACACAATTTTTACTTATTTGTGAAAACAAAAAAAGGCCAATAATTTAGGCACCTCTGGACATCCATTGAAGTAAGAGTATCCAAATTTAGTTTGTGAAAAAAAACAAAACGGTGAATTTCCTTTTTAGAGCTTGGCTTCTTCCAACCTGACTAAACTGACAACTAAAAGACTTCAAGTGTTCATCACTGAAACGTCGACATTAAAAACAGTGAAGCGTTTGGGGAAGTCGTAAAATTTTAGACCCTTTTTTTTTCTGGGTTTGAGGCCTGAAAGGGGCACCGACATGAGGAGGAGTGTTAAAATCATAAGAATATCACTAATAATAATAAAAATAATCCCACAACATTTTGGTTTCTGCTGTTTTCCTTCCCATTCCCTCAAATAGAATATCAAAATACTTCTCTATATTTTTATTTATTTATTTTTTATTAAACACATATTTGTAATAATTCTCTGGACCTATTGGGCCTTTAAAATACACAATTCACCAGTTTCTTTATATTCATATGTGTATATATATATATTTTTTTTTCCAATATTTATATTGGAAAAATACTGTACAAACAGGAACAGCGTATAGATTTATAGGATGGTCTGAGTCATTAATGGTTTAGCTGATTGGGTTAACCACGGTATTGGACAACACCATCCAACCTTTTCATGTCTTTTTACATTCAAAAACAGCCATCTTTAAAAAAAGAAGGCAAACTCACAGCTAGACGGACACTACAGACGCACATCTGCATCGCTTCCTCCGACAAAAAAAAAAAAAAAAAAGAACAGAACACTCGGACTAGTCATGCCAAGTCAAACAGAATCCAAAGAATCACTGACAGCTACTCGGAAAAGGAAAGAAACCGAGAAAAAATCATGCTTGAACCTGAAAGTAAGGAGGTTAAACGAGGAGTAATACTACTAACAATTATATCAACAGAATATATATATTTATATATATATATTCATATTTATTTATAGATATAAAAACAACAATCTTCCATCTGAGAAATAAAAAGGGAGATAAATATGAGGAATTTTCTTTAAGTGAGCGGGAACCGGATCCGATTGTGAGACGCGGGTTAGTGCAGAAGTTACCGGAAGGGAAAGAGACATGGTGGGAATTATTGCTCATGAGAAAATAAATTTAAATTAAAACACAAATGAGAGGATCAAAGCAGGGCTGCTTCCTGACTGCATGCAGAAAACGAAAATAAGCTGTGGAAAAAAAACAACGTATGGAAATACTGCTGGAGGGGGGGGCTTTAGACTCCATAGAAGCAGGAGGAGGAGGAAGGTTTCTAGTCCTGACCTTACGTAGAAAAGTGAGGGGGGGGGGGCGTTGGCTCGTTACTCCTCACAGTGGGAAGGATGCATGTGGAAATATATATTATATATATGTTCATTATATATATTCATCTATTTATATTTAGTCAAACAGTGCAGAGAAATCAGAGGAGGAGCAGAGATGAAGCTGATGGGGGGGGAGACCAGAATCACACGGTGGGGGGGTGGGGGTACCAGAGACACATTGTCCTTCAGGCTGGGGGGTGGGGGGGTCTGGGAGCAGAGTGGGGATCTGTTGGAAGGGGTGGGGGGGGCTCACAGGGGCCCGTGTCGCGCCTCGTATTTAGCCAGAATGTTCTTGCAGCGGCCCAGCTCCTTCCTCAAGTCTGCCACCTCCACGCGGAGAGCAGCGTTCTCCTTCTCCAGGAAGCCGGCCCGGATGGCGATCTGGTTCTCCTTGAGGCGTCTGGCGTCCCGCGAGCGCTTGGCCGCCACGTTGTTCTTTCTGCGCCGGGCCCAGTACTTATCGTCCTGCAGAGACGAGAACAACACGGGTCAGAACACAAGGCTTTCCACACTGGCCCCGTTTTTATCCACAGACAAAGTCGTTTCACAGTGGATCGGACCCGGACCTGGCCTGCAGCGTTCCCGGGAAAACCCAAAACTAAACTATAGAAATATAGTGTTTTATTGTGGTTGCAAATTCTGGTTTCTGTACAACCAGAACCGTCAGAGCCTGAAAGCTTTTTAAACAAGCAGACAAACGGACCTTTGATTTCAAAAGCAAAGGAAGGAAGGATAAGACAAAAATATTGTACTTCCAAATTGCAAATATAATTAAATAAGGCTTTTTTATTTTATTGCTATAAATTAAAGTATCGATAAGAAAGTTTCTGTTAATTTAATAATTCAACCTAAGAACCGACCTGATGGAGAACAGCCTCTCACCTTCAGGTCCTCAGGGATGAAGACCTTTCTGGCTTTCTTGATCATCGGCTGTGGCTTCAGCTCCTCCGCAGAGAACTTGCGTTTCCTCGGGTCGAACATTTCCTGACCAGGAACGCTGGACAGGGCCAGGTCTGCCGGGTCGGGCTCGTAGGTCACCGGGACCTGGATGGACTCGGGATCGATTGGACTGGGGGTGTCTCTGGCAGAAGGCAGCGCTGAGAAAAAGAAAAGAAAGAAAGCAAATAAGAAACAGGAAGTCCACCATGTTTGTAGCAGCCCTGTGCTCCTGCTGACCAGCAGGGGGTGCTATCACAGCAGAGAAGTACCCACCCCCCTCCAACAGAAACCCTGAACTACAGCAGGCTTTTCCCTCAGCCGCTGATCCGCTGGCGGCTCGTACATCATGACCCAAATTAACGAGCGGCAGCCGGTCAGAGCCGCTGACCTCACAGCCGACGTGTGAGCGCTTAAAGAGCTCTAGATCTGCCGGGCCCTGAAGGGAAGAGAACCGTCTGGAACAAACATTTCTGAGGGGAACCGATCCGAGTCCTAAAACCAGAAACATCTCTGGATGTCGGCTTCCATCAGCTCCTCTGCTTTAGTCGTTCCCGTTTGGGGATGAAACCTTTCTTATTCACATTTTGTCTCTTAAGTAAATTCAAATTAAAGGAAACCGACCTTCCAAAAAGGTCAACTTTAGTCTCATTAGTCTACAGAACATCTTCTCAAAGAGGATCATTGTTATGTGGGGGATTATTGTGGGGAATGTGAGACCAGACCGAGGTCTTTTGGGTCAGAGCTGGTTCTCACCTTGGAAACATTTCTGATCAAACTTTCCTTCTGATCCTACACATCTTTACAGGTTCTTCTGGGTTCTTCTTGGACCTTTCCAAACATACGGCTTTACGATCTTTTTTGTTAAATATAGCATTTTAAATGCCACCAAATCACATTTAATAAATTTTAATGCCAATTAAGGCCTTAATTTAAAAAAAATAATAATTTAACGACTTTTAATGATTTGATTGAAACCCAGAGTTAACGAATAACTGCTGTTCTGGTCCGTTTCAGGTTCAGGAACTAAACCAGCAGCATTTCTAAAGAAGGAAAAGGTGGATCCCTTCCTCCTAATGGTTCTTCTCTATTGGTTAGAGTTCATAAAATCCTCTCTAGGGGAGGACTGAAGAGTCTCTGTAGGCAGAGAGACGTCCTGGAAAATAAGCCGATTTAGATCTGACGGTTAAAAGGAACAGAGACCTTTTAAAGCAGCTAGAACCAACGGCTCGGGTCAGAACACAGAACCTCCAACATTCATGGATTGGAAAGGTTTTAATGTGGATCCAGCTTGACGTCACGCTCAGTGATCTTTGTATGATTGTTATCGTCACTGTGAACGATGAACCGCTGAACTCTGAGCTCGGGGGGGGAGGGGCTTAGCGTCTGTTTACTGTAAATAACCTGGAAGACCGCAGAGGAAGAAGCAGTTTCTTCCCTGCAGAGCTTTCATACGACAGACGCTGCTTTTATTTGCATCTAGTGGTTTTTAAATCGTGAGAGAAAATAAATGTTACTCATATTTAATGTAAATGAAATCTTATTTTACTGATAAAGTCCATGAATTATGTTCTTTTTTTAAAGTATAACATGAAAAAATAAAACCCATTTTAATATCATTCCTCATTTTGATCTTAATCCTACGGAAGAGGATTAGGGCCACTGGGAAAAAAAAAAAAAAAGTTTACTGATTTTAAAATTTGATTTCAGTTTAGTCAGAATTCTGACTTTAATCTCAGAATTGTGACTTTTTTATTGTCAGAATTCTGAGATTTAAGTCAGAATTCTGAGATTATATTCAGAATTCTGAGATTATATTCAGAATTCTGAGAAAGAAAGTCAGAATTCTGAGATTATATTCAGAATTCTGAGATTATATTCAGAATTCTGAGAAAAAAAGTCAGAATTCTGAGATTAAAGTCAGAATTCTGAAGAAAAAAAAAGTCAGAATTCTGAGAAAAAAAGTCAAATTCTGAGATTAAAGTAGTCAGAATTCTGAGATTAAAGTCAGAATTCTGAAGGAAAAAAAAGTCAGAATTCTGAGATTAAAGTCAGAATTCTGAAAAAAAAAAAAGTCAGAATTCTGAGAAAAAAAGTCAGAATTCTGACTTTTTTCCATACTAAACTGAAATAAAATAAAAAAATCAGTTCACTTTTTCTTTTTTTTCCAGTGGCCCTAATCCTCTTCCGTATAATCCACACCTGAAACCTGCTGCCTTAAAAATTAATTTAGTCATTTTAGCATCAAGTCCAGCAAAACAAAACCTGTTTTAAGCCAAAACTTAACCTTCTTAACATAAACATTGATTGATATTGATAAATATTTACTATTGTAAAAAATATATATATCTTATGGTTTAAAGATAAAAATAAACTTTAGGATGGCTGTATTTAGTTCTATAAGATGCTGATAGGGGTCGTAACCCCAATCAGCCAGTATAGGTCTTTAGATATATTACTGATGGTGAAGCATTACGTTTAAAAGATATAAAAACCATTATTAGAAACGGGCCAAACTAAATGTTTTAGAAAATTCTGGAAATATCAAAACAAAAATTAAATATGAGAAATGTACATTAAAATATATATAATTTGAAAAAAACTCATGTATGTCTAATAAATTATTCAACATTTTTGGACCAAAAGAAGCTACAAATTGTTGTTTATCTGCAGGTTTGGTTTCATGATTTACAATCGACAGAAAGAGGATAAATAGAGCATATTTAATAAGAGTTTAAAAGCCTGACATGCAGATTCTGATATTTATTGATGCAGATTTTTTTTTATTTTTTTTTATAACCGACACGTCGGTTAAGATGCTTTAATCTTATCTTACTGAAAGGCATCAATCAGTACCTGTGAAAAGATAAAAACTTCTCGGAAATCTCAAAGTTTAGAGCACTGATTTTCAGAGCTTTGCAGAGGCAGAAAGGATCAGTGGATAATTTCGATTTCACATCACATCTAAATAATCCCCAAAAATAAAGAAACTCGGGTCTAAAATGATGCGTAAGTTTTCCAATTCTGCGTCACTTTCTAAAGAATAAACCGGGCCAGAACCCAGTTCAGTTTATTCGAGGTTTAGGTGTCTGATTTTAGATTAAATGATATTTTGCACCTCAATGCAAATAAGATCTAAAAATACGTCAAATTTCTTAAATTTAGCCTTATTTACACTTAATTTGAGTAAGTAAATAAGATAATCTGCCAATGGAATGAGTATTTTTACTCTTAAAATAAGATAATTAGATAATATTCACTTTAAGGAAGACAATGCAATTGTTTTTTCTAATTTTAAATATAAACTGTCTTGTTCCCTTGGCAAAGTGTCTCACTTGGCTCCTCGATTCAAGACTTAATGCACTTATTTTAAGAAAAAAATGACTTATTTAGATTTACATTTCTTGCAGTGCTCCTTTACTGGCGACGGAAAGTGAAGGAACTTCAGGATTCTCCGTTTGTGGATCAGACCCTAATGTTTCTAACGCCGTCAGACCGGCTGCTGCTGGATGAACCCAAACATTTTGGCAGTTTTCAGCTGAATAAGAAATAAATAAAATCAGATTTCCTGCACGAATGGAGAAATTAACACATCGGGTCGTCTGACTTATTCCTGATTCCACATTTGGGTCAGGATTGAGCTAATCTGTCCCTTCAGCCATGTTGGTTAGGAATTGCAGAAATCCAGTGCAGCTCTCCGTGCTTACATCCGTTTGACCCATGCTAGGAGCACGGCGGGGGTCAGTGTCCTGATGGTGACCCTCGACCTGCGCAGGCAGCAGCGAGCAACACACCCACGGTGTTATCTGCTCAAACATGACGGTCAGCTGCAGAGACTCAGGCGCTGCAGAGCTGGTTAGACGAGAGCAGACTTGCTGAGCTGGAACAATACCCGCTTCACGTGACGGGAGCACAGACGAGTCCATGTGACCTCTGCAGGGTACAGCGTGTGCTCTGGCTCTCAGTCTGGGCCGAGGCCTGCCAGGGAGGGGGGGCGGACGGGAAGCGGGGAGGGTGGGTGGGAGTGAAAGTGGGAAAAGATAAGGGAGGTAGGGGGGGCTGTGCCGTGACAAGCTCCCATTTGCCACTCGGCGCTGCACACTTCACATGGCCGCGCACGCTACCAGCAAACCCACTTTACGTGAGAGGTAAATGTGAACTTGGCAGGCAGAGATGGACCCAAACAGAACCTGCATGCAGAGTTCTGACCTCAGCGCTTCCTCTCAGATCAGAGCCGAGAATCGGACCCGCAACCCCGAAACAAAACAGGAATAAAAAGACTGAGACAAACTTTAATTCTGTTCAAAACGGGAATTCAACTGAAAATGTACGGAGGAAAGAAAGCAAAGAATTAAATTTGTTAATGAAATTTAAAAAAAAAACAAAGAAAAATGCAGTTAAAATGCGATCCTTTGTCAAAACTCTCAGCTTGATTTCTCCAATGTTGTTTTTCATATTATATATTTTAATAATATAATTTAATCAAATTGAATTTATTTTTGGAATCATTTTTTCCTGATTTTTATTTACAAGACAGTTTTTTTGCTGCAACAATGAAGGAACAAAATTCCTTCCATAAAAATCAAAGATTTAAATATTTGTTGAGTCTGGCAGCAGAAATTCACCTTTTATCCAGCTACAATCAAAAATACGGAGGACCTGAGCCGCTCTAAGTACAAAAAAAAGAAAAATTATGTAATTAATCCAGTTAATCTAGACAGAAATGATTCAGTTTATTAGTATTCTGTACTCATTACCAAATGCAATCAATAAAGAGATATGTATAATTTAAAAAAATAATTGTGATTATTTAATTCATTTAGTGGGCGGGGCCATTAGGGCAGCTTCAAGATAATTGGTCAATTTAAGAGTCACGTTTGTTAGAATAAACCTTTAGAGTAATCTGTCATAATTAAGTCATTTATAATTCATTTTCCTCATATATTTAATTTTTAATTAATTAATTAAATATTTATCTATCATCTTTACATCTTAATATTTTTAAATAAAAATAAAAATAGACTCTTTTAACTTTATATATTGATGATATTATTGGAACAGGAAGAATAATGATGAACTAATTATAGATTTCTTGGGAAATTGTTATTCTTTTTAATTTACTGAAATAATAAGATATGCTAATCGGTCTGTTAAATTATTTAAGTAGATTTATTTCTGCAGATCTATGAAGCTAAAGAGTTTTAAAAAGGAAAGTTTATCACTTTAATTTGTGGGCAGGATGGGATTAAGATTTGAATGTTTTTTAAAGAACAATAGATAGTAAAAGATCACTTTATATATATATATATAGATATATATATAGAATTTTTTTTTTTGTCGATATTTGTTTTTTTACAAACCGTTTAGGAAAACTGAGTTAAACCTGTAAAACTTGGTTTTCTTTGAGTAGTTTTTAGTAATAAAATTTGAAAGCGTAAATAAGCGGATTTCATTTGACCAATTTTTTTCCCACTGTTTGCTTTCATCCTTTTGTTTGGAAACTTTTTCTCCAGAAAACGGAGCCGATTCTGAGAAGCGATTGAAGCGGTTGTAGAATGAGCCCACCCAGTGGAGCGGTCAGAACATTAAAGATGAGGTAAGACCCTGTTTACAGAACCTCGCCCGGGTTTCTTCCTTCCTAACCCTTCGGTTTGGAGGCAGAGCACAGCCAGAGGAAATGTTTGGGACGGGACGGCCCACCGGCTGCAAACAGATAAACAAAAATCAGCCAAAAATGTCCTCAAATCAACAGCTCTAATCAGACTGAGGCGGATCCGGATGAGTTCACCTGAAAACAAGGAAACCAGGCTGAACAACGATCCCTAAGCCGAAACCCTTATTGTTTGAAGGTTCTGATTAGCGTGATGCTATCCGACGCCCCCACCCCTTCAGGTAAACACCCTCACAGTCTCCCTCTGTTTATCTTTCATGATCTGATCTGCTGCCAGCAGCCTTTAGAGCAAAGTCTGGATGGAAAACAGGAGCTGCTTTCACGGAGCTGCAGCTCAAACCTTTGGCTCATTACATAACATCTCCCCTCTGTAGCAGAAGCTGATTTGGAGACAGAAAAGCCGGATGGTTCCAAGAACTTAGGTGGAAAGGAGGGAATCTGGCAGCAGGAGCCGGAATGTGGCTCCATCAAGGAAAAGCTTGACCAAACCAGCTGAAGTAAACAAAACAAATGCAGGGGGCGGGGCCTCCAGCAGGCAATCAGAACTCTGTGACAGCCGCTCTGCTGCATACTTGGATGCAAACCGGTTCAGCCTGTTCTGACAGCACCGCCCGGCTCCCAGCTGGGTCTGAGCCGAAGTATTTACAGCGACATCTGCAACGAAGCCTTTAACATGACGGGAATCGCTCCTTTTAATGGCGAGCAAACAACACGTCCCTCCAGCGCCTCCACGCCCAGAATGTGTTAGAAAGCATGAGGCTCCATGTGTCAGTGCAGGTGTGCTTCAGTATTCTTCCTACCTGCGGTGGAGGGGCTGTGCCGGCAGGTCTGAGGCGGCAGGGCCGCGTGGACCGACATGGAGGCGCGGCTGCTGAGGTCCACCACCGAGGGTGTGGGCGGCGCAGGCGGGGGCACCTGCTGCAGCGGGGCCTGAGACGGCTGCGCCGCCGGCGGGGCCTCATCGCCCTGCGCCGTGTTGGCCGGGATGCCGTTTTCGGACAGGAACTCCTCCAGGTCCATGTACTCCAGCTGGAAGTTGTCGCCATCGTAGGGCAGGGTCTTGTCCCACAGGGTGGGGCCGAGGAAGGCTGACTGCGGGTGGCTGGCGGCGCTGCTCTCATCATCCAGCTTCTTCTCCTTCTTCTCCTCCTTCCCAAACCCTGAAAAAAGAACAAACATGTGTAACATGTCTCCCATCTCCTTTAACTTCCTACTAACTGGAAGAACAAAAGTCCCCATTGAACAACTAGCGACTGATTGCAATCAAGAAGATACTTCCTTAACATGAAGGCTAAATATCTTTCAAAACATGCTAAAGTATAAATAAATAATTGTATCGCCATCTTAATTTAACTATTTATTGTTCCAAATGTATAAGATACTGAATGAATAAAGAAAAACATGGTTTCTTGCCAAATTGAAACTTATTCACATGAGTAGCAGATTCAGTTCTGCTTCCTTTCCCTTGATGAAGTGAATCTGCTGCGTCTGCAATCAACTCTTTTATAATTGGATTTTAAATGCTAATTTCTGCCATTACTGTGTTTAGTAGACGATAACGTTTTTTCTTTTCTATTCTATATAACAGAACTGGAACCTATTCGGTCACTGAATAAAAAAAATTACTAAAATATGTGAAAGACATGATTTTAAATGTACAGCAGCTGCTATTTAAAATGCCCCTTTCGAGTCAAACGCCAGCCGAATGGCAGCCAAATTCCCTGCAACTTCCAGCAAAATCTCCTCCATGAAACCAACAATATTTTTTTTTTTTACTCTGACTCCAACCTTTCACTTAATTACAAGGTCTGACCAGGAGATGCTGACAGAATATCTTAGTAAATTGTTGATGTTTAAAAGGGAATTGTAAGTGACCAGCCAAGGACCCATCAAGGAAAGTGGGGACTAGGGGTGTAAATAATAATCGTTTTGTATCGATGCATCGATCCAACAGCCGGCCGACGATCCGATGCATCGATACGTCCACAAGAGAATCGATTCATGTTTTTTCTTTTTTTCCTCCGGTCTATTTTTATCCATTTGCTCCTGGGCGTAATTCTCCCTCCCGTGCTGCGGTGGCGCTAAACCTATTTTCCCCTCCTACCTCGCTTTCTGGTTATACTCTTACAGCAGTGTGTTGCAGTGAGCTTGACACAGACATTTTTAAATTATACTCAATATTGAAGCGGGGTCTGAGCTACACGCTGTGGGTCTAGATACGGTCGAGGCGGAGAGGAAATGGGGGCGAGTTAAGTCCGATGACGGAGGGACATGAGGGCCAAAAAGAGCGGAGATCCAGGTGGAAAAAGGGTCCCAGTGTTCTCGCGCACCTCGCTTTTCTAGCGGGTCAAACTTCACAAGTTGTTTTCCGCAATTTCGGTCATAAAAGCAAACCAAGCCGGCCTCCTGTCTGCGGTGAGCTACAATTTGGAAGAGGTGCAGCGGAGCGTCTGTGGAGGGGGCGGGACGTCTGGAGTCGAGGAATTGAATTACACTCATTGCACTGATTTTCTGCAGTATTTTTTGATGCAACTTTTCTACTTCTGTTATTTGCTGTTGTTTCTAAAAAAAAAAAATGCATAACGATATTACAGCTTTCATTGATTTATTTCAAACTTGAAACTTTGTTTAGCCTGTAAGGTGTAAAAAAAATAATAAAATAAAAAATAATCGATTAATTGATTAATCGAATCGAAGTGTATTCTTGAGTATCGAAAATAATCGAATCGTTGGGTCAGGAAATCGATACTGAATCAAATCGCCATGATGGATGTGATTTACACCCCTGGTGGGGACAGGGTATGTCACTCCGATATACTGTCAGACTATTTGCCGTTTTGTTTTAATGAAAGGGACGCCAACTTTTTTTTTTTTTTTTGCGTCGTCCAATAGAGACTTTTTGCTGTTAGCAACACTTTTAAACAGATGGTTCTGGTTCCGTTACAGAAGAATGTTAAAACTCTATTAAGTGCATTATCTCATGTAGTCTTGCCTAAGTACATGGCTAGTAGCTGGCATGTAACACCCTCCATGTTTTTATTATCGAATCCTCACCTCTGAGCTCAGCAGAGAGGTTAAGCTGCTCTACTGTGCAGCACAATTTAATGGGCGCTATTAAAGCCGGGCATACGGCGTACGATTTTTTTGCCCTTTTCAGGGCGATTCTCCAGTCGTCCGAAAATTTTTGATCGGGCGGACTATCAGCCTTATCGCGCGTCTTGCTTCGTGTAGTATACAGGGGGTAACGAGGGGTGATTAGCCTCTCAATGCCGCCTCCTGATCAGGAATCGTAAGGTCGGGAGAAAATCAAATGTTTGAAATTTTGTCGTACAGTTTGAGCTGTAGCTGCGTGCAACGACGGAAAATATGGCAGAGTGTATGCCCGACTTAAGGTGGCAATTTACAGGAGTTCACCAAGTGTTTATTTTTACGAACAGAACCACAAAAAGTTAATCCTGCCTCCCTGTTGGCATTAAATGGTGCAAATTGTCCCGGTCAGCCTCTGGATCAGTTTATGTTATGATTTTACTGTAATTTCTCTTTCAAATACGATTGATTATTGATATTTTTTACTATTGATTATTAAGTAATTTCCCTCTGAGATTATTAAAGTATTTCTGATTCTGAGGCTACAGTGTCGCGGCCCTCTAGTGGACGGCCGTAACATTACAACACCGAAAGAAATTCCTTCCAAGCGGACATTATCAGTTAACCAGATGGAAAATATATAATCAAATAAACCATTAATTGACAAATAATCATAAGCTGATTTTTTGTTTACCTTCCTGGTAAAAGTTGGAGCAAAGTAAATAAGTCTGCTTCACTTCAGAAAGACCAAAATCAGAAAACCCAGCATGATATGAGAACTAGTGATCTACCCATGAAGGCAGTATCCCATTACTGGGATAAGAATGATGGAACAATAACAAATATTACACACGTCTCAATCTAAAAAAAAAAATAGAAACATGTCTCAGTAGGTCCGACACAAACAATAAAACAACTATTTGCATTGTAAATTAATTGCAGGAACATTTTAAATGAGCTAATTTTGCATTTGAATGCTTGTTTATTTTTCCCTACTTCTGCCTTGTTTTAAAAAAAAAAAGGGTCAGTAAGTTTGGCCCTAACAGCCACCATAGTTTGCTTAAGAGATGCTGCCTTTCACTTTATGAAGTTAATTTTTTTTCATTATTGGTGCACAAAATAACCTATTTTATGTCTAAATAAAAGGTTTTAAGAGTAACTTTTCTGTTTTCTCTGATTTTTTTTTTCATATTTGATTTTTTTTTTCATATAAATTCATATACAGTTTTATTTATTTTTTGTTCACACGTCTTTTTCAGATGAACCTTTACATATATCATTCCTTTAAAATTGGATTTTACAGATCACCTTCTCTTCTCCTCTGGGGGCGGGCTTTCCTTTGGAGTGAGAAGTGATATATCCCATAATGCTTTGCGAGGAGAGCTCTCCGTGCTGCTGTCACAGCTGTCCGCTGTTGCCATAGGCTGTCGCTACCCGACAGTGGCGACTAATAATAAAGATGGCACAAGCGCCGCACGGTGTTGGAGGAGTTACGTGACCAACGGGGATTAAAAAGCAGTGATCATCTGTACGAACGGTGCACGCTCTTGAACGCGGTTAATAGGCGTTTTTTTCTCAGGAGCTTTACAGGGTTGTGCTTTTTTTTTTTTTTTTTAAGTTTTAAAAAATTCGCAAAAATCATCCACAATATCTATAAGGAGATGAAAGATTTTTTTGGGGGCCATTTAATTTCACTTTATTGAATCAATCGAGGTCTGCAACGGGTTATTTTGCAAATTGATTAATCTGTCGAATAATTTTTTGATTAATCGATAAATAATCGGATAGACAAAAGTTTCTTAAAGACGACTTTTTAGGAAACTAAACGAGGTTAAACTTTTCCTTTTGAGGAGTTCTGGACAGAGCAGATCCAGAGATGAAAAAGATTTTTTTTATCTTAATTGCAAAATTTTGGTAGAATTGCTGCTTAAGGCAGGTCGCTCTGTCATCGAAAGATACATTTTAGTCTCTATATTCCAGTTAACGATTAACCGGTTACTAAATTAGTTGACGATTATTTCAATAGTTAATTAATTTGAGAAATTGTTTCAGCTCTACATCAAAAAGAAGGCTAACGGAGAGTAAGCGCTTCATCTCAAAAGGAAAATCCATCATTTCTGTCACACTTGTCATCATGTTCTCCTCCGATTGTCAACATTTCTTTGCTTTCAGTGGTTTTTGTCAGGAAGGCAGGAAGTCATCAGCTTCCGTTGGCAGCAGAATCAGGTCCGACCCCACTGGTCTCCTGACCTGCAACTGTGAGGCGTGACGTTGGTTCCAAAAATGCACCGGTTAAAAAGGCTGCTGTTGCTGATGGGTCACAAGTTCTAAGTTATACATAAACTCACTGTCCTTATTTCATCCCTAAACATCTCTGGATACTGTGGTTTGATGTTTGGACTGTGCAGTTCGATGCAAGCGATGAGCAAAACTAGAAGGCAAATTAGTGCTGCGGCTGAAGGGAATTATTTCACTTGTAGACTGAGCAGTAAATGCAAATGGATCCAGTGAGAAGCACAGGTGCAGCTTCATAAATCAAACTGGGAATCTGCTGAATTATTTCAGGTTTCTGTTTCTATAAATATAGCTGATAAAAGTTGGTTAGTTCTGTGGATTCAATGCTTGGTTTAGAGAATAATCTGCATCCCTGTGGTGTGGAATGAGGGCGGAGCAACTTAACCACTCGTAAATGATCTCTCACCTCCCTCTAGACAATAGGTCATTGAATCTATCCCTCATCCTCCTGGATTCTTCTGATGTTGTCTCATTCAGCAGGTATTACAGTTGACGTATTGGCGGTTCACGAAACTCAGAATCCAGATGAAATCATATCCAAAATCTTGAACATGAGTTTGCTTTGCAACTTTTTCTACCAAACTTTTTCCTTCCACTAAGTTTTCGATCATAATCCACAACATAGCCTTAAAAAAAAACAACTCTTTAATTTAAAAAAAACTTATTTTATGTGTATGATGTATTTGGAAGTAAATATTCAGTCTTCATTGGAGGCCATTTAAATCACTCAAAAAAATGTTTTTATTTATATATGAAACACATCTCTTCAGCTCAATATAAAATAATAATAATATTAATGATATGCAAATTTATTAGGCTTCACATGCAGGTTTATTTTTCTCCTAAAGGATGTGATGTTTAGGATTTTTAAATAAATCTTCTAATTGATCCTGTTAACCATAAGTAATTAATAATAAGCAATTAGTAATTTCATATCTGGCCAGACTTTATTAAAAACTGTTAAACTAACATCCATTTACATTATCCCCACAAAAAGCTTCCAATTAGGAAAATAAATAAATAAAATAAATAACCGCCCCCTGTCGGCGGGCAGCGGTACTGCTAATAGGTCCCACTGAGGACAGCAGGGTTTAAAGGTTATAAACAGCACTACCAAGCTATAAACAGCACAGTAACAACAACAGAGCGGTTAAATCGGGGCTCTTATGTGTTTTATGTGAAAATCACTGCACCTTTAAATCACCTGTTGACCTCTTTTAGCTTCATTTAACGTCCGAGCTGCTGGTTATAAACATTCAACTCAAAACACGAAGCTTTCTTTTTCTCTATCTCTGGCCATTTAGATTAGAGCGATTAATTTTTAACAAAGATCCCAAAGTATAAAGAGGTCCAACTTCTACATGTTTTGGTTGACCTATGTCCTGACTGTACACGTCCGTGTGTGCGTTGCGCCAAGAAGCGGTGTGTGCACCTGTGTGCGCAGTAAGTTTTGCACATATTCGAACAGCTCACCTTCATCGCGGTGAAACGGCAGCTTGAGCGGGTTTTCCAGCAGGGATTTCAGGACGCCGTGGGTCGGCGGCAGGAAAGTTGGGTTTAAAGGAAGAGGTCTGGCCATTTTCTCCATTTCACTTGAAGGACAGCAGGAGTGGACAAAATAATAATGTCCTCCAACCACGTAGTAAAAAAAAAAAAAAAACTCGCAGGCCGGTCCTTGGAGCAACCCACGCAAGTGGAAGAAAAGAGGCCGGGACTCAGATGGAGGAGCAGACTCCGCTCAGCGGCAGCAGCGGCGGCAGGAGCAGGACGGTGAGCGGCTCGGTGTCTGTCTGACGTCGGGGCGCTGTGGCGGAGAGGCTGGGGCAGAGGAGAGGAGGAGGAGGGCGGGAGGGGGAGCTTCACTCCTCGGTGCATGTGAGGAGACGGCGACGGTGACGTCAAAGCAGGGAGGAGGGTGAAGACGGTGATACATTCAGGGACATGAACTAAAAAAGTCCACCTCAACTTCTGTCCGTGGTGCCTTCACTGACAATTAGGAAACCAAAAATAATAATAAAAAAATAATTCAAATAATTGGAGCTTCAAAGAAGGGGTTCTCTGTACCCCACGAAGGAAGCAAGACACTGAGTAGAGGGAGAGGAGAAGGAGGAAAAAGCTTTCATAATGAAAGTGACCATATGTATGGAGAGCCAAAACATATTCTGTGATACACAAATGTTAATGTCCCATTAACTGATGCAACAGTATAAGCAGATGTAACATGTAGCTGTTTATTAAATAAATACTACATAAACAATTAAATTGTAAAACGCACAGGTAAATAATTAGATTTCCCAAGAGATAATGAAATATATTTTAAAGAAATATTATTCATATGTATGTAACATTGCTTTATATGTATTAATAAATAAATACATATTTATATATGCATAAATATGTAAATATGTATAAATAAATATTAGGATTATAGAATTTTTATATTCTGGAATTGTGCTGCTTATGGTGGCTGCAAGTGGTTCTGGTAGCTTCACACTGATATTCTTTGTTATAAAAGCTTTGTTTTCTCCCTTTTTGGATCAGTTTATTTTTTCTGATCCTTTTGAGCTTATGGTGTCGAAAGCTGTGAAACTGGAGGGATTGTTACTGAGTTTTTTCCTCCTTTTTAGATACTATATCATGCATAGGAGCAGCTAATTAACACCTCTAGTGGTGAAATAGTACCAGCTGAGTTGAAAAGGAGGTGCTGATGTGTAGAGCAGGAGCAAGATGACAAGAGAAGAAGAAGAAATTTAAGCCATCTCTTCCATCATCATAGGCAATGTGAGATATTTTGGAAACATGTCAGAAGCACTCCAAGCCCTAGCAAAAACCTAGCCAGAATATCGGCAATGCAGCCTAATGTGTTTCACTGAAACATGGCTGCAGGATCATGCATCAGACTCCAGCGTCTCTCTGCAAGGATTTGTGATCTGAAGAAAAAAATAAGATTTGAAGAAGACTGGGAAATTCAAAGGAGGTGTGTTTATAGTGCTTGTGAACAACAAATGGTGTCATCCAGGACATGTTACTGTGAAAATACGTCACTGCAGCCCAGATATTGAACCGTTGGCACTTTGGTTCTGACCAATCATATTTGTCCAGAGAGTTTAGCAGTGTTTTGTTAGTCACCGTTTATATTCCACCTTCTGCCGTTGCCGACACGGCATGTAAGATAATCATTTCCGTTATCGCTAAGCTACAGATACAATAGCCAAATGCATTTGTCAATAACTGGGGATTTTATTCACACCTCACTCTGCTGCACTGTCAACCTTCCAACACTTTGTCAGCTGCTGCACTAGAGAAAACAAAACTTTGGACTAATTTTATGCGAATCTCTGAAGTAAGACGTCCTCTTCGGAAACCAGATCATAATTCTGTTTTTATTCGCTCACATTATAAGCCAGTTTATATAAGACAACCTGCATCATAAAGAACTGTGAAGAGCTGGTTACAGGAAGGAGCTGAAGAAGCCCTGCAAGGTTATTTGAAGCTACAGACTGGGATGCACTATGTCAGCCACATGGAGACGAAATAAATGCAATCTGACTACGCAAACCTCTGTGAAGAAACACCACCCCTACCAGAACATTGGGAAAAAATACAAAAACCCTATGAGTTACTACAACATTTAAGTTCGCTTTGTGATTAATCAAGTATTTTTGAACTGAATGGAATATAGAATTAAATAATTATATGCATTATTAGGAGGTCGCCAGTATTTTGCATTGTTATTTTGGGGACCAGAGTCTGAAACAATTGGGAACCCCTACTCTAATGCTGCGTTCACACCGGACGCAGCAAGAGCAGCAAAATCACGTCTGCTGCTTCCTTTTTGCTGCTTGTACCAGTTAGTTCTGACGCGTGGCTGAAGCAGCTTTGCTGCTCTGGCTGTGCGGTGAAAAAGTGGCTCTGACGCACGTTGGGCGGAGCTACTCTATCCTTTCTCTGCCTTGCAGCTATATTTGCTGTTATCAGTGGGAATAAAGTAGTTTTAATATGTTTTTAAGTGAGAAAATCCACCTGAAAACTTATTCAGTGCAGTCAGTTCATCCAGATTACAATCCTGCCTTCCAATATTATTTCTGTCGGAGCCGCTCAGACCCCCACATACCAGCGGTGCGCTGTCAGTAGGATCCCATTCAGCAGCAGCCTCTGGCCGGGTCGCCTCCTCGCGGTTCACCGCGGCGGCTGGTAGGTGTTTTTCATCTAAATAATCCAAACTGCAGGCACCAGGATAATAAAAGCCAACATATTCTGCAGGCAGATTTCTGCATTTTAAGTTAATTTAGGCGTCAATAAACTGTTTCAGAGGAGTGATCACAGCGCTCTGTGTCATCAGCGATGTGTCTGTCTCGCTGCCAGCTCCCAGATCAGCGTCTCTGATTGGTTGACGCAGCGCGTCGAGCAGCAAAAGTTAAATTTTTCCATCTTAAGCAGCAGCGCGTTTGCGGCGTGTCACGCGCGTCAGATGCTTAAACGCTCCCGACGCGCTGCTTCTGCTGCTCAAAACGCGCTGCAGGACCTTTTGCTGCGCCTTGACGCACGTCAACCATTGACTTCGCATGTAAACTCGCTGCTTCTGCTGCGTCCGGTGTGAACGTAGCATCAGGCACAACTGAAAAAATAGGAGGGGGGGGGGGGGGGGGGGGGGGGACACAACTCTTTAAATCAAGATGTTTAAGATATAAGCCACTTCTGCAGCTGCTGTGATTAAGGTTTATACACCTTTGGGACACATTTCTTAGGTTCAGTAAATATCTGAAATTTAAAGAAAAAACTTATTCTGACTCTAAATTGATTATAATCTTAAATTCAAATTCATAAACTTTAATGTGACTTTAAACTATAACCCAGCTGTCTGTTGTAAGAACATGTAAGACAATTTCAAAATAGTTGCTTTAAGATTTGATATTCCAGCTTTCCATGACTGCAGTCCTTGTAACAAATTCAGAGGTTTTACTGGTAAATAGATCACGTTCATATTCCTTCCTCTCCTAATTACTAAGGGCGACTTCTGATGGCTGCAATGGGAGGCGTTACAACTCAAAGTGTACAAAGTGTTAATGCCACAAAAAAAAGCATCAACGGTTGAAGATCCTGGAATATAAGTTGCTCAAAAGAAGGAAAACTGCAACAGACTGGTAATTAATCTATTTAACCGTTTAACAAACAGATACAAAAGACATAAATTGCAAAAAAAAGTTCCTAATCTGAGAAACTTCATGCTCACAAACAGAATACAGTTTATTTGTGAAGCAGATGCTCAAAAATCCAGTCATTTACACCATTTACACTGCCCTTTTGGAAGCTGTGCCGAGAACAGTCGGAGTGCGGTAACGGAGATAACTGTTGAGTGTAAATGGAAAGCAACTGAACTGGATCGTGCCAGACAGAACTGAACCGGGCTAAATGTAGTGTTAGCTCAACAGTAGGGCTCGGCACGGTTCCTCTGTGGCTCGGTTCTCTGATAACAAAGAGTGCATGAGCAGACCGCATCATCCT
This sequence comes from Cyprinodon diabolis, assembly GCA_030533445.1. NCBI lineage: Eukaryota > Metazoa > Chordata > Actinopteri > Cyprinodontiformes > Cyprinodontidae > Cyprinodon > Cyprinodon diabolis. The sequence goes on from CM060077.1 coordinate 4,155,266, forward strand.
TCAGAATCATAGACAGGTTTCAGGTATTACAGGCTAACAATGGAACCAAACAACCCACTCATCGGTTACCACTTGCATGTTTCCAAGCAATACAAGGGCTTGTCTATATAAGACTCAAACTCACTGCGGATCCAGACATTTGAATTGAGAAAGCTTCCTGGAGAGGTGGCAAAACGTCTTCAAATCTTGGAAACCAAGTCCAGTGGATTTTTTTTTAACTTTTACGGAATCTGAGCCTATTAACAATAAATGGCATTAAAAGAGCTTGTTGAGACTTGGGATGATGCCGAGACCGAGAAGGATGCCTTCTTAGCCTGACATTCCACAAACGATGAAATATCGCTAAAATAAACAAACATTAGTTCTTGAATGTTATGGTTGCAGCCTTAAGAGCTGTAGTATCATGGACCGCCGATAGGAGGCAAGGAACCGTGATAGCATGATGTCTTAATGGTCGTTAGAACCAAGCTCAGCACGGGTAACTGATCCAAGCTCAGTCCAAACTCAGCATAGATCGGTTTCAGAGGGCTAGTGGAAATGGTTGCTTTAGAGCTATTTATTACACTACAAGGCAACCAGACCAGTCTTGGTGTTTACCTTAACCTCCTCTTAAATGACTCTTTTCAATGTTTATTGTCTTCAAACATGTGTACTGTACATAAAAAGGTTGTGTATCAAACTATTAGAAATACAAATGAACAGCTTATTTCTGCTCCTTTCCTGTTTTAAATGTGCAGCAGGAATATTAGATCTGAGCTCCTGGTTTGTCGACTGGACATTTCTGACTTTCCAAGTTAGACTTCAGAATATGGAACTTTCTACTTCATAGTGGAAATGAAATTAATTGCTTCTTGTCTCCTTCACAATGGTGTAAAGCAGCAATCTGTTAGCAGCCGGTCGGACAGGGGCCAAGGACAAGTTGAAACACATCCAGTTTCATAATTGCTAGGCAACTTAGAAAAGTGACATACATACAGTTGCTCTGTTTACATGCCAAAGGTGGAAGTTTGACGTTCAAAGTTCGACAATGGCTTCTCGGAAAATAAAGATGGACTGAAATTCATAAAATCTCTGCACTGGTCTGACCAGTTTTCCAGCCATCATAGAGCACTTGTAAGCTTGCTTGATGAAATGCTTGATGAAGTGTTGTCAGTGATGCTGTACTTGCGGAAGTTAACAACATTTAGCAGGAGTCAGGACTATTGCTAGGCAACACGTAAACATGCATATTCCTGCATTATCTAGTAATGTAACAGCTCTATTTTCACTGGAGTTGTCCTGCTAAATTAGCAGGCATTATGTTGGTCCAGTAAAATGCGGGTTCAGTTCTACCCAGTAAATTATTTCAACATGGAGAGATACACTCAGAGAAAAACTGCAATTAGAAAAGTATTCAAGTTATCTATACAGATAAAACAATCATATTTTTGAAGTTTTTCTGTCTAAGGAAAACTAGCTGATTGCGAGGACTTATCGACTCCCTGCAATTCCTCATGCTGAGCATGCATGTAGTGATAGTGGGGAGGAAAAACCTCCGAACAGGAAGAAACCTCCAGCAGAACCGCCATCTACTGAGGCCGACTGGAGTTCAAGGAGACAGAAGTTGATAAAGTCATAAATGAAATAAGCTCTTTGGCGCTTGGGCCCTGGCAGAAGACCTCGATGCTGTGAATTAACATATGCTTGGATGAGTAAACTAAAAAAGGGGTTAGAGTAGTCTTAAGCCTGGCTTATGCTCAGAAACCAGGTTGTTTGGGTTTGTGTCGCAGTTAACGCAGATACGCCCCCGCCTTCCGCAGCCCTCTGGTGCACCTCCCCAAAATTGTAGGTGACCGCAGACAGTGCCACGTATAGCGTCACAGGGAGGAGAGAAAGGAGGCCTCTGATTGGTCAATTCTACATCCGCTCTACACTAGGCATATGTCCCGGGACCTAATGGCAGAAACTCTAGCTGTAGTGCCATCCACATCGGACACTATCCCAGACACTGTACAGGACGCTGTTTTGTAGCTCTGTGCGACGGCCTGTTGGTTTGCGCCTGAAACCAAAACACGCAGCGCCACGGCCAGTCTTTCGGGAACACTCACGTGTGAACTGTGTGTAGTCCGGCGTTGGATGAGGGGTTCTAGACGGCGAACAAGCTTCAAACCGACACACGGACAGCCACAATCCTAGCTAGTTCATGATTGTCCCTCTTGTTTTGTGGTGTGGAATAACATAGCGCAGACCACGCTTCAAAATTGGGCATAAATCAAAAATACATGCATCATACCTGCAACAAGCTCTGTATACACTGTATACACAGGCCTTTATCCTGGGGCCCGGACACTGGTGGTGGAATAAGCCAGAGGGTGAGTGGAATTAAATATAAGGGAGTAGAGTGGGTAAAGGTGAGAGAAAGTTCACTTCCATGTGGGAGAGAGAAGCAAGACCAGAAGCTAAATGAAGGAGATCTTGAAAGATGATTAGCTTCGGAGAAGGTGCAGCCTCCTGAGGTGATTTGCTGGAGCTGAACGAGGGACATCGTAGATGATTCAGGTGCACTGGAAAATAATCGAAATCTAGATGAGCCATTTTTTCTTAAAATGAGTGAATTTTTAGGATTGAGGAGGTAAAAAGACACTTTGCCAATGGAACAAGACGATTTACCCTTAAAATAAGAAATCACAATTGCATTGTCTTATTTCAAGTGCATTTTATGTAAATATATTATTTTTAAGAGTAAAAGTACTCATTCCATTGGCAAACTATATCATTTACCTACTCAAATTAAGGGTAAATACACTTGATTTAAGGAATTTTGACTTATTTCTAGATGTTTTTTCCAGTGTGAAGCTGATAAATCTTCCAGATTAGTTTTGCTTGAGCTTAATTTCTGCTTTGTTCACACATAACCCCAGTAAAATACCAATAAATTACTGGGTAAGGTTCTTATTTTTATTATTGCTTTGCTTTTAATCTATTAGAAACTGTTTAGCACTTAGTTTGCAAGACTTATATAGATAAAGTTTTATTACTATTAACCTAATGCAATCCTGAAGCAGTTTTTTCATCAGCATGTTGAAGAGAAATGAGGCATAAAAGCAAAGCAAAACCATCCGGGTCCAGCTTCTTCTGTTGTCTCATGGTGTCTCATGCATCATTCCTGTTTACTCAGCGAGGGGTTTTGATCAAACTGTATTTTCTGTTGAGGGTTAGTCGATGTTGTAATCTATTTGTAAGGTCTTTCATGGTTCCTGGCTTTCATGCAACTGACTTGCATTTGCAAAATTATGCAAAGTATTCAAAGCTACATGTCAACATTTAAAGGTGGAACCTCCTCGGCTGTGCTGCACTCACACTCCAGCTATGGTAGCTTGTTCTGTGCTGTTGTTTCATTGTAGCCGAAAGCATTCCAAAAATGTCCTCCGGGCTATAAAAACAGCTCCCTGGGGCTTTAATATTTTGGCTCAAATATCTTTAAATTAAACTTTATTTGTAGAATTGACCCCTATGAAAACTGCTAAGGCAAATATTTCAAGATGCTCAATTTAATCATTATTAGATTTTGAGTATTCTGTCAATGTTTATGATGGAGAGGCACATTTAAACCCAGTACTGAAGTTCAGATGTCGTACATTCTGATTAATACATTTGCAAAATTCTTTCTGAAAAGAAAAATCTAAATCTGGTGCAGATGTGCATAGTTTTTTTCCATATTTCTGGAGACATCTACATGTTTCAGATCACCTAAATAAATTTAACTTCAGACTTTTTTTTGGAAAAAATGAAGTAACAAAACTAACCAAAGTGCTTTAAAAAAAAAAACAATTACATTTTTTACAGTGCACTGGAAAAACTTTGCAGAAATGTTTTGCTTTGTCACAATGAGGAGATTTTCCCGTGAAGTTTGTAATGCAGATTATGGCTGATTGCTGACTGAATGCTACTCTCTGCTCGGCTTCTGATAATGAGAGCTGTTATCAGCTGTTATCCTACTTATTTACACCTGCCTCTCACAGTCACTCTCCACCAGATTGCCTCCAAGCTTGCATGAGGTATTTCCCAGTGCTTGTGTGCATCACCTGGCAGCACATGCTCCAGTGCTTGTTCTGCTCTCATTGGGTCCTCATCATCTTCTGACTCTGGTCACGACCTGGAAAACACTTGTGTGTCATCAGCCTTTTAAGCCTGCCTCCAGCCTGTTTAGCCATGGACCACTTTTCCAAGATGGCCTCCAGCGTTTTTATTCTGTTACCAGACTATAAAGTCATCATTAGTCTTTTCAAGCTTGTCGCAATTCTGATCAACTTGCCACAGGCCTGTTCGGCATGTATGCTCTGTTAAAACAATCATAACCACATCTTTCAATAAACATTTTAAGAGCAACAGCGTGTCTGGGTGAATTATCTGGCTCTCTGTCGGATCCAGAGGGGGATTTACCATTAGGCAATACTAGGCAGTTGCATGGGGCACCCCATTTCCTGGGGCCCCATAAAACCTTGTTTACATGTATAGTAAATACAACGATTCCTTATTTGTGCACATTACTTATGTTTTTGATAAATATCCTTTTGCTAAAATGCTATCAGAACGCTTATAATATTAGGTGTGTCTCAGCCCCCCCTTCAGTGTTCAGCATATTGGATCAGTCCATTTGCTGCACATGTTCAGAAAGGTCCAAACAGACAGCAGCAAACCATTTGAAAACAAACGATGCAAAGAGCGGTGTTGCCAACTTAGCGCTTTAGTCGCTATATTTAGTCACTTTTCAGACTCCTCTAGCACTTTGATAAAAAAAAAAAAAACGCCTAGCTCCAAATCTAGCAACTTTTTTCTACTACTGGAGACTTTGGAGACAACATATAACACCTCCCAAAAAGAGAAAATTAAAAACAATCCACTGGACTTTGTTTCCAAGTTTGAAGATGTTTCGCTTTCCATCCATGAAGCTTTTTAGATTCAAAATGTTGAGTTTTAAATTTTGTGTCTACATTGAAAAGAAGGACAGTGTTATTTAGTTTTGCCTTTTTGGAAACACAGGAAGGAGCAATCAGCTAAGTGAGCTTAGTGAAGAAATCTTTCATTCCTTTAGAGACAGCATGAAAATTCAGCAGAGTACAAAACATAGAGAGGAAAACAAGAAGAAAAGGGACAAGAAGAGAGGGACACAACCTAGAACAAACAATGGATGTCTATTCTATTGAAATTTCTGTATCTGTATAATCTGTTTGTTTTATGTGTTGTCTTCTCAATTCAGAGGGCCCCCTGCTTGTCTTTGCCCAGGGCCCCACATCTCTTAAATCTGTACCTGGTCTTATCAGTAATGTTATTGATTTATTGTATTGCTGTGCTGTACCCTTTCTGCTGAATTTAACTCTGAGGTGTTTTTTGGTAGCTAAAGAGGGTCTGTGCTAAAGCTCTTAAACTGATGATCAGACATACTAACTCAGGGGTTTATAGTAGAGAGCAGAATTAATTGTCCCATAAATTAAAAATGGTAGGTATAATGTTCTTTTCAAAGATTTACTCTGGCTGTAATTGGGGGGAATTAAAGGTAACTATGATGTGATTAATCAAAGTTAAATTATGATTTGATCTTTTAAGAGGCTAATTGATTTTGGTGCGACCTTTAGGAGGAAACAAGCTTAACATTAGAACTGTAAGATGTCCGTTTTTCAGGCATGAACCTAACATTTTTAGCTCATCTAAAGAAAATCTTTAACAGATGGATGTGACAGGTGTGTTAACAATCACAAAGTGGTGATAAAGTCGCAAAGTAACTCAACCTGCACTATTTATTGGTCTACAGCTGTTACCTTCATGGACAGATAGAAAATGGAAGCTCCCAGGGGTTTGGAGCCTCCTGTTCAGAAGAAGCTGGAAGTAGGTCAACAGATCAAATAAATGCTGGGCCAGCAATGTCAACTTTCACACGCTTTAAACTGGGGTGTATTTTAGTAGGATCTTATGTGATAGACGAGCACAAGGAGAACACGTGAAGCTGCAGAAAATACATTCATATTTATCAAAGAATTGTCAAATGAAAACAAGCAAGTTTGGCATCATGTGCATTTAGCTTTCTTTATGTGAATCCCCCCAAAATAAAATCTAACACAATTCCACGATTAAATAATAATTGAACAGAGTCCAGCTCCATTTAATTCAAACTGAGTCTAACCACAGCTGTTTGTTGTTGTTTTTTTCTGGCTTCAGAGGTTTGTTAGAGATCTTTAAAGAAAAAACAGCATCATAGAAACCAAAGAACCAAGCAGTTTTGGTTCAGCTTAGATCAAGGTTAGGTTCTAAAGAACATATTCTGAGGATGGACCAACTGCAGTCCTAGACATGAAGGTCCCCCTAAACCAACAGGATGGAGAAGGAGAGAATCAGCCATAAGAACTGTGGTAACTCTTGGGGAGCTGCAGAAATCCACATTTCAGGAGGTATAACCCACTGATAGGACAACTGTGATTGAGGACTCCATTCGTCTAACCTTAAAGGAAAAATCCAGTCACATTCAGAATTCGAACTTCTCAAAAGTACTTTAAATGTGAAATTATGACATACTGTTCAATAAATGATAAGTGTTTTTAATTAAGCTTAATTTTCTTTTGAATGTTCTTTACTGGAGGCATCCATGTTTGTCAAAGAACACTACTGCCACCTACTGGTTTGTGACGTCACGGTGCGGTATCGGCTGTTGATCAAGTCCCAGTGCTGTATCTGGTGTTTGTCACAACGCGCTATTATCCAAGTCATCTTGAAAACATTCTTCTTCCAAATGTTGGCTACATATTACGTGTTTTTTCTCTGGCCAGAAGTTCGATGGCAAATCCTCCCTCTTCAAGTTGGCGATCCAACGACCAACCCGTCCGTGGAGGATCAGGAATCAGAAAGGTGAAATATTTTTTTTTACCCAATGTATTCCAACATCCAACTACCATGCACGTGGGCATTGTCGGTCTAACTATAGGTCTCGGGATATTTCAATGGTGAAGTCCTGTCGAAATCTTAAACAATTGGTGTTGATTGCAGATGTGTCTAGTAGTTCCCATTGCTTTTTTTATTTTTTATTTTTTTTTATTTTTACAGTGTACTGTGTGGCAATAAGAATAGTTGTCTTAATGCCAAAAAGATCCCAACAGATTTTACTTTCACAAGTGGAGCAGCAAGGCTATTGCCATAGTGTTCCGCTGGTTTCATGCAAATAAATTGCTTTATTATAATTATGCAGGGAGTTTTACAGATTATATGGACACTGCAATGTAAATAGAACAGAAGAGGAAAAACTGGGAAAAAAGGAGAAAAGATGAACGGAAGAGGAGATAGAAAGGAGACAATGACAAAACATTTTCAGTCTGCTTCATCACCTGCAACGAGATGTAAAAAGAACAGCACAACCGAAAGACCTGGTACGAGATATACAAAAAGCAACACCTTGAAACTATCGCTGAAATATAATTAGTATTATTCAATCTCACATGTACTCTGTGTTGCTTGAAGATAAGAATGTGGGGTTTCTGTACAGAACGACCCATTCATCGGTTAGCATTTGCATGTTTCCAAGCAATACAAGGCCTTGTCCATATAAGACTCAAACTCACTGCGGATCCAGACATTTGAATTGAGAAAGCTTCCTGGAGAGGTGGCAAAACGTCTTCAAATCTTGAAAACCAAGTCCAGTGGATATTTTTTGAATTTTTACGGAATAGTCATGACTGTATTTCATCGCTGGGAAGTCTGAAGTTTAGCTGTTTGTAAACATGTAGTCCTGCAGTTTGTTTTATTACCTCAAAGACTGTAGGAAAAAGCTCATTTACTTTACTACTTTGTCCTGGATTTTATGCCTGAATGTGGAAAAGTTCAAAAGGTGTAAATACGTTGTGAGGCTGCTCTTATGCTACTTTCCTTTTTAGTGGCAGTGACACAGATCTGGTATCCACCTGGTCTACTGTCCCCCCTGTGTTGGCACACTTCCTTATTTTAGCATCAGCCTTTGTGTCTCTGTGTAAAGTCTGTTTAAAGCAAGAAACACAGGGCTCCTGGTTGCTGTGGCGATCTGCTGCAAATCAGAGGAAATAATCGAGCATGTTCCCACTTCCAGAGATGATGTGAATCTTTAACCTATTTCTAGCCGCTGGCCGCTGCTCTGTCAGCACAGGCCGTGACACATGGAGGCTAATGCTTTCCAGCGTAGTAGTGGCTGAGTCACACTTTCAACTCCTCAATTGGCTCTACCCCTTTGTTTGTTTTTGATAATTACACTCAGTCATTAACAGACAAATGCTTGCCCCTTGCACACAGAAACAAGCACAGTTTGAGGAGGAATACACTGGAAAAAATCATTACATCTATCTCTCTCCTGCTGTGCATTACCCTCAGTGTTAGGTTGCAGAGAATTTCTGGCATTCATTGGGCAAGAGCCAGCATATACCAAGATCAGGCTGCCAGTCAATGACAGGGCAAGTATGCATAGAAAAATAACACATCAGAACAATTAAAAACACCAATGAACTCATATATTTGCGAGGTCTCATGCATGCAAAGGGAAAGCATGCAGACTCAATGAAACAGGACCAAAGGGTGGGGTTTAACCCAGGACCCACTTGCATTAAGAAAACAGTGCTAATGATGAGCCACCCCAACAAAATTAATTCGTTTGGTATAATTCTAATAAAGCCAGGTGCAAAAGATTTTATTTGTTTTGCTGATGATACTCAGATATATTTTTCAGATTGTTATGTTTTAATGGGCATTTACCTTTTTAGTAAGACATGAAAAAAACAGAAAACAAACCAGGACTGCTTCAATTCCACAGCTTTAACCAGACCAAACGCTCCTTCTGCCTTTATGCATAAAACTTGATAAATCCAATCAGTTAATTAGAATAATGGTTTTAAAGACTCAAAAAGCCTTAATGAAGTTATTCAGGCATCTAAATGGATGGATGGATGGATGGATGGATGGATGGATGGATTGATAGCAGTGTTGTGGTTAAGACCACCTAACCCGAGACCAAGACAAGACCAAGACCAGAGTGTATCGAGACCGAGACAAGACCAAGACTTGTAGGGTCCGAGACCAAGTCAAGACCAAGACCGAGGGAAGTCGAGACCGAGTCAAGACCAAGACCAGGCCCAGTATGTGACAATAAAACGTGAAACATGATCAAAATCACTAAAATTGATCTAAAAGACCCACGTTCACATAAAAACACCTAGATATTTAACACACAGAACTGGAATAAACATAAACATCTTTTAAGTAATAAGTTGGACGTAGTCTCTACCGTCTCTGATAGTGAAGCACTGCAGAACTTACATTGCCCTGTAGGCTTTTTTCTCAATGTTGCTTTACAAATATATTTTTTGTTATTTAAATAGCCACATTTTATAACCAATGATTTGGCCGACATCTTATCCCGTTCTCAGACAACCACTTGTCACTTTCAATCGAAGTGCTGCAGCCCGTGCACAGGTGAAAGGGGGTGGGCGTGTAAAAAAAACAAAAAAACCAAAACATGCATTTACCAATGAGACAGGTTATTGCTTGGATTTGAATCCAAGCATCCAATAAAAAGAAGGATCTTAAAGAAACTGATAATATTCTGATGATTAGTGTTATTTCCACAGTTGTGGTCTTGACCGGTGTTGAAATAAAATGCCGTGTCCTCAGCGCCCGAGACCGAGACAAGACCGAGACCATCAAAAAATGATATCTATCGAAGATAGATAGATAGATGGATGGATGGATGGATGGATGGATGGATGGATGGATGGATGGATGGATGGATGGATGGATGGATGGATGGATGGATGGATGGATGGATGGATGGATGGATAGATAGATAGATAGATAGATAGATAGATAGATAGATAGATAGATAGATAGATAGACATGCAACGTTAGAAGTTTTCTCAGTCTCACTGAACATCTGTGGGATCTCAAAGGAAAATTGAGCCCGATCCATTTTAAAAGACTTGAATCATCTGATTTAGTACGTCCAGCGCTTATTTAAAGGGTGGGTTTCATTGAAATACCAACTGGATTATTTCACCATGTTCTCAACACAAATAAAGAGTTGTTATTGTTCCACTTTTAGAAAGTTATGGAAAAGTCTGTTTATTCCCCAAGCTTCACTGTCAGTGGTTTTTCTTTTATTTGCTTCCTCATTCAGATCAGATTTCTTGCCCTAGACTCATTTTTGGTGAAAGTCCAAAGATTCACTCAAAAACATTGCAGTTTATGGCAGTGTCTGTGTATTCCTGATACTCCCATCAGATATATACGCTTTCTGTTTGATTTTTAAGGTTTTATAAAAAAGTAAACCTCATGAATGTTTCTGTGTTTGTCTTTACTTCCAGCCATCCATCTTATGGATATATATGTATGTATATGTGGATGTCAAGGGATAAGAAGTAGATTAGTTTGAGGGGTTCCCGATGAAGGCATTGCAAACTTTAGTCATATATGAAGTATGGAGAAAGATGCTACACTGCAAAAAATAGAAATCTCAAAAAGTTATTTTTTTCTTAAAATAACTGCATTTTTCCTTGAATTGAGGAGGTAAGTGAGACACTTTGCCAATGGAACAAGACGATTTCCTTTTAAAATAAGAAAAAACAATGTTATTGTCTTATTTCAAGTGCATATTATCTAACTATCTTATTTTAAGAGTAAAAATAATGATTCCATTGGCAGATCATCTTATTTACCTGCTCAAATTAAGGGTAAATATACTTAATTTAACTTAATTTTTTACTTATTTCTGGATTATTTTTGCAGTGTATTAATAGATTTTCTTTCATTTTGCTTTCTGTTCTTTCCGGCTTCTGATTGGATGGCCAGGTTTCTATTGGGTGTGCGTATTGGTCATTGCGCGCTACTGTCAGAGATGCACTCCATTAATATTTTTTACAGAGTTACTGTGTCAGCTGGTAACTTTTGCTTTGCTGGTTTGGTGATAAACTGCCCTTGCACAGTGCAACTAAATGCAAAAAATGTGTTGCAGGGCAAAGAGGTCTCTGTAAAGCCAATAAATGCAACGATTCCTCTAAGAAGGCCAAGAAAATTTGCATTTCTGCAAAAATGATGAAATACTTAATCAATTTATAATTGCAAAAACAACATTGCAATCTTTTATTGTGGTTGCAAACATCAGTCCACTAGAACAGGCCTGACTACCAATTTATCAACCCGACTAGTATCTGAATGCACCAAAAATTCCCACAATCACAATTTCCCAGAACTGATGTTCTTTTAATTTGTCTTTTTTTGCAGTCTGTCCTTGACTAAGTTAGTGATTCAGGGCTATGCTGCTATGTTCAGCTGACTGTTTTCATACAATACAGGTTTTGTTCACCTTACACGTCACAACTTTTTCCTCTGCAGAGTTTCTGCACAGTTTAACAACACATCCTGTAGTAAGAAGGGGGGGGTCTCAGTTTGATAACACTTCTAAGAAGGACATCGCCCACAGATGAGAGAACACACGTCATGCGTTAGCAAAGGAACAGTTTATTATTATCCCTGTAAAATGAAGAAATCTTGATAACAGCTGAGAGCAAGAGAGAGAACACACGATAAAAAAGGCGACGCAGTGTAATCAGATGTTCCCTTAATGGTGGACAATAAACTCAAGGTTGGAAAACCACAGTCTCGTCAGACTTTTAAGATATACTTTTAGATAAAAGAGACACAGAGACAAAGTATTCTCACAGTTTGGCCTTGATCAGCAGAAACGCTTCACTGCAAAAACGATCTAGAAATAAGTAAAAAAAGTCTTAAATCAAGTGTATTTACCCTTTATTTTAGTAGTTAAATGGGTTGATTTGCCAATGGAATGAGTATTTTTACTCTTTAAATAAGATCATTTGATAGTATGCACTTGTAGTAAGACAATGCAATTGCTTTCTCTTATCATAAATGTAAATTGTCTTGTTCCATTGGTTAATTTTCTCACTTACCTCCTTAATTCAGGACAAAATGCACTTATTTTAAGAAAAAGATTACCAAAACATTTATAACTGCTGGGTTATAATAAGGTAAAAGAGGGTATTTATTAAGAGATTTAGTTTAAAATGTATCTAGATTTACTAATATTTGACATAATCACCCTTAAAGTGTTGGACTTGGTTCAAATCTTTTAGTTTTCCATTTCCACCCATCTTTCATTTGGTACATCAGAAAGGCCAAAGATGAGATACACCCTGGACAGGCCACCAGTCCGCAGCAAGGCAGCACAGAGACACTTAATTACAATTATTAGTCATCAAAAAACCTTTACTCGGCTTTTTGGACAGTAGAGGGAAACCAGAGTATCCGGAGAGAACCCATGCGTGCACAGGGAGAACGTAAAAACTCCAGAAAGACCCAGTACTGCTTCTTTGAACCCAGGACCCTCTTCCTGCAAGGCAAAGATGACTTTTGGTAACTTTTTGCTTTGACGTTGTTTGAGAATTAAATGTTTTATTAAACTCTATGAAGGAAATGAAAATGAACTTTGGATAAATTTTCTTAATTTCATTTATGCAACAAAATAGCTGTATTTTGAAAATGAAATTATTGTTTAACATTGGAAAAATGGGATACTTCTGCCTCCATTCCAGCAGACCTGAACATTTTCTAATAAACAGTGAAGGAAAAGAAAAGTACAACTTATAAGTATATTTACCCTTAATTTTAGTAGATAAATGAGATGATTTTCCAATGGAATAAGTATTTTTACTCTTAAAATAACATAAATAGATAATATGCACTTCAAGTAAGACAATGCTACTGTTTTTTTCCTATTCTAAATGCAAATTGTCTTGTTCCATTTGCAAAGTGTTTCACTTACCTCGTCATATCTAGAACAAATGCACTTATTCTAAGAAAAAATGACTTATTTAGATTTACATTTTTTGCAGTGTGGTCCTTTAACACTGGAAAAACTATCTAGAAATAAGTAAAAAATGTCGTAAAATAAGTGTATTTACCCTTAATTTGAGTAGATTAATGAGATAGTTTGCCAATGGAATGAGTATTTTTACTCTTAAAATAAGATAACTAGATAATATGCACTTAAAATAAGACAATCCAACTGTGTTTTCTTATTTTAAGTGTAAATTGTCTTGTTCCATTAGCTAAACGTATCTTTTACCTCCTCAATCAAAGAACAAATGCACTTATTTTAGGAAAAAAAGGCTGATCTAGATTTCGATTTTTTCCAGTGAATAATATAAACATCAGTAGCAGCAGTATTTAAAGATAAGATTCCAAATAGCAAAGCATGTGTGTGAAAAAGAAATCCCTCTCTGGTTTCCTCACCAGGATGGCCTCTAACTCTACACTGCCTATTGTGACTGTTGCCCATAGAATGGTTTAAGCTATTGAAGGACTTATGCTGTAACAGAAACTAAATGCGCCGACTAAGTGAAAGAGCACACAAGAAAATACAATCTAAAACAAAACATTTCCCTTTTTGGGCCAGAGAATAAATCGGTTAAAACCTGACAGGATGGAATAAACTGCTCCATATGAGTCTCTGTTGGCATTTCATCACAAGAAGGAGATAAAGTAAAAGAGCAGCATGAAGTATAGTGAATTAATCCAGCAGCAGAGACTCTAAGCCATCTGTAGCTTCTGCTAAAAGCATCCTGATTTGCCGACTCCGTGTTATGTAACGCCTCGTACAGCAGGAGCAGGGACTGAGGCGGTTATTCCTGTCTAGTAACAGCAGCGTGCTTCGTTTGCATCCACACAAACCTCCCAGGACTCAGTAGGAGAGGAGGGGGAGTGGAATCAGGAGAAAATTTTATATGATCAGCTCAAACGGATATGGCATTAAAACATTACATGCTGTGGAGGTCTGACGTTAAACTTAGAAGTTCTGTAATGAGAAATCAGTGGTTTTTAGCTTTGATGTATGAAGTGGATGGAGCATGAGGTGGTTGGAACAACAAGTCTGGTATTTGGAAGAGTATAATGTAGCATAGCAACTCAAACAGATGCTGAGGGATATTGTTCAGGGAGTCTATAGGTACAGACCCTCCAAACTTCATAAGGTCTTCAGATTATCTGTGTGTGAAGACTGAATGGAACAAAATTCCCTGGTCTCCAATCCATACATTAGCCAATGGAAAGGTTTGGATGCAGAGGCAGAGGTGTGAGGCAGTCTATAGACCCTTTTTCTGTCGACGTCACAGCAGCGTCTCAGAGGGAAAACAAACCTATAACTGGAGGCGGCTAATGCAAACCAGCAAAGTGAAGGCTACAAGGAGCAAAGAACGTCATCTTGTTGTGCTTCTGGTTGCCAGATTGAACAGAATACAGACAGTTACAAATTGTATGTCATACCTGCTTCCACTGCTGCACAATGCTTAACGCACAATGCTTATGCACAAAAAAATGTGTAACAATCAAACTATTAGAAGTTTAAAATTCATAGTTATTTAATAAGCAAGATGCTAAATATGTTTAAAGGTTTTTAATATAAAAATTTAGCAAAACAGAAACATATTCTTTAATTATCATGGACTCAAAACCTTGGACCCAATATTCAAAGTAGACAGATCTGGATTAGTTCAAAACAAGTCTTTATTGAACGCTCAGCGTGCGGCTGCTCGTCAGCTGGAGTGGATAAACCGGATCCCCTGTTTCAGAGTGGAGCTAATGCCAGCTCCTATAGAGTCCAATTGCAATTGTCAAAGCCTCAGTCGAAGCAGAACCAAGTTCGTACACCAGAAAATCAGAGAGCCGATAAGGTACAGATGGGGAATCAAAGCCGAGGTCAGAAGAACAGTCCGAGTTTGGTAAACCAGTAGAATCCAGGAATCAGTCCTGTACTGTTCTCTCTATGTGTTTTTGCTCTTGCGTGAACACAGATAAACAGCCAGCCAAACTCCTTATTCAAGAGCCAGGAAGTGAGCGGCTTGCTCCTTTATTGTCTTCTTACAAAGTTAGTCAGCATTTCTGACTGCAATGAATTCGGTGTAAAACTAGAAAAGAAAGATACAAAAAAATGTCTTAAACAGCCATGTAAATATCAGTATTAACGTATCAAAGTATTAGCTGCTTAATATTAACTCAACAGGTATTCTCACAGCAGGCTAGCACAGCAGCAAATTAGCAAGTAAACACACACGCCCTGCTGTCACACAAAATACCAATAAAAGATATCAACACTTCTTATTGAATCTATAAACAATGAGTAACACTTACAACCATTGCTTTCTGAGAGATTAGCTGCATTTTTGCGGTCCTGAGACGATGCATACACGTTTTTTCTCCTGCTTACGTTTTTACTTCCTACTTCCGGTTCGGCAGATTTTCAAAATAAAAGCACCCGAAATACATAGAAAAATAAAGAACAGTATATTAACATTTCGAAGTTGTTTTTAAGTGTCTTTTAAACATATTAAACTTATTCAGGGCAGAACACTCCCCGTCTGGCATTTACTGATGCCACTTAAGATTTAAATATCCCAATTTGACCTCTGGCTTTCCTTTGCCAGGAGTAAGACCACCTCAGTAACAGGCCTTAAGAATGTCTTTACTTTATCCTGTGATGTTGTCCTAACCTCAACTTTCCGGACTTTCCCATCACCGCTTGGGCTCGTAGATGTGACCAGACCCATTGGCCACTCGTTGCGGGGGGAATCACTCTGTTTAAGTAACACAATGTCACTGACTTCCAAGTTGCGACATGCTGTGTGCCACTTACGCCTTGGCTGAAGGGTATGGAGGTATTCAGCTCTCCATCGGCTCCAAAACTCATTAGCAAGTGCCTGCACCTATCTCCACTGACACTTGAAAAGATCCTTTTCGTCAAAACTGCCGTGTGGAGGAGACACACCTGGTTTTTGGGTCAGGAGCATAGCAGGGGTCAGCAGCATTGGAGAGGAGGGATCGGAGGAGACCGGGACTAATGGTCTGGCGTTGATTATAGCGCACACCTCTGCCATTAAAGTACAGAGCACATCATGAGTCAGGTGAGTACGCTTGGTTCTTAGCAGCATGAATCGAGTATCCTCCGGGTCACGCCAATCATGCGTTCCCACACCCCTCCCATGTGGGATGCATGTGGGGGGTTGAATTCACATGTGCAACCATTCTCATGTAAGTACTTTAAAATGCTGGTTTGCTTTGGATCGTCCGGTCCCATGCCCAGTTTGGAGCTAGCTCCCATAAAGTTTGTGCCCCGATCTGATCTCGCTGGCCCTCTTAAAGCGAAAAACCTTCGGAGGGCGTTAATGCAGCTGGCTGTATCCATCGACTCTATGACTTCTACATGCACAGCTCTGGTGCTCATGCATGTAAAAAGTATGGCCCAGCGTTTGCTCTGAGCTGCGCCACCTCTGGTGCGTCGGGTGAGAACTTCCCAGGGGCCGAAAACATCTAATCCTACATAGGTGAATGGTGCTGAAGAGCTCAGACGCTCGGGAGGGAGGTCAGCTATCTTTTGGGCCTCAAGTCTTCCCCTCAGCTTGCAGCAGGTGACACAACGATGAAGGACTGAACTTATCAACCTTTTGACAGCCACAATCCACAGGCCTGCAGCCCTGATTGCACCCTCGGTGAATTGTCGCCCTTGGTGTTCAACTGTCATGTGGTAATGGTTCACCAGTAGTGTTGTCACATGACTTTGTCTTGGGAGAATGATTGGATTTCTCATCTCTGGACTGATCGATGCATGTCTCAGACGTCCTCCGATCCGTAAGAGGTCATTGTTCATGAAAGGATCAAGGTTCAGGATTGCGCTTGTTCTTGAAATTGCTCTGTCTTCTTGCAGTGCAGTGTACTCTTCTGGATAAGCCTCCCTTTGAACAGACTTGAGTATGACCCGCTTCGCTGCTGTCAACTCTTCTGGAGTACGAAGTCTGCTGCATCGATGCCATCCTTTACATGTAGCTGATGAGTCAGATCTGAATGAAGGACTTTGATGGATCAAAAAGGAAACTGCCCTCAGCAAAGACCCCCAAGTGGAGAAACGTTGGAAACGTCCTGAGGTGAGTTCACATTCATTAATGCAGGTAGCAAGGGTGGTCAGTTGAGGTCTTACATCTGGATCTGTTTCTGGATCCACCAAATTAAAGGTCTCTTGTGCTTCAGCCAGGAATGGTTTGTGAAGGAACTCTGGCCCTGTAAACCACATGCTGTTGGTAAGTTGAGATGCTGGAACAGATCTGGTGGCCAGATCAGCTGGATTTTGACCTGTAGGCACATAATGCCAGTGTTGAGGGGAAGTTGTCTTGCGTATGCGGTGAACACGGTTGTGTACATACACAAAGAATCGCTTTGTTTCATTGCATATATAACCAAGGACAACTTTACTGTCACAATAAAACCTCACTGCATCTGGTTTGTGGTCAAGCTCGTCGAGGATCAGTTCAGCCATCTCGACGGCCAGCACAGCTCCACACAGTTCTAGGCGAGGGATGGTGGGTTCGGGTTGAGGAGCCAGCTTAGCCTTTCCGAGCACAAAGCCAACTTGACACTATCCATCTGTCATGACAACCCTGAGGTAAGCTACTGCCCCTATTGCCCAGTTTGAAGCATCAGAAAAAACACATAACTCTGTATATGTGGCACTGGAGAGTGACCGTTGTATGTAGGAGCGTGGTAGATGGAGGTCACTCAGGTCCTTTAACGATTCTTTCCATGTTTCCCATTTGTTTAACTTGTCTGCAGGAAGTTCAGTGTCCCACTCGTGAATGTCAGCAGAAAGTTCTCTGAGCAAAGCTGGCCCTTTGATGGTCACAGGTGCAACCAAGCCCAATGGGTTGAAGACGCTATTGACGGTGGATAGCACTTCACGACTGGTGAACGGCTTGTCGTTGACTGCCACTTTAAATGTGAAGGTGTCAGAGTCTATGTTCCAGCACAAACCGAGACTTCTTTGCACTGGAATCTCTTCTTTGTCAAGGCCCAGGTCTCTCAGGCCTGCAGCCAGGTCCTCAGGTTTGAAAGCTTGCATCACTGTGATGCTGTTAGAGGCGAATTTATGCAGTTTCAGATTTGATTCTGCCAGCGAAGCTTGAGTGCGCTTGAGCAGATCAATAGCTTCAGTCTCTGATGGAAGGGAGATGAGCCCATCATCCACATAAAAGTGTCTTTCAATGAAGTGGCGAGAGTCAGAGCCATACTTTTGTTCACCTTCTTGGGCAGCTCTCCGGAGGCTGTATATAGCAACTGCTGGCGAAGGGCTGTTCCCGAACACATGTACTCGCATCCTGAGCTCCATCACTTCCTTAGTCAGATCGTTATCCTTGTGCCAGAGGAATCTTAAGAAGTCTCTGTGCTCTTCTCTCACCAAGAATCCATAGAACATTTGTTGGATGTCGGCAGTCAGTGCAACAAGCTCCTTTCTGAATCTAAGCAGCACTCCCAGGAGCGAGTTATTTAAGTCAGGGCCTGAAAACAGGACGTTGTTAAGAGAGATGCCACATTCTTGTGCGCTCGAGTCAAATACAACCTTCTGTGGGTGGTACACTCCGAAAATGGGTAAGTACCAACACTTTGCATTCTCAGGAAGAGGGGGAGTTTCTTCAGCATGTTCGTTTAAAAAAAGCTTCTCCATAAAGGCAACAAACTGTTCTTTCATTTCAGGATTTTTGTTCAGTGTACGTCGCAAGGAATGGAGACGGTAGAGGGCTTGAGCACGATTATTTGGAAGGCGTGGCCTGGGGAACCTGAAAGGTAGGGGAGCAGTCCAGCTGTTCTTTTCATCTCTGTGGAACTCCTTTTCCATGACCTCCAGAAACTTTTCGTCCTCGAAAGATAAGGCCGCTTTGTCATCATTCTCTGTTTTCATGAACACACAGCATCCAAGTTAGTCCTGAGATGCTACGCCGTTGCCAGAACAGCTGGAGAGATGAGTAGAGGTGCCAGGTCTGTGCTCCCCGCCGTAGCTCACCTTTTCTTTGACGCTGATGTGTTCCTGACAGGGCGTCAGATAGGATGGACGTCCAGCCACAGTGGGTTTGTGAGCACTATCAATACAAACTTCCCCCACTATCACCCACCCCAAATCCAAACGCTGGGCAAAAGGTGCTTCGTGGGGCCCATTGATTTGCTGTCTCACCTTATGGACACGTATGAGGTCTCTCCCCAGTAAAAGCAGGATCTGTGCCTCAGGATCAGGCTCTGGGATGTAAGGCGCAACAGGTCTCAAGTGAGCGTGGGAAAGAGCGACCTCCGGTGAGGGGATTTCTGATCTATTGCTCATGATCTCATTACATTCAATGAGTGGCGGTAGGTCTAAACACACTTCACTATTTACTGCTTGTATCTGGAAGCCGACTGCCTTCCTTCCAGTCATTTCAACAGTGCCGGCACAAGTTCTCATCAGGTAGGGTGAAGGGTAACCTTGGATACCAAAAAGCTGGAAAAACTCAGTTCTAGCCAGCGAACGATTGCTTTGGTCGTCAAGGATGGCGTACATCTTGACTGAGCGTTCTTTCCGTCCTTGTGGGAAAACTTGAACCAAGCATATCTTTGCACAAGATCGTGCTGGGAGGCCTTCTCCGCAGACGTCAGTGCACCTTGATGTAATCTCTGAAGGTGTGTTGTTTTGCTGTTCTGTGTCTGGCTCAGTCACAGATGACACTGCTGGTGAGAGGTGTATGTCTGGATGCATGGCTGTGCAGTGTCGATCACTTTAACACTCGTAGCATTTCAGCTCCACAGAACAGTCTTTAGCCATGTGAGTAGCAGAGCAGCACCTAAAACATCGTCTGTGATCTCTTAGCAATCCTTTTCGTTCTGTCAGCGGTTTCATTTTAAAGGCTCTGCACTTTTCCAGAGGATGATATTTGTTGTGAAGTGGGCAGTATTTAACTGGATCACCACTGTTTTTCTTCTCCATCTCTGCTCTATACATTGAGTTCAAACCTGCAGCTGCTGACAAGTCTGTCTTATGGACGGCTATAGTCGTTCTCACACCGTCATACTTTGCTAAGGGCCTCTCATTACAGCAATAAGGGCGGCTGTTGTTTGTCAAGACAAAGCTGAGGTCATTTCTAGCTTTTGCTTCACTATTGACAAAGTCAGCAAAGAAGGAAAATGGGGGATAACTTACAGCATAATGTTCTTTGTATCTTGATCCAGTAGACAGCCATTTTTCTTGCAGGTTTATTGGCAGCTTTTCAACAATGGGCTTAATGCCCCGAGGTGTGTCAAGGTAGCTGAGTCCAGGTAAGTATCCATCTTCTTTGGCTGAGAGCAGCTCCATGAGCAGGTCGCTAAGTTCTCTTAGTTTGATGTTCTCCCTTGAAGTGAGACGAGTAAAACTGTCCAACCGTTTGAATAGAGCACTCTCTATCACTTCGGGGGTGGCGTAGCACTCTCTGAGCCTTGTCCAAGACATTTGAAGAGCAGCTTCAGGGTTAGTGACATGTACTGCTCGAATTCTTTTAATGTGTTCAGATGATTCCTTTCCTAGCCATTTTACCAGGAGATCTAACTCTTCACTAGCTGTTAGGTGTAAGTCTTGAGTGGCGTTAAGGAAGGAGGACTGCCACGCTCTGAAGCTCTCAGGCTGATCATCAAACCTGGTAAGACATGTTGTTACTAATTCTCTGCGTGCCTGATATTTAGCAAAGTCCATCATGTTAGCAGCTGGATTAATAGCAGAAGCCCTTGTGTGTCTTGGTGTGGTGGGTGAACCAACATGGCGGTAGATGGGGCTTAATTCAGGGACCTCCTGCCTTGTCATTGGCTGTGTCTCTTTTATATGGGGAGGGGACAGTGTGTCTGGGGCAGGTGTGTCAGGACTGAACCTGGTCTGAGCTTGATGGTTCAGATATGCCTCCGTTCGCCGTTGAACTACCTGTGGTGAGACGTCACTCCTGATGACACTGCCTTTGTCCTCATATTCTGATCGTGCTGCAGCTTCTAAAATCTCAGCCTCTGCATTAGCAGCAGCAGCTGCTTTTTCAAGTTCTAGTGCTTCTAGGTCTGCTTCTAGTGTAGCTTTTTCCAAATCTAATTTGGCTCTCTGTTTTTTCAATTCCAACTCTTTTTGTCCATATGTGACCCTGGTGCGTGCAGCTTCAGCTGCGGCTCTGGCCTTAGCAGCAGCGCTAGCCACTGAATGCTTGGAGGAAGACGTGCGCTTTGAGCTGGCTACTGACGCTGCCTTTTCATCCTTTTGCGTTGTCTGGGCTTCCATAACTGCAGCAGGCAAATCCCTCTGATGATGTGGTTTTTTACTGTACTGTTCTCTCTATGTGTTTTTGCTCTTGCGTGAACACAGATAAACAGCCAGCCAAACTCCTTATTCAAGAGCCAGGAAGTGAGCGGCTTGCTCCTTTATTGTCTTCTTACAAAGTTAGTCAGCATTTCTGACTGCAATGAATTCGGTGTAAAACCAGAAAAGAAAGATACAAAAAATTGTCTTATACAGCCATGTAAATATCAGTATTAACGTATCAAAGTATTAGCTGCTTAATATTAACTCAACAGATATTCTCACAGCAGGCTACCACAGCAGCAAATTAGCAAGTAAACACACACGCACTGCTGTCACACAAAATACCAATAAAAGATATCAACACTTCTTATTGAATCTATAAACAATGAGTAACACTTACAACCATTGCTTTCTGAGAGATTAGCTGCATTTTTGCGGTCCTGAGACGATGCATACACGTTTTTTCTCCTGCTTACGTTTTTACTTCCTACTTCCGGTTTGACAGATTTTCAAAATAAAAGCACCCGAAATACATAGAAAAATAAAGAACAGTATATTAACATTTTGAAGTTGTTTTTAAGTGTCTTTTAAACATATTAAACTTATTCAGGGCAGAACAAGTCCAGAACAGAGCAGATTAAAGAGCAGACAAGGGCAAAGCAAAACTCAGGATCCTCAGGGCAGAAAGAGGTCACAATCAGATAATCAGAACAACAAACAGAACGCTAAAGTTACAAACACCAAACAGCTGGAATAATCTGGCACTGGTAGCTGGAAAACATGCAGCATATATAGGAGCTGAAAACAGGTGGATCTGATAAGCAGTAATGAGAAACCGGGCAGAGATAAACTGGTGACATGACATTAATATATCAGGATAAAAAAAGATTTTCTTTTTTTGTATGGTTTGTTTAGAAAATTAGAAAAAAAGCCCCAATGGAATCTAGAAATTAATCTTTAAAAAAAATTCAAAAAATATTATATTACAAATAGAAATTTTTTCAAATTGCATTTTACAGATGACATTGTCCTAACGTCTATAGGTAGGCTTTCCGCTTTAGTGAGGAGCAACGATTCATTTCTATTGGTCTTTTAACACCTGCAACAGCCTTTCTATTGGTCAAGAGTGTTCGGTTTTATTTTGCTCGAAGTTAAGAGAAAGTAATCTTTTAAATGCATTTAAAAAGTTTGCAATCCATAAACACCTTCTGAGAAAGAGAAAATAATTACATTTGAAAGAGTACAAGATGAAAAAAAATGACAGAAAAATCTCTTTTCTTGATTGCATTTTTTTTATTTCAAATAAAAAAGTTATTTTTCTGACCAAAATAATGGAAAATAATCCATTTTTCTATTGCTTTCCTTAAAAGGTGCATACACTTATTTTCAGAACAGCGTAGTTAATAGGAGTAATAAGCTGATTGGCAAAGTATCAATCCGAGCTGTATTAATAAGATAAAGATTATCACTAAACCTCAAAAAATAATTTTCATTTTTACCTTCAAACAATGGTGTTTTTATTTTTAGGACATAAATAACCATTTACTGCTGTGTTTAGACGTTTTTGCAGATGATCATCGCCACCATCTCGAAATCTATTTTTGTCACCAAATCAAAACAACAGCATAATAAAATGGAAATTATCTACATTAGCTGCTAAAATAGTTGTTTTAGCATTCTTACATGGTCATTGTCTTGTCCACCAATGTGCTCCTACATCCAGTAAATCAGCCCTGATAGCTAAACTGATTGTTAATTTCACCCATCTGTCTAACTCTGCCCGGTTACTAATTATCACCCATCTTATCCACCTGCGCCTGCTGCTTTATATCCGGTTCAGCCCAGCTACCGGGGTCAGATCATGAAGTTTGTTTTGACTTTGTGTTTGAGATCTTTGCAGATTTCCATAGTTCATGTTCTCGTTCCCCGGTGGCAGTGGTGAGAGAGGGTTTTAGTCTTGTCTTGGTGTTTCCTGATCATGTCCTGACTCTTGTTTGCTGAGAATGCCCCATTCCTGTTTTGGCTCAGTGGAGGGAGCTAGTTTAAAGTTCTGTAGTTTTCCTGATGTCATGTCTGGTTCTGCCTCTCAACTACTGAGCTTACCTGTTTTCCATCTGAACGTTTCTGCCTGAACTTGCTGTTTGACTCATGGAACACTGAACCTGCCTGAATGCTCTGTGGATTCCTGGAACCCTGGATCTGTCTGTTCCTGTTCTGATCAGACGCCCTGGTTGGGCAAATCCTCCCTCTTCAAGTTGGCAAATCAACGACGAATCCGTCAGTGGAGGATCATGAATCGGAAAGGTGAAATGGGTTTTTTTCACTTTTACCCGATGTATTCCAGCATCCAGCTGCCATGCACGTGGGCATTGTC
Organism: Cyprinodon diabolis; assembly: GCA_030533445.1. Lineage (NCBI taxonomy): Eukaryota > Metazoa > Chordata > Actinopteri > Cyprinodontiformes > Cyprinodontidae > Cyprinodon > Cyprinodon diabolis. The sequence goes on from CM060077.1 coordinate 4,178,794, forward strand.
AGTTTCACTATAGCTCTTGTGAATTTCAATGGTGAAGTCCTCTGGAAATCTTCAATAATTGTTGTTGATTGCAGATGTGTCTAGTAGTTCCCATTGATTTTGATTGTAAAGCGGGGAGAATGGCGCTAGGCTTACCGCACCGTGACGTCACTGCTGGAAGATGGCAGGAGGGAGGGGTGACTATATTTGGGCAAAAATTGGCCGCTCCCAGACTCTATGATCGCAAAGAAAATTATTGGTTTTATTTTTTTACTGATTAATGCTAAATTCATTAAATCACCTCAAACGTATTAGTTTTAGGTATAGATAATGATCCATTGATTATTTCTTGCTGACTAGACTTTTACTTCAAAAGGGAAAATTTTGGAAATGGCTTCCAACTGTAGTAGGATGACTGCAGACCAGAACCACATGGGTGAGCGAGTTTGGTGATCAAGAACTTGACTGACTTTAACTCTATAGCATTTAATATTAGCAGCTTTCAATCTTAATGTTTATTACTGATCCTCCTAATATTTTGACCTAATATGTCTATATTTGGTGTCAGGATCTGTTTTCAAATAGACACCAATCCCACTAGTCTTAAATACGACTTGAAGGCCACATGAACAGGACTTGTGGACGTCTATGATCCATGAGGACAGCAGCGAGCAAAAAAGATCATCATTTTTAACTCTCACTTTAACAAGTCCAGATTTGCTGCTTGTAAATCCATGTTTGTCTGTTTCATCTGCAATTATCCTCACAGGTAATCTGCAGACGCATAAAGCCCCAGCATGCCCTTTGGTCTTATAAGCCTGTGTTACGACTGTGCACCTTGTAATAAGCTTATAGTTGTAGCCAAGAATGGAGCAAGCAAACATTCAGGACAGTTTAATCCATGCCCTGTACCTTTGCATGTGTATTTTTGTGTTTAGGTAAAGCTAAAGTCTCCATGAAGGCGTTCCAGCTCAGAGGAAAACATCTGACTGTTAGCATTGTTTAAGTTCCCACCTCCCAAGAACTGGGGCGGATTAGATAGATTGATTCAGTCCACGTTCTATGTGGAACAGAACATTAAAATAATACCTGTAGATTGACGAAACTGGGTGGTGGACCCAGTCTCACACTGTAAGGCCATTGACATTCAGGGAAACCAGCTGAAACCAGTTCAGACTCAGTCTCCACTGATCACAAGGAACCTAAAGGAAAATGAAGGCACTGCTTCCATTATTTTCTGAATAAATCACTGAAGACAAACCAGATTCTAATGAAGCCCTTGCTAATAAAACTACATATATATTGATGGGTGCTGTATACATTAATTTATGTTTCTACATTATATATAAATTAAATGGGTTTAGCTGTTGTTTTTAGTTTAATTACATAGAAGACTTCTGATTTTTAAAAGAGCATGAATTCTGTATTAATCCCCTTTATATAATTAATTGTTGTGAATAATTGATTGCAAATTATGCAGCCACACAAACATGGCAAGCAAAGCAAACCTGTTGGTGATAGTTTTGTCGTGCAAAAGTTGGATCTCCCTTCACCGTTAAAAAAGCAGAGCTAAAACACGAAAATTTATACATTTCATGTTTGACCCCAGAATGAAGGATCTTGCCTAAGTACCCACACTGGCAGCTCATTCGCCCCAGCTGGGATACGGAGCTAGCCATCACTGATGATGGAAAATGATGCATGGATGATGGATGGATAGATGGATGGATGCATGCATGCATGGATTGATGGATGAAGGAAGGAAGGAAGGAAGGAAGGAAGGAAGGGAGGGAGGGAGGGATGGATGCATGGATTGATGAAGGAAGGAAGGAAGGAAGGAAGGAAGGAAGGAAGGAAGGAAGGAAGGAAGGAAGGAAGGAAGGAAGGAAGGGAGGGAGGGAGGGATGGATGCATGGATTGATGAAGGAAGGAAGGAAGGAAGGAAGGAAGGAAGGAAGGAAGGAAGGAAGGAAGGAAGGAAGGAAGGAAGGAAGGGAGGGAGGGAGGGAGGGAGGGATGGATGGATTGATGCATGCATGGATTGATGAAGGAAGGAAGGAAGGAAGGAAGGAAGGAAGGAAGCCAGGAAGGAAGGAAGGAAGGAAGGAAGGAAGGAAGGAAGGAAGGAAGGAAAGGAGGGAGGGAGGCAGGGAGGGAGGGAGGGATTGATGCATGCATGGATTGATGAAGGAAGGAAGGAAGGAAGGAAGGAAGGAAGGAAGGAAGGAAGGAAGGAAGGAAGGAAGGAAGGGAGGGAGGGAGGGAGGGAGGGAGGGAGGGAGGGAGGGAAGGAAGGAAGGTCTGATTTCAGGGGAATTTCTTACTATCTGCTGAGTTTTAGGCTAATCCAGAAGATGATTGGATGCCAGGTCCATGTTTCTCATTTCTAAACAACCATCTGATGAGTTCGCTCAGGCCTCCAAAGCAGGACTCACATTTGAAGTGTGAGGATAATGAGCTGAATAAGCTTTGCACTCCTTGTTGAGAAAAGAAAAGCGTCATTGGCATGAACATTCTGCCTCTCTCAGCGTTTCCTGCCGACTCTCCATCTACCAGCTCATCAAGTCCAGTTGCTAGCAGGTGAGAGATGGGGAGGTATAGGGTCGTTTTCTCCCCTCCCACGCTCTGCATTAAAACGCTCCTGCGTTCCCGCCACACTCCAACGCCCACGCACATTGAGAGAGCTTCAGCTGAAACAAGCGGCTGATGGCTCTGGCGTATTTCTGGAGCCTTTAATGTCCTAGGAGTCCATTTAGAAAGGTGGGAGGGAATAGCGACATGTTGTGCTGCTTTACCAATGTACTGTTTTAGATGAATTAGGCTAAAACTGTCTTTAAAGAAACAAGAACAATATTTCCACTACAGTAATTTTGGCCAAAATGTAAAATTATTAACTTGGCTGATTTGCTGAAAAGTGAGTCTCACTAACAGACTGTGAAATAATAAAATTTGACACTTGGTGCTAATTAATTCCAACTGTTTTGGGAAAGCGTCATATATTTCTGGGTTTCCAGGCATTGTTGGAAGCATATGTCCACATTCACTGCTCCTTTACTAGATATATAGATTTATTTTAGGTTCTTCTGTTTGTTTAAACATTTCTCTATGATTTCTTATTATTCATCTTTTTCAAATGAAGGGATAAACAAAATATAAATTTCAGCTGGAGGTTTGCTCTCTTACTTAGTTATGCTGTAAAATGTGGTCCTTTAGCAGCCCCCTTGCGGTTCCCTGGATCTTTTCAAAAATTAATAAAAATTAATATTTTTTGTTTGTGTATTTTAATATGGTGTGCAGGAGACTCAAAACATTTATTATGTTTTCCAGTTTTGTAAAAAAATTGTATAATAAATACATTTAAACAATAAATTCTTTAAAAATTCTAAAAAAAATCTTTCAACAAGAATTTGCTTGGAGTTGCATAGAGATCTCTGGTGACAGCCTACAACACACATTTCAGCCAGGCAAACAAAGCCACGGGTGTGTGTCAGACCATGGATCCCAAAGGGAAAAAAAGCTGTTAGGAACAGAGGATTTTCTCCTCTCGAAGCGGCCGTTTCTCTCGCATATGCGATTTTGTTGTGTGGTGGTAGATAAACAATGCGCAGAAATAGTTTAACATACATGCAAATATGTTTATTTTGCTTGCGGGTGAAATAAATGTGACGCAATATATTTGTTTTCATTATCAATGTAGAAGGATTGCCTGCATGCTTGATTTGTAACGAGAAGTTGTCAAGAAATAAAAAGAGTAATTTGAAAAGGTATCTCCAGGGACGGCATACTAAATATAAAGCCGACCACCAAGTTGGGAGTGTGAGAAAAAGTGTGATTGCACAATGTCTGGATAAATTAAAGGAGCACAAAGATAGATTTAAGAAGTGGATTGCATCTCCAGACTCCACAGCTGCTGCTAGTTTGGTTGTAAACCAAACCATTCACAGCACCAACAGGTAGCGCTCTGATGCAGGGATGGGAACGTTCGTCTTTTTCCCCCCAAATCCTCAGAATAAAAAATCCTGGTGGATGTCAGTTCCTGCTTGGTTCCTCATGACTCAATCAACTCCTCCCAACAGAAACATGTCCACCATAGAAAGATTCCTTTATTGTGTTTCTATCATTTCCTCAATCGAAAAAAAAACCTAAACCGCGCAGTGAGGGGCTCCTCCCTCACCTCATGCCACTATGTGACATTTGCTCCAGGATAATCATTTAATCATGAATACTGATTATATACTACTCAACAAAATTTAAGTAACACTTTGTAATCAGAGTATAGCATCAAGTTCATTAAACTTCTGGGATATTGATTTGGTCAGGAAAGTAGCAGAGGGAGTTGTTAATCAGTTTCAGCTGCTTTGGTGTTAATGAAATTAACAACAGGTGCACTAGAGGGGCAACAACAAGACGACCATCAAAACAGGAATGGCTTTACAGGTGGAGGCCACTGACATTTTTTCCCCTCCTCATCTTTTCTGACTCTTTTTCACCAGTTCTGCATTTGGCTAGGGTCACTGTCACTACTGTTAGCATGAGGCGCTACCTGGACCCTACAGAGGTTGCACAGGCATTCCAACTCCTCCAGGATGGCACATCAATACGTGCCATTGCCAGAAGGTTTGCTGTGTCTTTCAGCACAATCTCAAAAGCATGGAGGAGATTCCAGGAAAGAGGCAGTTACACCAAGAGAGCTGGAGCTCAATTGGCAAATGAAGTGACTGACTAATCTTTTTTTTTTCAAAGACTCTGGTCAAAAGCCAATAACTTCTGTTTACTCTGCATCCAGGAGCAGTAAGTTATAAGAGTCGTCCAGGTTTTTATGTCTTCAAGACATCCCTATAGTGTTATGGTTCTCCCCAGTTGGACTTCATTTTGAATTTCTTTTTGAGTTTTCAGGTATTACTCTTCTGTTGGTCATTGGTTTCCTTTCCATTTTGTTATATTCAAGCTGGGTTGCATTTCTTGAGTTACTCTCTGTTGCCCCCTTGTGCCAGTCTCCTTTCCCCTAGCTCCCTTCTAGTTACTTCTATCCACACCTGCTCCCTATCAGATAATTAGTCCTCCCATAGTTTCTCTCTCCCATATATAAACATCCTCTTCAGTTACTAATTGATGGTTTTCTTGTTGTTAGTGGCTCCCCATGTGTGTGTTCTCCTGTGATGTCTCATGGTTTTTGTTATTTTGTTCTAGGAATTGTATAATGCCTTTTTCATTGAATCAGCAAAACTCATTTCTGCCACCTCATCTCTGCATTTGGGTCCTCAACCAACCTCCACCCCCACGTTGACACATAGTCTATGTAATGGGTTAGCTTCATCTGAATTTATAGACAAATAGTTGAGTATCATCAGAATAACAGTGGAAATTAATACCATGCTGTATAATAATTATATATATAGTGTTGTGCTAGTTACTGAAAAGCAGTAACTAGTTTCTGTTACTAGTTACTTCATTTCAAAAGTAACTTAGTTACTAACTCAGTTACTTACACCATAAGGTAATGCGTTACTGTGAAAAGTAACTATTTAGTTACTTTTTTTTTTTAAGTTCACATTATGCCCTTATAGCCTTCAATTTTAGAAATGTTATTGCACTGGAGAATAATACCATCTGTTGAAGAACTTGACATGCATTTGCATCATGAAACTCTGCTAAGCAATTCTATGTACAAGCAACAAAGATATGTTTCAAAGTGCCAATTTATTTCAGGGCAGAACAAACTGACAATGCTACATAGTAGGTAGTTGCCTGCAAAATTGCCCTTTACAGCAGGTGGCCTGCTATAATTTGTTCCCCCCTTATAAATTTAAGAAATAAAGGTCCATCACCTCCAAAGTTTCAGGAATAAATTGTCATCATAAAAGATGCTTATAAGGCAAAAATGAAAAAGCTGGGACCTTTTTTGTCTGATTTAGACAGGGGGAACAGATTACAGCAGGTTTTATTTCATCCCATATTGCCAATTCTGGCAATATGGGATGAAATAAAACGGCTGATGTTAGAACACAAACTGTTTATTAAGGATAGTACAACAGTGATAAATTGTAAGTTATTATAAAACACAAATATAGATTTAAGTACTAAATTTCAACCAGGAAAAAATTATTTCCTTCTGCATATAGTCTTTAATGATTACACGTGCACTCCATTTTCTATTTCATTTTTATTACAAGTATATGGTTTACAACAGTTTTCAATGGGATGAGAACATTTGGACACTGTGAAACAATGAGAGATTTTTTTAAGGAACGTGTGGAAAAGAACAAGGATCTGTTTGCTTTCAGAGGGAGGAGTAGACACTGCTGTCAGCGACCAGCTTTCAAGCAAACATTTGTGTTTTATTATTAGTTTTAGATCAATATCACTGGCGATATTCTGCTATAACATGTGAAGTAAAGAATAAAACAGTAAATCTCAACTTTCATACGCGTAAAACCTTTCAAATTTCAAGTTATGCACGTTGGAATTGAGCCGGAGTTAAGTCGGGTTGTTCGTCCTACTCTGTGCGCGCTCCAGACGAGGGGATACAAATTTTCCCAGGGATAACTACCTTGGCACGACACCGGTAGCTTCTAGCTTTGTCGCAGCATGTTGCTTTTGTAGGTGTTTCAACAGATTACAGTTGCTGTACTGGGCTGTAGATAGAATCTTTGATCCAAGGCACAAATTGTAAATTAATGAGAATATCTCCAAGTGAAGAAACTCGACTTGGGCTCTGCAGCAGCCGCCATGATGACTAGTGTTGGTAAACACAAACACGCCCTCAGCATGTTTCCTTCCTGTCTCCCTCACTCTAACACAGGAAGACAATACTTCACTGCAGCTTTTAAGTCTCTAGCTGATCCCGAGACTATAAAATAACGCAGTAACGCATCATGTAGTAATGTTAACGGAGTTACTGAATTTAAAAACAAACGCATTAGTGTACTAGTTAAGAAAAAAAATACCGCCGTTACAGTAACGCGTTACAAAGTAACGCATTAGTCCCAACACTGTAAATGTTAATGTAAACAAACTGAAATCAGTCTAGTGCTGTTCCTTTAATTCCTATAAAATATTTGAGTCTTTCTAAAAGAATATTATGGTCAACTGTATCAAAAACATCACTGAGATCTAACAGGTCAAGTACAGATACAAGTCCATTATCTGAGGCCATGAGAATATGATTAGTGACTTTCACCAGAGCTGTTTCAGTGCTATGAAAATTAAAACTTGGATAAGATCAGTCTACTCAAAGAAAGAATAAAATTAGTCTGATATCTCCCAAAAGATAATAATCAAGCTAAAAGGAATTGTTTTCCCTAATACTTGTTTGTGTTTATTTATAGTTTCTTATTAAGTAGCATATTAAACTTAATTTATACTCAAAGAATAATCTGTGCAATCATAAAAACCCTTCTTTTAATCACTGAGCAGCTTCTCGCATGTTTCCTCTGGCATTTAGAAGATTTATCTGCTGATGAGCTCAAGGGTCGTATTCACAAAGAATCCTAAGAATAGTTGAAGCTTTACTGACGTCATTTTTAGGAAGAATCTTAATATTTCCTAAATTCTAAGAATTTTCTCAGAATTTTGCCACAGAAATATAAAAGTTATTTGTAAATCTGAGAGGCCTGAAGCCGAGAAGATGGAGAAAGCAGAGAGAGCTGATTGGTTTATTCACCTCCTAAAAAGTGACATAAATCAGTTCTGAAAGTTTTTTTTAATAAAGTTGAGATAATCTAAGATTTAATCAAATAAATCAAATCAAATAGCTTTGGAGGTCAGGTGAGTTTAACGCTCGTCTCTTGTCCTATTTCCCAAATTTGCTTATTTGGCTTTTCTTTGAGTAAAAGTAATAACAATATGAATGTAAAAAGTAAACACAAAACACTCACACAAACATACACACACACATACACACACAAGCACACACAAAGAAAATAGATGAACAAGAAGAGAATAAATGAAAGGGTACCAACAATGGTACAGTTAGGACAAAGTGTAGGATTTTCTTACTACAGTTTCAGTTTAAACAACAGAATTCTGTTCAGGTTCGGTTCAGAATTAAGGCAGTGAATGTCAGTTCAGAGCTAAAAGAAACTGAGGGCCTCCAGCAAATTCCAAAAAGGATGACCAAACATCCTCAACCACATCATGTTTTCCTTTCAGTGAATAAGGGATTTTTTTTATCCATTGGTAAAACTTGTACAATTCTCTCAAGCCAACATTTCACACTCAGACTCGGTACGGATTTCCACCCTTGTCTGTCTGGCCTGTAGCAAAGAGAGGGTGATCATCTTCCTGTTGGTGGAGTTGAGCTTAATATCCTTAGAAAATAGTCCTAATATGCAAAGTTTAGGACAGAGAGGGAGATCTGTCTCAGTTACAGCAGTAAATACCTGAAAACCTCTCTCCAGAAGGTTTGTAGCTTTGTGCACGACCATAGACAATGGATGAGTGTACCTTTACATGTTTCACACTTTACACACACATCAGGAGTGTTAACATTAAATTTGTGCAGAGCCTCAGGTGTTGTATAAACAGTGATGGGAGTAACGGCTTTGAAAGTGACGGCGTTACTAACTCCTCTACCTTTTTTAGTAACGAGTAATCAAAATTATTACTCTTACTGTAACTATAACGCAGTTACAATTGCCGACACCCCGTTACTGCACGTTACTCAGGTCACACAATTAACCTTTTTTCATGATAGGACTCGTGCACGCGTCATGAGAGAGGGGAGGATGGAGAGGGAGGAGGACTCCAGCGGCAAACAGCGCTTTCAAGATGGAAATACTGGTGTTACGTCGAGCTGCGTTTCCCCATCAGATACGGTTTCCCCTGCATCTCCGCACAGCGCGGCGACAGGAAACGCGTATGCTTGCTAAAGGCGCGTAACAGCCGCCCTGTGCTCGCGCCACTGGAGAACTATGGAGAGTGTGAACGATCATAAGCCTATATGGAGAAAGAGAGAAATATGGATGGATGGATGGATGGATGGATGGATGGATGGATGGATGGAAGGATGGATGGATGGATGGATGGATGGATGGATGGATGGATGGATGGATGGATGGATGGATGGATGGATATAGCTACATGTTGCAGTATCTATAACAACCCAAACACAGAATTTCAGAACTAGACATCCCTAGTTATTAATTTCATACACTCGCAAAAGTAACGCAATAGTTACTTTTACTACTAACTAGTTACTTTTATTGTGGAGTAACTCAGTTACTAACTCACTTACTTTTTGGGAGAAGTAACTAGTAACTATAACTAATTACTTTTTCAAAGTAACATGCCCAACACTGTGTATAAAGCTTCGCATAGATGATATTTAATACTCTATGGATGTTATGAAAGGCGTGGTGGTCTTTAATGAAGCCATTTTGATCAGGCACTATTAAGGAGGGAAGGTGTTTTTTTTCCAAGCGCCTTGCAAAAAGCTTTGCAATTATTTTAGCATCTGAATTTATTAATGATATCGGAGGATAAGATGAGCAGTTGGTGGACGGCTTATTTGGCTTTAATATTAGTGATATCGTAGGGTTAGATAGGGAGGGTGGTAGTTGATTGATTGATTCAACTAACATATGGAACAGAGATGGAATTAGCCATTTCTTGAACTGTTTAAAAAAAATCTATATGAAGTCCGTCAGGACCAGTTGATTTACCACTGCTCATATAAACAAGAGTTTCAGATATTTTCTCTTTTGCTATGGGCAAGTCTAGCTTTTGCTTTGCCATGTCTTCCAAGATTGGAATGGGTAGCGCGTCTAAGAACTTATCCTGGTCATTGGGATATTGAGCTTCTGAAGCATAGATTTTCTAAATGCATTGTTGATTTCTGAGGGGCTCGTTGTAATCTCACTTTCAGTTTTAATTTCAGTGATAGCCTTTTCCTGACTCAGGGTTTCATGGCACCAGGCTAACAATTTCCCTGATAATTCTCCCTGTTCATAATGGTTTTGCTTCATTCTGGTTTTCTATGATAGTGCTTTATTATCTGTTAGGTCGTTGTACTTGAAAACTGGGATTCTATTTCGAGGCCACTGACGCTATCATCTTATTTTTTTTAAAATAATTAGTACAGAATTTGTAAAGAAAAAAATGAAATGGATCCAAAGGACATATCAGTAACCATGTCTGTTCCACCGCATATCATCATTAGAACTTCTTTATGTCTTCTGTATAGGGGCCATAACATGATCTACAGGGGCAGTGGCCCCCGTGGGCCCCTGTCTAGAACCACCCATGCTGTATTCCAGTAATCCCGCTGCACTGCTTAATGGGCCACTGCATGGATAACATGTTGAATCCTTCCCTCCGGATCTCAAAGATTTGCTGCTCTTCCAGCACTAAACAAGACGCAGAAAAGCCTGAGGAGCCGAGAATGATGAAAGTCTCTAATTAGGTGGCTACAGGAAGAGAGACAAGGAAAAGAAGACGAGTCCATTTCAGTCATTTCCCAACCAGCTTGCCCCAGTTTCTCTCTTCTCTTTGGTTTTCACTTGATTATCCATCCTGTGTGAGTCAGTGTGGAGGTTTATACTATGAGGTAACCTCATGCAAAGGAGCCAAAGCATCAGGCTGCAGAGGTTAGAGCGGAGGGTTCGCCAAGATCGTCTCCTCTGATTGGATGAATGGCTGGTTTGATTACAATCTGGGGGGATTTGGTCAACATTGGATCAAATTCTGTGAACCAGAAGCTGCAGTTGTTCTGTAGAGGATCATGGTTCGCAGTTACAGACTGGATGAAGGACAAAAAGACCCAGCCCTGCGCTGTTTTCTCAGGCTTGTAGGGTCACATGCTGTCAAGATGAACCGACACGTTTCCAAACGCATGAGCTCGGCTTCTCCACCTCCTGCTTTCGTTTCTCACTGTTTAGATTCTCTGTTTGATTTGAATTCCATTCATCTGCTGTGTCTGGTTCTTTCTTCACGACTAAAATTTGTTGATGTTCCTCGGTTTTCCATGTTGGTGCTTCTTGCAGGGAAACATGGGCAGACGGGTTTCAAATGCTGATAATTGTTTTCCATGACGCGGAGCGTAAACAATCCAAACCCAGTGGAGCGCCTCATTAAATGGCCACCGTCTGCTTCCATTCCACAGGACTATTGCTGCTGAGGCAAGCCATCCCTCAGTGAGGCCATGACGGTGGTGATTCATTTTTATTTAAAGGCCTTGAGCTTTAAAGTTTCAGTGTCAAAAAGAAAAAGAGAATTTCTATTGCAAGTTTGTTTGCAATAGAGGCGAAACTGAAACATTATTATAATTATGGAGCTCATTTGCACACCTAAATGACAGGTTCTTCTTTAGTCACATTTTTATAGTTGGCCTCACTGCAAAAAACGATCTGTAAATAAGAGAATTCGGAAATGCAACGGTTAGAACAGCCTTTAAGCAGCTAAGTAGGATTTTTTCTTTCTTTTACTGGAACCTCTCATCAGGGATTTGCACCTTTGGCAGAGAAATATGAAAAGGACACAGTGGCTCTATAGAACATCACACCCCTACATGCATGTGCATCTCTGTTGGCTGATTATTTAAAAGATGAGTGCTTGACTTTGCTTCTGTTTCTAAAACCTCTGCTTAGATTGGATTTCAGTGTACTGAGCTCAGTCCATATTAAAAAATAACTAAATTTATGCCACTGTGTTTGGTCTGCCGTCTAATCCTATTTCCCTGTGCCTAATGACGCCGTCCTCCTGCTAAAATTATACACACTAGAGGGTAAACTGATTTCAGGAAACACTGTTTTGTCTCTGGGAGTTAATAGAAGACAGAAACTCAGGTGTAGCATCAGTGAAGTGAAGGAATAATGGAAACCTACAGATACACACAGAGAAAGACATGCATTAATTCCTGCTAAATGATCTCCCAGCTTAATCATTTTATAGCGATGCTACTTCCTGCATCTATAGTATTTCTGCAGCGCATGATAATTAGGCTCTGTTTGTCTCTGATTGGACAAAATATCAGAGGTTACACAATTATTTTCCCCTGCAGGATGGGTTTTTAGTGTTTAACAAACAGCCACTTTGTCTACTCATATTTTGAGGAGCTAACCTTGTGTGATACTGTGAAACATAGTGAATGAACACTAAAGATTAGCAGTGATTGCTGCGCCCACTAATCCGACCACTGGCAGAACTCCAGTTGAAGTCCAGCTTCGGCGAATGAAGTTTCCATGCTTCAGGCTCTGATATAATCTGGATGGGAGCCAAGCATCCTAACTGGGTTTCTGCTAATTGGATCTGTTCATTCACAGAAAACAGAGAATCCAGTTTATTCAGCTAAGTTTAGTGAAGCACAGGCCTCTCTCTGTTGCAGGCGCTGCATCCTTGAAGTCAGCCTGTTTTCTTGCTGGTAGTATGAAAAACAGCAGCTGTTGCTCTGGCTCTGCCACTATCCCCGCTTTAAGCAGGCCATGCCAGGCCACTGTCTGTAAGACGGAAAGGTTTCTGAGAAGAACCAGGAGTATGAGTTTAGTGAGCATTGGTGGATTGAGTGGAGCTCTCCTCTGGGCCATTGACGTTATCATGAAAGTCCCTTGGGGGCTTCCCAGTCAACTTTCAGGCTTTATTATATTTGCAGTGTAGATAGAGCGGATGAAGTGATGTATTACCTTCTGGCAGGATGTAGTCATCAGAAAATCCTATTATTCAGTTATGATTCTAATGAAAGAACAGCTTTGTGCAGTTTGGGCTTTACAGTTTGTCTTAGCATATTAGTTTACAAGCAATAAATCTTTGTTCCATGTATACAAAATGTATACTATTGGTGGTACGCAATTAAAACTGTATGTTCTAAATTAGAGGCTTTCAATTTATGAAATTGCACAGTTTGTGTCATGATCCTGCCCTTTTTGGACTTTTTGAGTTTTCATTTCCATTTTAATTTATGTAAGTCTGTTTTCTTGTGTTATTTGCGTCAGGCACATTAATTATTTTTGTTTCTTTTTTCTTTTCCCTTTTAGTGTTGTATAGACCTTAGATGAGTCACTTAAATTTTAGAGTTGACAATTATTTTTTTTCTTTTGTAAATGATTCGATGACGTAATTGGTTGTGATATTGGTCCGCCTATAAGTAGGCTGGGTTTTTCTCTCTCTCTCTCTCCCTTCAAACCTTCTGATCGAGCCACCGTCACAGAGAGAGCGTCTAGACGCGATGCGCACATCTCCCGTCTTTGTAGGTCGCCGCTGACCTCTCCAGCCTGCTGTGTGGTATTTTTGTTCGTTAGCCTTTGTTTTTTTGCTGATTTTTTGTAACTTTGACCTGGTGGGACCGGTTGTCCTGTTTTAATTTCTTTTAGGGTTTAAACCGTTAGTTCGGTACTAGCAGAGGCTTCGACGGCCCTGTATAGGGTTGGCCCTCTGCTGTAACGTTTTGTTTCTTTGGATCGGCTCACCAGGTCCAACTTTCTGTTCATACTTTGGGGGTTTTTTTTCTCTTAGAGTTTTTTTTGGACACGGGGAACTAGGGTAAAATCTGACTCTCTTTTTTTTGTCTCTTTGTAGAAAAACAAAACAACTGATCTAAAAAGAAGTTCCAGAGATTAAGAATAAAATAATTCTTTGAACCTCATGTTTATCTCGTGTCCTCAAATATGTTGTGGCCTGGGTGGTCGTAACTTGGTAATGGTTTCTTTTTCATTTTGTGCCATTGTATTTGTTTTCTAGTTATTTTTTAGCAGTGCTGTGATTTTTGTGTTGCTCTCTGTTGCCCCCTTGTGCCAGTTTCCTTTCCCCTTGGCTCCCTTCTAGTTACTTCTATCCACACCTGCTCCATATCAGCTCATTAGCTCTTTCTTTGTTCTGTCACCCATATATACACCACCTCTGCAGTTCCTTGTTGCTTCATTGCTTGCTCGCCATGTGCTCTTTCTCGCTGGCATCTCCAGTTTTTTTTGTGTCTTATTTTGTTACTGGATTTTTGCCCTGTGCTTCCACTGGAACCTCAATTAAATCAGCTAAGCTTATCTCTGCCTCCCCATCTCTGCAGTTCAGCCCTCTAAAACCTTCACAAAACAACATCTTGATATGAATGTACATTTAGATACTTTTTCATCTAAATGGCTCAATTAAAAAGAATCATCCACAGAATGTACAGAGTGGTGCAAAATAAGAAATGTACAAAAATAACTTATTTCATCACTTTGACGGATTCAAAAAATGATAAATATTTACTCCTGGTTATGATGCAGAAGTAGAAACCAAAGATTCTGCACAATTCTACAAGTGGAAGGTTGAAGCCACTTAAAACAGCGTCCAAGGATTTCCAGATTACAATTCTCAGATTCAAAAGAAAATAAAAAATAAAAAAGTGGCAAAACAAGGTTGAACGTTAGTAAAGCTTTTAAGCATTGGTATTTAATCTGAGGCTCAGAAGGCAAACAGAGATTACTGCTTTCCTTCTGGACAGGTAAAGCTGGGCATACACTGTACGATATTTGGCCCTTTTCGGGCCGATTCTCCAGTCGTGCGAGAATTTTGCGATCAGGCCGACTTCAGCCTGATTGTGCGTCGTGTAGTATACGGCGGGTAACTAGGGGTTATTAGCCTCTCACGACCACCTCCCAGGTCAGGAATCCTAAAGTCGGGAGAAAATCAAACATCTTTAAAATTCACTTAGCTGTCATAGGGTCGCGTCCGAGTGTCGGGCCGCATAGTGTGAGAATTTACATGATGAGCTGTGAACTTTTAAACCCTGCAGTTTCATCATACAGTTTTGCGTGCAGCAATCGAAAATATCGCTCAATGTATGTTAAGTTAAATCTTAGCTAATGCTAGCCTGCATTTAGCATTAGCAAGGCAATGGATGGTCTAACAGTACAGAATAAGAGTGGTTTAGCCATTTACTGACTTGGAGGAGTTAAACTTGTAGCTGTCGCCTTTATTTATTCTCTTCGATTTAGAAAAAAATAGAAGCATCGTGGTTCAACCTTTTTCTTTTTAACGTAACAGTTACAGCTTAAGAAGAAATCATTTTAAATCGTCCATATGTGGAGTGTTTTTCTTAAAATGTCCCCCATTAATCTTAGCTGAAGTAGTACTCAACACAAATTGGTTCAGCAACATTACCATTACCGTAACTTTATAAATTTCTGTAGCAGTAGCTGACTCTGGTAGGAAACATAGGCTTTATGATTAAGTTATGACACCCTGTCAGTTAAATTAACATTATTTCTGTGTTTCACCCTGTGAAGCTGGGGAAGTAATTTGCTCAGCGGAGGTGTGGAAGGAAAGGACAAATGTCCAATATCGATTGCAAAAACACACAAAAAGTATTGTATGTCAAGAGGCATAAAGGATGAGTAACTGTTGGAACTTAATATGAACGTTGGTGTTCACTGAAGCAAAAGGCTAAAGCTGTTAAAGCCAACAAGTTGGATTCATAAGTTAGTACTGTTACAGATGGAAACGTTGTACAACAATGACTATCTTTATTAATGTGGGATGATGACTCCTTCTACAATAGATATTATCTGGCCTTAAATTTTAAATGCTGGACTTGTGTGTTAAGGGTTACATTTTGTTTCAACTAATATGGTTTTCAAAGTGCTTTACTTCTCTTAGCAAGTGCTGGTTGACAATATAACCTGCTTGCATAAGAAATGAATGACCAGCTTTTTCTGCGCTTCAAAACCCAATCATTTGTATTTCAGGCTTGAAACAACAATGGCTCTGCACTGACAAAAGCTCACCTGGGCATAGAGGAAGCAACAGCTCTGTGGACCCAAAACCTGTCAGGTCAGTGTTAAAACGGTCTTTTTAGTCTGATAAAGTCAATCAATGGCAAGAGCGGGCTGGGAAAAATGAAAAGAGGCATCAACCAGGGCAGCAACCTATTCAAGCTGAGTACAAGACAGTAACAAGTTACGCATACAAGGAAAACCATGAGGAATTAGTGCACAGGGACATCAGTCGTGGGTATGGCTCCCACAGTCTCCCCAGTCAGAGAGGGAGACCCAATAAATGGTGGCGTACATTAGAACTTAAATCCATTGGGCCTTTTGAATCAGGAGGAATAAACTGGTGATGGCAAACAAACCAGACACTGTGGTGGTGGACAGAGCAGAAAGACAGTCTGCATGGTGATGTGGTTTGTAGCACTGTGTCCTTGATGCAAGAAAGACAGACTTAGTCCTGGCCTGTGGTCTTTCTGCATGGAGTCTCCATGTTCTGCCCATGCATGCATGGGTTCTTTTTTAATACTCTGGCTTTCTCCTACAGTTTAAAAAATATGACTGTTTCGATAATTGACATCTCTAAGTTGGTCTTATGTGTGAATTTGGCTAGCCTCGTGAGACCATCCTGATCTCGAAAGCTTTCAAGGTTTCACTCGCAGATCAGTCTGGCTACTCTCCGTTAAAGTAAATTTGGAGCAGTTCACGAACCGAACGTCCAATCAGCGTTGGCTTTGAGGCGGGTTGAGGTGTGACGCAACGAGATGCGCGACAGTTCAGTCTAAATAACATGGCAGCTTCAGCCGATGAAACTAGCGTTAGCGTGGCTATCGAGCAAGTTTTATCGGAATTACAGAGTATTTCTTTACTGAAAGAAGAGCAAAACACTGCTCTGGAGGCTTTTCTCAGAGGAAAAGATGTTTTTGCTCTTCTCCCGACTGCCTGACTCAGCAATTCACCTGCACCTGAAGGCTAAAGGACAGCCATTTGAGGACAACAACGTCCATATTCTGGCCAAGGAAGACAGTTGATTTGAGAGAGGGGTTAAGGATCATAACGTGACTCCGCCAGATGGATTTGCTCCGCATATCCATCTGGAAACCTTCCGTTGAAGTAATTTTGGGAAGGGGCGAAAATACTGGTTAGGTGATTGGCCTATGTTGGTGATAGACGGGCAAAATAAACCAATCAGATCAACGAAGCATATGACGTACTAACAGAGCGACGACGAAAACACAACCACAAGACAGGCTACTCTTGCCGAAACCAGTCGGGAGAAGAGCAAAAACATGAAAACCTTCCAGAGCAGTGTTTTGCTCTTCTTTCAGTGAAGAAATACTCTGTATTTCCGATAAAACTTGCTCGATAGCCAAGCTAACGCTAGTTTCATCGGCTGAAGCCGCCATGTTCTTTAGACTGAACTGTCGCGCTTCTCGTTGCGTCACACCTCAACCCGCCTGAAAGCCAACGCTGATTAGACGTTCGTTTGGTAAACGGCTCCAAATTTTCTTTAACGGAGAGTCTCCAGACTGATTTGCGAGTGAAACCTTGAAAGCTCGCAGGATCAGGATGGTCTCACAAGGCTATAAGGATCGTGGTTAACCTGGAAAAACTGAAGCGCAACTCAAGCTGCAAGTTAAGAGATGCGTAAGTAAGTGCTATCAGCAGATGGCGACGTTGTTCATCAAAGTTTATTTCTGCTAAGTGTTTATCTCTGCTAGTGCAAAAAAAAAAGTCAGACTCAAAAAGGACTGAGTAAAACCATCAGTATTGCTTTATTTTAACGTGAACATCTGATTTCATGCCATATCCTAGTAGCCTTGTGATAGAGCTCATAAATAGCCTCTTATCTGCGTTACATTTCTCAGATGTAAACCATCTCAGAAATATACCGACTTAAGAGGGCAAAAGAAAGCCATGCTAAGTTGAACACTTTCCAACTAGACCGGTAAGTTAAATGTTTGCTAATATTAAGCAAAAATGACTTCAAAACTGGCTGGAAAATGGTGCAGAACAAGAGCGCTGGAGCCTAAGGGGGCTGGGAGGAATTAAAGCTGTAGCTATGACCTTTAAAGCGCTATTGATGCATTGTGTGAGAAATTGGGTGATTAGAGTCAGAAGGAGGCAAAATGCAAGGAAGAGGAGATCAGAGCCCAATAACGTGGTTTCTACTGGGTCACATTCATTTGATAGTCACATTTAAAACCACTGAGAAACGTGTTGTTTTTCTGTCTCTTAGCAACACCATCTCTTTTCATCTCCCAGGATAAGCACCTACTTCGTCTTCTGGTTAATGCGACCTAGTTTCAATCAGACTAGCACACCGGTTGCCTCTGAGTCAGCCACCTCTTAATTAGTCGGCAGCTTATAGCTCTGTGCCGGGTTTGACTTGATCTGTCTGCTATCTGCATCTGCAGGATAAAGGAACAAAAACACAGATCTTTACCCGGCAGATTTCCTCAAGTGCCTCAGCCAGCTCCAATGCAATAAACCATCTATTTTTATCTTTTTTCAATGTCTGACCGATGTAATGTTTACTGCACAGTGTGGGAGGCTGTTGTTCAGCAGGAAACGGAGGAGTGTGAGTCTGAAATAAAGCGTATTCCAACAGGAAATCTCAGTGTCTTCTCTAAGGCTCTTACATAAATGTAAAATGTACTGAAAGTCTTTAAACAGCCTTATAAAATGACTGCCGCTTTGCTTAAAATGTAACCTTGTATAAATTCTATGGCATTCTTTTGGAGAAAACAGGAAAGAAACATGACTAAGAAATAAAAGGGAATGTGAAGTGAAGGTAATGCTTAGGGGTTTTTGTGATATGAATGAACAGACAGGATTGATGACACAAACGCAAAGAAAATGCCTTTTTATTTTTAGGAATTTAGTGATGGTAATGCTAACCTGCAATTTCATCTCAAAGTAAGAGTGCAAAGGACCCTTTAACTAGTAACCCACCTGACAGTATAACCTAGAATGATCATCAAGAAATCAGCTGCTCATGCTGAGATGATTTGAAGGAGCCGTCGCTCTCTGTCCCCCAGCTCTACGGGGCCCGGCAGAGGATTTCCTGTCCCCTTGGGAGAACAAGACAGGGGAAACAGAAGCTGTTACAACCTCATATCTGAGCCAACCTTGGGCCGTGTGGGATGAATGTTCCCGCTGAAACCATGCTGCAAAATCTCCTGCCACTGCCAAGTAGCAGCCTGGCCCTGAGCTTTAAATACATTCCAGTTTTAATAAACAAGCTATCCAAATAAAACAGTGGAAAAGGTGCAGGTTTGAAGGTTTTTCCTTCAGACTTTGAAGCTATTTTCCAGGAGATAAAAGTCTTCCTGCTCTGTGATTATTATATCACATAGTTCTACTGTTTTCTTTTATGCTACAGGTCTCGTTGAAGTATTGCTACACTTTGCACACTGCCTTATGAAAATAGACAAGCTATTTATTTATTTATTTCACTAATGACAAAAAAGCAACCCAAACTACACTGTGTAAAGGATTAATAACAGCTTTGCTGAGAAAATAAATGCATTTACATACTTTTTGTTGTGTCACTCATCAGTGAGATCTGTCCTAGAAGTGCAATCTTTGCCCAACGACCAGCAGAGCTGTTTTCGGTTTAGGATTTGCAAACAATTCTAGTAATTTTTGGTTTAGGTTTCATAGTATCTACAGTGGTGCGTAATCTAAAGAGCGACACAAATGAAACACAGCTAAACATGGTGCAAACATAGTTTTTTCATGATGTTACAAAGTTCTGACCCAAAAATGCAGATAACCGAACAGATAGACCAGGGAAAAGGTTTAACGGGTTTTATTGAAGAAGTAAAACTGGGGGAGAAGTGTTGCTCTGAACACTTCTCAACCGGAACTGTAACGTGAGGGGAAGACACAGCGGTTAGTTCAGGCTCAGTGGGGAATTTGACGCGTGAAACTGGGAGAAGAGGTTTTGGTTGCCGACTCACGTTTCCAGAGAAGTTGTTGAATCCTTGACTCCTGTCTGTGTGCCGTGGTTCCAGTGTTTGTCTGATTCGGTGGAGGGCGGAACAGGGTTTACCCAGAATGCGGTTGATAGTTGGAGAACGGAAAACTGACTGCCACTCAGATTTCCTGTGGTACTTGAAGGGGTAGTAGTGGAGAATAACCCCTTTCTCAGAGGAAGCTCAAAGAATCTCTTGGGGAAAGTGGATCCAATCCTCCTGTTTGAACCCCAGCTCAGTTTGAAGCTCAGTAGATCCTTCCAGGGTGTGAAGGTCCGAGAGATCCAGTTAGCAGGACAACTTCCTGCCAAGAGGCAAAGACAAAACAAAGTTAAACTCAGGTTGACAAAAACTTAGCTTGACTCAGCAAACTTGGCTTGGTTAGAGTACCCTAAACTGGCAAACACTCTGGCTTCGAAGTAGTGGCAGTCAGCAGCTTAAGAACACTCCGTTTAACGAGGAAACCATCAGCAGGCGTGTGAGGAGGCGGATCAGAACCAGGTGCCTCCTGGTGGAGGAAGGGAGACAAACACAGAAACACAGACACAAAAACAGGAGTCCTGACAAGTTTACCAGATAGCTCTCTAATGATAACAGATAAGCAATATAATGGAAAGACAATAGAACACATCTAATCTGTCAGAAAAGTTGTCATTTATATTTTATACCATGCAGTTAGGTGAGCTCTAATGATTTAAGGACAGAAACCCTAATTTCACCATTTAATAGATCACCAAAAAATCTCACGGCCCTTAGATACAGTAAACCAGTCCTGCAGCAAACATATGTCTGTATCCTCCATTCACACAGCAGGCTGAAGTGACCCAAATACGATTTTTTTTTTGCCCATGTGCGACCTGTATCTGATCTTTTCATGACAGTCTGAACAACACAGATCCAATTTTTTCCAGTTTGACCAAGCCACTTGGCTGTGTGATCCTGCATCCGATACGAAGACAAAGGTCAGTTTTCCGCGTCTTGCTATGCAGAAGCAGCAAGAAAAACAACAACCATGGTGGACGATAATGGGGACAGCAGTATTTATGTTTTACCATCTTGAAAAGATTAAGGTTTTAAAGTCATAGGGAAATGTTTTGTTCTAATCGTTGCACTTCAGAATTCTCCCGAGTGGTGCAGGACTTAACACGAATGATTGTTTTTTTTATCAAAAGGGCAGGATTGTTGTGGCGGAAGGTTCTCAGGCAAGTTTGGTTGTGGCCGGTGTCTCAGAAGCATCTTGCTAACCAGTTAGCAACTTAGTGCTAGTGGGTTCCCAATGGGAAATTCCATTGGGACCAAGTAGCACTAAATTAGTGACTTAGAAACGACACTGTCAAGGAACGCTATGGACAGAGGAAACATGCAAGAGGAGGAGAGTTTAGTGTCGGAGGTCATGGATGAGTCTCCTCCGTCATCCATTTTTTATTTAGAGGAGGAAAGCTGGACAAAGATGTTCTGGAAGAGGACGCCAGGGCGGCAGAAGCTTGGTTTGGTGTAGAAGGCTTCCAGCCGTACATGTTTGAGCCCTTGTCTTGCAACGCTGCCAGTTCTGTTAGCTCTACGCCTGCCGAAGAGACAGACGTCCCCATGAACACTGGGACGGAACTCAATGAGAAAGTAACTGATTCTGATTTCAATGAGAAACATCACAGATGACCGTTGATATTTGATTGGCTGAATTTAGGTTTACAGGCCGACATATAACTGGCCTGCATAAGATAACGGAAAAAAACCCACAGGTTTTAAGACAGGATTTTATTTTAAATATAAATTTTCTAAATTTTGGGACAAAATTGTCTGATAAACATTATATTTATATACTTGTTTAAGGCAGAATGGTTTGACATTTAAATATGATTTCCATACAACTCTAAGGTTGGGAAAGATCGCTAGATGCACTCCAGCAAAACCATCCATGTTTATCTCCATAAACACAGAGCACGCTACTTGTGACATCATTGCGTCCTCTACTGTGCATTGGGGAAGCTTAACCTGTATGAATGCAGTTCACACAGGAGATCACATAAAGGTTGCATATATTTAGAAATGTTCACAGCAACACAAAAAAAAATCGTCTTTCAGAAAATAATCAGATCTGAGCATTAAGGTCTGCAGTGTGAATGTTGCCTTAGTTTTCATTACTTACTGTGTTAGAGGTTTGAGTGTTTCAGTTTAAATATTATTAAATTATTATATAATTTATCTAATTTACTCAATATCTTAAACTAATTTATCAGTCAAACTGGTCCTACGACTGGTTGTCCAGTCTGCTGTCCTCCAGCTTTACGTCAAATAAATAAAACTTCATAAAAACGAGATGAAGAATAGTTAAGATCAGTGTAATGAAAACCTCTGACAGGAAATCATCATTTTGTTTCATTCTTCAACATAAAATAAAAAGGACTCTTGTCCTGTTTTATCTGTGAGACAGCTGAACCTGTAGGGCGACGCCCAGCTCGTTAACATCAGGTAATTAAGCCCAGCTCGTTAAGGTCAGGTCATTAACTCCAGGTCAGTAACTCCAGGTCGGTAAAAGTAACACAGAAATGTTACAAAGCCTCTGTGCCTTCTTCCTCCAGATCCACAGCTTCCCATTGTCATGATGGGTTCTCTAGTGAGACCGGGTTATGCAGAACACCACGGAGACGGAAACAGAAGTAAAAGGTTTAACAATGTTTATTGTCACAAGCACAGTTTAATCACTGGTTCTGGTTCTGGCCTGGGGACTGGTTCACTGGAGTCTTGAGGGTTCTTGGTTAAAGCCTTGAGAGGGAAACTGTTGGGTCCAGAGATAGTTTGTTCAGCAGAGTCCGTTAACTGCTTCAGCGTCTTACTTCTTGAGAATGAGCTGACCTTGGCTTTGAGTTTCCAGCTCTTGGTCCAGAGCTGCAAGGAAAATCCAGAGAGAGACTTCAGGTTTGGCTCAGAGGGCAGGCTCGGCAGGTTAAGCTCCTCCTGAGCTTCACAGGAGAAAAACAGGTTTCCTGGAAGACAGAGACAAAGGTTAGAATCCAGTCTGGATTCAAAAGTCAACAAAGGTTCTCAGAGATACTAGGCTTAGGTGCTAACCAACTGGATAAAACACTGCGGCGTTGAGGCAAGGTCTGAAGACAGCTTAAATGCTGTGGATACTCTGATGATGGGATGAGCTTCAGCTGTGCAGGAGGCTCGGCTCAGGAGGATCCATGGCGGACTCTGCTGGAGGAAGGTGGTACTTCTCCAGCTCCCAACAGTACCCCCCCCTCAACGACCGCCCCTTGGCGGTCCGGAAGATGTCGATGGACAGGAACGCTCGTACTCCTCGATCAGTGCTGGATCGAGGATGTAAGAGCCAGGAACCCACTGACGATCCTCCGGGCCATAGCCCTCCCAGTCGACGAGGTACTGCCAGCCGCGACCTCGCCGACGGGAGTCCACGATCCGGCGGACAGTGAATGCAGGATGACCATCGACTTCCAGGGCGGGTGGAGGGGAGTCGGATGGTGGGAAAGAGGACTTGAGACTACTGGTTTCACTTGAGAGACGTGGAATGTGGGATGAATACGAAGAGACGGGGGAAGTTGAAGGCGTAAAAACCAATGAATTTTGGAGAGAGTTTACGAGACATTCCCTTGAGGGGAATATCTCGAGTGGATAGCCATACCTCTTGGCCCACGGAGTACTCAGGGGCGGGACGTCTTGTGGAGTCGGCGAAACGCTTGGTAGTCTCGGAGGAACGATTGAGGGTAGTGATGGTCTCTCTCCATATGCGTTGGCAGCGTCTGATGTGCTGGTTGACTGACTGGACCGAAATCTCTCTCTTGTCTGCGGGAAAAAGTGGAGGTTGGTAACCGAGACTTACCTGAAACGGTGACTGGCCGGTGGAAGCAGATTTAAGAGAATTGTGTGCGTATTCTATCCAAGTTAGGTACAGGCTCCAGTCGGTGGGATTGTTTGATGTCAGACAACGGAGGGTTGACTCTAGCTGTTGGTTCATCCTCTCAGTTTGGCCGTTGGACTGTGGGTGATAACCGGAAGTTAGAGAGAACCTACAGTCGAGAGCGGAACAGAATGCCTTCCAAACTTGTGAAATGAACTGGGGACCACGGTCTGAGAGGATCTCTTGGGGAATGCCATGAAGACGGAAGACGTGTTTCACCAGGAGCTGGGCGGTTTGAAAAACCGTGGGAAGTTTCCTGAGAGGGATGAGATGACAGGATTTCGAGAATCGATCAACGATGGTGAAGATTGTGGACATACCTCGGGAGATGGGAAGACCAGTGACGAAGTCGATAGCTATATGGGACCATGGACGCGAGGGAACTGGAAGAGGTTGTAACAGGCCTGAGGGAGGTTGATGTGAGGCTTTATTTCTAGCACAGGTGGAACAGGCCAACACATACTCCTTGACATCTCTGTGAAGAGTTGGCCACCAGAAACGTCTTGAAATCAAAGCGACGGTTCTGCTCACCCCCGGATGGGCAGAGAACTTGGCAGCATGCATCCACTGTATTAGGCGAGATCTGACTGAAGAACGTACATAGGTTCGGTTAGCAGGACCATTACCTGGGTCAGGTTCTGAAGCCAGGGCGGAATTAATTAGATCGGTGATCTCCCAGGTAACCACTCCAACAGTGCATGATGCGGGAAGGACAGGTTCAGGCGTCTCGGGTTGATCAACGGAGTATAGACGAGAGAGAGAATCGGGTTTGACATTCTTGGATCCGGGTCTGTAGGAGATAATGAGATTGAAACGAGAGAAGAATATGGACCACCTTGATTGACGGGGATTGGCTTGTTTAGCTGACTGGATGTAAGCAAGGTTCTTGTGATCCGTCCAAACGAGAACCGGGTGCTCAGCTCCCTCCAGCCAGTGTCTCCATTCCTCCAGTGCCAACTTGATGGCCAGTAGTTCTCGGTCTCTGACATCGTAGTTTTGCTCTGCGGAGGAAAGTCTTCGAGAGAAAAAGGCACAAGGATGAATCTTTTGATCAGTGTCGAGTCTTTGAGATAAGACAGCTCCCACACCAGAGTCGGAAGCGTCTACTTCGAGGATGAATTGTTTGGAAGGATCAGGCTGGATTAACACGGGTGCTCTGGAAAACAAAGATTTCAGTTTCTCAAATGCGGTTTGTGCCTCAGGGGTCCATTGAAAGGTTCGTTTGACTGAGGTTAAGGAGGTTAGAGGAAGAGCTGTCTGACTATAGTTCCTGATGAATCGGCGATAAAAATTGGCGAAACCCAGGAATCTCTGTAGCTGCTTGCGGTTTTCAGGAACCGGCCACTCCAAAACTGCCTTTATTTTATCCTCAGAAGGCTTAACCTGCCCGCCCTCGAGCACAAACCCCAAAAAGGTGACTGAAGGCTGATGAAACTCACATTTCTCGGCTTTGACAAAAAGTTTGTTCTCCAGTAATCTTTGCAACACAAGGCGGACATGTTTCTTATGCTCTGAGAGGTCTTTAGAGTAAATGAGTATGTCATCTATGTAGACGAACACGAACACATTTAAAAAGTCTCTGAGAACGTCATTCACTAGGGCTTGGAAGCAGGCAGGAGCATTTGTTAGACCAAAGGGCATGACCAAATATTCGAACTGGCCCAAGGGGGTCTTAAAGGCTGTTTTCCACTCATCTCCGTCACGGATCCTAAGAAGATGATAAGCGTTCCTCAAATCTAGTTTGGTGAAAACAGTTGCCCCTTGTACAGGTTCAAAAGCTGAGGCAAGTAGTGGAAGAGGGTACTTGTTCTTAATTGTTATTTGGTTCAGGCCTCTGTAATCAATACATGGTCTTAAAGAACCGTCCTTCTTGCAGACGAAAAAGAACCCTGCACCCAACGGGGAAGAAGATGGGCGAATTATCCCAGCAGCTAAAGACTCGTTTATGTATTTTTCCATGGTTTCTCGTTCTGGTTTGGAAATATTGTATAGTCTACTGCTGGGTAGAGGTGCTCCAGGTAATAGCTCGATCGCACAGTCATATGGTCTGTGTGGTGGAAGGGACGTAGCACTGACCTTACTGAAGACAGGAGCCAAATCATGGTACTCAGAAGGGACAGAAGAAAGGTCAGGAGAGTCCATCTCCCCCCCACTTCTAGGAGACCCCACCACAGGGGCTGCTGAACGGAGGCATGTTTCGTGACATAACGTTGACCACGATTCCACATGACGATCAGTCCAGTTAATATGTGGATTATGTTTCTCCAACCATTCGAATCCAAGCACCAGGGGAGAGCATGCGGAGGGAAAAACAAAAAATGTTAAGGTTTCACGATGATTACCTGAGAGTAGTAGCTCGAGTGGTTGAGTTTGATGGGTAACCTGGTGGATTTTTTTCCCATCAATTGCTGAGACACTAAGAGACTGGGTCAGGGGAATGGTTTCAATTTGAAGCTGCTGGACAAGGTTTGAATCAATTAAATTTCGTTCACAGCCTGAATCAATGAAGGCAGAAAAAGAGAGGCTTTGATTAGAGCAAAACAAAGTGGCGGGGAGCATAAGTCGAGGAGATTTTTTAGAGTTATCATGGCCCACCAGACTCCTCAGAACCTCTGGCGGGCCCAGGCTTTTGATTTAACTGGACATGAAGCGATGAAGTGACCACTCTCACCACAGTAGATGCATAGTTTGCTCAAAAAACGTCGTTGTCTTTCCTCTGGAGTGAGCCTGGTATGTCCAACCTGCATGGGTTCGGCATCCATCTCTCCGAAATGAGAGGCCTGAACAGGCAGAGGGAGAGACTGGACTTTAGATCTTGGTTTGGACAACTGTTCTGTGGGAGCAGAAAAAACAGTCACATTATTAGAAGCAGGGGCTGAAGTAACAGAACCTAGATTTCTAGACTTGGAGCTGTTTCTAGCTTGGATTCTGTTGTCCAATTTTATCGTCAGACGGATTAATTCCTCAAGTGTTGCAGGTTCGTCGAGGGTTGCTAGTTCATCCTTGATGCTTTCATTCAAAGCCATAAAATAAGCTCCCTTTAAAGCGCTTTGGTTCCATCCGGAGGCTGCCGCTTTAACCCGGAAGTTAATGGAGAACTCCGCCACTGAGGAATTTCCCTGTTTAATGTTGAAAAGAGCATGAGAGTCAAGGGTTTGATCAGTTTCTTGATTGAATACCTGAGAAAATTCAGAAATAAACTCAGGGTAACGACAACTGAGGCTTTCGTCGGAGGCAAACCTTGCCTGAGCCCATTCCAGGGCTCTTCCTGTCAATTGGGAAAGAATGAAAGTTATCTTCTTATAGTCTGTAGGAAAACTGCCAGGAGAGTTCTGAAAGATTAAACGGCATTGAAACAAAAATTCCTTGCAGTCTTTCATATTACCAGAGAATTTTTCAGGTAGGCTTGGGCGGAACTCTGATGACGTCATTGCTGGTGACCTCGGAGGCGGAACTGGACCCGGAAATGGTTACGCTGCCGACGTGGCATTAGCATTGCTCATAAAATTAGCATAACTCTGAACCATATGATTGTGGGTCTCAACCAAACGATATAACTCACGGAGGGTTTGAGTTTGTCCCTGGATTTGGGCATCTTGCTCCTCCAATCGACGGCGGAGGTGATCTGCTGGGCGTTGTGTTTGGCCGCAGTGTTCTGTCATGATGGGTTCTCTAGTGAGACCCAGTTATGCAGAACACCACGGAGACGGAAACAGAAGTAAAAGGTTTGACAATGTTTATTGTCACAAGCACAGTTTAATCACTGGTTCTGGTTCTGGCCTGGGGACTGGTTCACTGGAGTCTTGAGGGTTCTTGGTTAAAGCCTTGAGAGGGAAACTGTTGGGTCCGGAGATAGTTTGTTCAGCAGAGTCCGTTAACTGCTTCAGCATCTTACTTCTTGAGAATGAGCTGACCTTGGCTTTGAGTTTCCAGCTCTTGGTCCAGAGCTGCAAGGAAAATCCAGAGAGAGACTTCAGGTTTGGCTCAGAGGGCAGGCTCGGCAGGTTAAGCTCCTCCTGAGCTTCACAGGAGAAAAACAGGTTTCCTGGAAGACAGAGACAAAGGTTAGAATCCAGTCTGGATTCAAAAGTCAACAAAGGTTCTCAGAGATACTAGGCTTAGGTGCTAACCAACTGGATAAAACACTGCGGCGTTGAGGCAAGGTCTGAAGACAGCTTAAATACTGTGGATACTCTGATGATGGGATGAGCTTCAGCTGTGCAGGAGGCTCGGCTCAGGAGGATCCATGGCGGACTCTGCTGGAGGAAGGTGGTACTTCTCCAGCTCCCAACACCCATTCTGTTTTTCATTTCCAAGTCAAAGAAGACTGAATGTTTTTAAAGTCAATTATCTACTTATTTATTTTATTCAAGCTCTTTTATTACCTTCCAACACAGCAGCTTACCTTTAAACCCGTTACATGAACCGAACCGTGGCCTTAAAACTCTCGGCCTTCTGTCTGCTCATGCATCCATTTTTTAAAAGTATGTAAGTTGCCTAAATAATTCTAAGCAGTCTCTCCCCATCTTGTCGACGTGATCTTTTCCTCCTCCACACACCTTAGAGAGCTCTCAGCTCAACCAACCGGTTTCTCCAGGGTCTTCAAAGGTCAAAGGATGCGCTGAGGTGACCAAGAGTTTGCTCTGCAATACCTACAAAAAAGTTAACTCTCCTGTTTTATTTATTTATTTTTTTATTACTTTGACCTGATGGGATGCGTTATTGAACCATTTTGGTCTACTTTTGCTGTCTTAATATGTGCTATAAAAATACATTTGAACTTTGACAGTGTTGCTTTCTGGCTTCTTTTTGCAAACTAACCAATTTCTAATTGGACAGTTTTTGACTGGTTCAAAAATCCAATCCGTCTAGTTTTATTTGTTTTGTTTAAGATCTTTTTTTTTTTTGCTTAAATGCTGTTCAACCAGTATGGAGCCTGAAAGATGGTCAGGAGGCGAGGAAATATCTTCCAACATTTTACTGGGAGTTCAGGAAGAAAACGTCCCAGAATAATCAAAACACTCACTGTTAATAAATTGTTGCAATTGTTAATGTCATAGACCTTCTTGAGTCTTTACTTTCTAAGAAGCAGGTCCATTTGCACATTAAAAAAAAAAAATCTACAATCTTTTTTCTTATCTTTTTAAAAATACCTCAAGTTCAATCTGAGCGGTTGGAGAACTCGTGCAAACATCAGTTTCCAAGTCTTGCCACAGATTCTCATTTGGATTTGTGTCTGTAATTTGAATAAGCCATTCAAACCTCTCCTTAGTTTTAAAGCAATTATGTAATTATGTCCTTTAATATGTCCTTAATAATCTGGATAAAAAATTTTTAAACTTCAACAACTGGCTGCTGTAAGAGCTTTATCTTTTAACAAAGACAATTTAGCGTTGCATCCATGGTTATCTGATTGGTTCTATCCTGTGTCTGCTGGCCCAGCCTCGGGGGTGGGGGTGTGGTTGGTGGGGGTTGGACAGGGGGGACATTACCCCTGCACTTATTCAAACATCCTTTTGGGTCCCCCGCACTTTTTACTGTCCAAGGACAATGTTACGCTACAGTACACAGTCATTCATTGAGCACTAGGACCAAGCGGAAAACTGCAGCTCAAGATGAAGCCCACTTCCCTTAGCCTCGTGAGACCATCCTGATCTCGCGAGCTTTCAAGGTTTCACTCGAAAATCAGTCAGGAGACTCTCCGTTAAAGAAAATTTGGAGCCGTTCACCAAACGAACGTCCAATCAGCGTTGGCTTTGAGGCGGGTTGAGGTGTGACGCAATGAGAAGCGCGACAGTTCAGTCTACAGAACATGGCGGCTTCAGCCGATGAAACTAGCGTTAGCTTGGCTATCGAGCAAGTTTTATCGGAATTACAGAGTATTTCTTCACTGAAAGAAGAGCAAAACACTGCTCTGGAGGCTTTTCTCAGAGAAAAAGATGTTTTTGCTCTTCTCCCGACTGGTTTCGGCAAGAGTAGCCTGGCTTGTGGTTGTGTTTTCGTCGTCGCTCTGTTAGTACATCATATGCTTCGTTGATCTGATTGGTTTATTTGGCCCGTCTATCACCAACATAGGCCAATCAGCTAACCAGTATTTTCGCCCCTTCCCAAAATTACTTAAACGGAAGGTTTCCAGATGGATATGCGGAGCAAATCCATCTGGCGGAGTCAGGTTACACTTCCCTGAGTTTAGACTGCAAACAAGCTTACTTCTGGAGGCGGGCTTTTTTCCAGAGCGTGAAGCAGAGATGCATTTCTATTGGTCTGCTGGACATTAGTAACAAGATTTTATTGGTCAATTTGTTTTTTCCGGGTTGTATTGGTCTTAGAGGGAAGAGAACATATTATGCAATATAAAACGCAATTTGGAAAGAACCAATTTGTAAAACTCAACTGAAAATTTTAAAAGATAAAATCTCTTAACAGCGTTTTTGAAAAAAAAAAAAAACATAAAATGTGAAAATACCAAATCTGTAAACAAACATCTGAAATAACAATATTTGAAAACAGAAACCTAAACATGAGACTGCTGAAATAATTATTTTGAAAAAAAAAAGGATTTAGAATAAAGAAAAAAATCTGTAAAAACACATTTAAATGTAAAAGAAAATAAAATATAAAGAATTATTTTGAGTGGCAGTCTACTGGTTAGATCATTTTTGTCTCAGAGGTTCTGAGTGGAATTCCCACAGACTGCCACCCTGAGCAAGACCCTTAACCCCACACTGCTCCAGGTTAAATGCAGAGAGTGAATTTCCTCATTCTGGGACTATAAAGGGATTTACATTTACATTTTTTAAAATATTTAGGTATCAAATCATCATAGTCACTTTAAAAATATATATTTTTTATTATATAGTTCACTTATTTTTATTATTCTAATTTTTAAATGTATTTTTCCAAATTTCAAGTTTTAAAACATGTTATTTGTTATCAACAATAGTTGAACAAAATTCACTCCATATAAGCTTAGTGATGATAATTAAACCCTAATTGGAGAAATGGAGCCTAGTCAGAAGTTCAACTGAAGAAACTGATTCCTACATCCACCACAGCCAATCAGCTTTGAACCACACCTTCACGAAAGCCAATCAGCATCCAAAGTTCATTTTAAAAGGCCTCTGATCCGCAACTCGTCTGTTCCTGTGTGCAGGCGGTGGATGCACTACGACTTCCTTCATAGCACATCATTACTGCATTCCGCGTCTCATTTCAGCCGGTCCAGCAGAAGACCGCCATGTTGAGTCTGGTTGTGTCATAGGTCTCTTCCCAACGGGGAGTTTTTCCTCTCCACTGTCACTTCATGCTTGCTCATCATGGACAGGTTCGCTCAACCTGTGTTATCCAAAATGGACTTCCATCTTCCAGGTCCCTGAGTGAAGCTCTAGTATCAGCTCACGCAATCCACTGGATCTCCCCATAAAGCTCAGCAGACCGTCTCGCTAACCAGCAGTCTACAGACTGACCAACTTCATCTATCTCCACTCCACCAGCAGTTTCAGCGCTGGGGGGGAAACAGCCCTGTTCTTTACTCCTGTTCATGCATATCTATAAAAAAAATTCAGCGCTATGTTTCCTGCCGAGATCTGAGTACCAAAGACAAAGTAATTTTATCAATAAATTTCTTCTAATTGTCTTTTCTCTCCGTGTTTTTCAGATTGAAATTGAACAACATCTCCTTGGTTCTTATGTGTGATAGTTTGTTTTCTGCTAAAGAATCCACCCCTCAAACTATGTTTTTATAGATTTCTCATAGCCTATTAAACGGACTACAATTTGTTTTTTCACAGAGAATATTAGAGCTCGTTGCAGCAAATTCAATTAGAAATATTTTCACTCTGAATTTGAAATACCAAGAAGAGTTTCAGGTGTTTTGTTCTCTCATTCCTCCTTGTAAGTGTAAAGCCGGAGCAGCAACAGCAGCAGGAGGAGGAGCTGGTCAATTCAGTTTACTCAGTTCCAAAGAATGTGGTTTCACATTGTCTTCTTCAGAAAAGCAACGTATACCGAAGTGATATCGACTACCAGTAGATGGTAACGACGCTGCCTTCTGTGTCTTTTTTCTGAGAAATTAGTGTCAGATCACAACAGGCCAAAAATGCATCAACCACAGGTCATCCACAGTCCTCTGGGTTTATGCAACAGTTCTGCATTCCAGGTAGGATCCCAGCTTGGACTTAATATCAATTCATCTGCATCAAAACCATGCAGCAGTGCACTGTTTCCACACTTACATGTTCATACATGCACTCTGACAGCTTTGGATTCTGTGTCTGTAATGATTTCTTTGTTAATAAGGTGCTCGTTTATTCTCCGGGGGACTGACAGGACACGGAGGTTTGTAGTTAAAGTATGAGGAAGCTAAACTAAAGGGAAAGGCCAATTTTCTTTCAAGTGTCAGATACTAAAGTTGGCTGGGCAGGATGTCTTGTTCCTGGTGAGTTTCTCTTTGCTCTAAAAACCCCCGGCTGCATGCATGTCACCAGGATCACAGTCAGGAACCCTCAGAGTACAATCATTCCAGTTGCTGAATAATACAAAGCAAACACTGACCTACTTTCAAAGTAGGGAACAAGCGAGAAACAAGACCCGGAGCAGGATTGAGGAGGGAAGTGGAAGGCAGGATTAGGTGGCGCTCTGACAGGAGGCGGGCCGTTCTGTGACAGACAGATCCAAGCTCCAAAGATTCTAGTGGAAGGAAGCCAGCTGCTTTGTAAGCAACAAGCGTGTTCTGCCATGTGAGCTCCAGAGTCCGATCCCAGGTGGTCCGGCATTCCTCGTCCGCAGCTTCCAGCCTCCTCTAAATGTGATTAAATGAGGCAGGCACAGGGATACATCAGCAAGCCACTATGCTGGAGGCCTCTCTGCAGCAGGAATGCAGTTCATGGTACCGGGCCTCACACATGTGCCACAGCCATGAACACCTTTGAGCCCGGGATACAGCCATAAGGCTTTCTCCTGTGTTATACCTGTTGTTTGGAGCTGCCCTCAGGCTGCAGGCTGCTGCCTCCATTTATGGATGCACTTGTTGCTTAGGGAGTTTTTTCAGCAAAGAACCTGACACAGAAAAGAAGAAACACAAAAAAGCAGATTGACGCTCCTCATTTTCACATTAAGTTCCCCTCATATGACAGGAACACTGATGATGGTATAATGGTTGGACTCAGGTCAGCTTTGCTACATTAAATATTAATGCAATTCTTGGTTTGCCTTTTTATGAAGCTTTCTGCATGAGCGCTTCTAGACAGGGGTCAATGGAGGCCAGTGCCCCTGAAAAACTGGTCCTTTTCCCTGTTATTACCCCTTTTACTGAAGAAATAATGCTGGTTATATAGGTTATATAGACAAAGTAACTGATGTTACTTTAAACCCATTGAATGTGTTTTCTTTACAGTTCTATTTTAATGTAATGATTTCAAATTTAAGTTGATGGTTTTATTCAAATTTAGTTAGTCAACACTGCATAACTCCAATGATTGTCTGTCCTGCAGTGTCCTTGGTTGTTTTAAAATGTACCTTAAATGAAAAGTATTGTTTTTATTATTAATGTATTGAGGTAACATTTTCATGTGATTAATGTTACTCTGAACCAACTTGAAATAGTTGCTCTAATTCTTTTCCAGTTAGATTTATCATTGTTACTTAAGTTCTAATTCTGATTTAATTAATTAATTATTTCATTTACTTAATTCATTCATTTTTATTAATTTAATTAATTCTTAGTTAATTAATTTAATTAATTAACAAAGAATTTAAATTAAAAAAAGTCAAAAATATGAAATATTCCTAAATTAAAAAATGTAAAATGACATAATATTCCATAGAGTAGCCTAGTTTTATTTATTATATTTTCTTTAAAGACTAAGCATCATACTTTTTAAAAAAACAATATTTTGCTTCATTCCAGCTTTATTTATTGGCCATAGAGACAGGACTTATATTTCAAGACTTGTAAAGAGTCAATTCCTTAAATATTAAATTTGCTTAGATGCTTCACACATCTTACAGTCTGAAGCCCACAATGCTAACTTCTTCAGCTGAAAGAAGTTAGCATTAAATAATTTATTCAAAATTCAGAACATTTTTTTGTGTGAAACAGCAACTTTGCTCAAAGTGTTGCATAAATAATGTTTACTTTTACAGTTAACATTTATATTTAGTATTTTTGCCTAAAATACAGTATTAGGAAAAAAGAAACACAAAAGTTAGCTTAATAATATCAAAGTCACAGTCAGTTGTTTTTTTTTTTTTTTTTTTGGGGGGGGGGGGGGGGGGGGGGGGGGGGGTTCGTTTGTAGTGAAACATTAAACAAAAGCTTCAGCTGTATTAAATGATCCTGAAAGACTTTAAAAGCAATCTATACGTCCTTTAAGGCAAGTCTAAGACAGGACACAAAGTAAGAAATGACTGCGTCATCAGCATAAAGGGAAAATTTATATGGACCACATTATGATCCACTTTATTTATGGATGTAGTTAATAAAACTGGACCTAAAACAGAAACCTGAGGTATTCCCTTTTGAAACAGACATACCTTTAGAGCAAAGACTCTCACAACTAGATTTCATCACATATTTTACTAGAGTAGTCTGAAAATGCTGGAACTACTTGCTTACCTGAATTCAAAACCCTTAACTTCAAAACATCCCGTGTGTCGAAAACTTTAGACATTTATCAAAAAAATGTTGCAAAGAAGCCATTAAGAAAATGTATTTTGAAATAAAAGGAAACAAGTTGAAGGATAAAAGGCAAATATCAGCAAGGACAGAAATGTTGTGTTGGTTTTAAACACTTTGTTTACCTGAATTAGCAGAGAGCACATCTAACAAAGACTGCAATAATTGAAAGTTTTTTTATATATATATATATATAAAAAAAAACAAATCGGCAAAAAAAAAAAACGAAAGACGAAAGTAAATTTGAAAAAAGGTTTTTCATTTTTATCTCTGAAATGTTTTTTTTTTTTTTTTTCAAAATGTGTTTTCTGCTCACAACAACAATGAACCTCTATTTACTCCATCAAGTTTTTTTATTATTTATTTTTTATTCTTTTTTTTAGGCTCTAGTGGCCTTAATTTTGTTATTTCTGAAAGTATGGAAACAGGAAAGTGGGGTAGAGGATAGGAGAGAGGCATTCGACAAAGGTCAGGAGGGCCGGAGTTCCATTAGATCAGGATACCCCGTCAGATCAGCGTACCCATAGTCAATACGCATTTGCAAGCTTCAGATTTGCATGGAAGTGGAAGGAAGTCTACTTGGCTACTTTATTTATGATAAAGATAAAATATATGGGTCATGCGCTGTCCCTCTAAACCATATCAGCACCCCGCTCCATGGAGGTCGCATTCTTTTCGAAATGGTATTTTACAGATTTTTATTCATTCATCTTCACCCTCCTATTCCGTCGGTGTCACGATGGGGCCGGAACCTATCTCTGGTAGTCTATGGGTGAGAGGTGGGGTACACAGAGAGCAGGGCAACACAGGGACACAAAAAGACACACAACTATGCACACACATCCTTGCACAAGTTGGACTGTTGGAGGAAGTTGGAGTACCCAGAGGGAACCCACATAAACTTCATGCAGAAAAAGCTCGGCCCAGGAATTAAACCTGGAACTGTCTTCCTGGAAGACAACTGTGCTACAAACTGCGCTACCACCATGCCAACAAACCTATTATCCTAACCAGTAAAAATGTTATTGCCAATATTCAGGCAAACCAATAGAAAGTGTTGTCTGAGGTGATGAAGGTCTGCTGAGATTGCTGTCCCGGTCCTGTATAAAATGGAAGATGATGGGTATGAGCATTATTCTTTTTATAGCCAGCTGATGATTTATTTTAATACATTAGACATTATTATCCAATGCACCTTGCAGCAAGAAGGTTCCGGGTTCGATTCCTGGCCCAGCGTCTTTCTGCATGGAGTTTGCATGTTCTCCCTGAGCATGCGAGGGTTCTCTCCGGGTACTCCTGCTTCCTCCTACAGTCCAAAAACATGACTGTTGGGGTAATTGGATTCTCTAAATTCTCCTTAGGTGTGAGTGTGTGCATGAATGGTTGTTTGTCCTGCTTGTCTCTGTGTTGTCCTGCGATGAACTGGTAACCTTTCCAGGGTGGACCCCGCCTCTCGCCCGTAGACAGCAGGAGATAGGCTCCAGTACCCTTCGCAACCCTGCTTGGGATAAGGGTAAAGGAAAATAAATGGATGGATATCCAATGCATATTAGAAACAAAATAAGTTACCATTTTGCAGCCTTTCCTGTTCATCATGTTGTCATTTAGCTCTGGAGAGGCCTGGATATTAGACATTTATTTGACCCAAGTGGTTTAAAGAGGGAAGACCTCTAAAAGATGCAGAATAGCAGCTTTCCATAGCTGTACTCAGGTACCCCAGATGAACACTCTGGCTGCACGGTCATTTACCTCATCTGATTATGTGCTAAAAAAAGGACCTTGCTATCATTAAATCAATGTAGTCTGTATTCTTTTCATCTCTAGTTGAAAATGTACAATATTTGGATTCATTATTCTTTACATTTGAGATATCCAATGTTTAATACCAAGCAGCAGAACTGATTTTGTCTGTGAGATGATGTCACGGTTTATTTTATCCTTTGTAACTTTGGTAAATTTTGCTCTAAAATCTGAAAGCTTTGATTTTTAAAATAAAATACATCTTTCAAAACTATTTGTTTGTTTCTTATTGTTGCTTGTTTTTAGGAATAGAGGGATAAAGGAAATCGAACTGACTGCCCACTAGAAGATTTGACTGATGCGCGATGAAATACTGGCCTAAAGTGGGATGAAGGCAGAGCTTCATGAATGAATGAATAAATGCAGCTTCGAAAATAACCAAAATATGATCGGATATTCTAACGAGGAGGAGCCAGTCATGTGTTTTCAGAGATGCATGTATAGGAGAGGGGCTGTCCAGGTGGGGACAGGGAAGCTGATTAGACAATGGTGGCATGTGATGTGGGACTGATGGCGATTAGAGATGAGAAAAGTTCTGACATCGTTACACCAAGAGTAGGAGCCATGGTGACAGAATATATGAACAGTATTTTAATTTGATGAACTTTTGAGATGTACTTTGTTGCATAAAAACATCTTAAACCAACACTAAGTAACTTT
The DNA here is from genome assembly GCA_030533445.1 of Cyprinodon diabolis. Lineage (NCBI taxonomy): Eukaryota > Metazoa > Chordata > Actinopteri > Cyprinodontiformes > Cyprinodontidae > Cyprinodon > Cyprinodon diabolis. The sequence goes on from CM060077.1 coordinate 4,215,484, forward strand.
TTCCCCAGCTTTTATTGTCATTACACTATCACAAGTAAAGAGCGTCCAAATGAGCACTCTGTATTTAACCCATCCCCTTAGGGAGCAGAGGGCTGCCATTGTGCGGAGCCCGGGGAGCAGCCTGGGGTTAAGGGTCTTTACCCAGGGACCCAGAGTGGCAGTCTGTGGGAGTGGGGTTCAAACTCAGAACCTCAGGATTCCAAGCTCTATGCCCTAAGCAGTAGGCTGCCACTCTCCCAAACTTTTCTGCAACTTTTAAACCTTATAAAATATTTTCATAGCTTTTGTAAATTATATGTTGACATACAGCTAACTGAATGACAGCTCTGTCATCGTCTGAGGGTCTCTGTACGCTTTAAACGAGACTACAAGCAACTCTGAGGAGGGTGGCACTAACCCTGCCACACAAAAGAACTAAAAATGTGCAGACTGCTTTACGCCGTACGTCACTTCCTCGTTTCTCTGTTCATTATAAAGACAGAAGTTGATGCGACTAAGTTTTCCTATGCTGGGTTGATTTTTCAGGCAATGCAGCTCCTTCCTGCTGAGATCTTTACGATTGTTTAGTGTGAATTTTTAAAACATAATATTATATTTATCTTTTTTAAGGATCTAAACTTGTCTACTTGTCCTACAAAACCAAAGTTAAATGTTTCTTATTTTCAACACCATCATATGACATTGTTTCACCACAGTTAGATTAATTACCTCATTGCTATTCATCTTTCACAGCCACTGGAAATGGAAATGTAGGCAGTGTCTCAATTCACAGGAACGCGAGTACGGACTCTTGTCCTCGACAAGGTTGTCACGGTCCTCTGAACTCCTTAAAAAAAAAAAAAAAAGCTTAAAAGTATAATGTTCTCGCCTCTAATGATCTTAAAATATACTTTAATTGAACAACAGCAAATGGAAAGAGAACTTTTAACTAAATACTCTGAGCTCTGTGAGCGCTAACGTGGAAGCTGCTGCTACCATGGTGCATGATGGGTAAAGAGGGAGGGATGAGAACAACGTCTCGTCCTCATGGGAAATGCTGTCCTCAGTGATGGAAGTAACGGCGTTGAAAGTAGCGGCGTTAATAACTCCGCTACCTTTTTTTAGTAACGAGTAATCAAAATGATTACTCTTAATGTAACTATAACGCAGTTACAATTGCCGACACCCCGTTACTGCGCGTTACTCAGGTCGCACAATTAACCTTTTTTCATGATAGGACTCCTGCGCGTCATGAGAGAGGGGAGGATGGAGAGTGAGGAGGACTCCAGCGGCAAAACAGCGCTTTCAAGATGGAAATACTGGTGTTACATTTAGCTGCGTTTCCCCATCAGATACGGTTTCCCCTGCATCTCCGCAAAGCGCGGCGGCATGATTCACCGCGCAAGCGACAGGAAATGCGCATGCTCGCTAAAGGCGCGCAACTGCCGCCCTGTGCTCGCGCCACAGAAGAACTACGGAGAGCGTGAAGGATCATTAGCCTATATGGAGAAAGGGAGAAATATGGATGGATGGATGGATGGATGGATGGATGGATGGATGGATGGATGGATGGATGGATGGATATAGCTACATGTTGCAGTATCTATAACAACCCAAACACAGGATTACAGAAATAGACATCCCCAGTTATTAATTTCATACACTTGCAAAACTAATGCAATAGTTACTTTTACTAGTAACTAGTTACTTTTATTGTGGAGTAACTCAGTTACTAACTCAGTTACTTTTCGGGAGAAGTAACTAGTAACTATAACTAATTACTTTTTCAAAGTAACGTGCCCAACACTGGCTGTCCTCCATCAGGTAAAACAGTACAGCTTTTGCCCACTGGGGGAGTCAAAATTGAACAAAACTGAAAGTTCTTTCATACTAATTTAAAATTCCTTTTTTCCCCACTCATCATAGCAAATTAAACCAGGAGACTCTCTTGATTTCTACCATTGTTCACCAGTGACAGCTAAAGAAAAAGAACAGGGAAACTCCTCACAGTGGGCATCAGATGATTCTTTACGTTTTTTTTACAGTTTTATTCAATTCATTTAGCTGTTTTAGCCATGAATCCTGTCCCATTTTATTCTAATAAAGCTCCCCTATCTGGTCACTAAGTAAAGTTTCTGTTAGTGTTTTCTTTGATGTCATGTGCCTCTGCAAACCCAATCAAATTCATGCAGACGACACAGCATGGTGTTGGGATCAATTACAAACATTCAGGTTTTGAGTTGGCCGAGTTTACAGCTAGCAGCAGGTGTTTGGATCCTATTTCCTCTCAGCAACACCAGGAGGCTTATGTGTTACAAAAGCCCTCATCATTAGGGAGTTGATTGTCATGGAGACGTGATGCAACAGGTAAGTATCATAAGATAGAAACGTGGTGGTGAGATGTGATCTTCAGCAGGAAGTCTTGCGGGTTTTATAAAGCCACAGTGAGGTCAAGGGATTGTGTCTGTTTGGCGTCTGATCTGAAGCCAGAACTTGGAAGCGTGGTTTTTGTCTCAGTGGCTGAATTTAAAAGAAATCTCTACTGCAGTCTGGGTGAATACAGCCTTGTTGTTTCCTTGGGAACCAAGCTGAGTGCCGGGCGAAAGTGACACTGACCAATTAAGAGGTGAGAAAGGCAGCAGCGCTTTGCCTCTCACATGGACTCATTGAATTATCATCAAGAGCCTTTCAGTCACTTAGTAAAGAATGTAATTAAAAACCAAAAGGACAAAAACCCTGAAAAATGAAAGCCTTTCAAAGGGCTCAAGCTACTTTTTGAATAAACAATTCCTTTTAAATGTCATTTGGCGATTAAAACTCAGGTTCTGCAAAACTAATTCAAAAGCAATTAATCAGTGTGCGGTTTGATGTTAGGTGTTTAAGGTTAAAAGATAATAAATTTGATCTCAGTCACTTATAAAACATAAAACTAAAAAGGGGAGTTCTACCAAATATCGAATATTTTCTTAATTGCATATTAATTTATGAGTGTGGAAGCTGTTCTTTTTCCAGCTTCCACAAGTTTAAAAAAAAATAACTTTGTGAATAAAATTTTCACTTTTTGTAGTTTATTCATCGACAAAAGGTTTAACCTTTTTTTACAGTTCTTTTACTAGTTGAATAAATTAAACTTTCATTTGGTTAAATGGGTTTAAATTGGTTTAAGGTTTACAATTTAAGGTATTGTGTAGGATTGTCACCAATTTCTAAAGACCCACCCTCTCCACTTTTCAAAAAAGGACGCTGTTTGAAAGCTGCTGTTCTCATAGCTCATACAAGATTACTGTGTCCGAACGTCCGCCCTAACCCCTAAATCCCTCAATCATTATATAGAGTGGGGTCTTAATACTGAACTTAATCAGTCAACTTACCGTTTGGACAGATGATCACTTCCTCCTTGGTCCATCTGCACCGTGTCTACACCATCTTTGTTATTAGCAGCGACCTATGGCGACAGCGGGCCACTGTGACAGCAAATCCCATAATGCTTTAGTAGGAGCACTCGCTGCGTAAAGCATTCTGGGATATATATTTGCCTCTTCTGAGGCCTTTCTTTTGTTCTCTTACACTTCGTAGAAACTTATTCTTTTACGACCCTCGGCTATTTTCAAAGAACCGCGGTGAGAAAGGTGAGCTTCAATGACTGTCGGAAACCGTTGCTCCCCACAGATTAAAAGTTCCTGAAAGTGCGCATGCTCAGAAAAAGATGGCTAATGGGACGAGTGTGTAGGCCTTACGTAAACAAATCAACAGAAAGATGATCTACCCGGAGATAAAAGATTATTCTCTATACCTTTAACCTTATTTAGGTTTGCGGATCATCGGGGGGGATTTCACATTGCCACTGTCTGCAGCAGTGTTACCTAGCAGCAGAAAGGTCCTTGGTTCAAACCTAGGGTCTCTCTGCATGATGTTTGCATGTTCTCCCTGTGCAGGCTTCAGTTCTCTCCTAGTACTCCAGCTTCTTCCCACCATTATAAAAGTATGACTTACAGGTTGATTGGTAACCTTACTGTTCTGAGGTTGACACAGTGAGTTAGGGTGCACAGGGGTTTTGTTGGGAAGTTATAATGTCACAGCGAGGTCTTGTTTCAGGTGGAATTCAACCAAAGTGGACAAGAGGGAAACCCAAGATAGGGAGGCAAAGGCTAGAGGAAACAGTAAATTAATTTAATGTATACAGGGCTCTCCTGGTCACGCTGTAGCACTTTATCTCTTTATTTAGCCATGCCCGCTTTCAAACACACATACTTTGGCACTGTAAGCGACATGGGGTTAAGTGCCTTTCCTGAGGGCATTCTGACATGTGTCAGAATCTATGATCAAACCTGCAACTTCTCAGACTGAAATGGTAGCGACTCTTAAGACTGAGCCACAGTTGAAGGAGCTGCAGAAGACACACTTGAAGCAGTCAAGTCTCCAGGAGATGTCTGTCATAGGAAGGATTACAAGAAAATCGACTTGGGCTTTGACCTGGGAGGCGCAAGAACACAAGAGGTCAGCAAAGCTGAAGTAGGAGTAAGATTAGGTAACTGCAGAGAAGTGATTAATCTGAAGGCCAGCAAAGGTCTCCTGCAGAAATCTTCTGTTCAGAGGACACCTCTCCCTTCAGATTGACAACCATCTGAGGCCTGGCCTGGAGGTGGATGGAACATCAGAGTCACTGTCACAGTGAAGCTAGTTAAACAGCATTATGGAGAGAGAAGGTATTAACCAATAAAGTAGCTCCAGTCAAAAATTCAACTCTTCGAAGTGGGGTTGAACCAGAGTTTCTTTCACAGCCCAATCAACAATCTCTTAAACAAAATTGTTTAGTGTTCAAGAAGACAAGAACTGTATTATATGAGCAGAATAAGGGGAAGGATGTATGAAAGGAGCTGAAGTGAGGTTTTCATGGCAGCAGCAGTATGAGATTGCAAAACAGATTGTCAGGGAATGGGGTTTAAGTTTGTTGTTTTAGTTAAAGGGCTTCCAGTCTGCATTGGAGGGGATCCTTGCTTCTTCTCTTGCATATCCTGTCCTCCCATAGTCCATCTCTCCTCTGTGGACAAACCAAGGATCAAGACTTTCAACAACCCTCAATCACGCAACAATCCAAAATGTCAAGTAAACAAGGTTCACTATTCAATGCATCTCTGAGACTCCTACTTTCATTCCAGCGTTCCCGGCTTTCCTCATTGACCTGATTGATCTGACTGACAGTTAAAGTTTTCAAAAATCAGCTTCTTGAGAGCCAAAAATCACACTATATTTGTGTTTTTGGGGTAGATAATATTCGGCTTGTTGACAAGACAAGACCGGGGAGCAGTGGGCTAATGGTTAGGGCATTGTGCTGGGGTTCCTGAGGGTTCCACTCCCACGGACTGCCACTCTGGGTGCCTGAGCAAGACCCTTAACCCCACACTGCTCGCTGGTTGCCGCACAATGGAGCCCACGGCTCCCCAAGGGGATGGGGATGCAGAAAGTTAATTTCATTGCTTCGTACTTGTGACAATGTTATGACAATAAAGTTGAATTCTTCAGTTCTTCTTCAAATCTTCAACTACAGAGATGGCAGGACCAAGGATTGCCATCAGTCCAACCGATCCCTTCTATTTTCCGCTGCTGTTTTGCTTTCTCAATATCAGTCTCAATTTAAACAACACAGGCATGCATTAAGAAATCAAACAAAAAACTGGATAAAAAATGGATGGAGCTGAAATATATGGCCTTCAAATGATCTTAAGGGATGGTTCCTGAATGCACTAATTCACAATCTCTGTGCAACAACAGTTTTTTTCCTATGGTCATCATGCAACCTGCTCAGGATTATCTAACCAAATGCTGGTCTACCAGTGCTGGTCATAAAATTAGAATATTAAGGTCCTTAAACCAGGTACTGTGTGCAGGTGCCAAGTCCTATTGGAAAACGGGATTTGCATCTCCAGACAGTTTGTCTGGTACATTAAGTGCTTTAAAACTTTTGGTTGACAGCTATGTTGACCTCAGAAAAGATAATAGACCCCAACATGGTATGCCAAACCATCATCAACTTTGGAAAATTCTAACTGGACCTCAAGCAATGTGGATTCTGTGCTTATCTGCTCCTCCTCTAGACTCCAGGACCTTGATTTCCAAAGGAAATGCAAACGTTACTTTGAACAGGGAATACAGCTTCCAGCCTTTCAGCTGCAGTCAAGTTTTTGTCTTTAGCCTTGGGAAGTAGCTTCAGAGGCTGTTTCTTGGGGAACAGTCGCTTGACACAACGGGGGCGACAGCTGAAACTGGCATCTTTCAGACATCTGTGTGGTGGTCCTTGAAGCAGTGAATCCAGCTGCAGTCCAATCTTTGTGAATATCCCCTACTTTTTTTATGTTTTTTCTTTTCTTTTCCACAATCCTCTCCAGGATATAGTTATTCCTATTGCTTGAACACTTTTTCTACCACATCCTTTCCTTCCCTTTGCCTCTCTATGGGTGTGCTCGGAAACAAAGCTCTGTGAACAACCAACCTCCTTAGCAATGACCTCTTGTGTCCTGCCCTCCTTGTGCAAGGCGTCAATAGTTGTCTTTTGAACAACAGCCAAGTCAGCACTCGTCTAAATGATTGTGTAGCCTAAATACAACTGCAAGAGACCACTTAAAGGCCCTTATAGAAGTTTGATAAGCCAACAAAGCGAGACCAGGTTTGTTCACTTTTTCGCAATATTCTAATTTTCTGACATTCTGAATTTGGGGGTTTCATTTGTTTGTCAGTAATTACTTACTTTATGGTGCTTATTGAAGCATATGGCAATCTCACCTTAAATAGTTTTTTTTTTGTACATGACTAAAGGGATACATGCCCATTGAGGTAATTTAAAGTCTATTTTTCGTACAAAACTAAAGGGATAAGAGCAAATCTGACTTCTTGCACATGCGAATTAGCTTTGGGTATGCTGATCTGAAAGAACACCGTTAAAAACTAAATGGTTTAGTTGACCTTATTAGTAAAAACCACTTGTTTTTTAAAACCATCCGCCTCTCCTGGCTGTGTAATAGTCATTACTATGATCTGCATGTTTAACATATGAAAAGACATATGAAAGTTTGAAATAAGCATCTCATTCCATCAGGTATGCCTGTGAAGCTCTCCATCTGCCTGGCTGGACAGCTAACTTCTCCCTCTGAGGGGCCTCTCATGCCAAGCAGTGGTGTTTTTAAAACCTCTCTATGAACCGGAGACGTAGCCTGACTCTTTGACACCTGGTTCAAGTGGTCAGATATTCCCACTCATCCACCGCAGATAAAAAAGATCATGACTAATCTTTTTAATTCTAAAAACTGTTGTAATGTGTTCTATTGTTGTTGTTTTTTTCGATTGACAGATAAATTAAATTTTATCAAACGTAGAAAATAAAGAAAAAAGAAAGAAATTTGAACTTTATTGATCTAACAATGGAGAAATTTTCTGCCTCTTCACTTTAAAGTAGAGAAAGTTTTTTTTTTCTAGTTTTAGATGGAAATTAATAAAAGTCTTCTTTCGTTGGTATCAAGGCCCCTTCTCTTGCATAAAATCTGGTTATTAAACACAGTATTGTATCGATCTGAGTCTAAATGCAAATGTTTTGGTTCTGGCCTTAGAAGTTTGAGAACATTAGAGAACAACCGGCATCACAGAGACCGAAGAACTTGGCAGACAAGTCAGGGTTCTGCTTTGGTTTAAAACAAAGTTAAGTTCTAGAGCAACATTCTAAGCATTAAACATCCCCTAGAGCTCTGATCGACTCATCATCTGATCATCAAGAGAGGATGGACCACCTGCAAGACACACCTAGAGTGACTGGCTGCCCAAGGAGAGAATCAATCAGAGGTGGACAGGAGGACCATGGTCACTCTGGAGGGGCTGCAGGAATCCACTAGCCTCGTGAGACCATCCTGAGCTTTCAAGGTTTCACTCGCAGATCAATCTGGAGACTCTCCGTTAAAGAAAATTTGGAGCCGTTCACCAAACGAATGTCCAATCAGCGTTGGCTTTGAGGCGGGTTGAGGTGTGACGCAACGAGAAGCGCGACAGTTTAGTCTAAAGAACATGGCGGCTTCAGCCGATAAAACTAGCGTTAGCGTGGCTATCGAGCAAGTTTTATCGGAATTACAGAGTATTTCTTCACTGAAAGAAGAGCAAAAAAATAATGTAAATAGATGCATTATCTCCCATTTCAGATTAGCACTACCTTCTGATAAAATAAGATGGTTTCAGTTTTATTGGAAGATGATTCAACATCTGAAAATGTCTGCCGATCACTGTACTGTGTACTGTGTTGTTAAGGAGGACTGAAGGAAATGCATGTCCTAGTTTTTATTTGCTATTGAGAAAATGTTGGAAACCACAGGTTATTTTCTTCTTACCTCACAGTTACACTTTGTGTTGATCTATATAAATCTTTATGAGGCTGACGGTGATGAAAAGCAGCTCGTATTATAAATGTCAAGTGTTTTTGAATCCCATTAACATGTAAAGATCAGCAGGCTTCTGTGTGCGTTAAGACCTCTCAGTGAGTGCTCTCAGCATCCATTAGTGGTTAGAGAGGCTTTTTAAACAGACAGAGGAGGGTGGGAAGTTTGGGATGGGCTCCAGGCCAGGTGTGGAACAGAAATTAGCCATGTGGAAAGGCTCCATGGAGCTGGGATCATCACTGTGCTCCATGAAGAGCAACGTACGCCCACACAGCTTCCTGCAGTAGAACATCTTTTCCTCTGTGCTCCACACCGCCTACATGTCCCTCTCTCTGCCTGCCTGTGCTACACCACTTCCAGCAGCCGCCGGATGTTTGGGGGCAGAGCAGAGGCCAGGAGAGCTTTTGGCAGCCATGGCACTTCTGCTGGAGCTCCAGTGCTGTCCAGCAAGTGGGACTTCTTTTTAATTAGTGTCTGTTATTCATCTGCTACTCTGCAGCGCCACCATGTGGACAATGGCAGGCACTATGCACGCTCTGATTGACCAGCTCTTAATAATGGCTCAAATATATATAAAGACAGAAATTATGTACTTTAAAAAAGAAAAAAAGCTCTAAAAATTTTTTGTGTTTTTTATAAGACGGAAAAGAATGACATTAAAGGAACCAGAACTATGTTTTAAGAGCCATTTTTCTTTTAACTAGCTTGGAAATTATGTGTTTTAATATAATGTTTTAATATTATTTTAAAAGCTAAACATACATAAATTGTTGGTTGTTTAAGGTGGCACCTCATTACCTGTACAATAAAATATTAATAAAAAAAAAAAAAAAAAAAAAAAAAAAAATATATATATATATATATATATATATATATATATATATATATATATTTTTTTTTTTTTTTTTTAAGTCATGTTATATTTTGCGGCGCTAAACAACTGTTACTTGGTTAAAAATGGCTCTTTGAAAGGTTGCAGACTTAGAGGTGATCCTGAGGCACCAAACAGCAGCTTGGGTCATAATTAGAGTGGGATAGATCACCCAAAGGAGTGGCAATACTTCATCACATGTGAAAAATATCCAAGAAATTACTGAAGAGTAGGCAAGTATTTCGATCTGAAAAACTCACACGAAGAGTGAAAGCAGAATGGCTGCTTGTCCTTTTGAGAAGCACCCAAAGAAAAGATGGGGATACATCTTGTAGTGTCTTATACATTCATTCCATCCTTAGAGAGAAACATGATTTCTTCCAGTAATAAAAACTGAGCTTCATCTTTAGTTTGTGAGCCAGATTTGTAATGTTGGGTTTAAATAAAAATTCAGAATCCAGCAAGTCCTTTTTAATTAAACTAAAATTATAGAAAAAGCTTTTCTAAAATTATAGAAAAGTGGTACTGTTTAAAAGAATGACTTAAAAATTTGATATTAGATATACAGTAACTAGATCTTGGTTCGCTGTCAGTTTATCTTGGGGACTGTTTTATAAATCTAGGGTTAAGTTTGAATCCAGTCTTAAGAAACAGATCAACAGAAAAGCTTTTTATCAAATTTGTCAAAAAGCCAAAGTGAAACAAATGTTGGGGATCCTGACCTGGAGACATTAACTGAAGCTTTTTTCACATTTTGTCTGGACAACTGTCCTGCTTTGTATGCAGACATTAATTAGGCGTCTCTTCCACATGTGCAGTTTAGGTTAATTAATATTAAAAAAGAAAAAAGAGGGGGTAGGAGTGATGGCCTAGTGGTTAAAGCAGTGCGCCTGTGCTCCGAAAGGGTTGCAAGTAGAGCAAGACCCTTAACCCCACACTGCTCCCCGGGCACCGCACAATGGCAGCCCACTGCTTCCCAAAGAGATGGGTTAAATGCAGAGAGTGAATTTCTCCAATGTGAGATCAATAAAGTTCAATTATTATTATTGTGCAGAACTGCTACTCACTTGATCTCTCGCCTGCAGGCGTGAGCTTATCTTCCCCATCATGGCGTCCCTTCGCTGACTCCCTGTTTCATATGGAGTTTACTTTAATCTGCTGTTATTTGTTTTTTTATTGTTTGAAGAACTTCGCTCCACCATTTCTACCAGAGCTGCTTCAGCTTTACTGCCCGGCTTCCTGCTGATCATCCCTAGAACTGGACTGAAGCTCAGAGGGAAAACAGCATTTGCTTCAGCAGCTTCTACATTGTGGAATAAGTTACCCTTAAGTGTTCAACAGGCTCCATTTTTTCCTGTTTTTGAATATCTTTCGATGCAATGTTTTTATTCTTTGGCCTTTCGATATGCGATCTGATTTTGAATTGCATTACTACTGTTGTAAACCTGGTCGTTACGTTTTATTACCTTTATGTCAATTTTTAATCTTATTTATTTATTTATTTATTTATTCTTAACTGGTTTTCACATATGCTATAGAACTAAAGGTGTTTGATTGATTGGTTGAAGAAAAACTTTTCAAAATATATGTTTTAATATAGTTTTTACTGTAAGAAGTATGAAATCAATGCTTACAGTATAACATGATGTTAGGTTAGAATGAGGAAAGTTATAGTAGTACATTGTTTACTGAATGCATAACTCAAAAACCATAGAAACAAGTCACATATTTTATTTTGATCAGAGCAAAAAATAGTTTTAAATTTATTCCTAATAAATGACAACAAAATAAATGTATTAACTGAAAAAAGTGCCTTTTATTGAAAAATGTCTTTGAAAATTTGAACTGATTTAGGCAAAAGAAAAGCAGCAAAACATGGTGAGACCTCGTCTCTGTGCTGATTTCTTTTTTATATATCCTAATAATTTTTTAATTGTGTAGCAGCTCAGGCCTTGAATTATTCAGCCAGTCTTGACGGGTGAATTAAACGTTTTATTTCATTTCATGAAGATCCTCATCACAGTCACCATAGTTACTGTGAAAACTAAAACATATACAAATATTAGAATACAAAACATACATTTACTATGCAAAAAACAAAACTTACCTTGCTGCTTTTACTGGGGAACACTTAAGTGTTGATGGTTTGATGACAAACAGCTTGACAGTTTAAGTCATTCATCAGTACAATGATTCTACCAGCATTTATAGGGCCTGCCCTCATTTGCTAAGGCTGTAAAAAAATACACAATCTGCAATATTTTGAAAATTCACTTCCAATAATTTATATTAAATAATCTACAAAAATATAAATTAGACTATTCATTTTCAATAGCTCACTATTTATTACAAATTATCAGTGGTGTCAAAAGTACACACATTTGTTACTTAAGTAGAAGTACAGATACAGCAGTTTAAAAACACTCTGGTAAAAGTTGAAGTATCAGCTTGGCCTCTTTACTCAAGTAAAAGTGAAAAAGTATGAGCTCCAAAAACTACTTAATTTAAAAGGTAACCTTTAAAAAAAAGCAGCCAGATGCCACTATATGAATTGAAACCTCACTTTTTCGACTATTTCTAAAAATTCTCTGAGATAGGGCCAAGGATGAGGGAGGTCTTGTTGGTATCCGTCTCCCGATACGCTCTCGCCTGTGTCCGACCTTTCAGACATTTCAACATCTTTTTCTGAATCCCACATTGTAGCATGGAATAGACAATTCACGTTAGCATTGGATGGAGCACATGATGTGAAATAAATATTTATAAACATTAAACCGAAGCCAAGAGTAATGAGTAACGTTTGTTTTTGAGAATGTAAAGAATAGAAAGTACAGATACTTGTGTGAAAATGTAATGAGTAGAAGTCGGAAGTAGGAAGAAAAATAATTAATGGAGTAAAGTATAGATACCTAAAAAGTGTACTTAAGTACAGTAACAAAGTATTTGTACTTCGTCACTTGACACCTCTGCAAATTGGTAACTTACCGGCACGTTTTACTTTGATAAGAATGATATGTTTAAGACCAGGGAAAAAATCTAGGATATCTTGATTTTCCCTATGTGATAAAGCGATTGCAGCTCCTCTAATCACAAATATTATCTATAAACTTTCTTTCAGTAGCTGCATCTTTCTTTGTGTTTTAACCATTTGAATGCAGAACACAGGATCTGCAGAGAGATTCTCTGTCTGGAAATATTAGGTACAGAGCTTTAGGCAGCTATTCTGCTCCACTTACACCCATAGCTGATACATCATTTAGAAGATGACAAAAAGCTTGTTGCTTGTTCCTGACTAACAAAATAAATACAGTTTTTCCCACCTTTTCCTTCAAACCTTCCATGTTCTCCACCTAGATGTCCCAAAGGAGGATAAACCAGATGTTATCAGGGGAAGAACAGGGTGAAAACACAGTAAAAATTTAATTAAAGTCTTTTATTTTAGAGAAAAAAAGCAAACTAAACATTTTCAGCTGTATTAGTTTGTGGGTAAACTTCCCTCGAATGCCTCTCCAGCTCTTAGAATATCAATGGATCAGTGTTTCAATACGCTGTGGTTTCTATGGAGAGTCAGCCTACGCAGCCAGCAGTGAAGGCAACACAAATGTTCTCATAATGCCAATCTTCACCCACTCCACATCCCTGTCTGCCGTTTAAAGAGCTGCAGTCTCTCTACTGCCTGTTTCCCAGCGAACATCTGTGTTCCTTCTGCATCTTTGTAAAGCTTCAGCAGACAACCAACCTAATCAGTACTACACATCTAATGTAAGATGCATTTGTAAAATGGTAGAAAACAGTTTAATTACTTCCCATCTTCCTTAAATAGGCTACTGTAAGATTCACAGAGTTTAGATTTATTTAAAAAAATATATAAAATATGTCTAAATATAAAATATGTATAAATCGGATCTGGCCTGCAAATTGTTTATCTATTTAATTGTTTATACCGTTGCATTGTGGGGAATGTAGTGTTGGTGCAGTTGTGTTGCACGCACCAACACTACATTCCCAGGGGAAAACATGATTGTGTTTTCCTTTTATTTTAATTTTATTGTTGTGCTTTGCATGGATTGTTTTGATTTTTGCTTTTACCCCTTTAACAATCCAAACTAGTTTAAGGCCGGTCGTCTAAAGGCCAATTTATGCTTCTGACGCATAGCCTCTGCAACCATCAAATCTGTCTCTGTGCGAAAAAAAACCTGACTACGCGTTGGACGGTCACAAACCCACTCAGACCTCAAGCGGAAGTGCGCAGAGAAAAAGCAGCTGTGATTGGTCCTTGGTACGCCTTTATGGCTGTCTGTGTGGTCGTCCTTTTCGATTCGGTGCCAGGGCGCGCCATTTTTAAAAACTGAGGAACAATGAACAACTACGACGAAAGGTTAATCGGTCTTTTTGCCAACGCCATTAACAGAACCTGTTCTTTTTTAATGTCAACAACTAAAGAAATTCCAGACAGACGGTGCAGAAGCATACCAGCAAAACTGGTTCGCGACCAGACACAAGCGACAATTGATGTGTGCGGTTGCAGAAGTCTAATCTTCCCTTAAGGAGGCGTAGCGCACTAACTGCGCTCCGCAACTGCTGCTGGCAGGTGTCAGCAGAGGCTGATTGATGCCAAAATAAAAGGAGCCTGGATGGAGGGAGGGGCGGAGCTAATCCTGCAGGTGATAGAGACGGACACGCTGCTGAGCGAGGGGCAGGTGGGATCCGCACGATACTCTGATGGAGACAGGGCCCTACTTACAGGCGCGAACCTCTGCCCTGACTGTGCCGTCTGTTCACCTCCCGGTATTCTGTGCCTAGTGTGCGGATCCCACCTGCACCGCTGTTTCTCGTAAAACCTTGTCTGCTAGAACTCCTTCCCACTGTCACCACATGCTTCCTAAAAGGAAAGATGAGTGCTTAATGAAAGTCAGCGACACAATAACATCTGGGCTTCCATAGACAGATTTTAAACGATCAACAGACATCAGGATGAATTTGATTGCAGTCTTTTACATTTAGGATTAAATTGCATGTTTTTGGATCTCAATTTATCAGTATGATTAGACTGAATTTATTCAATGATCTAATTTCCATTGAAACTAACATCGTTTATACTGAGGAGCAGAAAAATTAGACCCGTTAGTCATCTGTCTTAAGATAATTAAAATCCAACATCAGTTTGTAGTTAACTTAAACTGAGCTATAGGTGGTTTAGGTAGATATATTTATACACCAAATCACACAAAATCACAAAAAGGTGTCATGATTTTTAATAATTATTTAATTTACAGTTTATATAATCACTGTCATCATGGTTGATGTTCAATTTCCTTTATTTTGAACTGTTATTAACCTCCAAACTAAATACCGTGACCATAAAAGTTATATATTTCAACATCCTTAATCCTTTTATTGTGCATTTATTGTGACACTCGTAATATGGCTGCCCGGCTGACGTATTTATTTTCCAATTAACAATAAAAAACTGTAGACTGCAGGTGCTGCTACTGGAGGTTCATTAAAGCTCCATCTGATACAGTTTTTGCAGGAAGGTAAATAAACAATGCATTGTTTATTTAAGATGATTAAAATCTAAAATCTAAAGGGGGTCTAGGTAGATATATTTATACACTAAATCACACAAAGGTATCAATTATGTCGTGATATTTAATGAATAATTATTTAATTTACAGTTTTTATCAACACTATCTTCATGCTTGATGTTCCATTTTATTTATTTTGAACTGTTATTAGCCTCTAAACGAAATACTGTGATCATGAGAGATATTTTGACACAGTAAGTAGTATCCTTTTATTGTGCATTTATTGTGACACTCGTAATATGGCTGCCCGGCTGACGTATTTGTTTTCCAATTAACAATAACAGACTGTTTGACTGCAGAGGAGGTTCAATAAAGCTCCATTTGGTACAGTTTTTGCGGTAAGGTACTCCTAAAAAAAACAATGCGTTGTTTATTATTCTTTATGTAAAATCATTACGTAATCCTAACACATATTTTCCTTATTATTCGGGCTTTAATTTTGAAAGTCTCCGGCCACATCCGGTTAACTCCAGCTAGCTTCAGAAACATCACGATGGCAGCGGAGTCCGAGTGAGTTCACCTTCAGATTTTATGGATTTCTTACTCGCATTGGAAACGAAATATTTAGGCACTGCTTCCCTTCTTCCAGCTCCCGACTGGCCGCTGATTTTAGAGGAAAACATAGAAAAAACGTCGCAGCTTCTAGCTAACGAGAAGCTAACCCGCTAGCTTTAGCAGTTATAAAATGGGAAACAGAGTAAAAGTTTGTTTGTTTGTGTCCGCAGGGTTCAGTCTGAGATCGAGGTGCTCCAGTCCATCTATCTGGAGGAGCTGCAGGTGGACAGGCCAGATGACGGGTGAGGAAGCAGCTGTTTGGGGGAAATTAAGCAGAAACTCAGGGCTGCAACGAACATACTTTATTAAGCAATGTTAATCAGAAGCAGGGAACAATCAAGCATTTTGGTCCCGGTGGAATTTATGAATCGTCACTTAATAAATACGTAAAACTGCAGATATAAATAAAATGTTGAAAATTGGGTCGAAGTTCACGAAGAATCATTTGATATCAGCTGTTACTCCATAAGCAGCCCCAAGTCTTTACTGGTTCAATGAACATCAGAGCTAATAAACATACAGTAGCAGCCATTCAAAATGTCCCCACTTTCCCTGATGGGCTGGATCCCCTACAATTCCTTTTGAAACATCAATATTTTTTCTAAAATACACTTTCTGTCATGATTTGTGAGCATTAAAATCATCTCCTGGTCAGACTCAGTAATTCAGTGAAAGGATGGAGTCAGAGTAAACAAAATATGCAGAGGTGTCAAGTGACGAAGTACAAATACTTTTTTTTCTTCCTACTTCTGAGTTCTACTCATTACATTTTCACACAAGTATCTGTACTTTCTTTTCTTACATTTTTAAAACGTTGCTCGTTACTCTTGGCTTCGGTTTAACGTTTATAAATATTTATTTCCCATCATGTGCTCCATCCGATGCAGATCATTGGCTCCATCCACATCTAGTGAAAACTAGTGTCATTGGATGAGTCATATAACGCAAACACTCATTGGTTAGCTAAAGGAAATCATCAGAAGCAAGCAGGTGTTCTTCAAACTGCTAACATGAATTGTTTATGCCATGCTACAATGTTGGATTCAGAAAAAGATGTTGAAATGTCTGAAAGGTCGGACACAGGCGAGACCAACAACAACTCCATCATCCTTGGCCCTATCTCAAAGAATTTTTCAAAATAGTCAAAAAATTGAGCATTCAATTCACTTTTTAAAGGTTACTTTATACTTTTATACTTTAAGTAGTTTTGGAGCACATACTTTTCACTTTTACTTGAGTAAAGAGGTCAAGTTGATACTTCAACTTTAACAGAGTGTTTTTAAACTGCAGTATCTATACTTCTACTTAACCCTTTAAAGCCCAATCCAAGAATAAAACAAAACAGAAAATTACTTTTTTTTGGTTCGAAGTCCTTATTTGGTCTTTTAACAAAATATGTAAAAAGAAAAAACATAAATACATTTTTGATATTAATAATTTATTACTATGCGATAAGTCAAGATTGTTTTGTGTAGTCTTCTGCCCTCTGTTATCAGGTATATCTGATTGTGTAAAATAGGATTTTGAGCAAAGTTTTTACC
The DNA here is from genome assembly GCA_030533445.1 of Cyprinodon diabolis. Taxonomy (NCBI): domain Eukaryota; kingdom Metazoa; phylum Chordata; class Actinopteri; order Cyprinodontiformes; family Cyprinodontidae; genus Cyprinodon; species Cyprinodon diabolis. Next base: position 4,232,432 of record CM060077.1, read on the forward strand.
ATTAAATTATGCAAAAGGTGTCAGACGCAAAATATTTCAGAAACCATTTGTATCAAATATGATACATTTGGCATTACAGGGTTAAGTAACAAATGTGTGAACTTTTGACACCACTAAAAATATGCAAGATATTCAATACGATATTCATGGCCTGTAATCAAACCCGTCATCTTGACATAATTCTAACTTCTGTATCGATCAACTGTTTTTTCTGACTGGATCTATGGTTTGTTTTTTGTAGTTTAATTTACAGTTTTTGTCGTCTCTGCAGGGGCTGGGAGGTGAGTCTGGTTCTGTACCCATCCACGGCGGAAGACTTAGTCTCTCAGTTTGTTCGACTCACTCTTACTCTGACCCTGGATCGGCAGGTATTTCCAACCACAACATTTGTTTCTCTTAGACTTTAACTACCTTTATTGCCATTTTGTATACAAAACAAAAATTCTTTGCATGCAGCTTGCAACAGTGTAATGATATTGCAGTTGGAGTAGAATAAACACAACTAATATACATTAGTAGCCATTCAAAATGTCCCCAATTTTCTTAATGGCCTCTTGGCTAGTCACCTACAATTCTTTTTAAACATCTAAAACTAGGGCTGGTCAACGATTAAAAGTTTTAATCGCAATTAATCTCATGATTTCCCTGATTAATTGTGATTAATCACATTTTTATATGCAAAAAAAACAATAATGAATTCAAAAGTAGTATATAGCACAATTTTATTTTAAATGTTTTGCCACATTAAAGGAAGTGCCATAACATTTGTTCTGCAAACACTTAGCATCAGCATTTTGTTTATACAGTAGCAGTTAAATAAAAACTGCTCACAAAATCCTGAGTCACAATCATAACATTAAAACAGGCAATATCTGAGGTAACAGCAGAAACATTTTTTTTTTCATCAGGGAGCAGCATAACCAGTCTAGTACCAAATGTCCCTGTTAGAGTGAGGTGAAGCACAAAAAAAAGATTTACTGTGCAGGGAAATGGTCTGTAAATATACTAATCGGCCTTTGTAAGCTTCTCTTGCCTTTGTTTATCTATACTTCTCCCACACGCTGCATCTAACGTAGTCTGCTGAAGCCTCGTGCCACCGTCTGTTTCGTTAAATTATTTGCTGGTATCAACTGTGTTTTGCATTTAGGTGATATTTTAGGCTCAAAGTACTCCGGTGATAAGACAATTCAACTATGCAGTGATTACAAATAACTTTGCTTCTGTCGACTGCGCCGTCTGAAAGAACTTTAAAATGAAAATGGCCATGTAAAGTGCCGTACCCTTCTCCATGTTTGTTGGTTTTTTTATCCGCCAATTTCTTTTCTTTTCCGGTTCCGTTACTTTTAGTTTTACCAAATAAAAGCCTGGGAGCAACAGACTTTTACAGTAATAAAAGAAATAATTAAAACTGCGTTAATACGAGATAAAATAATTGTCGGCGTTAATTGAATGATGAGTTAACGCGATAATAACGAGTTAACTTGCCCAGCCTTATCTAAAAAAAATTTTTTTGTCATGGTTTGTGGACATTAAGATCTAAAGAGAAGCGTTATCTCCTGGTCAGACCCTGTAATTCAGTGAAAAGTTGGAGTCAGAGTAAAAAAAAAAATATGCCAGCCCTGGAGAAGGCAAGTGGCTGGAAGTTGGAGGGGATTTTGCTGCCATTCGGCTGAATTTTTACAGGGAAGGGCTGTTTTGAATAGCCTGACGTAGTCCTACTCAATTCTAGTCAGAATATGAGTCTGATGCTGCTCCATAGAGCTGTGATTATGGGGCGTGTTTCGAACGAACCAGGAAACTCAATTGGATAGACCTACAACCAATAAGAGCAACGGAGTGCGTGACGCATGTTAAGCGATGCATAGTTGTTGTCAACAAAAATCAAAGCGTGCAGTTGCACGCCTAGAATAAGAAGATGAGCCTTGATCGCGTTCCTCTTTTAAAATTAAATTGCTGTCGATATCTTCTAGAACAGACCTAATAGCAGAATCTACACACCTCAACTCTCCAGCGGCAGCCATTGTTGTTGTCACCCAAGCGCGCTTTGGTCACGTGGTTGATTACGTTACTGTTGATCATCTGTCCATCATCGTATAAAGCCCGCCCTGACAATTTGATTGGCCCGCCAGATATTGTGCGAGCATACTCGCGCTACTGTTGAGCAAAGCCAGGCCGAACTTCCCGACCTCAGACGTTGTGGGCGGGACTAAGTTCGGAATGGCACCCAGGCTACATTTTGAATGGTTGCTTCTGTAAAATGCAGCAGTGACCAGAATGAACCAATGTAGGAGAAAAAGAAACCAGTTTAAAATAATGGTGCAAAAAGGCATTGAAATGAAAAAGTTCAGTACTGAGCGAAATAAATATGGTGCAAAACGCAGTAGAACATTGAGTTATGTCCTCCCCCCTTATTACCTCTCTCTATTCGATCCTACTGAGTTTGAGCAAAGATTTTATTCTGTAGACGTTTAGAGCGGCTGGAAACAACCGAAAAATCTAGAAGCTGTTATCATCCCATTTACTTTGCTGCTATTTACCAATATGTGTTTGTCTGTTATCTGAGGTCTCTTTGTGTTTCGTTAGAAAGTGTTTCACAGCTTCCTCCTCCTTCTGTTTTCAGTATCCCTCATCGTCTCCGGTCATCTCCATCCATAACCCCCGCGGGCTCTCTGACGATAAACTGAGCAGGTGATAAACAGGTTTTCTGTTTATTCTGAGTTTATTCACTCCATTCAACATTTTCATCATTAATTCCTAAACATATTCTGTTCTACAAACAAGTGAAAATGGAGCAGAAAGAAGAAAAATGTAAAAATCTGCCCCTTTCTCAGTAATGACAAATACATTCTTGTGGCCATATACCTTACATTAAGAATAGAAATTGCAAACCAGATATCATTCTCCTCATTGTTCACTGAAAAGGGTATAAAACTAAAGATATTTTTTACTTTATAATTTTATTTATAGTAAAGCATTATCTAACTCTTAATCCAAACTGTTGCCTAATTTTATTCCAGGAACTAAGAAGCAATTCAATTCAGTTTATTTCTATAGCGCCAATTCTCAACAAGTCATCTCAAGTCACTTTCCAGTTCACCAGATTATAGAGTCCAATTGATTCAAAGTTTTCTATCTAAGGAAAACCAGTTGATTGCATCGACTCATTGACTCTTCAGTTATCCCTCAAACTAAGCATGCTTGTAGCGACAGTGGAGAGGAAAAACTCCCTTTTAACAGGAAGAAACCTCCAGCAGAACCAGGCTCAGTGTGAGCGGCCATCTGCTGAAGCCGACTGGGGTTCAAGGAGACAGAAGCAGACATAGAGAAAAGCAGCTATATAAGGCGACCCAATCCAGGAAACACACAGCCAGGCAGACGAGCTCCGAGCCAGCTCCCATGTCAGAGGATGAAGAGAGCACATCCAGTTAGTCACAGTCAGAGAAACAGGACTACACTGGAAAAATAGGCCAATCTCCAACAGCAGCAGAGCTCCTGTTTCTCTCCAGGATGGAGTCACAGCCAAACAGGAACGGACCAGATGAAGCTACTATGAGAAAAAGTAGAGAGAGCAGAACGTTAGAGATTGAACTAACAGATTCTGCAGAGTGGGAGAATAGAGATAGAATGATGAAAAAGGGGTCCGTATGTCCTCCAGCAGTCTGAGCCTATAGCAGCATAACTATAGAGATAGCTCAGGATAACCTGAGCCACTCTAACTAGAAGCTTTATCAAAAAGGAAAGTTTTAAGCCTAGTCTTAAAAGTAGACAGAGTGTCTTCCTCACGGACTAAAACTGGTAGTTGGTTCCACAGGAGAGGAGCCTGAGAACTAAGAGATCTGCCTCCCATTCTCTTAACAATTCACTCTTGTAGAAAAGTCTCGTACCTTTATTCTGTGTTACAATAGAGACTAGATGTTAATCGTCTCTGATTCTTTCTGCTCAGCGTCCAGAAGTGTCTTCAGGCGGAGGCTCGGTCGTGGCTCGGATCTCCAGTGCTTTATCAGCTCATTGAGGTCCGGACATAAAAGCACTGTTGCTGATGGAGATGACCTGTTGTTCTTCAATTCACTCTTTTTTTTTCTTTTTTCTTTAAACCGCTACAGAAAGCTAAAGAAATCCTTACTGAAAGCAATATTCCCCATGGAAACTGTGTCATCTGCCTTTATGGGTTTAAGGTAGGCTGTTTTGCAAAGGTTGTTTTTTTTTTATTTGCAGTTTGGGTAGAAACTTCCAGAAGCATTCAGGGGAGTTCCAGCTTCTTTCATTGTGGACTGAAGTGAATTTGTTGATGTTTCTGCCTCTAAGGAAGGAGAGACCTTCACCAAGACAAGTTGCTACCACTACTTCCACTCGCACTGCCTCGGCCGCTACGTCAGGCACTCTGAGCGGGAGCTCCGCCAGAGGGAGAAGGAGCTGCAGGAGGATAAAACTAGAGAAAGAAGCAGCTGTCAGGTCAGATATAAGCAGCTGGGCAGTAAAAACCAAACGCTTTCCGTCCTACTCCTGCTAACCCTCCTCTGACAGGAGCTGACGGTGGTGTGCCCGGTCTGCAGAGAGCCCCTCGCTTACAACGTCAATCAGCTTTTATCGTCTCCCGCCCCGGAGCTGCCCGAGGTGAACCCAGCTACCATGAAACCCGCCCGGATCGGCTCTGAACGCACGGGTCGGAAATCTGACGTCCGCTTTTCTCTCTCAGCTTGATCAGGCGGCCATCGGCTCAGACTTTCAGAGGAAGTGGGCGGAGCTCCAGAAGCTTTTGGAGAAGCAGAGGTGTAACGGCGGCGTCATCGACCCTGAGGAGGAATCCAACCGCTTCCTGATCCACATCCAGGAGGTACGGAGTAATTGCATTTGCAAAATAATCGCACTTTAGAAAAACACTGCATTATATCTAACAAGTGTAACTAAATTTCTCCCTCCCGGACTCTAGGTGGCAGTAAAACACTTAAGCCGCTTTCCCACTGATAACCCCAGTTTTTTCAAAACCGGATTGACCCGTTAACAACACTTCTTCTGTAAATCATGTCACAGACTCTGCACACTGACAACATAGTTAAAGATTGACTCTCTGTGCCTTGAAACTGTCTCTCTCTCCAGTTCTTTTTCCTGAAAAGAGATCACTCGAGACAAACTCTTTTAATAACATTTAAAAAAATAATTGTATTAAATTTCCATGAGACATGACAACAGATTCTGATAGAAAGTGTAATCTTACTCAGATCAGAGAAGTTCCTTAGAGTTACAGAAGCACACTGCAAAAAAGCGAAATCTAGATGAGTAATTTTTTCTTAAAATAAGTACATTTTTCTTGGATTGAGGAGGTAAAAGACACGTTTTGCCAATGGAACAAGACAATTTACACCTAAAATAAGAAAACACAACTACATTGTCTTATTTTAAGTGCTTGTTATCTACTTATCTCATTTTAAGAGTAAAAATTCTCATTCCATTGGCAAATGATCTCATTTACCTTCTCAGATTAAGGATAAATACACTTAATTTAAGACATTTTTACTTATTTCTAGATCGTTTTTGCAGTGAGGGTTCCCGCGGGTCCTTAAAAAGTCTTAAAAGGTCTTGAATTCTTCAAAATAAAACTAAGGCCTTAATTGGTATTAAAATGTCTTAAATCAGTCTTTCGTAGGTCTTAATTTTTAAAACATAAATAGGATTATTTTTATTACGATTTATTTTTATAATCTAAATAAAATGACAATTTATTTTTTTTTTCATTTAAATAAAATAACGACTCGCCATTATTGGTTCCGTCCCGATAGCGGAACCAATAAAAGGGTTGTTGCTGCCGGGACATTTGAGAGATGCGCTATTTACTTTTTATCTGGAAAATATGAGCAAGTGTAAATGTAACCAAAATCCAGCCAAGAGTTTCCTCCATGGCTAAAACCAGGGAACATACATGAGGCTCAGTGGATTTTATGCAACAAGCGATTTAAGCTCAGAACGATGGGAATTAAGGCAGTGGAGTCACATGCGAAGCGCGAAACGCAAAGCGTCAAAATGGAGTTACCGAGAAACAGCCGGTATTTCTCAGTTTAGTTCCACCCTTGTCTCTGCAACGCCTCCACTTATAACCAAATCAAACATACTAAGAAAACCATACAAAGAAAAATAGCTGCAAAAAAGACTTAGCACTGGTTATGTTGGGGCTTTAAAATCGATTTGTTTTGTTCCCTGCTAAAACAAAGGTTGTGAATTCAGTTAAATAATTGTTCAAATATATCTGTCATTTGTGTGTTTTTAGCTTTCTTCCTGTATGGGAAGCTTTTCAAAATTTGAAACATTAGTGCAGTGGTTTATGTTAAAATAAACCTTTGGGTTAAGTTGTCGCAAGCAGGTTTTTCTTGTGTTTCTTGTGAATTTGGTCTTAAATTTTTATTTCAAGTGGCATTAAAAAGTCTTAAAAAGTAAATAGCTTAAGTTGCCTTATGCTGTAGGAACCCTGCTTTTGTACTGTAAAAGAAAGTGTTACCTTTGTTTTAAGGCAGTGACTGGAAAACACCTTATGATGTAACTTTCCTTCTCTGAACATGCAGGTAGAGCTGAGTTTCATGAAGTTTCTGATCACTGCTGTTTCCTGCAGGTCCCTCCTGTGGCCGAGATCGGGAACCCTGACGTCGATGGGGTAGTCGGGCCCCCAGTATCCTCTTCTGCGTATGCATCTGGCGTCCGAACAGAACATCCTGTCCCCGAACCTTCGCAGTTTAGAGGCCTCCCTGTTCAGCGGCGTCAGAACCAGGCGAGGGGACCGAGAAGAGGAGGAAGGCCCAAACCCCATCCTGGGCGAAGTGCCCCCATCACGGAGCAGCTGGGGCAACTCTCTCTGTCTCCACACTGCGCCGATCGATCAAAGACCATCAAAGTTCTGGAAGACTGTGGTCGACCCATGCAAAGCGGCCCAGAGTCCTTCCAGCCGAGGACGGGTCCGGAACCAGAGAAGCAGGTTTCCCCCAATCACCTGTCAGCTGCTGAAACTGAAGGCCCAAAAGATGGAGGTGGTAGGGGCCACCGAGGGAGAAGAAGGGGCCCCTACCGGCCCTCCTCTGGACCTCCACAGCAGCACTGGGACAGCCGACCCAGAAGTCGAGGAGGAGGGCCACGGCGGGGCAACTACAACAGGGGCCTCCAGCAGAAGGTGGTGGAGAGAGGAAGAGAGGAGGTGGTATGACAAAGGGCGCCAGGTGGGTGGAGGAGCACCCGGTGTGCCTCCACCATCAGGTCCGACCCTTGCCACAGAAATGACTCTCAGCGCCGTCAGTCACCCTCCCGCCGGCCGCCGCCATCCTGCCGCCTCAGAGGCGCCTTCATGCTCGCTCTGCCTCTGTCCCACTGGTTGCTGCTTTGTGATGTGATGAACTATAAATTAAAATTTCTCTGGATGTCAGAACCTTGTAGTCTCCCTCTGTGGTTCCACTTTGCTCCATTTATATTAAATTGTATCCATAAACTTTATAATTTACACACAATTTCAAGAATTAGATCCAGTGAAATAAATGGACCTCATTTCTGTTGCCTAAAAACTCGTAGTAAATGATGTTGTATTGATGTTATAACTTAGAAACCATGAATATTTATTACAATAGTTTTTAGCTATTGATTATTTATACGGCCCTTTGAATGGTTAATCTGTAATTGGGTCGGAGCAAATATGCAGTTTGGGTGAAGAAAATATCGACCTAAACCAGGTCCTCAGGAAGCGGGCAGATACCCCTGGAGAGCGGGAACCGGATCATCACTTCTAAGCTGAGGCGTCCCAGTCTTCTTAGATTTATTAGCGTTTTGTTTTAATTATGTGCAATAAAACATTTGGATAAAAACAGTCTGGTTTTCTAACAATAAATGCAAAATATTAGGCATTTGGAGGGATGTTAGATTGTGCCTTAAACAACTATATATTACACCTACATCTATTCATACCACTTAAATATGATAACATGGGACTGATCATTTGAAAAAAACAAACCAAATGCAAACCGTCAATGACGGCAAATATTTCAACTGATGATAATTTGTAATGTGACATAAACATGACTAAAAAGGACATCAGTGAGATTACCTGCTGTGCAGATTCTGTTCCTTTGCTGTTAAAGACTTTTATCTGTTGGTTTGGTTGTTAATCTGTGAGAAACTAAAATAACCTGAACAACATTGTTAAAGGAAAGTCCGCTCATATTCAGAATTCAAACTTCCAAAAGTATTGGAAATATGGAATTATTACATACTGTTCAATAAATAAGTGTTTTGAATTAAGAGTAGTTTTCATTTGAATGTGCTTTACTGGAGGCATCCATGTTTGTCGAAGAACACTACTGCCACCTACTGGTTTGTGACGGTGCGGTATCGGCTGTTGATCAAGTCCCAGTGCTGTATCTGGTGTTTGTCACAACGCGCTATTATCCAAGTCATCCTGAAAACATTCTTCTTCCAAATTTTGGCTACATATAAGTTTGATGACAAATCCTCCCTCTTCAAGTCAGTAGAGCTGGTAGAAATTAGGAAGGTCAAAAAAGAAAAGATGAAAGCTCAACGATCCAACAAAAAGAAAAACATTTTTTTTTTATCACAGCATGGAAGTAAGGCAATATCACTAGAACATAACATGAGCATAAATCTGTCTCTGCCTTTGAAATGTTCCCCCGTCCTCTTTAGAAGACGTTATTTAGCGTCATGCTTCTCTGTCTTAACTCTAATTTTAAAGGCTTCTTAAATTATTTAGAAACTCTGCTCTAAACATAACTTAAAAAACTTATATAAAAAAAAAAAAATTAGATTGTAAATCAGAGGTGGATGGGTTACATTGATTCATTTACATTTACTGGAATAGATTTTGACAAAAATGTAACTATGAAAGGAAAAGTACTGTCATATTCAGAATTCAAACTTCTGAAAGTACTTTAAATTTGGAAATTATTCCATACTGTTCAATAAATACGTGTTTTTATTTAAGAGTAATTTTCATTTGAATGTGCTTTACTGGAGGCATCCATGTTTGTCAAAGGACACTACTGCCACCTACTGGTTTGTGACGTCACGGTGCGGTATCGGCTGTTGATCAAGTCCCAGTGCTGTATCTGGTGTTTGTCACAACGCGCTATTATCCAAGTCATCTTGAAAACATTCTTCTTCCAAATGTTGGCTACATATTACGTTATGTGTTTTTTCTCTGGCTAGAAGTTCGATGGTGAATCGAGGATCCGGAATCAGAAAGGTGAAATAACAAATTTTTTCCCCACTTTTACCCGATGAATTCCAGCATCCAGCTGCCATGCACGTGGGCATTGTCAGTTTCACTATAGCTCTGGTGAATTTCAATGGTGAAGTCCTCTGGAAATCTTCAATAATTGTTGTTGATTGCAGATGTGTCTAGTAGTTCTCATTGATTTAGCTTGTAAAGCGGGGAGAATGGCGCTAGGCTTACCGCACCGTGACGTCACTGCTGGAAGATGGCAGGAGGGAGGGGTTACTAGATTTGGGCAAAAATGACCGCTCCCGGACTTATTATTTTTTTTACTGATTAACTCTAAATTCATTAAATCACCCCAAACGTGTTAGTTTTAGGTATAGATAATGATCCATTGGTTATCGCTTGCTGACTGGACCTTTCCTTCAAATGTTCTGGGATTATCAGTTCATCAGAGATCTGGCCTCACTATGGGAAAATCGAGCCACTAAGAGGGCTACCTGTACCAGAGGTGTGTCTTAACATGTTTTAGGTTAATGCCAACAGATCGATATTAATACAGCCCTATGCTCAAAACTAATCATTATTAAAAATCTGCATTTAGGTCCTTCAACTTCAATTTTATTTGAAATGTCTGGCCGGGTTGCTGTAATAAATTGCCCTTCATGAGATGAATAAAGTTTTCTCTTATGAACCCCATTTTATCTCGATGGGCATATTATTTTGATTTATGCAGAAGAGAATGCAATCCGTAAAATGCAATTAGAGAAAAATATAATTAGTAAAAATCAATCTGAAAATTCAAATTTGAAATTTTAAAATTGTAAAGGCAGTTTGTTTTCCTTTGAACAAAATTAAGCATGATAAAAATAATTAGAAAAGTTATTCCAAAACCTAACTAAGAAGTTTTTTAAGTTACATTTTATTGCAGCAACTTCAGTGAACAAAAAAAGCAGCTGAAAGGCTGAGATCGGACTGTTTCTTTTCTGATGCGCTCGTTCAAAAAAAGGAATCCGCTGAAAACAATATGTTGCTGATGTGAACATTATTCACATCAAAGGTATAAACAACGTATCCAAAATATAACTTGTCAAATGTAGATTACGGCGATTTGTTTGGTGGTCAACATAAAAAAACAGCGGCCCATTCACCCACTCTCTACCAGTGACACTCCCACAGGCTAGTAATATGTCCAATTACAAAACTCCTCCCATATCTAATTGATCCCCTACAAACAAACAACCAAACCAAAAAATATAAACAAAACTATAACGGCTATAAAGTCAAACAAACATCAAATCATCTTTTCATTTATGGCTCCTACACATTTCTTGATTGAATTCTTTTCAAATCTCTATTTAACAAAGCATGTCTTTGTATGCAACAGTAAATTCCAATATTTAAATTTATATCACAGTCTACGATTAAATTTGTCACTGATATTCTGGTTTGAAGGGATTGAATGTGTTTCGCTATCAAAGCAAATATATCTAAAATGTTTGATTAGAGTTTTATAAACAAGACAAAATAATTTTCCTAACCGTTCAAGCATCTTTTGTGAGCTCACTCATCCTCCCTGTTACACAGCTTTTCTCTGGACTACCAGAGATGGCAAAAGTACTCACGTTTCGTACTTGAGTAAAAGTACAGATACTTGTGTTAAAAAATACTCTGGTAAAAGTGGAAGTACTGATTAAACTTCTTTACTCAAATAAAAGTAACAAAGTACAAGCTTGTAAATTTACTTAAAGTATAAAAGTAAAAGTAGAAACCACTTTTTTCATGCCGTTGCCTACATTTTAAATGGATGTCTGCCAATAGGACTAGATCTCTGTTGTGTTCATTTTCAATCATCTCGTCGTCCATACTACTATGCTAACGCCACCGCCACCAAGCTGCAATGATTTGCCGCGAATGAATACCGCCGAGTCTGTCGATTCATCTTGTAGTGGTGCGTCAAATGCAACGTAGATTCCCATCCAATTAGATTGAATTTGGTATTGATGACATGAAAAATAATAACGGTAACTCCATTGAAATGATTCAAAACTAAAGTAACGAGCCACATTTTTTAAAATGTAAGGAGTAGAAAGCACAGATATTTGTGTAAAAATGTAAGGAGTAGAAGTAAAAAGTCGCAATAAAAGTAAGTAGTAAAGTAAAGTAAAAATATCAGAAAAATCTACTTGAGTACAGTAACAAAGTATTTGTACTCCTTACTTCCCATCTCTGTGGACTACAGCTTCTGTCCATAATCCAAAAGCATGACTAGTAAGGTGGTCCCCATAAGACGTACTCTCGATTCCTCTGAGTGCTCCTTGCCATGATTTTACTAAAGTTCAGACCCAAATGCAGAAAACCAAACAGGGAGACCAGGGGAAAAGGTTTAACAGGTTTTATTGAAGAGATGATGCAGAGAGAAGTGTTGCTCTGAACACTGATCAACCGGAACTGAAAAGTGAGGGGAAGGCACAGCGATTAGTTCAGGTTCTGTGGGAAAATAGATTTGTGAACTTGGAAAAGAGGATTTGGTTGCTAAATCACGTTTCCAGAGAAGTTGTTGAATCTTTGACCACTGTCTGTGTGCTGTTGTTCCAGTGTTTGTCTGATTCGGTGGAGGGCGGAACAGGGTTTACCCAGAAAGCGGTTGTTTGTAGGTGAACGGAGAAACTGACTGCCACTCAGATTTCCTGCGGTACTTGAACGGGTCGTAATGGAGATGATCCTTCCAGGGAGAGAAGGTCCAAAAAATCCTGTTCGCAGGATGACTTCCTGCCGAGAGGCAAAAGACAAACAATGTTAAAACTCAGCAAAACTCATTTTGGCTAGAGTACCCAAAACTGGCAAACACTCTGGCGTCGAGGTAGTGGCAGTCAGCAGCTTAAGAACACACTTTTAAGGAGGAAACCATCAGCAGGTGTGTGAGGAGGCGGACCAGAACCAGGCACCTCCTGGTGGAGGAAGGGAGACAAACACAGAACACAAACACACAGACAGGAGTCCTGACACTCCTCAAGTAGTTCTTACAGAAAATACACTGATACGCTCACTCTTTAAAGCAATTCATAGTTATAACAAAATACTCTTAAAGGGACGACTCTCAGGCAGATTTTGAAATGGCAGACATTCAAAATGATCCCAGCATAAGGACCACCCACCCAATTAGGCGTCTGCTTACTCATATCTGTCTTTGGAGCAACTGAAGAAAAAGACATGAGAAATTATAAAGGACATACAAAAAAGGAAATGCTGGTGTGGTCAAAAGAACAGCGACGGAAAATCTAGTAAGACACGAAGATTTCCAAAACTGTTAACCTAAAAAGAAGCTAATAAGGCAAAGTAGAGTCCCACTTAAATTAAAAGACATGATTGATCTAATCTGGACTAGTGCAGCGAATGAAGCCTTAGGACTGGGGTACAACATAAAAAAGTTAATGGACTGCCATTTTCCAGGGTTTAGGCAAGACAAGACAGAGCCCAGTCATATAGAGATTGGACAGGAGCAATACTGGCTGCCCTCTCTGTCTCTTGATGGATCTCTCTGCCTGTGAGAAGAGATTGGCATCATTTTAAAAGTAACACAGTCAACAGCATGGTGTTCAGGAATAGCTGTCTTCTCAAAACCTGAAAAAAGCCACCTTCATTACCTCCTTTGGGAGATATCAATTCAACTGACTCCCTTTTGGCAAAACATCAGCATTGGAACATTTTCAGAGGAGGATGTCTCAGATGCTGGAGGACTTTGAAGGAATGATCTGTCATGCAGATGATATTCTAGTATATAACAGAAACAAACAAGAGCAAGCCCTAAGACTGCACCATATGTTGAAGAGGGAAACCTTTGTTCCAACTGAAAAATGTGAATTTGAAAAGAAAGTCAAGTTTATGGCAAAGGTTTGTAAGAAATGTATCAGAGCTTAACCAAAATAAAGTTAGGTCAATCTAAAAACTGCCACAACCTACCTCTGCGGATAATGTGAGAATCTCTATGGCCATAGCCAATTATGATTGCTCAAAATAAAGACTATTGTGCACCTAACAGTGAGCTACTTCCTTGGGAGGCTATATCCATTCTAAAGCCAGCTACTTATCTGATTAATGATAGGCAGGGACTGGTAACTGAGCGCCCAGTACTGGCAAACGAGATGGAGAGTACTCACTGGCTGTTGAACCAATGCCAAATGGTATCAGGACTGCCCTTAGAGAAAAATAGGCAGATGACTCATGGCAACAAGTCACACACATTTTAGGAAAACTAACTAGCATCGAGAAGAGCTTTGGTTGGCCGCAGAAAAGTCAGCTTGACCTTAAAAATAATCCGTTGTGGTCAGACAGATCTGAATTTCCCTTCATGAAAAAAAGGAAGACTTGTCAATCTATTACTGCTAAGAGCAGAAATTTTACAGCACTCACATAATCATCAAGTAAACTGCAAAATGCCAGGCAAGGAGTAGGTTAGATGGTGGAGTGCGAAACATGCCAAAAACACATAGTACAAAAAAAGAAACCACTTTTGCAAATTTAAATCTCAGATCGCCTGTGGCAATCAAAGAAACATTATATTTTTTAAGATACATTGAGATGGAGATGCTCAAATACATCCTGCTTGTCATGATCTGGCCTGTTTGCTCTTCCTCAATTAGTAATTCGTTTTACCTGTCGTTTTCCCTCCCTGCCTCAATTATAATTTATTCCTCTCACCTGTTTCCTCCTGGCTATCTTCAGTTCAGCCTGAGCATTACTTGTCTTTCTGTTAGTCTGTCCATTCAGTTTTAGCCTTGGTTCATGTTCTGGATCCTGGCAGCCAGTGGAGAGAGGGTTTTTGTGTTTGTCTCGTCTCCTGATCGTCCACTGTTCCTCCCCTGCGGAGTCCTCTGGGTTTGTGGCTCCATATGTGGGGAGGTTCAGTTTTTATCTCAGTAAGCCTGGCTCAAGGGAGGAGACCAGTTTAAAGGTCCTGCATCAAGTTCTGGTTCCACGTCCTGTCTCGGCTACCCTTTTCCACTGAGCCTGCTCAGCTGCACCTGATCCTGTCTGCTCCTGTGTGTGACCACCTGGTCATGCTTCTGGTCCCTGTCAGACTCTGAACCCTCCTGGGAGCCTGTGGATGCCTGGAAGTCTGGATCCTGCCTCCTTTTTCTGTTCCTGCCTGATCTGGATCCTGCCTGTTCTGTCTGTTCCTGTCTGTTCTGGATCCCTGACCAGGATCAGCTTCCAGCATGACCTCTGGGACTGCAGCTCTTGGGGACATTCTTGGACTGGACTGTTAAACCAGGTAAGTGGCCAACTCAGTTAATCATCTTCTGTCAGATGATTGTGGTCACTTACCTGTGTTTCTCCTGCAGAGTGTCTGTGATTGGGCGATGCCCCGCTCCCCATCCTGCAGTGTCCGCGAGCCACAGATCCACTTTAGTTTTTGTTTTATTTAATAAACTTTTTGAACTTTCCTATTGACTGTCTCTCCTTGAATACTGGGTCCATCTGTCCTTGGTTCATGACACTGCTAGAGTTACAAAGGCATTTGTAATGTGGTTAAAGAGGTTGTGGCAAGGCAAGGAGGGTGTGTCATAGGTGAGTATAAAGGATTTACAAAGCTATGCTTAATAGCAAGTGTGTTTCCATAATTTCCTTCTTTCTTCTCCAGAACATTGCAAAAATAGAAATATCCTGTCCAGGGGTGATGCTGTCAAACTAACCTATGCATTTGTTACTTCAAGGCTGGACTATTGTAATTCTTTACTATCAGGAAGTCCACAAACTGTAGTTAAAAGCCTTCAGCTGATCCAAAATGCTGCAGCCAGAGTTCTGATGAAAATTAAAAAGAGAGATCATATCTCTCCTGTCGCAACAACTATTGAGCATTTACATGCACAAGTGCACTTTCACAAACAACTACAGGTGCTTGGCTCCAGGTACTTAAGAGATTAACTTCCATACACAAAGCCCATTTTCTTTTCCTGAGCTACCACAGTATACATGTCAGATTAAACTATAACACTTATAATTTAGCGACAGTATCAAGGTGTTGCTTTATTGTATCTCTTATACCATGCCCGTTGGTTGTAATGTTCTTTTACATCACTTTGCAGGTGATGAAGTAGACTGAAGATGTTTTATCGTTATCTCCCTTTTATCTCCTTTTTCTTTCATCTTTTCTCCTTTTTTCAGTTTTTTCTTTCCTGTTCTACTTACATTGCAGTGTCCATATAACCTGTAATACTCCCTGCATGAATTATAATAAAGCTATTTATATGCATAAATTAAGTGGAACACTTTGGCGATAGCCGTACTGCTCCACTTGTGAAAGCAAATCCTGTTGGGCTCTTTTTGGCATCAAGACAATTATTCCCATTGCCATCATCGCCAGACAGGACGCTGTTAAAAAAAAATATATATATAATAATAATTCCTTCAACGCTGAAGGAACAGTCTGGCATTAGGTCTAAATTTGAGAGGAATTAACTGAGTCTTGAACCATTATCCAAGGAGACAACTGAAAGGTGTCCTTATACTGACAGTAGAGGGCCATAACGTGGCTGGACTGCACTGGATTAGAGAGCCAACAGATGAGGTTTTCTTAAGTACCAGAACCAACAGCACTGGTGCCCCCCCTAGGGATGGGTTTTCTACCCAATCCTTCTGTACGCACATTCAGTAGACCTGTCTGTGAAAACCCTAAAGTTTGCAGGTACACCCCACTGTTATACTGATAATAAAAAGTCAATGTTTTTACATCCCAACCCCAAAATGTTGAAATGTAAGCATGCCCCCCTCCAGCCACATTATATGACGCAAATTAAAAGCAGATCATGTCAGACTGGAATGATTAAAAGTTTTCATGCCGGTAACTGATAAGCATGTGGCTTCCTGTGTGTGTTTGTGCGTGCGCTGCTGTGCGTGTGTGTGTGTGAGGACACACTACCTGACCTCTCATGTTTCAGTCAGAGAAGCAAAGCTGAAGACGGCAGACGGACTCAGAGAGAGGAAGACGGGCTGGAAAACAGACTGATAGATAGCCACCCTGCCGGGAGTCAGGTGTTTATTGGGATTATAGTGGAATAAACCAAAGAAGGTAAGCTTGACTCAAGTGTTTGTAATCCTGGATTTCAGATGGCGCCGAGGTGTGAAATGAAACCTGTGTGTGTGCTGGAGCATGGAGAGCTGAGATTACACAGTGGGGTCAAACCTTGATCTGTTGGATGGGTTTTCGATGATTGTGGTTTCTAAAAACAGCTTCTCAACCTCTCCAAAGGGCACTTTCATCTGGAAAACCTTTCTACTGATCGAGATCTTTATGCTCGCAAGCCTTCCTTTGTCTAATACTTTTTTTTTACATCTTCTTAAAACTGAAGACTTAAAGCATCCCTGGAGGTTATGATTTTCTGTAAATCCAGGAAGAACCAGTTCTGGTTAAACTGTTCTACTGATGAAAAAAAGAAAAATGAGAACTAGACTCCAGTCTGTGGAAGATGCTGTGATATATTTGCCTAGATGTGGAAAATACAAACAAATTAACTGTAAGGTTAATGAAAAGAAAACTGCAACACAAACTAACTAGAAGGAATTTCTCTTTCAGCAAACTTAAGCTAAAGATCTAAAGGAGAAAAAAACAAAGAGAATTGCAGAAATGTCTTTTTTTTTTTTCAACCATATTGTTTCCAAAAAAACAAAATAAACCAGAATGGATTTTAAAGTCCGTGGGAAATGTCTGACCTTCCAAATTGGAGAACAGGTTTCACAGAAACTTTTGCCTTATTTGCTTTTTTAAACTAAAGATTTGTTACATTTTCTTTAATAAACTAAAGAAAATTACAATTTTTCAACCAGGAAAGTTAAAATCCTCTTGTACTTCTGTTTCAATCTTTGCAAAGACGACAGTTTGATATTTACTGAGGTGGTCTTTGTTTAAAAGTGTTTCAGAGCCTTAACTTTAAAGAGCAGGATGTTCACCAGTTAGGCCTGCTGGGAACACTGGGTGGAACTGAAAATGGTTGGTTTGAAGAAAAGGAAAGATGTTAATACGTTTCATCCATGAAGTGCAGGTTTTTCTTCCGTTCTTTTAATGCTTACTGATGAGAGCGACCGTTGGGATCCAACCAGCAGCTCTGAAGCGGAGGGCAGAGTCCGATGCTTCTGGTGCCGACACGTGAACCAACATCAGCAGGATGATCTCGTGACAGTGAATTCAAGACTGCAGCAGAGATCTAGGCTCAGTTAACATTACTGTGCCACATTATCCATCACTAAATAGGACTCAGACTTTTAATAGTTTAAGGAGCAGCTTAATGATGAGCTTCAGGTTCAGTTTTATGCAACATGGTCAAGTCTTAGGTTAGAGTTTAGCATAAACTAGCAGACGGTATTTATAGGCCAGCCGTCTGCGTTCAACCAACCGATCAGAGATCAGATATTAAAAACTGCCACCAACAACTGCTGGGGTTTAAATTAGCTCAGAGAGGCAGTGGTCAGGCTAACCGCTAACTGAACAGGGTCACACTGAAAGGTTAACCATCTGCCAGAGGAAACGGCATTTAGCCAGTCAGATTAGCACGGCAGGCTTTACATTTGCACGGTATGTAAGCCTGAAAATGAGCACGCTGGTTCCTCCACAGGAAGGTTTTAATCTGGACGAGTTATCGCGCAGGTCCAGTTGCTGAAGCAGTGGGTGTCGCAGCTGCAGCTCTGCACAGCATCTGGCAGCATCACACAGGTGAGCACGGATGACAGGAAGAGGAGGACAGCAGGTGTTTATCATGTCGCCATGGTTGCTTCAGGCCACACAGTCCAAGAATGGTATTTAAATCCATATTAAATGTCAACTCAAGATGCATTACAAAAGAAAAGGATTTAAACTTAGTTTATATAATTAATAAGAAGGATTGGGTATACAAAATAACCTTAAACGGGTAAAAGAATGATTATATAGGCTATTCAGTGCTGGTCCTTAACGTCTCTGAATAGGGTGTATAACACTGGTTGGGCTGAAAATTGCATATTTGCTGTTCTAGTCTGGTTATAAGCCTCAGAATAAAATGGCAGGTTTTCACAATCTTTAACACAATCGGGGACAAGCAAGAAACAGATTTATTGTAGTTTACTTCTGCCATCTTTCACGACTCAATGTCCTCATTTGATGAGGTAATAAATCAGGATGAAAGAAAAAGCTGGTGAGATAAACTGTTGTTTAATGTTTTTTAACCTTTCCAGTAAGCCAACAAATCACCTGGATCTGCAGCACTAAAACACTGAACCAGAGTGCAAGATTAAAAACATATGTCATGCATTGGATTCACTTATCAACATGAAGATGTATTCTTTCAAATCAACGAAATTCCAACATAAAGTACTCATTTAAAGGACCACTTGGTCTATTTTATGTAACACTATCAACGACAATGAGCCCAAAGACAAACTGAGGCAGAAACAGACAAGAACCTTGATCAAAACTGCGCTAAACCCACATGCAGAACAGTGAGCCGTTTCTTTGGGATTATTTTTCTACCAATTTGATCAGGAAGTAATGAAATGATGAAAATGTTTCACATCCAGAAATTTCTGCATGTTTCAGCACACAATCCAGGACGGAATCGTGTCTCAGTTATGTGTACACTACGCAAACAGGCAGATATTCAGCAGGAGTCAGAAGACAGGTCAGACAAACTGTTTAGAATGGGTATAAGCAGGCTCGGAGGTCGAGAGGCAGAACAGGGCAGGGTCAGGTTATCAGAATACAGGAACGCAAGAATAATTCTCACCAATGGTTCGAAAATAAATTGGCATTGATGACTGGTCTGAGGGCTAGTTAAATCAAGACTAATGCAGGTGGATCATATGAGTGGGTAATAAGAACTGGGCGGAGCAAAGCAGGTGTGTGAAATGAGTAATCAGACCAGACATCAGTGTAAAAATCATGACACCCACATGTATTTCTCATTGCTGGTGGTGGTGACAAGAACCTTCATCATAAGCTAGAAGACAAGTGACTGAGAACAAGGTTTGCTCTTATTGCTCTGTTAAAAGAGTCATAACTGGTGTTTTTACACATGCAGTCCTTCTAAAACGGTCTTCAGATTCGTGTTTATTCACTTTTAGGAAAAGACAAATTAGATAAAACTCATTCAGACACCAGAATTTGAATTGTTTGTATGCGTGTTATGGTGGATGTAGGGTTAGCAACATCACAGTTAGCCATGGTTTGTTTGCATTTGTTTCCGGGTCTGTTACACCATAGGTAGAAAGTTGCTACCTGCCTGCAGGTGACTCCCTGCTGGTTGGAATAGAGGCGGGACTGTTGCTCACAAGCCAAGCTAATGTTCGCAACCTTCAAGAATGATGTGAATCCAGAAGGAGGATGAATATTGCGCCTTTGCTGTTTTTTTAATCTGTGATTTAAACATAAACGCCAAAAACCAAACCCCCCCAAACACCAGACGTCATTTAGAAGTAGGTTTTAGGCTTAATCTGGTCGGTCTGTCATAGTCTCGATTTTATTCCAGAAATAGTTCTTACAAATTCGGCTGTTTGGTTGGGGTGATTTTGACCCACTTTAGCACAATAATAGACTTAGAAAACTGGGTTTTCGTTTTTTGAATGATCTAAAAACTACGGCTTTTCACCTTTGACTTTTCAACCAAATGTAGACGTCGTTTAGAAATCATGTCGTCTTTTCAATGTCTTTTCTAACAATTTTTGCACAGTGGGATCTTCTTCAACATTCCAAACTTGCAGCAGGTTTTACCTAAAGACCAACACACGTTTAAAATGACACTGTCAGATTTCCTGCTGATGATTCCTTCAAAGTAAAGGGATCATATTAATAATATTGGTTGAAAACAAAACGTCAAGTTTAGGTTATTGTTGTATTTTGTATTAAACATACATCTTCCCTGTGTTCAAATGATGAACCTAACCCTTGCAGGTTGCTTGTTAGCTTCTCATTTCTGAGCCTGAACTCTGAACAGTTCTAATTCTTTTGGATAATTTGAAGGTCAGATAAAAACAGAAAAAAAACTTCTGTGTCTGATTTTAGTTGAGTTTGTAAATTTAGATTTTTGTCACTCAAATGTCCCTATTGATCTGTAGTTTCCAGTAATTTTATATAGTTTTCAAGTGTTTTGCTTCCAAAGCTAAACTAAACTGGGGTCCCTTTGAAACACATGTGATTGCAGCACATATGCTTTAGGAGTTAGTAGTTTCTTGGCATCTGAAATGCAATGCAATCCCTTGTGCGAGTCTCTGCGTTACTGCGTGTGTGTTTGTGTCCCTGTTTGGCAGCAGCACTGCACCGCGGCTCTTTTTTGTCCGTAGAGATTTCCGAAGGAAACCGGAGAAACAGAAGTGGACTGTCAGAGAGTTTGTCTCTCACAACGACTCAATTAGAGGCAAACACAGCAAAATCCAACACCAGCATGTAAGGCCGACAGTCCTCCTGAGAATACAAGCCTGTCTCCCTTAAACATGCATCTGCTGCGGGGCAATGCAGCTGTTTGACACACGTGGTGTTGGATCAGTTCGGCATAAGGCACAAATACTTAGAATGTTGTTTAGTATGTGTCAGCAGAAGATGGCAGCCATTCGGCTTGAACAGAAGGAGCTGTCTGTGGTTTTATCCTGACCTCATCGACCTTAAGGTCAAAGTCTTGTAGGGAAACACTGATCAGATCAGTGTCTCTGATCTACAGGTCGGTGTGATTAATGATAAATAATGAGCTTTTCATTGTAGTCAGGGTAATCTATTATCAGTAGAGCTGGTAGAAATTGGGAAGGTCAAAGAGGAAAAGATGAAAACTCAACAATCCAGCAAAAAAAAAACAAAAAAAAAACAAATTTTTATTATCACAGCATGGAAGGCAATATAGATAGAATATAACAACAAAAATCTGCCTCTGCCTCTGAAATGTTCCCCCGTCCTCTTTAGTTATTTAGTGTCATAATGCTTCTCTGTCTTAACTCTATTTTCAAAGGCTCCTTAAATTATTTAGAAAATCTGCTCTAAACATAACTTACTGGAATAGATTTTGACAAAAATGTACCTATAAAAGGAAAAGTCCAGTCATATTCAGAATAAAAACTTCTGAAAGTACTTTAAATTAGGAATTTATAACATACTGTTCAATAAATGATAAGTGTTTTTAATTCAGAGTAATTTTCATTTGAATGTGCTTTACTGGAGACATCCATGTTTGTCATAGAACACTACTGCCACCTACTGGTTTGTGACGTCACGGTGTGGTATCGGCTGTTGATGAAGTCCCAGTGCTGTATCTGGTGTTTGTCACAACGCGCTATTATCCAAGTCATCTTGAAAACATTCTTCTTCCAAATGTTGGCTAGAAGTTCTCTGGCCAGAAGTTCGATGGCAAATTCTCCCTCTTCAAGTTGGCGATCCAACGACCAACCCGTCCGTAGAGGATCATAGAAAAGGTGAAATGCACGTGGTCATTGTCAGTTTCACTATAGCTCTGGTGAATTTAAATGGTGAAGTCCTCTGGAAATCTTCAATAATTGTTGTTGATTGCAGATGTGTCTAGTAGTTCCCATTGATTTTGCTTGTAAAGCGGGGAGAATGGCGCTAGGCTTACCGCACCGTCACTGCCTGAAGATGGCAGGAGTGAGGTGTTACTATATTTGGGCAAAAATTGTCATGATGGGTTATGGAGGCAAGCCCAAGATGCAGAACACACACGGAGGAGGCAGGGAAAAAGTTCAAATGTTTATTAAAGGTTCTGAACACGAGAGAATAAACAGTTCTGAGAATGTTTCACTGAAGTCTTGACTGGGACCAGAGACTGTTGGTTAGAGTTCATGAGAAGCTAAGCACCTAGCTTCAGGCTTAGCATGGCAGACCTTGATTTGAGCTTCCAGCTCACTGCAGAGAACAACAGGAAATATCCACATAGGAACCTTCATGTAAACTCCACATAGAGGTCTTCAGGTTAAATCCACATAGGAATCTTCAGGTTGGCTCACCAGGGCAGATAGCAGGTTAAGCTCACCTAGAGCTTCAGACTAGAGGCAGGTTTCCTGTGATGCAGCTCTCCCAGAGCTTCAGGCCAGAGACAGGGTTCCAGTGAGGCAGTTCTCCCAGAGTTTGGCTCACGAGGGTAGGCTAGGAAGGTTAAGCTCATCCAGAGCTTCACGAAGAGACAGGAGGTTAAGCTCATCCAGAGCTTCACGAAGAGACAGGAGGTTTAAGCTCATCCAGAGCTTCACGAAGAGACAGGTTTTCCTGTGAGGCACAGACAAAGGAGAGATTAGAATCTGTTTCTCACACTAGAGATAACTAAGATTCTTCCAGTAACAGAGGCTCAGGTTGCTAACCAACTAAGATCAACACTGCGGCATGGAAGCAAGGTCTGGCAGGAGCTTATAAAGGGAAGGTCTCCTAATGAGTAGATGGAAATCAGGTGTGCAGGAAGGTTCCAGCCCTAGGAGACCCATGGCGCACTCTGCTGGAGACAGGGGGTAATCTCCAGATCCCAACAGTAACTCCAGTCCTAAAAGAAAACAACAAAGAGCAGAAGAGGATCCTCGGCGCCGTCTGATGGGCAAGCCTGAGGATCCTAACAAAAATGGCCGCTCCCAGACTCACTGATCGCAGTGAAATTTTTTTTATTTTTTTTTAATGATTAACGCTAAATTCATTAAATCACCACCAGATTTTTACTTTTATTCATGTAACAATATCACAAAGTATCGCCACTCTTAAGTAAAATATTTGGCTGATCTACAGGGGTGTAAGAAATATTCTTTTTTGTCAAATATCACAATATTTAACTAGACAAATTTTGATTGAGTCAAAACACCAATTTATTTTGCATTCTATGGAGATATATTTGTTTCAATCTTAGTGAAATAAAATACTTTTTTAAAGGGTTTTGAGAGTAAGTTAAAATGTTTCTAAGCTTTTTTCCAGTTTTGTTATCCCCACTTTTTTCTAAATATTTTTCAGATTATCATAGGGAGACTGAGTTCACTATATTGCATTTTGTTTAAATCCCGTTAACAGATCTTGCCCTCTACACTTCTGGATGTTCAGCACGCAGAACAATAGAAAAGCTGTGGCTAAAGTCCAAGCAGAGCAGATGGATTTGTAAGGATGAGGTCTCCTTTAAAAAAGTGAAAAAAATAAATAAAAGTATATATGAAAAATTATTTTAAAGAATTACATTTAGGAATCTGAAAAAATAACTTCCTGTAAAAATATTGGTTTAAAACACATGAATGAATCTAAAAAAACTCTGTTTTGATTAAGAACTTTTTAAAAGTTATTTTCGATTCAAATTTTCTATTTTGAAACAATTTTTTCAATAATATTGGAGCACATTTCTCTCCATATTTAGCCACCTCTGTTATAAAACTATCTGAAACAAAAACATTTTTTTAAGTCTTACAGATAATTTGAAGTTAACATTTTGGGACAGATGTACTGATGGAAGAGCCACTTTAGGATGAGTTTACCCTTAGTTTTGGACAGAGGAGGGAACCAAAATGCCTCCCAGCACTCCCAGACTTTTCCAGTCTGTCCTACAGACTCGTCTCTTCATGCAGATCTTTAACCAACCTCTTCTCCATTTCCTCACACCTTGGCATCATGGTTCATGATCCACGACACGCCTGGAGGATCCACACAACCATCCTGCTTTATAGTTACTCTCACTTGCACAAAACGATGTGATGGGATTCTGGTTTCAGGCTCTCCAGTTGCTTTCAATAGAAACCAACATTGAGCATCAGCAGCATTGGAGCGGTGCAGGAAACTGCAGCTGAAGTTACAGTCGTCTGGAGGCTCTGGTGTCGCCTTCTGTGAGAAAACCAGATGGAGAAGGATTAGAGATAGCTTTGCCATTAGATCCTTTTTAGAAGTAATGACTATTACACAGATGAACAACATCTTGTCAGATATTCTAATGGTTCAATCAGTGCATCTGTTTTTTCATCATCATGGTGGAAACAAGGTCATTAGACAGTCTGAACCTGTTAGACCGTCTGAGGGCAGACGTGTCACTAACAGGAGAGCATCTACAGAGGTGTCATCTACTAGCTGTATGGTTTACAGTCCGCTCTCTGGAGATGCATTCATTATTATTGACTGAAAAGGATGCGGGAACACAGCCTTGTGGTACTCCAGAGCCAATTCTTTGGTGTCAAATGTGTGCTTGATGTATTTTAGAGATGAAGTAAGTGATCCAAAAGGGTCCCCTGTTCAGAAACACTGTCCTACTTCCCCATTTCTAGTGTTCGGATGAACACTAACAGATAACGGATGAAGTGTTATAGCTCCGAGTGCTGATGAAGATTCTCAGTCTTCCAGGTCATAGTCGTTCCAAAAAAGTTAAAAACAATCCACTGGACTTTGTTTCAAATTTTGAAGACGTTTCGCTTCCCATCCAGGAAGCTTTTTCAATTCAAAATGACAGAAATTGCATTAAGTTTAAGGCTTTTTAGAGTGGACGAAACAAAGCCTTGTTCTGGCTTAGATACATGCAAATTGAACCTGATGAGCGGCTCCGCCCCTTTGGGGGGTCATTTGGTTTCTTTGTCAGCCTGTAATACCCGAAACCTGTCTATAATTATATAATATATAGTTACATTTTTCAATTTTATTGTCATTACACTGTCACACGAACAGAGCTACGAAATGAATGCTCTGCATTTAACCCATCCCCTTGGGGAGCAGTGGGCTGTCATTGTGCGGTGCCCGGGGAGCACTGTGGGGTTAAGGGTCTTGCTCAGGGACCCAGAGTGGCAGTCTGTGGGAGTGGGGGATCGAACTCACGATCTCAGGATTCAAAGCCCTATGCCCTAACTACTAGGCCGCCGCCCCCCTGTGTCTCTGAAAGGGGGGTGTTAAAGGGAATTATTGGCCTGGCTGAAGAGGCGAGGTGCTTTGGTTCCCTGTAATGGGTTGGGACTCAGATTTCAGCTCCTTTCCGCTATCATCACGATCCCCACCCCACAAAACGAGGCTTCGATTTGGTCCACTCTATAAAGTCTTGAAATCCACACTATTTTCCAGTGGATTGTTTTTTTTACTTTTTTGGAAAGTTGCAGCTCCAAGAATCTGGGTTTGAATCCCACCCTGGAGTCTTTTCCTGCCTGGTGTTTGCATCTCCCTCCTATGCATATCTCGGTTTTCTTTGGTCACCGTGTGGGTGCATGTTTATTTACCCTGTGTGTCTGAGTGAAGGACAGGTGAGCTGAGACTGTTGGACCTCAACAACCATTGGGTTTCAGTTCAATTTGTGTTAAACAGTTTGATATACGTTAGAAGTTGCTGTAGGAGCTCAGGGCTGGACTGTGAAGCAGCTTAATGAGCAGACTTCATGAACAGCCGGCTAATTTCTTCTCTCGATGTATCACCATGGAAAAGAGAAAGCACCATAAGGCTACCAATCAAAACTGGATAAGAAAAAGAAATGTGTGTGTCAGGATTCCTGTCTGTGTGCTTGTGTTTCTGTGTTTGTCTCCCTTCCTCCACCGGGAGGCGCCTGGTTCTGGTCCGCCTCCTCACACACCTGCAGAAGATTACCTCATTAACATAGCGCTCTTAAGCTGCTGACTGCCACTACCTCGACACCAGAGTGTTTGCCAGTTTGGGGAAGTCATCCTGCAAGCTGGATGTTTCGGACCTTCTCTCCCTGTAAGGATCATCTGAGCTTCAAACTGAGCTAAGGATTTAAACTGGAGGTTTGAATCTACTTTTCCCCAAGAGATCGTTTGAGCTGCACACTGAGCAAGGGATTCATCTCCTCTACGACCCGTTCAAGTACCGCAGGAAATCTGAGTGGCAGTCAGCTTCTCCGTTCACCTACAAACAACCGCATTCTGGGTAAACCCTGTTTCCGCCCTCCACCGAATCAGACAAACACTGGAACTAAAGCATACAGACTGGAGTCAAAGATTCAACAACTTCTCTGGAAATTTCCGGTTGAGCAGTGTTCAGAGCAACACTGGATTCTTCACAATCTCCTAATAAACCTGTTAAACCTTTTCCCTGGTCTCCCTGTTTGGTCTTCTGCATTTGGGTCTGATCTTTAGTTAAACCATGACAGTGTGGAGTTTAACTTCCGGGGCATCTGCACAACAACCATCCAAGTTTTTTTTTTTTTTTTTTTCAACTGTTAGTGGGAATTGGAAAGGTTTCTGGGGTTAAACAGCGCCTCCTTTCTGCAGGAGGACTTTGATGGTCCATCATTCATGTCCTGCTCAAATTCAGCAGCTGACTTTAGCGTGAAAATCCAACTGCAAGGCCGGAAATACCGTACGTTTCTGACCCCGTCCAGAAGCATTCTGCAGTCTACAGTTACACATGCTCACATGCACGAGAGTGTGGCTCCATTAGAAACGGGAAGACTTTTCTCTATCAGTGTGAAGCAACATCCCAGTGAGCTGGAACAGCACGCTGATAACAGCCCAGGGAGCATGTCAGCGTTATCAGTATGTTCCCCTTAGAGCGATGAGTGCGGTTTTCCTTAAGCACTCACGTGTCGACAGACAGAGAAAAGCTTCTGGGCTTTCTTTTCAGGGGGCGGAAACCCTCTCAGATTGTTTCCTCTAAGTGAATGGAAACCACAGGGGTGACTTCATGCCTCTGCTGATGTTTCTGACATCATTGATGACAACCAAGATCATTTCAGAGCCTTTTTACTAAAGGAAAACATGAACCAGTGGTTAGAGACCAAACACTTGGAGTAAGTGTTAGGACCAACTAGAGCCTCTAAACTGTGTCAGTGATCCTGCTAAGTCCTCAGCAACAGCTGTCCTTACAGGCCTGAAGGCTGATCACAGATAAACCGATGCTGTTTTAGACCAGGGGTTCCCAAACATTTTAGCCTGTGACCTTAAAATGTAATTAAATATGATATAATGATATACTCATTCTAATAATAAATGTTGATATCTAATTAAATTCATTTTTAAGTATTTAAATGTTATTTAATGATATTTTTTTAGATGATTTTATGGCGCATTTAATTATTTTGTTTTTCATTTGACAATTTATTGCATATTGTGGGGGGTGGGTGGTGTTGGTGGCCTAGTGGGTTAGAGCAATGAGCAGTTCGAGCCTCGACTCTGGGTTCCTTAGCAAGACCCTTAACCCCATGCTGCTCCCCAGGTGCCGCACAATGGCAGCCCACTGCTCCCCGGGGGCATGGGTCAAAATGCAGAGAATAAATTTCCATATTGTGGGACAATAAAGGGATTTTCAGACTTTTTTACATTACCTTTTATGTATTGAATTATGTATTAAACAAAAAAATCAATGTTACATTCGCTCATTTTATGGTTCATTTCTTTCTGTCTTAAGACATCTACATTTATGTAATTCATAACACAGTTTGCCCCTCAGTATACCTCAGTGAAAACCCTTTTGCCTCCCATAATTGATGTCTTGGACCACCAGGTGGGACCCCTACTGTGGGAAGCCCTGCTTTAGACAATCAGCAGACCCTAGCAGGTGTTTCTAAACAGTTAATGTATTGAGGCCTGTAGGATTTGGGGTTGGATCATTTGCAGAAAGGTAAACTGTTTTAAAGCATAAATGTAAACTTGTAGATGTGACATCCCCCTCTAGTGGTGATAAGGAGCTGAACATGATGTGCATCTGTGCAGACTGTGAGTCTGCGTGTGGCGCCGCTTATCACCAACAGAGGAGACTTGCTGACCTGTTGGTGAGGGACCACTCTCACTCTGCAAGATGCACTTCTCTCTGATCCCCCCACCCCACACCCAACCCCTTCACTGTAAGCCATACGTTGAGTTAAAGCACTGGGTGAGAGCACAGC
This sequence comes from Cyprinodon diabolis, assembly GCA_030533445.1. Taxonomy (NCBI): domain Eukaryota; kingdom Metazoa; phylum Chordata; class Actinopteri; order Cyprinodontiformes; family Cyprinodontidae; genus Cyprinodon; species Cyprinodon diabolis. The sequence continues at coordinate 4,260,419 of CM060077.1, forward strand.
AGTCCCAGCAGTGAGGCTCTCGGGTTTCCTTATAGAGATGTTCTCAGATGCACCTAAAATACGTCCATGTACATCTCACCTTCCATGTGCGAGCGCTACGGCTGTTTTGGAAAGTGATATTGATGTTCACGACTGTGTGAATTTATCGACGCCTCATTCAGAACACCAGTAATGAAGATGATAAAATGATCCTAACATTGAAAAAAGGAAAACTGGCATCGAACTGAAAGCTGTGATCAACAGCGATAACATAGATTTACATTTTCCTGCTAGGCAGCTTGCTGGTTGCACGGTAACCACCTGTGCTTCAAAGTTTTCGAATCCTAAACATCCGGCAGTGCGGTCCTTTCTCCAGAATCGGAGGTTTATCTCACAGTTTTGTCCTTTTATTTTCTTGAGGCATCTTCTGTGTTTGTCCACATCGTCCTGAAGTTTGGTTTGCTGCATGTAAAAGTCTGACCTCCACAGAGAAGCGACTAAAGGTCACGGCTCCCCTGACCCCGGGGGTTTATTAGTAAAACATGACTCCTTCAGAGAGTTCGCTCACCCATGGTGTGGGTGAAATCCAGGGTTTATATCAGGGTTTTTCTTCACGTCTGAAGTTTGTTTTGATTTTGTTTAAATCTTTTACTTTCATTTAAGCTTTCAGGAAGTTCTACTGGAGAGCAAGATGAATTAGATTGGCTCAAAACCACAGTTTAAGCAGCGTGTCATTCCAAAAAAGTTTAAAAACAATCCACTGAACTTTGTTTCCAAGTTTGAAGACGTTTTGCTTCCCATCCAGGAAGCTTTTTCAATTAAAAATGTCAGAAATAGCGTTGAGTTTGAGGCTTTATAGAGTGAACCAAAAACAAAGCCTTGTTTTGGCTTAGAAACATGCAAATTAAACCGGGCGAGTGGGTCTGCCTATTGGGAATGGGCAGACGTTGGGTTCTTTGTTAGCTTGTAATGTAGCATAAATATAGAAAATATCCAAGGATAATCTTTTGGATGAGGTATAAGAAAGGCAGAGCCACACTACAGCCAAGGTAGACCTAAGCAGAAACATCCATCCGGACATCACCCTGTTTTTAACTATAAGCTTTATCAGAAAGGACGTTTTACCCTTAAAAGTGACAGAGTGTCTGCCTTATGGACTAAAACTGGTAGTTGGTTCCACAGGAGAGGAGCCTGATAACTAAATGATCTGCCTCCCATTCTACTCTAGAAATTCTAGGAACCACTAGTAAACCTGCACTTAGATCAAAGTGCTCTGTTTGGGACATAAGGATATTGGCCCATGGATGATTCAAGTTTACCACTGATATAAAGCTATCATTATGTCATCTATGATAGTAGAGTAGAAACATATCTCTAGGACTAATGCAGTCCCTTTCAAATTTATCAAATGCCAACAATTAACAGTAATGCTAATGACTGCTTATTGTGTTTTAAGCTTTCTGCAGAAAATGAGTTACAGATTTGAACTGATTAGAATAGAAGCATCTTTAATTAAAATGACTAAATACAGATTTCCTTACAACATTGTTAAGGTGTGATGTTTCAAAGCTTGACCAAACCTACAGACTGAAACTGAAGAATGAAATCATAAAATTGAAGGATTTTAACATCAACAAAAAGCTAAAACCACACAGTGTGGCATGGGGAAAAACTGGAACTGAAACACTGGCAAAAAAAATCAGATATGTAAACTGATACGGCACCAAAACAGAAACCTTGGAATCCAGCAGGGAAACCATGACACACCGAGAGCCTAGCTAGGCTAAGAAACGTGCAGGCTTGAGGTTAAATGGTGGAAATGGACAGAAATACATAAAACCACGGGGAATTTCTGTCAGAGATCGAGGAGGAGTAAAACAACAACTTAGAAATAAACATATAATAGAGAAAATGCCAAGCAATGAGGCATGGTAATGCATAACTGGCTAAAATAATAACATGAAAGAAAATTAATCACAAGGTTAGTCTTGTAAGGTTGCTGAGAGGTGCAAACGCCATGCAAATACTTGGTTTAACAGCATATTTAAAAAGTTGTGCGCTATTATCTATGATGGTGATGACCAGTGCACTATGCAAAGCAGAGAGTAATGCATCAACAGCCAATAGATACCGCACCGTTACGCCACAAACCGGTTGGTGGCAGTAGTGTTCCTTTAGAAACATGGATGTCTTCAGTTAAGCACACTCAAGTGAAAAGTACTCTTAATCAAAAACACTTATCATTTATTGAACAATAAGTAATAATTTCATATTTAAAGCCTGTGTTTTATATTTTGGCTGTGACTCCAACCTGGAGAGAAATATCAGCTGTGCTGCTTCCATCAACACCTTTGTTTATAGATGTTGGAGATCGGCCTGTTTTTCCAGTGTGGTCCTGTTTCTCTGACTGGGACTGGCTGGATGTGCTCTCTTCATCCTCTGACATGGGAGCTGGCTCAGAGCTCGTCTGCCTGGCTGTGTGTTTCCTGGATGGGGCCGCATTTTAAAGCTGCTTTTTCTATCTCTGCTTCTGTCTCTTTGAACCCCAGTCGGCCTCAGCAGATGGCCGCTCACACTGAGCCTGGTTCTGCTGGAAGTTTCTTCCTGTTAAAAGGGAGTTGTTCCTCTCCACTGTCGCTACAAGAATGCTTAATGTGAGGGATTGCTGAAGAGTCAATGACTCGATGCAATTAACTGGTTTTCCTTAGATAGAAAACTTTGAATCAATCTGACTGGATGATCTGGTTGAACTGTAAAGTGCCTTGAGATGACATGTGTTGTGAATTGGCGCTATAGAAATAAAATGAATTGATACTGAATTGAAAGTACTTTCAGAAGTTTGTATTCTGAATGTGTGTCTGAATTTTCCTTTAAGCACAATATATGTGCTGTATTGACTGGAATTTTCATGCATACAGTTTCCCATCTGTAATGCAGCACTGGTCTTGTTCAAAGTTTCTGACTCAGTAGCAGAATTCACTCAACACAACACCACCAAGCTCATGAGGTTTCCTGTAAACCCTTCATCAGAAAGCATGAGACGAAATACTTCACATCCGTCAAGCTAAAACATTAAGCTCAGTTTAGTTTGAGTCTTCAGAGGAAGCATCAAAGGATTAATCAGTGAAAAACGATGAGTTCAAACGAGAGCAGGAGAGGAGGGAGGGAGGGAGTGAGTAATGGTAAGGAGGTCAAAGGAGGAGCGGGTTAGCGGCGGATCAGAGGGAGGTGAGGAGGAGCTGAAAGACAGCCATGTAGGAGCACATAAAGGAATGAAGCTGTGTGTATGTGTGCGTGTGTATTGGAATGAGCTGGGTCATCGTCCTCCCTGTAATTATACACCTGAAAGTAAAACTGATGACTCCCAACAGCTGCTGATGCCATGGTAACAAGAGGGCGGAGTAAAACCTGGAAATGTAGAGGAAACCAGAGACAGGAGGCTGCGTGTGTGAATGTGCGAGAATTATACCAACGGCCTCTGCCACCATGATTACAGCTCTGTTTACCTCAACAGAACACTTTCCGATCAGTAGATCGTCATCAAGAACCCCACAGATCATCGTCTGCTCCACCTAACTGGACCCGTGCATGTGGAGCTCCTCAGCACTTCTTTGAACCCCCTTCATCAGAATATAAACCCTCATGGCACAACTTGTACACTGCAAAAAATGGAAATCTAAATGAGTCATTTTTGCTTAAATTAAGTGCATTTTTCTTGAATTGAGGAGGTAATTGAGAAAATTTGCCAATGGAACAAGACAGTTTACATTTAAAATGAGAAAAAGACTATTGCTTTGTCTTATTTCAAGTGCATATAATCTAATTATCTTGTTTTAGGAGTAGAAATACTCAATCCATTGGCAAATCATCTTATTTATCTGCTAAAATTAAGGGTAAATAAACTCAATTTAAGAATATTTTTTACTTAATTCTAGATGGTTTTTGCAGTGTAGAACCTTCTTCGGGAGCCTGTTGCAGGACCTCCTCCAGCACTGCAAAAAATGGAAATCTAAATGAGTAATTTTTGCTTAAATTAAGTGCATTTTTTCTTGAATTGAGGAGGTAATTGAGATACTTTGCCAATGGAACAAGACAATTTACATTTAAAATAAGAAAAAAAATTGCTTTGTCTTATTTCAAGTGCACATTATATATAATTCTCTTGTTTTAGGAGTAAAAATACTAATTCCATTGGCAAATCATCTTATTTATCTACTCAAATTAAGGGCAAGTACACTCAATTTAAGATTTTTTTTACTTAATTCTAGATGGGTTTTTGCAGTGAGCAGATTTACACACTGGAAAAACCATCCAGAAATAAGTAAAAAAAAAAAAAATCTTAAATTAAGTTTATATACTCCTAATTTGAGTAGGTAAAAGTGATAGTTTGATGAGTATGAGTATTTTTACTCTTAAAATAAGATAATTAGATATTATGCACTTGAAATAAGACAATGCAATTGTTTTTGCTTATTATAAATGTAAATCATGTTATTCCATTGGCAAAGTGTCTTACTTTCCTCCTCAATTCAAGAAAAATGCACTTATTTTAAGCAAAAATGACTTATTTAGATGTCTACTTTTTGCAGTGCAAACTTCTTCAAGGACCTTTTAGAACCAACTCTATTAGAGCATCATTGAGCATCTAGTGAAATCTCTTTAGCAGCTCTTAGAACCTCCTCAAGTTTTTGGTAGAACCTCCTCCTGTCAAGGCTCAGAATAGAGGACCCAGTTTTCAAAGCAAACAGTTTGATGTCTCAATAAAGCGCTTATTCAAAGTAACGGATCTGCAGTCTAAGGCAGGAAGCTCTAGAGCAGCGGTTGGCAACCCAAACTGTTCAAAGAGCCATATTGGACCAAAAAAACTAATCTTTCTGGAGCCGCAAAAATGTAAAAGTCTTATAAAAGCCTCATATGGCAACACAGGCTCTAAGTGTATAAGTGCATTTTTAAACAAGCTGAAAAGAGAAACCACATCGACCAGATGTAACTTTTTATCTGCAGTGACAATATGCTGTGACTACTGTTCGAAAAACAACACAAGCATAAACGAAGAAACTGAATGACCCAAACCCCAAAAAAGAATAAAAAAAAATAAAAATGAACAAAAACAGATAATCTGTTCTGGCCTGAACACAATACCTCACAGCTTCGTCCTGTTCTGCATGGACCTGAATTATGCACTTGCTTTGATGTAATTAAACATCTCTAGATGTATTCCTGTAAAGGCTTCTGTCACATGGATTTGGGCTTTAGCCTCAGACAGTAGACTTCTCGTCACTGTAGTTCTGGAGGCTGTATTCTTGTTCTACTGACTCATTGAAGACAGGATTACAAATGCATCTTCATGCAGAGTTTTAAAATCTGGTGAAATTTTACCAAATAAGGTGATCAGAAATGGATAAGATGGGAAATTTACCGACCCAGCGAGGCCCTACTTCAGCAGGAGAAAATCTGGTTGAAGAAAACGAATTATTGCATTATATGCCACCAAGTGGTGAAGGTTTGAAATGCTATGTGTTAAAATGACAGAAGGCTTACAGATTTGTCTTTCAAGCTCTTTGACATAAAGATAACTGAATCTCTTAAACTTCAGTGATCAAATGGATGAACTAATCAAGCAGTCAGGAGATAAGAATCATATGTAATTCAATTCAGTTTATTTCTATAGCACCAATTCACAACACATGTCATCTCAAGGCACTTTACAGTTCAACCAGATCATACAGTCAAATTGATTCAAAGTTTTCTGTCTAAAGAAACCAGTTGATTGCATCGACTCATTGACATGAAGGCAACCCTTCACACTAAGCATGTTACAGCGACAGTGGAGAGGAAAAACTCCCTTTTAACAGGAAGAAACCTCCAGCAGAACCAGGCTCAGTGTGAGCGGCCATCTGCTGAGGCCGACTGGGGTTCAAGGAGACAGAAGCAGAGATAGAAAAAGAAGCAGAGATACCAAAAAGCAACTGTCAACGAGCTCCACAGGCGGCCCCGTCCAGGAAACACACAGCCAGGCAGACGAGCTCCGAGCCAGCTCCCATGACCAAGGAGGAAGTTAGCTCATCCAGCCAGTCCCAGTCAGAGAAACAGGACTACACTGAAAAACAGGCCAAGCTCCAACATCTGTAAACAAATGTATTGATGGCAACAGCACAGCGGATATTTCTCTCCAGAATGGAGTCACAGCCAAACAGGAATACAGTGGATGAAGCTACTATGAAAAAAAGCAGAGAGAGCAGAACGTTAGAGATTGAACTAATAGAATCTGCAGAATTTGTTAGAATTCTGGAGAATAGAGATAGAATGATGTATTTAAAGTCTCCAAGTACTTTTGGCTTTTTTTATGCAAAAGATGTGTTTAATCAAAGTGTGGCCTCCTATTGGCTACAGCACCACTGATTAAACTTTATAGTTTTTGCTAAAGTTCCAAGATTTTTGTGTTTGTTCAATTTTGTGATAAACAGCACAGACGTGTACATTTTAAGATAATTGTTTTATTCTTTGTGTTGTTTTTTTTTGTCAGAAAGCGGTTGGTAGACAGTAGAGGAGCCTGGGTAGTACTACAAAATGTCAATATGGCACCTCTGCTGCCCCCAGTTGGTGCGGAGGTGTTTCGACGCTTCACACCAGCCTCATTGGAAGAAATTCAACGGAGGCATGAAATTGAAGAGAAGGAGAAGCAACTCAGAAAGGAGCAGAACATTGAGGTACGAATTATCTACAAGCCGTCTATACATCCGTCCATTAGGATGTGACAATAACAAACCCAACTCTGATCTGAATGCATACTCTCTTACAGATAGCAGAGGAGGATCTTCCTAAACCAGCAAGCGATCTGGAGGCTGGGAAGCCCCTCCCTTTTATTTATGGAGAGCCGCCCCCTGAGTTTCTCAATACCCCATTGGAGGAGTTGGATCCTTTCTATCAATCCCAGAAGGTGTAACCATTCTCTAAAATCTGGCATAGCAACCTTTTTTTCCTTGGGAGTTAGATGATAATACAACAGGTTCACTAAGAGGAGATCAGCATTAAAACAAAAAACGTACTCCTGATAATTTGCCAAAGCATTTAAAATTTTCTCGTTTGCTTTGTTGTCCCCCAGATCATGAAGGACCCCGAGACAGTTTAAAAAAACATCAGAATATTCATTATAAGGTCATTTTAAGGCCTAGTTCACACAAAAGTGAAAAATAATATACTATCATTAAAAAACTTGTAGGAAAAAAAAGTTGGGTCCAAACAAGTGTACTCAAGTGTACTCGTTCCAAATCCACTCTACTTTGTTTGCTAGTTTGAAGACGTTTTGCTTCCCATCCAGGAAGCTTTTTCAATTCAAAATGTCAGAAATAGCATTTGAGTTTGAGGCTTTATACAGTAGCCCAACAAAGCCTTGTTTTTGCCTAGAAAACATGCAAAATGAAACAGATGAATGGGTCCACCCCTTTGGAATGGGGGTCTTTGGCTTGTTTTGTTAGTCTGCAATGCCACATACCTGTCTATTTCTCTGAAAGGAGGTGTTTAGAGGGAACTGTTGGCCTGGCAGAATGAAACCAGAGTTATCAGATCTGTTCACTCTGGGACCCAGTTTCAACAATTGATACTGGGTCGATTGATGCATAAAAAGATGGCTGCATTTGGATGCAGAGGTTAAAGGATAAATTGCCTTGACTGTTAAATCTAATATTGTCTCTGTTTTGATAGGGATTATGTTTTTTTTATGCAATGAAATAACCAATGTATTGATCAGTCAACATAGCACAGACTGGCTTCTCAGATTCAATCAAAGATGAAACTATAACACTCTGGCTTTTGATTTATTCAAATACAGGCTTTAGTCGAATTAGGATGCAAAATATAAAGTTATAATAATGCTGAGAAAATAACTTTAACTCCAATCATTTTTTTCTTTCTCCTCTGTCTCTGCAGACCTTCATCGTTCTCAGTAAAGGAAACATCATCTACAGGTTCAATGCTGAGCCAGCATGTTACCTGCTGAGTCCCTTTAGCAATCTGAGGATCTTTGCCATCAGGATTCTCATTCATTCATATCCTTTCTGCTCCTGATGCTGAAGCTTTAGAAGCTAAACTAAATCTTCCAAGGTTTCCGAAAATATTTACAGCAGCAGCCATTCAAAATAGCCGTTCCCTGTCAAACGCCAGCCGAATGGCAGCCCACTGCCCTGCGACTTCCAGCAAAATCCCCTCCAACTTCCAGCCACTGGTCTTCTCCTGGGCGTGCAATTTTTTTACTCTGACTCCATCCTTTCACTGAATTACAGGGTCTGACCAGGAGATGATGCTTTTCTTTAGATCTTAATGTCCACAAATCATGACAAAAATAATATTTTAGTACAAAGATTGATGTTTAAAAAGGAATTGAAGGGGACCAACCAAGGGCCAATCAAGGAAAGTGATGAAATTTTGAATGGCTACTATTGTAGAATGAAACTGGAGGATTTTGTTTGTTTTCAGATCTTAGTGGCGTTCCATACTAAATTTTATGCAGAAAAGCAGCTTAATTGTGTTGTCTGATGGAACACAGAGGCAGAATAGGATCACCATAAAGACAGAGTGACCCCAAAACCATGCTACATAAAGAATTAGAACAAAACCAGAAAATAGACGAGCCAAACCAAGAGGGGAATATGAACAACTCTGTAATGGAGCCAGAGCAGAACCACCATTAAGTAAGAACAGAACCATAAAGGACTCAGAGTAAACCACCACAAAGGTGCAATGGAACAAACCCAAATAAAGGCTTAAACAAATCCACAGGGGGACTAGATCAAAACTGGAATTTAGACAGAACCAAGATACATCAAATACACAAATAAATAGAGGCACTAGGCGACTTAGTGTAATCAACCAAAGTGAAGAAGGAACTGAAAGGATTGTGCAAGTTATTTAGCCGCTTCAGCTGAAAGGGTTTTATTGATGCAAAATCGGATAAACTGATTTCTTTCCTTAAAATTAAAACTTTATTCAGTTTGTTCATCATGGTGACAATCCTGACCAACTGTGTGTTCATGACGATGAGTGATCCTCCATCGTGGAGCAAGACGGTTGAGTAAGCACGCACGCACACAGACACACACACACCTGCACACACTTTCCAAAATGATGAAAACAAAAACACTGATTCATTTATCTCGTTTGAATAGTTGTCCGGTTAAACTCAGGAAGAGCATGTTCCAAACTACGGTTTGAGACAGTGTTGAAATTAGGTGTAACATTTTGGGTTTCATGAAGTTGAAATTGTGTTCTTATCCTCTACAATGGTAATTATTTGTGACTTTGTAATGTTATGTTTCATTTGATTTTTACCTGTTTTTTTAAAAGAACTTTTGTATCTTAAAGCTACAGTGTGTAATAATTACAGGGATATACAGTCAGAAATGTAATATATTATACATAACTATGTTATTTATCATCATCTACGAGCTCAGCCTCTTAACCTTAATATTTGCATTGCCTTAGATTTCATTATTTATAATTACATAGGAGCGGGTCTCGCAGCCATGGAGGCAGACATCTTTGCACTACGGCAACGCAGAGCCAACAAACTAGCGATTGCGAGATCGCCCATTACGCTCGAAAGTAACTACGGCAAGTAGAGAGAAATGAACTGAAATCTATACCCTACACAGACTAATGAAATACTATCTGTAAAATTATCTATGTAAACAAACCTCATCACTTGAGAAGGACGTGAGGCGGACGTCGTGGAAGACATTTTGTCCCGTAACGCTCGCCGTACTGTTGGGGGGGAGAAGCGGTGGGGGGGAGATGTTCATGTTGCTGCGGTCTGCAGTCTGGACGTTAGATGTCGCTAAAAATTACACACTGTAGCTTTAATGTAGAGGTATTGATATTTTCAGCAATCCGATCCTGCACTTGATTTTTGTTTATGTTCAATTCTGTGCAATACAGAGAGGAGGTAACAGTTTTTCTTATTTATGAAGAAAATAGATTTATATCTGGTTGGAATACATGTTTTCAGATTAAGCTCAGGAAGAGCATGTTCCAAAATATTGTTTGAGGCAGTGTTGAAGGTAAATGTTAACATTTTGCATTTTCCTGAAGTTGAAATGGTGTTTTTCTCTACAATGGTAATTATTTGTGGAATATTCAGTATCAAGTGGGGCGTCACAGTGAAGGTGGTTATGTTTAAATTTTGTGACTTACATGTTTTGAAATCAGTTTGTATCGCATCGGGTTATATTGTAATCGGAACTTAAGTGTTTGGAATATTACCATATCGAATATCTTCAAAAAAGGCAATATCGTGCATCCCTACACATTGATTTTGTTTTATTTTCTCATTCTTGTGTGAAGTCTATGACAAGTAGCCCGTACATAAGAGAGCACAGAGAGTCATACCGAAGTGCACAATTTAAATCCCCCTCTGATGAACAGACCTATAGAGGGAACTGAGGTAAATGGAGGAAAACTCATTTTACAAGTTGGGCAATTGTAAGGACCTATATAGGAAAGAAAAAGTATACTTAGAAGTTATTTATATTTATTAGACCATTTATTATGGGGCTGCACATGCTGCCATCACACTTCCAATGTCATTAAAAAACATTGAAAGTAAAATTTTAACATCAAAGCTCATAAATATGGCTTACAAGAAATCACTACTCAGAAAAGAATTATGATTATTATAAAAACTCATTATTGTGATATACCATGTTTCTTTTTAGGTGATGATGGTCCATCAAGACTTCCTTTGGCTTTCTGAAAATGTTGTCTTCTCGGTCCAATTTGATCCTTTATAACATTGCAATTTCTATCTGTTGAGTTAACTGAGTTAATTTAAGAAACCATTTTTTTTCCCGTTTTAATTAATGGCACTAATCTGTTTTCTGTTAATTCCTGTTATATATAAGTCAGTCCAAAAAAGTAAAAAAAAACACACAAAAAAACGATCCACTGGGCTTTGTTTTCAAGTTTGAAGACTTGCGCTTCCCATCCAGGAAGCTTTTTCAATTAAAAATGTTAGAAGTAGCGGTAAGTTTTAGGCTTTATACAGTAGCCCAACAAAGCCATGTTTTTGCTTAGACAACATGCAAATTGAAGGGATGAACGGGTCCACCCCTTTGGAATGGGTTTGGGGTTGCGATGGTAGCGGGAGTCCATACTTCTTAAACAGAGGGGTTTGACTCAAATTTCAGCTTTCAAAAACCTACAATGGAGCAATTGAGCTGATTCCTTCCGCTATCATCGCAACCTCAACCACTTCACAGGGTAATAGAAGACCTCACATATTCTGCCAGGCCAACAATTCCACTCAACAACACCCCTTTCAAAGACATAGAGAGGTATGGGGCATTGCAGGCTAACAAAAGAAGCCAAACGACCCCCATTCCAAAGGGGTGGACCCGTTCGTCCGTTTCAATTTGCATGTTTTCTAAGCAAAAACAAGACTTTGTTGGTCTGCTGTATAAAGCCTCGAACTCAACGCTATTTCTGACATTTTGAATTGAAAAAGCTTCCTGGATGGGAAGCGAAACGTCTTCAAACTTGAAAACAAAGTCCGGTGGATTGTTTTTTAATTTTTTTTTAAATTACTATGACCTGGATGACTGAGAGTCTTCACCAGCATTTTTAAGTCAGTGTTTTCTGTTCCCTCATGGTCTGGTCATCACCTTGGTTCCTTCATGTCACTAAATTGATCTTTTCGTCCTTTTAACCTGCAGATGTCCTGTTGCCAGTTCAGCCTTGACATCATGACATTTCCAGCTTGCTGCTGTTTGGCTTTTCTGGAGGCCGGAAATGATGGAGTAGATGATTATTGGGTGTTTAACTGAAGAAGAAAAATAATATCAGCAGTTTGGTTATTTTTTCACCTCCTAGAAAAGAAAAGGAAATACTCACATATGTAATATCTGTTAATATTGGCTATAATAATAGCAATGTCAGATATAAATATTGGCCCCAAATTTTCAGATCGTTTTATTCCTACAGAAAATCAAACCCAGAGGTCTGACCTCTGACCTGTGTGTAAAATTCAAATAGATACTCAGTATGTTTGGTCCTTGTCTTAGATAATGTCTTTTTTGTTGTTGGACAGATACGTGTTCACAGGCATCTACACGTCTGAGGCAACCATCAAAGTTTTATCCAGAGGATTCTGTATGGGAGACTTCACCTTCCTGAGAGACCCGTGGAACTGGCTGGACTTCATGGTCATCAGCATGGCGTAATAATAAAACTGCCTGGACCTTTTCTGTTATTTTATTCTTCTGAAAGCTAAAAACAAATTCTTTATTAAATCCTAAAGTTGATGTAGCTATTTGTTTTGTCTGCTGCATGTCACAATTTAGTATAATAATATACCTAAAGATGGTTGTATTGATGAAGAATTTCTCTGTTTTACAGCTACCTGACAGAGTTTGTTGACCTAGGAAATGTTTCTGCACTGAGGACATTCAGAGTTCTCAGGGCCCTGAAAACCATCACAGTAATCCCGGGTTAGTATGTCTGTTTTTTTTTTTAAAAAAAGCAAATTTTTTCTGGTAGGATTCAGGATTTGGCTTTGATCTGTAGGACTTCAGAGGTAGGAGAAAATGGTTCATGGTATCTAAAGCCACAACTTCTTGGGTTCTTATCAAGATAAAGGGCCAATTTCACAAAGCTGGTTTATCAAACTCAGGCTTAAATCCTAAACTTTGAATTGAGTTAGCCTAAGGTTGGAAACTCTGAGTTTTCAGTTTAGAACGGCTGAGTTAGTTTAATCTACACTAACTGGGTTCGCTCAGAGTTGAACACGTGTGTAACAAGTATGAAAAGTCATTATCAGTGGAGCTCAGATTCAACGAGCCACCATGACAACAGGCAAGCAGAATTTTAAACCCGAGTAGTGCCAGACTTAACACGAGTGAATAAAGTGAATGTGATTGGTCGTTTATCAAGTGGGCAGGATTTTTGTGGCGGAAGGTTCACAAGCAGTTAGCAACCAGTTAGCAACTTAGTGCTAGTAGGTTCCCAATGGGAAATTCCATTGGGACCAAGTAGCACTAAATTGGTGACTTAGAAACGACACTGTTAAGGAACGCTATGGACAGCGGAAACATGCAAGAGGAGGAGAGTTTAGTGTTTGAGGTCATGGATGAGTCTTCTCCGTCATCCATTTTATATTTAGAGGAGGAAAGCGGGGACGAAGATGTTGTGGAAGAGGACGCCAGGGCGGCAGAAGCTTGGTTTGGTGTAGAAGGCTTACAGCCGTACATGTTTGAGCCCTTGCCTCGCAACGCTGCCAGTTCTGTTAGCTCTACGCCTGCCGAAGACACAGACGTCCATCCCCGTGAACACTGGGACGATTGTAATTGGATGAGTCATATAACGCAAACACTCATTGGTTAGCTAAAGGAAGCCAGCAGGAAGCAAAAGCGACTTTTCTATGCCATGCTACAATGTCAGATTCAGAAAAAGATGTTGAAATGTTGAAAGGCCGGACATAGGAGAGAGCGTATCGATCATCCTTGGCCCTATCTCAAAGAATTTAGTCGAAAAAAATTGAGCTTTCAATTCATATAGTGGCATCTGGCTGTTTTTTTTAAAGGTTACTTTATACTTTAAGTAGTTTTTGGAGCACATACCTTTTCACCTTTACTTGAGTAAAGAGGTCAAGTTGATACTTCAACTTTTACCAGAGTTTACCAGTGTTTTTAAACTGCAGTATCTATACTCCTACTTAAGTAACAAATGTGTGTACTTTTGACACCATTGCAAAAATGTACTGACTAAATCAGGAAATAAAACAATGTAATCAGCTCTAAGGAGAGCAGAGACATGAACAAAATCTGCTCACAACCACTTTAGTTTTGGGGTGAATGTTGCTACGGCAACAGAAGAGGATGAGTAAACTCTCTCTTTGTAATGAAAAACTAGTTTCCCTGATTTCAGGTTTGAAAAAAAAACCCTAGTTTCCAGTAAACCTGCTTTGTGAAACCCTCCCAAAGACTACAGCTTGCATAACATACTATGATGAATAGAGACAGTACAGTATTGTTTTTTTGGGACACTATGAAAGATCTAGGTTTGTTCTAGTTAACAATATAAAGTTTGGATGAAATATTTCTTAAAATGCTTACAAATTATTATTGAGGTCCTACCAGCCAACGGATAAATCGTGTGACTAAATCTCTCATCTCCCCTCCATAGAGCTTGAAAAAGATTTGTTTCAATTAAAGAATCGTGTAAAAAGTGGATCATTTATTAATTTAGACTCAAATATTTGTGAAGATAGATACAATAGTAGCCATTCCAAATTTCCCAACTTTCCTTGATGGGCCCTTCGCTGGTCCTCTACCATTCCTTTTTAAACATCAATCTTTGTACTAAAATATTCTTACTGTCATGATATGTGGACAATAAGATCCAAAGAGAAGCGTCATCTCCTGGTCAAAATATGTACGCCCAGGAGAAGGAAAGGTTCACTCTAGTGCCCGGAAGACGGCTGCCATACGGCTGGCGTTTGACTGGGAAGGGCCATTTTGAATGGCTGCTACTGTAATCATTTCTAACGATGACAGTCTAAGTTGGCAGAAACTCTTCTGTTTTCTTACTCTCCCTGCAGGGTTGAAGACAATTGTCGGAGCTCTCATTCAGTCCGTGAAGAAACTGCGAGATGCCATGATTCTGACAGTGTTTTGTCTCAGTGTCTTTGCTCTAATTGGTCTTCAGCTTTTCATGGGAAATCTTAGACAAAAATGTGTTCTGATCCCATCAATGTTACGCGATAACCAAACATCAGAGGAATCCTTTAACATCAGTCTCTACGGAAACAGCAGTGGCGATTTTGATTTCTACAATCACATCAACAACCCAGGTAGCACATTGAAGTGGTTTACTTATCAAATCATACTCCTGCACCTGCTCAGGTACTAACATCAATCTGTCTGTGTTTAACAGATAATTATTACTACCTGCCTGGTGCACTTGACGCTTTGCTGTGTGGAAACAGCTCTGATGCAGGGTACCTTCAAATCAAATGGTCATTCTCAATATTAATCTTGTAATTGAAGATGTTGATAATGATGCTGATGGTATGTTTAGGACCTGTCCTGATGGCTACATGTGTCTGAAAGCAGGGAGAAACCCAAACTATGGTTATACCAGCTATGACAGTTTCAGCTGGGCATTTCTGGCTCTGTTCAGGCTCATGACGCAGGACTTCTGGGAAAACCTTTTTCACCTGGTCAGTACCAAACTGCTCCCTAATGCAGAGGCTAGTCATTGCTAACTCCTCAAGCCCCTGTCACACCTTACTGATTTATCCAGCATATGCCTGACATCCCAAAATCTTCTTAAAAGCAGGCATTCGCTGAACTTTCTATGTATTTTTTCAATCTAGGGCATATACATAGCGTATTCATTATGAGTCCAGAGTGTATGTCCAACGACAGTCTAACTTATGCATAATGTACAGCAGCATAATGCACATGAAATGTCTCAAGCCAGTGTCCTGAGGGGGGCAGCATTGCGCCCGGAGGTGCCTGCATAAAAAAAAAAGGAAAAAAAGAAAGAAATAAAGAAGGTTTGCAGTTGCAGCAGGTTCAGTGTAATGTCTGCTAGGAAGTTTGTTGGTTTTGGGCGTGAACGCAGGGAGGATCCAACACACTAATTTTATCTAAGGCTCAGACCCACATGCAGTGAAGCCAAACAGAGAGAGACAAAGTAAAACATCAACAGGTTTTATTGAAATGATTTGAGCTAGGTGCGGAGTTTCTCCGAACTCTGCTCAGCCGGAACTGGAAGAAGAGGAGAAGACAGACTGTTAGATTCAGGCTCAGTGGGAAATATGATTCGTTGATCTTGAAGGAGAGGATTTTGCTGCGACTCACATTTCCAGAGAAGCGGAGAATCCTTGACTCCAATCTTTTTTTTTTTTTTTTTTTAATAACAGTGTCCTGTCTGGCAAGGTGGCAATAAGAATGATTGTCTTGATGCCAAAAGGAGCCCAACAGATTTTACTTTCACAAGTGTAGCGGTATGGCTATTGCCATACTGCTCCACTTGTTTCATGCATATAAATTGCTTTATTATCATTATGCAAGGAGTTTTTACAGTTCATATGGACACTGCAATGTAAGTAGAGCAGAAAAACAGAAGAAGAAAAAAGAAAAAGAAAAAAAAAGGACAAAAGATGAAAGAAAGAGGAGATAGAAAGGAGACAATGACAAAACATTTTCAGTCAGCTTCATCACCTGTAACGAGATGAAAAAAGAACAGCACAACCAAAAGACATGATACAAGATATACAATAAAGCAACTCCTTGAAACTATCGCTAAAGTAATATTATTAAGTCTGATATGTACTCTGTGTTACCTGAAGATATGAATGTGGGGTTTGTGTTTGGAAGTGAATCTCTAAGTAGTTGCGGGGGGGGGGGGGGGGGGGGGGGCGCGGACGTGGCTGTGCTGCTTTGGCTTCGTCCGGTGGGGGAGCGGCGTGGTTCGCTCCGCTCTGGCTTTGTGCTGCCCCTTGGGCTGCTGGGGGGGGGGGTCTGCTCTTCTTGCGGGTTTGCGCCGGGCGGCTTTTCTGCTCTTGGGTTGATTCTGTGCGCGGTGTATTGCGCGCTGCTGCCGTCAGTCTTGGTGGGGTGGGGCTGCGCTTTTGGCCGGGTGGGCATTTTGGGGGGGTCCCGCGGCGCTCGCAGCCGGGGGCCATGCGACGGATGCGCATGAGCCCCCGGCCGCAGGCAGGGACGCCTGTGTGTTTTTCCTGGGTGGTGCGGTCGCGGTGGGTGTTGCGGCCGGTCGCCGGGGCTTGGTGCCGGGGGGCGGGGCGTGTTTCGGTGCTCTGTGGGGCTGGGGCGTTTCGGTCGGTGCCGTGGGGGGGCCGGTGTTCGGTGCCCGGCCCTACTTCAGGGTGGCCGGCTGCTGGCAGGGCCCGCGGACTCGTCCCCGCGGCTCCCCGGTGCGCCGGCATGGCGGTGGCTGGGGGGCTTCTTCGTGGCTGTCTCTCCTCCTCCCTTGGTGGGGCTCTGATTTCCGGGGCTGGCCCCTTCTTGGTGCCTTCGCTTCTGGGGTCCCTTTGGGCGCCTGGGGCTTTGGGTCTCCCGGTGCTGGACTCAGTGCTCTGGGGGGTGTGCCTCTCCGGCTCTCCACAACCACTATTGAGCATTTTTTCTATGGTTAAAACTTTACATGCACAAGTTCACCCTCACAAACAACTACAGGTGCTTGGCTTCAGTTACTTATAGATTCACTTCCAAACAGAAACCCCACATTCATATCTTCAGGTAACACAGAGTACAAGTCAGACTTAATAATATTACTTTAGCGATAGTTTCAAGGTGTTGCTTTATTGTATATCTCGTACCGTGTCTTTTGGTTGTGCTGTTCTTTTTTCATCTTGTTACAGGTGATGAAGCAGACTGAAAATGTTTTGTCATTGTCTCCTTCCTATCTCCTCTTTCTTTCATCTTTTGTCCTTTTTTTTTTTCTTTTTCTTCTTCCTTTTTCTTTTTCTGTTTTTCTTCTCTGCTTACATTGCAGTGTCCATATAAACTGTAAAACTCCCTGCATAATTATAATAAAGCAATTTATATGCATGAAACAAGTGGAGCAGTATGGCAATTGCCATACTGCTTCACTTGTGAAAGTAAAATCTGTTGGGCTCCTTTTGGCATCAAGACAATTATTCTTATTGCCACCTTGCCAGACAGGACACTGTAAAAAAAAAAAAAAAAACCCAGCAGCCCGAGGGGCAGCACAAAGCCAGAGCGAAGCGAACCTTGACTCCAATCTGTGTGTTGGTCTTCCAGAGTTTGTCTGATTCGGTGGAGGGCGGAACAGGGTCTACCCAGAACTCGGACGGTGAAGATTGATGCAGACGCTGGTTGCCACTCAGTTTTCCTGTGGTACTTGAACAGGTCGTGGTGAAGATGATTTCCTTACTCAGTGAGTGATCTCAAAGGTGGCTGGATCCAAACCTCCTGTTTGGAATCCGTTGCTCAGTTTAAGTCTCGGTTGATCCCTCCTGGGAGAGGCGGTCCGGAAAGGTCCAGTTTGCAGGAAGGTTTCCTGCCGAAAGGCAAAGACAAAACAAAGTTAAATCTCAGTGAGACAAGCTCTCAGTCAAACTCGATGAGATCTCAGCTTGGCTAAAGTACAAAAAACTCGCAACACAAAAAACTCAGATTAGACTCAGTAGAAACAAAGCTTGCCTAGAGTACCCCGAACTGGCAAACACTCTGGCTTCGAGGTAGTGGCAACCCGGCAGCTTAAGAGCAGTCCGGTGATGAGGTAACCGTCCGCAGGTGTTTGAGGAGGCGGACCGGAACCAGGCGCCTCCTGGTGGTGGAAGGGAGAACAACACGAAGACAAGACAAACACAAAAACTGGACTCCTGACAGTATATGTATTCCAGTCTTGACCTTGCTGGATCCTCCATCTCTTGTGGAACATCTGAAGTCTGGAGGAGAACAGAGGCTTATATCTTGGAACTCCTTTTTATACCAAAATGTTGCCAATACGCCATTATATAGTAGCTGTAAATTAGAAACACATTCAGCGGTCGCCTGGAACACATGAGATACATTAATAAATACATAAATTACATAAGTTATGCCCAAGTTATAAGTTTTGGATTAGCTAGACGCCAAAACTTATGAGTAGCTTAAATTTAACACACATCAACGATCAGATAACCTACCTGTAAGTTATGTCCCACGTATTGTCATATGCTGGCATATGTCGCACTCTAGAAGTAATTGCCATATGTTGACGTGTGCCAGCCTGTTTCAGGGTGTTTCAGCGTACTTCAGCGTGCTTATAACTTACACAAAACTGACCCATAAGTTATCCAACGTATGCTACTGTTTTTGCCAGATTTTTCATAAGTCAGGCATACTCTGGTTAAATCGTCAATGTGTGACAGGGGCTTTACTTTGGAAAAGCCAAACAGTTGGTTAAATTAGGGAACATAAGAACTGCTAATTAGAATTTCAAAATCAACAAACTTACTTTTGAAAACACAAAGTTTAGATAGCGTTGACTGACTATGTGCAAGAGGTGAGTTATGCAGCCAAAGTAGCATCACCTCTCACCTGTGTGTATCTCTGTAGACACTGAGAGCAGCAGGTAAAACTTACATGATCTTCTTCGTGGTCATCATCTTCCTCGGTTCCTTCTACCTCATTAATCTCATCCTGGCGGTGGTTGCCATGGCATACGCTGAGCAGAACGAGGCTAACATTGCAGAAGCCAAACAAAAAGAAGAGGAGTATGCCCAGATCCTTGAGGCTTTGAAGAAGAGAGAAGAGGAGGTACATTAGAATGAAAAGAAGAAAAAAAACACCCTTACATGATGGTTTAGAAAAAGGCTGATGTTTTTTTTGTGTTTTTTTTTTTGTTACAGCATGCAGCCCAAAGGGCAGCTCTCTTGGAGAAACAAGACTCTGCATCACAGAGCAATGAGCAGGAACATACTACGATGGATGGTACACAGAAACACTGTCCATACTGGCTTTATTCACTCTGAATCTGTGCTTCCATGTTTTTTTTTATTTCTGTTTCTGCTCTCTATCCTTCTCGTTAAGTTGGATGGCTGTTTTGGTTCTGCTGAAGTTCCTTTTTGTTAAAGGGAAAGTCTAATACGTTCGCAGTGATTAAATATATTTAGCGTTAATCAGTTAAAAAAATTAAAACAATAATTTTCGTCACAATCACTGAGTCCGGGACCGGCCAATTTTGGATAAATTTAGTAACCCCTCCCTCCTGCCATCTTCAGGCAGTGACGTCACGGTGCGGTAAGCCTAGCGCCATTCTCCCCGCTTTACAAGCAAAATCAACGGGAACTACTAGACACATCTGCAATCAACAACAATTATTGAAGATTTCCAGAGGACTTCACCACTGAAATTCACCAGAGCTATAGTGAAACTGACAATGCCCACGTGCATGGCAGTTGCATGTTGGAATACATCTGGCTAAAAATGAAAAAAAAAAAAAACTTATTTCACCTTTCCAATTCATGATCCTCAATCATGAATCGGAACTTGAAGGACTTCTAGGACTTGAAGAGGGAGGATTTTCCATCAAACTTCTGGCCAGAGAAAGAACACGTAATATGTAGCCAACATTTGGAAGAAGAATGTTTTCAAGATGACTTGGATATTAGCGCGTTGTGACAAACACCAGATACAGCACTGGGACTTGATCAACAGCCGATACTGCACCGTGACGTCCCAAACCAGTAGGTGGCAGTAGTGTTGTTTGACAAACATGGATGCCTCCAATAAAGCACATTTAAATGAAAATTTCTCCTAATTAAAAACACGTTTTTTGAAGATTATGTAATTACTTCATATTTAAAGTACTTTCAGAAGTTTGAATTCTGAATATGACCGGGCTTTCCTTTAAAAAGGAGATGTTCCTCCCTATTTTCTCCTTATGGTTGGTCAAGATCAGGGTTGCTGTGCAATCAATAATTGGATTCTG
The DNA here is from genome assembly GCA_030533445.1 of Cyprinodon diabolis. NCBI lineage: Eukaryota > Metazoa > Chordata > Actinopteri > Cyprinodontiformes > Cyprinodontidae > Cyprinodon > Cyprinodon diabolis. The sequence goes on from CM060077.1 coordinate 4,280,855, forward strand.
CCATCTATTCTCTGTGATAGCATTTTATAATTACAAGCGTTCCAAATCCAACTTGATTCGATATGATTTAATTTTAATATTTCTGAATTCTTTATATAGAAATAACTGAAGTAAACAGATTAACCAAATGTATTTAGGCTTAATCATTGCAAAAATGATGGAAACCACAGAGATTTGAATGGCAGTGAAGCTGCGGGAAAAGAATATGGTTTCAAAGAAAATGTCCCCTCACTCAGAAGCTTTGTGTTTCAGACTTTGAGGATGACCAGAGGCCGTGTCCTCCATGCTGGTATGTGTTTGCTGATGTCTTCCTGAAGTGGAACTGTTGTGGCTGTTGGAGATGGCTGAAAAAACTTCTCTATACTATTGTCATGGATCCATTTGTGGACCTCGCCATCACCATCTGCATTGTACTCAACACCGTCTTCATGGCTATGGAGCATTATCCAATGACTGACGAGTTTGAGGATCTTCTCAAGATTGGAAATCTGGTCAGTAAGGGAGAAACTAAGTAAGAGTCGAAGTTGTGAGGCGTTTTTGTAGCGTGGAAGTCACATGGCATTGGATTTATTATGGTGACGTAATATTCAGGTAGTTATTTAGTAGCCTGGCCAGCCAAACTAACCTAAGCTTTACAACACTGCGTTTCATCCTGAAAAGGAGTAGGTAGGGTCGGATTTCAAAGGCAGGGCAAACAGAGTCAGCAGAAACACGTTGGAATAAATTAGATAACTATGGATGTGATGTAAAAGAGTGATCTTGTAGCCAGTGCAAGGTGCTGCACTTTGGTTAGAAGTGATTAATTGCAAACATAGGGGTAGATGAGGATAAAAAAAAACATTTATCTCACATCGTGTCCTTGCAGGGAACAATATGAGGATGCAAAAAAAACCTGCATACAGTAGAAGCCATTCAAAATGATTCAATTTTCCTTGATGGGTCCTTGGCTGGTCCCCTTTTTTCAACCCCTTTTTTTAAACATCGATCTTTGTACAAAAATGTTATTTCTGTCATGATTTGTTGACATTAAGATATCAAGAGAAGCATCTTTCTCTGATCAGACCTTATAATTCAGTGAAAGGGTGGAGTCAGAGTAAAATAAATATGCACGGCCTGGAAAGGAGGGGGTCACTCCAGTTGCTGGAAGTTGGCTGCCAGTTTATCGGAATCACAGAGTATTTCTTCACTGAAAGAAGAGCAAAACACTGCTCTGGAGGCTTTTCTCAGAGGAAATGCGGAGCAAATCAGGTTAAATTTTTATATGGCTGCTACTGTATGGAAATGGGAAAGGGAGAGAGGGAAGGGGCAGGAAGGAAATGAAGGGAGAAGATGGGAAATGGCAGGAGCCAGAGAAGGTGGTGAGCTTGAGAACACATGTATCTGTAGCTATGGAAGGTATGCTTGAGAGACGGGGGGAAAAAAGTGTGTGCCTTCACCAAAAGCATAAAGAGACTCTCTCATCACATGTGTTTGCCTTCTTGCTAAAACTAAAACAAAAAGCAAGGTTAGTAGGGTATCTTGCGCAAACTTGTTATACAAGTCACTAAACATGGAAAGGGTGGCTGTGATGCTGAGCAGTGTGAGTGAGCCTTCTCAGCTTGGTCTCACATTTAAAACATTCAGTATGAAAACTCATTACTGGGGAGAACTACTGTCCAGCCAAACAGTCAAATCATAAGTAGCTTTAAGAAATTTGCTTTGCCAGTAACTAGTCTTTGCAAAGTCCGCCTCATGTCTGTACAGATTTTGGGCACATGTCAAGTATGGGGATGTCTTTAGAGGAACAGTTTGGGGTGTTGGATTAAGGTGGCACTTTAGGTTTGCAGGTCTGTATATCCAGTGATTGAAGGTGAGGTCAATGATTGGGGCAAAATAAGGCAGCAAGTTACTGTATTTAGGATGGAACGTTCTAGAAAAAGGAATAGGGTAGCATATCACTGTAACAGGTTAGATTAACAGGCTCACATAAAGGCAGAGGAATTATCTGTTGTCTGGTATCCGACTCTAGGTCTTTACAGGCATCTTTACGGCTGAGATGGTCCTCAAACTTCTGGCGATGGATCCGTATTATTACTTCCAGGTGAGGATCATATCACTGGAAAAATGACACGGTTTGAATTGTGGTCCCTTAGTTACAGGTCTGGTTTTCTTGGTCACAGGTCGGCTGGAACATCTTTGACAGCATCATTGTCACGATGAGTCTGGTGGAGCTGGGACTGGCTGATGTTCAGGGTCTGTCTGTGCTGCGGTCCTTCAGATTGGTCCGTTCATGACCTTCTCACGATTAAACATTGAACTCAGTCTTTATACCTCTGTTCTCATCTGTCTCTGTTCATCTCACCATGTCATGTCTAGATGAGGGTCTTTAAGCTGGCCAAGTCATGGCCAACTCTTAACATGTTGATCAAGATCATTGGAGACTCTGTGGGAGCGCTGGGAAACCTGACACTGGTTCTCGCAATCATCGTCTTCATCTTCGCTGTCGTTGGGATGCAGCTCTTTGGGAAGAACTACAAAGATTGCGTCTGTCGTATTTCAGAGGACTGTGAGCTTCCTCGCTGGCACATGAACGACTTCTTTCATTCGTTCCTCATCATCTTCAGGGTTCTGTGCGGTGAATGGATTGAGACAATGTGGGAATGTATGGAGGTTGCAGGCCAGTCTATGTGTCTAATAGTCTTCATGATGGTGCTGGTGATTGGAAACCTGGTGGTAAGTCTCTGTGGAAGAACTCTTAATAATTCCAGTCTGCTTTACACATTAAACACTTTAAGGTAAGAAAATGTTCCTTGTTTCAGGTCCTAAATCTCTTCCTGGCCTTGTTGCTGAGCTCATTCAGTGGAGGAAGCCTTTCAGCTTCGGATGATGAAGGAGAAAACAATCTCCAGATTGCCATTAACCGGATTAGCCGAGGTATAGCCTGGATCAAGGCCTGGGTTCTGAAGAATATCTGGACTCTGGTTGGAAAGAAGAAAAACGTGAACTTAGACCCAACTGGTAGGAATAGACATTTTTTAATGGATACATAATAGAGTAAGGTTTGCTTTCTGGCTTTAAAGCTGTTAATATTGCTTTGTTTTTGTTATTAAAACTTTTTAGCTATAACCCCTGAGGAAAGCGACAAATCAAAGGAGGTTTTTAATCTGACAATCATGCCTTCAGAACAGCTGATGTTACAAGTTCAACCCCCCAGGGAGGACGCTTCCAACCTAAGCAGCTACCATTATCACATAGCATCCCTGAAGGTCCCCATTGCCGAGGCTGAGTCGGACTTTGAGATGCATGAAAATGAAGATGATGATGAGGACGACGATGAAGATTATGATGAAGATGATGATATGGAAGAACAGCTCCTACAAGTAAAATCTTGTGTTTCTGGTTTTGTTACAGAACTATACTTGGTTGAATTTATATTTCAGTAGAAAAATAACCAAGTAGAACTTAAAATGTATTCAGGAAGAGTATTTTAATAAAAAGGATGTGGACGCTAAGATCTTTCTTTGCTCAGGATGAAGAGACTTCGGTCTGCAGCACTGTACAGAGAGCTCCTGAAGTCCTAAAGGTAGAGGAGGAAGAGGAAACCCCTGAAGACTGCTGCACAGAAAGTAGGCGCACTGACTGTAAGATAAATTTATTGAACGTGATTATTTAGTTTTCACCTGAAGATTAGTAAGGTTCAAGAACTCTAATAACTGTACCATCAACTAATCTGCATTTACAATTTGAAGTCAGAAATCTGCCAAAAAGTGCAACACTATAACAAATACTGATACAAGCGGTTTTATCAAGAACATTTAGGTAGCAGGTAAAATAACAATGCTCTATGCGCATTTTGAACGCTTTATGTGTGCATATTGATTATCATACATATGAGTGCATGATCCTTCTCTGCACAATGGGCTTTCTTTTTATGTGCCTGTGTGTCATATCAACTTTTGTCTCTTTTAGGGTGGAAACAACCTGAAAAACTAAAACCTACAGTAAACTAAACCTCTCCATAGCTGTTTTGAGTTTCTCATTATTATATATATTTTCATCCGCAACACAGGCACTACAGAACCTCTTCAAATCCTCAGTGCAGGCCTTCATGTTGGTGTTGTGGATGCTGTGATAAACAGCAAAGTGAAGAAAGCCTCTAAACTCAATGACTCAAGTCTCTGCTGTCATTTTCCTATGTTCTCAGATAATGGTGGTTTCAGATAAAGTTGGACCTTCCATGTGCTTCTCTGTCTGACAAGGGTGATCGAGTCTGGATTAAACACTGAGAGACAGAGCCAAGTGTATTACCTAGAGCTGTTGACAGCATTATCTCAGTTGGTGGCTCCCTTCAGCTTAACATGTGTCACTGCTTAAAATGCTAGATATACACTACATTTCTAACATATTAGCTAACGCATCCAAATATTTGAACCATGCTCCTGAAATTTCACAAATACTTAGTTCAAAGGAGAAAGGGAAAAAAAACACTAGACCAGATCTTCACCAACAGGATCTGAGCGTGTCCTTTTCCCTCCTCTAGGACACTCGGATAACATTTCCCTATTCCTGACACCAGTTTACAAGCCTCTCAATTACAAGTCTCATCCAAAGTATACACTATAGCAGGGATGTCAAACTGGATCCAGAAAGGGCCGTGTTGCAGCAGGTTTTCTTACCAACCAAGCAATAGTACACCAGACTCCTTTCATCTCATCAAGTCATCATGTTAGGACTGGACTCACTTGATGAGTCTGGTGTGCTATTGCTTGGTTGGAAAGAAAACCTGCAGCCACACAGCCCTTTCTAGAACCAGTGTGACATCCCTGCACTATAGCATCGCTGGACTGATAAAGACACATTATCTTTGTTTTTCTGTTTTGGGGACAGTTGGAATTATCCCAGGTACTAGTGACATGCACTTTATTGTGAAGGAACCCTGGCACCAACCACACACACAGCACCAAAGACAAATGTGTGAAAGACATTCCACAACATTCAGCTCTAAGCCTGGACAAAAAGTGAAAAGAAACTCCCCCCAAAAGACTGTTACGCATAAGGAGGAAAGGCACAGTCTAGAACTTCCCTATTTGTACAAAGTAAAATTATCAATGTCTGTCTCAACTCTTATATCCTCTACACATCATCTGATCCCATAAACTCATCTACTGTATGTTTGAACTTATATGTTTGTGTTTTTGTTTTAGAGTGTTATGCTCGCTGTCCATTCCTGGATATAGACACGTCCGAAAACAGAGGAAAGTCTTGGTTTAATTTAAGGAAAACCTGCTTCACCATTGTAGAACACAACTACTTTGAGATGTTCATCATCTTCATGATTCTGCTGAGCAGTGGCGCTCTGGTAAACTCAAATGTTTAATATCACAGATATATGCATTTTAGCACTAACTGACCATAATGTCCTGTTGTTGATCTATTCAATACCTTAGTTTTTTACTTTGAGACTTGTTCTATTCAGTTGTCAGTTGATTCAATGGGACTGAGATGGGGAAACTAATCTAATGGTTGGTTTGGCTAGCTGTGGACGCCAAACATGCTGAAAGTGTGACTACTAACATGGCTGCTAAGTATGCACAGGTGAGATGAGTTGATAATCAATAAATCTCCTTCTAAATGGAGAGAATGACATGAATATTAGAAAAGCCTTGTAGAAGTTTGTACCAGTTTGAGTACAATCTTACCCTTTAAATGAGTTCAACACAAAAATATTCTTGCTTTAAGCCTTTTTTTAAACCATCCAGCATAAAATAATCTGACTTTCAAAAATCAAATAGCTTATAAAATCTACTTGCAAATAGATTATACAGTTAATGTGTAAAATGCCAGACAGATGACCCAAAATGTAGCCATACACAAGTGAAAAATTATTAAAAGATTTATTTAAAGAAACTGCTCTCCTATTGAGCAGGAGAGTCAGGAACCTCTAAGAAGAAGAGATCGGGTTAGTGGTTGGATTGATTCTTGATTTTAACAGTTCAACCAAAAAAGCAACTAACCTTTTCCGAATCCTTGAAGAGGGGAAGGAAAAGATTGTAGGGTCCTCTGTTGATCTCAGAGCAGCTATTATGTCACTGCAGGCTTGAATCGAGAGCAAGTTAAGTCATGTTCGAATTAGAAAGGTAAACAGAGTAATGCGGGCACCTGCTCTGACGCAGGTTCTCTGCTTTTGGTTTTCCATGGGAGCAACAGAGCTTGTTGATCTGGATACAGAAAAAGGGTCAGAGCTGATGGAACAGTCGCTGGCAGAGGGATCCAAGGGAAAAGTTTGAAAATAGAATTTTGAAATAGAATCAGGGTTAGTCCTTGGAGGCAGAATCAGGCTAAGAGATCATTGGAATAGGTGAGTGGCAGTGGTCAAAGGGCAGAAACATTGTTGATGTTCAGAAGTCAGAAAAAAACTCCATGAGGTCAGGTGAGAGCAAGACATAGGTGAGGAAGGCCTGAAGCAGAAACAGGTGATCAGGTGACAGGGAGGGAACACTGGACATTTACTTACCCTGGGATTTCAATAATCTCGCCCTAACCATTAGATTGGTGTTTGCTCAAAAAGGCTGAAACACAGGTGTGAGGAATTTGCACTGATGAGAGTGAGCAAGAGCGTCACAGGTAGATGAGCATTCAGAGCGACAGGCAGAGAGAAATTTGATCAACAATTAAATGACATGCCAGAATCATGACATAATTGGCCCATTTCAAACTATCCCTCAAGAAACCTACTGACCGTTAAGTATAAGTGGCACACCACTGAACCGGACTGTGCACGACACAACCGAACCACGCTAAATCTAGTACTAGTTGAACAGTAAGTCTTGACGCGGTTCAGTTGTAGCTTGTTTTCTGATAACAAAGAGCGCATGAGCAGACCGCGTCATCTCTTTACAGTCAGCACCCAGTAGTTTGTGGCAATGTATATAAGTTGCTTGCCAACCAGCATGAAATACAGGAAGAAAACCGTAAACAACAATCGAAAACTTCTCAACACTACATTTTAGAAAAACTAAAATATGCAAAAAACTAAATATCACTAATATCACTATATATCACAATTATAACTAAACATAACTTTACGAATGTTACAGTTGCCGCCATTTTTATTTACGCAATTCCCTCCTTTAATCCTAGAGAGCAGTAGTACATTAGATCGTCACAAGGAGGCGAGGAACATTGATAGTGTTTTTTTTTAACGGTTGCAAGGAACCAAGCTCGGTACATAGCAACATTTTCTATTTGGCAATGAGCTTAGAGTCATTGAGGTTAAAAGCTATCCTTACCTTCACTCTAACCTTCATAGCCTGCAGATTTATTGTACAAGAGAACTCTTGCTTGGTCAACCTAAAATACTAATATAACTTCTAGTCAAAAAGAAAATTTTAATAGAATTGAGTCTGTTTTATACCTAAATCAGTCTTTCAATGTATTTTAGCTTTGGCAAAGTCTATAGGTCCAGAAATGTGTCTTAGGTCATCTTCCCATGATTTAAGCTTGTTTGGACTCATCAATGCGGGTTTGGTACCCATTCTGGTATATAACATCATCATCACCTGTGACAGAAAATTAATGTAGCATATGGGATTTATTCACTAACAACCTACTTAAACAGTTTTTATGTTTTATATTTTAGCCAGTGAACACTTGTCAAGGTGTTTATCATAAATATTCTTAACAGGCATTTGAGGACATCTACATTGAGCAGCGCCGCATCATCAAGATCATTCTGGAATACGCAGATCAGGTTTTTACTTACGTGTTTGTGGTGGAGATGATCCTTAAATGGGTTGCCTATGGATTCAAGACCTACTTCACCAATGCCTGGTGCTGGCTTGACTTCCTCATTGTTGATGTAAGAACTTGATGAATTCTTCTCTTCGGGGCACTTCTTTAAGGCTGTTACATTCTCCAACAGACATTCACGCTTGTTCTCAAAGAGGCAAGAACAAGAAAAATGTTTGTTTTGCATCCAACAATTACTACCCCATAGAAGCTCAGCTGCCAAAGTCCAACCCTCTATAACGCACGATACAGAAAATAGATTGAGAGCAGAGGGAAAGCTGAGCACAGACCACGCGTACAGCTGAAAGTAAAGGAGCAGACACAAATAAGAGCTCACAGTGTGCTCTGGTGCACTTGTTCTAACCACCAGAGTTCAACTCTGCAACTACATTGTTAAGGGTGGTTTATACCCAGACACCAGGTCATCTGTGTGTGTGTGTTGCAGTAAACGTTAATGTGCCCCCGCTCCTTCTGCAGACACTGGTGTACTTTTCCAAAATTGTAGGTGAACACACACAGTGCCACAAACAGGAGGCCTCTGATTGGTCAAATCTACATCCGCCCTACACTATGCGTATTTCCTGTGTGGTACCTTACCGGCTCGTTTCGTTTTTTTGACCGCTATTGTGGAAAACGACTCATAAAGTTGGACCAACTAGAAGAGCGAGGTGTGTGAGGACGCTGGGACCCTTTTTCCACCTGGATCCTCGCTCTTTTTCGCCCTCATATTCCTCTGTTGTCGCACAAACTTGCCCCCACTTCCTCACTCTCTCTGCTGTATCTAGACCCACAGGAAGTTCAAAATTTTTCCTCTTGCGTTGTGCCGTTGAACAACATAGCACAGACCACGCTGCGATATTGGGCATAAATCAAAAATATCTGCGACAAGCTCACTGCAACACACTGCTGTAGGACTATAACCAGCCCTTAAGGGTTAACAGATAAATGAGGCATCACTGCTTTTCCACCCCTAAATGCTGCTATCTAAATCACGTCTAATCACAGAACAGTAGTTGGCCAAAAAAGTATTTAGCCTTACAAAAACATTTCTGCCCAGACATTGTGTCAAGAACAAGAAGCAAGACCCGTAGAACAATACTAAGAGGAACATAAACAGGAACATAAGAAAATGCCTTGGTTCTTGTGGAGGATGTAGCAGCCTTTTAAATAAAAGTTTAGCTCATCTGTAGAAATTGTCTTTCAGGTGTCTCTAGTGTCACTGACAGCAAACATTCTGGGATACTCTGAGCTTGGAGCTATCAAGTCCCTGAGGACACTGAGAGCACTGAGGCCCCTCAGGGCTCTGTCTCGTTTTGAGGGCATGAGAGTAAGACAGACTGCTCAAATTGTAAAAGATGGACCAACAACTTTCCATTTTTGTTTGGTTTAATGTTTCACTTACTGCTGCTTCTGCTGCCATGCAGGTGGTGGTTAATGCATTGGTTGGTGCCATCCCCTCAATATTCAACGTGCTGCTGGTCTGTTTGATCTTCTGGCTGATCTTTAGCATAATGGGCGTGAACCTGTTTGCAGGGAAGTTTTCTTACTGTTTCAACCAAACATCAGAGGAACTTTTCTCCCCTGAAGAAGTCAATAATAAGACAGAGTGTCTTGCTCTGATTCAGCAAAACTTTACAGAGGTCCGCTGGAAGAACACCAAGATCAACTTTGACAACGTAGGGATGGGCTACCTATCGCTTCTCCAAGTGGTTAGTCAGAAATCCTACACAGGAAGGAATTCATACTGGTTCACTTACCAGATCAGACTCCCAGGACTTTATTATTGACAGAATGTATGTTTTTGTATCTTTCAGTCAACTTTTAAAGGTTGGATGACCATCATGTATGCAGCAGTGGATTCTAGACAGGTGAGAACCTCTTGTACTCGTACTGTTTCTGTGGATAGTACCTTTATTGCAAGTAGAACTTGAGATTTAAATGATATGGTATGGAGACTATAACCAGATGTTTTACTAGGGATGGTACTGATGATGAAATTGGTGAAAATCTCCCTGCTATATTGTTATCCCTTCTGAGGTCTAACTCTTTTGTCCCTGGTTATCTGGTTGGATTAGGTGGACTCCCAGCCAAAATATGAGGACAACCTGTACATGTATGTGTACTTTGTGTGCTTCATCATCTTTGGCTCCTTCTTCACCCTTAACCTCTTCATTGGAGTCATCATTGACAATTTCAACCAACAAAAAGCAAAGATAAGTCTTAGCTCAATGACCCCATGAATGGTACCTGTCTCTCTATTTCAACTATTTAACATTTATTTTTTGGTGTTTACCTTGGAGGAACAGATATATTTATGACAGAAGAACAGAAAAAATACTACAATGCCATGAAGAAACTGGGCTCCAAGAAGCCTCAGAAACCTATTCCTCGACCCACAGTGCGTTCTCTGACCTTCTGTAGAGCTTCAGGAGAACAAATCTATACATAATGGGGTTTAAGTATAACTGGTTTTAACAACAACATTTCTGTGTCTTTTTAGAACAAGTTTCAGGGTCTGATCTTTGACTTTGTGACCAAACAGTTTTTCGATATCCTTATCATGGTCTTGATCTGCCTCAACATGGTGACGATGATGGTGGAAACAGATGAGCAGAGTCCTGAGAAGGAAGCCATCCTGTACTGGGTCAATCTCATCTTCATCATCATCTTCAGCACAGAGTGCTGCCTCAAGATGATTGCTCTGCGGAAGCACTACTTTAATGTCGGCTGGAACATATTCGATTTTGTAGTGGTTATATTGTCTGTTGCAGGTGAGGAAGAATCAGATTTTCTATTTTTTAACAGACTTGATGGCAGCATAAAGTATGTTCCTTAATTCTAGGGGGGAAAAACTTTGTTCTCACCTTCTTTCCTGCATCCTTTCTATCTCTCTTAGGTCTCCTTCTTGCGGATATCATTGAGAAGTACTTTGTTTCTCCCACTCTCTTCCGTGTGATCCGATTAGCTCGCATTGGCCGAATCCTTCGTCTCATTCGTGGAGCTAAGGGAATTCGAACCCTCTTGTTTGCTTTAATGATGTCACTTCCTGCCCTTTTCAACATTGGCCTCCTCCTCTTCCTAATTATGTTCATCTTCTCCATCTTTGGGATGTCTAATTTTGCCTATGTGAAGAAGGAGGGCATGATTGATGATATTTTTAATTTTGAGAGCTTTGGGAACAGTATGATTTGTCTGTTTATGATCACAACATCAGCTGGATGGGACGGTCTGCTAGACCCCATCATGAACACACCTCCAGACTGTGATCCGGACTTTGAAAACCCAGGTTCTTCTGTCAAAGGAAACTGCGGCAGCCCAGGAGTCGGCATGGTTTTCTTCACCTCATATATCATCATGTCCTTTCTGGTGGTAGTCAATATGTACATCGCCATTATCCTGGAGAACTTTAATGTTGCTACAGAGGAAAGCTCCGACCCACTATCTGAAGATGATTTTGATATGTTCTATGAAACCTGGGAGAAGTTTGACCCTCGAGCTTCACAATTCATTCACTACAGGTAAGTCCCAACACATGAATTACCTCATCAGAACCAAGGACGGGTTTACCTGATAAATATCTAATGTGTTTCACAGTGAGCTGTCAGACTTCTGCGATACTTTGCAGGATCCTATGAGAATTCCCAAACCCAACACCATCAAACTGATACAACTGGATTTGCCTTTGGTTCCCGGAGACAAGATCCACTGCATGGACATCCTGCTAGCACTGACCGGAGAGGTAACATCACACATATCATAATTTCTCTATAATACAGATGTAGTTGTTGGTTATCTGCAGGTTTCAAAACACCTCTAGATGAATTCTAGTTATTTTTCTCTGGAGAGAAACCCAGAAATGTTTTACTCTTCATATTATTTTTCAATAATGTGTACCTCTAAGCTTTCTTCGGTCTGGTAGCTTCCACTTCTGTCACTCCAAAGTGTCTCCATTATCAGAAAATAAAGATATTTCCTTTATAAAACCTTGAACTTTCTAGGCTGCTGCTAAGAATCCCAAAGCTATAGCTCCCTCTAAATATTTTCCAAAATACTGAGGTCTGGAGACGCATATAATAGCCCCATTTACACTACCCTCTGAAAACCGATCCGTGCCGAGTTTGGACCGAGCTTGGTTCAGTTAACCGTTCTGAGCTTGGTTCCTTGCAATAGTTTACACGGTACGGTTCCTCGCCTCCTAGTGGTGATCTATGGTACTACTGCTCTCTAGAGGTAAACAAGCAAATCAACATGGTGGTACCTGTAATATTCAGGAAGTTTTGCTATAATTGGGATATTTCGTGGTTTGCGGAGGGCCAGGCAAAGAGGGCAGCCTTTGATGAATTTACTTGACAGATTTGGCTTTTGGGAAGTGGATACGACAAACAATAGTCTAATCAGGGATTACAGATGCAGGAAACAACAACAGATGTTGAGGTTCATCACAGTCCTAAGCAGAATCATTGCTGGAAATCATGTGGCACGGTAGGGAAGGTTGTATTTTTTATGAACGTCTGAAGTTTCATGATTATGGAGACTGACTGTAAGGAGATGACACTCTTTGTTATCTGTGAACCAAACTAGAACTGAACTGCGCGGAGCCCTACTGTTGAGCTAGTACAAGTTTAGCGGGGTTCAGTTAGCACAGTTTCAAAAGGTAAGTGTAAATGGGGCTAATGACTTTATGCTGAAATGATCTTCTATGGACTTCTTTGTTACCCAAGTGGTTTGCTTTGGGTTGTTGTCATTCCATAATATTAAGGATGGTCCACACAGCAAAATTCTGAAATATTTAGGTGATCTTCAAAACATTAGAGTCCCCCCACACATAATGATATAACACTAATGTAAGCTGAGAAAAGAAGGGTATCATAAGATTTCATGGTATATAAACTTGTCCATTGGCCTTTCAATACATAGTGTTCCTTATGGCTAAAGATTGATGCCAACAAATAACATCCCCACCACATGCTTAATTAAGGAAAGAGGCGTTCATGGAAACACTTTTGTTTCTTTCAGTTGATTTAGAATAACACAAAACTTTTGATTTTAGTGCCATCTGACACCATCTCTTTCTCCCCAAACTTTCTGCAAACAATCAGATGGTCGGGGCAAAGCTTAGGACTGACCCAGACATTTCAACCTATCTCAGGGGCTGCAGGCAGTAAGTCCATCCATTGTAGCAGTAAGCTGTGGGTACCAGTTGTCTTTATATTATATCAATCTCCTAAAACATAAATTGAAGGTTGGGTAAGAGGGGACGAAAAGCCTTCTATCATGCTATCAACATTTATAAGATGCGTTTGTCTAGATTAATCATTGAAAATCTTTTGACATGCAACTGAAACTACGACAACATGTCAAGGTTCAGTGGAGGTTTTTGAGTAACCAAATGCAAGGACACAGGTTGAGAACCAAAAAAATCAAGTAACATCAGGGTGAACGCACATGGGGAGCAAGGAGATGACGGAGCAACAAAACAATAAAAACAAGGAACCAGCAAACAGTGAATGAATATGACGTGTATAAATGGGAGACTGAACAAACACTAATCAGCAGATTGGGAGCAGGTGTGGACAGAGGCATCTAGAAGGGAGCTAGGGAAAAAGACTGACACAAGAGGGCAGCAGAGGGCAAACAATACCCAAGAACTCGATTGCAATAAAAAAATAACTAGAATGACACAAAATGGAAATGAAACCAATAAACTAGAAAACACAGAAAGACATTAATATGACTGAAAATTAAAAATAAAGAACATTTAAACAGAAGCAAAAAAGTGCAGAGTCATGACACAACAATTGTTAACTCAAATTTGTGAAGACTATCATTGCCCCTCTGTATATATTTTCTCGTTATTTTTAGGTTTTGGGGGAGTCTGACGCAATGGATGGTCTAAAAGCAACCATAGAAGAGAAGTTCATGGCCAACAACCCCTCAAAGGTTTTACCCTAATCGCACTTCTGCAATAGTCTATTCAAGTTATTTTAATGTGGAATAAAACATAATTGTGTGAAATGATTATTAACCTTTCTGTTTTCAGAAATTGTACGAGCCAATTTGTACAACGTTGCGAAAGAAACAGGAGGAGTTGGCAGCGGCAGTGATCCAGAGAGCCTACAGGAGGCACCTTCTTCGGCGAGTGCTTAAACTGGCATCCTACAAGTACAGAGAGCGGACAGAAGGACTGCGCGGCGATCCTTCTCCACCAGAAACAGAAGGATTTCTCTGTGAGCGAATGGACCAGCTGTATGGAAAAAGTGAGACACTTTCAGCTGCTTCAGATGAGGACAAGAGCATCCAGGTAGAGCCAGAAAGGGACGTTATCCTCCACTCTGCACCTCTACACAGCGACAGCAACTTTCTACGGGATGAGAGCCTGACCGAGTCGATGATGCAACCTGTCAAAGAAGTAGCAGACTTCCTCAGTTAGCTTCAGCTAAAGATGGAGGTTTCCATCACAGAGATGTGTGCAGACCCTAACCCAATCCTTTCTTCTGCTGAACCCAGATAACGTTTCTCTCTGTTCAAAGCTTTGTTGAGACTTTCAGTTTGACAGAAGAACCACAAGAAAATCACTCTGGGTTCTTATTAACGCTAATAAGGAGAAATTTAATGATGTTCCTAAGCAGCTCTTTACATTACAGCTCACCATCTCCGATCAAATATATGTTCACTTGTCCTCCCTTGTTTTTTCTTCTCTTCTGATTGGTGGATGTCGATGCAACTCAGCACAGAAAGATGCTAATTTTTAAAAAAGGTACTGAGACTGAAATGGTAAACACCCAATCAGAGAAGGGCTGGATTAGGGAAGAAAATCAATCTGTGTGCCACTAATTGGCAGATGGTAGGAGAGCAGAAGATCAGATAGTTGGAGCGTCCTCCTAATGTCACGCAGCCGCTCAGATCCATCAGTTAGAGCACTTTCACCATGTGACTTATATATGCAGAATCAAACTAACAAATAAAATTAGTTAATTTGCAGCAAATCTAAAGTTTTTCTTCAGCTAAGGATTTTATTTCTGCATGTCTGTCTTGTTAAGGTTTAATGTAAGGAGCTAAAATATCTCTGGCAACTTCTGGTTGAAGGTGGCTTCTCCTTCTACCAGCAGATCCTTGCCCTTCATATAAGAGGAAAACTGCTCCCTCACTACTGCGGTCACACCTGACTGATGACAAACTTTCTTTTTTAAAGGTTGATTATGACTAACTGTGATGTCATCATAGGTTTCTAAGTTAGCCTTTTTAGCTTAATGGAAAAGCAAAGATTGCTTCTTACTGACAATCAAGTGTTTTCAGAGATTCATTATTAAAACCTTAATCTTAATCTGCTTTCTTTCCTTCCTTCCTTCCTTCCTTCCTTCCTTCCTTCCTTCCTTCCTTCCTTCCTTCCTTCCTTCCTTCCTTCCTTTCTTTCTTTCTTTCTTTCTTTCTTTCTTGCTTTCTTTCTTTCTTGCTTTCTTTCCTGTTTCAGGTTTTGTATTTTTTAAGAAATATAAATCATTGTTGAAACAACAATGCTCTTGAAAAAATAGTGCTGTTGCCAATTACCAAGTATTTATTGCAAAAGAAAATAATGTTCCTTTATGTGATCATTGTTTTGTGTTATGTTTTTGATATTTTACCTGCAATAACACCTAAATGATTAAAAGTTCTGGTCTTTATTTCTGGAGTTTTTGTGTCAATGCCTTCCTGTTTGGGAGTTGTGACCTAATGTTTGAAACGGAGCACTTGCATTTCGAGCAAGCCTGCAAGGATAAAGTTCAAACCCCATTGACCGGCACTCTGAGGCTCCCTGAGCAAAAGCTTGATCCCCAATTGTTCTCCACTGCTCCCGAAGATATGAGTTAAATGTAAAAAAAAAATTAAAAAAAAACTTGTAATATACATTTGCAATGACCAATAAAGTTGATTGTCATTAATCTCGTAGGGATATCATATTTAAATGTTAAATCATTCTGGCTTAAACATGTATATAAATGTACTCTTTATCAGACGATATTGTCCCAAAAGTTAGAAAATATCTATTTTTTTTTATTCTGTCTTAAAATCTGTGGGGGTTTTTTCTTTGTTATTTTATGCAAGCCAGTTAATTATACATCAGCCTGAACACCTAAATTCAGCCAATCAATGGTCATCTGTCAATCAATTTTTTTTGCTAATAGCATCTTGGTATGGTAGCGTTTGGTAGCACTTTTGCAGTGTTTCAATAGGGAGTAGGCACGTTCTCCTAGTTTATACATGGATTATCTCCTCGTAGGAAGAAGTCCGGTCATATTTAGAATTCAAACTTCTGAAAATACTTTAAAAATTAAAATATTACATACGGTTCAAAAAATGATAACTGTTTTTAATTCAGAGTTTTTTACTGGAGGCATCATGTTTGTCAAAGAACACTACTGCCACCTACTGGTTTGTGACGTCACGGTGCGGTATCGGCTGTTGATCAAGTCCCAGTGATGTATCTGGTGTTTGTCTCAACGCGCTATTATCCAAGTCATCTTGAAAACATTCTTCTTGTGGTGGTTGCGGCTGCGGTCTGCTCTTCTTGCGGTTTTGCGCCGGGCGGCTTTTCTGCTCTTGGGTTGATTCTGTGCGGAGTGTGTTGCATTGCGCGCTGTTGGCATCGGTCTTGGTGGGGTGGGGCTGCGTTTTTGGCCAGGGGGGAGTTTTGGGGGGGTCCAGCGGCGCTCGCGGCCGGTTCGCGGCGGATGCGCATGGGCCCTGTCCTGTGTGTTTTTCCTGGGTGGTGCGGTCGCGGTGGGTGGTGCGGTCGCGGTGGGTGTTGCGGCCGGTCGGCGGGGCTTGGTGCCGGGGGGCGGGGCGTGTTTTGGTGCTCTGTGGGGCTGGGGCGTTTCGGTCGGTGCCGTGGGGGGGCCGGTGTTCTGTGCCCGGCCCTACTTCAGGGTGGCCGGCTGCCGGCGGGGCCCGCGGACTCGTCTCCGCTGCTCCCCTAGGCGCCGGCATGGCGGTGGCTGGGGGGCTTCTTCGTGGCTGTCTCTCCTCCTCCCTTTGTGGGGGTCTGATTTCCGGGGCTGGCCCTTTCTTGGTGCCTTCGCTTCTGGGGTCCCTTTGGGCGCCTGGGGCTTTGGGTCTCCCGGCGCTGGACTCATTGCTCTGGGGGGTGTGCCTCTCCGGCTCTCCACAACCACTATTGAGCATTTTTTCTATGGTTAAAACTTTACATGCACAAGTTCACCCTCACAAACAACTACAGGTGCTAGGCTTCAGGTACTTAGAGATTCACTTCCAAACAGAAACCCCACATTCATATCTTCAGGTAACACAGAGTACATTTCAGACTTAATAATATTACTTTAGCGATAGTTTCAAGGTGTTGCTTTATTGTATATCTCGTACCATGACTTTTGGTTGTGCTGTTCTTTTTTCATCTCGTTACAGGTGATGAAGCAGACTGAAAATGTTTTGTCATTGTCTCCTTTCTATCTCTTCTTTCTTTCATCTTTTCTCCTTTCTTTTCTTTTTTTTCTTTTTCTTCTTCTGTTTTTCTGCTCTACTTACATTGCAGTGTCCATATGAACTGTAAAACTCCCTGCATAATTATAATAAAGCAATTTATATGCATGAAACAAGCGGAGCAATATGGCAATTGCTATGCTGCTACACTTATGAAAGTAAAAACTGTTGGGCTCCTTTTGGCATCAAGACAATTATTCTTATTGCCACATTGCCAGACAGGACACTGTAAAAAAAAAAAAAAAAAAAAAGAAAACATTCTTCTTCCAAATGTTGGCTACATATTACGTGTTTTTATCTCTGGCCAGAAGTTCGGTGGCAAATCTTCCCTCTTCAAGTTGGCGATCCAACAACCAACCCGTCCGTGGAGGATCAGGAATCGGAGGAGTGAAATAATATTTTTTTTTTCTTCACTTTTACCCAATGTATTCCACCATCGAGCTGCCATGCACGTGGGCATTGTCAGTTTCACTATAGCTCTGGTGAATTTCAATGGTGAAGTCCTCTGGAAATCTTCAATAATTGTTGTTGATTGCAGATGTGTCTAGTAGTTCCCATTGACTTTGCTTGTAAAGCGGGGAGAATGGCGCTAGGCTTACCGCATCGTGATGTCAGTGCCGGAAGATGGCAGGAGGGAGGGGTTACTATATTTGGGCAACAATGGCCGCTCCCAGACTCAGTGATCACCACGAAAATTATTATATTTCATTTTTTTACTGATTAACGCTAAATTCATTAAATCACAGCAAATTTATTAGTTTTAGGTACAAATAATGATCCATTGATTATTCCTTGCTGAACGGATTTTCCCTATGAGCTTCTGTGTTAATGACCAGCATCCTCTCAAGGGAGAACCCTGCCTCTCACCAGATGACTGCTGCCGATCAGGTAGTCTGTGTCCAAAAAAAATAATATAAAAGGTTGAATGTTATGTCTGAAGGAACATTAATCTCATGCACGTCTCCTGAAAAAGTGCACATTGGGTTTCCATGGTGGTGATCAATCAGATCAGCATACCCCATCAGACCAGCATACCTTTAGTCAATACGAATGCGTAGGCGTCAGATTTATCCCTTTAGTTTTGTACAAAAAAATACACTTTAAACTACCTGAACACCATTTTAGTCAGGTCCCAAAAAAACAACATAGGCTTCAAAAAACACCAAAAAAGATAGATTTTTTGTACATGACTAAAATAAGACACGCCCGTTGAGGTAGTTTAAGGTATATTTTTTGTACAAAAATAAAGGGATAAACTAAAGGGATAAACATGTTTTGACTATGGGTATGCAGGTCTGACCGGGTATGCTCATCTCACAGAACAGCGGCAACAAAAATAAACAACAACATCTTTTGAATAATAAAAAGTATTAAGCAATGATAATTTAAATGTTTATCCGGTTAATGTTGTAACCCAACCATTATAAAATAAGTGAAGTACAGTATCATCTGCAGGGCATAGATTCACTGTTACAGAGGAACTGCTCAATGTGTCAGCATCTCCATAGAGACAAGATGGTTGTAAATATTTAAACTGAGATCAAGGACACGCTGTAACTGTGATACGCATATCATTAATAAACCAAGTGGCATTTAACACAATATTCATTAACAAGAACAACACAATGATCTAACACTGACAAACAGGGCTAATAGAAAAACCATGATGTAAGCAATAATCTTTGGCTAAGAACAAGGAGTATACACCTGATTGCGTTTCTCTATATTTACGGGGACTTTCCATTGACTTCTATTCATTTCTAAACCCATTTCTACAGCCTAAGCGTCACCCGTACCCGAACCTAACCTAAACCTGTTCCTACCCCCAAACTGAACTCAATTCATACCTTAGTCCTAAACGTCACCCCTAACCCTAAAACAGCATTTGTATCCATGGTAACCAGGCTTGGTCCCTACAATGTATGGAAAACCTGCCCACACACACAGCTGTGTTTTCAAGAAATATGGTTAAATGGTAAATGGCCTGTACTTATATAGCTTCTTTCTCGAGCCAGGGGACATGACCAAAGCGCTCTACACTTCAGTCCTTCACCCATTCACAGACACACTGATGGTGGCAAGCTACATTGTTTATTTTACTGTAAAATAAGAATTAAATGCTGTCAGATCAAAGGAGACTTTAGTTTTTTTTTTCTCTTTCTTTTTTTTTTTTTTTTACAGTGTCCTGTCTGGCAATGTGGCAATAAGAATAATGTCTTGATGCCAAAAAGAGCCCAACAGATTTTACTTTCACAAGTGTAGCAGCATAGCAATTGCAATATTGCTCCGCTTGTTTCATGCATATATATTGCTTTATTATAATTATGCAGGGAGTTTTACAGTTTATATGGACACTGCAATGTAAATACACCAGACAAACAGAAGAAGAATAGGAAAAAAGAAAAAAAAAAAAGAGAAAAAGATGAAAGAAAGAAGAGATAGAAAGGAGACAATGACAAAACATTTTCAGTCTGCTTCATCACCTGCAACGAGATGAAAAAAGAACAGCACAACCAAAAGACATGGTACGAGATATACAATAAAGCAACACCTTTAAACTATCGCTAAAGTAATATTATTAAGTCTGACATGTACTCTGTGTTACCTGAAGGTATGAATGTGGGGTTTCTGTTTGAAAGTGAATCTCTGAGTACCTGGAGCCAAGCACCTGTAATTTTTTGTAAGGGTGAACTTGTGAATGTGAAGTTTATCCATAGAAAAAATGATCAATAGTGGTTGTGGAGAGCTGAAGAAGCACACCCCCTAGAGCACTGAGTCCAGCGCCGGGAGACCCAAAGCCCCAGGTGCCCAAAGGTACCCCAAGAGCGAAGGCACCAAAGAGGGGCCAGCCCCGGAAATCAGACCCCAACCAAGGGAGGAAGAGAGACAGCCTCGAAGAAGCCCCCCAGCCACCGCCATGCCGGCACCCCGGGGAGCCCGGGACTAGTCCGCGGGCTCCGCCGGCGGCCGGCCACCCTGAATTAGTGCCGGACACCGACCGAAACGCCCCGGCCCAACAGAGCACCTTAACACGCCCCAGCCCCCCGGCACCAAGCCCCGGCGACCGGCCGCAACACCCAACGAGACCGCACCACCCAGGAAAAAACACACAGGCAGCCACGCCCACAGCCGGGGCCTACGCGCATCCGCCGCGAACCGGCCGCGAGCGCCACGGAACCCCCCCAAAACGTCCCCCAGGCCAAAAGCGCGGCTCCACCCCACCAAGACCGATGCCAACAGCGCGCAACGCAACACACCGTGCACAGACTTTAGTTGTTTTTTTTTATTCTTGATTATTGGAAAATTAAAGGAACTCAATTTCTACAAGACAGTGTAAAATAATACTGTTAATTATTGTGGAAGGCTGGTAATTTCTAATATTGTGTAGTTTGTATGGTCTGATTAACAGCATATCTTCTGCATATTCACAAAGGCAAACATGAGGGATTGTCGCAAATCCCAGACTCAATGCAGATGGCTTCCTTTAAGCTGGGCATACACTGTGTCATGATTTTATCTAAAGCTCGGACCAACATGCAGTGAAGCCAAAACAGAGAGACACAGAGTAAAAGTTTGACAGTGTGTCAGGGATCCTGACACACTGTGCAATATTTTCAATTGTTGCACACAGCTACAGCTCAAACTCAACAAAACCACAGGGTTTAACAGTTCACAGTTAACGATGTATGTTCTGACACTGTGCGGCCTGACGCTCGGTTGTGGCCGACTGAATTTCAAACATATTTGAATTTCTCCAAACCTTACGATTCATGATGGGGAGGTGTTCGTAAGAGGCTGATCGCCCCTCGTTTCCCCCCTGTATACTACAGGACACACAATCAGGCAGAAAGTCGGCCCGATAGAAAAATTCTTGCACGACTGGATAATCGGCCCAAAAAGGGCAACAAATTGTAGAGTGTATGCCCGGCTTAAGTAGATTATTTTCCACAGAGTTTCATGGTATTTCGATTATTCTGTTTGTAAAACTGAATTAACATGAATACAGTATAAATAATGAAGTCCTCTGGAAATCTTTAATAATTGTTGATTGCAGATGTGTCTAGTAGTTCCCATTGATTCTTGGATGAAGACATCGACTACGCTTGGTTGGTATGGCCTTTTCAATTGTTGGACCTCGTAAATTATGTTAATAACATGTCAGGGCTCAACAGTAATGGGTTAGTTGAAACACTTTTATCAAAGGAGTTACACTAAAATTGTCTTTATTTCAATTTTAAGAGTTTATCCCTTTTCAGTTTATCCGATTGGTTTCTGATGCGTTTGATTTTTATTTTTAAATCTAAGGTGAAATATGAACAAGGATGTCAAAGTCACAACTAAAATGTTTTACTCAGATAAATGTTTAAAAATAACTGAAACACCATGTTTGCCTCATCGATATTTTATATCCATTCAGGCTGCCTTTAATTCTTATTTTATTGTGTTTTCTGGATATATTTGAATTCTTAGGTTTTTCTTTGTTGGCCTCTGTTTCCCTCTTGTGTTGGTCTCCTTTTCCCTAGCTCCCTTCTAGAATCCTCCCTCCACACCTGCTCCCAATCAGCTCATTAGTCCTGTCTTTGTTCAGTCTTCCATATAAACTCTCCCTCTGCGGTTCCTTTGTGCTGGTTCCTTGTCTTTCCCTGGCTCCTAGTGCATCTTTTTTTCCTGATGTGGTTCTGGTTTGTCTTGAATTTTTAAGTTGGATTTTTGGATTCCTGCCTCTGTTACCTGTGAACACTCCATAAAAATACACAAACTCACCTCTGCCTCCCTGCCTCAGCATTTGGGTCCTCAAAACCTCAACCAAACCCTGACAGCCTATGTGACCAGTAATACAAACAAACTGCTCCTGATTAAGTTATGTTAATTTTAATATTGGCCCACACTAACTGTTGCGATCAGCTGTTTAAAGAGACAGTTTACTAAAGAAACTACTGATTTGCTAAGTGAGATAATAGGTGTCATACAAGTGGATGGACTCAAGATGAAGGAATAGTTCACTCACAATCAATAATTGTTTGTCACTAGTCTGTGGGCCAGTGTTTAGTTATTTCTTAATCCTTCCTCACTGAGATTAAATAGCAGAATATGAGATTAAGTAAATACTACAAAAAAAGAGTGCGAGTATACCCACTTCTCCAGGGACCACTGCACTACTGGATGGAACTATCGTTCTCTTCCCAGTTCCACTGTCATCAGTGTGATTCAGGACAAAAGAAAATCTGCTTTAAGGCGTGAGGTGGATCTGCTGGTCCACTAGTGCAACCAGAATTAATTACGGCAGAACCCTTTCACAACAGACGAGACCATGGTGCACTTCCACCCCGCAACACTCCCTATACTCTTTCACCTTGCCATCCTCATTAACTTTGTCAGCTATGAATCACTCTGTGAAAAGAATAACTTTAAAAGTTATGGGCAGTTTTTTTTTTTTTTTTTTTTTTTTATCTGTGTTCCTTGTGCCAAGGAACAATCCATGAAATACTGGTGATGATCCAGGTCATAATCTGGATTCAGGAGTTTTGTAAAGATTCCCTAACATTGTGAGATAAGGATATTTGACAGAACAAGCAGTTCCTCCCTTTCCAATTAATATGCTCTCACTTTTTCTTCATGGTAGCTACATGCGGCCTGAAATTCTGTTAAGCTGTGACAAGGTCCTGGAAGGGGGCATTTGGGTAGGCTACTATTACCAAAAACTTTAGTATTATGGATCTCTGCTCTTACTGAAAAGAGCTTGCCTAATACTAATAGGAGGAATTGCTGCAGGTCAGTAAATTGACAACCGGCTGGGCTTCCTTAAACCAAGTAATAAGCTGAATCTGTAATGATCATAGCACCGGTACCTGAGCTAATTAAAAACTTCATTCACCTGCCGTTGCACCCCCCCCCCCCCCCGCGCTCTAATTATCTTATTCACCTGCTGCCAGCTATCGGGGCCTGATCATTATTCTTCTATTCTTTTTTTTTCTGTTATGTTTTTGTGTCAGTTATTTATGTTTGTTTCATGACAGTTAAGTTCCTGGTTAATGTCCTGAGTCTTGGAGGCCAGTGAATTCAGAGGTTTTGTCTCCTGTCTTCTGATCCTGTCACGGCTCTTCTCCGCTGAGCCCTCAGGGTTTTGGCTTGGAATGCGGGGAAGGTCAACTTTAATTCATGTAAGCCTAGCTTCAATGTGGAGACCAGTTTACAGTTCGGCATTTATCCTGGTACCAGATCTTGTCTATCCTCCTGTCACACTCCGGGCTGTATCCGGGTGCAGGCCAGGTTTTCTCTCTCTCTCTCCTTAGCAGGGATGGACGGGCAGGTGCACTACATCTGAGCTGATCACCACCCTTCTTAAGGAGCTGGAACCAGCAGGAGGGCGTCAGTTCATTAACGCCACTGCGTTGGTACAGACCAAACCCAAACCTTGTCCTAGAGATTCTAAAAACCCTTGTCTAAATCCTGCTCTGAACCTCTTCTTGCAGAACCTCTGTTTCTGACCCCTGGACCCAGCCATGAACCATAGACCTTGGACCCCCCCATCTGAAAACAACCAGGAACCCGAGAGGGATCTCGGGTTATCCACCGCTCAGCCCTCCTACCTGCGCTCACCTGCCTGTCCACCCTCGAACCACCCACCAGGGAGAGAGTACTGGTCAGCACTCGGACCACCGGGGACACTTCCCCCAAGATCAGACCACAGCCTCTCTACACTGAGTGTCAGCCCTCTATAATCCTCCAGCAACTGTTTCCTCACATTCACCAGTCTCATCTTCTCTGCAGAAGCCCAGAAGAACCTGACCAGACCATACAGCTTCCAGTTCACGTCCACTATCTTGTTTTTCAATAAACCTCTTAAGCCTTTACCTGCCTCTGTAGTTGCTCTCATCCAGAGTCACCTTCAACTATGACACCTCCTGTCTACCACTGAGCCTTCCTGTCTTTATCTGAGCTTGTCTTACTGAGCATGCTGGACTCATAGAACTCTGAACACTCTCTGTATTCGTGGAACCCTGGCTCTGTATGTTCCTGTTCGGATCAGAACCCCTGGTCAGGGTACAGTCTCCTGGATCTCGGAACTGTCCGGTTCTGAACGGTTTCTCTGACTTGGATCTGTCTCTTACCTGCTCACTGGGGTTGCACCATCGAGGACATTGGCTAGATCCTGCCTTCCTCCGAGAGGATGGACTGAACTGTTAAACCAGGTGATCGTGGTCACTTACCTGCCCCCCTTCAGCCGCTGCGGTCCACTTATCCTCATCCACCCGTGTTTCTGTTCTGTTTTGTTTTATTATTTTTCTGTTATTTAAAACTTCCCATTTTCTGACTCTCCTTAAATCCTAGGTCCATCTATCCCATTGTATGACAGAATCTGTCTGCGTTATTTAATGACAAGGATCAAACTGGAAAACTGAACCTAACTTTGAATGTGTCTGTATATCTGGATTGAAATTACTTTTTGGTAAAGTGACTTTTTTTATGAACTTGTGCATAAGCTAAATGTTTTGGAGTTTTCAGCTCAACTCTGGTGAAGATTTTGTTGGGCTACTGTATAAAACCTTGAACTCAACGCTATTCCTGATATTTTGAATTGAAAAATCTTCCTGGGTGGGAAGCGAAACGCCTTCAAACTTGGAAACAAAGTCCAGTGGATTGTTTTTTAACCTTTTTTGGAATTTCAGCTGAACATCTGTTTTTCATACCCAGAGCAGAAATACTTGCAAAATGGTCAATTTAATCTCATCGACATGCTATTTGCTGTTTTTTGAGTTGGTGTCATTCAAAGTAAAAGTTTTGCTACAATGATATTCCAAACATTAAGGCATACTTCATCTATAGAGCTTATCATGATTTTTTTTCTCATCTGATTACAAATAAACAGTTGAAGTGATTCATACATATGGAAAAACTTGAGTGAAAACACCCTGTGGCATCATCTTCTTACACACCGAGCACTTCAAGTCTATGGACCATTTACCCTCGAGACTGTTGGGTGGTCATCCAAGAACAAGAAAAGAAAATAAGAAAATAGTGTGAATGTAGCCTAAAACTCAGATTGGAATCTAAATATATTAATTAAATGATTGAACGCCAAAAGTAAGCACCAGGACTCTGATTCCTAATAGTAGAAATGGAGCACTTCAACTCATTTCAGTTTATTTAATTAGCACTAATTCACAACACGCCATCTCGGGGTACTTTGCGTAGAAAATTCAACCAGATCATACAGTCAGATTGATTCAAAGTTTTCTAAGGAAAACCAGTTGATTAGATTGACTCATTGACTCTACAGCAATCCCTCACACCAAGTATGCTTGTAGCCAAAGTGGAGGGGGAAAACTCCCTTTTTACTGCAAGAAACCCTTAGCAGAACCAGGCTCAGTTTGAGCGACCACCTGCCAAGGCTGATTGGAGTTCAAGGAGACAGAAGGAGACATACATAAAGAAGCAGAGATACAAAAGCACCCTTTAACTACACATGTAATTTCAAGTCTGCTATTTAATCTCAGTGAGGAAGGATTAAGAAATAACTAAACACTGGCCCACAAGTCAGTCAAGCTCCCATGTCAGAGGATGAAGAGAGCAGAGAGTCACACTCAGAGAAACAGGACTACACTGAAAAACAGGCCAAGCTCCAACATCTATAAACAAAGGTGTTAATGGCAGCAGTACAGTTGATATCAGGAACAGAAAATGAATATACAGATATATTGTATATTCATTTTAACTGGGTGCTCAAGAAGACAGAGATAGTTTTCCTTTGATCACCTAAAGAACATCTCTGGGATTAAAGGACTAATGTCTCAACAGGACCCTAAAAAACTAGTTCCTGCTTCATTCATCTTTAGTAGAATTGATCACTGCAGCAGAGTTTTCAGAGGTCTGCCTAAGATAATTGAAGGCAACATCTTGGAGGTATTTCCCTTTAAGATGGTGTCACAGCTAAACAGCAGCAACCATATGAAGCTACTATGACGAGAAAAAGACAAGAGAAGATAGAGTTAGGGGTTAAACTAATAAATACAGCAGAATTCTAGAATAAAGATAGAATGAGGTAGAATGATGAAAACTGGTCTCCATGTTCTCCAGCAGTCTAAGCCTATAGCAGCATAAATACAAAGATAACTCAGAGTAACCAGAGCCACTATAACTATAGATTTAATCATAACATAAGCTTTTAAACATCAGATTAATGTTCTGCACAATAGGTGATGAAGCCCTGTACAATATGATAAAGTCAATAAAAGTGAATGATTGAATAGAACAGAGCAAATGCCCGTTTTGGTTGTTTATAATCTGTTTTATACTGTGCATTATGGTTTTTGTGATAATCATACGGACTGGTAGCTAAAAGTTAGAGGGTTTGTTTTTCTGCCACGATAAAGCTGGTGCATTAAGCTCTGAACATTTGGAACATGATGTCTGCATCAGAGTTTCCAGCTCAAACCTGGCATGTTTTTAATACTGCATGAGGATCACTGGAAGGTGTTCATGTTAATGAGACGAACGCAGGCCTGTTTGTTCGTTTCATGTTTCTCCTTATGAATTTAAGCATCAAACTTTCAGCTATAAAACCTGAAATCTCTGAGCTGGAACTTCACAACACCCAGCAGCACCCCATCTAAGATCAGACTTTTCAGACCCAGAACTGATCCCACATTAGCCATGGACAGAGGTAAGATCTGCAGATATCCCGTGTTTCTGATTTACTTTGAACGTGAATATTACCATGAAAACTCAGGTGTCTATAAAATGGATGCTGTCGATGGTGGCTTAAGAGGTAAGGACTCACCTGTCTCATCTGTTTCTCCCAGCCATCCTTCTGCTGTCAGTCATGTGTCTGGGCGTCTCCTCTCAGCCAATCACAGACAGCCAGCGCATGTTCTCTATAGCCGTCAGCAGAGTCCAGCACCTCCATCTACTCGCTCAGAGGCTCTTCT
This sequence comes from Cyprinodon diabolis, assembly GCA_030533445.1. Classification (NCBI taxonomy): domain Eukaryota; kingdom Metazoa; phylum Chordata; class Actinopteri; order Cyprinodontiformes; family Cyprinodontidae; genus Cyprinodon; species Cyprinodon diabolis. The sequence goes on from CM060077.1 coordinate 4,308,025, forward strand.
CTGAATTTGTGAGTTTACCAAAGTTCTACCAGACACAGACCTTAACCGTAGTTAAACTAACCCTGTTCATGGCCGCCATTCTCATGTACTTCTCTGTACTTTTGTGCATCAGGAGAGTTCTCTGCCGACGGAAGAGCAACGGCAGCTCAACAAGATCTTCCTGCAGGATTTCTGCAACTCAGATTACATCATCAGCCCCATCGACAAGCATGAGACACAACGCAGCTCTGTCAGTAAATAGTACTACATAGACCTAGAGGGAACTATAAAATACAATATTTTCCTAGAGCAAACCACTTTGTAAAACAGAGTACAGCATTACACCCTACCACACAGAACTACAGAGTATTACACAGTTGCATACAGTACAACAGATTACGACACAGTGCTAAACAAAAATGTAGAACAGTACATGGTATCATCCAGTATAAAAAAGTATAGCTTACTACAGATTAGTACTACACAGGACAATAGATTACCATGTTGTAATTCAGAGTACCATGTAAAATGAGTGCTTCCTCATATGATTAGAGTACTACAAATTACTAACCTGACTTGCTTCGCATATCCATCTGGAAACCTTCAGTTGAAGTAATTTTGCGAAGGGGCGAAAATACTGGTTAGCTGATTGGCCTATGTTGGTGATAGACGGGCCAAATAAACCGATCAGATCAACGAAACATATGACGTACTAACAGAGCGACGACCAAAATACAACCACAAGCCAGGCTACTCTTGCCGAAAGCAGTCGGGAGAAGAGCATCTTTTCCTCTGAGAAAAGCCTCCAGAGCAGTGTTTTGCTCTTCCTTCAGTGAAGAAATACTCTGTAATTCCGATAAAACTTGCTCGATAGCCACGCTAACGCTAGTTTCATCGCCTGAAGCCGCCATGTTCTTTAGACGGAACTGTCGCGCTTCTCGTTGCGTCACACCTCAACCCGCCTCAAGCCAACTCTGATTGGACGTTCGTTTGGTGAACGGCTCCAAATTTTCTTCAACGGAGAGTCTCCAGACTGATTAGCGAGTGAAATCTTGAAAGCTCGCGAGATCAGGATGGTCTCACGAGGCTAACAAATTACGGCATCATTAAACAAACTACTGCATAGTAATTCATGAAAATATACATTACTACCCTGACCAAATCATATGACAGACTACTACACAATACTCTAGAAATACATAGCAAATTGAAGACTTATTCTGCTCTGTAAGACACAGTATCACAGCACACAACAGAGTATTACACAATACAACAGCAAAAACTACAATAGTACTATAAAGACAGTTAGTTAGCCCAGGACCCACACAGAGCTGTGATTATATCAGCATCTATATATATATATATATATATATATATATATATATATATATATATATATATATACATACACTGGAAAAAATCAAAATCTAGATAAGTATTTTTTTCTTAAAATAAGTGCATTTGCTCTGGGATTGAGGAGGCAAAGCAGCCATTTTGCCAATGGAACAAGACAATTTACACTTAAATAAGAAAAGACAATTGAAATGTCTTCTTTCAAGTACATATTATCTAATTATCTTATTTTAAAAGTAAAAATACTAATTAAACTGGCAAAATATCTCATTTACCTACTCAAATTAAGGTTAAATGCACTTCATTTAAGACCTTTTTACTTATTTCTACATCATTTTTCCAGTGTATATATATATTGTTGAGGTGAATACTTTAGAGACTTAAGTCTAAAATTGGGGGCTTATTAATTCAAAGTGAACCTTAGAACAAAAATATCGGACTATAACAGCAAAACAGTAGAAAAATAAGGTTCTGAAAGTGGTGTGGTCCTGGTTTGGTTTTAGGTTTGTAGCAGTTGTTTGACCTTTTTTGAGGAGTTCTAGGTGCAAACGCTGTTGTTGATTTCATTGGAACTCACTGGTTTCTGTGTTCTGAAATCATATTTATATGAATCATTTTAAGGTTCTAAAGCTTTTGTCGATATCTTACCGCTTGGTGGAATCGTGGGAGTTTCCCAGCCGTTCTCTCTCTGGCGGCTCTTCACCGAGGAACCAGATCTCACCAAAACTGTTTGACCTGAAGTCTGGGATCCTGCACCTAATCAGGGTAAGAAAACTAAACATTAATGTCTGTTTTACATTGGTAACTTATCCATTCAGGATGGGATTGGGCCAGTTTTCTTTGGATTGATTCATTTAACGTTATCTTGGGATAATAACTCTGGGGGGCTGGGATATTAAATGACAAGGTGACCCTCCAGTTTGACAGCCTACTCCATTTTTTGTCTGTTGTCAGACTCAGAGTAAAAGAGCAGAGGAAAGAAGTTAGTAAACAGCTATATGGAGCAACTTGAGTTTGTAAAGGAAAGAGAGAAGCAATGCAATATTATCTGGAAGTATGTAAATTATAACACTAGTGCTGGGTGCAGCGAAACCGATGCGTTGGTGCATGCGTCGATCCCAAAGAGCCAAACACTGTATCGTGTGTCATTTCAACAAAGTCATGTGACCGATACAGGAGTTGCATCTAACTGACACACTCTTTAAACTGTGTTAAAAAACGTATCTGTCAACATGACGCATCTGCTAAAAAAATTTATAATCTTTTGTGGTTTATCAATATAATTATCAAGAATTTAGGAAAAGCCTAAAATAATTAGAAACATGTCAGCCGTTGCGTTTTTATTTTCCGTACTTTTCCTTTCAGTTATCACTAAACTTATCTGAATTAAATTTAAATTCAAATTGACTCTTAGGTTATTTACATTTTATTGTACTTATTGTTTAGAAATATGATTTAAAATCTAAGTCCACAAGCATACTCATTCACATTTTTGCTGTACATTTTAACGTTATGATATATGTTTAAATTATTTATTGGCAAAGATATTTTCCATGTAAACATAGATATGAAATAATATATTATATAATCTACAATAACTTCAATTATGCAATTGTACTCGGTCATCAAATCAATTAAGTTTAGTCTGTCCAATAAGCTGCCTGTAGTGTCTTTAAAGGTCCAGCAGGTGTCAGTATCAACACAGTATCAGTACAGTTTGGCAATGTGTGCTTAAAGATGCCTCATTAAGCCATCACTATATAGCCCGTGTAGGTAAGCTAATGCTAACTTCTACAACAGAGGTCACAGATTAGCGGAACAAGGTCCAGATCTGGACCCACCTGCTGGCTAATCCATACCAACCTGATTTAAACCATTTATAAATTACTGCATGTTGTCCGACGACAGTGTCTAACTTAACTTGCGCCGCTTCTCCTGTTAATACGTTAAAGCACTCCGGAGCGCCGCCCGCCACCAGGCTGCAGGTGATACAAATTAGCCAATGAGCTGTGTCAGTCTGGGTTGCTGCTGCTAGCTACCTTGACGCTCAATTCCGATTTTTTGTGTGAAATCTGATTTTTTTTTTTTTGCGTTGCCGTTCACATTTCCAAATATATGCGACTTGTATGTGATCTCCTGTGTGAACTGCATTCATACAATGCATGTGTCCCGCATGCGCAGTAGAGGACACAGTGACATCACAAGCCAGCGTGCTCTGTGTTTACAGAAGTAAACATGGATGGTAGTGTCGGAGCGCATCTAGCGATCTTTCCCAACCATAAAAACACAATCTTTTCAAGATGGTTAACCATAAGTACGGCTCTCCGCAACATTGTCCGCCATGGTTGTTGTTTTTCTTGCCGCTTCTTCATAGCAAGACCCAGAATAGGGACCTTTGTCGGGATATATGCCGTTCAGGTCGGATGAATGCGACCTGGCCGTTCAGACACAGGTCGCATTTGAAAAGATCAGATTGGTATCAGATTCAGGACCACATAGCCAAGTGGCCTGGGTCGGATTGGAAAATATCGGATCTGTGCTGTTCAGACTGCAATGAAAAGATCAGATCCAGGTCACATGTGGGCAAAAAAAATCGGATTTGGGTCACTTTAGGCTGCTGTGTGAACGTAGTCTTAGACACAGCAGGCCAACCTGTGGCAAGCCGGGCGATGGGAAAGAAGGAGAAGACGATGAGGAAAAAAGAGAGCAGAGAAAGTGTGGACTGCTGGAAGAAGCACAGAGAACTAGAGAAAGAAAAGTGAAATGGCGTGCTCAAAGATGACGCTGCACATTTAGAGGATGTTTGGCTCAACCTGCTGCTGTGAAGCAGGATTCTCCAGCAGGTACAAAATTAAAAATAAATCTGGATCCAGGCTCAAAATGAGCACCTTGATATGTGCTTGAGAATGGCTTAGTCTCCATTCAAACCCAGGTTTAAAGCCTTGCAGGGCAGCCTAAAGCCCACTGCCAACACTAAGACAGACAACTACTAGCTTGTAAAAGTGCTTACATTCACAGCTTAGGCCCAATGTAAATGATTTAAAGGTTGAAGATGTTAGTATTTAAATTAGCAGTGACCGACAATCCTGACATTTTATTTTAAGTGCAACTTGGAAAGGTTGGAACCACAAGTAAACAGGCACTAAAAATAAGTCGAAACCTGGAAAAGGCAAATCAAACCGTACTGAATGACTCTGAGTTGGTTGCAGTGAAAAAGGGCAATTAGGTCAAAACTGTTGCTAAAACCTGATCTTGTAGGCCAATCAGGATGCAGAAGAGCTCTTTCCAGACACCTCCACCCTCCAGCTGGCGCCATACGGAAATTATTATCAGAGTCTGCAAGCTGACGATTCCCTGCGGAGAAACTATGAACTACTGGCTTGCTTCAAAAAGGACATGCACAAGGTAAAGAAGGAGACAGTTGATGTCATGAAGGTGTCATAATGTTGTAATGTTGATGATAATGATAAACTATGGGGGGTCTTTGCAGGTGGAGACTTATCTGACAGTGGCAAAGTGTCGGCTTTCCCCGGAGGCAAACTGCACTTTGTAGCCCTTCCCCTCCCAAGTCAAGCCCCGCCCCTTGTGTTAGCATAGATTCTGCTTGGTGATGCTGTTGCAGTTGAAATGTTGACAACACGAGTTCTGACCTGATCTGTGAAGAAAGCTGCCAAAAAGATGTGATGTCACAGCAGTAATATGTAAAATAAAGTGTTTTCTGTGTTGCATTAATCCACTGGTGGTTTTTGAGTCTGAGTGGATGTCTGAAATAACTCTAAGAAAATACAGACAACCCACGACCAGATGATGAACTTTGATCATCCACATTTCTCACTATGATGGAGTCACCGCCAAAAAGGAACAGACCAGATGTTAGAGATTGAACTAACAAATACTTTTTGGGTGAATAGAGATGGATTGATAGCAGTATGATGAAAAGGGGTCCCTATGTCCTCCGGCAGTCTAAGCCTATAGCAGCATAACTATAGAGATAGTTCAGGATAACCTGAGCCACTCTAACTATAAGCTTTATCAAAAACACATTTTACTTTTAGAAATTCTAGGAACCACTAGTAAACCTGCAGATTGAGAGTGAAGTGCTCTGTTAGGAACATAAGGAACAATCAGATCTCTGATATCAGACGGAGCTTGGTTATTTAAGGCTTTATATATGAGCCTCTAGTTTTTATGGTTCTAGTGGCTCATTTCTACAACAGTAGGCTGACAGGAAAGGGGGTATGAGAGAGACGTGCAGCAGGTCGGATTTGAACCCAGGTTGGGCGCATCAAGGACTAAGGCCTCCGTACATGGGTCGTGCCTGCTAACCACTGCGTTAACTGCACGCCCAGGATTTTAATTTTTATTCTGGATTTAACATGAAGCCAATAAAGAGAAGATCGGATAGATATTTTTTTCAGAACTCTGGCATTTTTGATCAGTGGAAGGATTTTAACTACGTTTTGTGAAATTCCTCATAGTAAAGAGTTACAATAGTCCAGCCTGGTTTGCCTAGAAAGTCCATCAGGCAGCTGCAGCTGATATAAAATGCTGCTGCCCATGTTCTCACTAGAACTAAGAAAGTAGAGCACATCAGCCTGGTTCTGAAGTCCTTCCACTGGCTCCCTGTAGCTTGGACAAATAAAATCCTTCTATAAATCACTCAAAAGATCAGCACCTCAATCCATAACAGAGCTGTTGGCAGTGGATCAACCTCCCAGACCACTCAGGTCTTCTAGTTCCAGTCCGCTCTGTCCACCCAGAACTAGAACCTAACATGGAACAGCAGCATTTAGTTCCTCTGCTCCATTGATCTGGGAAAAAAACTCCCAGAAGACTGGAAAGGTGCTGAAAGCCTGATTTCTTCGAAGTCAAAGTAAAAAAAAACATTTGTGCCTTTGACTGTTAAACTTAAACTATTAACTGAGGCTTTATTAGTTTTTATTTGCTTTTATTTTGCTTTTGTTTTTCTTCTATTTTATTATTATTCTATTATTCATTTAAAGCACTTTAATTGTCCATGTACTGGATTGTGCTATAGAAATAAACTTCACTTTGGTGAAGGACCAGAAACGTGACGGAAAACGTTAATGGAGAAGGTAAATTAAAATTAAAATGCAATTGCAAAAATAATTTGAAGATCAAAGATGAAAAAGAAAAAGGAAATCGAATAAGGAATTTCCTTGTTGAATGTGTAAATCGGAAAGATTTTTATAATCAGACTTAGGAATTGTATTTTCATAATTCATTTTGAAATAGGATTTGAAAATATATTTTCAAATTATAGTATTCAATAATGGATTAATAAATGCGATTTAATATTTATCTTTAATTCAGTTTAAACTCTACAATTATAAAACACAGTTTAAAATGGATTCCAAATTACATGATAAATGCCGGGTTTTTTTTCTGTGATTCTCTTGATCTCCATATTATGTATGGAGGACCAGCTCTACCATATTTAAGAATAAATACAAAAATAAATAAATGCTCCAATAATAAATAAGCATACAATTAATTCCCCCCAAAATACAATAAACAAATAAATGTAGGTATAAATCAAACTATACAGTGAGACATAAATATGTATATCTCTTTTAATTGGCTTCTTTATTTATTCGCCTTTGTAATAATTACCTTATTTATGCATACTTTATTTATTAATTACTTATATTATATATTATATTATGCAAATGAGGAAGGGCTGTGTCATAGAGGGTCATTCTTTGGTTTTTCATAGGTAGCCATCTTTGTTGTGACTGTGGCTGTTGGCATGTAAATTCGACTGATGCAGTAAAATGCTAACCAAACAATGACCCTCTATGACACAGCCCTTCCTCATTTGCATAATGAGGCAGAAAGGCATACAGAATGTAAAAATGACGGGCAGAAATAAATAGCATTGAAAAAAGTAAATAGGGTAAAAAAAAATACAAAGGAAGAATAAAACAGACAAAATATTATAACATGCACATAAATAAATACTCCAAAATAAGTAATTAATGAATAAAGTTGAATATTATAACGGACAATAAATAAATAGATAAGGCAATTATTTCAAAGCCGAATAAATAAAGAAGGTAATAAAAAAATCACTGTATAATTTAACTTCTGTCAACATTTATTGAGCATTTATTTATTTCTGTATTTTTAAATATGGTAGAGCTCCATGTCCTATTTCCAAAAATCATAAACTGGTTAAGGATATTGTTTTTTTTTTTTCTTTTTACATTGAGAAAATCTTTTATCATGTTTTCCTCTCTAAAATAGCATAACAATTAAAACCACACATGTAGTAATAAGGAACAACCACTAGGGGGCGACAACGCAGAAATAATACACATATGATTTAATCTTCCGGCAGGGGGCGCAACGAGCTGCTTGTTTCGGAGCTCTTCGGGGTTCTTCGGCTGTGCTCGGTAGGTAACGGTCGATACATTCAAATGTTCGACCGGAGATCCTCCACAGAGTGAAGCGAAGAAAGAAACGAACGACCGATAGACGGCGCGTGGAAGCGGAATGACGGTGCTGCAGGAACCTGTCCAGGTCGGTACACCGTGTTCTGGCGCTGTCAGGGAAGAGTTGTGGAATATAGTTCCGTGGTTGTTTCAGTCCGCGCTCGGAGAGCTTCTCCTCGTACCAGGCCGCGGCTCAGACCCCGGCTTTCCTGCTTGTTTCAACTGTTTATTTCCACATAGTCCGGCTGCATCAGCTGTCCGTCACCAGTTGGTCCAGGGTTAACCCCCAAACCCTCTCTATATCTACCGCTTCTGTGTGAACTGACACCGAGGATACAGGCAGTCCTCTTTAAACAATGCCTTATTAATATGTTTCTTGCGACCAATAAAGAAATCCGTGGATTTAAGTGGAACCTGTGAAATTGTCTAGCGTGGATTTTTTTTTATTTTAATTCGGCTTCTATTTTAATTTATTTCGAGTGTTTTTCTTTAAGAATACCGATTATGTTTAAAACGTATTGGTACCGAGAGCCTGTGGTTATTATAATGTTAATGTTCTAGGAGACTCGGACACCTTTCTTTAACTCCAGATTTAGAGCTGAATTTTAATGTTTGGTCAAATTTATGTCAGCCGAATACATCCACTGACTCTGTGTATTGTATAGATATAGCTATTATGATGATGTTAACCGCTTTTTGGACTGAATTTACAGCTCTTATTTTGAAACTGAACATTAGCCTGAACATTGCCTTGCAGAGCTAGCTAGTTAGCTCGCTCCTACCGGCTACTGGCCTCCTAATATCGGCTTCGGGTTTCAGATTTTTGCCCCCAGAGATATGTCGTCAACTCGGTTCTGTTCTTCTGAGGCAGACCCCCCGGATTCGTCGGTCCAATCTGAGGCCGGGTTCTCCCCACTGGACCGAAATAGCAGGGAGCTGGTTAGCTGCAGCGGCTAACGTCGGGTAGCTGAATGTTAGCTCTGCTTTAGACAGGTGTGCTGGTGACAGAGCAGTCATTTATCTATCCTAGTGTTGATGCTGAAGAGATTGTTTATCCTTAAATCATCAGTTTATTCGGAATAAACAACATTAGATCAGTGAAGCAGACTTTCTTTGTATTTTAGGGTCAAGGTCTGGGGACCCCAGGTGTGTTTTAAATAAAATTATTTATGGGAAACACATAAACAATCTAAGCTTAATCAGAGTATATAAGATGTGAGTGAAACAGAACAAGTGATTCTACTGGTCAGGAGAGCCACTGTTGTTGAGATATGAGCAGGGAATGTGCTGCTGTTGATCTGCAAAGTCTGGAGGTGAATCATCTGCAGCACAGGAAGCTGCTGGGATCTGACCAGAAACTGCTGGACTAACCTGGACTGGTTGTTTTTTATTTAGCAGAACATCGCTCTCTGGGCTGAAACCTGAAACGGTTAAAGAACCTCGTAGCAGTTTTAGATCTGGAAGGTCTCTGATGATAAATCGCAGTCTTTTTTTTATGACCATTCTTGCCCCCAGTGCTCTGAACAAGTGCTTCTTCAGCTTCAGTCCCTGACAGCTGAATCCTCCAGAACTCACAGGTCCATTTGCGCTTCAGGTTCTTTCTATCTGCAGACTCGTATCACTTGGTTCTGGATTGCAGTGTATTTCTTTCTGCTGTTCATTTCCTAGCAGTTATGGCTGCATGACTGCTGATGATGTCTTTTTAACAGATGAGAGGTTATGAGGAGCCGTTTTATGAAGGATATTCCTTAGAGAGCGTTTTAGAGCAGGAATGAGTTGACCTGAAGCTGCAATGTCATTTTAAGACAAAGTATTTTTTATGTTTAATAATTAAATGTTTTGGGTTTCAAATTGTCAACAGCAGTTTCTCCTGATCAGTCGGGGGGCTCATAAGAACATCAATAAATAAACGATAAATTTATTATCTCCATAAAGTAACGGTATGGCTGGCTTGGTTCCCTAACAGCATCAACTAATATCCCATGTGTTGGTATTGGAAAGGGATAAAAAAAAAATATATATATATATATATATATATTGGATCGGTACATTAGTGCTGCAAATAACAATTATTTTGCAAATCGATTAATCTGTTGATTATTTTTTTTGATGAATCAAGTAATAATCAAATGGCAAAAGGTCCTAAAGAAGACTTTTTTTCTGAAATTAAACCAGGTTAAATGAAAACTTTTCCACTTCTGGAGTTCTGGATAGAGCATATTGACAGATGAAAACTTTATTTTCATCTTAAATGCAAAATGTTTATATATTTTTTTACAATTTTGATATGAATACTTCTCTAATTGGGCCACTGTGTCAGCTAAATGCATATTTTACAGACTTGATTATTTGGTTAATCGATAAATCACGATTAATCTGATGATTGTTTCAGCCCTACGGTACATCTGTAATATAAATCCATTCAGGCTCTTGTTAGAAAACACTTTAAAAAACAAAAAAGTAAACCCCCAGTTTTGGACACAGCAGTATATATTAATCATAACTTACATTTCAGATTGTTTAAGATGCAAAGGTAGTGCATTCCAGTCGTCACCTCTCCGCTGTAACTGTAGGGGTAACAAGAATCCAGTGATCCACAGACCTCAGGGAGCTAACAGGATGGCAGGGCTTCTGCTCACACTGATACAGAGGGGCAAAGGCACGGAGCGTTTAAAACCAAGGAAAATGATTTTAGAACCAATAGGATAAGAGACGGGGAGCCAGTGCATGACTTAATGAGGGTGTAAGGCTCATATTTTCAGAAACAGGTAAACATCAAGCTGCGCTGAAAACAAGAATCGGAAAGGTGAAATAACTCATGTTTTTTTTTCACTTTTACGCGATGAATTCCAACATCCAGCTGCCATGCACGTGGGCATTGTCAGTTTCACTATAGCTCTGGTGAATTTCAATGGTGAAGTCCTCTGGAAATCTTCAATAATTGTTGCTGATTACAGATGTGTCTAGTAGTTCCCATTGATTTTGCTTTTAAACCAGGGAGAATGGCACTAGGCTTACCGCACCGTGACGTCACTGCTGGAAGCAGGTAGGAGGGAGGCGTTACTATATTTGTGCAAAAATGGCCGCTCCCAGACTTGGTGATCGCAACCAAAATCATTATTTTCATTTTTTTTACTGCTTAACACTAAATTCATTAAATCACAGCGGACATAATAGTTTTAGGTATAAATAATGATCCATTGATTATTCCTTGCTGACCGGACTTTTCCTTTAAAGAGTTCTGCAGTAATCCAAGCAGTTTTTGCTAAAAGCATGAATTCAAATACCAGAGATGACGTTGAGCAAAAGGGTTTGGATATTTGTCATAGCAGAATGAAACTGGACTGAACAGGCGAGCTGATCTGTGTGTCAGAAACTTTTCAGCTTCACGCCAACATTGGTTCCTACAGGGTTTTAAATATGGACTCAAAGGACCGAGTTTAGATGTTAGTAAGGGGCATCAGAGGGTCCAAACAACAAGCCCTGTGTCTTTTCTCATTAAAATTTCGAACATTAATAGTAGATGGATTCGTTACACATCGAGTGAAACACGTCAAACCTTCACTTTTTGTATTTATAATGAAAATTCTTTAGATGAACAGAATGTGATGTTTAAACTGAAAAGTCAGGCTTCTGGAAACCATTTTCATTTCTATGCACCAGTTTCTAAACTGGGCTGCTTCTGGATGAATTTATCAAAGCTGCGTGGCATTGGTGTGGTTCTACTCAGGTGTTCTGGAGGATCAGGTTGCTCTAAACAGTTCTGGTGTCTCTCATCTTCCTGTTGCCAGCACTCTGTGGTTCTTCTGAGGTTCTGTTTGGATTAGTTTGCCAGCCAATCAAAAATGGCACCACTTTGGCCATGAAAACAGCTTTTTGTACCTTAGCATGGTGTCCCGGTGGAGGGCTACGTTGACAGTGGATTTCAGAAAACCCAGTGCACCAGAACTAGCAGATGACACTACCGCTGAGATCACCAGGTTTATGGAAGCTGGCTTCTGGGTCTTTCTGCTCTCCTCAAAACTCTAGCACCTCGATTCAAATGAGATGCAGACATTACTTTAATCAGAATAGAGGGCTTTGGACCAGTGAGCAGCAGTCCAGGTCTTTCGTTCCTTAGCCAGACGGATGCATTTGTGATTCATGCATTGCAATAGTCCGCAATCCTTGATCTACTGACTGGGTAAAAAGAAAATTTACAAATGAATCGTATCGTGGTGTATTCTTGAGTATCGAAAATAATCTAATCGTTGGGTCAGGAAATTGATACTGAATCGAATCGCCATGATGGGTGTGATTTAAACCCCTACTCATCAGAAGGTCAGGTCTTTTTTTTTGCTCTTTTTTGCTACATATAAAGTGTCTGTCAACTCCACCCTACTGTCTGGTTGAACAGGGTTGTTTTAATAAAGGCAAAAAGAGGAGGTGTGATTGATTTTCACAGTAACAGAAGAAGAAATCTGGGAAGGTCATGGTGGGCAGGTTGTCTGCCTTCTTCAGTCTCACGGTTCTACAGAGTTCCTGTCTGTAAACCTGGATCTACATGACGCAGCACAGCTCTGCAGGATTAATCAGAACTAGAGGGAGACAGTTTAACCTGTTAACCATTCCATCTGTAGGACGCATGTAATGCTTCCAAATTTACAGCCTCATGCTTCCCCAGTAAAGCCGGGCATACTCTGTGCGTCTTTTTAATTTTTTTTTCAATCGTTGCATGCAGCTACAGCTCACACTATACGATGACACCGCTAGGTTTAAAAGTTAACAGCTCATAATGTATCTTCTCACACTGTGCGGTACGTCTAAAAACCCTGTCAGACTCAGCTCCACGGTAAGATGGTGCTACTCGGACTCTTCCATCCGGAAGCCAAACGAGTACAAGAGTATTATGAAGCTCACTAATGTGAAACATGCTGCCTTGGCAATTTTGTGCAATTTTTTACTAGAAGCCCTAAAAAGAACAGTCAACAATGTATTTGGACAAAGACATGACTGAACAAACGTCACTACTACGGTCTGTCAATTTTACAGAAAGATCTCCATTGGAACACTTTTAAAAGGTGAATGGAATAAAAAGTGAATCGTGATATTGGCAAACAGAAATCGTCTCATCATCCAGACCAATCGATAAATAACCTAGTATCAGGAGCAAGGTGGTGATTTCCACCCCCACTGTGGGAAACATCCTTTCAGTGGGGTCAGTGATCCCTTTGGCTTTCTGGGCCAGCCCTACCTGCCCTCTGAGAGTGGGAATATGTGGTAAAATCAGTCTAGTCACTAGAGTCGGACGTCATTCTAATGTGAACGATTCCTCATTTGGATTTGGGTTCCTATGTTATCTTTTAAGTGTAAGAAGCAAAATCAATGGGAACTACTAGACACATCTGCAATCAACAACAATTAATGAAGATTTCCAGAGGACTTCACCATTGAAATTCACCAGAGCTATAGTGAAACTGACAATGCCTACGTGCATGGCAGCTGGATGCTGGAATACATCGGGTAAAAGTGAAAAAAAAACATGAGTTATTTCACCTTTCTGATTCCTGATCCTCCACGGACGGGTTCGTCGTTGGATTGCAAACTCGAAGAGGGAGAATTTGCCATCGAACTGCCAGAGAAAAACACGTCATTAATCTGTTACTCTCTGCTTTGCATAGTGCACAGGTGGTCGCCATTACTTGTGTAGTCGTGGCGGCCGTGCGCCATCATTCATATAATCTAATGCCACCGCTGGCGTTTCAGGTAGCCAACTGGGAATTCAGCATCATAGACAGATGGTTGTACACACACTGAGTCTTCTTCGCTCATATTGTGCAGTTTCTGTTCCTGGTTGGTGGATTGGGCATAAAAACTAGGAATCCAGAAATTTTAAAAAGGGGAAAATTTAAAGTCTAGAATTGATTCTGATCAGCTATCAACTCCCAACCCTACTAGTCACCGACTCGGTCTGCCCGCAGTAACAAAGCAAAGCTGCTTGCTTTATCTTTTAGGTTTTTATTTCATTTGAATATTTGGATTTCAATCTTTTTTTTCTTCGGTGCTTTTTAAAACCCTCACTTGTCATAGAATCAGTACCTTTTTTTTTTTTTTTATTTAGGGGTTTCCCCATAAAACTCCTTCTTTTCTGATACGATATATTGCAGCTTTGAGAATTGAACGATACTATATCAGCATGAATTATACATACATTTATTGCTTATATGGTTATATGGAATGATAGAATAGGTTTTATAAAGGGTTTTTACTGGAACAGATCAGGTCAACAACAAAGGTATGAGAACTGACCCATGTCATATTAACAAATGGGAAGTAATTAAAATAGTTTTTTTTGTTCATGATTAAAGGGATACATGCCCTTTGAGGTAGTTTAAAGTGTATTTTTCATACGAAACTAAAGGGATAAATGTGTTTTGACTATGGGTATGCTGGTCTGACAGAACATCCGCCAATACAATGCAATATTAGTTTCTTTGGCTAATATTGAATTTTGAACTTTATATCGGATCGGGACTGCCCTACATGAGTCGGTGGAATTGCGAACAGAATATTTTGTTTTTAAGCCAATATCGGCCATTAGTGATAGAATGTTAATGTTTATTCTGTTCTGTTGTTCCTGACTGCTGTTCTGGTTCTGTTCAGGCTGCGGTGTGGCAGGCTCTCAACCACTATGCCTACCTGGATGCTGTTTTCCTCGCTGAGAGACTCTACGCTGAAGGTTAGACCTGTCTGTCTGTTGGCCTGTTTTATTTTTTTCCCTCTCTGTCTGCGTTTGTTCACCCGACTGCCTGTTTTCCCGTCTCTCTCTCAGTGCGTTCAGAGGAGGCCCTCTACCTGTTGGCTACGTGTTATTACCGCTCTGGGAAACCTTACAAAGCTTATAGACTACTGAAGGCTCACAGCTGCTCCACGCCGCAGGTTCGATTCCTGCTGGCTAAGTGCTGCGTGGAGCTCAGCAAGTAAGAAAACACTCAGGTTTTCTTTTTATAGTGGAGAAGGAAACGGGAGAAGCTGATGTCTCTCCTCCGTCTGTCTGTCTCTCAGGCTCGCTGAGGGGGAACAGGTTCTGATCGGCGGGGTCCTGAACAAACAGAAGAGTCAGGATGACATTATCACGGAGTTTGGGGACTCCGCCTCCTTCACGCTGTCGTTACTGGGACACATTTACTGGTAAGCCGCGGGTTTCTCCGGTCTGTTGCCGGTTGCTGAGGCGCTGCAGCTGCTGACTTCTGTCCCGTGTTTCCGAGCAGTAAGACCGACCGCGCCACTAAAGGTGCTGAGTGCTTCCAGAAAAGTTTAACCCTCAACCCGTTCCTCTGGTCCCCGTTCCAGAACCTCTGTCACCTAGGTAACGCAAACACACCCTCTCACACACGATTATTCCCTGAACCCCCCCCTGGCTGTGTGACTATAGAAAATATTGTGGATTTTACTCCAGGAGAGAAGCCGGATCCAGATCAAGTGTTCAGGTTGTCAAATTTGCAGAATTCTTCTTCAGCCCCGCCCCCTCCACACATAAGCCCCGCCCAGAACCCATCCCATCGCCTTGACACTGCACTGATGGAAACGCCGCAGGACACGCTGGTACCTAAAACACTTTGATTAGCTGATAGGTTGGTCGCCTGAGGGTCAGAGGTCAGGTTACTGGTTTCCTCACTCTGTTCATTCCTTTCAGGAGTTGAATCGTCTTAATCTAGAGTCTTCGGGAAAGCTGACGACCGATTTATCAGTTTCATACATCGATTCCTCTCTCATCTCCCCGGACTCTGGCTCGCTATTGGGTAACACAGTTTCCATGGCGTCAGCTGGCACTCTGCTCTCTAAACAGAACAAACCCAAGAGCGGGCGAAGTTTACTGGGGGGGCCTGCAGCCCTCAGCCCCCTGACGCCCAGGTGAGTCCTTTACCCTTTAACCATCAAGCAATCTCTCATTTTATCCTCTGACTTGAGGATCTGTGTTTTCTTGGCAGTTTTGGTATCCTGCCCCTGGAGCCCAGCCCAGGAGACCCCACATATCTCCAGAATTATTCAGCTACAATGGAAACGCAAACGACAGCTTCCAATAAAAAGGTAGGCCCTCATCCTCGTCCTCTTTATGAGCGGAACTTTATCATTTCCTTTAGAGATAAAGACAGAAAACAGGAGATAATCTACCTGTGGAAACAGCTTCCATCTCACCTGGAATTATGGAGCATTCAAACAAAAACCGGCTTGTGTGTTTACTCTCAGACACATGAAAAGATTGAAGAACATTGGCCACCATATTCTTCCTGTTGAATTGACTTTATGCAGTTGGAACGCATTTTAATGTGCTGAATAAAGACGTTCCCTGAAGTTTTTTGTTAAGGAAAAATGCCATTTATTAACTCTTAAATGTAATGTTTTTTTGTTTTTTTTATTGTAAATCTGATTTGATAGTGATATATGCAGTACTCAAGATCAGGGTGATTATTAAGCTGATCCCGGTGGGAAATTTGTCCCTGTGATAGCAGTGATAGCCACACCAGTTTAGGGACTGACTGCAGTTCTGAAAGTTATGGAAGGATCTTATGAATTCTTTACCAAAGGTGAACCTCAGTCCAAGGACCAAATTAATTACATTTTAGTGATGACCTGTATCATAATCTGGATGCAGGAATTGTTTTTAAAGGATTCTTTAACATTTTTTTGGTGGAACATGCACTTCCCCCCCCTTAAACCACCAGGTGGCAGCAGTGTCTATTAACAGCTTCACCAGTCCAGAAGTATCATAGTGAAGAAAACAAAACAGGTGAGCCTTGCCTCACTTGAAGTCTGGAACAGCTGATCATACAAGAAAGCAGAGTGAATGAGGGAGAGGGCAGAATAAACACCAGAGACCTCAGTCACATGCCTTATTGAAAAACTTATGAAAGGATTTTAAGGAAAGACTTCACCTCATGCAGAGGAGCAATCCATTAGCTCCATTAAATTTAGTAGTGTGAATTTTAGCTATAGGGCAAAATTGGCTGTTAAAACCCCTGTCACACCTTGACAAGTCTGACCAGCATATACCTGTCGTACGAAAAATCTGGCAAAAATGCTGGTGTGCGTTGGATAAGTTATAGTTACATTTTGTATAAGTTATGAGCAGGCTGAAGTACGCTGGCACACATTGACATACGGTGGTTACGGAGGGAAATGTTGAGCATGCGTATGCCAGCATATGCTATACGTGGGACATAAGTATCAGGTAAGTTATCTGATCGTTGACGTACGTTAAGTGTAAGTTACTCATATGTCGTGCCGTCAGGCTTATCCAAAACCTTTGAGTAACTTCTTCTCCAGACTGCACCCCCATCAAAGGGTGAGCGTGATGGATCCTCCCTGCATTCATGTCCACGACCATAAAAATTCCTAGCAGCGATGATGCAGAATCCGCTGCCACTGCAAACGTTCTTTCTTTCTTTTTTCTTTTTCTTCTGTTTTCTTTTTCTTCTGTTTTTTTTTGTTTTTCAATCAAATAAATCTTTTTATGCAGGCTGGGCACATCGCTGCCTCCCTCAGGACTCTGGCCTATGACCGTTCATGGGCATTACGCTGCCGTGCGTTATGCATCAGTTAGGCTGGTGTTGGACATAAGTTCTGGACCCATTATGAATATTCTATATATACGCCCAAAATAAAATAAAAAATGCCTGTGTATGCCTGCGTTTTAGAAGATTCTGGAACAACAGTCATACGCTGGCTAAATAGGCCAGGTGTGACAGGGCCCGTCAGGTTTTCCCATCTCAGGCTTCTGCCGTTTTGGACGAGCTTTGAGACTTGACTTCTTAAAACGCTTAAAGACTAATCATCCCAGTTGGTCAAAACGCCTGTAGATGCACATCTACCATAGACTTCCCATTTAAACCAGATGCAGCTGATGCTCAGAACGAGTTTGGTCTGATCACAATGTTAAGCTCTAGTTTGGAAGAAGCTCAGTATATAAATGGCTGCTTGGTCAGGATCCAGGTGAGGACCTCCTGTTTGCTGCTGAGACCAGGGTGGCCTGAAGAGCAGCAACAGGAACCGTTTGACCGTCCAGTTGGTCCAGACCTCACCTGTCTGTCTCTCTCTGTTTAGGCCGTCTCCAGGATCAGTCAGTCCAAGTCTGTCTTCAGTCAGAGCGGGAACAGCAGAGACGTTCTCCCCATCCCCTTCAACCAATCACAGACCTCAGCACCTCACACCAGGTAACTATTGCAACCAGTGCTGTGTGATACGTAGATGAATTCATTAGGGAACTCTGCCTGTTCTCATGCCGTTTATCTTTACTTATTTTTAATTGTTTGTATCAGAAAAGAAAAAAACTAAAGTTTTTGGTTTAGATTAATAAAAATGCAGCAGGAAGTTCTGACCCACTCGTCCGTCTGTCTCTCAGTGGTTCTCCTCAGGTTCTTAGTCCCAGTATGTCTGGTCCTCCTAATGTTCAGCCCAGAAGAAGTTCCAGACTGTTTACCAGCGCCAGCTCCACTGCCAAGGTACCAGACTCCCACCCGCTCCATAAATCCATTAGCTAAATGTTCTGTTCATCGTCCGGCTCAGCAGAACAATCCTGGTTCTGTTTCTGCAGGAGAACAGTAAGAAGCTAAAGATGAAGTTTCCTACGAAGATCCCCAACCGGAAAACCAAATGTAAAACTGCAAAGACGGCGAACAGCAGCAACCTGAACGACAGTCTGGATATCCTGAGACTGGATCCCAGTTTGAACCTGCCAGACACCAGGATTCCCCAGTACCAGCGGGCCGCTGCAGGTACCGCCGGTTCAACTGCGGATATTTCTTATCAGTTTATAAAACAAAGAGGAATAAAGGACAGGACAACTGAAAAAAGAATGGTAACAAGTACGGTGTGTGTTTGCGTTCAGACAGTGTGATGGCGTTGCTACGGGAACTGGGGCGGGGCTACCAGGCGCTGTGCTCCTACAGCTGCAGAGAGGCCATCAACATCCTGACGGCTCTTCCTCCTCAGCATTACAACACGGGCTGGGTGCTCACGCACGTCGGCCGGGCCTACTTCGAGCTGGCCGAGTACATGCAGGTGGGTGGCGCCGACCCAAAGTGGTCGACTGTGTTCTGCCTGTGTCGGTTTGATCGTCACAGTGCCGTCCGTTGCAGGCGGAGCGGCTGTTCAGCGAGGTGCGAAGGATCGAGTCGTACCGAGTAGAAGGCATGGAGATATACTCCACCACGCTGTGGCACCTGCAGAAGGACGTGGCCCTGTCGGCGCTGGCCAAAGACCTGACGGACATGGACAAGAACTGCCCAGAGGTGAGAACACACCTGGATGTTTAGCAGAAGGCGACTCAGGTGAGCAGGCTGGGATCTAACTGATGCGTCTCTACAGGCCTGGTGCGTCGCAGGAAACTGTTTCAGCTTGCAGAGAGAGCACGACATTGCCATCAAGTTCTTCCAGAGAGCCATCCAGGTGAGCAGCTGCCATTGCCATGGTTACCCTCATTCAAGTGAATTTCTAGGCAGCTGAATGATCTGAGGTTATCACTGGTCATACCTTACCTCTGGTAATAGCTCAGTTGGGCGGAGCCTGCAGCCCTGAGCGTGTTCTGGCCCCCTCCGCTCCTCTGCGTCACCTCACATTGAAAACTGAGAAAGAAGCTGCAGATGTTGCTGCTCTGCAGGGAGGAGGCGGCTTCAGATGATTCTGATCCATAGTTCTGCCTCTCTGTTCTTAGGTGGACCCAGGTTTCGCTTACGCCTACACTCTGCTGGGTCACGAGTTCGTTCTGACCGAGGAGTTGGACCGAGCTCTAGCCTGCTTCAGGAACGCCATCAGAGTGAACAACCGACACTACAACGCCTGGTACGAAAAGGAATCCGTCATGGTTTGAAACATACAGACTGTGTACCTGTTAACATGTGGGTGGGATGTGTGTGTTCAGGTACGGACTCGGAATGATTTACTATAAACAGGAGAAGTTCAACTTGGCAGAAATCCACTTCAAGAAAGCTCTGAGCATCAACCCTCAGAGCTCCGTGCTGCTCTGCCACATCGGAGTGGTGCGTATGTTGGCTTCAGCTCTGCGTGTGCGTGTGCCTCTGCGCTAACTCGCTGCGGGTGTGTTTAGGTGCAGCACGCTCTGAAGAAGTCCGACGCTGCCCTAGAGACCCTGAACAGAGCCATCGGCATCGACCCCAAAAACCCTCTCTGCAAGTTCCACAGAGCCTCCATCCTGTTTGCCAACGATAAATACAAGGTAACCTACACCTGATCTGCCAACCCAGAGACGGTACTGATCCGATTTTCATCTCTGAGACGCCTAATCAGAACTCTCTGTCCGCAGGCGGCCCTTCAGGAGTTGGAGGAATTGAAGCAGATCGTTCCCAAAGAGTCTTTGGTTTACTTCCTCATAGGGAAGGTAGGATGTCTGTTCTGTTCCACCTGCTGCCTCTGAGCTCTCAGGAACAGCTTATTGGAGCAGTGACAATTAAAGGTCATACATTGCAAAAAATTGAAATTTAAATAAGTTATTTTTTTCTAAAAATAACTGCATTTTGTCTTGAATTGAGGTTAGTGAGACACTTTGACAATGCAACTGGACAATTTCCATTTAAAATAAGAAAAACAATTGCATCGTCTTAAGTGCATATTATCTTATTATCTTAATTGTCAAATCATCTTGTTAACCTACTTAAATTAAGAGGAAATACAACCAAAGCCGGTGTTCTGTCAGATAAGCGTACCTATAGTCGATACCTGTTCATCCCTTTAGTTTATCCCTTTAGTCATGTACAAAAAAACTATTTACTTACTTCATTTTTACTAATATTTAAATTTCAAATCATTCTGGCTTAAACATGTATATTAATGCACTCTTTATCAGACCATATTGTCCCAAAAATTAGAAAATTTTGTTAGAAAATTTAAAAAGAACTTCCCGCTGTCTTAAAATCTGTGGCAGTTTTTCTGCCGCCCTGGCGTCCTCTTCCACAACATCTTAATCCCCAGTTTCCTCCTCTAAATAAAAAATGGAAGACGGAGGAGACTCATCCACTAAACTCTCCTCCTCTTGCATGTTTCCGCTGTCCATAGCGTTCCTTGACAGCGTCGTTTCTAAGTCACCAATTTAGTGCTACTTGGTCCCAATGGAATTTCCCATTGGGAACCTGCTAGCACTAAGTTGCTAACTGGTTAGCAAGATGCTTCCGAGACACCAGCCACAACCAAACTTACTTGTTAACCTTCCGCTACAACAATCCCGCCCTCTTGATTGACAACCAATCACATTCACTTTATTCACTCATGTAAAATCGAGCACCAGACAATTTGGAATTGTGATGGTTGGAACAGCCGTTTCACTTTAAAGCGTATGGTGAACTGACCTTAAATATTTTTTACATACAAAACTAAAGGGATAAAGGCAAATCTGAAGCCTTGCGCATGAGTATTGACTATAGGTATCCTGGTCTGACAGAACACCGAGCATACACTGTACGATATTTTCAATCGTCGTATGCAGCTAAAGCTCACACTGTACGATGAAACCGCAGGGTTTAAAGGTTCACTGCTCACGATGTACTCTCACACTGTGTGGCCCGCGCTCTGATGCGAATTACCTGCTCACACTGTACGTCTAAAAACCACGTCGGACTCAGCTCCGCAGTGATATGGCGCTACTCGGACTCGTCTACTCAGAAGCCTAACGAGCAGAGGAGGACTATAAAGCTCACTAGAGTGAACCGCGCAGCCTTGGCAATTTGTGCAACTTTGTGCTGAAAGCTCTAAAAAGAAAAGCCAACGACGTATTTGGCCAAAGACATGGCTGAGCAAAGGTGGTTACAACGGTCTGTCAATTTTACAGAAAGAACTCCATTTCACTCGCACCCCCGCCATGCTGCTGTGTTTTCGTCTGAGAGGAAGAAGAATCCTTGTTTGCGCACTAAGCGATTTGTCCACGACCTCCTTACGACGGCCGACTGAATTTCAGACATGTGTGATTTTCTCCTAACATTACAATTCCTAATCAGGAGGTGGTCGTGAGAGGCTGATCGCCCCTCCCCTGTACACTACATGACGCACAATCAGACTGAAAGTTGGCCTGATCGAAAAATTCTCACACAATTTTTTGTCTTTTCGTCCTGAAAAAAAAGTGTCAAATTATTTTACAGTTTTTGGACCTTATCCATCAGAAATGTGACCCATCCAGCTGCGGTTCTGAAATGTGTTCGCAAAACCGCTGGTCCACTTCTTTTAGTGTTTTATCAGCTAATATGGATCAGAAATGGGAAATGCTTGGTTCCTGCACTGGGCAGGACTGGAGCTCAGTTCTTTAATTGGTAAAATGTAAACGTTTCTGTTCTCAAAGAATTTTCTTTCTGTTTTTGCCACTGAAAACATGATGATCAAACCTTTAATAATCTGTTCAAGAAGTGTCTGAATCATGAAAACTGTTATTTTACTTTGTAAAGAACCTTGTTGTGACTCTTCTTCTTTCCAACAGGTGTATAAGAAGCTGGGTCAGACCCACTTGGCTCTGATGAACTTCAGCTGGGCCATGGACCTCGACCCTAAAGGAGCCAATAATCAGATTAAAGAAGCCATCGATAAGAGATACCTGCCTGAAGACGAAGGTACAGCCTCCTCCACTTCTCACTCTCTCCTCTCTGTCTCACCCGTCTCCATCTCACCCACCTCACCCATGTCTCTGCAGTGGCCGAGGTGGAGGACAGTCAGGACAGCAGCTTCATGACGGACGCTGACGACACGCAGCTTCACACGCCAGAGAGCGACGATGTTCTTTAACCCCGCCCCCCCCCGTTTCCCCCCATCTCCTCTCAACCATGTTTCTAGACAACATGCCCACAGATAAATTTATGTTTAGCTCCACCCTCCTCCTCCCGAATCCTCTGACTGGCTGAAACAGACTGCTGCTGACCTGAAGCCCCACCCCTTAACCCTGTGACATCACAGCTGGGTTTTTTTTTAACTGTTCTTTTTAACGTCCTGGAAATAAACAAATAAAACATGTAAACACTGCTCACTACTTCATGCCTTCTCTGTTCCAATGTAAACACAGACGTGCATGAAAGCTGCAGAGGTGGCATGTTTACAGAAACATGTGACCACAAGAGGGCGCTGTTGGGCCCTTTAACAAACTCCAGTGAAGGAATCTTATTTAACTCATTGGAAGTTTGAATCCAGGGGCTGCGTCCTGCGAAGGCAAGATTCATCTGCAGATTATGTCATAGTGCGGCGCCGGGACCTGTTGGAAGACTCCTGCTCATTGGGCGACAAATGTAGCCGCCTTTTTGCTCATTTGGATGGACGGGTCCGGTGTATCCCGCGTATTCTGTGATTCATTGCGAGTCCAAGCAAGCCGCTGTAGCTACCAGATCTGCTCGGGCCTTGTGCAAGCTAGTGACGTCACGCTACATGATTGGCTGAATGTTGCCACATGATGTAAAACAAAGTGGTTGCCCGGGCAACGATAACATCGCACAGCGTCCGTATGTAGAGTCAGTAGTATCTGTAACAAAACTGAAAAATATCCATTTATTGGGAACAAAAAAGCTGTTAGACCGTGAAATACAGGGGGGGAGCCTGGTAGCGCTGTGGCTAGCTGTGCTCAATAGCCAACAGGTTAGCCTATTTTAGCTCGCTCAGTTAGCCATAATAAGCTTCACTACTTTTAAATTCCTGTCAACAGCTTTTAATTTTTTATAAGTAGAATAACTTGGTTTATTTTTTTCTAAAATCTCTATGAAAGTCATTTTTAAGATGTTCTATTTGTCCTCCCCTGCCCTCAGTTCTTAATAAAAAGAATTAAAAATAAGCTGAGACTTTTTTTGTCATCTTGGTAAATGGCAGAGCTCATTCTTAGAACGCAGCATTTTCCTTCAAGACTGACAATGATTGTTTTCTACTTTCGGCTACTTTAGATCACCAATGAAATGTAAAATAATAGCAAATAAAGCCAATAAAATGTTGAGACCCCAAAAGAGATTTGATCCTTAAGAAATGGGTTCAATACAGTTTGTCCGAGTGGAGTTGCCATATGTTGACGTCATAGAGGGCAGGGCCCCGAGGAGATCTGGTACCTACACAGGCTTCTCTGTGCTCAGAGGAAAAAAGTAAATGGTGCCAAGCTGTGGTGAATATTTTAAGTGCAATTTAATACAAGTGTATGAATAGTTCTGTCTGAAATGAATGAAAATAGTTTTAAATGGTTATTGAGTCAGATATGTGGCGTGTAATGTTTGGTTTATTGAAATATTTTATCTGTCACTCTGAAAATGTTTGGCAGACATTAAGCATAGATTCAAATATCTGCAGTGTGGGGACTATAAATATGATATTCGCCATGACTGTACTGCTGCTGAAGCTCCTCCAAAATGTTACTGGCACTCAAATTAGTAGTGAGAAGTTCAGTATCTATTATTTGCCTGCTTTGTGTATCAACTGTCATGGTTGCTAGGCGACAGAGTGTACAGGCGGTAAAAGCCAGAGAAGGCTGGACCTGTTTGAATCCATAGCCAAAACTCTTCACAGATCTCCAATGCAGGATGCAGCTGCTGAAATCGAACATACCTGCTGTCTGCTGTTTTCTTTTGTTTGTATTTAAGTCCAGTACCACACTGTAACCACCACCAGGTGGCGCTTCCCTTAAGAAAATAAATAAAATAGCGAACAGTCGGAGCCAAGAGAAACTTTATTGTTCCAAAGCACTTTGACAGCTGACAGGCACAGACAGAGCGGTGGTTTGGCACCTGGTATCAAACTGCATTCTGGGTAATTTCAATGGGCTGGGAGGGGCCAACAGCACAGTCACATTCAAAACTGAAGGGGTGGTATTTGGATAAGATCGGTCAGACTGTGATTGGAGAGATTTTGTTTTTCCAGCTTCAGTCACATGACATGAGAGTCACTTGATTGGAGGAGGATCCTAGAGGCCTCCAATCACAGGATCCACTTGGCCTGCACTGATACTGAAGAAGCTAAAATATGATTTGTTAAAATTGGTGTTCTGTTAAACATGAGCACCATGTTGTTGTTTTTTTTATCCTAAATTTGCTCTGATTCTGTTTTTCTCCAAGCAAGATCTTTTAGTCATTCCTTCATCTAAACTAACAGAATTAGCTGAGTCAGAGCTCAGCTGGGACTGGATAGTAGGGGGCGCGAATTGTCTCATGTCAAACTGATTTAAAATCCAAATGTCTCCCTTTTTTCATGGATTCATTTGAAAATCATAATATCCCTTCATCATCTTTATGACTCTGCTTAGGTCTTACTTGTTCAATTCACTCAAACATTTAGTCCACCTACTGCCTCTACAGGTCACCTGGGGTTTGCATCATGACATCAAACCAGCACTTCCTTCTGGGTGATGGAAGAAGCAGGAGTTTCTAAAGAGGTGAATGAACCAGAACCTGTGCTAGCCAGAAAGATAAAATAGATTCACTCGGGGAAAATGCTGATCACCTGAACTTCACAGGCCTGGCGAAGGAAACCAGGTTCCTGTAGGGTTGGCAATAAGCTGCTCTGAAAGAACCGGACTCGGCACGAGCATGATTGGTTCCTGTCTTCCTGAGACTTTAGTGGCTGACTAACTCTGAATCACAACATCTCTCCAATCACAGTTTATAAGATGAAGAAGGAAGAAATATTTTCTTTCTGGTCTGTTGGTTTCCTTGGTAACAAAGAGGGCGGGATTTGCAGGCACGGAGCTGGATCCATCACAGGCCTTGTTTGGCGAGGGATGCAGACACCTGGCAGGAGCAGGCTGGTTATTAACGGATTACCAGGTGTTATTCATTGATGTGAGGGAGCCTGTCTCACCTGGTCGACCAGGGTATCGAGGGGAGGAGCTTCAGTAGTGTTAAGGCTTCCATGGGAGGAAGTGTTGCTAAGGCGACGAGGGGAAGAATCTTCCTGAATGATGATTTCAGCACCATGGTCAGTTCTAGCCTTGGCGCTCTCTCTGAACGTCAGCTTGTGGCTCTCAATCTGTACAGGATAATACGAATAAATTGAGTAAAATCAAGTTTTATTGACATTGTAGAGTTTTCCCCATTTAGAATACATCTTTAGATCTAGATAGAAAATATTGCTACATTAAGAACCACTTCAATTGGTTTGTCCTCCATAAGAGAATTGAATTAGAAATTGGGGTTACCTGTCATGTCAAGGGTTTTTAACTTGTTGGTGGAGCTCTTCTGTCAGGATTAGGTCATCATCGAAAAGTTAAAACTTCTCATCTGATTTGCCTTAATTCACAGCACAAGGTGCCTTAAGATTTAGTTTATTAAAACCATGCAAACGCTTTCTATCTAAGGAGACGTAGCAAGTCGAGAGGTTGACCTGCAGAATTCAAGCTTACTGATATCGCGTAATTGAAACTGGACTGCATTGTGTCGTTTACTTTGCAGCAATCCCTCATGCAGCGCAAGCTTCTAGGGACCAATGGCAGAAGTAGCTTTCTCTCGGAGAGAAAAAACTAGAGTTTAACTTTACAACTAAAGTATAGTAGAAAAAAGTAGTCACCAGACCCTCCAGCAGCTTAAGCCTATAGCACAAAATATAGTCTTTTGATTTATGAGGGCAGAGCATTGAGCTGCTGAGCGCACAAACAAGGCAGAGGGCAAAGCGTAAACACAGAGTTTTTCACAGTTTAATGCAAACCACACACGAATTAAACAGTCGTGTGTGAGATTTAATGCTGGAGCCTTGTCTTACTGCGTACTGAAGTTGGTTGCACAAAGCAGCGGGCAACAGCTCCTCCCTGAACTGTGTACAACTCTTAAATCCTTTAACTGATACGAAATGCTGGACCGCCATGGCTTACTGTACTGTACCCAGTGGCGCCAATAGCGGGTGGTCATGGCCACCCCACAGATTAAATTGCAGTTTAGCCTTTCATCCCATTCTGCACAGCCAACAACGTAACATTAAAAATCACACAATACCAAGATATGAGTAGGTGTTTACTTAAGTCTTTATGATTTCTACAGGGAGGTTTACCACAATAGTAGATTCAAACCCTGAAATGATTGCTTTTAGTTTCAGTTTGTCACTCCAAGATTTTTAGTGGCCACATCTGGCCATCCCCTATGAAAAATTTCTGGAGACGCCACTGACCCCACCTCTTGTTTGAGTGTTTTTCTTGGCTTGAATCTGAGAAACATGCGACTGAGAAAAAGCTCTAGGATCCGGCAAACCGGAGCTCCATTTCAGTGATTTCAATCTATCCTATCGGTGCAGAAAAAAGAGAAAACTATCTATATATTTAATCGTTTTAAGTAAAATTTATGTTTCTAATCTGGACCACAATAGACCTTCTGTGGATGTATTCATTTTTTTAATTGATTTGATGTCAAAGTTGTAGTTATGACTTTAAAAAACATACATATTTAGGAAAGTGTAAATAAAAATAGGAAAAACATGAAGATAAATCAATTTAATATTTTATAAGCATGTACCTTCTTCTTCCCTCCTCCTGGAACGTGGGTGACGTTTTCCAGGGAACCCACTTTGGACTGAACAGTTTTAAAATCCACCTTCTCAGACTTGATCTCCACTTTCCCTCCACCTGAGGAGCAGAGAAGGGGCGGAGCTTCACACACAGTCTGTCACACTGCACATGCTCAGATATAACATCACACTTGTTTATTTTTATTTTTTTTTTTTTAAACAGAATCCATAAGTGACTCGGGATGCAAGGTATTGATCAATAAATTAATATGAGATTGATTTCATTGATGGACTTACCATGAATTGAAAGGCAGGAATTATTTTTTAATTCCCAGTTTCTTGTTGTATCAAGAGGATCTTTCCAGTTTTTAAGGGACCAAACATTTTTATACAATATGCTGAATTTATTAAACAGTAGCGCATCATTTTATTTTAAGAACTGATATTTCCAGATGTATTTGACCGAATAAACACAATATTTCTTGAGCAATGATAAAATGGACTAATTCAGAAGATATAACTTATCCTGGACCAGGCTCTATTCATGCCCTAACATGGCTCCCAGCTGACATAACTTCTCTTCCTAATATCAGTAAACTACCGCTTAAAGGAAAAGTCCGGTCATATTCAGAATTCAAACTTCTGTACTTTAAATATGAAATTATTACGTACTGCTAAATGAATGATTAATTCAGAGTAATTTTCATGTGAATGTGCTTTCCTGGAGGCATCCATGTTTGTCAAAGAACACTACTGCCACCTACTGGTTTTCTCGATGGAAAATCCTCCCTCTTCCAGTTGGCAATCCAACGATTTGGGCAAAAATGGCCGCTCCCAGACTCAATGATCGCTACGAAAATTATTGTTTTTTTATTTTTTTACTGTTCAAAGCTAAATTCCTTAAATCACCACAAACAATATTAGTTTTAGGTATAGATAATATTCCATTGATTATTTCTTGCTGAACGGACTTTTTCCTTTAAGAATAAACAGCTGTCAAGTGGAAAGCAGCAACAATCCAACAATAGAAGGAATTCCTTCTAATCAACAGTTAATTATCTGTCGATTGTTTGATAGATGGGTCCTCCTGACTATGATGTCATGACTACAGGGTGGAGTGACTTACCTGGCTTGTGGTGAAGGTTCTCCTTAGACCGACACTTTGATGACACGTTGCTCAGATCAAGCTTCTTGTTGACAATGTGAACCTGTAGGTAAACAGGTATGCAGGTCAGGGCCGACCATCAAACATATTCCCATCTTCTATAAGCTTTGAGGTCAATGTGTTGAATCCTATCTACTTTAATTGATTTTCCACTCATATTTTCAACTTCTATCGACAAATTTAACAAAAACTCTAAACCTAACCATTAGTAATGCATACCTAACCTGAATGGAATTTACACCTTAGTTCTAAACCTGAGAAGCTCGTCAGAGCTCGTCTGCCTGGCTGTGTGTTTCCTGGATGGGGCTGTTGTTTGCAGCTGCTTTTTCTATGTCTGCTTCTGTCTCCTTGAACCCCAGTCGGCCTCAGAAGATGGCCGCTCACACTGAGCCTGGTTCTGCTGCAGGTTTCCTCAGGTTAAAACAGAGTTTTTCCTCCCCACTGTCGCTACAAGCATGCTCAGTGTGAGGGATTGTAATCGAGTCAATGAGTCGATGCAATCAACAGATTTTCCTTAGATAGAAAAACTTGAACTTTAAAGTGCCTTGAGATGATGTTTTATAAATTGGTGCAATAGAAAGAAAATGAATTGAATTGAAATTAAGAGAAAAAAAGCAGAGAACCAGCAAAATGTTTTCACTTTGATATAAATGGTCCTCTCTTTGATAGATAAAAAGAGCACACACACACATGCACAGGCAGGTGTTACCTTGCCCCCTCCAGGTGAGTGCTTTAGATTCTCCGTGGATCCAATTTTAGATTTGACGCCGCTGAGGTCAGGCATTGGGTGGGAGGTGAGGGGAGGTGTCCGGCCACGAGTGGAACCAGGAGATCTGGGGGGTGTTCGGACCACAGCCACCTGCAGAAAGCACCAGTTAAACCTCCTTTTACAAACACTGACAGGTAGTTTGGTTTCAAATAGCAGACCAGTTGAACCTATACCCAAACTCCTTCAAAACTCTGTTAAAACCCAAAAGATTTTACACATCTCAGTTCTTTGCTAAAACGAGACGTGGGAAACATTGTCTACAAAGTGTTTGTGGTATTTTATACTACTTGCTGCTTTTCCCTATTGTGCCCAATATTGTGACTGACTCTAGGAAAAGACCTGCAAACTTACAAGGTGTCCAAATATTCAGGTGTGATCTGAGGTCATGGAGATAAAGTCTCTCATGAGCGGACAAATCTGAAATGCGTTTTTGTGCCATATTTCCTCCTCGTTCCTGTCATTAGACTATGTACATTTACTAGTCTGCTACCGTTACCGGGATACCATGCTCTAGCTTGGTTGACGTTGCCATGACAATGTAACTTCCATGAATTAAATTAGAATACAAATGCACGTAAAATTAAAAATAAAAAGTCAAAATAATTTCCAAAAGCATTCCTTAAGAAATGTATAAATTGTGCAAAGTATTTTTAATATTTTTTTTTTTAAATCTCCTTCTCATCACTAGGGGGTGCTGCAGCACCGCCACTTCCAGCGTCTATGCTCTGGTCTTTTAGAATGGGATGTTAATGTAGATGCCTTTAGAAAAGCTAAATCAACATGTCAGCGTCTGTAACATTCAGGAAGTTTGCGGAGAGTCAGGCGAAGAAGGCAGCCTTTGGTGGATTTACTTGACAGAGTCAGCTTTTGGGAAGTGGATACGACAAACTGTAATCTAATCATGGCTTACAGATGCAGGAAACAATGACAGACGTTGAGGTTCATCACACTGCAAAGCAGAATAATCACTGGAAATCGTGTGGCACAGTAGGGAAGCTAGTATTTTTAAGTATGTCTGAAATTTCATCTTTACAAAGGCTGAAGGCTGATTTAACTAGGTCGTCTGCGTAGGTGTCGCAGTGAATGCAGAGACGTCCCCACCCCCTCTGTAGACACTCTGCTCCATCTCTCCCAGATTGTAGGTGACCGCAGACAGGAGGCCTGTGATTGGTCAAATCTACATCCGCTCTACTCATTCGTATTTCCTGTTTGGTACCATTCCGGCTTGTTTTCTTTGTATGACCGCCATTGCAGAAAACGACCCATGAAGTTGGACCAGCTAGAAGAGTGAGGTGCGCAAGAACACTGCAACCCTTTTTCCAACTGGATCCCCATTCTTTTTTGCCCTTATGTCCCTCCATTGTCGGACAAACTTGCCCCCACTTCCTCACCGCCTTGACCGTATCTAGACCTAGAGCTAGTTCCTGATTGTCCCCCTTGTCTTGTGGCGTGGAATAACATAGCGCAGACCACACTTTAAAATTGAGCATAAATCAAGAATATCTGCAACAAGCTCACTGCGACACACTGCAGGGGAAGGATAACCAGTCCTTGACTGTAAGGAGTTGACGCATTCTGCTTGTACGATATTTGTTATCTGAGAACTGGTGCCAGAACTGAACCGCGCCTAGCCATACTGATGAACTAGTACCATGTTAGCGTGTTTCTGTTGTGTCTGGCGCGGTCCAGTTCAGTTGTGCGAACCATTTACACTCAACAGTTATCTCGGTTGCCGTGCTCACACCGATCTCAGCACGGTTTCAGAAGGGTAGTGTAAATGGGGCTTATGTGTTAGTCAAAGTAACCCGAATCCACTCAGGTGTTTGAATGTCTCTGATGCGTTCAGGTGCCCAGACCTTTTTCACATCTCTGTTGGGGGTGGACGATCTGCTGGCAGGGGAGCGACTTCCTGGACTGTTGACGCCATCAATGGACTCTGGCAGACAGGTGGGACAGGGAGGAGTCTGTTGGCACTGCTTTTATTGGACTTACGGATCACAGTGGTTGTGGCTGCTTTGATCTACCTGTGCTCTTGCCTGAGATCATCTTTGTGGCTCTGCTGCCCCCTGCTGCCCTGGAAACCTGAAAATAGATGAAATTCATCTTTACAGTCTGACAGAAGTGTGTAGAGCTTTATTTCCACCACTTCTCTAAAACTGGACTTAGGACCCAGATATAAAGTGTAAACATGCAATAAACTGATCAACAAACACTTTGATCGGTAGTTTACCTCCCCAGCTTCATCAGCTGTCTCCTTCACAGCTGCTTTACCTGAGGACAAAGATAACATCGTCAATATCATCAAACAACTGCCACAGATTCTGACTGATGAGGCAGTTTCCATGACAACAGGGAGGTCGAACGGTAACTGATCAGTCTGTGTCACCTTCAGCGGGAGGGATTGTCCGGAAATCTGACACAGAGGAGGAAGAGGATGAGGAGGACGAGTGATAAGGAGGCGCAAGCAGGGAGGTGCCCAAAGGGTAAACAGGAAATAGATGGATAAAAGAGAGGAAGCAGGAAGAGGAGCGGAGAGAGGAAGGATGCAGCTGCAGGGAGTACAGCAGGGGGCGCTTTAGCAGGAAGCGCGGTAGCAACAGCAGGGGGCGCTGCAAGACAGACCTTTGAGGGGAGGAGGAGCGCCTGATCTTCTAAGTGGAGCAGAGGAGGAGTTTTCTTTGTGTCTTTGTCTTGCACCTGCAGGGGGCGCTCTGGTTTTAGAGGCAGGAGCAGCGGGAGTTTTGTCGGCTGGGAGCTCCTGGTGAGCCAGGAGAGGATCGGAGTGGTTCTCCTGTATAGAAGCACCTGGGTTCTTCTCTGCAGGAGGTTCTGGGTCCAGTAAGGTGCTTGTTTTATGGTTACAGAGCTCCTGGGACCTGACCAGGTTCTCCTCTGAAGGATGAGCTAGATGGTTTCCCTCTGCTGGAGGTTGTTGATGGGAGGAGGTATTCTTTTGGAGATCTGAGATCTCTGTAGACTCCTCCTGGATCTCCTCGGCTGAAGGCACCTCCTCACCTTCCAATTTCTCTTCCGTTGTCTCGTGATTGTTGTCGACTCTTGCTTCACGTGGAGGAGATGCTGGAGAGGAGCAGAAACCCTCCTCTCCGGTCCTTCCACCCTGCTCCTCTATGATGTCTTCCTTTCCTCTGACTTGTTCCTCCTGTTGTGTAGGAGAAATACTGGTGGAGGACGGAAGCTGCTCCTTAATCTCCTCCTCCTCCTCCTCACTGTGGGTCTTTTCTTCTCTCTCTTCTTTCTTCACCTCGTCTCCCTGTTCATGACTGTTTGTTTTTTCATCCTGACCGGTTTCTACTGGATCTCCAGAGAAAGGTGCAGAGGAGTAGTTCCTCCTCTCCTCCTCCTCTTCCTCCTCCTGTCTGTCCTTCCTTCTCTCTCCTCCTTCCTCCTCCTGCTGCCCTGCGCTTCCGTTCGGGAGTTTCTCCAGAACTCCGGCAGATTCTAGGTCTGACAGAGGAGGAGGAGACGAGAGGAGGAGACAAAGGAGATGAAAGACAACAAAGAACACGACAGACGAGTTGACAAGCTCGGGTATTAATTTATGTCTGTAGGGGGCGCTCTACTCCCGCTGGAAAGATTTTAGATTTAAAAAGACTTATTTTCTTCTATGCTTTGACTTCTACTTCCTGCCTGTAAAGACACTTCCTGCTCAGATTTCCAGGTTGCAAGATATTACAGAAAAAGGTTTTTAGAGGTAGTAGTTATGTGCAAACAGGTGATTTAATCCTAAAGGGAAGATAGTAAAATTATTAACTAGCATTCCTCACTGGGAGACCAGACCCGAACCATTATCTCATTATGTGTACTCGTGCGATCTCTTGTGCTTGTGAAACGTCATCAGCCTCAGCCGTAGCACTGTTCAATTCACAGGAACAGCAGACCGAGAACGCAAAAAGTCCCCAGATGTTGTTCTCGCCCCTCCCTCTTTACCCAGCATGCATCAGGGAGACGTGTCCGTTCTTGAGATTGACAGCCGTCCCAGCATGCACTTACAGCAGCAGCTTACAGTGTAGCGCTCACAGAGCTCAGAGTATTAAGCTAAAAGTTCTCTTTTCTGCTGCCGTTGTGCAATAAAACTACGTTTTAAGATCACTTGAGGCGAGAATATTATACGTATAAGCGTCACTATATGGAACATTTATTGATTTAATGCGTAATTTAAAAAGAAAGTCCCGAAGTTGAGAGGACCACAGCAACCAGCGGAGCTCCGAGGGTAACAGCAGCCAAGGCTAACGTTAGCCCCTCTGCAGCAACCCTCTCTCTGCATAGCCGCGTGTGAAGTACAGCTGGCTCTGATGGCGAGGTTTTTCTTTTGTTTGGCAAAATGTTTGTTTGATTCTGACTGTGTTTATTATTATTCCCCCAATAAGTGAAAAAATAAGAATTTATTATTATCTAGCGACTGTTAATAACAGGGGAAATGCAGCTCCAGACGAGCCGAGCGTGTGATGATGTCATCAGTACGCTCCTGTTCCAATTGACCTATATTTGTGCTGCATGCTCCCGTTCTCCCAGAGTCCACACTTTCCTGTGTTCTTCTCAAGAACATACTTGGCGAGTGCACAAGTCCGTACTCACGTTCTTGTGAATTGAGAAACGGCCCAGATTTCTCCCTCTACAGACCAGATCTGAGTGAACCATTTTGAAAAATCTGGGGAGCTTTGATATCATCCTGTACTGTAGAACATCTAAAGAAGGAACTGCAGGAAGAAAAGGGAAAAGGAACTTTGAGGAAACTGGGACAACCTTTATTTCAAATGTGTTGCAGCCTGATTTTGAATTCAATTTGTCTCACAGAAAATAGAAATTAAAGGAAAAATTGCTGCCACAAAACAGGCATACAGTAGTAGCCATTCAAAATTTCCCCACCTTCCTTGATGGGTCCTTTGCTGTTCCCCTACAATTCCTTTTTAAACATCTAACTTTGTACTTAAATATTCTTTCTGTCATGATTTTTGGACATTAATGTCTAAAGAGAAGCGCCATCTCCTGGTCAGACCCTGTAATTCAGTGAAAGGATGGAGTCCTTTCCAGGAAAATGCCAGTGGCTGAAATTTGGAGGGGATTTTTCTGGGAGTTGCAGGGGAGTAGGGTGCCATTCTGCAGGCGTTTGGCTGGGAAGGGCCATTTTGGATGGCTACTACTGTAAATAGGAGGAAACTGGACTTTCTGAAAACGTTTCCACACCTATCCAGGAGTCTTTGGCAGTTCTGGTCGGTTCACACTGCAGCAATCTGTAGTTGAAGCACTGATGTTTTCAGGCACCTGTAGGTCCATCTGCCAAAGTACCCCCCCCATCCTCCTAAACATGTGTTTTGGGGGATGGGGCTCCGTGACGCTGACAAATATAAGCTCTCTAACAGACTGTCAGCTCTAGTGCCAGCTGACAGAGCTGACAGACTCCTGGATAAGTGTCAAAACTTCAGGATATTAAATTTCAGCCTGTTTTGTAGCTGCAGTGACCAGGATGACAGAATTTGTCTGATCATATATAGCTACTTTCCCTCCAGTGTTGGGTTCTATAACAGCTGCTTCTTGATCCAGGTTCTGTCTGAGTTCCAACTTTAGATGATGGAAGAGAACCAAAGGTTTATTTTAATGGAAGTGTGTGGGGTAAGATAACCGTCAACTAAAATGTATGTGTAAGTGTCTAAAGTGTATAAATATGATTAAGTAAATGCCAAAAGTGGTTGCATTAATTTTTTGGTGTAGAAACATACTTTAAAAAATGTGCTCAGGGGAATTCTGATTAATTTGAACATCAGAATCACTAAATATGTTATCAATAATATCGAAATCGGCCATTGATGGGCATATCGGTATTGAAAAACTATATTTATTTCCATGTAGGATGCAGATAGAGGGGGGGTTAACTGTGGGTGTTTAAGTTGAGCAGAGTAGCAATGTCAGCACTGTGATCAGTCTGTAATGGAGTCTAAGGTGAAGGGAAATATAGACTAATGGTGAAAATCGATATCGGCACAGATTGTCATGGGGTGCATCCCTAGTTTGGACTCAAACCGCCTGGTTCACCAGCCTGATTATTAACTAATTATGGGTTCACAAACCTCCCCTCATGCTTTGCCCCTCCTGGGCGGGGCCATCTTTGACTGGGGCAGAATCTCCATCCATCATCCTTCCTGCAATAAAAACAAGTAAGAGAAGAGAGAGACTTAAAGAGTTTTTCCTACTTAACTAAAACCAACAGAACATTTTAATCTGTACAGAGATGAACATATATCATCCTGCAGAGAAGAACATTTGGCTGCTTCTGTTAAGCAAAATTCTGGTTCTGCTTTTGTCCTAAAAACTAAACCATCATGCAGAGTTCTGCTGGTCTGAGAGAAGATCTGAGGTCCAGCTGCGAACAGCTGCAGACCCAGTAAAATGTTTCTATCCTGAATAAGCTGTGATGCTCTGAGGTGTGGAGATGAAGAAACTGGGAAACATGTTTTGGGAATGTACATTTGTGCAAAGAGTGTGGACCTTGATTTTACCAGAGTTCAATAAATGATATATACCTGTAATTTAATATGAAAAGATTGCATATGGACTATTTAAGGGATCATGGGAAATGAAATGTATGAGTGAATAATGGTGAATTGTATAAAAGATGTACTTTGAAAAGCAAGAAATATCAGGATTTTTAAGAGACAAGACGTATCTGAGCCAATATTCCTAAAAATATTGTTAATTTAGTGAAAGATTATATGCTGAAAGATGTTTTTTTTTGCAGAAAAAAGGGAGAAATTAGTTTAGAATGGAAAGTACCAAAAATCTACTGGTTTATGTTCAAATAATGTCAATTTAGAATTTGATTATATATTTATTTTATTTATTTGTTTTAGGCACGGCACGCTAAAAACGACATCAATTGAAATAGTGATGTGCCTTTTGTGATTGTTGTTTTTTTTTTCTCTTTCTGGGCTTTTGTAATTTAATCTCAAAAAGAACAAATAAAAAATGGATGCTGCTCTGATTCTGCTTCCCTCTAATCTGTGAATCAGAGCCAACTTCACTGTTGGATTACCGAACCAATTCAGCCGAACCGGTCCACTATTCAATTCAATTCAGTTTATTTATATAGCGCCAATTCATCTCAAGACACTTTACAGTTCACCAGATTTTATAGTCAAAATAATTTTCTATCAAAGGAAAATCAGTTGATTGCATCGACTCATTGACTCGAATGCAATCCCTCACACTAAGCTTGCTTGTAGCGACCGTGGAGAGGAAAAACTCCCTTTTAACAGGAAGAAACCTCCAGCAGAACCAGGCTCAGTGTGAGCGGCCATCTGCTGAGGCCGACTGGGGTTCAAGGAGACAGAAGCAGAGATACAAAAAATAAAGTAAAAGGCGGCCCCGTCCAGGAAACACACAGCCAGGCAGATGAGATTTGAGCCATTATTATTAATATAATGTGACAAATTCTTTAATTTCTATAACTTTAGTGAAATGATTTGCTCCCCTTCATCATTGCTTCTCCTCATTTGGAACCCACTACTGACCCAAACAATCCCGAACACGAAGCGGAAAGCTCATCAGAACTTCATCAGAACTTGGTGCACTGGAAAAATCAAAATCTAGACAAGTCATTTCTTTCTTAAAATAAGTGCATTTGTTCTTGAATTGAGAAGGTAAAAGAGACAATTTGCCGATGGAACAAGACAATTTACATTTAAAATAATAAAAACAATTGCACTGTCTTATTTCAAGTGCATTTTAGCTAAATTTTTTATTTTAAGAGTAAAAAATACTCATTCTATTGGCAAATCATTTCATTTGCCGACTCAAATTAAGGGTAGTGTGGCTGGCTGCCGGCTGGGGGCTCCAGCATGGCCGTTGCTGAGGGTTTTCCTCGGGGCCATCTCTCCTCCTCCCTTGGTGGGGGGTCGGATTTCCTGGGTTGGTCCCTCCTGGGCGCCTTTGCTCTTGGGATCCCTTTGGTCGTCTGGGGCTTTGGTTCCCCGGCGCTCGCCTCGGTGCTCTGGAGGGGCGCGTCTTTGGCTCTTCACTGCCACTATTGAGCATTTTTTCTTTGGATAAACTTTACATGCACAAGCGCACTCTCACAAAAAACTACTTGTTTGTGAGAGCTGCTTGGTTCCAGGTACTCAGAGATTCACTTCCATACAGAAAGCCCATATTACTATCTTCAGTCACCACAGTATACATGTCAGATTAAATAACACTACTTATACTTCAGCGATAGTATCAAGGTGTTACTTTATCTCTTATAATATATCTGTTGGTTCTGCTGTTCCCTTTTATCTCCTTTCTTTCATCTTTTCTCCTTTTTCCCTTTTTTTCCTTCCTTGTTCTACTTACACTAGAGTATCCGTATCATCTGTAAAACTGTATGAATTATAATAAAGCAATTATATGCATAAATCAAGCGGAACACTATGGCGATAGCCGTACTGCTCCACTTCTGAAAGTAAAATCTATTGGGCTCTTTTTGGAATCAAGACAATTATTCTTATCGCCAGACAGGACACTGTAAAAAAATAAAATCAAATAAGAAAAAAACAAATGCATTCTCTTATTCCAAGTGAATTTTATCTAAATACCTAATGAGTAAAAATACTCATTCCATTGGCAAATTATCTAATTTACCTACTCAGATTAAGGGTAAATGCCCTTAATTAGAGAAATATTTCTAGATGGTTTTTCCAGTGCGGTTCTGGACCCGGTGACTGAAGCAGCCTAATTGCAGGTGAAAGTCACGTGACCAGGTATCTGATTTCAACTTCCCTCGGAACCGGATCGGGACTGTTAAATGGAGCAGCCAATCAGACGGATGTCTCTGCTGACCCATTTTAAACTAGAAGTCCGAACCGAACGTTCAGCCCGGACCGAGGAGAGGAGAGACGAGGAGGTGGAGGCGGTGATGGGTGGAGGAGGCCTCAGTGAGCTGCTCCATCCCTCTGCCATCATGATGCAGTAGGCGAACATTAAGTTCGGTTCGGTTAGAATCTTTTCATCTCCTCCGTATCCTAACAACACCTCCTGTCTGCGCCTCCTCCCTGCGGAGCCATGAGCCTGCAGGAGCTGCAGCGCCGAGCATCTCTCCCGGCTGCGGCCTGCGGAGCCCCGAACCTCCAGAAGGAGGAGAAGGAGGAGGATGAAGGAGCTGCAGCTGCAGAGCGAGACATGGATAGAGGAGAAGAGGAGGACCTGCGGGGTCTTACCTCCTGATGCTGCTGCTGCTGCTGCTGCTGCGGTCCGTCTGCTGCTCCACCCTACTGCCGCTGAGGAAGAAGGGAGGGGTTGCTGTTACCATGGCAACCCCAAAGCATCACTCAGACACGTTTGTCCACCGAACCACGGAAGTTATGTCAGCTTTGCGTCTTTTCCGTTTCCTTTGACACATTTCTGACCAATTAACTCAGGCAGGAGAACCTTCAGCTGCCAGGTGAACCTTCATCTGCCAGGAGAACCTTCAACTTACAGGAGAACCTTCAGCTGCCAGGTGAACCTTCATCTGCGAGGAGAACCTTCAACTTACAGGAGAACCTTCAGCTGCCAGGTGAACCTTCATCTGCGAGGAGAACCTTCAACTTACAGGAGAACCTTCAGCTGCCAGGTGAACCTTCATCTGCCAGGAGAACCTTCAGCTGCCAGGTGAACCTTCATCTGCGAGGAGAACCTTCAACTTACAGGAGAACCTTCAGCTGGCAGGTGAACCTTCATCTGCCAGGAGAACCTTCAACTTACAGGAGAACCTTCATCTGACAGGAGAACCTTCATCTGACAGGAGAACCTTCATCTGACAGGAGAACCTTCAACTTACAGGAGAACCTTCATCTGACAGGAGAACCTTCAGCTGGCAGGAGAAAATAATCTGCCAGGAGAACCTTTAATTTACAGGAGAACCTTCAACTTATAGGAGAACCTTCATCTGGCAGGAGAACCTTCAACTTACAGGAGAACCTTCATCTGGCAGGAGAACCTTCATCTGGCAGGAGAAAATAATCTGCCAGGAGAACCTTCAGCTGCCACGTGAACCTTCAACTGCCAGGAGAACCTTCATCTGACAGGAGAACCTTCAGCTGCCACGTGAACCTTCATCTGACAGGAGAACCTTCAGCTGCCACGTGAACCTTCATCTGACAGGAGAACCTTCAGCTGCCACGTGAACCTTCATCTGACAGGAGAACCTTCAGCTGCCACGTGAACCTTCATCTGACAGGAGAACCTTCATCTGACAGGAGAACCTTCAGCTGGCAGGAGAACCTTCAACTTACAGGAGAACCTTCATCTGACAGGAGAACCTTCAGCTGGCAGGAGAAAATAATCTGCATGAGAACCTTTCATTTACAGGAGAACCTTCAACTTATAGGAGAACCTTCAACTTATAGGAGAACCTTCATCTGGCAGGAGAACCTTCAACTTACAGGAGAACCTTCATCTGGCAGGAGAAAATAATCTGCCAGGAGAACCTTCAGCTGCCACGTGAACCTTCAGCTGCCAGGAGAACCTTCAGCTGCCACGTGAACCTTCAGCTGCCAGGAGAACCTTCATCTGACAGGAGAACCTTCATCTGGCAGGAGAACCTTCATCTGGCAGGAGAAAATAATCTGACAGGAGAACCTTCAGCTGGCAGGAGAACCTTCATCTGACAGGAGAACCTTCAGCTGGCAGGAGAACCTTCAACTTACAGGAGAACCTTCATCTGACAGGAGAACCTTCATCTGACAGGAGAACCTTCAGCTGGCAGGAGAACCTTCAACTTACAGGAGAACCTTCATCTGACAGGAGAACCTTTAATTTACAGGAGAACCTTCATCTGGCTGGAGAACCTTCAACTTACAGGAGAACCTTCAACTTACAGGAGAACCTTCATCTGACAGGAGAACCTTCATCTGACCTGTCTATTCCTGCTCAGCTTCTGCTGTCCATCATATAACAACTGTCCCCCCCCCCAAAAAAAAACAACAACAACAAAAAAAAAAACTTTTCAACTATTCAAAAAAGTTTCCTACCTGGAAACAAAGTCCAGTGGATTGTTGTTTTCTTTTTACTTTTTGGACTGACTATGACCTGGATGACTGATAATCTTCCCCAGCATCATATAACAACACTAACAAACATTTAAGAATCAATATTAATGTTCTTATTATTAATGTTTAGATATATTCATATTTATTCAATAGATGTCCAAAATTATTTTGGGTAAAAAATTCCATTCGTACTTGAAAACACCTTCTACAATTATTACACTAAC
Organism: Cyprinodon diabolis; assembly: GCA_030533445.1. NCBI lineage: Eukaryota > Metazoa > Chordata > Actinopteri > Cyprinodontiformes > Cyprinodontidae > Cyprinodon > Cyprinodon diabolis. Next base: position 4,348,416 of record CM060077.1, read on the forward strand.
TGTAAAATAAAATAAAAACTGTTGGATTTATATAAATTTTTTTTTTTTTACTGTATTACCAATTGTTTGTTTTTTAGATCTTTGTCCATGTTGTTTCTGTGAGGTGGATAATTTTCCTTTGTTCCTTTTGTCTCATCCTCATCATAATTTTTCATCTCTTTAGGCGCAAATTATTTTTTTTAAATCCTGTTTATCTTCATCCTCACCTCTGAGCGATCAGATAAAATCTGTTCAAAGAACAGAAGCAGCTTTATTCTGTTTGTGTCCACTAGGTGTCAGTGTGTCCCCTTTTCTACAGGATCTTTACCCCAATAATGGATTTCATTCCTGGACAGAACATTAAAAACCTACTGCTTTATGTGTAATTTCTCCTTATCATGCAATAGATATGATGGTGCAATATATATTTTTTTAATTAACGCTAGAACTCACAAACCTTATATAAGGGCTCTTTTTTTCCCTTTCTACTGTCGCCACATATGTTGCTAAAAAATGTATTACCCAAAGTGAATTTTTTCATAATAATCTAAATTAGACTTTGATTAGATTAAAGGTTTGATTGCAGGTGAGTGAATCCAATACCTTGCATTTTAATTGATTTTCTTTTTCTGGCCAATTTAAATGGAATTTGTTCTATTTTCATGCTGCTTTCTTTGAGAGGACATGATACAAATTTAACATTAAAAAAAATTCAGTTGAGGTCTATGGAAAGTAAAACACTGATTGGCTGACAGGATATGGATTCAAATATATGATTGGCTGTTGTTTGTAGGTGACATCACTGATTGGCTGAGTTTTTACCAAATGAGGCTATTATGTCTCGGATTGGCTGTTCTTTGGTTTGTATTGTGCTGCTCTTGGCTACTGCTGGTAAATCACTCACTGGTTGGCTGAAACGAGCTGATTTATTGGTGATTGAATCAAATGCCTTTAATTGGAATAAATTTGATCTTCTGCTTTTTTTCTGGCCAATTTGATTTGGATTGGACCTCTTTTCACAGTAAAGGGCTGGTTATCCTCCCGCTGCAGTGCGTCGCAGTGAGCTTGTCGCACGTATTTTGATTTATGCCCAATTTTAAAACGTGGTCTGCACTATGTTATTCCATGCCACAACGCAAGAGGGACAATCACGAACTAGCTGGGACTGTGGGTGTCCGTGTGTCAGTTTGACACACAAACAGCGCACAGTTCCCCCGTGAGTTTTCCCTAAAGACTGGCCGTGGTGCTGCGTGTTTTGCCTTCGGGTGCAAACCAACAAACCGTTGCATAGCGCTACAAACTAGCATCCTGTACAGTGTCTGGGATAATGCCCAAGGTGTGCCAGGAGTTGTGGATGGCACTACAGCCAAAGTTTCTGCCATTAGGTACCAAACAGGACATACGCATAGTGTAGAGCTGATGTAGAATTGACCAATCAGAGGCCTCCTTTCTCTCCTTCCTGCAACTCTATCTGCGGCACTGTCTCCTGCGGTCACCTACATTTTTGGGGAGGTGCACCAGAGTGTCTGCGGCGGGGGTTTGGGGGGCACATCTCTGGCGACACACACAGACGACCAGGCTTAAATGCCTTGAGATGACAAGGCACTTAGTATGAAAAGAGGTCACAGAGGTCTTAAGTTGAGATGTCATGATACCGATACCATCTGTTTGAAATTGATGTGTGTGAGTATATATGAAGAACTGCATGCTACTTGGATGTAAAATAATTGCCATCATGGCTTTGTCAAGCTGTTGCCTACCTTTGTGAAGCAGGAAAAAGACTAATACAAAGTGAATCCAGTAGAACTTTTTATTGCCTACCTGCCTGGAATGGATGACAATAGTTGAATAAACTTTTGGTTCTCAAAATGGTATTGGTGCCCTATTTGTCGGTACTCGCCGATACCGATACCACCATTTTAGTGCTGGATCGGGGCCCCGTCCGATACTGGTATCAGTGCAACACTAGTTACAAATTTGAAATGAATTAAATTGTAAGTAAAGCACTGCAATTGTTTGGCTGTTTCGGAGTATGGCTGGTCGTTTAGAAGCGAAGCTCCATGATTGGTTGCATGCTTGTGAGTAAACACTGGTATTGGCTCTATATGGTTGTAATTGCAGAAGACTCCTCCTACCCAGATGCACCACAGAGTGCCACAGGAAATAATTCCTACCTGTGGTCATCAATCTCTATAACGCCTCCCTCAAGTGATTCAGCCAACCAAGTATCACTTTACTTGGATTTATCACTTTACTTGGATTTTAACTTTATTTGGATTTAGTTTTTACATATGCATAGATATACACACAGATATATATACAAAAGAGCTATATTTGCATATATTTTATCACTTTTATTCTTATTTTTTATCTTATTGTTTTATCTTTATTATATTGTATAGTTGGATGTGTGTATATATTATATACAACTGTAACTGGAGCGTGTAACCAAAGTAATTTCCCTCTGGGATTATTAAAGTATTTCTGATTCTGATTGTTCTGCTATTGGCAACTGATAGATAAGTCAAGATCAGTGGTTGGGTGACACGAGCTGATTTATTTGCTGACTGTCGCTGGGTCAAACTCATCGGCTATTAGTGAGTTAAACCCATTCATTAATTGACTATTGGTGAATAATGCCTTTTTATTCGCTTACAGTGTTTTATTTTGACACATTACAGCACACTAAGGGACTAAACTGTTAAGCGCCACTCACGCATTTGGTTGCACGGGAACAAATAAAACACTGATTTAAACAGCAATACAAGTAATTTAATCTGACATCAACACAAACCTTATAGAGTGAATGCAGCAGCTTTAAATCAGTCGATCAATTATCAGTAAATTGATAACACTCATACGATTAGGCACAGGAACAGAGATCAGGAAAAAGGAGGAAGAGGAGCAGTTTCATCCTGAGTTTCTTTCTACACACCTACCGACTACTGTAAGGTTACTATGGTTATTATCAGTTTACTCAGGACTGACCAGACCTGCCTGGTCAGGTTAGTTTATTGAATAGTGGACTTAGCAGAGCCCAAACGTGCAAAATATCATACAGTTTATAAGAATGATGGGATGTAAAGAGAAATGATGGACAAAGTGCGAAAAAAAAAAAAACCCCGACAATGATCACAGAATCAGTTGGGTGGTTACGTCATAACAGATTAACCCTTAATAGGGGAAGTTAGCATTTTTGATCACTTGTATACCCCTTACAAATGGAGTCCCCTCTGTTCCTCAGCTAAGATGCTGCTACATGGCTGTACATATGATTTTGGCATTTGCCCAATTAGATGAGCCCTTGAATGATGTATATATTACTTTCTGTAAATTAAGTTGAAAAAAAAAAGTTACAAAGTTAAGTAAAGTAAAAAGTTAATAAGCCAAATAAAAAATGATATTTAGGTTTATAAACTAAAACATGTAAGTGCCCGAATCAGCATTAATAGCCTTGTGGACCGTCCTGATCTCGCAAGCTTTCAAGGTTTCACTCGCTAATCACTCTCCGTTACAGAAAATTTGGAGCCGTTCACCAAACGAACGTCCAATCAGCGTTGGCTTTGAGGCGGGTTGATGTGTGACGCAACGAGAAGCGCGACAGTTCAGTCTAAAGAACACGGCGGCTTCAGCCGATGAAACTAGCGTTAGCGTGGCTATCGAGCAAGTTTTATCGGAATTACAGAGTATTTCTTCACTGAAAGAAGAGCAAAACACTGCTCTGGAGGCTTTCCTCAGAGGAAAAGATGTTTTTGCTCTTCTCCCAACTGGTTTCGGCAAGAGTAGCCTGGCTTGTGGTTGTGTTTTCGTCGTCGCTCTGTTAGTACGTCATATGCTTCATTGATCTGGTTGGTTTATTTGACCCGTCTATCACCAACATAGGCCAATCAGCTAACCAATTTTTTGCCCCCCCTCCCAAAATTACTTCAACGGAAGGTTTCCAGATGGATATGCGGAGCAAATCCATCTGGCGGAGTCAGGTTACTGCATTAATGCCTCTAAGGTGAAAAAATTGTGTTTTAATTAAATTTTTTAAATTTAATTAATTTAATTTGTGTTATTACATTGACATTAATTTTTGCCATCAAAATATCCATTTTTTTAATTTTTACAAAATATATAATGAGATCTTGTCCTGGATTCCAATAACACTATTGGCTTGAAATTTGGATATTCAAAGTATTTTAGTGCCCTAGAAAGGGTTAATGAAACTGATAATAATGAGAAAACTGTCATCTTACCTCAGTAGTCTTAATGTAATCAGCAATAATAATGTAACATACTCTATTAAGAGAATAAATTACACATAAAATGCTGATTAATGTGCAACAATCTAAACTGAAACAAATGGACAAAATCAAGAGAATGATAAAGTGGTTACACTGTAATAATACTGTAACAAATACAGTAATAACAGAAATGTGTTAGTTAAGTAACACTGTATGTTTTATCACATTCCACAGCCTAGAACAGGGTGTGATGATGGATTAATGGCACCAAAATAAAAGTCTTCACATTAGATTTTTATTTTATTCCTGGGATCTAATTCACAGGAAACTGGGAGTGACGTCACATCCTGCAGGCCCTTATGGACCAATAACAACGCAACAACAAGTAGACAGGAAACCTGAGACAGGATCTGAATGTAGTTTGACTGCAGGAACTATTTAGGTTATTAAATTGCGACTTTTGAAACTGTTACTGTGGCAGTCGAGGTTTGAAAAACGCTGCATAAATACATGATTTCACAATAAAGTCAGAAGGCCCTGCAAGCTCATCAATTAGACTAGCAAACACCAAAATTAAGACCAATATCCGAACACACAAAACACATTCAAAAGAAAAAATACTGCAAGTAGAAAAAAAAGAGCAAAAAGTCGATGATTATCTTCCCCTGGTGGTCTGGAGTGTTTCCATGGGGCGGTTAGCAGCTTTTCTCAAGTTGTGGTTGTTTTAACTGCTTGCAGCAGTTCTCCTTTGCTAGTGAGTTTTTGAGTTAGCATCCAGGGGGGACCATTAGGCAAAAGCAGGCAGTTGGCTAGGGCCCCAAGTTCCTGGGAGCCCCATAAAACTCCTTTCACATGTATGGTTAATACAACTATTTCTTATACACATGAATTGTTTTTGATAAAAATCCTTTCGCTAAAATGCCATCAGATCGCTCATAATCTGATGGCATAAGTGTCACCCCCCCTTTCAGTGTCCACCATATTGGATCAGTCCATTTGCTGCACATGTGCAGCAAGGTCCAAACAGACAGCAGCAAACCATTTGAAAACAAATGTTGCAAAGAGCAGTGTTTCCAACTTAGCGCTTTTGTCGCTATATTTAGCGACTTTTCAGACCCACTTTGATTTCAAGGCCCCAAGAGCCAAATCTAGCGACTTTTTCTGCTACTGGAGACTTTGGTGACAGCATCTAAAAGCAGCGAACTCTGCTCTCCAGAGCAAGTACATTGGTAACCCTGTCTCCTGCTCTCCTCTATCTTGTCTGCTGTCATGATTCATGCAGCTATTATTTCATTCAAATGAAAAATGGAGAACAGATAAGCAGATCATGGCTTGTCTACAGTGAAAAGAAGGACTGGGTTATTTACTTTGGCCTTTTTGGAAACACAGGAAGGAGCAATCAGCTAAGTGAGCTTAGTGCTTGGGAAAAAAATTCCTTTTGAGACAGCTTGAAAAGTCAGCTGAGTACAAAACATAGAGAGGAAAACAACAATAAAAGGGACAAGAGGAGAGGGACAAAACCTAGAACAAATAATGCATGTCTATTCTAAAAAAATTCTGTATCTGCATAATGAGTCTTCTTTATGTTGTCTTCTCAATTCAGAGGGCCCCCTGCCTGTCTTTGCCTAGGGCCCCAAATTTCCTAAATCCACCCCTGTTAGTATAATTTATGTATTTGCAGCAGTTTTGTGTTGCAACACATTTACATTTTGCCACTCTCTGTATTCTGTGATTTCAGCTTTTCTTAACTTGCAGTTGTTTTTGCTACTTGCTGCGTTTCGGTGTTTGTTTGTTGGTTTCATTTCCGAGTTTACAGGACCTTTTGAATTTGCAGTGCAACACGTATTTACACATTGCTAGCATCTGTCAGCCACTGTATGTTCCTTGTCTATTTACAGGATAATTATTCAGAATAAATTCTCAGGATTTAATCTCTGACCTATTCCATGTTTCTGTAAATCAGGCTCTGACACATGTTTGTTCCTCAAACTCGGCCTTCTTCTCAGCTGCAGCCCATTTGATGTGTTCAACATTGTGTTAGAACCTGCTAGAACCTTTAAGGGAGGTTTGTGCTTTGATTCTGCAGAAACAGAACCAGGGTTAGTCTTCAGAATTCACAGCAACATAAAGAGAAGAACCAGACTTTAAATGTTCAGCAGCGCCCCCTGCTGGCAGGCAGGGAAAGAAAGCTGGTGATCAGAAGTTTAAGCATAGACATAACCAATCAACAGACCCATATCAACAGCATGAACATAGCTGCCTGGTGCGTCATTGGACCCATTAAGAGCAGCTGATTCGTCGAGTCCACCGACTGGAGATGCAGCAAACAGCCTCTTGATTGACAGACCCTTTGATGGGCTTAATGTGTCCTGTACTGATTGGCTGCTCTGATCCAGTTCAAGTGTAGAGTTCTGATTGGTTGGGGTGGTCCTAATAAAGGCTGCGATTGGACGATCAGAGGTTGGAGGACTGTTTGATGCTGTGGAAGGATACTCTGCTGGGAGACGTAGGGATCGATGTGGCACGGACCGTCCTGCTGCGGATGGAGTGACGATCGTGCCAACGCATCCAGCGCTTCTTCACTGTGGAGCGCACCTGGATGCAGATGGAGAAGGGATGGTGAGGTGAATCACAGTACCAGGCTCAGAACCAGCAAATACTGACTGCAGATTCTGAGGAACTCCAGAAAAACAAATCTGATTCATTTGAATTTAAAGAAGTCCGGTCACATTTAGAATACAAACTTCTGAAAGTACTTTAAGTGTATGACATTATTAAATACTTTTCAATAAATGATAAGTGTTTTTAATTAAGATTAATTTAATTTGAAAGTGCTTTACTGGAGACATCCATATTTTTCAAAGAACACTACTGCCACCTAGAGGTTTGTGACGTCACGGTGCGGTATCGGCTGTTGATCAAGTCCCAGTGCTGTATCTGGTGTTTGTCACAACGTGCTATTATCCATGATATTGACAACCAGTGCGCTATGCGAAGCAGACTTGTAACGGATTCATTGGTAACATGTTTTTTCTCTGGCCAGAAGTTCGATGGCAAATCCTCCCTCTTCAAGTTGGCGATCCAACGACGAACCCATCCGTGGAGGGTCAGGAATCAGAAAGGTGAAATAACTCATTTTCTTTCTTTTCTTACTTTTACACGATGTATTCCAACATCCAACTGCCATGCACGTGGGTATTGTCAGCAGTGTTGGGCACGTTACTTTGAAAAAGTAATTATAGTTACTAGTTACTTCTCCCAAAAAGTAACTGAGTTAGTAACTGAGTTACTCCACAATAAAAGTAACTCGTTAGTAGTAAAAGTAAGTATTGCGTTACTTTTGCGAGTGTATGAAATTAATAACTAGGGATGTCTAGTTCTGAAATCCTGTGTTTGGGTTGTTATAGATACTGCAACATGTAGCTGCAGCTATATCCATCCATCCATCCATCCATCCATCCATCCATCCATCCATCCATCCATCCATCCATCTTTCTCTCTTTCTCCATATAGGCTAATGATCGTTCACGCTCTCCATAGTTCTCCTGTGGCGCAAGCACAGGGCGGCTGCTACGCGCCTTTAGCGAGCATGCGCGTTTCCTGTCGCTTGCACGGTGAATCGTGCCGCCGCGCTGTGCGGAGATGCAGGGGAAACCGTATCTGATGGAGAAACGCAGCTCGACGTAACACCGGTATTTCCATCTGGAAAACGCTGTTTTGCCGCTGGAGTCCTCCTCACTCTCCATCCTCCCCTCTCTCATGACGCGCGCACGAGTCCTATCATGAAAAAAGGTTAATTGTGCGACCTGAGTAACGCGCGGTAACGGGGTGTCGGCAATTGTAACTGCGTTATAGTTACAGTAAGAGTAATCATTTTGATTACTCGTTACTAAAAAAAGGTAGCGGCGTTAGTAACACCGTTACTTTCAACGCCGTTACTCCCATGACTGATTGTCAGTTTCACTATAACTCTGGTGAATTTCAATGGTGAAGTCCTCTGGAAATCTTCAATAATTGTTGTTGATTGCAGATGTGTCTAGTAGTTCCCATTGATTTTGCTTGTAAAGCGGGGAGAATGGCGCTAGGCTTACCGCACCGTGACGTCACTGCCGGAAGATGGCAGGAGGGAGGGGTGACTATATTTGGACAAAAATGGCCGCTCCCAGACTCAGTGATCGCAATGAAAATAGTTTCTATTTTTTTACATTAAGTTAAGTAATTCACCGTATTTGTTTGAGGTATAATTAATGATCCACTGGTTATTCCTTGCTGACTGGACTTTTCTTTTAAATAATGTCCAATCATGTGTTAACTCCACTCTCTGATGAGGCTAATGGAAATGAAAAATCCTCCCAACCGGCCATATTCTAGATTTTAATAGAGAACCTTGTTTTTCTTTGCTTTCATGTTTTATGAACAGATTTATTTCCTTGTTTGGTTTCGCTCTGAGGAACCTGTTCTGCAGTTTCACAGTCGTCTTAAATTACCTCACTGTTGAGGAAGCAGTAGAAAACCGAGACGAAGAAACCCTGCAGAGAGAGACAGAGGGATGATGTCAGCTTTAGCATGAAGATGAACAGTCTATTGTTTGTAGGGTATGATTTACAGAACCTAACCCTCCTCTGACATGAAACTATCAGACTTAATGTCTGAACAAAGTGGATGAAGGAGGTTGACACGTAATGACTCTGAGATCATCCTAATCAATCTGGATTCCTCAGGAAGCAATGTCTACCTCTGACACTCATCATTAACAACGACTTAATGTCTGAATGAATAGTATGCCTTAACCCTGACCTATACCCTTTCTTCAGCTCTCCTCAACACTGGCACCACAGTCCCTCTGATCCATTCTCTTTACATTTGGTTGGAGAGAATCCAGATGTTGTCACATCTGTTGATCATGACCCAAACAAGGTATGAAGACAGAGAGGAGTGGTTTTTTTCCCCTGGTGAATGCTTGGCTGCAGGATCAGATTCTCTGAGAAACTTCAGCAAACCTGGAAAGACTCCAGGATGGAGTTAAAGTAGATGAAGACAATCTGTGCCACTTCGTCTTCTCCTCCTGGATTCACAAAGAACAGCATGTAAGTGATTCCCAGCAGCGGCAGCAGGACCAGCGTAGCCTTCACCGCCTTCCTGCAGGACACACACAGAGCCACTTCATTCACTGAAAGACTTTACTTTCACTGGAAATACTTTGGTTTTATTCCAAATATTTTTACTAGACTCAACGTATATATTGCAGTTTGAAATAATTTGGTTTTAGAAAAAAATATTTTGATCCCACTGAAAAGGAGAGGCTTAAGTGATCAGGAAAACCTGAGGTATCTCTAAAGCTATTCTGCTATAGGTTTAGACTTCTGGAGGACATAGTGATCCCTTTTTCATCATTCTGCTTCATTCCATCTCTATTATCCTACTATGCAGAATCTGCCATTGACACATTTGTTTATAGTTGTTAGAAATCTGCCTGTTTTCCAGTGTAGTCCTGTTTCTCTGACTGTGACTAACTGGATGTGCTCTATTCATTCTCTGACATTGGAGCTGGCTCAGAGCTCGTCAGCCTGGCTGTGTGTTTCCTGGACGGGGCCACCTTTGGAGCTGGTTTAGAGTTACCTTTTGCATCTCTGCTTCTTTTTCTATGTCTGCTTCTGTCTCCTTGAACCCCAGTCGGCCTCAGCAGATGGCCACTGAAACTGAGCCTGGTTGTGCTGGAGGTTTCTTCCTGTTAAAAGGGAGTTTTTCCTCTCCAATGTCTCTACAAGCATGCTTAGTGCGAGGGATTTCCTTTAAGTCAATGAGTCGGTATATTCAGCTGGTTTTCCTTAGATAGAAAACTTTGAATCAATCTGACTGGATGATCTGGGGAAATGTAAAGTGCCTTGAGATGACATGTGTTGTATATTGGCGCTGTAGAGTTTTGTGAATTTAAACCCACTGGAGTAGTTTAAAGCACATATTTTAAAAGTTTGTTCATACCTGTACTGGATGGTTTCTGAAGTGGTCGACGCCCTAAGTTTGGTCATCAGAATCCGAACGATGTTGAACAGGAAAACAAAGTTTATCTGGAAAGAAACCAGGTAAATGTGAGCTTGATTTGATCTATCTTTGGTTTTTGTGGAACTTGGCCCGGAGGCTGCAGGCAACTCTAGTAGGAATGAAAATGGACTGGAGCATTTTGTGTCAGACTGGTTGATTAAGGTGGACTGGCTACAATGAAAGCAGTTCTGCGTGGGTTGGCTGAGTTTAAAGGACTCATCATCTGGAAATCTGACATTTTAATAAGAAAAGGTATGTGTTTGTTTTAGGCCTCAGGTAGAACCTGCGGGAAATTATGTTTTTTTTTTTTTTTTCCAAGTAGACTCCTTGTTCAAACCAAAATACCCCACAAGTGCACTCTTCACAGAGCGTAACTTTGGCCCTTCTGCTGTATTAAAGGAGTAGTACACCCAAAACATGATTAGCCTTCATTTCCTACTCACCCCCATGCTGAACAACACTCTGGAGTACTTTTTTGATATCTCAAATGCATCTGGAGATCTGGGAGGCTTCTTGCTGTCTGCTGACATTCAAATAATGGAGGTCTATGGTGGCTGAGACAGAAAGGTCCATAAAAGTCCGCAAAAAACGTGTCAATATTCCTCCATACTGCTCGTCCAATGTATTCCAAGTGTCCTGAGTGGGTAGCATCCAGAATTTACTCGAAACGAAGTCATTTAGAATGTTTTTAGAGCATAAACAGTAGTGTATAGGATTTCCTGAAAGCGCGCGCCTGCGAGTTCACGACGCTACGGAAGCCGGCAGACCAAACCAGATGAAAGTGCGCATTCAGCGTCTGCTCTGCCGATAATGCAAGCGTAGAAGAAGAAATGTGCTGTTTACCTTTGCAAAGAAAGAAACAACAAAAGAAAAATGTCTGAGGACTTCAGTGTTGAGGAAGAGCATGAGTTCTTTGCCGAGCTGAATGCGCACTTTCGTCTGGTTTGGTCTGCAGCAGTTTCCGTAGCGTCGTGAACTCACAGGCGCGCGCTTTCAGGAAATCCTATACACTACTGTTTATGCTCTAAAAACATTCTAAATGACTTCGTTTCGAGTAAATTCTGGATGCTACCTACTCAGGACACTTGGAATACATTGGACCAGCAGTATGGAGGAATATTGACACGTTTTTTGTGGACTTTTATGGACCTTTCTGCCTCGGGCACCATAGACCTCCATTATTTGAATGTCAGCAGACAGCAAGAAGCCTCCCAGATCTCCAGATGCATTTGAGATATCAAAAAAGTACTCCAGAGTGTTGTTCAGCATGGGGGTGAGTAGGAAATGAAGGCTAATCATGTTTTGGGTGTACTATTCCTTTAACATCAATCCTGAAAAGGTGCTAATATTAGCCCGCTTTGCTACCATCGCTCCACCAAAAAGGGGGATTCCAACAATCATGGACTGACCTGCAGACAGGTGGTAATGGTTGCTGGTTGTGTAACATTTTACCTATTGTGTTAGAGATCTGGAAACAATAGTAAATGAACTATGGATAACTGTTAATATTTCAATGCATACACACAAGTCAAATTCTTGTGCATACATTGTAAGAATAAAAAAGGGGGATGAAAAGGGGTCTGAATGACCTCTATGTACATTTTCTTGTCTTACAAAGTTTTAAACATAAATCTAACACAATCTTAGAATGGTGGTATGAGTAAAATATTAGGTTATGACTCCTTTAAGGTAAACTTTTAAGCTTAAAGGTAAAAAGTTTGTATTGCAGGCTGGATGGATTTAAAGTGGACTGGCATAGTTCTTACCAGCAAGACCAGGATCATAGGACCTTGGTAAATGTAGTCTGTATAAACACCTGCCTTCTTCCCAAACCAGCACCTGGAATTTAAATAACATGAACCAATGAGATGAAAAGGTATGATCTTAAAGTATGTTACATAATAACATGAGATAATCTTGTTGTCTGTTTTTTATTTTTTGTATTGGTCTATGAGGATGTTGTTAAGCATCTCCTTCACTAAAAAGAAACTCATGCTTACACTATGGGTGCATTAACACCAAACTCACCCGCAGTAATTTGTGCATAGTAGTAGCTAGGTAGGTAGCTTGATTTAAAAAAAAAGTTAAAAAACAATCCACTGGACTTTGTTTCTAAGTTGGAAGATGTTTCGCTCCCCATCCACGAAGGTTTTCCTATTCAAAATGTCAGGAATAGTGTTGAATTCGAGGCTTTATACAGTAGCCCAACAAAGCCTTGTTTTGGCTTAGAAAACATGAAATTGAAACGGACGAACGGGTCCACCCCTTTGCAGGGGGGGTTATTTGGATTCTTTTGTTAGCCTGCAATGCCCAATACTTGTCTATGTCTCTGAAAGGGGGTAGTTAAAGGGAATTGTTGGCCTGGCTAGATAGGCAAGGTCTTCTGTTCCCCTGTAAGGGAGTGGGGGTTGCGTTGATAGCGGGAAGGGATCAACTCAATTGCTGCATTGTAGGTTTTTGAGTCCACCCCCTCTGTTAAAGGTTGGTTTTTCTTTCTTAACATAGATGGCTTCCTTTACGCGCCTCTCAAACCGCCTATTTTCTTTATCCAAAATGGGAACATTCTAAGCCTCAAAAGATTCTCCCGAGGAGGTCGTTCTTCTGTGGTGGGCCATGTTTCTATGGAGAGGTTGTTTGGTTTGTAAGATATAAAGATCAGAGCATTCCTCACTGCATTGAACTGCATACACCACCCCACTCATATTTGGACTGGGGCTACTGTATAAAACCTCAAACTCAATGCTGTTCCTGGCATTTTGAATTGAAAAAGATTCCTGGATGGGAAACAAAATGTCTTCAAACTTGGAAACAAAGTCCAGTGGATTGTTTTTTAACTTTTGAGGAATGACTAGGACCTGGATGACTGAGAATCTTCACCAGTATATGGTCAAATAGGGGGACATTTAGTTTCTCTTCGGGTCCATATGATTCTCCAGAGACGGACCCAGTTTAGAGAGTACCACCACAAACTCCAAGAACTGCTTTTGGCAGTATTTCCTTGTATTTGGCCAGGCAGAGAACACCAATTCTGGGAGAGGCTGGCTAGCCTCGTGAGACCATCCTGATCTCGCGAGCTTTCAAGGTTTCACTCGCAGATCAGTCTGGAGACTCTCCGTTACAGAAAATTTGGAGCCGTTCACCAAACGAACGTCCAATCAGCGTTGGCTTTGAGGCGGGTTGAGGTGTAACGCAACGAGAAGCGAGACAGTTCAGTCTAAGGAACATGGCGGCTTCAGCCGATGAAACTAGCGTTAGCGTGGCTATCGAGCAAGTTTTATCGGAATTACAGACTATTTCTTCACTGATAGAAGAGCAAAACACTGCTCTGGAGGCTTTTCTCAGAGGAAAAGATGTTTTTGCTCTTCTCCCGACTGGTTTCGGCAAGAGTAGCCTGGCTTGTGGTTGTGTTTTTGTCGTCGCTCTGTTAGTACGTCATATGCTTCGTTGATCTGATTGGTTTATTTGGCCCGTCTATCACCAACATAGGCCAATCAGCTAACCAGTATTTTCGCCCTTCCCAAAATTATTTCATCGGAAGGTTTCCCGATGGATATGCGAAGCAAATCGATCTGGCGGAGTCAGGTTAGCGGCTGGCTTATTTGAGGGAGAATTTTATGTAAAGTTTAAGAAAGCTGCATTCCTGTCCTGCATTTTGACACTGTGACCCTAATGCCAGAAACCACTACTGAGCACACAGCAAAAACAACTCTAGATGGCTTCATCAAATCCTAAATTCCTCTTCGCCTGACAAGGAAGTGTTTGCTTGTCATCTCTAACATATAAAACTTAAACTGTGTCAAGTGAATGCAGACTGGTACAGGTGTGGTTGATTGCCCGGAGCAGAGGACTGAGGATCAAAACACTTCCTGCATGACTCACTTCTCATTGTCGTAGTACAGTTTCCCAAAAGCCCATGCCACGATGATGGGAAACGGAATACCTGGAAGCAGAGAGATGGGTGGACAGGTGAGCCATGGACGCACACAGGAGGACAGACAAATAAATGGTCAGACAGATGGACAAATAGCTTTATAATCTAACAGGTGAAGACACGGACAGTCAGACTGAAGAATAGACAGTCTGGTGGAAAGGGAAGTGAGACAGGCAGGGGGGAGACAGACAGACGAAGGATAGACAGACCAACCGATAACCGACCCCAGCCAATGCAGATGAACATCCACTTCCTGAGTTTATCGGTGGAGTAGGTAAGGACCACGGCGGTGTGCAGGTAGCATCCTTCACCAAACATCCAGAAGAAGTTTGTCACATGAAAGTAGTTATAGGCTGCAGTCACCAACCTGCACCACACCTGAGGAGGAGGATGATGAAGAGATGTCAACTTATTGGGATTATTTAAAATTCTCTTTTTATGCTAATTCAACATGATGTTCTACATAAATGGACATTTTGCTCCATTTGAAGCCGAGACATGTGAGCCACACACTAAGCATGCTCCTGAGATGTCTAAGAAACCCCACACAGACTCTACCCTTCAACTTACAAGCCTTTTTTCTGCCTAATTGACTCTTGGGAAATACTTAATAATATGTTTCCCGGACTATAAGCTCAATTTAGTAGATATCAGTGGCTTATAGCCCAGTGCGGCTTACATATGTAAGTTTCAAGTTTTCACTAAAAATGTAATGGCCGTGGCTTATAGTGAGGTGCGCTCTATAGCCCGAAAAATATAGTATAGACATAAGAACCAGATAAGGGTTTCTAAACGTTGCTGGAGGTAAATTACCATTAACCTGGACTACTTTAAGGTACATGCTGGTGAGAAACAAAAAAAAAGAAACGGAACCAGTGAATGACTTATGCTACATTTAGACCGCACGCGATAGGGGCTGCAGAAGCAGCTGGTTTACATGCAAAGTCTTTGGTTGACGCGCATCAAGTCGCATCAAAAGGTCCCGCAGTGCATTTTGGGCAGCCGGAGCAGTGCATCTTGACACTTTAAAGCAACGCTGTATAAGCTTCTGACCATTTAAGGCTCCTCAAGCTCCTCAAAATTTAACTTTTGCTGCTCAATGCATCACAGCAACCAATCAAAGAAGCTGATCTGAGGCTGACAGGGTGAAAGACACAGCTCTGCTGATGCACAGTGATATGATCACTCCCTTAAAACAGCGTCTAAATCAACTTAAATCAATCAAATCAACTCAGTTTGGATTATGTACATGAAAAATGCCTTCCAGCCGCCACGAACATTAACAGAAAACCCCGAAGAGGCGACCAAGCCAGAAGCTGCTGTTGAACGGGATTTCCAGGGACAGAGCACCATCGTACAACCGCTCATACTGCCTGTGTACAGGGGTCTGAACAGCCCTGACAGTGAAATAATAATTGAGGGCAGGATTGTAATCTTGATGAACTGACAGAAGCACAGATGAAGTTTTCAGACTCTCTCACTTAAAAACATATTAAAACTACTTTTTACTAGTGTTGCGCCGATGCCATTTTTTGGCCCCGATACCGATACCCAATACCTGGCTGTGCAGTATCGGCCGATACCGATACCATAATAATGTAAAATAATTGCCATCATGGCTTTGTCAAGCTGCTGCCTACCTTTGTGAAGCAGGAAAAAATCTAATACAAAGTAAATCCAGTAGAACTTTGTATTGCCTACCAGGAGTGGGTGACAATAGTTGAATAAACTTATGGCTCTCAAAATGGTATCGGTGCCCTATTTCTTGGTACTCGCCGATACCGATACCACCATTTTAGGGCAGTATCGGGGCCCCGTCCGATACTGGTATCGGTATCGGTGCAACACTACTTTTTACACACTTATAACAGGAAATATAGCAAAGCCGCTCTCTTCTCCATTGAACACAAGCGCAGCAGGAGTATAGGATACATCTGAACACACTTTACTGGACGCGGTTCAGGGGTGTCAAAGATGCTCTTGAGGCGCGTCAGACCTTAATGTGGACAAGCATCAAAAATGAAGCAGCAGAAGCTTTTTTGCTGCTTCCAGCGCTTACGTTCTGAACATAGCATTAGGCAGACAATAATTGCAAAAGGAACATGTTGCAAAGGGGCTCAGATTGCAGGGTTATACTGTATGGGGAGGAGGATCAGATCACCTTGTTGCTCTCTGTAACCGAGGGATTCATAGTTAGCTGTACGATAAACCAGGTGGCGTTCCTCAGGATGAAGGCTGAGATCAGATTCCAGTGGATGATGTTCCTCAGACAGCGGATGCTCCTGGAACAAACGCATACATTCATCCATTAGGGTTTCTGGACAGTTCTCTGAAGGATCGCCACGGATTTAAAGCTTTAGGTCTGGACTTGGGCTGCTCTAACACGTGGAATAATTTGTCTCCAAGCCGTTTTGTTGTTTATTTTTTTGGGATCATTGTTCTGTTGACCCAGCTTTTTGATGAAGAGAAAATAGATTCAATATATTTTTGTGTATTTGTAAGCTGTGTAAACATGTTGAAGTATAGATCTGGATGATTTGTATGTTTAAAATAATGACTGTAAAATAACTTTCTGTGAGAACATTTAGGTATTTTTCAAATTGTGTGATCTAATGCAGACCATGATATATTAGATTATGAGATTTCAATTCAAAATCAAATTGAAACCAAATCAAATTTACTCCTACTTCCACAAATAATTCAATATGCAGGACTTCACTGATACACAAGGACAAAACTGCAGTTACAAACAGATAATTTTGCAAGTGTAAACTATTTTGTAGGCTAATTTCATGCTTCCAGGAGCCTCACAGATGTGTGCGCACATGGGGTGTTAAATCGCTGTGGAAAGCTGTGTCATTTGAATTTTCTTCAGAGTTTAGTGTTAATTGCCCTCCAATTAACACTAAACTCAGAAACTTGTGGCATCAGAAAATGAATTTGAATTGCAAAGAGTGAACCTGTATTTGAGAACCTCTCTTAAGAAAGTGGAGAGACATAGTCCTTCCAGTGTGTCCTGGGTTGTCCCCCAGTGGGATATGCCTGGAACACCACCAGAGGGAGGCACCAAGGGGCATCCGAAAATGTGGAGGAGAACGTGCTCTCCTACGACCCCCTCCCAAGTGACTGAGCTCCTCACCGTATTTCCAAGGGAAAGCCAATTGTATACAAGATCTGATTCAGCCACTTGTATACAAGATCTCATTCTTTTGGTTATGATCCAGATGTCATGATCACAGGTGAGGGTTGGAATCTAGACTGATCGATAAATTGAGAGCTTTGCCTTTTTTGCTCAGCCCCCTCTCTTCACCACTACAGACCGGTGCAGCTTCTGCATTATAGCAGCCACCGCACTGTTCTTTTTTTAGATCTCCCACTCCATTCTCCCATCACTCTTGAACAGGACCCCAAGATACTTCAACTCCTCCACTCAAAGCAGAGACTCTCCTCCAGGGCGTTGGACTTTGAAGGCACAAATCTAAATCCCGCACTTTCACACTTGGCTGCGAACCGTCCAAGTGCATGCTGTAAGTCTTGGTAGGAGGGAGCCAGCAGAACTATGTCATCTGCAAAAAGAAGGGCCAAGATCTATCTGTCCCCAAAGCTAGAGCCCTCTGGTTTTTGGCTACACATAAAAATCCTGTCCATGAAGGTTTTGAACAGGATAGGTGACATAGAGTTGCCTTAGTGAGTCCAACATTCATTAGGAACAGGTCCGACAATGCCGGCAATGAAGACCAGGCTCCTGCTCCACTTGTACTGAGACCAGATGGCACCTAGTAAAGGGCCCCCAACCGAGTCCTGCTGAAACGTCCTCCACAAGGCACAATGAGGGAGCCAGTTGAATGCCTTCTTCAGTCCACATAGCACATGTTGACTTATTGGTCAAACTCCAATGAACCCTCGAGCAACGTGCAGAGGGTGTAGAGCTGGTCCACTGTTCCACAGCCAGGATGAAAACCACACTGCTTCTCCTGAAGCCGAGGTTCAACCATTGCTGCACTCTCCTCTCCAGGACCCTGGCATAGACCTTACTGGGGAAGCTGATGTGTGTGGTTCCCTTGTAGTTAGAAAAAACACCCTCCAGTTTCCTTTGTTATGTAGGAGAACCACCACTGCAGTCTGCCAATCCAGGGGCACTGTCCTGGACCTCCATGCAATTTTGAAGAGGTATTTCACCCAAGACAGCCTGACAACATCCAGAGCTCTAAGGTAATTGGGGTGGATCACCTCCACCCACAAAGCCTTGCCACTGTGGCGTTTTTTGACCACCTCAGTGACTTCAGCCTGAGTGACAAATGAAGCCAGCCCAGGGCACCCCATCTCTTCTTCACCAAGGAAGGCGTGTCAGCCGGATTGAGGAGATACTCAAAGTATTCCTTCCACCGTCCAACAATGTCAGGCTCAACAGCTCCTCAGTCCAACTGAAAAGAGTGTTAGTAAAGCACTGCTTACCCCTCCAGACGCACAGGACCATTTGTCAGAACCGCTGTCTCCATGGCCTCTCCAAACTCCTCCCAGATTGGGCAGCAGTCAGGCAGTCAGAGGGCGTTTAGATTCCCTTTGCTGAGGTGAATCTAAACATGGATTTAACATAATGACACCATGTGCAAGCCAGAGGACATTCATTGGTGCACCTGGCACCAGGACACTCTAGGGCTGAGGTCGATGATCGACTTTGTAGTCATATCTTCTGACTTTGGGCCACATATCTTGGACACTCAGGTGAAGAGAGGGTTGGCACTGTCCGCTGACCAACACCTGCTGGTGAGATGGATGCACTGGAAAATGAGGAGTCCAGACAGACTCGGGAGACCCAAGAGAATGGTGAGAGTCTGCTGGGAACATCTGGTTGCTCCCTTGGTAAGGGATAGTTCAACTCCCACCTCCTCTAGGAGAGCTTCTAGCAGATTCCAGGCAAGGCAGGATACTTGGTTTCTGAGTGGGCCATGTTCTCTGCCTCAAATATCACCATCCGTAGCTGTTGCCGTAAGGTCTATTATGCCTGTCGTGATGGAAATCCCCGAAATTCGGTGGTGGACAACGGCCGTAAGGAATGCTTGTCAACCTGAAGAAGTCCTATCAAGCCCGGTTGGCTCCCAATTCAACAAGCCAGTATCCTGAGGCCAAGCTTGCTTCATGACATCAAGCATGCTGCTGCCAAGGTGGCTGGAGAGGAAAAAACTGGAAATCCAACTAATTTCTTTCGGAACTGTATTTTATTGCATTGAAAATTCGATTGACTAATGTCCCTTTCATTTTTCATTGTTTATTTGGCACACATCCGGGTCCTTGAGAGAGATTAGACTAATCAAACAGATTTTCATCATGCCAAAAGACTCTTACGTTTAGAACTGAAATGGAATCCTACAACTGAAAGTGACATTAGTCAAACTGAATTTTCAATGCAAAAAAATAGTTTCGCTGTATATCAGTTAGGTTTCATCCTCCACTACCAGGAGGAAAATATTCAGTTTACTCCATAACTGTTCTAATGTTTAACATTGTACGGGGTGTGTTTGTGTCTGCGGGGATCTGCTTATAATGTTTTTTTTTATCTTCAATTTCTTTGAGCAGCAATACAAGCAAGATTTACATTGAGATAAAATGATTGTAATCAATCCAGATGGGAGATCCTCGTTATATCACACAGGAGGTAAAAGCTAAAGATAATAGGAGATAACAGAAAGAAAAGAGATGAGGCAGTGTAACAGCAGTTAGCAGGACACCTGAACCTCGCACATCCGCAGCTACTTACTGGGTCATAGTAACATGAATCATGCTTTTTATCTGAATTGTGTTTAATCAACTTCCTGTGGGGTTGTTTTTCCTAAAAATGAAATCTATGGCTTTTAATCTTCCACCGCTTATTATGTTTTGACATTTGATGAATAGGAACAGAAAAATGTATCTTATGGCACCAAACAACCTTAACCATACTATGAGTGATACATTAATTAGACAATGTCTGTTTGTGATAATGAGCATTTTATTTCTGGAGGTATAATATATATATGAAACAATATCCTTACAACTTTAATTAGCACACATCTTTTTCTTGTGCACTTATTGTTTGAAAGCATCCATTAAGGCAAGTCTATTTATAGAGCACATTTCCGTGGCAAGGCACTTCTAAATGCTGTACATAAAAAAGAAAAGGACTTTGGAATGGCATAAAGCTAATTACAATTGGCATTTTTGTGCAGAGAAGAGACACAGTAAGTAACATTCATCATGATAATCAGGTGCAAACCACAAAAGAATGAAGGCAGAAGTGTTATCAGCAGGGACTACTGAAAACCAGGCTAGAGGAAAAACAATATGTGAAATCCCCAATAAGTATTATAGCTAATGGGGGTAATAAAATCATAATCATAATATGTGCGAACCCAAATAAATGTACAGAAGAAACATTTTACACCCAGGAAGATTATTCCATCTTGAACAGGGATGCGGTGATCCATTTCTACTGCTGTTTATATGCTGTTTATATGTATGAACAACACTTTTCTATTCCAAAAAGCAGCTTGAGATTTGTATAAGGTCAGAGAAGGAAGTCCTAAAAACAGTAAATCATGTTAACGCGATAAATTATGTCCTGAAATAAAAATGCAAATGCGACGATTCAAATAGACAGGATTTATTTAATCAAAGACAGATGAAGGGGGAAACGTTTCTGCTGTTTAAAGGAAAAGTCCGGTCATATTCAGAATGCAAACTTCTGAAAGTACTTTAAATATAAAATGTGTTTTAATTAAGAGTAATTTTCATTTGAATGTGCTTTACTGGAGGCATCCATGTTTGTCAAAGAACACTACTGCCACCTACTGGTTTGTGACGTCACGGTGCGGTATCGGCTGTTGATCAAGTCCCAGTGCTGTATCTGGTGTTCATCACAACGCGCTATTATCCATGATAGCGACGACCAGTGCACTATGCGAAGCAGAGAGTAACGGGTTAATTACGTGTTTTTTCTCTGGCCAGAAGTCCAATGGCAAATCCTCCCTCTTCAAGTTGGCGATCCAATGACGAACCCGTGAAATAACAAATTTTTTTCACTTTTACCTGATGTATTCCAACATCCAACTGCCATGCATGTGGGCATTGTCAGTTTAACTATAGCTCTGGAAATCTTCAATAATTGTTGATTGCAGATGTGTAGGTGTTGCTATATCTGGGCAAAAAGGGCTGTTCCCAGACTCAGTGGTCGTAACAGAAAATATTGTTTTTATTTTTTAACTGATTAGCCTTAAATTCATTAAATTAATGTATTAGTTATATCTATAAATAATGATCCATTGGTTGTACCTTACTAACCACCTTGCTAACCGGACTTTTCCTATAAAGATTTTTTACTCTAACTTGAATGTATTAAAGAAAATGAATACATCTGGCCCTTAAGTATTGTGCACCTTTTTACTGATAACCAGGGGTGGAAAGTAACGAATTACATTTACTCACGTTACTGTAATTGAGTAATTTTTATGAGTAATTTGTAATTTTCTGAGTAGTTTTTGAAATATGTAATTTTTACATAATTTTAACCTAAGTAGTTTTACTTCGCTACATTTAAAACCCCCTCACCTTACTGAGTAAAAAAAAAAAAAAAAAATACTGATGGTGAAAAGATGAAATGCAGCCGGAAATTTAAACCCCTGTGTTACAGAACCGACACTTAATCGCCATTAAAAAATAGAAGACTTTTGACTTTTAACAGCACTTTATTTACACAATTCAAACATATAAGCAATTGATGTAAAAACAAGTGTGAGTTAAAAATCACTATTAAAGTAAAACAAGTGTGAGTTAAAAATCACTATTAAAGTGAAACAAGCGTCAGTTAAAATCATTGAATGAGGAGCTTGTTAATAACAGTGGGATCCTGTTGCGTTTTAGTTTGATTTCTGGTATCTTTTGGGCATTTTATTTTGTGTGCATTTTGAAAACTTTAAAATGTAGTTTAAATTTCTTTATTCCTATCATGGTGTTGTCTGTTGGATAGTAGGACTGAAAATTGTTTGCACCTTATGGTTCAGGTTGTGACTGTCCTTGTGCTGTGAGGAAGTATGTTCTTTAGCCCAGCTGATCTTTTGCAAGTGTGGATGTCCACTGAAATACGCCTTGAAATCGATTAAAACACCTTGTGCTCAATTTGATTCATGACTCATCCTTTTTTGCATTAAATAACTCAAAGTAACTAAGTAACTTTTACTCAAATTACATTTTAAATGAAGTAATTTTGTACTTTTACTTGAGTAAATTTTGAGATGGGTAATTTTACTTTTACTCTGAGTAAAATTTATGCAAAGTAAAGATACTTTTACTCAATTACAATCTTTTATTACTCTTTCCACCTCTGCTGATAACCAATCTTGAAATTCCTACAATATTGGGACCAGTATGGATATTAATATGGGTGCATCTTTAATCCTGATCGATCAGAGAGAAGCCAATTTAATCTTCCTCAACCCTTAATTCCCCATATGCTGCTGATTTTGAAGCTGCCATCATCACAGTTAATGAAGCATCACGTAGGACAATAATACTGAAACATTTTGCTCTGTACAGGTATTTTAAAAGTCACAGTAACCATCCAGATAAGCAGGATTAGTAGAAGAATTCAACCATCCCAGCAAAGTAAGTGCAGAGAACAGACTCCCACCCAGAGATGGAATGGAAACACCATCAGCCGCTGAGACTGCAAAACCTAGGGTTGAATAGATTTGCAACTGAAGAAGAATAAAACAGATTTGTTCATCAAAACAATATAGTGTTGCTGTCAAAGATGAACAATTTAAAATAGATTAAAGCGTGAACATTACAGTTGTTTACAGTGTTTATGATTATTGCCCTTGGAAAAAAACACAAAAAACATTTCATTTAACTTTCTCTCCTTTACTGTGATGCTGTCTCAATAGGAATAAATCTATCCTGGATTCAGCTGAGTTACAATAACAAAATATATTCTGCCCTGAGCATAAATAGAGAGAACTACCAATAATATGGGTTGTTTAAAAAAAGTCCCATTTTATAGATGAATTACTAATAAGCTATTAAATATTTCAAACATAAATGCAGAGTGGGTGCCAGTTTTTTTATTTTGAGGCAGCAAAAAGCGGCAGCATTAGAAGAGGGACACAGTAAAGCAAAGGTGTTTTGTTCACATCCCTCTGAAATGACTACAGGAGCTAAGTTTACATGCATAATATGCCATGTTTTCATCTACGGATCATCTAAATATGCTGACAGCAATCACTTACACTTACTTTAGAAATCAGGTTGCCATTTCCAGCCTGCAGTGCCAGACAGCATTTGTAGTAGCTTGTGAGGATTGCATTTAATCCATTAACTAATTTAGCATTTCCATGTGCTAAAGTAGCCCAGCTTACACAGATGTTAGCACCTGCTAATAGAAAAATCTGAGGAGGATGGTGTAACAATCCACCCAACAGACAAAAGTTCATGGTAAATGCTTGTTTGCTGTAGCTGAAGGGCAAAGCGCGTGTTTTACTTAGTTGTGATGGTAGAGCATCAGGATACTCTTACCAATGCTGTATTCCTTCTTAGTGGGTGTATTAAAATGCATTTTTTAAATGTTCCATTCCATAATGATATTAGAGCCGCAACATTAAAAAAAATATAAAAAAAACAAAAAAATACAGGACTTTATTTTACAAGTTTGAAGATTTTTTGCTTCCCATCAAAGAAGCTTTCACAATCCAAAATGTCTGGATTAGCATCGAGTTCCAAGCTTTATAGCGTAGCCAAACAAAGCCTTGTTATGGCTCAGAAAACATGCAAATTGAACTGAAAAAATAGGTCCAACCCTTAGTAATAGGGAGTCGTTGAGGTCATTGTTGGCTTGCAATACCATTACTGGCCTATACCTCTGAAAGGGTAGTCGTTAGGGTCATTGTTGGTCTGGCTGACCATGCGAGATGTTTTGGTCCCCTGCATAGCGATGGGGGTTGAGATGATAGTGGGAAGGAATCAAGTCTATTGCTGCGTTGTGGTTTTTTGAGAGCTGGAACCTGAGACACCCCCCTTTGTTTAAAGTTGATGTTTCTCTCTTAGCATAAATGGCTTCCTTCACACTCCTTACAAACCACCTGTCTTCTTTGTCCAAAATGTAAACATTCTGTTCCTCAAACAAATGTCCTTTGTCCTTAAGGTGTAGGTGGACAGGAGAGTCTTGTCCGGAGGAGGTAGCTCTTCTGTGTTGAGCCATGCCTCTGTGGAGAAAGATCTCAACGACTCCCTATTACAACGGAGTGGACCTATTTATTTATTTTTTTGTTAAATTTACATGTTTTCTAAGCCATAACAAGGCTTGGTTGGGCTACACTATAAAGCCTGGAACTTAACCTTAATCCAGACATTTTGAATTGAGAAAGATTCCTTGATGGGAAGCAAAAACATCTTCAAACTTGGAAAACAAAGCCCAGTGGATTGTTTTTTTTTAAACTTTTTTGGAATGACTATGACCTGGATGACTGAGAATCTTCATCAGCATATAGCTGTGAGTATTGTCAGATACTGATATAACCCGATATATCAGCATGTTAACGTGATACTACTTAAAGAAAGAGCAGCAGTCAACAGCAAAAGGTGTAATAACAACTGATATATCTATGATTATCTAATGAGTTACAAAAACTTTAAACAGAAGCAGAGGGTTTCCGTCAGCAGGCTAAATTCTACTTTTTTAGATTCAGTCCGTTTTTATAGTCTGGTAGTTTTTCTGGCTTTTATTGGACTGATTTTACTGCTCCCCGGGCACCACAGAATGGCAGTCCACTGCTTCACAAGTGGAGGGGTTAAATGCAGAGAGTGAATTTCCCCATTGTGGGACAATAAAGGGATTTACACATTTTTGATATCAATGTTGGTTCAGGATATCCCTATTGTTCATAGTCTGTTTAACCCTGTAATGCCAAATGTATCATATTTGATACATACGGTTTCTGAAATGTTTTGACACCTTTTGCATAATTTAATGGTAAAAACTTTGCTCAAAATCCTATTGTACACAATCAGATATACTTGATAAAAGCCAGTAGAAGAGTACACAAAAAATAATCTTGACTTATCGCAAAGTAATAAATTATTAATATCAAAAATTTATTTCTGTTTTTTCTTTTTACATATTTTGTTAAAAGGCCAAATAAGGACTTCAAACCAAAAAAAAGTAATTTTCTGTTTTGTTTTATTCTTGGATCAGGCTTTAAAGGGTTAACCAGACGGTTCACCACTTGATTACCACGTGGTTGGTTTGTTTAACCATATTATTACAGTTGTTTGGCTATTTGATAGAACAGTGCCAACTATTACAAAGTAAATATAGCTCTATGTCTTATAATTATGGGATCTTGATGTTTTATTTCTAGAAAAGACTTCTTTGCTTCTTTGGCACATGTAAGGAAGGAAATAACTAAAAACATTCCAAAGGAATATCAAATGACCCAGATTTCCACCAGCATTTAAACGCACCACGTACGCACAAATCTGTAAGCCGCCTGGAAGCAGAATCCTTTGTGTATCTGTGTATTTGTCCGTGTGTATCAGGGAGGATTGGGAAGGGGTAATTCTATGTACTTCATTTTGTACTTGCATACTTTACATATGCATGAATACCTTGAGTCTGTCTTCTCTCCAGTTTGGTCCAAGCTTGATATATTAAGACATATGGACAGACATATGACTCTAGAATACTTTGGCTTATAAAGAAGAACCTTGACTACTTATTGACTTGGAAGTTGCTGTGTCCAGTGACTAGTCCTTCATCACCATGATTGGCTGGTGGTGAAAACTAGATTTAACCAGTCATACGTTTTATACTTGTGTCATTGAATGTCCTGCATCCCCCAAAATATCTATTAATACCAAGAACCAATACTTGTAAAAAAACAGGTAGACAGATAGATTGGTGAGATGAAGGATGGGCAACAAGACAGGTGGACAGAACCGGTGTTTTACCTTAATCTCATAAAGAGCATGAAGGCGAGCAGCAGAGCTCCCAGAGAGATGCAGTGACCCAGGTAGTTGATGATCACTGCCACATGATAATGAACTTTACTTTTCCTCTGAAAACACATAAAAACCATTAAATCTTTAGAGAGATCAGATTCCTGTGAAAATTAAACAGCTTAGGTTCCTTTAATGTCAACATGATGAGGATACAAACATCTGAACTTTGCTGGAATCTTTTAGTTCAGTTGAGATCTAATGTCAAACTGGATCAATTTGTGTCAAACTTTAATCTTTGGAATCTATTGGTCAAAATGGAGCTTCAGAACTGAGCAGATATCTGAAAGATAGAAAGTTGATAGCTGTTGGTTTCCTTATAATCTAAGATGATGTGACAAAGGTTACATGACACAGAAGATGGCCGACTTCAGTCCAGAAACAGGGACTCAGCTGGTTGAATTTCTAATTTAATTGTTATGTTTTTTTAAAAAGGTTGATACTTGTTTATTCACTGGTTTGATTGACAGGTTATAAATAAACAGTTTTCTTAATTTAACTTTGGCCTCTAATTGAATTGAACTGATTTATCATTACGATCTGTCCCTAATAGGCTGTCAGAGCTCGTTAACGGTGATTGGATAATAAACTGACTTACAGAATGCAACTGAAACTGATTTCTTCATTAAATTATGCAGTAATAGACCAAAGCCATAACTGTGGAGCCAAGGACCATTGAAGATGCAGTGTTTACTTCTTCCAGCTACGTTTTCTAATCTCAAAGATCCGGTTTTCTTTGGACGCGTGTATATATATATATACATATATATAAAACATTCCAAAAATATTGCCTTATAACTTTTTGGTAGTGCATTCACCAAAAAGTCGACTTGTCCACAATTTCATTCGACCGAGTGAACTCACATATGGAAAACCCGAAAGATGCCGTCCACTCTGGCAGGTGGGGGCCTGAATGGCAGTATGCGTGCAGAATACAAAACTTGACCTACAAAGCGTCCCTTGCACTCAGTTCCTGCAAGAAATGATAAGCTGGCCATTGTGAGACCATTTTGGTCATTTGAAGTCCTCAGATTCGAGCAAAATCTTTCTAGAGGTTTGAAAATATGAACTTGAATCCTGGTCAGTTTGGTCACAAGTCAAGGGGATCTAAAGTAGCAGACAGTTTGTATTCTAGGAGAACTCATCTTGTGCCTATCTGGGACTGGGCCGGTGGAAAAGAAGTCTCAGCAGAGACACCAAGACCTCCCTCTTAACCCCACCTCCAGCTCCTCCGGGAGGAAGACCGAGGTGTTCCTGGGCCAGCTAAGAGATGTAGACCCTCCAGCAGATACTGGGTTGTACCTGGGCCTCATCCCGGTGAGACCTACCTTAAAAACCTCCTGAGGAAGGCCTAAAAAATGTCTGCAGCACCTTAGCTGACTCCTCTCCATGCGGAGGAGAGGAGGTTCTACTCGTATTTCATGACCAGAGTCAAGGCCAGGAACGTGGACCAAACAGTAAACCAAGAGCTTTGTCTTTTGGCTTCACCACCAGTCCGGTGCGTTAACCAGATTATGACAGGAGCCACCGCTTCATCTGTTCCTCTCCCCTTTCTTTCTCCTCTAACTTCAGGACCCCAAGATACTTTACCTTTTTGCCTTTTTCTGGTTATGAACCATGCCTCGGATTTGGAAGGGCTGATCTTTATCCCTGTTCTGGGGATACGGAAAGTTTTAGCCACAGTTTATTCACAGCACTCATTAAAATATTTTAAAGTTCTAGATGCCACGACACATATTCATAAATCTAAACATACCCTGTGTCATCATAGTACATTCCTCTACATTTTTAAGCACTTCTTTTCATCCCTTTATCTTTACCCAACAACAAGAGGTCACTTGTTATTGAAGGTAACTGTCTGTATCTGTTGGGATTACAGCCCTCACATTTTCGTTTTATGAAGGAGGAAGCTAGAGCAACTCCCAGAAACAAAGTCTGATTTTGACCCAACTCCTTGCTGAATCATAACAGACCTCAACTGAAGGTGACTAAATGTCACCTTCAAGGTTACAAGCAGTGATGTTTCACACTTGTGATTTGTGGGACAAACTGGTTTTGAGAGTGTTCGAAGTCTGTGAACCCCACACTGGCAAAAGCAACACCAAGGCTTGAGGACCGTCTAATGCTGCTTGCAGCTAAAGTTGGTTATAATTTAATCAAAACATTTAAGTTTAGGCTGAATCACAGTAAATTATCTTATCCCAGAGAAAAAGACAGACAGCAGTCCTTCAGCTTAGGTAGGAATTGTTTCAACTGAAAAATGCACATCAGATATGGGTCCAGAGACTTTAGCAACAGATCAGTGTGAGGTCTGATAACCATCGGCAGAGACAAGTGGGTCTGTGTAAAATCTTTCCATTTTGTTGACCACAGAGCTGTGGATGGCTGACAGCCAGTTCTGCCATCCAATCAGAAGACAGCAGGAAGAAGGAAACAGATTGGATCAGTGGGGCAGAGAGACGACACATGGACACACCCATGGTGGCCTTCATGTCTCTGAGAGCACCAGTGAACTGTCCACACCTGGAGTCACCCATATTGAGGAGTCCGCCTGGGCCAACATCTGATCCCTGCAGGACACATCAAAGCTTTCTCAAAATGAAAAAGACCTAAAGCTTTAAACACACACTGTACAACACACACAGTGATGCCACAGTGAGAAGGTCCAGATGGTCCCCCCTGTTCACGCTGATGTTTGGATCTCAGCCTTGTTCTCACACTGAGCTCTGATTGGTTCAGATCGTTTTTTTCCCTCTGTGGGTTTGTGTGTCCGTGTGTGTAGGTGTGTGTTTAAAGGATTGGATGTGTGTTTGTTCAGATCTGTTTGACAGAAATGTTCTCAACAGAATAAAGACATTCTGAAGTGTTTAGTAGCTTAAAGCCTGGTTTGCATGGAAACATTTTAAACTGAGTTTCAAAACCTAAGACACCCAACATGATCTAAAATTTACAGATATAACAGGTTTGGTCCTAGAATGTTTGATATGTCAGACATGAAAATTTACAAAACTTCTCAAAATCAAACGTTATTTGAGAGTAAATAACCCTGACCAAGGAGGAAAAAGAAATACAGATGGTTTGTGGACTTATTTTGAAATAGGAAAAAAATCTACAGTAAGGAAAGGTCTTGGTGAAAGTATTAGAGAGAACAGGGGTCTACTTGCTCACTGGTGAGTTGTTGTGTTATTTTCCTCCAGAAATGCTTTCTGATTGGCTACACATCACATTAAAACAGGATCCGTCCCCATCTGCACTCTGGGAACACCGCAAATACTAGAAAAACAGGCCAAGACAATCCAACATGTTGGATTTCCTCGGTTTGCAGTCAGAGCAGTACAGACTCCACACCGTACATGGTAGGAACATTTTGTTAAGTTATCTTTCAATCTATTACAATAATCTGCGCCTCTTGGAGGGGGAAGATTGGGACAAAAAACAGCAGAATCATATGAACCAGGCTTAACCTGTTTCTGTCCATGACAGCCCACTAACCCAGGTACTAAACAAGGCGAATTTAAACCAGTATTGTCATATGAGTATACCCGGTCAGACTAACATACCCATAGTCAATACCCATTTATCCCTTTAGTTTATCCCTTTAGTTATGTTCGAAAAAACTATCTAATTACTTAATTTTTGTTTGTTTGTTAAGCGTATGACGATCTCATCTTAAATTTTTTTTTTTTTGTACATGACTAAAGGGATACCCGTCCATTGAGGTAGTTTAAAGTCTATTTTTCAAAACTAAAGGGATAAATGCAAATCTGACGTCTTGCACATGTGCATTGACTATAGCAGGGGTCACCAACTTTTTTAAGGCTGAGGGCTACTTTATGGGTACTGAGTAATAGGACGGGCTACCAATACTGCCCTATGAACTAGATGAGTCGGCGTTCACCTGAACTTCATAGATAATAAACATATTTCTATTGTTTCTTTTCATTTTTTATTTGCTTTTAGATATTCTCATTATGAAATCCATATAAATCCTCAAATGTTCTAATTTATTGATATGATAAAATGCTTCATAAATGCTTCAAAATAAGAGCTTCAGTAAAAAATAACATTTCAGATTTAGTCCACTGGTGAATTGTTCTGTTTTCAAAAGATGCTGAGGGCACCCCATGTTGTCCTTGAGGGCCCCTTGGTGCCCACGGGCACCACGTTGGTGACCCCTGGACTATAGGTATGCTGGTCTGACAGGGTATCATGATCTGACAGAACTCCGGCTGCAGGTCTTATAAACTGGCTTTGCAAACAGAAACTTATCAAAGCTGCTGAATTCTGAGGTCCAAACAAAAGTCCAGAGTACCACCTGGTTGTGGTCTTGATCCATCCCCTCTGATCAACAGGGTGAAGTCCAAACTGTGATCACACACATTCTTATGTTTCAGCTCTGTTCAGAAATAGAGGATTCATCTGCTAGTCCTTTATTTTCTTCTATTTATGGTTTAAAGTAAAAAATGATGTGTTGTCATGGTAACTGAAGACAATAACATTCCTCAGCATCATTGATGACCTATGGTAATTTGCTGCCTATTAGTCCATGAAAAAACACCAACATCCATCTACGGTATAGGAAAAAACGAATAGTCCAGCCCCAATTTGATCAGTCTAAAAAAGTGTAGCTTATGTGTGAGTAAACAAAGGAAAGATTTTGTGAATCTTTAAAGCAGCAATGATGATGATGTGGCTCTCTTCACCTCCTGCATATAAGAAAACTGGTTCTGACTTCTCCCTTAAGTCCAACGACATCGTAGGTTTTCATTTTGGGTTTTACTTTGATTAATTTTATCCAATGGTACTGTTAGGATTTTTATCTTTTTTTTTATTACTTATTCTTTACTTTTCCTTGGTGTTTATCATAGTAATTCTCTTTTCAGCATTGGTTTTCAGCATTGGTAATTGGTAATTGTTTCTTTTCCATTTTCTGTTATTGTAGTTGTTCTCTACTTATATTTAAGCAGTGTTGTGTTTTTTGTGTTGCTCTCTATTGCCCTCTTGTGCCAGCCTCCTTTCCCCTAGCTTCTAGTTGCTTCGATCCACACCTGCTCCCTATCAGCTGATTACACCAGTCTTTGTTTGGTCTCCCATATTTAATCTTCCTGTGCAGTTCCTCAGTGCTGGTTTCTCTTTATTGCTTTGATCGTCATGTGTGTTTTACCCCTGGCTTAGTGCTGGCCAAATGAAGCTTCAAGAGGCAATGAACCCTTCAACCTAATGATAACAGTGATAACAGTAATGTGAGGCATCGTTTGTTACCGGTCAAATGTTTTTCAGCAAGACGACACAAGCATTGAAGTGGGGCTTCATTAGACACGCCCCCCCCCTTTATACTCTGCACAGTTTTCAGATTTCCCATCACTACCTGGCGACTCCTGGTTTTGATTAGTTGTTTATTTTTCATCGATTTATTCTTCCGCTGCCATTTACATCCATTAAATCTGACAGAACTTATCTCTCCCTCCTCATCTTTGCAGTTGGATCCACCAAACCTGACACCTCCTCTGCAGTTAGTCTTTACTGGATTCCCTTCACTCCTCATGTATTTTTCTCCCAAGCATCTCCTTGTTTTTGTTCCTGATTTCCCTGCCAGTTATTTCTGGATTTATGCTTCTGTTGCCGTCTACCTCATCATTAAATCTGCGAGAAACCATCTCTGCATTTGGCTCCTCTACAAACATCTACTAAACTTGACAAAATATCCACTTTAAACCAGCTGCTGATTCTGGGTTTATAGCAGCAATACCAAACAATAACACAGATCATCACATCATATGGGATATTAAAATGTCAAATTTTCCCTAAAAAGTACACCCTTTATTGGACTTTTATTTCAGAAGGAAATGTAAATCCATAGTTTATTAACAAGAAACCCCGATACATAGTTGTATCCACTAGTTCAACAGCAGTGCTGTTTATCGTGGCTGGTACTAACTGGGGGAAGACTTCTTACAGTCAGATTCCAGAGAGTTGTTTTCCTAAAATGATTCATTACACCAGGTTAAAAACAAATCACAAAAGGTCTGCTAAGATGCTCCACTAATCAAAAAATTAGTGGAGCACCTCAGGTTGACTGTTTCCTTGGTAAATTAATGGATATGTTGATTTGCGTGCTTGCTGTGGCATGACTCATTAATAAATTGGATATAAACAAGAAATCTTTGAAGCACATCATTTAAGAGTCGAACATCTGTTCCAACACAGTTAACAATGATTCAAAGTGTTTGTATCAGCAAAGCAATGCAGTATGAAGAACGTAGCAGAACATTGACTTCAGCACCATCAAAGTAAGGGCAGAAAGTTCTATAGGATAGACCTGCAGGTAACTGACAGAGAAACGCAGAGATATTCTGATAAGCTCTATTTAAAATGGAGCACCAAGATGGAAGATAAGCAAAAGAAATTACCTGACACTGACAGGCAGAAGCCACCTCCTGGTCACAAGAACATGAACCCTCCTGGTGAACGTTCTACAGGCTAAATACCATCTCCTCCAGCAATGCCTTCTGTTGCGTCATCAGTCAGCTCCACAGTGGAATAAAGACCTGTTACCTCCATATTCCCAGTTGCAAACACCCTCTGTGGGCGTACTGTACCTTAAGGTTCTAGCTCATGCTTTAGGGTCCACCTCAGTCCCAGCTTCTTTGTGTGGACTCCAGGTTTTGTTGGTTCTGACCCAGGCTTTAATCTGGACACCTGGACCAGTTTGTAACAGTTTAGACCATTTTAACATGTTTTGACAAATATATTAGTTTAGCCAGTTGAGAGATTAATTTGAGAAAAAATAAAGTTGTAGAAATATTATGAGAAAATGCTCTGTGGTTATTGGTCAGTGTTCAGTTAGTCAGTTCTTGATGGTCAACGTTCAATTAGTCAGTACTAGTTTAGCCAGTGCTTGACTGGTCAGCGTTTTTGATTAGTCAGTACTTGGTTGGTCAGTGCTTGATGGTCAGTGTTTGATTAGTCAGTACTGGATTTGTCAGTGCTTGACTGGTCAGTGTTTGAATAGTCAGTACTAGATTGGTCAGTGCTTGACTGGTCAGTGTTTGATTAATCAGTACTGGATTGGTCAGTGCTTGACTGGTCAGTGTTTGAATAGTCAGTACTAGATTGGTCAGTGCTTGACTGGTCAGTGTTTGAATAGTCAGTACTAGATTGGTCAGTGCTTGACTGGTCAGTGTTTGAATAGTCAGTACTAGATTGGTCAGTGCTTGACTGGTCAGTGTTTGAATAGTCAGTACTAGATTGGTCAGTGCTTGACTGGTCAGTGTTTGATTAGTCAGTACTGGATTGGTCAGTGCTTGACTGGTCAGTGTTTGATTAGTTAGTGCTAAATTAGCCAGTGCGTGACTGGTCAGTGTTTTCGATTAGTCAGTACTAGATTAGCCAGTGCTTGACTGGTCAGTGTTTGATTAGTCAGTACTGGATTGGTCAGTTCTTGACTGGTCAGTGTTTGACTAGTCAGTACTGGATTGGTCAGTGTTTGATTAGTCAGTACTAGATTGGTCAGTGCTTGACTAGTCAGTGTTTGAATAGTCAGTACTAGATTGGTCAGTGCTTGACTGGTCAGTGTTTGATTAGTCAGTACTGGATTGGTTAGTGCTTCACTGGTCAGTATTTGATTAGTCAGTACTGGATTGGTCAGTGCTTGACTAGTCAGTGTTTGAATAGTCAGTACTAGATTGGTCAGTGCTTGACTGGTCAGTGTTTGATTAGTCAGTACTGGATTGGTCAATGCTTGACTGGTCAGTGTTTGATTAGTCAGTACTGGATTGGTCAGTGCTTGACTGGTCAGTGTTTGATTAGTCAGTACTGGATTGGTCAGTGCTTGACTGGTCAGTGTTTGATTAGTCAGTACTGGATTGGTCAGTGCTTGACTGGTCAGTGTTTGATTAGTCAGTACTGGATTAATCAGTGCCTAATTGGTCAGTGTGAGCTATGGTCAGTGTGTAATTTCTCAGCATTGTTATTAGTTATTGCGTGATTGGCCAGTTTGGTGACTGGTTAGTGTGATGGTGCTTGATAAATCTCACCAGGACGATGATCTCGGTGCACTGACTGTAGTTTCCCCGGGGGGCCCAGGTTCCGTTAGACTGGCACTCTCTGTAGACCCGGTCTAAGCAAAAATAGAAAGCAACCTGTTTTATTCCTCTGTGTCAGAACTTATTTTGCTTCAAGTTCTTTTTAGGTGACAGTAATAAGTGACGGAACTTTTCCTTCTGTACGTTTGATATATTCATTTCTTTAGGTTTCCTGTGTTTTGTTAATAAGCTTATTAGTTTATCTTCTAAGTTCTAGATTCTGTTCTGTTGTTGTCTGTGTCATATTTTTGTGAAATATCTAGTTCTCCTTTCTGTTTTATTTGTTGACATCCTTGGTTTTAAGTGTGGAGTTTCCTTCCGGGTTATGATCCGAGTTGTTGTTCTCCACTGTGTTCCGTATTTGTGAAGTTTTTGTTCTCCCTGTTCTCACACATCAGTTCCTCACACTAACAGAAACACAGTTTGGTGTTAAACTCCCACACTCCGCACTGACGAATCAACACAGCCGTCTGTGTGCAGCTTCTGTAACCACAGCAACACCTAAACTGTTCCTGACTGGTACCACCCGGTCCAACCCAGTAGGCAGAGAGGAGGCTGTTCCAAACAGCCATCAGCTGCCTGAATTAACGACCTGCACAATGAATGAGAACTGAACCAGCAGGCAGAATTTGACCTGACGGTTGCAAAGAGTTTGAGAGTAGAAGAAGATAAGGATGAAGGTGATGATGATGATGAAGATGGAGGGATAGAAGAACTCCAGCTGGGTTTTGTGCACACACACACGTGCATGCACCAACACAAAGATGAGTCATTCTCCAAAGCCAGATCAAGAAATAAACCTCTAATTAGACGGGATATTCATGGCCACCCACTCATTAACGTACAGTCATGTTAACACACACACACATGGTGTAGCTCCCTGCTGTGCTGATCTGTAAGCAGCCGCCTGGCAGGAAACAAGGATGGGATCCTCCTTGATTGAAGATGTTGGTCAGTGAAACAGCAGAGCAGCACAAAGACTTTCCCCTTACTGGGTTTCAGTCAGGATGAAGAGTTTCTGAGGAACCTCCTGCAGTTGGGCTCAGGTTCTGATCAAAAGTAGCTGCCCGCTCCTCTGCAGATTAGAGCTCCTCTTCACTCCTAGCAGCAGAAATGTCAGTCGGCCTCTAAAGATGAAGTCTTCAATGTTAAACCTGTTAGAAGTTTGAGTTGATTTCTAACTACAGGTAGGACCTCAGACTCAGGAGGAGGAACATGGCTCAGGTCCTGGTCTGTAAATACTTGGGGTTATTTTTGTTTTAAATTATAATGTGCAACTAACTGACTGGGTAGAGTCAATAAGTGCCTTGCCTCTGCCTTGCTGAAGCCCCTGCAGACTGAGCAGGAGCATTTTGGGAAAAACAGACACACCCATTCTCCTCTCCTTTCTGTTTCTGAGGGAAAAGACAGGTAGAGCAGCTGACAGCTGGGAGTGAAGGACGAGAGGACAAAAAGAAAAGAGGAATGGCTGCAAATTACTGTAAAGATAGAAGTCAGTGAGCAGGTAAGATAATAGTGGGATATTTTTCTCCAGTTGACCACTTAAAGGTATAGTACAGGATTTTCATGCATTTTTGAAAAAAAACCTATTAAGCCTAGCGCCATTCTCCCCGCTTTACATGCAAAATCAGTGGGAACTACTAGACACATCTAGACTTTACCATTGACATTTACCAGACCTGTAGTGAAACTGACAATACCCATGTGCATGACAGTTGGATGTTGGAATTCATTGGGTAAAAGTAAAAAGAAAGTTAGTTATTTCACATTTCCGATTCATGATCCTCCACGGACGGGTTCATTGTTGGATTGCCAACTTGAAGAGGAAGGATGTGCCATCAAACTTCTGGCAAGAGAAAAAGCATGTCATTAATCCATTACTTTCTGCTTTGCATAGTGCACTGGTTGTCACCATCATGGATAATAGTGCGTTGTGACAAAGACCAGATACAGCACTGGGACTTGATCAACAGCCGATACCGCACCGTGACGTAACAAACCGGTAGGTGGCAGTAGTGTTCTTTGACAAACATGGATGCCTCCAATAAAGCACTTTCAAATAAAAATTACTCTTAATTAAAAACATATAATTTATTGAAAAGTATGTAATAATTTCTCACTTAAAGTACTTTCAGGAGTTTGTATTCTGAATGTGACCGAACTTTTCTTTTAAACATGTGCGAGAGCATACAAGAGTCCATTTGTCTTCATGCACGCTCTGTTCCAAATTTGCTGTTTGTGCTCATACAAGCTTACTTTCAAAAGAAGATTTGCAATTTTTCCACTACGTCAGACTTGCTAAGTGAAAATGAGCATGTAGGTAGGCCTTACGTAAACGTATCATCAGAATGATTGACAATTAGGAGGACCACTTATTTTGATGATCCACCCAGAAGAAGAACAATCCTCCACCATACCTTTAATAAGCAGCTGTGTGTTTAGTCTGGTTAAAAGACTGCAAAAAGTTTCCAATTAATCATGTCTTCCAATCTAAGATCCGGCCAAACAGTCTTTTGATTCTGTTCTGATCTTGTTTTACTGCCCTACCAGATTACTTTAATCTGCTTGCATTGTATTTCAATCTCATTACAAGATCAAAAATTCTTTTAAGTCATATTTAGGATTGTAAAACTTGGTTAGATGTATACTTTAGCGGTCTGGTACTTCTGTAATAATGCATTTTGAGTGTGTGTTAAGTTTAGAACTTTTATTTATTTAAAATTATTTGCTGGCCTGACCTTTAAAATTTACTTTGTTTTGTATTGTGTCATTAATACATAGTTTAGAATTTTCATTTTAAATAGAAACTCATTATATTTGGTGAAAATAACCAACTAACTAAACAAGTTACTATTTGAAAGTAGTAACTAGTTACATGCAGCTTTGCTAATTTGCTTCTTTCTTTCACTTTTGTCATTTTGTTTCTGGCTCAGTTGTTTTTTTTGAACTTCCTGTTTTATTTTGTCGCACTAATTTCTGTTCTCATTTCAGACTCCTTCACTTCCTGGGATTCTCCTTTAATCAGCCTTCCTGACAATGCTCACTTGTGTCTTGTTGCCAATTGCTTCACCTATTTCAACCTCTCTCTCTGCAGCCTTCCTCCCTTTGACAGTTGTGTCAAGCGTTCTACCCTTTGTTCTACCTTGCCTATCAGATAAACTAGTTGCTCTACTTGTTTTTGACCAGCCTTTGTTTTTTTGTCATTTTTACCAGTTTCTCTAAATTATTGTGCAGAAGTGCATTAAAGCTGACTGAGTTGAGTCCTCTTTGGTTGCCTCTGACATCCAGTAACTAGAACTACACAGTTCTCTATGAGCATTAGTCTCCATTGCTAACAGTTATTAAAACTGATGATTCCATTAAAATGATTGGAGCTAAAACTAGGACTCCATGCAGCACATAGAGGACAGAGGTTCTTTAATTCTGGATCTTAGGCTACCTTCACACTGCAGGCCTTGATGCTCAATTCCGATTTTTTTGTGAAATCCGATTTTTTTTGCATTGCTGTTTATATTTCCAAATATGTCTGTTTTGTATGCTATCTCCTGTGTGAACTGCAGTCATACAACGCAAGTGTCGCGCGTGCGCAGTAGAGGACGCGATGACGTCACAGGCCAGCGTGCTCTGTGTTTATGGAAGTAAACATGGATGGTAGTGCCGGCGCGCATCTTGCGGTCTTTTCCAACCGTAAAAACACAATCTTTTCGCATGGTTAAACATAAATACTGCTCTCCGCATCATCGTCATCCGCCATGGTTGTTTTTCTTGCCGCTTCTGGGTAGCAAGACGCAGAATTGTAACCTGACTCCGCCAGATGGATTTGCTGGATTTGCTCCGCATATCCATCTGGAAACCTTCCGTTGAAGAAATTTTGGGAAGGGGTGAAAATACTAATAAATTAATAGATTAGCTGACTGGTCTATGTTGGTGATAGACGGCCAAATTAACCAATCAGATCAACGAAGCATATGACGTACTAACAGAGCGACGACGAAAACACAACCACAAGCCAGGCTACTCTTGCTGCTGCAGGTAAAGGCTCGTTAGCTCAGCAAATAAGTAACATGTTGGCAAAGGATATTATATTTCAGTGAAGAAATATTGTGTAATTCCAATAAAACTTGCTCGATAGCCACGCTAACGCTAGTTTCATCGGCTGAAGCTGCCATGTTCTTTAGACTGGTTCTTCCAGCTACTGCTTTTATTAATTCGTAACATTTTTCCTTTGAATGTGGTTTGTGCTTTGGTGAAAAATAAGAAAGTACATTTACTTGATTACTCTACTTAAGTACTTTTTTTGTGTATCTTAACTTCACTTGAGGGGTACTTATAGCTTTCACTCCACTCCAATTTGAGGAAAGCTGCTAGTTCCTCATTCCTTCTGACTCAGCTTAGCTTTTTAATCCTCTGTTGCTGTTTTTCCTTCTTAAAATACAGTTTCAACATGACATATAGCGGCCCTTAGGACTCAATCTGGACACCACTGTTTTAAGCCGGGCATACACTGTACTGTAATATTTCTACCCTTTTCGGGCCGATTTTCCAGTCATGCTAGAATTTTTCGATCAGGCCGAGTTTCAGCCTTGTTTACACAAGTTTAAAACAATAAGAAATTTCGTTTGGAACAGCTTTCTGGACAATTTCATCTTTTTAAAAGTGCAGCCTTGAAAAATAGTTAAAAATATATATAAAAGCACTAATGTAAACATATGACTATAAATTTACAGTTCTAACTTTTTTTTTAATATAAATATATATATATATATAGTGACACTGCCTATTTCTTTTTTGTTTGTTTATTAAATAAGAAATAATAATCAAAATATCTGTCAGGGGTTGACGTTAAGGATTTTTCGGGCAAGTGACTTTCACAGTTCATTTGCCCAGAAACAATTTTTACTTGCCCATTATAATGTTTGATAAATATAGTTCCTAATATTCATTTTTGTAAATATATCAATGAAACACGTTTGTTTTTTAAATATTTTTTTGTAATTCAGTAAGTTTCCAGGTTCCCGGCGTGTATATGCATGCGTCCGATAATGAACTTAAGCCTACATTACTGTGTTAACATGCTTTTCAAGCCTTCCTGCACATTCTTTTCAAACTAAACTTTGCTTTAAACTGTTGTGTGCTTGGAAAAATATAAATTGTAATGCTAAAAATCTAAAAAAAAACTTGACAGGTTAAAGACTTACACTACTACTACTCACCAATTTAACATGTTTAGCTCTATAACATTTAAATGCACCACTCCAATGTCTAAAAGAAAAAAATTTAATGAAAATTTTTTAATGTATGACCACTGTATAGAAATATTTACACTGTGCGCATACAACTATTATTATTATTTTCATAATCCCTGACTGATCATTTTTAATCTAGCGTGTATTATAGTATAGATTAACTTCATCATCCAGCTGCTGCTCTGCAGAATTCTCTCCCCAAGAGCTGAATCACGCCATCTAACGGAAAATCACGCGGCTTTTTCAAATCACGCAAGAATGTGTACAAAACAACAAAAATGGCGCCGGCAACGCTTGTGGGTCGTTTTGAGCGAATGTCGGTGATTTTAAAGTAACTTTGAGTGATAAATAATTTTTTTTTGTGATCATTACACTTACTCGAGGGGCAAATGCAATGAAATTTGTACTCTCCCGACAATAAAAACTACTTGCCCCGGGCAATCGGGCGATGGTTAACATCGAGCCCTGTCTGTCCTTGTTTTTTTTTGTTGCACTTTTATACTGAAGTTCCTTCCAGGTGGTGTAGAATCAATAGCAGAATTCTATACATCAATACATCAGTTGGTTTCTGAAAGTTACAAAGTTCTTTTAAATCACTCGGGAAATTATACAGAAATGTACTGATTTTAAAACATCAAATGTGTACGTTTCATTACTTAAGTACTCTTAAATGCATGTACTTAAGAATATTTAAGTATTTTCAAAATTGAGTGCACCAGGACTTTAACTTAAATAGATGTTTGACTGAGTAACTATTAGTTGTACAGTCATGGCCAAAAGTTTTGAGAATGATTCAAATGTTTAATATTTACAAAGTCTACTGCTTCCGTTTTTATAACGGCAATTTGCATTTACTCCAGAATGTTATAAAGAGTGGTAACTGTAACAGCAATTCATTGCAGTCAATATTTGCCTAGAAAATTAACTTTATCCCCCAAAACACATTTCAACGTCATTGCAGACCTGCCTTAAAAGGAGCAACTAACATGGTTTCAGTGATTGCTCAATTAACACAGGTGTGGGTGGTTATGAAGACAGGGCTGGAGATCAATCTGTCATGATTAAGTAAGAATGACACCACTGGACACTTTAAAAAGAGGCTGGTGCTTGGCATCATTGTTTCTCTTCTGTGAACCATGGTTATCTCTAAAGAAATACATGCAGTCATCATTGCACTGCACACAAATGGCCTAACAGGAAAGAGAATCGCAGCTAGAAAGATTGAACCTCGGTCAACAATCTATAGCATCATCAAGAACTTCAAGGACAGAGGTTCCATTGTTGCCAAAAAGGCTCCATGGCGCCCAAGAAAGACCAGCAAGCACCAGGACGGTCTCTCAAGTGTTTCAGCTGCGGGATTGGGCTACCAGCAGTGCAGAGCTTGCTCAGGAATGGCAGTAGGCAGGTGTGAGTGCATCTGCACGCACTGTGGCGGAGACTCTTGGAGCAAGGCCTGGTCTCAAGGAGGGCAGCAAAGATGTCATGACTTTATCTAAAGATCTGACCCACATGCAGAAAAACAAACAGAGAGACCAGGGAAAAGTTTAACAGGTTTTATTGTGAGTTGGTAGAGAGGAGTCCAGTGCTGCTCTGAACACTGTCGAACCAGGAGTTCCCAGAAAAAGGTGTCTTTCGTTGAATCCAGTCGGTGTGGGTCATTCCAGTAATAGACTTGTTCGTTGGAGGGCGGACAGGGTTTAACCAGGTTGAGGTGTTTTGTTGAGGAACGGAGGAGCTGACTGCCACTTAGATTTCCTGCGGTACTTGAACGGTTTCTTGTGGAGATGAATCCCCTGCTCAGAGAGAAGCCCAAACAATCCTTGGGGGAAAGTAGATCCAAACCACCAGTTTGAATCCTCAGCTCAGTTTGATGCTTAGAGAATCCTTCCAGGCGGTTGAAGGTCCAAAACATCCAGTTTGCAGGATGACTTCCCAAAAATGGCAAACACTCTGGCGTCAAGGTAGTGGCAATCAGCAGCTTAAGAGTCCTCCGGTAATGAGGCAACCATCCGCAGGTGTGTGAGGAAGCCAACGAGAACCAGGCACCACCTGGTGGTGGAGGGAAAACAAACAAAAGCACAACCCACACAAACTGGGTTCCTAACAAAAGAAGCCACTTCTCTCCAGGAAAAATATCAGGGACAAATATTCTGCAAAAGGTACAGGGAGTAAACTGCTGAGGACTGGGGTAAAGTCATTTTCTCTGACGAATCCCCTTTACGATTGTTTGGGACATATGGAAGAAATCTTGTTCGAAGAAGACGAGGTAAGCGCTACCACCAGTCTTGTCTCATGCCAACTGTA
Organism: Cyprinodon diabolis; assembly: GCA_030533445.1. Lineage (NCBI taxonomy): Eukaryota > Metazoa > Chordata > Actinopteri > Cyprinodontiformes > Cyprinodontidae > Cyprinodon > Cyprinodon diabolis. The sequence goes on from CM060077.1 coordinate 4,390,255, forward strand.
AAGCATCCTGAAACCATTCATGTATGGGGTTGCTTCTGAGCCAAGGGTTTCGACTCTCTCATAGTCTTACCTAAAAACACATCCATGAATAAAGAATGGTACCAGAATGTCCTCCGAGAGCAACTTCTCCCAACCGTCCAAGAGCAGTTTGGTGATGAACAATGCCTTTTCATGCATGATGGAGCACCTTGCCATAAAGCAAAGGTGATAACTAACTGGCCCAGGGAACAAAAACTAGAGATTTTGGGTCCATGGCCTGGAAACTCCTCTGATATTAATCCCATTGAAAACTTGTGCTCAATCATCAAGAGACGGGTGGACAAAGGAAAACCTAGGAATTGTGACAAAATGCAAGCATTTGTTTTGCAAGAATGGACTGCTATCAGTCAGGATTTGGTCCAGAAGTTGATTGAGAGCAGCCAGGGGGAATTGCAGAGGTCCTGAAGAAGAGGGGTGAACACTGCAAATATTGACCTGCTGCATTATCTCATTCTAACTGTCATTAAAAGTGTCATGATCTGGCCTGTTTGCTCCTGCTTAATAGGTTATTCCTTTCACCTGCCGTTTTTCCTCCCTGTCTCAATTATGATTTGTTCCTCTCACCTGTTTCCTCTGGTTTATATTCAGTTCAGCCTGAGCATTCAGTGCCAGATAATTTCTTGTCTTTGTGTCAGTCTGTCATTTCAATTTTAGTTCATGGTTCATGTCCTGAATCCTACTGTAGCAGCCAGTGGAAAGAGGGTTTTGTGTTTGTCTCGTCTCCTGATCGTCCACTGTTCCTCCCCCACGGAGTCCTCTGGGTTTTGGCTCAATATGTGGGGAGGTTCAGTTTTTATCCAGTAAGCATGGCTCCAGGGAGGAGACCAGTTTAAAGTCCTGCTTCAAGTTCCGGTTCCACGTCCTGTCTCGGCTACCCTCTTCCACTGAGCCGGCCTGTCTGCACCTGATCCTGTCTGCTCCTGTGCGTGACCACCTAGTCATGCTTCTGGTCCCAGTCAGACTCCGAACCCTCCTGGGAGCCTGTGGATGCCTGGAAGTCTTAATCCTGCCACCTGTTTCTGTTCCTGCCTGATCTGGATCCTGTCTGTTCTGTCTGTTCTGGATCCATGACCAGGATCGGCTTCCAGCATGACCTCTGGGACTGCAGCACTTTGGGATATTCTTGGTCTGGACTGTTAAACCAGGTAAGTGACCAACTCAGATAATCTTCTGTCAGATGATCGTGGTCACTTACCTGTGTTGTTTCTCCCACTACAGAGTGTCTGAGATTGGGCGGTGCCCCGCCCCCCCCCCCCCCCCCCGCCTGCAGTGTCCACGAGCCACATCTCCGCTTTTGTTTTGTTTGTTTATTTATCAAACGTTTTGAACTTTCCTACTGACTGTCTCTCCTTGAATACTGGGTTCATCTGTCCTCGGTTCATGACAAAAAGCTTTTGTTACTCATAATATGCTTGCAATTGTATTCCTGTATGTGGTGACAACATCTGACATACACACATGAAAACCAGAGGGCAGCAGATAATGTGAAAATATGATATTTGTGTCATTCTCAATACTTTTGGCCATGAGTGTAGTTGAGTGAGATTTGTCTATGAGAATCAGTACTTTTAATCACGCACTACTGTTGAGTACTTCGTCCAACGCTGGTTTGCTGTAAGTTTAATTTACGTCTAATTGTTGAGTCTGCAGGAGCTTTTTAAAACATTTATCTACGCAGAGTTTGCAGCCCTGGGCCGCTGTACCTCATCACTTCAATATACATGGCATTGTTTGTTTTCCACTATAGAACAGATTCTGGGTTATATTAGCTGTTTCTAATAGATGGTGCAGTATTGCTGTCAGGCTGAAGGCGGACACCAGGGACTCAGTGACGATGATGCTCTGTGCAAACATGCGGCTTTGGTTTCTATCCTGAACTGTGAAGGCATACCTTAAAGTTAGCCCTGATACTTTCTATCAGTTTGCTTCTAATCTCTCTGCTGTTATTTTTACACCATCCGAGGGTGATTAGAAGTCAGCCTGCAGCCCTCGCTGTCGGTTCTCCTTATGTGGCTGCGGATCAAACCGCAGCTCTCTGTGGGTGTATTCTGATAATCCCAGTGTTGGGAGTTAGTCATTCATACCAGACTTTTCAATTCATTTCATTTGATTTTTGTTTTTCTGTTCCAGCTTTCTGTATTTCTCATCCTGATTTTTAACCTGAAGTTTTAACGATTGCAGCAGTTGTTGCTGTGAAATGTGCTGCCATCGTGCTGAGAGCTAAACTTTGGAGGAATGCTGAAATATATGCAGAGATTCAGCCAGTGGTTAGATCAGGGGATTGCTGCAGTCTTTTAATAATCATCTGCACCCTCCTCTAAAAGCTATTTTTCTTGAGAGTTTTATATTTTTCTTTATTTTCCTCTGTGCCTCATTTCTTTAAGTGCAGCTTTTTCATTCCTGCATGTCCTGATCCAGCATTTCAAGCATGGAAGATGGAGAAACTGTTTGCCTAAATGTAGCCAGACCGCTTTGCTTTTAAAAGATATCTGGAGACGATACCCTCTGTTTGACTAACTTAAGAAAAATCAATACTGTATCTGACATCAAAGCAGACAGGCTGCATTAATAAAACATGGATCTGTGTCGGAATGACCTTGGACCTTTTGGGATTTCTTTTAATAGTGGGGACTGTAATGGGGACCAGGAGTCCCATTAACCCGTGAAATATGATTATTGAATTTTGTGTTACATATTATTAAGTTTGAACAAATAGTTGGGTATTTTGAGTTCTTTATTGTAGTTTTCTTTGGACATTATTGCATGCATTCTTGTGAAGCACAAGGAATTATTTTTCCTTAGATTTTGTTTCTGTTAGGGTAAAGTACTACTTTTCCTGGTTTGGCTCCTCAGCAGGGTGTGGCGGAAAAAGGTAGAAATGCACCACGTGCTGCAATGCACTTGGAGCAAACTAGGGTGCCCAGACGTCCTCTTTGTCCCGCACGTCCTACTTTTTAGACCTAAAAAAATGTCCGGGGGGAATTTCAAAATCTGGAGCTGGGGACGGAGCGACCGAACCCGACCCAGTCACGGTAGCCTGGACACCGGCGGCCCAGGTGGGGGGAAGCAAGGGGCCTTTGCTCTGGTCACCCTAGAGCAAACCAAAATGATCAGGAGCGATTTGTTTAACTGTATTGATTTGTATGTATCTAAATATTATTTTGAGTGTACAGTTTATTATTTTGGTGTAGGTTTGTTTGGTTATTAATTTTAACTCTTTTTCTAGGCTGCTCAGTGGAGCAGTTGGTAGCACTGCTGCCTTGCAGCAAGAAGGTTCCAGGTTCGATTCCCAGTCCTGGGTCTTTCTGCATAGAGTTTGCATGTTCTCCTTGAGCATGTGTGGGTTCTCTGCGGGTACTCCGGCTTTCTCCCACAGTCCAAAAACATGACTGTTAGGTTAATTTGCTTCTCTATATTGTCCTCAGGTGTGAGTGTGTGAATGGTTGTTTGTCTCTGTGTTGCCCTGCAATGGACTGGCGACCTGTCCAGGTTGTACCCTGCCTCTCGCCCGTAGACAGCTGGAGATAGGCACCGGATCCCCTCACGACCCCGCTTGGGATAAGCATGATGAAAAATCGATGGATGGACGGGCTTCTTTTTCTTAATAGTCCCTTTGATGGTTGCTTGAGTTGGGTACAACATGCTGTTTGTTCTTTTTAGTATAAGAAGGTGTTGGTGTGCACAAGCTGGAGTTCAATTAAGTCACCAAAAGGTCAGTTTTGTTTTCCCTCTCAATGAAATATTGGGTCTCCGCTTTGCTGGTTAATCTCCTGGAATTGCAACAATATTACAGTTTGTTTTAATCCCAAGAGTAGCAGGTAGTCTGGGCCTCCAGGGGCCACAGCAGCCCCGGACATACAGGTACCAGCCGTCCCACATAGCAGGAATATACCTGACACAGAGCTAGGTCAGAAGCAAACCCAGCCTCCACACAGGTCAATGCAACAATCTGTGAATATTTGCTGGAGGAAGATCATTTCGTATCCAGTACATCTACCACTTTGCATGAGAACCGTACTGATCTGTCTGAGAAGGGCGTAGAAACACAGACATCAGACAGAAGGCAGGTTTCTCCTCTGATCCGGCAGAATACACTGAATGGAGCTTGGTAACCAGGATACAGCTGATGTGGGTCAGAACAAGACAGCCGGTCCCAGAGAAAACTGAAGAGGAAGAAAATTTAGAAAAATCTAAAATCCTGCAATAAATCCTGATGTTTCATCATGAAGAGGCTGAATACCGGGCAGCTGAATAAAGGCACTGCAGAGGAGGGGCGAAATGAAGTGAAGCAGGAGAAGAGAGGCTGGCTGACCGATTGACCGAGCAGGAAACATAGACTGAAGGACTTCATTTTTTTTAAGTTAATTCAGATAAAAAAAAGTTCTAATATATTTATGAAAAGTTTAAAGGAAAAGTCCGGTCTCACTTTAATACAGTAAGTATGAAATTATTACATACTGCTCAATGAATGATAAGTGTTTTTAACTAAGAGTAATTTTCATTTGAATGACAAACTGGGGACATCCATGTTTGTCAAAGAACACTACTGCCACCTACTGGTTTGTGACGTCACACTGCAGTATCGGCTGTTGATCAAGTCCCAGTGCTGTATCTGGTGTTTGTCACATCGTGCTATTATCCATGATGGCGATGACCAGTGCACTATGCGAAGCAGAGAGTAACGGATTAATGACATGTTTTTTTCTCTGGCCAGAAGTTCAATGGCAAATCCTCCCTCTTCAAGTTGTGAAATCAACGACAAACCCGTCCGTGGAGGATCAGGAATAAGAAAAGGGGGAAAAAAATCTATTTTTCTTTCACTTTTACCTCGATGTATTCCAACATCCAGCTTCCATGCACGTGGGCATTGTCAGTTTCACTATAGCTCTGGTGAATTTCAATGGTGAAGTCCTCTGGAAATCTTCAATAATTGTTGTTGATTGCAGATGTGTCTAGTAGTTCCCATCGATTTTGCTTTTTTTTTTTTACAGTGTCCTGTGTGGCGATGTGGCAATAAGAATAATTATTAGATAATTAATAATTATTAGAGGCCAACAGATTTTGCTTTCACAAGTGGAGCAGTATGGCTATCGCCAAAGTGTTCCGCTTGATTTAGGCATGTAAATAGCTTTATAATAATTCATGCAGGGAGTATTACAGATTATATGGGCACTGCAATGTAAATAGGGAAAAAAAGGAGAAAAGATGAAAGAAAGAGGAGATAAAAGGGAGATAACAATAAAACATCTTCAGTCTGCTTCATCACCTGCAAAGAGATGTAAAGGAACAGCACAACCAACGGATATAGTATAAGAGATACAATACAGTAACACCTTGATACTGTCACTGAAGTATAAGTGGTATTATTTAATCTGACATGTATACTGTAGTAGCTGAAGATAATGGGCTTTCTGTATGGAAGTGAATCTCTGAGTACCTGGAGCCAAGCACCTGTAGTTGTTTGTGAGAGTGCGCTTATGCATGTAAAGTTTATCCAAAGGAAAAATGCTCAATAGTGGTTGTGAAGAGCCGAAGACGCGCCCCTCCAGAGCACCGAGACGAGTGGGAACCAAAGCCCCAGATGCCCAAAGGGATCCCAAGAGCAAAGGTGCCCAGGAGGGGCCAACCCATGAAATCCGACCCCCCACCAAGGGAGGAGGAGAGACATTCCTGAGGAAAACCCCCAGCCACCGGAGCCCCCAGGAGCCGCGGGCCACAAGATGATTTTGCTCGTAAAGCGGGGATAATGGCGCTAAGCTTACCCCACTCTGACGACACAAAAAAACGAAAAAAATTGGTATAACACTGCATGAAAAGTGAGATTTTCGTCCCCGTAAACTCCCGCAGATCTCCCTGATTTTCGTCAGTTTCCGACAATTTGCAACCCGCGCTTGTCCCCGTTTGTCAGTGCCACAAATTGTCGGGAACGGACTCTGACGTATGTGGAGAGCGATCAGCTGTACTAATGGCCCTAATTAGCATATGAATGCAGCGAACCCGCGCGGCTGGCCAGGTCTGGCTTGAATAACCTACTCAGTATTGGCTAAAACCACTATTCTCAAACAAGTAAAATCGCTCGTGATTGGCAGCAAAACCACACGTGGCCAGGCCAGGCTTTAATTTTCTTACTGAGTATTGGACGGAACCACTTCTTTTTAAACAAGTAAAGTCGCTCGTGATTGGTTGGCATATATATATATTTACATATAAATTTACATAAATATATATATATTTATTTATTTATTCATACATATATTTATTTATTCATTCATATATTTATTTATTCATATGCTGTGTATTTATGTTATCCTACACTACTACACAATTATTAGGCTACCATCAAGGACATGAATGAATTTATACAGGAAATGAACATTTGCCAGGAAGCTGTTTATGCAAAGAAAGAGCTTTATTATAACACACACACACACAACTATATACAACGCGTATCCAAACACATGCGTATCCAAAAATTACAAGTCCGTGAACGGTCCGTTTGCTTCCTCGGGGTTGGAGGTAACTGGCAGCATTCCCTCCGAGGCAGGTCCGATGTGCAGACGCCTACTGTGCGTGGCCCTGTACTTCGGCATCGCTTCTAACCGGGACTGCAGCTTAACACAGAGTTCAGAGAGATCCGGCCTACGAAATGGCGGCGGCCATTCCAGAGTTCCACTTCCTCATCAGCTAGCACACTCTACCTCGATTCCAGCAGCTGTAAAAAAAACAATGAATCAGCACTATGCGATGGGATGCACTGCGTATGGACACAACACATCTATCAATGCACCTGCAAAATAGTCACCAAATAAAGTCTTACTCTCTTTCTTTTCTGAATGCTTGGCAGATTCCGCGCGTAGCGTGTTGTCAGGCTGCGTATATCTGAAGCTCCAGCGTACCGTCTCATAATACGTCTTACAGGCAGCTGGGAAACAATTAAATGAGAGTGGTATGAATAATAGGAGGTCACCGGCTCATTATGAGGCGAGATTAGTCTGTGAAAACAAAATGTACAGTTATGATCGGTATCCATCCGTATCTATTTCCTTTTACCGCAGAATGAAAGCATATTCTTTAACTCTTACCCTTGCTCCGGTTCATAGCGCCTGCAATTTGTCTCCGAGTTGTGAAGACGGCGTACTGCTTCCTGTGAATCACAAAAAATACACTTTAATAAAGCTTGTTCTTGCAAGGCTACTATTAGCCGTAGCTTTAGGCTAGGCTGCTATTAGCCGTAGCTTTAGTCTACGCTGCTATTAGCCATAGCTTTAGGCTAGGCTGCTATTAGCCGTAGCTTTAGGCTAGGCTGCTATTAGCCGTAGCTTTAGTCTACGCTGCTATTAGCCATAGCTTTAGGCTAGTCTGCTATTAGCCGTAGCTTTAGGCTAGGCTGCTTTTAGCTTAGCAGGCAGTAATCAAACATATATTTACCGCTAGCTTCTCTTCTTTGAGTTTGTCTCTCCCGCACAGTTTTTCGACTGCAGAGTCGCCATCGCGTCCAAGAGGAGTTGAAGGCGAGTTGAAAGGGGGACGTCATCCAGCCATGGATCACGTACCAGCAAAATCCAAACAAAGGAACTGCAGATAAAGTTCTTCTGAGTATAGCTCCTCCAATCACATACAAGGTCATTGTTATACGGAAGGACTCGCGAGATTAGCTGCGTCTCGCGAGATTAGCTGCGTCTATCATGTTTTTTTTTTTTTTTTTGCTTTATTGGCAATTCCATGTAACAATACAGAGTAATTCAAACATCAAACAAAGATACACAGCAGTTGGTGACATTATAACTTAAAAAAAAATGAGACATATAATGTAAAAAATGAATAAAAATAAAACAAGGGAAACAAACATATAAATAAATAAACAAATAAATAAAATAAACATAAAATAATAATAGCAAGGGGTTTACATTGAGTTTATGGTCATTTAACTTTTTGTAGCTTCCTGTCCTAAACAGTCTTTAAGGAAACATATTAGAAGATGCAATATTGTATATGTGAGAGAGGAGTTGCTGTAAAACAATGGTTTACCACAGATTTAAAACTAGTAATAGCATAAAGAAATATGAAAATTCTAAAACAGTCTTTAGACTTTTTATCAGCAATTACTGTGGGTAGCACAACTTGTGTTACAGAAAATAGCAGGCTTTGGAGATATGTTCTGGAGAATCTTGATTTATACCATACTACAGAACATTTCAAAAGGCTGCTGACTTTTTCTAAGTGAAACCCTGTCAGAGCTCTCCTTAGATATCAGCCCAGTTACAGTTTGCCCTGCAAAAACAATCTGCTCTCTTGAAAATCTCAAACTCTTGCCACATTTCAGGCATCGAACATAAACATTTTTTAGTGAAGAATCAACAACTAGTTTTACCCAATCATGAAGTTTAATTAAATATATTGGATATTTTTTACTTTTTTAACAAATAAAAAACTGAAGAGTCGGGTTTGCAAAATGAATCGGCCCCTTTTACTTTCAGTGCAGCAAACTCTCCCCAGAAGTTCAGTGAGGATCTCTGAATGATCCAATGTCGACCTAAATGATACTAAATAGAATCCACCTGTGTGTAATCAAGTCTCCTGATAAATGCACCTGCTCTGTGATCGCCTCAGAGGTCTGTTTAAAGTGCAGAGAGCATCATGAAGAACAAGGAACACATCAGACAGGTCCGAGACACTGTTGTGGAGAAGTTTAAAGTTGGATTTGGAAAAAAAAAGATTTCCCAAGCTTTAAAAATCCCAAGGAGCACTGTGCAAGGAATGCAAATTTTACCTTGCTGATTCTGATTCACATTTTACCAACTGATTCTGATTAAAACTAATTTTTGAAATAAATTATATTGTGTATTTTTTTACATAACATTTGCCATTGCTAATGGCATACACAGTAATCTAGCGTACTTTAATTAAATAAATCAATTCAAGCTAAAATGTAAGAGTCTATAATTAGGTCATACTGAGCCTGATCTATTTGTACCATCTATTTGGGGGATATTTATTGCCACACTTTGGGCCACTTAATACCAATTTAGCATCAAATAAATGAGGCAGCCTACCTCAGCATTGTTGCTGACCTTATGTCCTTTTGACCACAGTGTACCAATCTTCTGATGGCTACTTCCAGCAGGATAATGCGCCATGTTATAAAGTGAATCATCTCAGACTCATTTCTTGAAACTTTTCCACTTAAGTAATTGTGAATTGAGCATATTGACAGACATTTTTTTTTTATCTTAAATGCAATTTTTTTTTTAAATAATTACTGCTCTAAATGTATTGCGCTGTCAGCTAAAGATCTGTTTTGGTTTCTATACTTTAATTAAATAAATCAATTCAAGCTAAAATGTAAGAGTCTATACTGAGCCTGATCTCTTTGTATCAGAGATTTTCTTACCTTTTAGAAAAATGTCACTTGGGGTAAAACTCCCCCTGCAACTCTGATTTGCATTTGTATAGCTCAGAGCATTTTCATTTACATGTTAAAGCCTCCCCTAGAATTCCATGGGGGGGAGGCATGGGGGGAACACTGCCTAAGAAAGTCCACGTCAATTTCTGACAATTTACGGGAGTTTTCGCCGAAGCCTGCAAATTACCGTAAACTGCCGTTAACCTGAACTTCCACGACAATCTACAGTGCCACATATTGACGAAAATCCCACTTTTCATGCAGTGTAAATTAATTCAGCTTCTAGGTCGAGAAGTTTTACCTTTTTTAAGTAACTTTACAACACAAACCAGCAGAAATGTAGCTAAATAGGCTGCTTTTAAGTGACATCACAAAGCAGATGGAGGGCAGGAAGAACAGTGGAACTGTGTGAAAAAAAGTCTGCTCTGTTCTCTTTGTGTCTGCTCTAATCATTGCAAAGGAGTACAGCTTATTATGGAGTACCAACAGTGTCTTATCTTTACAGTTAAAAAGGTAAAAACCTCACAGAATGATGCTGAAAATAATGGATTTGAAATCCGAATGAGACCGGGACGAGTGGAGTCTGTTACCGTCTGATAGGACCTGATAGTTAGTAGTTAGTATTTATGGCTTTGATTTTTAGAAAATGTAGAGTTCTGCTAAAAAATGTAGACATTCCAGTGAAAATGGATCACATCTAACACATTTACTTTTTAAGATCCTTGAAACTGGATCTAGATCCTAATAATACTGACCCTCGGCAACAGTTACCACAATCAACCGTTTACTTCTTGCCATTCAATTCATTCCATCCATCTATGCATCCATCCTTCTATTCCGTCTTTTACTCTCTTGTACTTTGTGGTACAGATACTACTACTACTAATAATAATAATACTGCATGATTATTTTTTTCTGGCACCTTGTATCATTTAGTAATACTTTCTGGTATTGTGAAGCTCTTTGTTTTAGTATGCGGTGTGTGCTAGTATTACTATGTGCTACTATGCATTCCCTAGCTGGTACTCTGCAGGTACTTACTGGTGGTGTTGTAGTGGATGCCATTGAATTTTTCCGGACAGGGTCTGGAGATCAGCTCTCCTGCTGCACTACGGGGCCAACAGGTCCCAATGCCGTCTACAGAGAGGTTACAGTACACACCTGCAGACAGGGAATACTATCAGGGTATCCATCTCCCCTCATGATTTTAGAAATACCTATATACTGAAATACTGCTGATAATTCAGGGTAAGATTGAACCAAAGTAATATGTGACTAGGTTCCTTTCAGCTTGTCACTAATTGTTAAGTGTTCTGTAGCATTTCTTTATGAAAATGCCGATATAAGGAATGAATAAAATAAAACTTATAATCATAGGAACATCAGAAGTTTAAGTTCAGCTCTTGGAGAATGTTGAAGATGTGCTCAATGAGACGCCACACAGAATTCAGGTGCAAAAAATGGTGTAATATATGAAAAGGAAAATATTTACAATGTGTACAGTTGTACACAAAAAGTACAAACAAGCCAGTTCAATTTTCTAAATGAACAAGTACAGAATTGGTAATTAAACACTTCATATAGTCCCACAAAACTGTATTATTGTCCAAAAAGGTTGATTGTGAACCAGGGATCGAATGATATTGAAAGGTAAGTATATGGCTGCATGTGGGTTGAGGAAAACGAGCTGCAGTGCCTCCTAACACACTGATGGGAGTTGCAGTCGCTTCTTTCCAGGCCGAGGCACGAGGCCTGTCTCTAGCTCGCCACCCAATATATAGGAACAAGGGAACCTGGCCAGTTCCGGTTTTAGAGAGTCTCACAAGGCTCAAAAATACATCAACCCTTGATGGTAGAAGTTTCTGCAGCAGCTCCATACAGACACCAACCCCATGCTAGATACAACAGTAAGCGGCCATACTTATTGAAATCTCATCGGAAGTCTCGTGGGAAAAATCTCGCGAGATTGCAGACTTAGTGCCTGATGGAGTAAGTTTAGAAATGGGAAATCAAGGATAAGCCTTAAAACAGCTTGGTTACACCTCACTGACTATTCTTAGTGGTTTTAGTGACATTTGATGAATTTCAACTGGTGTTACTTTAGTTTAGTAAAGAACATTTCATATTTCATGCACTTCAGTACCTCTGGTTTAACGAGTATAACAGTCCTCTAATGCTTCACATCCAAGCCACTAGAGGGCAGTAAGCAGATGAAATTTCTCGATTGAGTTTCTTTGTTTTAGTGGTTTAAAAAAACAAAACTTTACAGACCTGATGAGTTACTGATGGTGAACGTCTGGTTCAGCAACACCAACATCCTGGCTGAGAGACACAAAAGAAGTAACAATAATCCGTTAGCTTTAAGTCTCATCATTAAATATGAAACTACAGACGACTCAATCTGGATCAGGAGAAACGTTAATCACACTGAAGCCAAAAAGTAAGCAAGTCAAAATAAGAAATGCTGGCCGTAAGGTAGAAGGTAGGAAGGAAGCAGGAAGCTTCCTATTTACAGCTTCAATTAGCAGAGTCCTTCCGACCACAGACTGTTCTTCACTTTCTTTTTTTTTTACTGTTTGTTGTCAAAATATGTCATAATCAGTTTTTACTAATCACTTTATTCTTTTACTGATAAAAATTTAACTTTCTAAAGTGTCTTAATTTATTTAATATAACCAATATTAAGTTGCAGATCCTGAAAAGAGAATAAAAAACTCTGACTATGGTCCGAGTAACAACATAAACGTATACATGTTGAAATTAAACAATTAGAGCCATATCTAACTAGTAAATATTTGTTAATCACAGTCTGTATATCCAACTTGTTGTATCACTTTTATATCCTCCTAAAACCCAGAGAAAGAAAAAGTTTTTGAATTTGTGTTTTTTTTTTTTACACTACAAGACTCTTTGGAGTGAAAAAACATAACTACAATTGAAAAAAATTCAAAACATGCTGTAAATTCCAAATGGCTACATCATTTAACTTTCTAAAGTGTCTTAATTTATTTAATATAACCAATATTAAGTTGCAGATCCTGAACAGAGATAAAAAGAACTCTGACTACGGTCCGAGAAACAACATTAACATATACATGTTAAAATTAGACGATTTCAATGAAACAAAAAACAACCAGATTATCTCCTTTTAACTTAATGTGCCTCACATCTTTCTTCTCTGCGTGGAGCTGAATTGCACACCTGCCTGTTTGTAATCAAACGTAACAAAACAGGCTTTCATCAGAGGCAAACAGACTTTGACTCAGTTTTTCTAAAAAAGGTTTAGATGTCTTGACACCTAAACACATCTTGTGTAAGCCAATGGAATTGATAAAGACTCCTGGATAGTTGTTATAACCTCTTCGATAAAGCCTGAGTGAATGTCCGGTTGCCATCAACTGGATGACTGGGAATCTGCAGAGGCTCAAGCTCTCAAGTTGGATTCCAGCAGAGCTTATTGTCATCAGGTTTTGGACTTTTGCCTTGGACAGACTTCTCATCACTGTTTCTATGTTCTGAAGTCATTACCAATGTGAGGGTTTTCCTGATCCAGCAAGGATTCCCTTAATTGGAGGAAAAGCTGGCTAATTATCGCACTATACGCCACCGGGTGATAAGGATGTGAATAGCTGTCTGTTAAAATGACAGATGGGTTTCAATAGCAGAAAATATTCGGGTAACTTGACCCCAGCTCCCATAGGAGCACATAGGAGCTAAATAGTTTCCCACAATCCTTTGCATAACAGAACGTAAAGCACAGCCCATCTCATGGAGTTAAAGTACATTATTTTTCAGCGTGTATTCTGTGTGACATGCTAATCTGAACACCTTCACATCTTTTGCTTTTTATAATGAACATTATCCATTCCCCACATCTGTGCACTTTTTTTTTTTGCTCTTTTCTGGAAGGCGGCAGTTCCAGTTTTGACTCAGATCATGTACGTCTCAGTGGCATAATGATGTCTGAAAGACTACCATCTGGATTTAGCATGAACGTCCAGAGCTCCTTACCTACCCATGAGAGCTTCCATACTTTTGACCCGAGGAAAGGAGAAGGAAGAAAAGCTAGAAAATACAATTTACTCAATTTGGAATTAGGCAGATCTAGATGGAACCAGAGAGGAAGTTACCTGTCAAGTTGGTGGATGCTAGGATCAGGGTCTCACAGGTCAGTTCCACCGAGGAAACTTGTCCACTCAGCAGGAAACACATACAGACCACCTGTAATTAGAAACACATCAGTTCAGAGTTAACCAGAGTGGAAAACAGGTTCTAACCAGATCAGAGACCTTCACAGACAGTTTGCTGGCCAGAGCTTTAAATGGATCTAAGGTGAAATCGGTAGAGGAGTTAGTTACTTATCAAACATGGTCTAGATCAGAGGTCTACAACAGGGGGTCCACAGAGGTACTGCAGGTTGCGAAACTTTTGGTTGATTAGACAATTTTTTAAATTCCCCCCAGCAATTTTTTCCACTAATTGAAATGTCTTTAAATCCACATGAACATGAATTCAACACACTTTAGTAAACAGATAAATGGAGGCAGAAGATGTCTTTCAGTCATCAATGCACACATTCAGCGACACACAGGAGCTCTTTCAAGCTGGGCACCGTTTCAATCACAACACCTGTCCCATCAACCAGGAATCAGAATCAGAAATACTTTGATAATCCCAGGGAGAAATTAATCTCATTACATTACTCCATCTGTAATAGAGTGACTATAGGTTTGATATAACACAATTTCATACAATATATATAATTAGGGGTTCCCCGCTCCAACTCGCCATCAGTTTGGGGGTCCTTGGATCGGAAAACGTTGAAGACCCCTGGTCAAGATGGTGCCCTAAACCATAGATTCTGATGATCCAGATGTTCATCAGTTCCTTTTTAAATTTGAGCCTGATCTGCTTCTGTCTCCTTGAACCCCAGTCGTCCTCGGCAGATGGCCGCTCACACTGAGCCTGGTTCTGCTGGAGGTTTCTTCCTGTTAAAAGGGAGTTTTTCCTCTCTACAAGCATGCTACAAGCATGATTGGTGTGAGGGATTGCCTTCGAGTCAATGAGTCGATGCAATTAACTGGTTTTACTTAGAAAGAAAACTTTGAACCAATCTGACTGTATAACCTGGTTGAATTGTCTCTGTAAAGTGCCTTAAGATGACATGTTGTGAATTGGCGCTATATAAATAAACTGAATTAAAATCTACAGAGAGCTTGATGCAGTTTCCACTTTAGGACCACTGAAGCTAAAGGGGAGAAGAAACCAGTTAACATGAGCCAAGAGATGAAACTGGTTCAGTGGTACCAGTGAGGCTGGTACCACTGAACAGGCTGCAACACACAAGTCTGACTGGATCTCAAGTCCTGCCTCTAATTTTGTAACAATGGGGGGCTAAGGTGTCTTAAGGATCAGGTGACACAAAAACAACACAGCTAAGGGACAGCAGTCTTTATCCTGGCCAAGTGTAACCTGAAGGTACGAGACAGATGAACGCCAATATAAACAAGGGAAGCACCAGCTCTCCCAGCAAGGACATCTAAACACAAACCCAACCAGTAACACATCCTGGGCTAAGCTTCCACGAACTTTGGAAGTCTTACCTTTCCAAAATAATAGATAAAAAGAGGTTACAGGTCTGGCAAAGTTAGGGAAAGATTTCCAACCAAAACAAATTGTTTTTTTTGTGTTTCTTGAAGATTTCTTTACAATTAAGATGATTACTTCAATGTTTACCTTTATGTGTTTCAAGTTATGCACATTTGAATACTAAAACTTGACCAGAGACTTTTAAAATGAGTCCCCTCCTGCCTGCTAGCTAGTGCCATTATCTTCAAAACCAAACCTAGCCGAAATTATTATTTCACCAAATAATGTCAAAAGGTATTTTAGAAGATTTTTTTAAAAGACCCGCCCTCTACACTTAGAAAAATATGTGCAAGCACGAGTCCACTTCACCTCGTGCACGCCCTGTTTAAAATGTGCTGTTCTCAAAGCTCATACAAGCTCACTGTGTCCACATACAGCAGGAACTATATAGATGAAGTTATAGCAAACTAAACGTTAACTAAACGTTCGGACAGATGATCACTGCTTTTTGCACCGCGTGGTGCCTGAGCCATCTTTATTGGTCGCTGCTGTCAGATAGCAACAACGGGCCGCTCATACAGCAAATGCCAGAATGCTTTGCGAGGAGAGCTCTCTGTGCAAAGCATTCTGGGATATATCAGCCTCTTCTGAGGCCTTTCTTCTCATTCACTTCATAGACATTTTTTCTCTTACGACCCTCGGCTATTTTCAAAGAACCACGGTGAGAAAAGTGAGCTTCAATGACTGTCTGAAACCGTAGCTCACCACAGATATACGCCTTTAAGTGCGCATGTGCAGAAAATTATAGCTAACAGGGCAAGCGAGTAGGACGGCGTTACATAAACATATCACCACACTGCAAAAACACTGCAAAAACCATCCAGAAATAAGTCAAAATGTCTTAAATGAAATGTATTTACCCTTAATTTAGATTTTAGTAGGTAAATAAGATTAATTGCCAATGGGATGAGGATATTTACTCTTAAAATGAGATAATTAGATAAATAAGACAATGAATTTGTTTTTTCTTAATTTAAATGTGAATTGTCTTATTCCATTGGCATAGTGTCTCACTTACCCCCTAAATTCAAAGAAAAAATGCACTTATTTTAAGAAAAAATGACTTATGTAGATTTTGATTTTTTCCAGTGATGATTGACAGTTAGCAGGACCACTTATTTAGATGATCCACCCGGAAATAAAAGATCGTCCTCTATACCTTTAAATTCTCTAATTTGGATTTGCTTTGTGAGTTGGCTTGAAAACATTTCTATTGCTCTTAATTAGATAAAAGCTCGTTTGATCTCAATCCAACCTATTCAAGATAAACTCTGGTTCTCAAACATGCTATAATTGCATAATTTTATGGATTATGGTTTTCAGCTGTTTTAATTTCTTTTCTAAGTGTCCACAGTGCCTTACTTTATCTGAATTTCACTAATTTAGTCAAGAGTCTTAACTAAAATATGTTTTAGTTACACATCCTGGACTGAGGATCCGTCCAGGGAGCACGCCGCCTCTCACCTATAACCTGCTGGAGATAAGCACCAGCCCCACCACGACCATGAAGGAATAAGCAGCTGAAGACGGATGAATGATGTTTGACTTGGAGTTTAAATACTTTTTTAAACAAATTCTTATATTTTGAACTTGAGGTGTTCTGGAATTTTTTCCATATGTGTGCAGTTATTTGTTTTATCATGATTTCAACTCGATTCACACTTTCATTTATTGTGCAAACACACAAACGGTGTGATCACAGAACAAAATATGAGAGTGCGAAAGTCACTTGATTTAAGCAACAATAACATTAATCTGCATAACACTCTGCTGCACAAAGCTCAAGCTCTAAACCAAACGTTAGCACTCAGTAAGACACCATCTATGGAGCCTGGAAACTGCATGCTGGGAATAGTCCATGTTATTTATGCTTTGAATCGACCCAATCCATCATACTGGGACAACCAGTCAGAAGGAACTGAATGAGCAATATTATCAATATATGGCTTCATGGTCCGATTGCTCATGGGTCTGGGTCCTGGTTAGAGCTCAGAGAGGAGGCAAACACAGTTTATTCAACCTGAAACATGCTGCCATCTCACAATATTCTAGTTTTTATCCTATGACTCATGTTATTGTCACAGAACTGGACTGCATTCTGGGTCTCATCTGGTTCCAGCTGCAGAACAGAAGGAACTCGGTGCTGCTGTGCACCACTGATTCACAACCAGGAGGACATTCACCCTGCCTGAGGACAGGCCGACGCATGTCCCACATTTAAAACCTTATGAGAAAATCCAATAACTTGTTGTTTGTCCTGCAAAAACAATCTAGAAATAAGTAAAAATGTATTAAATTTAGCCTAACTTACCCTTAATTTACACTGAGCAAGGGATTCATTTGCACCACAGTCTGTTTAAGTACCGCAGGAAATCTGAGTGGCAGTCAGTTTCTCTGTTCTCCTACAAACAACCGCATTCTGGGTAAACCCTGTCCGCCCTCCACCGAATGAGTCAAACACTGGAACATCCCACACCGACTGGAGTCTAAGAGTCAACCACTTTCCTGGAAACGTGAGTCTGCAAACCATTTCTCCTCTTCAAGTTCGAGGCCGACGCCTGTCCCACATTTTAAACCTTATGAGAAAATCCAAAAACTTGTAGTTCGCCCTGCAAAAACAATCTAGAAATAAGTAGAAATGTATTAAATTTAGCCTAATTTACCCTTAATTTGAGTAAGTAAATAAGATGATCTGCCAATGAAATGAGTATTTTTACTCTTAAAATAGGATAAGTAGATAATATGCACTTGAAATAAGACAATATAATTGTTTTTTCTTATATTAAATGTAATTTGTCTTGTTCCATTGGCAAAGTGTCTGACTTACCTCCTCAATTCAAGACTTAAGAAAGAATGACTTATTTAGATTTTTTGCAGTGTGAGGCTAACAGACGGTTTGTGGAGCGGCTGAAAGATGTTTTTTTAACTTTAATCAAATCTGTCACATCAGAGGAGAAAGGACAGAAAGACACAGAGTCTCACATCAATAAAACCCGATTAGAAGGGAGGAGGTGATAAGGAGGAGCAGCAGCTTCCAGAGCAGGACAGGTGGGACACACCGAGGCGAGAAGCGAACACGGGGAAACCAGGTCGTGATGAATGAAATCTGGGGCAGAATGAAGACTACAAGACATTCTGTTAGTCTGCGAGCGTCTGTCTGTGTGTTTGACAACAGAACCAGAACATCTCTGGTGTGTTTGGTGCTGTCACATCAGCCCACATGGCCAGCAATCACAAGACGTCTTCCTGCTGCATCAGCACCTCGAGGATGCGGATGAATGAGGAGCCGTGACTGCTGGATCAATCTGTCACCCATTAGCAGAGTGATTGATGGTTAATCGGCTGCTGTTGGTTATTAACCGATGACTGAATTGTTGTTCACACCGCTGGAGCACACTCTGCACTGCAGGCGGGACCACACACACACACACTTAGTATTACCAACAGCCCCACACACGCTGAGCACACTGGAGATGTCCTCAGAGATTTACTGCTGTGACTCTGCAGCTAAATTTAGCACACTGAGCTCATAAAACCATCCGTCTTCTAGACGTGAATTTTGTGTTGGCAGCAGCTCAGAGGGACGAGCTGCTGCTGGATCATTGGGAGGAGAACCGGGGATCTCTGTCCAACGTGAAAAAAATGTCAGACATCTGCTTAATGGAGAGGAAGGAGACGATGGGTTCAACATGGAGAAAGTCCCAGATGTCTGTTTAACGTTAAAGAGGAAGAAAACATGTCTGTTTATTTTTGAACAACTTTAAAAATTAGATTCAAGTACATGAAATGCATGACATCAGATCTGTTTGTTCGAGAAAGATAGGAAATAATTATAGAGCCAAATCTGTGTTTGCGTCCAGCTCAGCCTTCTGGGTAATCAGAAATATTAAAGTGGTCAATTCATTTTCCTGCTGATTTCCAACCCAGTTTTATATAGATTTAAATGTACCCAAATACAGGAATATTGACTTTAATGTCTCCATCATTAAACTTTTACTTCAGAAAAATCTTAATCAGTGTGACTAAATGAATTATAGAGCCACATCTAACTTTCCTTTCTGTGAGTAAATATTTGTTAATCACTGTCTGTATATCCGTGTTGTATCAGTTTTATATGCCAGTATATAGAGTGAACTTTGTTCCATTATTATTGAAACCAAAGAAGATATTGTGTTAATGCAAATAAAAAAAAAAATCTGCAATCCAGAAATGAAACTTTGAAAAACATTTTAATTAATAATAAAAAAAAATATTTTGAGATTAACTTTGCTGGGCTCTCAGAATGTATAGTTTTCATTATTTTTGTAACCAATTCTGTTTTATATTTCATGTTTGCTAATTCGTTTTCTAACAGATTTTATATTTTCAAATGTTTTACATTTCTCTTTTTCCAGATTGAGTTTTATAAAGTGCAGCATTTTAAATTTGCATTTAAAATATCACATTTTTAAAACTTCTGGGGCTAGAATTTCCCATGGAGTTAGGAGTGAAAAAACATTTCTACCTGTCTGCTGGACGTTAGCAACAACATTTAACTGGCGAACAGCGAGCGTCTGCTTTGGGCTTTAAGTGAAGAAAATGGGATCTGTTAAAAGGCAACTGAACAGAACGTGATTCGTAAAACTTTATCTAAAAAGAGAAATTTAGAGAACATATCATTAAAGCATATTAAATCTGTAAAAAAAAAACAAATTAGAAAAAAAGATATTTGAAAAGAAACAAGTTGAAGAATAAAATGCAAAAAAAAATAATTTAAGAAAAGAAAAAACCTTGCAAATTTACTGTCAAAACCTTTTTTGATTAGGATGTTTTTCATAACTTGCATGTTTATCAAATTTCCATTTATAAAACAAGTTTTTTGTTCGGATCAATAATGGAACAAAATTCACTCCATACCAATCTGTAACTTTGGTTGCATAGAGAGTTTTTCTCAAAGAGTACTGTGTCCTGCAGGCGTTTTATTTCTTTATTTATGCGTTTCACATTTTGTTTTTGTTCCGTAAAAAAATATTTCAAATTCAGAGGTAATTTTTACAGACAGAAGCATGGCTGCGCAATGGGATCTCCAGTATCAAAAATTGTAGCCAATCTTTACATGGAAGAAATGGAAAAGAGAGCTTTAGACACTTTCAATGGGACACCACCAAGCCACTGGTTTAGATACGTGGATGACACTTTCGTCAAAATCCAGCTAGAGGAAGTGGAAGCTTTCACCAAACACATCAACTCTGTTGACCGTAACATCAAATTCACCAGAGAGGATGCCAAGGACAACAAACTACCCTTTCTGGACTGTCTGGTGAGCATGGAAGGAGAGGGAAGCCTAAACATTGAAGTGTATAGGAAACCTACTCACACAGACCAGTATCTTTTCCTTTGACTCACACCACCCACTGGAACACAAACTCTCAGTCATCAGAACCTTAAAACACTGGGCAGAACATGTCCCTACTAAAACAGATGGGAAGCAAAAAGAACAGAAACACATCAAAGACGCTCTCCGAAACTGTGGATATCCAAACTGGGCTTTTATCAAATCAGCAAGGAAATCCAAAAGACTCACAACAGAAGACAGCGATGGGAAAATTAAACGCAAAAACATCACAATCCCTTATGTTGCTGGAGTGTCTGAAAAGCTCAAGAGGATTTTCTCCAAACACAAGATCCCAGTACATTTCAAGCCAAACCCAACCCTTAAACAGAGGCTAGTGCATCCTAAAGATAAAACCCCCAGACCGAATATGAGCGGAGTGGTATATGCTGTTCAGTGCAGAGAGGAATGCTCTGATCTTTATATTGGAGAAACCAAACAACAGCTCCACAGACGCATGGCCCAACACAGAAGAGCGGCCGCCTCGGGACAAGACTCCGCAGTACACCTACACCTTGTGGACAAAGGACATTCTTTTGAGGACCAGAATGTCCATTTTCTGGATAAAGAAAATAGGTGGTTTGAGAGGGGCGTGAAGGAAGCCATCTATGTTAAGAGAGAAAAACCAACTTTAAACAGAGGTGGTGGACTCAGATTCCAGCTTCCAAAAACATACAATTCAATCATAGACATGATCCCTTCCAGATATCACCAAACCCCCCACCCCATCACAGAGGAACGAGGGACCTACCCGCTCCAGCCGGTGAACAATACCTCCTTAACGACCGACCCTTAACAATCATAGACAGGTTTCAGGTATTACAGGAGGCAATCCCCCCCTTAATTGCAATCCCCCCTTTGACGACCGACCC
Source organism: Cyprinodon diabolis (assembly GCA_030533445.1). Taxonomy (NCBI): domain Eukaryota; kingdom Metazoa; phylum Chordata; class Actinopteri; order Cyprinodontiformes; family Cyprinodontidae; genus Cyprinodon; species Cyprinodon diabolis. The sequence continues at coordinate 4,411,589 of CM060077.1, forward strand.
CTAGAATCATAGACAGGTTCAGATATTACAGGCTAACGATGGAACTAAACGACCCATTCATCGGTTTCCATTTGCATGTTTCCAAGCAATACAAGGCCTTGTCTATATAAGACTCAAACTCACTGCGGATCCAGACATTTGAATTGAGAAAGCTTCCTGGAGAGGTGGAGAAACGTCTTCAAATCTTGAAAACCAAGTCCAGTGGATATTTTTTGAATTTTTACGGAATGACTATGACCTGGATGACTGAGAACCTTCATCAGCATTTTGTTTTTGCCTAATTTGTTAGTAGCATGATTGATAAATAAGTTGTGTTCCACAGCTGCTAAAGGTCTGAGGATAAGGTGTTAGTTTTACTGTGGATCACAACTGTTCTGAAAAGTTTCCTTGGCTGGTTCTTCTCGCTGCTAATAAAGGAATTTTGTTGCTGCTTAAACAGAGAACTTTCATAACATGAAGAGCATCAAAGTGCAGATGATCCGGGGGGGGTTGTTGGACAGCGTTGTGGTAGCAGCTGGAACAGAGGATGGCATGGAGCCTCCGACCCTTAGCTGAATAAAACTAACTGATGCGTTGGTAAAACCTTCAGAGATCCATCCAGCTGGAGCTAAACTCCAGTTGCATAGGAGCAACTCTCTGATGATTCCTCCATTAAATGAAGATTAGGCTGATTTATGGTGAAGACACAGACCAGATTGTCCACTGTGTAAATCTGAGAGGATCGTTGAGGAATTTCACTCTCCCTGAGGAAACGGCAGGAGAAGGAATCAGAGCATCATGTCGGACCAAATCCTCAGTCCTCTGGGTCACGGCAACCACAAAACAGGTTTAACCCCTTGCTCACACTGGCTCCGGTGCGGTTACCGAGCCGACGGAGACCGCAACTCCCGCACACCCCCTCTCACACCGCCCTTTTGACTACGGTGCGATGCGGCTCTGCGGCTCCGGCAACAGGTCGCGAGAACAGAAGTTCACTTGAGTTCACGTAACTTCACGCGATAACACGGCCCAAATAAGGATATTTGCGAGAGCTTGTTGCGGAGGGCTCCGGCACTCCGCAAGGATAGCTTTCTTGCTGAATTTTCTGCAGCGCCGGAGTGTCTCGGTAACCGCAGCCGGACAGCTCAGCAGCCGGTGAGAGAGGTTTACGTCTTTTTAATGACTTGGAATCACTGCGGCGCCGCACCCACCGCACCGCAACAGTAAGACCGGAGTCGGTGTGAGCCGGGGGTAAGTCAGAGGCAACTGGATCAGAAATGTTTTGACACCTATCCTCGTCAGTTCTGTCAGCTCACATTACAGCAGTGGTTCCCAACCCTGGTCCTCAGGGTATTTGAGTCAATGGATCAATGCAAACAACTGTTTTTCCTTAGATAGAAAACTTTGAATCAATTTGACAGGATGATCTGGTTGAACTGTGAAGTGCCTTGAGATGATATGTGTTGTGAATTGGCGCTATATAAATAAACTGAATTGAATATATGTAACGACCTAGAATCCCCTCATCCCATTGGTGGAGCCAAGTATTGCTCACAGAGAAGATAGCGGAAGACAACAGAGCAGCAGCACTCAAAGACAAACATAGCCTTACTGCTGCAAGAGCTCAGAGGAAATACAAATGGAACAAATAGACTATCACTACATAATGTGGCATTGAGCTAATGATATTTTTTTTTCTGTTTTACAACTGTAGCCTAAAGTCATTGCATTTAAGGCACAAATATGTATAAGTTTGCACAAGTTTGCTGTTGCACCAAAAATATGCATTATTTATTTATTGTTTTATATTCATTTATACAGTTTGAAGTTAAGCAGGACAGGCTACTTATTTTATTCAGCAAAGTTTGTTATTTTGTATTTAAGTGAATTCCTGGATAATAATTTGTTTTCCATGTGTTCATATCACTCACAAAATATGCATCTAATTCAATGCAGATGTGAGTAAAATAGCAAAAAAAAATATTTAACATAAACAGTGTTCTAAAAAAAATCACCATGCCATGAGGGGTAAAGGCAATCGGGTCAGCTGTGTCCTTTTTTGTTTTCAGGGAGTTGGCAAACCTAGTTTTCTGATCTCTTCTTTTTTCCGTATGCTCCCTTTTTTCTGTTCCTGTCATATAATGCACGTATCATGGACGGATCGGGTAGTGACAAGCCCCGTATGAGCAAACTGCCGGGGAGACCTGATGGGATGCAGGACGGGGGTTTTGGTCAATATATTCATGCTTTCTTTCACTGTGTGCTGCTTAAAAATGAGGGAAAACACAAAATAATTTATTTCACTGCTGGATTTTCTTTTTATATTTGAAAAATATATCTGAACAAATCTTTACTTTTGGGCCCCCCTCAGTTAAGGGCCCTTAGAATCTTCCAAACTCCCCCTCCACCCCGCACCCCCACCCATTGTTGGGATCTGGAGGTCTGTCCACCTTTCTCCAGCAGAGGGCGCCCTAGGTCTCCTAGAGCTGAAGCTGACGACCACACCTGCGGCTCATTGGCTCATCAGGAGACCAGCATTTAAGCAGCGGCAGGACAACACTCCAGTGCCAGAGTGTTAAGCCAGTTACGGAAGACCTGAACTGAACCCTGAAACTCTGGAAGAGTTTCTTTTCTGCGTTACCTGTCTGATCTCAAGAGATCATCGGATGATCGAGTTGTCTGAACCTGCCTGCCCGCTCTCAAGAAGAGAACTGGAGATAACCTCTGATCTGAGCACCGAGAAGTCTGAAGTCAAGCCCTGCCGCTGCCAAGCCCTCTGCTCACCATCTGCCTCTGGACCCTCCTGGTTCCCTCCCTCTACTGCTCAGTCAACTACTGAACAGGTACAGACCTGCATTATCCTTCAAACAACCAAACCTGAAACCCAGCTAACTGAGCTGTCCCTCTCTGCAGAGAACCCTGTCGTGACCAGTCCTGGACCAGTCCCCAAATCAGTCTTTATTAATCATTGTGTTTTCAAATAAACAGTTAAACTTTTCGTCCGTGTCTGAGTGTGTTCTGCATGTGAGTTAGGTCCCTTAATCCCAACATGACACCCATACCCATACCCTGGGTGAATGAGACCGAAAATAAAAATTTAAACCCACTATTAAAGTTTCTCCTTAAGCGACAGGCCACTGTGACCCTCAAACACGTCAAAATGAGAGTTTAGCTAATCATCAACTGGTTCGGTTACCAGATTCGTTCAGTCACTCAGCGGCTTTATACAAACATCATGACGGATTTGCATCTGAGTCGCCTGGGTGTTGTTTCAGCTACAAACCTTTAATGGATCAAAATACGAGCAGGTTTGGATCAGCATATGGAGGTGGAATCCAACACAGGAGACCTCTGCCATAATTCAATCACTTCCTAAAAGATGAAACCAGTTTTGTTCAGCCTTCTTTCACAGTTTGTTACAGCGTGTGTCTCCACTAAGGCTGTCAGATTATCTTGATCCCTAAACTCACCTGTGAATTTTAACAAATACAATATAAGAAAGGGAGCAGAACATGCACACCCAGCACAACTTTATTAGTTTATCCACATGGTGCTGCATCAGCACGACCGGACGTTCCTCATTCAGAGACATGTTGTGCTCTAGATGCATCATTTTATGCTTTAGGGGGGTCCAACACATTATAAAAAACTAGAATATCCAAATATGTATGAATCCAGGGGTTCTCAAAGTAGGGGTCACACCCCCCTGGGGGGTGGTGAGACACCAATTGAGAGGTCCTAACATGATTTTTTTTTTTTTTCACAATTATTGTGATGTGATTCCTGAAATATTTGGAGGGTCAAAATATAGAGTGAAATGCATAAAAATTAATGTTTCATAAATAAATAAATAAAAATGTTATGAAATAAGTGTAACATTTATTTATTCAATCTTATAATACTGATGATCTAATGATTCAACTATGCTTAACCATATTAAGTAATTATGTGTACTTTAAGGGATCAGCCAGTCGTTCACGTTCATGGGAACGCCCGCACTAAGCAATAAAATCAGGACTTGTGAGAGAAAATTTCTCATAATTGTGTTCTGCCTCCTAACTACTGCTTTAGGGGAGTAAAATCAGGTCAGGCTGGGTGCTGGACATGTCATCAAGTGGACAGGCTCAGACTGTCAAACCAATGCAGATCCAATGAAGCTAGTGTCAAAGGTTTGTCCACACATGTAGTATCCAGGGATGTGTGGACCAGGTTGCTGAACTTCTCCTGCTCTGGTTCTAATGGAGGACAGGAGAACATGCCGATTTTATGCTGATTCCTCAAGCCGGGTATATTCTGTATGATGTTTTGCCCTTTTTCAGGACGATTTTCCAGTCGTGCAAGATTGGGCCAAGTTTCAGCCTGAGTAGAGAGGGTAGAGAGGTAGCCTTGTGAGACCATCCTGATCTCGCGAGCTTTCAAGTTTTTACTCGCAGATCAGTCTGGCTACTTTCCGTTAAAGAAAATTTGGAGTAGTTCACCAAACGAACGTCCAATCAGCGTTGGCTTTGAGGCGGGTTGAGGTGTGACGCAACGAGAAGCGCGACAGTTCATTCTAAAGAACATGGCGGCTTCAGCCGATGAAACTAGCGTTAGCGTGGCTATCGATCAAGTTTCATCGGAATTACAGAGTATTTGCTCACTTAAAGAAGAGCAAAACACTGCTCTGGAGGCTTTTCTCAGAGGAAAAGATGTTTTTGCTCTTCTCCCGACTGGTTTCGGCAAGAGTTACGTCATATGCTTCGTTGATCTGATTGGTTTATTTGGCCAGTCTATCACCAACATAGGCCAATCAGCTAACCAGTATTTTCGCCCCTTCCCAAAATTACTTCAACGGAAGGTTTCCAGATGGATATGCGCAGCAAATCCAGCAAATCCATCTGGCGGAGTCAGGTTAGTAGAGAGGGGCGATCAGCCTCTCATGAACACCCCCCAATTGGAATCGTAAGGTCTGCAAAAAATCAACGTTTGAAATTCAGTCGGCCGTTGTAAGGTGGTCGTGGGAAAACAAGGATTCTTCCTCTCAGACGAAAACACAGAAGCATGGCAGGGGGGCGAGTGAAATTGAGATCTTTCTGTAAAATTGACAGACAGTAGTAGCCGCGTTTGCTCAGCCATGTCTTTGTCCAAATACGTCGTCGTCGTCGCCACAAGTGAGCTTCATATTCCTCTTCTACTTATTTGGCTTCCGGATAGACGAATCCAAGGGGCACCTTCTCTCAGAGCTGAGTCCGACATGGTTGTTAAACGTACAATGTGAGCAGATAGATCGCATCAGAGCGTCAGGTCGCACAGTGTGAGATCATACATCGTGAGCTGTGAACTTTTAAACCCTGCGGATTCGTCGTACAGTGTGAGCTGTAGCTGCGTGCAAATGACTGGAAATATCACACAGTGTATGCCCGGCTTTAGATGAGAACTGAGTTGTTTATTTTGAATAACTTTGAAAATCCAGTACTTTTTCTGTTACTAAAAGAGGGATCTGAGGCAGCAGGACGTGAGGAGCTTTTAGCTAGATGTGTTCCAGCAGATTCACCCCACTGTAACAAATCTGTCCCACTTCTGCCTGGTTGGAAGGAATGACTTCCTGCCCGCAAGGAAGCAAAGAAACCCAGCCTCCTCTCAGCAAACAGAAACCAATCCAAGCAGAAAGTCGACCTGAACACCAACAGGCAGAGCTTAGATCAGCTGCTGCAGAACAAACATGGACTGAAGTAGCCTAGTAAACTAGACCCACCCACCAGCGGCCAAAATAATTTTTGCCTGTGAGTGGGTCTAGCCTCGATCAATGCCCCTATCCCAAGAACTGGCGGGCCAATCACAACGCAGAGATGTGTGTTTCTGGATGCAAAGCAGGCCGGGTTTTGAAGGCGTGACGACAAAGCTGAACGACGCTGGAGAAAGCACAGCAAGGAATATGGCAACAACTATTGAACAGTTCTCGTTTGACTCAGATTTGGAATCAGTTTTTGGATGGGTTAGACTTGGGGTTTTTGTTGAAACGTGAGCAGGAAGAGGCTCTACGCTCATTTATTTTAAGGAAGGTCGTATTTGCCGTTTTACCGACAGGCTGTTTGTTTACACTCCCCCATCAGCTTTCTGTCGCGCTTACTACGTCACAGTCAGTTCCGCTCATTGGTCAGAGCGTTGGCCAATAGGCACAGACATGAAACGGACGGGTTTTTCTCATCAACAATCGTCCGATGTCTCATTCATCAGGGCCAGACTAAATTACACATTTAATCTCACATTTAGTCTGGTTTATCAGGCTAGGAATGAAGGGTTCTAAGAGTTCTGCTTCAGCCTAACAGAGCTACAGAGATCAAGATCCAGAACAAATATCAGGAGAAAAGTAGAGAGGATCATGGGGGGTCCTCTCCCCTTCATTAAAGACATTTCATCTCAGCGCTGCGTGCCCAGAGCCCGTGACATCATCAGCGACCCCTCACACCCCCAGCATGGACTGCTCTATCTGCTGCCATCTAGACTGCTGAACTGTTAAAAACTCTTAATCAAGTCACAAATCAAGCATCACACTGATACAATCATACTTGCCCTATGGTGAATATTCAAAATAGAACTCAACTCAGTGTTTCCACTGCATTTTGCACCATATATATTTATTTATTTTTGCACTGGTCTGAAACCTTCCACATCAGTGCTTTTTGCACCGTGTCTCTAATCCGTGTATGGTTCGTTCTTTGGTTTTTTTTTTCCGTTTCAAAACAAAAACGAAAAAACAAAACAAGCATGTGGTTTTCTTTTTTTCCGTTTTTAAAACCTAAATCGAAAAAATGAATAAATCGAATTAACAGAAAATCAACAGCATTTGAGTTTTGTTTTGCCATCTAAATGAAAATAAAATATGGTTGTTGTTTTAATATGTAGCGGTACCGGAAACAAAAATCATTTACAGTGGATGAAGACGGCATCAAAACCATTTCTAAACAAAAGGCAATAGCTGCACTTGAACCGTTTTCTGCATTGATTATCGAAATTTTTGAGAGAGGAAAAACACAGTGTGTCAGGGCTTCTGTGTGTGTTTGTTTTTTGTGTTTGTCTCCCTTCCACCAACAGGAGGCGCCTGGTTCCGGTTCGCCTCCTCACACACCTGCTGACGGTTACCTCATTAACTGAGTGCTCTTAAGCTGCTGATTGCCACTACCTCGAAGCCAGAGTGTTTGCCAGTTTTTGGTACTCTAGCCAAGCTGAGTTTTTACTGAGTAAGACTGAGTTCTTGTCTCCCTGAGTTTAACCTTTTTTGTCTTTGCCTCTCAGCAGGAATTCATCATGCAAACTGGACCTTTTCGGACCTCCACTCCCAGGAGGGATCAACTGAGTCTAAACTGAGCCAGGGATCCAAACCTCCTGTTTGGATCCAGTCTCCTTTGAGGACGTTGAAATTTCTCTCTGAGCAAGGGAATCATCTTCGCCACGACCGGTTCAAGTACAGCAGGAAATCTGAGTGGCAATCAGCGTCTCCGTTTACCTACACCGTCCGAGTTCTGGGTAAACCCTGTTCCGCCCTCCACCGAGTCAGACAAACTCTGGAAAACCCACACGCAGATTGAAGTCAAGGATCCTTCACTTCTCTGGAAACGTGAGTCCATAACAAGATCCTCTTCTTCAAATCACCGATTCAAATTTCCCACTGAGCCTGAACTAATAGTCTGTCTTCCCCTCATCTTCCAGTTCCGGCTGAGCAGAGTTCAGAAGAACTTTGCACCGAGCTTAACATCTTCACTAAAATCCGTCAAACTTTTCATCTGTGTCTCTCTGTTTTGACTTCTGCATTTTGGGTCAGACCTTTAATTAAATCATGACACAGTGATGCTTTGAGCCGCGATGGAGCTCCACATTACTCGTTTCCATTTTGGTAGTGCTAACTGAAAAAGTTCTTCCTCTTGTGGATCGTAATGGCGGTTGGCAAGAAATTTAAGGCATACATTACTGAACCTAACCTGACTCCGCCAGATGGATTTGCACCGCATATCCATCTGGAAACCCTCGGTTGAAGTAATTTTGGGAAGGGGCGAAAATACTGGTTAGCTGATTGGCCTATGTTGGTGATAGACGGGCCAAATAAACCAATCAGATCAACGAAGCATATGACATACTAACAGCCAGGCTACTCTTGCCGAAACCGGGAGAAGTCGGGAGAAGAGCAAAAACATCTTTTCCTCTGAGAAAAGCCTCCAGAGCAGTGTTTTGCTCTTCCTTCAGTGAAGAAATACTCTGTAATTCTGATAAAACTTGCTCGATAGCCACGCTAACGCTAGTTTCACTGCCATGTTCTTTAGACTGAACTGTCGCGCTTCTCGTTGCCTCACACCTCAACCCACCTCAAAGCCAACGCTGATTGGACGTTCGTTTGGTGAACGGCTAAAAATTTTCTTCTACGGAGAGTCTCCAGACTGATTAGCGAGTGAAATCTTGAAAGCTCGTGAGATCAGGATGGTCTCACGAAGCTATACATTACCGCCACCTACTGGTAACTAAAAAAGTTATGTGTTGGTAGTTCAGGTCTTTATTTCCGGTTCTGCCGTAAGGTCCGTTTAATTAAAGCTACAGTGTGTAATAATTACAGGGATATACAGTCAGAAATGTAATATATTATACATAACTATGTTATTTATCATCATCTACGAGCTCAGCCTCTTAACCTTAATATTTGCGTTGCCTTAGAATTCGTTATTTATAATTACATAGGAGCGGGTCTCGCAGCCATGGAGGCAGACATCTTTGCGCTACGGCAGCGCAGAGCCAACAAACTAGCGATTGCGAGATCGCCCATTACGCTCGAAAGTAACTACGGCAAGTTGAGAGAGATGAACTGAGACGGTACTGAACACACAGACTAATGAAATACTATCTGTAAAATTATCTATGTAAACAAACCTCATAACTTGAGAAGGTAGGTGATGCGGACGTCGTGGAAGACATTTTGTCCCGTAACGCTCGCCGTACTGTTGGGGGGGAGAAGCGGTGGGGGGGAGATGTTCATGTTGCTGCGGTCTGCAGTCTGGACGTTAGATGTCGCTGAAAATTACACACTGTAGCTTTAACAACACAATAAAAGTTTGTCTTTGGTTTAACCATTGCAGTTAAAAAAATCCCAAAACATACCCTTTTTTCATTTCTGCAAATGCCGTTTTTCTAATTTGGTTTTGAAAACGGAAAAACAAAAAACCACATGCTTGTTTTGCTTTTTTTGTTTTTGTTTTGAAATGAAAAAACCAAAGAACGAACCATACACGGATTGTCTCTCATACAATGTTTAGATTTTGATCACTGCGGCACTTTATAAATGGAAATACTAATTTCTCTGCTAAGCTGTACAAAATGACAATAAAACTTTATCTGAGATTTATCTGAGAGCTGCTTGGATATGCTACAAAATAAAATAAAAATCTACATAAAAGTCTAAATTAAAAAATGTTTGCAAAGACAATATTATTTATTTTCAAAATCCAGCCCAGGACATCCCGTGAAGAGATGTGAGATGGAGATTCTTAATGTGCGTAACCACACAGAATCACTAATGCGCACCACAAACACTCCAGATTGAGCTTTTTAAACATTATTACAACAGAAAATGTCAGTCTAGGACTTTTGGTTTTGTTTTCCAGTACTTTATTTCTGTTTAATCTCTTAGTTCTGTATTTTTTATGTTATTTCTGAGGTTTACTAGCATTTAATTCAGTGTTTGTTACTTTTAAGTAGTTTCTAGTCCTTTTATTAGCATGAACGTCGCTCTTTTATATCCTCTCCTTTTGTGATTTCTAGTTAATTGTTGGAATCTGGTTATATGAATAACATTTTATTTCAAGGGTTGTACATAAGACTGACATTCTCATTCACAATGAAGAGGGGTTTATGAGCCTGTGTTTCAAGTAAAGCTGCTATTATGAGTATTTATCAAGCACTTGCACTTTTGACAGAATTGATTAATTTAAAACACTCTGAAACTAATTTTACCAACAAGAGCATGAAACCACTTGGTTTGACCTTTTTAGATAATACAGTAAAGACGAGACGATGCAGCCCTGAAACATTTGCGCCCCCACAGCGGAACAGAGTAAGTAAGAGAGAATAATGCTAAAGAAATCGCAGTAAAATGAACTCACAAAGACTCCACCTGTATTTAAACAATTGAGAGGACAGAGAACCAGTTTATTTTTACACCTCAGGCGGCAGCAAAAGCAAATAAGAGAAAAACATGTTCTGTCAGACTGCCTCGTTTTGGTCCAAAGCATCAAAAACGACCAAAACGATTGATCGCAGGTTCAGTCCAGTGTTTACACATGAGAGCACTTCGCTCTCAATCTACAGGTTTACTAGTGGTTTCTAGAATTTCTAAGAGTAGAATGGAACTCAGATCTTTTAGTTATCAGGTTCCTCTCCTGTGGAACCAACTACCAGTTTTAGTCCGTGAGGCAGACACCCTGTCTACTTTTAAGGCTAGGCTTAAAACTTTCCTTTTAAAACTATCTCTAAAGTTATGCTTAGGGATGGAACGGTTTATGAAAACCGTCCAAACCGTTTGGATCGATTGGCGTGTGTTGCGTTCGGTTCATGCGCGGCTCCTTTTTCTCATACGCGAAGCGATTACACTCCAGAGCAGAAGGTGGCGGTACTGCGACCAAAGCCAACCCCCAGTAGTAAACAAGAAGAAGAAGAAGAATCTCTAACGTTCTGCTCTCTCTGCTTTTTCTCATAGTAGCTTCATCTGGTCTGTTCCTGTTTGGCTGTGACTCCATCCTGGAGAGAAATATCAGCTGTGCTGCTGCCATCAGCACCTTTGTTTATAGATGTCGGAGCTTGGCCTGTTCTTCAGTGTAGTCCTGTTTCTCTGACTGTGACTAACTGAATGTGCTCTCTTCATCCTCTGACATGGCAGCTGGATCAGAGCTCGTCTGCCTGGCTGTGTTTCCTGGACTGTGGACTTCCTTTTTGTATCTCTGCTTCTGTCTCCTTGAACCCCAGTCGGCCTCAGCAGATGGCTGTTCACACTGAGTCTGGTCCTGCTGGAGGTTTCTTCCTGTTAAAAATGGAGTTTTTCTTCTCCACTGTCACTACAAGCATGCTTAGTGTGAGGGATAGCATTGGAGTAAATGAGTCGATGCAATCAACTGGTTTTCCTTTGATAGTTTGAATCAATTTGACTGGATGATCTGGTGAACTGTAAAGTGTCTTGAAATGACGTGGTGTGAATTGGCACTACAGAAATAAACTGAATTGAATTGAAACGCAACATATGCCAGGTTTCTGTGCATATGCAGCCTTTTTCCGTGAGATTCCTGAAGAAACTCAAGGAAAAAACGGAAGTGGACCGCAGTCAGTCAGATCAGAGCAGAAACAAAATGTCTAAAGGTCACATGTAATAAGAGAATGAGAGCATCGGCAGCCAGAAGCCGGGCAGTGATTGGAGGATGCTGATGCTGAAACGGGTTGATGGAAGTGGACCAGGACCCGGAGGCGTCTGAGTTCCCACAGACAGACGGAGGTTGGATCCACAGCTGAACAATCTGAGCTGTTAGACCCCAAATAAACCTGAACATTGCTTCTTTAGATAAACTCTCCTCTTCTTTTGGAGGTTCTTCACTCTTCCTCCTCCTCCTCCTCATCTCTGTGAGGGGAGGAGAGGGAGGATGGTGGGGTGAAGGAGGCAGGAAGTGATGGATGAGGGTGACTGTCGTCTCCTCGACTGCTGCCAATCACCTGAGCTCATTAGTGCTGACACACTCCTCCTGCTACAGAGGTTGCCTGAGCGATACAGGTTGTCTGGTATAGAAGTCTGTGTGTGTCTCCTAAAAATAGTCCCTGGCTCCCGGAGGAAATGGATCCTCCTCCGTCTTAAGAGTTTCTGCATGAATTTAAAAGTTTTTTCATTCGGAATGTTCCTGCAGCAGCTTTCTGTTTTCTTGGTCCAGCTCATACCCTACAAAGTTCCTCCAAAGGAAAACATATTCCTGGACACACATGACCTGAGGGTTCATATCTGATTAATGCAGCATCTTTAGATTTAGGCCTGAAGCCAGATGTGGGCAGCTGTTGTCAGGTTCTGGCCCTGCAGCAGGTAACAGTGGGGGGGCAGAGTTCTGGACTCAACTTTAGGCTTTCTCTGTCCTGTATATTCATTTGGAAATTTTAAATAAAAAAACAGAGTTCAGCATGAATTTATGGCAGATGTGTTTACTGCTGGATTTAAGTATAAATTCAAAACAGGATGAAAGAAAGGATGATAAAAAAGATAAGGAAGCGACTAGGATACAAGGATGGAAAAAATGACAGAAGAAAGGAGAGAAGAAAACTCAATAGCAGGGGAGAAGGGAAAGGCATCAGAAATTAAGGTAAACCTAGAAGGACAAAAGGATGGAAACAAAGGATGGACAGAAGGAAAGGAATAAAGGAGACAAACGGAGGATGCAATAAAGTAAAATATACAAGGAAAAACGAAAAGGAAGGAAAAAAGGCAGGAAAAGAGGTCTCCAGGAAATAGGAAAAATAATAAAGGGAAAGGAAGAAAAATGAAAAGGAAAAAGGGAAAGAAACAAGTAAGATGACAAAAAAGAAGAGCAATATAACAGAGAAGAAGGGAAGGATAGACATTTCGATGAAAGGCAACATAATCTGTAAAAACACATTTTTGTTGTTTCATACATCAGATTGAATCATTTCCAAATTAGCGTAGAAACGTGTTTAGATCTGACACCAACAATCTACTTCTCTTCAGGTTCCGTTCAGGTTTTCCTTCATTTAAAGCTCTGCTGACCCTGTCGGTCCGCTCCATGTGTCCCTCGGTCCATGTCCTAGTGATCCCATCATTTGGAAACTGAATGGGTTGTTTTAGGAGTTCATTATGACTCCCTGCAGACAAACTCAGAAGCCGACCATCTGCTGCAGAAACACACACACATTCTCATCCCGCCACTGATTCTCCGTGATTTTCATTTCCCAACCCTACAATAACCCTAAACCTAACCAGTACCAGTGCACACCTCAACCTAAAATAAACCTAAACTAAATTTACACCTGATTCCTAAACCTAACTGTTATTGAAACAGGAAGTGAGTGAAGACAAATGTCCTCCTTTTGGTAGAAAAATTGTCCTCGCTCTGATGCCAAAACATGAACACTACTCAGGCTGAGCTGAGGAACGGATCTATACTCCCTGAAGTGGATTAGCTGATGTTCAGGAGCTGAGAGGATCAAAGGTGGGAGTTCTCAAAGACGAGAGCAGAACAGGGAGGAACAGGAACCAATGGGGGAATATGGGGGAAATAAAACCAAAAGGAGGAGTAAAGGTAAACCTTTGGTGAATTGGACATTCAGCTGCAGTTAGAATGTTAAAGGCACAGAGGGCAATCTTTTATTTCTAAGTGGATCATCTCAATAAGTGGTCCTCCTAACTGTCAATCATCCAACATGCTCGTCCCGTTATCTTTTTCTGCACATGTGTACTTTCAGGCGTTTATCTGTGGTGAGCTACGGTTTCAGACAATCATTAAATTGATCACTGCGGTTCTTTGAAAATGGCTGAGGGTCGAGAAGAAAAGGAAGGCCTCAGAAGAGGCAGATATATCCCAGACTGCTTTGCACGGAGAGCTCTCCTTGCAAAGCATTATGGGATTTGCTGTCACCGCTGTCGCCATAGGCTGCCGCTACCCGACAGCTTAGACTTTTAACAAAAATGGCGAAGGCGGAGTTACCTGACCAATGGAGCAAAAAGCAGTGAAGATCTGTCCAAACGGTCAGTTAAATGAGTTCACTATAGAGTCCTAACCTGACTCCGCCAGATGGATTTGCTGGATTAGCTCCGCATATCCATCTGGATACCTTCCATTGCAGTCATTTTGGGAAGGGGGGAAAATACTGGTTAGCTGATTGGCCTATGTTGGTGATAGACAGGCCAAATAAACCAATCAGATCAACGAAGCATATGACGTACTAACAGAGCGACGACGAAAACACAAGCCAGGCACAAGCCAATTGATGGATCAAACTCTTGCCGAAACCAGTCGGGAGAAGAGCAAAAACATCTTTTCCTCTGAGAAAAGCCTCCAGAGCAGTGTTTTGCTCTTCTTTCAGTGAAGAAATACTCTGTAATTCCGATAAAACTTGCTCGATAGCCACGCTAACGCTAGTTTCATCGGCTGAAGCCGCCATGTTCTTTAGACTGAACTGTCACGCTTCTCGTTGCGTCACACCTCAACCCGCCTCAAAGCCAACGCTGATTGGACGTTCGTTTGGTGAACGGCTCCAAATTTTCTTTAACGGAAAGTAGCCAGACTGATCTGCGAGTGAAACCTTGAAAGCTCGTGAGAACAGGATGGTCTCACGAGGCTGATAAAGTCCCCGCTCTATAAAGTGATTGAGGGATTTAGGAGTTAGAGCGGATGTTTAGACGCACTAAGCCTGTATGAGCTATGAGAACAGCAACTTTTAAACAGAGCGTGCACGGGAGAAATCGGCTCGTGCACGCCCTCGCAGACGTTTAATAGGCCATCCCTCTCTTGAGCGGCTGCAGGATTGTGCATGTGCAATTTTTTTGAAGTGGATACGGCGGGTCTTATCAAAAATGCACGAAAATCCTCCACAATACCTTTAAAGAGCCCAGAGAACAGATGTTCTGAGAGGTTCTGTCAATAAGAACAGAGCACCTGTTGTGCTATTAGCCAGTAACTCATGTTTTAGATTGGTTGAAGTTTTTACAGATAGAAATCTAAATAGTGTTATAACTCCTCATCAGAACCAGGGTCACCGACCAGCACCAGAACTCACCATGTCAGTATGCAGGGTCTGGGAATAAACCCCAGCTCTCTGATGTCTGGCCTAAGACGTTCTTTAAAGAACATACAGTGGGCACTGGTTGGAAATGGACGGTTTCCTGAGTGATTCCTGTGTGATTCCTGTGTGAATCACGATGTATTTCCTGAGGCCAGTTTTTTTATTTCAAAAAGAACTGCAATGTACCCGGAACACCACCAGGTGGCGCTTGGGACCTCTGCCGTGCTGAGGGTGACATTTGTGGGCCTGCAGTCAACTGAAAAGCAGGTTTATTGGGGATCTTGGTGTGATATTGTGCTATTTTATTTTGTTTTTGATTAAAATAAAGTTAATGAATTAATTTAACATAGTGACTGCATAATCTTATTTTATGAAAATGGTTGCGTAGTTATAGATACACCTCCGATCTTATCTGAGATCTGTTTATTTCTATTTATCTGCATCTCTATTATTTAATGAAAAATAAAATTAATTAAGTTGGAGCCGGGGATACGGACTGAGGCGCAACCAGAGAAAGGCGACAGAGACAGTGCTGCGGCTGGTGATTTTGAAATTAAAATCATATCCAAAGTTGATTCCTCATTAAGATAAGCCAAAGTTATTCATACTATTTTCTTTAGTTTTGTAAAATATAAGTGCCGTTGACAGCTTTGAGGATCAAAAGTCAAGCTAATCTTTAACTGTGTTCATTAAAATCCATCGAGAGTTTCTGTGCTTGGTCTGTAATTAAAAATAAGGAGCCACCTGTCGCTACCACACCGTTTTTTATTACATTAGATCATAAGGATTACAATTCTACTGCCTCAACATCTTACTCTTATAATAACAGGCGTATTGTTATACTGTTTTTGTGTGTTGTTATTATTTATTATTATCATTATCATTACATAGTTTCCAGTGATGGGCAGTAGCGCTGCTGCATTATTTATCAAGTAACTTTCCAGTAGTGACGTTATTGTTTTTATCAAGTAGCGACGTAGCGTCCACAAACTACAACATCCAGGGCAAAACTAAGTAATGAAACCAGGTTTTCTATTTTTGAAACAACAATTGGAGTTATTCGTTGGACATTCACGCATGAGCCTCCCATGTATAAAAAGAGGAGCTGAGCAGCTCCTTTAGTCAGAGACTTACAGTAGACACCCTGTCTGTAAGAAGGAGCGCTACCGCAGGTCATTCGTTCCTGCTGCCACCAGACTCTATAATAATGCACTATATCAACAATAACTCCTGTAAAAACCACTGTGCAGCTACATTATAGTTTTGTATTTATTGACTGTGAACAATATGCTGTGCAATATGTTGAATGTGCAATATTTCTCCACCTGTATATAATTTATCTTGATATACTGTATATACCTGGATATACGGTATATATATTGCTTATTCTTAATGCACCTTTTTCCTCCATGTTTGAACCTTCAGTAACTTCTATGCCAATATGTGACGAGTGAATTTCTCCGCTGTGAGATCAATAAAGCTCATCTAATCACATCTAATCCAATCTAAATAAATACATAAATATATACATGTTCAATAAATAAATAAGCATTCAATTAATTACCCCCCAATAAATGGTGAAATGATATGTTCTCATAATAAATCATTTATTTAAAAAATGCTGTTATGTTCCTTTTTTGTAAAGATGCTTTTAAAATTCTTAACTGTTTTTATTCTTTTATTTTCTTTCAAAAAATCACTAGTTTTTGAAAACACTCACAGTTTTTTTAAAGGTATTATATATATAGAAACTAAAACGCTCGGATCTTTCTTTCTTTCTTTCTTTCTTTCTTTCTTTCTGCGTGTGTGGCATCTGCAATGTTTTCGTTAAATATTCAAATAAATAAGATGGACTTTAAACTAGCAGACACGTTTGGATTTTTGCCATTTAATTTTTTTATTAAATTTTATAAACGAAAGAAATGGAAATGGGGTTTTTTGTCATGATCTTGGCGCTGATGGTTTGGTTTTTTCCTTTTCTCCTTGCTCCCTGTCTAATTGGTTCTGCGGTTCTAAGTTGTGTGTTTGCCTCCCATCAGCGCCAGGTTATTTGTGTGTTTTGGTGAGACGTTTCCTAGCTTTCTTTAGTCTGTCTGCTTCCCTGATTATGACCAGTTTTCTGTCCTGGATTAGCTCACTGACTTGCGCGTTGATCACATAACTATGTTCTTCTCTCCAAAACACACAGCTGCACCGCAGGCTTTGGAAGAAAAATCCAATCCGTCACGGCGGGCGGTGCTGATCCCCGCAATATTAACCCTTCATTTCGTATTGATGATTAAAAGTATTTATAACTATATTATTTTACAGTACAGTACAGTAGTTAACGTTTATACCGTACTTACAAATGCTTGGGCCTGTATAAAGTTTTTATTCCCTGATTTCAATGTTGTATGGAGTATTTCATTGTATAATAACTCTAAAAAAAAAAAAAAAAGGTTTCTACTTCACGGATTTCACCTATCGCGGGTTCTTTTTGGAACGTAACTTCCGCGATAAACGAGGGTTCACTGTATTTAAAATGGGAATACTCCGATTAGCTCACTGACTTTTGGGTGGGTCACAGCCATCCCTGACAGCAGTTTAGAAACGCCACTATTCATCGCGGCAGCAAGCAGCATTCTTGCATAATGTGCCCAAAAAGCCTGGGGGGTTGGGCCTTTCATGCTTGTTGCAAGGCATCATAGCGTCCTTTTCCAGATCAAACTGAAAATTTTACCAGCTAGATGATAATAAAAATAACAAAAATAGTATAACAATACGCCTATTATTATCAGAGTAAGATATTGAGGCTGTAGAATGATAATCCCTATGGTCTAATGTAATTCCTTGGAAAGGTGGAGCGCACATCAGCTGATCTAAATAAAAGAAAGATGCCATAAAGTCAAACAGCATAATAGGCTAGTATGTAATATATATAAATAAGTTAAATAAGTTATTGTACAATTTCTGATATCATAGGTCATCAAGTGATTAAAAAAAAAGAAAAACATTTAAGGCAACATTAATAACTTGACCACAGCTGGGACCAAACTCTCAACCTTTTGAATTGCAGACCATTCACCCTACCCTCACGCTAAACCTGGGGACAATAATCTGCTCTGCTCGCAACACGTCATAGCCCTCCCAGTCTGCTCATTCACCTATCTAATCCTGACTCATGGGACGCCGAAATGGACTCAGACTGCCACCTAGTGGCTATAGTACTCACATGTTTTTCACACAATTTGTGAAACACGCGGAGCGTGAGTGAAGTGTCCATTTCCAACCATCACCCACTGTAAGAGAACAACCAGCATCATGAATACCAAGAAACAAATGAGACGGGTCAGGGGAAAAGGTCTATGTGAAGCAAATCTGAAAAGTTATATAAGAAAGAAGCCGTTTTTCTCAGATGCTTCCAAAACTGAACTTACTGGACAAAATAAATAAAAATGAGGTGCTCCCCATCGGAGAAAGGAAGTCTTCAGGGGAGATGGGTGGAAGTAAAACTACAGATCTCCTGGAAGAAGCAGCAGAAAAGGGCTGCAACTAACGATTGCTTTGCAAATCGTTAGTTTGATTACTTCTATCGTTAGTTCTGTCAATTCATTTTTTCGTTTAATAATTAGTTAGCAAAAGGTTCCTTAAAGAAAATTTTAATGAAATGAAACCAGTTGAAACTAAATCTTTTCCATTTCAGGAGTTCTGGATGGAGCATTTTGACAGATGAGGATTTTATTTATTTATCTTAACATGCAAAATGTTGATATTCTTTTTACAATCAGCTTTAGAGCCTCTATACTCCAGTTAACAATTAATAGATTAGTAAATTAGATGAGGATTATTTCAATAACTCATTGATCAATTGATCCGATTAATTATTTCAGCCCTACTGCAGAAGACCAGAGACTGGAGCAGTGGTAGCTGATGTAATAATGATTATGTAGTATAATCATTACTACAGTATTATTGTTGTTATTATTACAGTAGAACCTTTATATTATTATTATGTTAAAATGGCCCAGTCAAAGTCCAGACCAGAATCCAATAAAGAATCCATGGAAAGACATGAAATGCTCTCCATCTAATCTGAGATTAAACATCTATGAGTTATATGGTTTAATCCATATTATCCAAATAGCTGCTGTCAGTCTGGGTTGCTGCTGCTGCTACTTTTAGACACAGCAGGCAAACCTGTGGCAAGCCGGGCGATGGGAAAGAAGGAGAAGACGATGAGAAAAAGAGAGCAGAGAAAGTGTGGACTGCTGGAAGAACTGCGGTGAACTGGTGACAGAAAAGTGAAATGGCGTGCTCAAAGGTGACCCTGCACATTTAGAGGATGTTTGGCTCAACCTGCTGCTGTGAAGCAGGATTCTCCACCATGAACAGAATCAAAAATAAATCTGGATCCAGGCTCAAAATGAGCACCTTGATATGTGCTTGAGAATGGCTTAGTCTCCATTCAAACCCAGGTTTAAAGCCTTGCAGGGCAGCCTAAAGCCCTCTGCCAACATTAAGACAGGAAAAAACAAAGCAGTCAGTTCAGGTGTTTTATAAAATATATGAATCAGGAAATTGTCTACTTAAAAAAACACTTTAGATTTTAAAATGGAAAATAAAATTATTTTTTTATGTCTTTTTATTTAAAAATTCAATGTATAACATGGATGCATACATTTTTTTTCAATTTTATTTCAGTGTCAAATTCTGTTTAAAGTAACAGATTATAACTAAAAATGTCTCCGGACCTTTACTGGTTGATGATTTTCTTTAGATTAGATTAGATTAGATTAGATGAGCTTTATTTATCTCACAGCGGAGAAATTCACTTGTCACATATTGGCATAGAAGTCAAAGAAGGTGCAAACAAGGAGGAAAAAGGTGCATTAAGAATAAACAATAAACAATATATATACAGTATATCAAGATAAATAAGGATTAAGGTGCAAGTGTATATGTATCGCACACAATGAAAAACAAAATAAAAATATGATAAAGAAATAAGATATAAAAAATAAAAATATGTACAATCCGGGTGGCTTATATGCAGGTGGATAGGTGGATTTACTTTTACGTTAAAGTGTAGTAGGTAAGGAGCAACGGTGAGGTAGTGGTATGACTATACTGACTTTATTTGGACCCTGCTGATTTTTAATTGGTTTCCCCTGATCTAGATGTTCAGGATCTGTTTGCTCTTCGGTTCTGAGTAGCCCAGAGAGCTCTTTGGGTCAAAGATGTTTACCTGAAACCCACTGGAAAGAACCATCCCTCTGATTTGCTCTGGTTCTAAATCAGACAGAACCCACATGTTCTGGTTGAGAATTCATCACAGCTCATTCAAACACATTAAAGCCTCTACAGATTAAAACCCTTTCTGCTTCACTTTATGGTGGAATTATTAAACCAGAACCAGAAGGATCCCAGAAACTGCACTGGAAAATATCTAAATCTAGATATGTCATTTTTTCTTAAAATAAGTGCATTTGTTCTTCAAATGAGGAGATAAAAGAGACACTTTGCCAATGGAACAAGACAATTTACATTTAAAATAATAAATAAATAAATAAATAAACAATTGCATTGTCTTATTTCAAGTGCAAATTATCTAACTATCCTTTTTTAAGATTAAAAATACTCATTCCAATAGCAAATTATCTCATTTACCTATTCAATCAAGGGTAAGTACACTTAACTTAAGAATTTTTTACTTATTTCTAGATTTTTTTTGCAGTTTGAGTGAAACTGGAACCAGAATAAAACCAGCACTGGGAAGAACCTTCATTTAAACAATCTGCTCTAGTTCTACTATTGGTTCTGTTTTGGACCAGTTTACCAAGTAAAACATAGAATCAGATGTTTGTTTGTTTTCCTGTAGCACGCGCGCGGGCGCGTGCACGTCAGTCTCTCCAGGATCTGGAACCGAATCAGTCTTTTTAGGAACCGGTTCTGGACCTCACAAGGTCAGAGATTCTACAACAGCGCGAACGCGCTCACGGGCGGCGCGCTCCCGTCCTACCTGACTAAGGACTTTTAGCGCCATCTCTTCATTCACGCGCACGGCCGGGGGCGCGCGCTTCGGCACGCCGTGGTTCTGCGTTCACAGCCTCGTGCGGGGCGCGCTGATCCGGCACATCTTGATCAGAACCGGGACAGAACGACAGCAAATATCCGCCAAAAACAATAAGAAAAAAGAAAGATCCGAACCAATAAGGGTTGGATGAAAGTGAGCTGATATGACAGAAGAGTCTAAACTCTGATCCTACAGATCCGTCGAGGTTCTTGTCTTATTCTGATCTGGGTCCGATTGGAGTCCGAGATGCGCAGGTTGAACCTGGATCTGAAGAGGAGCGGCGCTGGCAGCAGGAGAGGAGGAGAGAGGCAGCCAACCAGAGGAGAGAGAGGGGGGGGGGCTGTCCGGCTACCCATTCCCTCCCCTACACACACACACACACTAGACAGCACTTTAAACAGCCTCTGATCAATGAACCCACTGACTGGATGAAGCAATTATAGCTTAATGTCACGTGACGTAAATGAACATCAAAGGTGGCTTCATCCCCTCTCACCTGTCCAGCCCCTCCCTCCTCTGTTCACCTGTCCTCCTTCTGAGGAAGAGGAGGAGTTTCTGTTGAGCAGTTTATATCAATAAAAAACCTGAATGTGGTAAATCATTTCTGGATTCAAAGATTTCTTGCTGTAATAAAGGACTTAAATAAAGGAAATCTACCCAAATCTTGATGGTTACACTTTACAAAATGAAAGGAAATTTAAATGATTGCTTCTAACTTTCTTGTTTCATTGGAGAAAATGAGAGAGGAGAAAAAAGATTGAGAGATTGGAGAAAGATGGCCTCTGATTGGTCAAATCTACATCCGCTCTACACTATGCAAATTTCCTGGTTGGTACCTTATAGGCTTATTTTGTTTGTATGACCGCCATTGTGGAAAACGACTTGTGAAGATGGAGCAGCTAGAAGAGTAAATGGTAAGTACTTATATAGCACCTTTTTTCAAGTCAGGAGACTTGACCAAAGCGCTTTACACTACATTCATTCACACACACACACACACACACACTCACACAGCCACAACTGCCCTGGGGCTCGCTGACAGAAGCGGGGATGCCGTACACTGGCGCCAGCGGGCCATCTGACCACCATCAGTAGACAATTCAGGTGAAGTGTCTTGCCCAAGGACACAACGACAATGAAAGTCGGAGCCGGGGCTTGAACTGTCAACCGTTCGATTTCAGGGCAAACTCCTACATCCAATGCTACTGTCGCCCCACGTGCATGAATACACAATAATGGGAATAAATCAAAAATATCTGTGACAAGCTCAGTGCGACACACTGCTGCAGGAGGATAACCAGCCTCCAACTCTCCCTACCTTTTACCCTCAACATTTCTATAGTTGTAACGATGGTTAAAATGACCTCACCTTGAACCTAAGGACCTCTGTTTCTTTTTTCCTCTTCACCATAGCTCCTACAGTATTTTCTTGATCTGTGACATTGTCATGGTCGGGCTATTGCTGCTGCCAACACCGTGCTTCTCTCCGTCTATAAATGATCCACTTGGTTCTGTGTTAAAATACTTAAACTCTCTCAGATACATGGGCGTAGGTTTGCATAGGGACCATAGGGACATGTCCCTACCAAAATTTTGGCCCGACCTAGTTGTCCCTACCTATGTGAGTAACAAGTTTATAGTTTACAATACAGTGTTGTTGCAGCAGTCGCTTCTTAAATTCAATTAATCTATTTGCAGTCCCTAGAATATGTATTTTTACTTTGTTTTACAATACAAAGAATATCAACATATCAGATAAAAAAAAAAAAAAAACAGTGGGTTTTACCTCTGTTTACCTCTGCACAATTTTATTTCTTCAAAAGAAAACATCTGATACATACACAGAAAACAGACCTATTTAAATTATATTTGGTTAAAAAGGCACATATTTACCTTTCGTTTTAGTCACTGGTAAGTTCAAATGTAACCTTTTCAAAGTGTTAAGTTGTCCCAATTTCACATTATTCAGAGCAACTGGTGCTTCAAACATTGATAAACAGCATCTTGTGTGTGTAGTGCAGATAAAATTTGTATAAATGTAGCAGAAAAAATGCTGTTTTCTCTTTAAATGAAATGCGCCCTGATGCTAATGTCAAGCATAAAAAAAAAAAAATAGGAGCATACATATTTTTGACACTTAAGACCAAAAGTGTCCCTACCAAAGTTGAGATCAAACCTACGCCCTTGCTCAGACATATTTGTTGGCTCAGATTTTACTCTCACTGCTATTCTCTTTCATATTCTAGACTTAAACACTGGCTCAGAGATCATTTGCTAGCTTTATTATCCTCTTAGATAAACCCAATAATGGAGCTACTACAGTAGCAGTCATTCAAAATGGCCCTTCCCACACTGCAAAACCCATCTAGAAAAACTTTCTGAAATTAAGTGTATTTACCCTTAATTTCAGTAGATAAAGACAACTTGTCAATGGAATGAGTATATTTACTCCTAAAGTAAGATAACTAGATATTATGCACTTAAAATAAGACAATGCAATATTTTTTTTCTTATTTTAAATACAAATTGTCTTGTTCTTGTCATGATTTTCCTAAAAGTCTGACCCAAAATGCAGAAGACCAACCAGAGAGACCAGGGAAAAGTTTAACAGGTTTATTAGAATAATGACATGAGTCCAATGCTGCTCTGAACACTGCTCAACCGGAACTGAAAGATGAGGGGAAGACACTGCGGTTAGTTCAGGCTCAGTGGGAAATTAGATTCTTGGGCTTGAAGAGAAGGAATAGGTTGCACACTCACGTTTCCAACAAAAGGTGTCCTTAATAGAATCCAGTCTGTGTGGGATTTTCCAGTGATAGTCTTGTTTGATGTTGGGTGGACAGGGTTTACTCAGACTGCGGTTGTTCCTTCGTGAACGGAGAAAGCTGACTGCCTCTCAGATTTCCTGCGGTACTTGAAAGGGTCGTAGTGGAGAATAATCCCTTTCTCAGTGAGAAGCTCAAACAATCTCTTGGGGAAAATGGATGCAAACCTCCTGTTTGAACCCCAGCTCAGTTTGAAGCTCAGTAGATCCTTCCAGGGAGAGAAGGTCCAAGAAATGCAGTTTGCAGGATGACTTCCCAGTATTAGCAACACTCTGGCCCCGAGGTAGTGGCAGTCAGCAGCTTAAGAACACTCCACAGGTAATGAGGCAACGAGCTGCAGGTGTGCAGGGAGGCCCAATGCGGACGGGGCGCCACCTGGTGGAGGAAAACAGGAAACACAGAAACAACCCACAAAAACCGGATTCCTGACAGTTCTATTGGCAAAGTCTCTCCCTTACCTGCTCAATTCAAGAAAAAAAACGTATTTTAAGCAAAAATTACTTAATTAGATTTCAATTTTTTGCAGTGCAGTCAAACACCAGCCGAATGGCAGCCGACTTCCAGCCACTGGGTGTGCATGTTTTTTTACTCTGACTCCACCATTTCACTTAAGCACAGGGTCTGACCAGGAGATGAAGCTTCTCTTTAGATCTTAATGTCCACAAATCATGACAGAGAGAATATTTTAATACAGAGATTGATTTTTAAAAAGGGAATCTTAGGGGACCAGCCAAGGGCCCATCAAGGAAAGTTAAGAAATATATTTTCTACATGTTTTCTATCACAAAGAAAGTGCTGCTGGTTCACTGCATCTGTATTCCTTTAGTGTGTCTCCCCTGTTTACTCAAAGCCCCAGTAGTTGGTGGCAGAACGCCGCTCACTCTTAGCCCTTGTCCAGATCTGCTCAAGGTTTCATCCTGTCAAAGGGGGGTTTCCTTTCTGCTGCTGCTCAGTAGGAGGGATTGCTGCAAAGCCACTGACAATATACAAGCAACCATCCAATGTCTCTGCATGTTCATCCAGGAGAATTGAATCCTGCAAAGTCGACAATTTTATGCCATAAGTCAGGCTTCTTTAGATAGAAAACTTTTTGCCAATATGCCTGGATGATCAGATTGTTTGAGTTAATGTATTGTAAAGTGGCGCTATAAAAGTAAACTGATTTAATGGTAAGTAAACGGATTTAATTTTGCTTTAGTACGGCAAGCCTGATGGGTCAGATTCCACTTGACTCTGAACCAGTTCAGTTCATGATAGCAGAACTCCAGCTTCTCACCCAGAAGGAACACCTTCGTTAATAGGAATCTGTTTAGAGAACCAAACATCCCTGTTGGACAGGGTGTCTCTGATGATTTAACCAGAACCACAAACTTGGATCTTTTATTTAAACTTCAGGAAAAATTGAGCAGCACAAAATATGAATCACATTCAACCCAGTCAGCTGCCTGTTCCTGCAGTTCATTTCCACGAGGAACGTCTGATCTGGAGCAGCCTGAATCCTGAGGGGTCCACCTGCTTACCTCAGTCCGAACCTCAACTCGGAGCCATTCAGACCCGGTCAGGTTTTCCCAGGTGAAACGACAGTTTCAGCTGCAGCAGGGAAAAACTCACACACACATGCATCGGTGCAACACAACAACACATCATGTTGAACACCCACAGACTCACTGATCCAAGTAAATCTGTTCTGTTTGGTTTTGTTCTGGAAATACAAAGTAAGTACCGTGCCTGTGCACACCTCTGCAAACACAGCGGGGCTGTCAGTAAAAACATCAATCATTTCAACCATAGAGACGAGGATGCTGTTCTCTCATTTGATTTCGGCTCCAGTGAAACACCAGAACTCGACAGCAACTAAATCAAATCTCTTCACAGCCTTCAAACCCATAAACATTCTGAGAAGTAAACTCTGTTTCTAAATACTTTCCAGGATTTTGCTAAGCATGCAGTGAATTAAAAGATCAAAAAAATAAATTTTAATTTTAATTGTTTATCTTAATTCTATTTAAGTTGTTCGAACTCCTTTGTAAACTGCATGAAACTCAATTTAATTCTGTTTCAGCCTCTTTTTTAATGCCATAATATTAAAAGCTCTGCTGTAACTGTAAATATATATTTATATATTCTGTCACAGGCTGTGAATACATTTCAAAATACTGTTTACGATACAGAAATCTAGACCATGCCCTTCCAAAGTGATTTTGTTGATCTTTCTGTCATAAGCGATGCAGGGATGATGGAGATGATTGTATATTGTGATAAATAACAGAAAATTTAACTGGGAGGTTATCCTGGCTTAAAGACTAATCAGAACATGGCTTCATAAAAGACATTTTCTAACTCTGTCTCTTGCTCTTGCCAAATTAAACAAACCTGCTGGCAGAAGCTGTTAGTTTGCTGCATGGTACAGATGAGCGTTCTCTGCTGCCCTCTGGTGGACTTCATTTAAATTACAACATCCTTTCTCTGATCCAGCCTTCTATTTTCTTAAACCTTTATATGGGACCCAGTGAAATACTTCGAAAAAAAAAGTGTGGTTGGAATCCAGGACAAGAGCTTATTACCTTTGTAAAATAAAAAAAAATATGGATATTTTGATGGCAAAAATCAATGTCAATGTAATAACCAGAAACGCCAACTTGCCTGAATATATTAAGAAAAATAACAAAAGTGCTTCTTTAAGAAATTAATGGAAAACACTCAGAAAGAAACATGTTTTTTGGTACAACATAACCTTAGAGGCATTAAAGCTGACACTGGCACTTACATTTTTTAGTTTATAAACCTAAATATAATTGTTAACATTAACTTATTAATTTTTTTACTTTTTACCTTTATAATTAGCTTTTTACCTTTTTTTCTTGACCCTTTTAAGCTTAATTTACAGTAGGTAATATATCATTCAAGGGCTTATCTAAATAGTCAAATGCCAAAGTAAGAACTACAGACATGTAGCAATATCTTGGCTGGATATAGATCTTGTGCTTCTAGATCTCACTGAGGGGTGTGCAAGTGATCAAAAATGGTAAGTTGCCTTATAAAGGGATAATCTTGGCCTGGTTCCAGCTGGGCTTTTCATCCCTGGTTCGTACCCTCATGTTGTCTGCAGGAGTACCCAGAGAGAACCCACACATGCTTGGGAAGACCACTTTATTCAGAAAAGCCTCAACTCGGAGCCATTCAGACCCGGTCAGGTTTTCCCAGGTGAAACGACAGTTTCAGCTGCAGCAGGGAAAAACTCACACACACATGCATCGGTGCAACACAACAACACATCATGTTGAACACCCACAGACTCACTGATCCAAGTAAATCTGTTCTGTTTGGTTTTGTTCTGGAAATACAAAGTAAGTACCGTGCCTGTGCACACCTCTGCAAACACAGCGGGGCTGTCAGTAAAAACATCAATCATTTCAACCATAGAGACGAGGATGCTGTTCTCTCATTTGATTTCGGCTCCAGTGAAACACCAGAACTCGACAGCAACTAAATCAAATCTCTTCACAGCCTTCAAACCCATAAACATTCTGAGAAGTAAACTCTGTTTCTAAATACTTTCCAGGATTTTGCTAAGCATGCAGTGAATTAAAAGATCAAAAAAATAAATTTTAATTTTAATTGTTTATCTTAATTCTATTTAAGTTGTTCGAACTCCTTTGTAAACTGCATGAAACTCAATTTAATTCTGTTTCAGCCTCTTTTTTAATGCCATAATATTAAAAGCTCTGCTGTAACTGTAAATATATATTTATATATTCTGTCACAGGCTGTGAATACATTTCAAAATACTGTTTACGATACAGAAATCTAGACCATGCCCTTCCAAAGTGATTTTGTTGATCTTTCTGTCATAAGCGATGCAGGGATGATGGAGATGATTGTATATTGTGATAAATAACAGAAAATTTAACTGGGAGGTTATCCTGGCTTAAAGACTAATCAGAACATGGCTTCATAAAAGACATTTTCTAACTATCTTAACTAACTACCTTTACTACCTGCAACCCTCAGGATAGTGAAACCCACCGGAGGACAGCCATAAATGCAATAAAAAGCAGGACAAAGGTGAAAGGATTTAACAAAATATAAAGACTTAATAACCAAGTCTGGTTAAAGTTTTCCAGAACAAAAGAAAAAAGCTGGGCGCATCAAAGAAGGAGCATCGTGGAAACACAATGGTGGCGGCATGGTGCTATGGGGTTACTTTCCGTCACATATTAAATGCATTAAAATAACGTTGGTTTTGACCTAAAAAATTCCGGTCACTGGCTAATGATGAAGAGGGGTTTAATTTAAAGTTTACTTTGGATCATAGAACATTATTTTCTGAGTCCTTATAAGTTTTTTTTCCTGAGAATATTAGTCTAAAGCACATTTAGTCTAAAAGAATCATTATGTAAACAAGCAAAAGAGCTGATGTTGACTAAAAGGACTTTAAATGTGTACAGCAGATGGAATCATGGTGGAAGGGCTGTCTTCTGAATAGGGTTGTTTTTGTAAGGGTTAATTTGATCAGTTGTTTTTTTAGTAAAATTGGCATCACACTGCAAAATTTTTAAATCTAAATAAGTAATTTTTCCTTAATATAAGTGCATTTTTTCTTGAATTGAGGAGGTAAGTGAGACATTTTGCCAATGGAACAAGACAATTTACATTTAAAATAAGAAAATAAACAACTGCAATTGTCTTATTTCAAGCGCATATTATCTAATAATCATATCTTAAAAGTAAAAAATACTCATTCCATTGGCAAATTATCTTATTTACCAGCTCAAATTAGGATTAAATACACTTAATTTAAGAAATGTTCACTTATTCCTAAACCATCTTTTGCTATTATTTGTAATTTTAAATTTGCAAACTAATGAGTGGTTTTAACTCAGATTATCCTTAAACTACCAAAGGGACAATCAGCAGAAATTAGTTTAGCTAACGTGGGCACATTTACATTTCATGATGTTGATTAATGTGCACTGTCTCTTGCTCTTGCCAAATTAAACAAACCTGCTGGCAGAAGCTGTTAGTTTGCTGCATGGTACAGATGAGCGTTCTCTGCTGCCCTCTGGTGGACTTCATTTAAATTACAACATCCTTTCTCTGATCCAGCCTTCTATTTTCTTAAACCTTTATATGGGACCCAGTGAAATACTTCGAAAAAAAAAGTGTGGTTGGAATCCAGGACAAGAGCTTATTACCTTTGTAAAATAAAAAAAAATATGGATATTTTGATGGCAAAAATCAATGTCAATGTAATAACCAGAAACGCCAACTTGCCTGAATATATTAAGAAAAATAACAAAAGTGCTTCTTTAAGAAATTAATGGAAAACACTCAGAAAGAAACATGTTTTTTGGTACAACATAACCTTAGAGGCATTAAAGCTGACACTGGCACTTACATTTTTTAGTTTATAAACCTAAATATAATTGTTAACATTAACTTATTAATTTTTTTACTTTTTACCTTTATAATTAGCTTTTTACCTTTTTTTCTTGACCCTTTTAAGCTTAATTTACAGTAGGTAATATATCATTCAAGGGCTTATCTAAATAGTCAAATGCCAAAGTAAGAACTACAGACATGTAGCAATATCTTGGCTGGATATAGATCTTGTGCTTCTAGATCTCACTGAGGGGTGTGCAAGTGATCAAAAATGGTAAGTTGCCTTATAAAGGGATAATCTTGGCCTGGTTCCAGCTGGGCTTTTCATCCCTGGTTCGTACCCTCATGTTGTCTGCAGGAGTACCCAGAGAGAACCCACACATGCTTGGGAAGACCACTTTATTCAGAAAAGCTCAAGGCCAGGATTACCAAGCAAGGCAACAGTCCTTCCAACTCTGTCACCCTGTAGTGCTTTTTTTCCTCCTCAGGTGTAGTATTTAGTATTTTTACTGTCAGGCTGATCTCAGTTTAGTTAAAACTGAAAACAGGAATGTTTTGGGAAAAGAGAAGATTTTACCACTAATTAAGAGAATTCCTTTTCAGGGAGTGTATCAGTGTATTGAAGTGTGACGCTGTGAGGTTTTCTGACTTTTATGTCTTTGATCTCCAATAAAATATGTTTTAAATGCGTCTGAGAACCCAGTAAGAGTATGAGACTGTCAGGTTCTGCTGGTTTTGCTGTTTTTGGTGTAATTTCTGTATTTTTCACACCAATGAATAAAACGGTTTCTCTTCCTTCTCTCCAACTCTGTAGGTTATTTGGAATCACTTGGAACACCTAAAAGGTTTTAGACACCCAGTCCCCTCAGGTCCTTGTCAGGTTCTTCTCAGGTCCTCCTTAGACAGTCCTGTGCTATGTGTGGTTTTGTGTATTTTGTGTTCGTTTTTGGTTCTGCCTGCCAGACTATCCGTCTCCCAGAAGGCCTTCAAAAAAAAAAACAAAGAAACAAAAATCATCCAACTCTTCTTTTGGAAATTATTGGAGTTCATTGAGGATCCTACATTTCAATTAGGTTTGGCCTTTGACTAGGCCATTGCAACACCTTGACTCCTTCCTTTTGTGCTGGTTTTCTTTCAGATCAGCATACCCTGTCAGACCAGAACACCTATAGTCAATACACATGCGCAAGATGTCAGATTTGTATTTATCCCTTTATTTTGTTTAAAAAAAAGACTTTAAAACTACCTAAACGGGCATGTATCCCTTTAGTCATCAGCAAAAAAAAATAAAAAAACAATTTAAAGGGGAACGCCGTTTTTTTGTACATTGGGCCCTTGATTTTACATTATTACATCGTGTTCTACTCACCCATATAAGTTTTGTGTCATTTGGAGCCGATCTGAGGAAATTCAGATTTGTTATATCCAGGTAACGTCTCCCTATGGGCAACGACTTGAAAGCATAAACTAAACTGTTCATAATTTATTCTTTAAGGTACGCCAGCATTCATAACATGTAGGCGAATAACTGTCCCCCAGACATCTGCGGTGTTTTTTTTAATATTTTTTCTTCATGCATGGACTAGTTTCTCAGCATCACCCCTGGACAGGAGATTTCTAATTCTTTTAATATTCCGCAAATGGAAGAAGGAAATTCTAGAAACCTCTTTGATATGGGATTTAAATGACTAACCTGACTCCGCCAGATGGATTTGCTCCGCATATCCATCAGGAAACCTTCCGTTGAAGTAATTTTGGGAAGGGGTGAAAATACTGGTTAGCTGATTGGCCTATGTTGGTGATAGACGGGCCAAATAAACCAATCAGATCAACGAAGCATATGACGTACTAACAGAGCGACGGCGAAAGCACAACCACAAGCCAGGCTACTCTTGCCGAAACCAGTCTCTGAGAAAAGCCTCCAGAGCAGTGTTTTGCTCTTCTTTCAGTGAAGAAATACTCTGTAATTCCGATAAAACTTGCCTGATAGCCATGCTAACGCTAGTTTCATCGGCTGAAGCCGCCATTTTCTTTAGACTGAACTGTCGGGCTTCTCGTTGCGTCACACCTCAACCTGCCTCAAAGCCAACGCTGATTGGACGTTCGTTTGGTGAACGGCTCCAAATTTTCTTCTACGGAGAGTCTCCAGACTGATTAGCGAGTGAAACCTTGAAAGCTCGCGAGATCAGGATGGTCTCACGAGGCTACACATTACCGCCATCTACTGGTAACTAAAAAAGTTATGTGTTGGTAGTTCAGGTCTTCATTTCCAGTTCTGCCATAAGGTCCATTGAATTAACAACACAATAAAAGTTTGTCTTTGGTTTAACCATTGCAGTTAAAAAAATCCCAAAACATACCCTTTTTTTCATTTCTGCAAATGCCGTTTTTCTAATTTCGTTTTGAAAACGGAAAAACAAAAAACTGACTGATTAGCGAGTGAAATTCTTGAAAGCTTGCGAGATCAGGATGGTCTCACGAGGCTATTAAATGACAGGTCCTGATAAAAAATAACACCAACATTTTAATTACTTTATTATCTGACATTAGTTTAATCCCATTAAATGAGTCTTTTTCAAAGACTCTGGTCCAAATAATTTAACTTCTGTTTTGTCTGCATTCAGCAGCAGAAAGTTAAGAGTCATAATCAAATATTCAAGTCTTTCTAAAAGAATATTATGATCAACTGTGTCAAATGCAACACTGAGATCTAAAAGGACAAATACAGATACAAGTCAATTATCTGAGACCATTACAATATTGTTTCACCAGTGACATTAGTGACATGTCCCCCCTCTCCCCCCAAAAAATTACCTCCATGCTCCTATGTCAAGTCTGGGGCATTCGTAAAATGCATTTGTACCTGAGAGGAGATTAGAAATAGGAGAAAAATAGTAATTTGTTCCAGAAGAATTGGGCTTTATTTAAACCAAAGTCCTGCTGCTATGTTGTTTTACTCAATAAATCAAGTTTCATTTTAGCTGTGTGTCTCCAAGCTTCTGCGCAGTTTTCTGTTCTCATACCATGGATGAGAAGATTGACACGGAAATTGAAGGAGGATTAATTCGAAAGAATGCAATCTCCTTATGCTTCAGTGGACGAGCCAGTGGACATGCTCCATCAGGATTCTGTTTCTATGAGTCTGAGCTCTAATCAGGACGTGAAGGTGAACAAATCTGCAGCCGCTCGGGATACATTAGATGGCTCTAATGGATGGATAGAGGCGATTAGCTGACATCCCTGTTTCTACTCCTCATTAGTCCTCTTCTTTGTTAAATGTCAGAGCAGCAGAATGTCAGCCAATCGGACGTCTGGATGTCTCGCTCTCCTCTCTGGTATCGGTGTGGCTGAGCTGCTTAAAGCTTCTCTGTGTCTGCTGTTGACATGCAGCAGAGAGACAATTCTCTTCTCTGTTATGGAAACTGCAGGAGGCGATTTTCCCTGTTGAAAAGTCCTGCAGCTCATCAGATCATCTTCAACTCAAAGTCAACATGAGGACACAGAAAACTGTCTTACTGAACACCTCTGTCCAGTTTGCTGTTGATTACCTGAAGCTGCCAGCTTTTAAGACTTGGGCTTAACCTGCCCTTATAATCAGAACAGCAGGTTATCTGGATCACTGTAGGTCTGCCACTAAACGGCTCAGTTACTATTGCCTCTTTTAACCATTAAATTTTCTTGTTTGTAAGGTTTAT
The DNA here is from genome assembly GCA_030533445.1 of Cyprinodon diabolis. Classification (NCBI taxonomy): domain Eukaryota; kingdom Metazoa; phylum Chordata; class Actinopteri; order Cyprinodontiformes; family Cyprinodontidae; genus Cyprinodon; species Cyprinodon diabolis. The sequence goes on from CM060077.1 coordinate 4,444,309, forward strand.
GGAACTAAAAATGAAATGATCAGTTTGCTCCTTCCACTCCATTCTCACCTCATCTAGTCCACACTACAACTCTTATTTTCGGAATATGTGCTAAACTCTATTTTCTGAGATTTTGTTATTATTATAAGCAGGCCAGGTGTGCAATCTCTGCAACAGGAACCACAGCACTGAGCGTTGTGTGCACTGCACAAAGTATACCTGTCACAAATGCAGGAAGGACTCACCTTGGGTTTGTAAAAACTGCTAAATGGGACATTTGTAGCTTCATATGTAGAGCTTTTCCTTGGGTGAAATAAATGTTACTGCTATACTGAAATCATACTGTTTGTCATTCTCTAAGCTGAAATGTTGAATGACATGAAAAGGCGAGACAAGACAAAATACAATTATTCTCTACGTTTCTTTCACATAGTGAGCTTTGCAATATAAATGAGTCTGTTGGTGAATGGACAATATAAATAGGCTCTGTCTTGCCTTGTTGGAAAAGCATGGTTATGACCTGTTCTCTGCTCAGGAACTAGGACCCGTATGATATCTGGTTGTTCAATAGTTTTGCCTAAATAAAAGATTTAGATATGACTTATCAAGATATTCCTGCAAAAATGACTGATATTGCAGGGGCGGGTAATGAAAAGTGTTGAGAGCATGCTCTTGTTCTGATGCACAGGTTATCTGCATTATGACAAGGACACTTAGCAAGGTTGAGTGAATACACAAACTTGAAGAGGGGAGGGGGGCTTTCAGGAAAACTGGAATTCTCTGGGACATCTAGTGTTAACTGAGTCTGATTAAACCTAAAAATGTGTTTTCCTTAGTGGTGGGGAGGCACCACAGCTTCTCATCATGATGCTGCCTCCACTTCACCAGTGATGCAGCTTTGGGGTTGGTCTATGTTCTGGGTCTCTGTGCTTAGTTTACCCATAAAAATGAATCATAAAAGTTTTATTTTGAAACTGGGCAGGTTCCTGCCTCTGCAACAAGGGTGTATAACTCCTGTCCTTGAGGGCCAGTATCCTGCAAATTTTAGATCCAATGTGAGCTCATCAGCAAAGCTAATAAGGTAGTTTACCGTATTTTCACGACCATAAGGCGCACCATACTAAAAGGCGCAGTCTCAGTTATGTGTGCCATTACTGTATTTAACACACACATAAGGCGCACCGGACTATAGGGCGGGGGTTTTATATAAAGGTACATGTCCTCTACTATGTTCAAATACCTCTACTGCGTATTTAAAAATAGAGCGGGAGCAAAACTGAGTATGTTTGTGCATTATTCATGTATTTATTACAAAGTATTAATCGAACCCATCGAAGTCATCATCCTCTGTTTCTGAATTAAACAGCTGCACTAAATCAGACATGCCGATTTCCCCTTCTTCGCTGTCAGAGTCACTTTCCGTGCCGGGCGGCTCCTCGGAAATGATACAGGCTTTTGCGAAAGCTCGACCAACAGTGCCAGTAGACACGTTAGCCCAAGCATCTACAATCCATCCGCAAACTCTGGCGTAACTTGCCCGGCGCTGCCTTCCACTTTTCGTGAAAATGTGGTCTCCGTCGGTCACCCATCGCTCCCACGCTGCTCGCAGCCTTACTTTGAACGGCCGCTTCACACCGATGTCGAGCGGTTGAAGTTCCTTTGTCAGACCTCCCGGAATAACGGCGAGCACAGCGTTCATCTGTTTCACCTTGTTTTTCACATCGGCTGTGAGATGGGCACGCATGGAGTCACAGATTAACAGCGATGGTGATGCGTGGAAAAAACCACCTGGTCTCCTTACATTCACCTCCCTCAGCCACTCTTTCATCTTCTCCTCATCCATCCAGCCCTTTTCATTTGCCTTAATAACGACTCCAGCTGGAAAAGTCTCTTTAGGCAAAGTCTTTCTCTTAAAAATCACCATAGGTGGCAGTTTCTGTCCATTTGCGTGGCAGTCAATCCACACCCACACTTCCACACAAAGGGCGCACCGCACCATAGGGCGCGCCACACATTTTGAGGGAAAAAAAGACGTTTATATGCGCCTTATAGTCGCGAAAATACTTAGCCATTTGATTCAGTTGTGTTAGGCAACTGAAACATGTCAAAGTACCAGAAAGTGACCCTCAAGGGTTTGAGTAAGTGACCACTACTCTACAGTCACAAGACAGGAGAGGTTATCTTCTCAGGTTTTGGTGGCTGCTGGAGATCTTGGAGTAAGTCATATGTTAACTAGTGTGACTAGTTCTAGTTCGAAACTTAGGAAACTCTGGTTTCACTCAAGGTACGATAGGGGTCCAAAAACTTCTTCAGATGTGATACTTCGTCTGAAACTAAAATTATGCTAATTTTCCTTCTACTAATAGAGTTTTGAGAAAAGACAGACTTTGGATGGTTCTCTACACATACTTTTGCTGCATATAGTAGCAGATTTCATCCCACTGTAGGCTTTAGGTTGCGTTTAGCTCCACCTGAGAGTAAATGTCAATTCCATTTACAGTGGAGACTCTTCAACAGACTGGTTCAGTTTCTCCTGCCAGATGGAAAGTATCCAATATCAGAAAACAACAGATTTCCTGTCCTCTGAGGTCTGTCTGTATGATAACTCCTCCCTCCGCTGTGCAAAACCCCACCCACATTACCTTAACAAAAGTCAGGGACACGCACTCTGGAATGGGCAAGGGAAACATCCTTAAGCAGCAGCAGAACACCTGTGACTGACGTCTGTGACATCATCGGGTAGGCTCTTTATCAGTAAGTAGTTGTGGGTTTGTTTAGGTGACAAAAGGAACTAACTGATGCTAAATCTGATTTTTGGTTAAATGAAGGTGTTAGAGGTTATTCTAAACACCCATTCCATGAACACCCAGGACCCCATATGTATTTCTGTTTGTCTCAACTGTATTTGTCTTCGACTGCCTTTACATTATCTGCATTCCATATTCACCTTATTTATTTGTAATGAAATGTCCCATGCAGTATTCCTCACTAAATATACACTATATTGCCAAAAGTATTTGCTCACCCATCCAAATTATTGGAATCAGGTGTTCCAATCACTTCCATGGCCACAGGTGTATAAATTCAAGCACCTAGGCATGCAGACTGTTTTTACAAACATTTGTGAAAGAATGGGTCGCTCTCAGGAGCTCAGTGAATTCCAGCGTGGAACTGTGATAGGATGCCACCTGTGCAACAAATCCAGTCGTGAAATTTCCTCGCTCCTAAATATTCCACAGTCAACTGTCAGCTGTATTATAAGAAAATGGAAGTGTTTGGGAACGACAGCAACTCAGCCACGAAGTGGTAGGCCACGTAAACTGACGGAGCGGGGTCAGCGGATGCTGAAGCGCATAGTGCGAAGAGGTCGCCAACTTTCTGCAGAGTCAATCACTACAGACCTCCAAACTTCATGTGGCCTTCAGATTAGCTCAAGAACAGTGCGCAGAGAGCTTCATGGAATGGGTTTCCATGGTCGAGCAGCTGCATCCAAGCCATACATAACCAAGTGCAATGCAAAGCGTCGGATGCGGTGGTGTAAAGCACGCCGCCACTGGACTCTAGAGCAGTGGAGACGCGTTCTCTGGAGTGACGAATCGCGCTTCTCCATCTGGCAATCTGATGGACGGGTCTGGGTTTGGCGGTTGCCAGGAGAACGGTACTTGTCTGACTGCATTGTGCCAAGTGTAAAGTTTGGTGGAGGGGGGATTATGGTGTGGGGTTGTTTTTCAGGAGCTGGGCTTGGCCCCTTAGTTCCAGTGAAAGGAACTCTGAATGCTTCAGCATACCAAGACATTTTGGACAATTCCATGCTCCCAACTTTGTGGGAACAGTTTGGAGCTGGCCCCTTCCTCTTCCAACATGACTGTGCACCAGTGCACAAAGCAAGGTCCATAAAGACATGGATGACAGAGTCTGGTGTGGATGAACTTGACTGGCCTGCACAGAGTCCTGACCTCAACCCGATAGAACACCTTTGGGATGAATTAGAGCGGAGACTGAGAGCCAGGCCTTCTCGTCCAACATCAGTGTGCGACCTCACAAATGCGCTTCTGGAAGAATGGTCAAAAATTCCCATAAACACACTCCTAAACCTTGTGGACAGCCTTCCCAGAAGAGTTGAAGCTGTTCTAGCTGCAAAGGGTGGACCGACGTCATATTGAACCCTATGGATTAGGAACGGGATGTCACTTAAGCTCATATGTGAGTCAAGGCAGGTGAGCAAATACTTTTGGCAATATAGTGTATGTAGCATCTGTTCAGGTGTCCAGAAAGCCTCTAGTCTGATATTAAAATGTTACAGATCTATTCTATTTAGTTTGTGTCTGACTTCCTGTCTGGCTGCTTTGGTTTGTAGAAACGGACACTTTTTCCTCTGTCATCTGTCAAAAATGAATTTCAAATGGGAGACAGAGGGGAGATGTCATGCCACAGTGCCACCAAGGTGGTGGGAATTTTCCATTTAAATTATAATGGCTTCTAATTGCCATTGGATTAAGGGCACATGGATGGCGGGACCTGTGGGAATGAGGGGTTAGGTTATCTTTCAATGTCTTCCCTCTTGTTGTGTTTCCTGTTCATCTTTTATCTGTGCTTTTTTTTGTATCGTTTACATAGGTTAGCCAGGTTCGGGTAACCTGGTCCAGTCCGTACTGCAGTGATGTTTGTCTCTCGCTGTCTTCGTCTGGTACTGCGTGACGTCTTCTCCCAGTCATGCCTACACCAGTTCCTGCTGGAGTTTGTAGGCACAGCCCTCTTCCTGTCTGCCAGCCTATCAACTATGCTCATAAGAGGTGACAAGAGGTCGACGGGTGGTTTGACCAATCAGACCCGTCCCTCTGAAGGTCCTCCTACCTCTGGACTAGTGACATCCTCACCAGTGTGTCCCCTGCAGGTGGTACTGGTCTTTGGTCTCTCTGTGTCTATGGCGGCACTGTCTGTCGGCGGGGCAGTCCACTTGAACCCTGCTGTTTCATTAGCAATGGCACTGACGCTGAGGCTCCGCCTCTGGAGGGCAGTGCTGTACATGGTGGGTCAGCTGCTGGGGGGCGTGGCCTCTGCCGCACTGCTGCTCGGACTGACGGGAGACGTGACTCCTGCTATGAACCAGGTGAGTGTTTCTCTGACCTTTTGACAGACTGGCATAGTTGAGCTTTCCATCTGACTCCACTGTCTGCATTCAGGTGTTTTCTGGCGTGCGGCTACACCAGGCGTTCACTGTGGAAGTGCTCATAACCCTCCAACTGGTCCTGGTTGTTATGGTAACTGCTGAAGTCCCTCTGCCGGTAGGGGCCACACCACTGTTGGTTGGTCTGACTGTTAGTCTGGGTCACTTGGTGGCTGTAAGTCCTACCCGTGTTGCTGATGGTCTTCTATGGTCACAAAGAGAGAAGACAACAACCATGTTTCCTGTCCATTTTTTTCTCCCAGGTTGGCACCACAGGTTGTGGGATGAACCCAGCTCGGTCGTTTGGTCCTGCTGCTGTAACACTCAACTTCAAAGACCACTGGGTTAGAGTACACTCATAACGACACACACACCTGCACATCCTCTCTAACTTAGCCTGATCGCTGATCACCTTTGCTGCAGGTGTTCTGGGCGGGGCCTATTCTTGGTGCATGTGTTGCTGCCCTACTCAACGATCTGCTGCTGCGGCCGCGCTGGCGTCGGCCTGAAGACTGGTGGAGAGAGCTAAAACAGCTTTATGTACTTACAGACAAAGAGCAGCAGGGGGTGGTCTCACAGCTTCCGTAACACATCTGAGAAGAGAGATAATTAATGCCTTACATCTACCATTCATGATATTGTTTATCATTCATTGCCATGACAACAATGTCATGTCCATATTATTCATGCAAATATATATTTATATATATATATATATTTATATATAAAATGGGAGCAAATTTTTGAATAACCTTTGATATAGCGAATATTTACCTCAAATCTCTGAGCAGGTGTTATAAAAAAGTTTGTGCAACTTGCCTGAATGCAACATATTCATTAAAACCTCAGTCCATCACTGATCTGTGGTCTGTGCTAGCTTGCTAACTCTACTTCCTGTTCATTACAACCAAGCATAACATCAACAAATGATGACATTAAGCTTTGTAATGGAAACTGCCTAATGTGAATTTATTATGAAACCTAGATATAAAATGTATTAATCCCATATATGATTCAAAAACTGAATATACAATGAAACAGTAAAATTGACAATAGTTAAATGTCCCATTTGATTTATTTTAATTTGTGAACTACATCATAAAGTATAATTTTATGATGTATTTCATCATAAAGAATCTATTTATAATTGATATATTCATTTTACATGTCCAAACTGATATAGAATAAAAAAGTTATATGTAAAACTATCAACTTAATTCATGAGATTATGTCTTACTATTATCAATAATTATATTATAAACAAGAAAAATATGTTGCAGTACTTAAAGAGGGGACATCAGAGAGTTGGTTGGTTCTATAGCTACCAGTTGAATATACTGGTAATACCAGCTATACCTCAAAACCATAAAACACTTAAGAAATGTGGCATGAGGGAAGACAAAACTGAAAAGACAGTGAAGTGTCCAAATCCCATAGTTTGACTTTAATTTCATTAAGCTGAACTCAGCTGATCAGCCAACCCAGTCTGACAGCTGGTCATCTGCATTAATCTGCTGTAATGATAGTTAGAAAAGGTGTTAAGCAGGCAGAGGAGAGACAGGTATGTTCGCAGGTACTGTCATCAACTATGCCCTTAACTCCAGAACAAATGTCAATCACTGGAACTTGGTTCTCTGAATTTATCCCTATTCAAGCCTTTTTTTTTTTTTAGCTCAAACAGCAGCCATATCTGCGGGGGGTGCAAAATGAGTACAAAACACAGCCGTTTACAACTTTATCAAACATAACACAGTTTTTTCCAACATTTTAAGCCTGGTCATGTCATCCAAGAATAACTGTATTTTTCTAACAAGACCTTTTAACAATTTGTTGATACTCATATTTAAATGTCAAATCATTCTGGCTTAAACATATATAAATTTACTCTTTATCAAACCATGTTGTCCCAAAAGTTAGACAATTTCTTTAAAAAAAAATCCTGTCCTAAAATCTGTGGGGGGGTTTTCTTTGTTATCTTATGCAGGCCAGTTAGTTATACGTCAGCTTGTACACCTAAATTCGGCCAATCATATATCAACGGTCATCTGTCAATCTATTTTTTTTTTCGGTCATTGCATCTTGATTCATATGTCACAGCTAATATATGCAACGGTTGAAATAAGAATAATTTCCTTTACTGTTTAGTTCCGTCCTAATGAACGTCTGTGTCTTCGGCAGGCGTAGAGCTAACAGAACTGGCAGCGTTGCGAGGCAAGGGCTCAAACATGTATGGCTGGAAGCCTTCTACACCAAACCAAGCTTCTGCCGCCCTGGCGTCCTCTTCCACAACATCTTCCTCCCAGCTTTACTCCTCTAAATAAAAAATGGATGACAGAGGAGACTCATCCACCTCCTCCTCTTGCGTGTTTCCGCTGTCCATAGCGTTCCTTGACAGTGTCGTTTCTAAGTCACCAATTTAGCGCTACTTGGTCCCAATGGAATTTCCCATTGGGAATCTACTAACACTACCAAACTTGCTTGTGAACCTTCTGGCACAACAATCCCTTTCCTCGATAAACGACCAATCACATTCACTTTGTTCACTTGTGTAAAGTCGGGCACCACTCCAGAGAATTCGGAAATGCAACAGTTGAAACAGCCATTTCCCTATGGCTTTAAGCACTAAATCTTAACATTTCTTTGGATGTCTATATATCAATATTTAATTAGATGAAAATCTCAGTTGTCGAAGCATATGTTGTTTGATAGGGTACCAAGGGGTGGAGCTAGAGGTAAAGCCAAGGATTGCCACCCTCTGTGGCCATCCCTATCAGGAGATTTGTCTCCATGTTTCCATAATTCATCACTTCTGCAACAAATGTTCCAAACTAAAACAGAGGATTGCAGTAGTGATTCCCTGAAGTGGAATGTTCAAACAATTTTAATATTAGTATAACCATAAACTTCAAACAAAAGTAGAATTACTAATTGCTTACATCAATTCTTACATCAGTCTTTATGTACTCTGGGGAAGAATCCATTCATCTTGGAATGTCCTATGTTAGATAAGGTAAATCACTAACACGGAACCATAAATGAGTGAAGGTAGTATGGAAAAAATCTTTCCAAAAATGCAGGTAAGAAATGTCTAAGTTCCATTCTGTACCACATTGGTGAAACAATATCTGTTAGTTTTTTTATTGCGCTCTTCTAGGGCCTTCCTCTTTTTCCTCATAAACTGGTAAAACAACATGCTGCAACATAAGCCATTTTCAAAGTATATAATGAGAGTAGCTAAGCTATCATCAAAGGCTAAAACCAAAATGAACACAAAAAAATACAATGAGTGTGCATGCTTAGCAAGAGGATGCAGACTGTTTTTTGGTGAGCAGGTCACAAAGACTGACATGTGGGACAACGAGTAGAAAGGAAGAACTTAAAGCTGTAAGAATATTATCCTTTATGGTCTCAGTAAAGACATCATGGATGTGTAATTATGTGTACATTCAGTGATTAAACAGCAAATATAAATGTTTTGGTGGTTCATTTTCCTGTTTGTACCGTGTGAATTGACCCCTCAGTGTGGGTCTGCCGCTGTCGGGCCAGCCCCTATTTAAAAGGTACTTATTGTGTTTGAAGCTGCATGTCACCAATAATGTGAGGAAACATTAACCCTTTCTAGGGAACTCAGTGAAATACTTTGAAAATCAAAATTTCAAGCCAATAGTGTTATTGGAATCCATGTCAGGACCTTATTACCTTTGTAACATTAAAAAAATATGGATATTTTGATGCCAATTAAGGGTAAGGGGTATGCAAGTGCCCTATTAAAGCTGAAGTCTGTAAGTTTTAAAAAATCACTTTTTTGTCATATTGGCTAAAACTGTCCCTATGCGCAGACAGCAGTACATGTGATATGTAACCTGTGAAAAAAAGTGCTTCAATTGGTCCCGCATACTGCCTGTATTTCAATCTGAAAAGAATAATTCGGGACGAGTCAAAACAACCAATCACAGCCAGAGGAGCGTCTGATGGAGTGTCAATCACAGCTCCCCCCCCCCCCCCCCACCGCTTAAACTGCCCTTACTGCCCCTGCTGACAACTGCTTACACGGCAAACTTCGGTATAACCAGCATCTTATATCTAGCTGCTTGGAGGTGAGTGTTATCGCTCCTACCGGTTCACACTCCATGCCGCGTACGCTGCTTGGACGCTTCTGGTCGCATGCGGTAGCCGCGCAGGTGCTGTGAGAGGGGTGGGGCTTGGAGGTGGGGCATGAGTGAAGCAGAGAGGGTGGGGGAGTGGCGTGAAACCTGTTTTTCTTCAAATTTTCAGTCGAAGTCTGCTCTCTTCTCAATGTTACAGACTGCAGCTTTAAGGGTTAAACTGCTTGTTTGACAAAACAACACAAAGCAGAAGCTAAAAATTGGATTAAAAACATGTGCAAATGGGGAAGTTCAATTCCCAGAATCTGCTTGAACTAAGTGCTAGTGGAGCACTAGCAGATAAGCAGGCTTGTAGTTGTATTTTTCTATCAACAGGAAACAGCAGCCCCAAAGTGTTAAACCCACACCACCAGCTGTCAGTCACACATCAAGATACATACTCCCTCACTTACACACTAACAGAAAAACACTTGGACGGAGTGGTATTCATTAGGAGCGTTGAAACATTTCAGCCATAGTCCTCAGACAGAGATAGATAGCTCAGATGTGTGTGTTCAGGTGTGTGTGTGTGCTGCTGTGTGTCGCTGTCAGTGTGTGTCTAAACCTGCGGGAAGAACCTGTGGTGTTCAGTGGACCAACAGGAAGTTTGTTTGGATTCTCCATCGACTTTCACCCTGTCAACAATACGTAAGTTCATCATGTTACATAACATTCTTCTGATGTCTTTGGTAGGAAAATTAAAATTTCATGTAAAATTACCTTTTTTGAATTTCTCCCTTGAATTTCTAAATGTTGTTGCCTTAAAGAAACGTACATGAATGTACCTTATTAAGGTTTTTTTAACCTAATTTTTGTCCTTTCTTGATCATTTACATGACGTTAGTGCTCCATCACAGATCTTAAGAGGTTTGCACACGTAGGATTTTGTTGTTGGTCACTTTTTTTTTTTATGTTGTTCGTTGGCATTGTCAGTTCAACTATAGCTCTGGTGAATTTCAAAGAATCCAAAGAACATACATCTGTTGATATTTTATATAAAAATGAGCAGAAATTCCTCCAAGTGCAGAAAGGCATCTCATTAATACTGTTGGCATGGTAACCCTATGAAAGGACTGGATCCTTCTTGAACTTTGATTACTGTGTGGGATGAAGAGAAAATCCCGTGTGCAAGTCTTTGGCACTCACATAGAGGTTTGAGGTTTTGTCTGCCATTGCAAGAAAACCTTAGAAGACGATCAGATCTTTTGGGTTCTTCAGGTTCCTTGTTGTCATTGGAGCTCCCAAAGCCAACACCAGCCAGCCAGGGGTGACAGAGGGAGGAGGTGTGTTTCTGTGTACCTGGTCACCTAGAGCGGCCTGTGACATCATTGACTTTGACCTGAAAGGTGAGTTTCTCATTTGACTGCTAAGAACATGTGTTTCTGAATGTTTGGACTAGTGGATTTTTCCCCAGAAATTAACAACTTATACTGATACTTTACAACAGATACTATGAGCCTACCTCTCCTACTCTACTGTATGTCTCTCTGGGACACCTGTTACACTTTCCTGTTTGTCTCACTCTTACACTTTTAACACTTCTACCCATCTCACTCATACATCTGTCTCACCCTAAACCCTGTGTCAGCTATGAAGGTTATTTTGTTTCAAAACAATTTGTGCATTGTAGGTGTGAATGTAGAGAGAGTTACATTATAAGTTCTGTATTTGTAGAATTGAATAAAAATAATCACAAGTACAGATTTGTTTTACACCTGTTCAAATTGTAAGTACAGGTACACAAATTCTGTTCTACAAGTTGCACATCAAAAGCCTCTTACATTCTCAATTTTGCTTTAAATGGTCCAGAACTATTGTTGCAAAACTATTCATGCATTGTAACTTTGGTGTTTTCTAATTGTAGATTTGTAATTGTGACAGATTTAAAAAAAAAAGTTTTACACCCCTTCAAATTCTTAAGTACACAAATTGTGTTTTCTCAGTTGCACATCAAAAATTTCTTCCATTCAGTTTTGCTAAAGTTGATCTAATAGGAATTGTGCTAAACAAATTCAAACACATGTATTCAAATCTTAAAAAAAAAAAAAAAAAAAATATATATATATATATATATATATATATATATATATATATATATATATATATATATATATATATATATATATATATGTGTGTATGTATATATGTATATATTTTCCTTAACACAGATCAGTGAATACAACTGCATGAGTCTGCTGTTGTGAGTCAGAAATTCAACTTTAAAAGTTACAGCTCCATTTTCACTTTTGACACAAATATTGAGAACTTTGAAGCAATTAAAGAACTGCTCTCAGAATTTCTAGAATGCTTGCGAGAGAATATTCACATAATTTCTTCAATAGTAGAGAATCAATGAGGAAACAGAAGTCCAGGCCAGAAGATCAGAGATCCAAAGAGATACCGAAGGGGAATCAAAGCCGGGGTCAGGAGAGAGATCCAAGGTCATTAGCAGGCAGAATCCAATGGAAGTCTGAAGACAGGTCAGGTAAAACAGATCAGAACAGGGGCAGGCAAACTCAGAAGTCCAGGAGCAAAAACAATTCAGGACCAGAAACACACTGGGTATGCTAGAGAACTCGAATAATCTGGCACTGATGCCTGGGACCAAGCAGTTTAAACTGGAACAGGAGGATCTGATGGTGAAAATGAAAACTGGGCGGAGCTAGGCAGGTGGAAGAAATAAACCAATAATCCAATAATTCATCAGTGCCAAGATCATGATAACATCTGCCTAACAATCTTACCTTTGTCTTGGTGAGACCTGCTTCACAGCCACATCTGTCTCACTCTCTTGTTGTAACGGTGAGTCGAAGCAATCAAACGGTATTTCATTAGATAGAAAACTTTAAATCAATTTCACTGTATGATCTGGTAAACTGTAAAGTGCCTTGATATGACATGTGTTGTGAATTGGTGCTTTATAAATAAACTGAATCGAACTGAATTAACAGGTGATGAGGAACACAGCAGCTCAGATCTCAGCTTTCACTCCTTTAAGAGCAGACAATGGTTCGGAGCTTCTGTCCGCTCAGTCAGCGGCACACACCTGTTGGTGAGAGCACAGCAGAACATGACTGGAACTTTAGTCTCATCCAGATTCTGTTTTGTTAGTCAAATGAAGTAGTGACCCAGTGTGTGTTCCTCCACCTCCAGGCCTGTGCACCACTCTTTCATTGGAACGTCAAAAGGAGAGGGGCGGAGTCAGGGAAAACCCCTGTGGGTAATTGTCTGCTATTGGACCACGCAAGCAGGGTCTTGACATCTTTCTCTCCCTGCAGAGGAATCTTGATGGATGCTGACTACACGGTTATAAAGAACAGTAAGAAAAACAAAGATCTAGATGGAAAACCTTAAACCCCCTCAAAACTTTAAGTCCTTGTTTTGTTTTCTAGGAAACGATCAGCGTTACTGTGAGGTGGGCTTCAGTGCTGACATCAGCAAGGTGAAGTGGGGTGTGCAGAGCCACTGTTGTTGTTGTGACATTAGCACAGTCCTGTTTACAATCTAGATACAGTCCTCAAGTCCTCTTGTCATCCATTATTTAACATTAATTAGGTCAGTCAGAGTTATTTATTTGTTCCGCAGGATTTTTGGAGTTTACTAGCTGAAGTATAAAGGCTGGTTTATGCTCAGAAACCAGGTTGTCGCAGTTAAGGCCGATATCCACAGACACTCTGGTGCACCTCTCCAAAATTGTAGGTGACCGCAGACAGTGCGGCAGACAGGAGGCCTCTGATTGGTCAAATCTACATCCGCTCTACACTATGTGTATTTCCTGTTTGGTACCTTACCGGCTTATTTTGTTTGTATGACCGCCATTGTGGAAAACGGCTCGTGAAGAGGGAGCAGCTAGAAGAGCGAGGTGCACGAGAACGCTGGGACCCTTTTCCCACCTGCATCCCGGCTCTTTTTCGCCCTCATGTCCCTCCGTTGTCGCACAAACTTGCCCCAACTTCTTCACCGCCTCGGCCGTATCTAGTAACAGCTAGTTTGTGATTGCCCCTCTTGCCTTGTAGTGTGGAATAACATAGCTCAGACCACGCTTCAAAATTGGACATAAATCAAAAATATTTGCATCATAGCTGTGACAAGCTAGCCTCGTGAGACCATCCTGATCTCGCGAGCTTTCAAGATTTCACTTGCAAATCAGTCTGGAGACTCTCTGTTGAAGAAAATTTGGAGCCGTTCACCAAACGAACGTCCAATCAGCGTTGGCTTTGAGGCGGGTTGAGGTGTGACGCAAAGAGAAGCGCGACAGTTCAGTCTAAAGAACATGGCGGCTTCAGCCGATGAAACTAATGTTAGCGTGGCTATCGAGCAAGTTTTATCGTAATTACAGAGTATTTCTTCACTGAAAGAAGAGCAAAACACTGCTCTGGAGGCTTTTCTCAGAGGAAAAGATGTTTTTGCTCTTATCCCGACTGGTTTCGTCAATAGTAGCCTGGCTTGTGGTTGTGTTTTCGTCGTCGCTCTGTTAGTACGTCATATGCTTCATTGATCTGATTGTTTAATTTGGCTATCACCAACATAGGCCAATCAGCTAACCAGTATTTTCGCCCCTTCCCAAAATTACTTTAACGGAAGGTTTCCAGATGGATATGCGGAGCAATCTGGGGCCTAAGGGCTGGTGAGCTTGTCACTAACCTGACTCCGCCAGATGGATATGCGGAGCAAATCGATCTGGCGGAGTCAGGTTAGTGACAAGCTCACCAGCCCTTTAGGCCCCAGATCTGGACTGTGCTAGATTTATTATAGGTTCATAAAGTTAAATGAAAAGACATTTTTTGGCCTGAAATGTTTCTACCCTTCACTTTTGAAGGTTTTTAAAACGCTTTCATAAATGCGAATTGAGTCGCAGAAAAACTCTGGCTCCCATGAATAAAACTGAAGCGAGCAGAGGCGTGGCGCAGCCGATTTTAGAGTTACTTTCGGAAGTACACACCAAGAGTTGGCCTCACTGTTAATTTTAGAAGGCATGTTAAATCCAGTTACCCTATGTTTTCCCAACCTCGAGTGATGGGATTGTAGAGAGCCCTCAGAGCAGGGAATAAACTGAAGGTTTAAATTACTTTTAAATTAGTTTGACATAGTAAATTCCCATACTTTAGGTCTAGGTTCTTTCTGTTAGTCTGTTCCTGTTCAGAGGTCAATGATGTAAAAAAAAAAAACAACTTGAAATTGTGCCAAGACATTAAGACATTAAGACATTAAGACATTTCAAAGTTATAACTTTGAAATGTCTTAAGTTTGTAAATAAAATAATTAAACAAAAAGGTTTAGAATTTTTTTCAAATGGCAACATGGGGCCCTGTTCCTGCAGTGGGGTGCCCCTTAAAAACTAGGAAGAAAAAAGGATGGATCTAGACTTAAAATACAACTGTATGTGTCCTGGTTTATCTAACTTACATTCTGTGTTGTAGGCTGATCGGCTGGGGAGCTCCAGGAAGCTTCTACTTCCAGGGTGAGAGAGACCCCTGCTGGTCACTGATTGTACTAGCAGAGCTACAATAAGTGAATGAGAGACAATGGAGCTAAAACTTTATTTTGTTTAATTTGGGAAAGAGAGTTAAATATAATAAATACTGTTAATTCGCAACTTTATTTGAAATGGCTGATTTCCTCCTCAAAAACAGATGAATCAACTGCACATTAAAGAGATAATCAAGATGCATAGATTCAGTTGGAAAAAAATCTACAATAATAAAATAATAATTAAGTAAAACTGATAGCTTTAAATGGCTTTAATGCCTGTTCTTTTCTGGCATTTTGAATAAGGATGTGCATATTGAAACTGTCAGATCCCTACAGTAACCAGCGCCATACTTGCATGGCATCATTGCTGATTTCAGGTCAGGTGATCACAGTGGGTCTCAGGGACATCATCGACAGCCAACAAAGCAATGAACCCATTCAGTACGTAACAGGAATCCACCAATCAGAGGAGCAGGGAGGTTACGACCTTTACCGTGGTGAGTGAAGCACTATGCTGAAATCAACTGAAAAAAGAGCTTTTATTTTGCAATGATTTACACAGGGCATTTTATTTTGAAAGATACATATCTCTTATTGACAAAGCTTATAACCCTGCTGGTATAGATTAGACTGTGGGCTATTGCTCTTAAGATCTATGGACTGTCTATTTGTCTAATGTTTTGATATGAATGAGATTTATACCCTAACCACATTTTATTTATTTTATTTTACTGTATTGACACAAAGCTTCCATCTTAAGGTGGAAAATTAAAAGAGAGTTCAGAATCTATAGGATATCTACAGCAGAGCACAAATAATTATCTGCAGCTACAGTAGTATTAGATTTATACTGAATAAAAAAAAAAGCCATGTCTTCACTGGTCTTTAAAATGCAGTACTGTTAAAGCAAAGTAGATATGTGATGGCCAGAAAGGTCTTTATCATCAGTTGCTCAGTGGGTTATGGTGGTTTAATCAGACTCAATGTTAGTGGATTTCGAAATGTGTCATTTTGCCAGGTTACTCTGTGGCTAGCGGTATGTTGACTGGCGACTCCACACCAGGTAAGAAATTTTTGATCTAATCTAATCTAATTCCATCGGATCTGATCTAATGAAACATTGTGTTTCTTTGCATTAGATTATGTGGTTGGTGTTCCACATGACAGGAACTCTGCAGGAACAGTAAGGATTTCCTTTATTGTTTGGCTTGTGCTGGTAGGGATAAGCAAAGAGGAGGCTTAGTGAGACTCTAATGTTGGTCTGTTCTACCAGGTGAGAATCTATGATGGAAGAATGGGCGGTTCTCTGAGAGTTTACCACACCTTTCTAGGAGCTCAGGTAAAAATGCACACTACTATGTTTAGATGTAAATGATCTAGTGTGGAACTGTGGTATCTCCTTCGCCTGCCAGGTGGCATCCTACTTTGGACACAGCGTGGCCGTAGCCGACTTCAACGGTGATGGGTGAGAACGAGCACATGTTTTAAACACTTAGGATGGATTTACTGTGTTCTCTGTAAAGATATAGGCTTAATATATTTTCTTTTCCATCATCTTGTGTCTCTGAATATGATTGTTGGGTTCTGTGTTTTTTTTGGCATATCCCTGCGGTTGCTGCAGTCTGGAGGATGTTCTTATTGGAGCTCCACTCTTCATGGACAGAGTGATGGAGCAGTTGCAGGAGAGAGGACAGGTCTGGACACTTAATCCATCTCTTCTTCCATTCTGACATTTTAGTGTGTTTCAGATTTTAGTTTTGACCACTAATTCATTATAATTTCCAAAAATGTTGGTTTATAGATGATATTATTATGCCATCCATCCATCCATACATTTTCCATCATGCTTATCTCAAGTGGGGTCGCGAGGGGTGCTGGTGCCTACCTCTAGCTGTCTACTGGTGAGAGGCGGGGTCCACCTTGGACAGGTCACCAGTCTATCGCAGGGCAACACAAACACAACCAGGATGGACAACCATTCATGCACACACTCACACAGAAATTAGAGAAGCCAATTAACCTAACAGTCAAGTTTTTGGACTGTGGGAGGAAGTCGGAGTACTCGGAGCATATGCTCAGGGAGAACATGCAAACTCCATGCAGAGAGACCCCAGGCCTGGAATCGAACCCAGAACCTTCTTGCTGCAAGGCATTGCTACCCACTGCTCCACTGAGCAGCTTATTTGGCCAAATTTATTGTAACTAATAAACCCTCAGAATATGTCAGCAGCTAGCCCTAAAAATATCCGTCTATTGGACCGTCCGTCTGACCATCCATCTTTCCATCCATCCATCCATTCGTCCAAACAATCAACTGGTCTAGGAGGGATTATCCAAAGACTCCTTTCTGCAATTATTGTATCTGGTTCATTCTAAAAAAAAAAAAAAGTAGCCATTCAACTAGTATCTTCACTTTGTGCCCTGACCTCATCGACATATTCTGTTTAATTGAAAGTGAAGTAGCTCTAATCTGAGCTTTCCAAGGTGATCCAGGATCAAATTCCTTATCACATCACCTTTGGTATAGGTTGGAATGCAGGTTGATCCATAAATCGAGAGTTTGTGCTTTTTGACTCAGATCTTAATTGCCATCTCAGACCAAAATGGGGCCATATTACAACAAGTAAAGCACCTACTACTATCTCAATCCATCCAGACATCATTCATGCACAATGTACCAAGATACTTACCCTGAGGGAATAGTCCACCTTAAGGTTGAAAACAACATCCTAAGACTTAGAGAAGCTAACTCTGTTTCTGGCAACATTACATGCAACAGAAATACATAATCTGGAAAAATTGTCCCTCTATCGCTAAAAGAGTAGCTGGAATTCCTGTGCATGTGAAGAAAATAAAGCTCTTTGTGGTGGTGAGTGCAATCTGGTATGTCAGCTTTACACACCCTTTATTGCTCCTTTTTAAAGAGACTTTCAATGTGCCCAAAGCCAGGTTATGTTGCCCATATATTATGGGTCCACAAGGGAGGATAAAAATAGTCAATTCAATTCAGTTGATTTATATAGCGCCATTTCACAACATGTATTCTCAAGGCACCTTACAGGGCCAATTCCACCAGATCATACAGTAAGAGTGGTTCAACATTTTCTATCTAAGGAAAACTAGTTGATTGCACCCACTCATTGACTCGAATGCAATCCCATACACCAAGCATGCTTGTAGCGACAGTGGAGAGGAAAACTCCCTTTTGCCAGGAAGAAACCTCCAGCAGAATCGGTGTTAGTGGCCATCTGCCGAGGCCAACAGGGGTTCAAGGAGACAGAAGCAGACATAGAAAAAGAAGCAGTGACACAAAACACAACTATCAACCAGCTCCACAGGCGGCCCCTTCCAGGAAATTCACAGGCATTCAGAGGATGAAAGAGAGCACATCCAGTCAGAGAACCAGGACTACACTGAAAAACAGGCCAAGCTCCAACTTCCACAAATAAAGGTGTTTTTTTTTCAGAGGAAATGAACATAGAGCATGAAGAATGAATGAGCATGTTTCTGTGTTCAGGTGCTTTTATACCTGCAGAGGAAGCAAGCCACCTTCCCCTCCCTGCCAGACCAGTCACTGATTGGTCGGTCTCTTTATGGCAGGTTTGGCTCTGCCCTTACTGTGCTAGGTGACCTGGACATGGATGGTTACCAAGGTAGCCAGATATCCTCACTCTCTGCATCAGTAACCATTTTTCTGCAGGTTATTAATCTAAGGTTATCTCACTCTGTTCAGATGTTGCTGTTGGGGCTCCATGGTCAGGTGATGGTAATAGGGGGCAGGTGTTTATTTACCTGGGGAACAGGAATGGTCTGTCAGCCATACCCTCACAGGTGATTAAAAGCCCATTGCTTAGCAGCGGATCAGCATTTGGATTTTCCCTAAGGTCAGGTGGTGACCTTGATGGGAATGGATACCCAGGTATGTTCAGGATCTCAAGTTCTTTAATGAATAATCACATATCAATAACCAGAGGCTGTCTGTTTCCTGGGTTTGTAGATCTGCTAGTTGGTGCGTGGGGTGCAGATCGAGCCTTTCTCTACAGGTGAGGCGCGACCAACAGTTTGAATCTAAAATGAGCTTCATTTTTTTATTTTTAGACAGCTGAAACACCTAAAAATTAATACTTTTATTTAAGGAGCTAATATAATTGATCCTGCTTTGCCAATTTGAAATCAGGAAAATAATTTGTTACACTACATGACATAATTTGTTAGAAAAACAGCTACTGTAGAGAGAGCCTTTAATGCACAATGATTGATAACTCATATTCTTCTGTTTCCAGTTAAAATAATGTGAAAGTAAATTTGTTATTGAGTAATTCACCTTGGTCACATATTGTTAATTGTAAAATTCTGATGGCTTTCTAAAAGCTTGGTTTATAAAAGATTTGACTTAGAATGACAGCTTGACTGATCTTGAAAATTGTTGTGAACAATATATTTTTTAATATTAATACCTTCGCATGTTATTCTACTAGTAGTAGTCATCTTGCACTTTGAATGGGACCGAGTCATGGGGGCAGCAGTCTCAGTAGAGACTCCCAGCCTTCTCTATTCTTAGACTCCTCAAGCTCCAGCTGTTCCGGGAAAAACCAAGAAAATGTGCTCCTTGGGGAACCAAGTTTCTCCATTGTGTCCTGCATCATGACATGGGTTTCCTTCTGGTGGGATATGCCTGGAATAGCTTCCACAGATGGTATCCAAGGGTCATACAAAAAATATGTCCAAGTCACATCAGCTGACACCTCTCAATGTGGATGAGCTGTTCTACTCCAAGCTTCTCCTGGGGGACCAGGAGTGAGAGTGCCCTGCCACCCCGCAAAGGAAGCCTGTTTGTATCTGGGATCTTGTTTTTCTGGTCATTATCTAGATTTCATGACCATAGATTAGGGTAGTTACTTAGACTGGTAAATCTAGAGCTTTGTCATTTCACTCAGCTCTCTCTTCACCCCAACAGACCAGTGCAGGGTTTTAATTACAGCAGAAGCCAAACCAATGCATCTAACAATTTCCTGCGTTTTCCCACTCAATACTGCCCTCAGTTGGGGCCCCCAAGATACTTGGGGTGACTGAATTTGATTCAGGACCCCTTCTCCACTGTTGATGGACAAGCCACCTTTCTCCAGTCAAGGACAGGTTCAACTTACCGCTGGAAATGCGGACCAAAATTCTCCTTGAGTTGACCAGATGGCCCTTAATGAAGGGCCACAAACTCTATGCTCCTTCAGTGGCATCCAACCATTTGAGACATGGTTGGATGCCACTGAAGGAGGCATCTGCCAACCAGATTCTTCACGTCCACAAAACACTTGTAGACCATCAGGGCTAAGATACACCCTCGAGAACCCTGCAGAATGTGTAGAGCTGGTCTGACACTCCTCTCCAGCACCCTGGCATAGGCCTTCCTGGGGAAGCTGGGAAGTGTGATCCCCTATAGTTGGAACACACTCTCCAGTCTAGTCTCTCATCTTATGCAGGGGAACCACCACCCCAATCTACTAGTCCAGAGGCAGTGTGGCGGAACTACAGTGGCTGCAGCTGGGCACTCTGGTAGGAGGAAAAAACTGGTAGGTGACCATGATAAACTGACAGAGGATGATTACCTGTATGAGTCACTTACCTGGTTTATCAATTCAGTCTATCTCCATAGAACGCAGTAGGACTGACAATTAGATGTGGCTGGTGCCGCCCAGTGTGAACCAGATGCTGCAGTCCCAGAGGGCAAGCAGGAGTCCGAGCTAGGTCAGGGAAACAGATAAAAACAGGAAGGCTCAGAGGTCCAGGAGTCTGAAGCCCAATCAGGGATACCGATGAGAAACGGAACAGACTGGTTCAGGGTTCCAGGAGTCCACAGAGAGTTCAGCAGAACGTTCAGATAGGAACAGGCTGGCACGGTAGTTGAGAGGCAGAACAGGTCGGGATAACAGGAACACTACGAAACGCTAAAAAGCTTGCTCTCTCCACTGAGCCAAGAAAGGAACAGGCACACTCAGTGGATAAGAGGAAGATCACGATCATCAAATCTGGAACACTATGAAACACTAAACCTCTCTCTCCACTGGTCCCTGAGAATGAGATCATGAACTAGGGCATCAGCAATGATCTCAACCTCAATAATCTGCGGAGATAGCTGGGACAGCCTTATATATAGAAGCAGGAGCAGGTGGATTAAATGAGTGGAAACTGGAAACCAGGCAGAGTTAGGCGGGTGAATGAAATGAGTTATTAGGCCAGCCCTCAGAGCCTTGATCATGACACACTGTCCCCAAGCTCCAAGAGATGTGACTGCCACGACAGCCTGACAACATTCAGAGACCTAAGGTACTCAGGGCTGTTCTCATCCACCCCCTTAAGACTTACCACCTTGTTTTTTTTTTTTATTTACACCTCGGTGACTTCAGTGGGGGTATAAACGAATCTGGCCCAGAGCACCCTGTCTCTTCTTCAATCAGAGAAGGGTTGTTAGCCAGGTGGAGGATATCCTGCTGGCACCGCAGACCTTTATGGGCCATCCACATTGACGATAGAGGCATCGAACATTGCTCATGCAGACTCCATATCCCCAACCGCCCCAGGAGAAGCTCTAATAGTTGTAGTAGTACGTCCCTGACAGATGACTCCATCAGATGTCCACAGCAGACCCTCATCACTTGCCTGGACTCACAGAGTCTGTCCGGCTTCCTCCTCTTCCAGCATATCAAGCTCACCACCAGATGGTGATCTGTGACATATCCACCTCTCTCATTACAAGCCCGATGTTGATCATCTACCTCCTGCTTAGGATGTCCTGGTGCCAAGTGTACCAATGGACATTGTTTAGCCTGAACATTGAGCACAATTCACAACTTGTACAGTAGTCCAATTATAAAACAACACTGATTCAGAGCTGTGGGTCTGTTCCTCCTAATGTATCTCCAGATGTCACTGTTTTTTTCCACATGGGTGTTAAAGTCCCCCAGATGACTGATGGATTTCCAAGGAAGGAGGAAAACCAAACCCAGTTTAATCATCAATGAATCAGGTGGTGTAGGCCTCCACCTCTGACTGCTGCCCAAAGCTTTACCACCAATCCCCCATGTTTTCCCTGGAGGTGGTGGCTCCACAACTATTGTTAAACCATACATTTTGTTTAACTTTTTTAACATGAAAATGGCCTTCAGTGTAGCTGTTTCAGAACCATAAACATGAACACATAACGTCATTAAACACTGGTTTTGTGCTTTTAGGTCTCAGGCTGTGATCCGGTCCAGAGTTTCGGTGTATTTGCAGCCAGACTTTTTAAATCCAGAAGTTAAACTGTGTCATCACAGAAACACTCCTGTCTCATGGTAACTAAGCAGCTCTTTGTGAGTTTTCATTAACCTGACCAAAAAAACCTCATAATTATATAAAAAAACCCTCAAATTTAAAGGGCTTTATATCATCTACATATTCTTATACATCCGGACTGTCTTTTTGGTGTTGTTTTACAGAGAAGAATAAAATCTGCGTTTCTTTTCTTTTTGCATTTTCTCAGTTTTGATGTTCGAATATGCATCCATGTATCTGGTCACAAAATCCCTAAGCAGACGGGTAAGGGTGAGGGGTTCATTATGGGAATAACAGAACATCTTGATATCAGTAATCATTTTTCTGTCTTTCTGGTGATTGGCTGTGGTAGATCTTAGAGTGGAGCTACAGCTTGACACAATGAAGCAGCCAATGGGACGAAGAACTCTACTGCTTTTGACCAATCAGCCACATGAGATAATGCAACTGGTTGTTGAAAGACAGGTGGGCTGGGCCTGTACCAATCACACAGCATATCTGAGGGTGAGTGAAAAGATCATTTTAAGATTTTGGAGAAATTTGTTCCTTCCAAATACCTCAAGCTTTAGCTCCTACTTCCAGTTTCTTGCTCCTATCCTGACACCTTTTGGGGTTGCAACAGGCAGGAAAAGAAGCTCCCGCCTGCTGTGCTAAATTCAGACAGCCTTCAGTTGTATTGACATCATAACATTGTAGACATGCACTTAAAAGATTCTACTTAAATTAGGACCGAAGCCTTTTTGAGAAGAGCTACAAAAAACAAAAGTTACAGAAATGTAATTAGTAGATGAAGCTGTAAAGATCTTGGCACCTTTAAGTTGGGTTTTTTGCCTTTTTGCGCTTATCACATCCACTTGTTCCTGCTGCTATTTAAGCTTCTGGGCCCCAGGCTTTGGTGCAAGATTATTCAAGCTTCCTAGCAAGACTTACCCTAACGTTCCCTTTGTTTAGTTCTGTTGGTTCCGGATCTGTTTTTTTGCCTACGGACCTCTGGGCTTTCAACCGCCCCGGTTTGCTCTCTTTGCCTGTTCTGTTTTTTCTGGACTATTACCTGGATTCTGCCTGGTGCCGACCTTGGATCTGTCTTCTGACCATGGCTTGGATTACCCTTCTGGATCTTTGGGTTGATGCTGCTTCTCTTCTCTCCTGGATCTCTGGTGCCGGCTCAATAAAAAGCAAAGAAAGTTCGCTCCTCTGGACAATTCTCTTTCCTCTGGGTACACACTGAACTTTGACAGATTTCCAGTAAGCCCACTGCGGCAAATGAGCAGCCGCACATTACGTTAATAAACTCTCTTGTTAATATATCACTGTCAGTCTCGCCTGAATTCTGGGTCCTTTGTTCTGAGCCTTCTGACAGAAGCCCTCTATTGTAAAGCCCCAACGTATGAAGTTGTGTACATTAGCATGCGACACACAGAGTACATGTGAAGAAATAATGTTTTTTTGCTAAAAAATTGTGGGGAATTGTAGCTCCTTGCAGCGGAGAAGAATGCTAACTGCACTGGCACAAGGAGACATCCTGCTTCCTCACCTTAGGTCCTTCCTTACTGCTAGCAATATCTGGATAACACTTATCATGGTAAATTCCTATGCACTTCCACTGTGGGTTAAGTGTCACTACTGATTTGAGGTATTTGGAATGAACTCTGATGAAACTTGATGAACAGAAAACTTTACACCTCTTGTTTGTTTATCTTCAGTCTGAAGAGGAGATTCGTGACAAACTGAGTCCAATCTTCATCACTGCTGAGATAAGCCTTCTAAACTCGACCAAAAATGCTCTGCTGCATGGACAGACGCACTCAACAGTCCAGGTGAACCAGCCTATATTCAGGCGGAGCTGGAGCTGAACCCAGGATCAGAGTTTTAGTTCACATGAAAATAACCACAGTGTGTTTGTGTTATAGAGCCGGCTAATTCTGGAATGCGGTGATGATAATGTTTGTATCCCCGACCTGAAGCTGAGAGTTAAACCGTGAGTCAACATGACAATGTAAGTATGGACTCGGGGAGAACGGGAGAACGCAGCATAAATATGGGTCAATTGGAACAGCAGCATACTTGTGACGTCACCACACGCTTGACTCGTCTGGAGCTGCATTTCCCCTCCTGTTATTAATAGTCTCTAGATCAAGGGTCACCAACACGGTGCCCGTGGGCACCAAGGTGCCCTCAAGGACCACATGGGGGGCCCTCAGAGTCACCAGTGGGCTAAGTTTGAAATTTTATTCTATTCTGTTGCTCCTTTTTTAATCATTTAAAGAGATTTCAAAAATGACAATGTCTAAATAAACTTAAAATTTAACAGAAACAATAAAAATAAGTTGATAATGAACAAAGTTTAATCTAACGCTAACCCTTGCAGCTCATGGGTCAGTAATGGTCACCCTTCCAAAGTCTCGGTACCCTTGAAGTGGCCCTCAGCCTTAAAAAGGTTGGTGACCCCTGCTCTAAATAATAATACATATTTTTTTTTTATAAGATGATAAAATGATTAATACTTTCCAAATACTTGCCAAAAAAAAAAAAAAAACATTCATCATAGCCAGTGGTACTTCACACATGGCTCTGCTGCAGACGGGCTGCGGTTAGCCTCAGAGGTCCGCTGATTGCCTGTCAACATTGGAACCTTTTTTGAAATTACGCACTAAATCAGTAAATGGACAATATAGTGACCCTTAAAAATATAATGTTCTCACCTGAAATGATCTTAAAACGTACTTTTAAACAACCACATCAACAGAAAAGAGATCTTTTAAGGTAATAGTCTGCAACCGCTAACCTGGAAGCTGCTGCTGCTGCAATGCATGCAGGGACAGTCTGCTCTGTTGCATGCTGGGTAAAGAGGGAGGGGGGAGAACAGCAACTTTTTCCATTCTCTGTCTTGTTTTCTTGTGAATTGGAACAGCTCTAGGGCTGAGGCTGATGACGTTTCACGAGAACATGAGAACGCACAAGTATATATAATGAGCCTTATTTTCTGCAGAAGCTGCACTGCACTCACCAGTTCGTCACATACATATATAAAGATAGACATCTTTTATCTCAAGAAAGTACTAAGATATTTTTGAAGATACAAACAATAAAGGTATAAAAGGTTTTCCTATTGCTTGTTTCTTTTCGATTGGTCACCAAACCACTCAATAAAAATTTGTTTTATTGTTAGTAACTCATGCTTTTTAAAATATCTCTTTTGACATTAAATAAATATTTATAATATTTTAAATGAAAGGCTTCCTATAAACTTTAAAAGGAACTGCTATAGAACTGATTACATCTTTATGCTTTGGGCCAGGGATGAAATGGGCTTTTCATTGCCACTACTCAGTACTTGAAGGATTTGCCTGCTGACATGTTGTTTTTGTCTGTCTGATGGTGTGTGATGATGTTTGTTGATATGCGTTGGTGTGAACAGGGTGTCTGATAGTGTGTTGGTTGGAGATGATCAGTCAGTGTTGCTGTCAGTGTCGGCTATCAACGAAGGTGAAGGTGCATATGAGACTGAGCTAGTGATCCAAATCCCGGAACACACACACTTCCAAAGCAGTCAGGTGAGATGAGCAGTTTAAGCAGCCAATCAGAGGGGTATATCGTGTTTGGTGTGCTTAGATGTGAACTGTTGTTTTTTTTATTTTTTTTATTTGCAGGGTGCAAATCGGCTGGTGTGCATTCAGAGGAAAGAAAACCAGACTGTTGTTGTCATCTGTGACCTTGGAAACCCCATGAAACAAAAACAGATGGTAAGTAATCCTCCAAAAGTTGGTCTGTTTCATCCCTAAGGTTGGACAGTAGGACATTTTAGAAATCAATTTACTTCAATACTTGATTCAAATCATAAAATTATGCCATCATGTCAAGTTTTAGAGGTGCCTGTTAATGATTGAGCCAATTGTGGCTAAGTGGGGAAAGACTGAATACATGCAAAACATCTTCCCTGGAGGTCTAGAGTTGCCAAACCCCTCTACAGTATAAACACTGTAACACATGGAAAAAAATATCTGAGATTAAAGCTTGATCATGAGATCATCTGATTGTAATGACAAGAACAGTGATATGTTATCTGCATAACAAGTGATTTGAGTCATAAAAGAGGATGATGACAAAACCTAAACTTTTTTTTTTTAAATGTCAGAAAAACAAACAGTCAGCAAGTTTCTTGCTGTCAGTTTTGTAAAACAAATGTTTCCGTTTAAACATGTTATTAAGAATGCCTTTGCTGTCCTTACCTGCAGCAAGTGATTTTGGTTTACTGATAATCTATGAAGGTAGATTGAATAATAAGAACACAAATCGATCTTCATAATACCAGCCTGGCTTAGAATTTTGAGAAAAGTTTGTTTCCTCGTGGTGAAGGCAGTTTTTCATTTCTACTGTTGCCTCGTGCTTGATAAGAGGGATTGCGAACAACTACTGTAAATGAATTGATGTAATTGACTTGGATCCCTTTGACGGAATACTTGGTGTGAATGGTGTAACTGAAACTGCATTGGAAAACATAAAAATCTGTAAAACATGTAAATATGTTTAGAATTTTCCTATGGGTTCGAGTTAGCTCTTTGCTTTGTGAAGTGCCTTGAAATGTTTAGTTTTGAATTTGTGATGCAAAAAATAATATAATAATAATTAGATTAGACTGAAGTAGTGTAGATATTAGGGTTGTCACGAAACTAAACTTTTCAACTCGATACCGATACTAAGTAAAATATTCTATACTCGATACCCTGTTCGATACCACAAGGATAAAAACAAAGACTCTAAAATTCAACAGAAATATTTTCATTACTAAAAAAATACAAGAAATAAATAAAAAAACAATAAGAATAATATTTTGAGGTTGTATGCTGTGCACAATATTAAGCAAGCTTGATAAAAAACTTACAAAATTAAAATTAAGTGTTCCTTCTTTGGCTATGTTTTGCAGACATAACAATGACACTAGCCAAACCGGTTAAACAAAAATAATTCTCAGCAGCTGCAACTGTTACAAAAATAGTCTGAAACTAAAAAATGCACAGAATTATTCAATCACACAGTGTTCAGAAAGTGCATTTTCCACTATTCTGCACTTTAGATGGCTGTATCGATACTTTTGAAAATGAGTATTGTATCCGGATACAACGTTTCAGTATTGATACTTTTTTTAATATCGATATTTTTGACAACCCTAGTAAATATGATGATTAATGCAGCATCCTGTATTGTCTATCCGTTGACCTCAGGTGCAGACTGTACTCATGTTCAGCGTTGGTCACCTGGAGGAGGTGGAGAGTCACATAAGTTTCAGCCTCAGAATCCGGAGGTACAAATAATGACTAATATCCTAGATTTATTGGAAAAATCTATTCCTCTGTCCTACATTCTGTCGACCTTCCTATGTTTCAGTAAGAACTCTGTGAACTCCAGCAGTAACCAGGTGACAGTGAAGGTTCAGGTGAAGGCAGAGGCCACGCTGGAAATCAGAGGGTATAACCTATCACTGTTCTGGATTTAAGACTAGATTTACAAACTTAGTGTATTAAGGCCTTAGTTTTCTTGCAGAAGTTCGGTTCCTTCAGAAGTCCTCTTGCCCCACCCAGACTTCCAGCCTGTGGTGAACCCTGGAAGACTGGAGGAAGTTGGCCCACTGGTGGAGCATGTGTATGAGGTGAGGTATTATACTTAATATTTAAGAACAGCACCATGGCCAACAATGGACCGGGCTTTGTCTGATCTGTGTGTTCATTAAAGGCATACTATGCAACTTTTTTGAGTTAATTAATGTGTTCCATAACGTTTTGGATGATTAAATGAGTCATTTCAGGTCGAACAAAGGTTTTCTCGGACGCCCTGGTGGTCTGTAGGGGAAATACCGTACTTGCAATTGCAGGAGCCCTCGGCCCGCACCCACAGGCTCAGAAGTCTCGTGCATCGCGAGAGTCGGTCTTGCTTTACGGCGAGAACTGCTACACTCCCCCAGTGAAAGGCATGCTCGTTGCTAGCGCATTGGCGATATTTGTGCAGACGAAGCTGATGTTGAAGCTGATTCCTGCAATATTATCACAGAGCTGTTGTCAATAACAAGTTTAGCCGACATATAATAGCTCATAAGTCCTGAGCCTCAAACGATTTTGTGTCTAGTCATACTATGGCAGACTAGAATAGTCTGATTATCTACCATACCATTTCAAATATTTCTGATGCATGCATAAGGTTGTTTAGACCATTTTCAATTCTTTGAAATGTACTAATTCAGTGCTCGAGGTACAAAACCACAGAAATCAGAACCTCCTTCCCCCCAACGACAGTCGGATAAATGTATGGGAAACTCCAACTTTGCTACTACAATCTTTGTTATTTACACACATGCATAACAAATAATGTACGAAAACAGGCAAAATTTTCAAACTCGAAAATTGGAACAAAATAGTCACTTACCGCAGTAGACATTCGCCTGTCTGCTAAGCTCAAAACAACCGCACCTGGCTTGACGGAGAAACCAGGAGAACAGCTGAGCATATTTACGATAGTGCACTTTTACTTTTGCCCTCTTGGGGGAGCCTCGCTAGAAAATCAACACCGGTTGCATAGTATACCTTTAAGACAGGCTGGAGTTCCACATAAGGCAGAGCTGTTGGTCTCTGGAAGCTGAAGTAGCTCTGCTGACCTACTGATGTAGACTAGAAGTTCATGTTTTGGTAGATAAAGAGCTGCTGTCCGCTCCCAGTCACATGCAGATGAACCTCAGCATCTCTATCATGCTGCCAGTTAAAGTTGCTAACACTGATGTTACTTATAATTTTAATGATGCCTGTTTGTAGATCAGGAATCAGGGTCCCAGTTCTGTCAATGCCCGACTGACCGTTGACTTTCCCTCCACCTGGCAACAATTCTTTTTACTCTACGTCATCTCCACTCCCTCAGAAGAATCATTAAGTTGTCAGACCCTAAACACATCAGAGCTGGTGCCTTTAGAGGTATGCAAACATTTTCCATTTTAGTTTATGTAACTTGCACCTTACTAGTCTATGTCTTACTTTTCTATTCCTTACCTATCTATACCTCACTTTTCTTAAAAATTCAACTAGTTGAAAATGTTGGCCTAAATATGTTGTAATTTCCTTTTAACTTGAAAACCCTCACAGAGGCTAACCCAGTGTTCTTTCATTGTATAACATTTAGGTGGTGTAAATGTCGATAATGCCACAATGCATCACTGAATCGAAGTTTTCATGAAGTTATACATGAGTTATCTATTGAAACAAACACATGCGACTGACTTGTGATATATTGCTAATTATATTAGGCAGAGCTAACACCATTAGCAGAAGCAAACATGAAATCAAAATCAAATGAGATGAAAATTAGATTAAATTCAGTACAAAAATACTTTATTAATACGAGAAGGAAATTAAATGCTGCAGTTACTCATACATATTTTTTTTAAACAGGTGTTGTAGGTGTTGATAGCTGTAGGCAGGAAAGATCTTCTGTAGTGGTCTGTCACCGGATCAGGAGAAGCCTCTAACTGGCCTCTAGTTTCTAATAATCTAATAAGCCTCTAATTTTTGGTCCATAAACAATTATGAATTAAATTACAAAGTACCAGTAAGTCTATTTCAGTCTATTCGTGGATCCCTTTGATATTTTATCTCTGGCTCCACCTGCCTTTTTAACGCTCACCTTTCAACAACTCATTTTTAACCTTACCTGTATGTATATCTCCTCTCTAGCTAAGTTGTTAATCTCTTACTTGCCCTCAGTTGCTGAGTAACTACAGTGTTGCTGCAGTTTCAAATTCCATCCAGCAGGAGGAGACAAACTCTGACAGACAAACTGTCTATGTGGTAAAAAACATACAAACCTTGTTCTTCTGCATTCCTAATCCCAACTACAGTTTATTTTGAAACATTACATTTCCAATCTAAGGATGAGTTAGATATTTGAGTTATGTATATATATATATATATATATATATATATATACATATATATATATTTTTTGTTTATGCCTGTTTCTCAGAACTGCAGCAGCAGAGATACAGGGTGTGTAAGGTTTGAGTGTGATGTCATGGCTTTGGGGCGGGGCTTTAGCGCCGTGATCAAAATATCAGCTCGGCTGTGGATGCACACACTAACAAAGGTATCTACACCCCCCCCCACGCACACACACACACCGACGCTTATACTCAACTGAGGGTGCTGTCACTGTGCTTTCTTGAACAGACTCCCCACCTGAACTATGACCTTGTTTCGTCTGCGTATTATGATGTCATCAGCACACCATCAAAGGTCCAACCTGTGCTTTTCAACAGTGGACATGCACAGGTACCCCGATTCCCACCCCTATCACCGTATACACAAACACAATGAGACATAGATATCATCAAATCAACAAATAACAACTGAACCAAACCCAGAACTGTTTGTTGTTTGTTTGCATGTGTGTTTAGGCTCAGATCAGCTTGGTGTGGCGTTCTCTTGATGGAGAGAAGCCTATTCCTATTGGTTACATCATCCTGTCAGTGTTTTCTGGACTCCTCCTCCTCTGCCTGCTCTGCTTCGTCTTCTGGAAGGTATCAATCAAGACTTTGCTCTCAGTAATGCTTCGTCGATACCAGGCCTGACCATAGTTGGTGTTGTGGGCCACTGTCCTGCAGGTTTTCAAGGTTTCCCTGCTTCATTTTCCGTTGATAGCTTGTTAGCAGCATTCTCTGAACTACAGAATCAGCTGTGCTGTAGCTGAGAAACACTCAAAACCTGTAGGACAGCGGATCTCGAGAACCGACTTTGAGCAGCCCTGATCTCTACTCTAATTGAATAAAACTCCATCTCTATGTCTGTAGCTGGGCTTTTTTAGGCGTACCAGGCCCCCGACTGATGAGGATGATGATGATGATGATGATGATGACAATGGTAAAGACCATGGAGACCAAGAATTATCTGAGGAGAGCCATGACTGAATAGTAAATCTTCAACTTGGGCTGCACACACCTGTTAATATCTTACCAATATCATGCTTGTTTAATTGATTAACGAGCATCAATAAATCCTGAAGTGCATATTAATAAAATGTTTTTTTCTTCAGGTTCCTCAGTTTCACTTTGATTTTTAACCTTATTTATCGAATTTAGAGGAAACACGAAAATTTAATGGAATGTTTTCAATCTTTGACATATATAGATGACTAAAACTGGAATGAAATAAAAAAAAATCCTTTTATTATTGTCAAGTTTACCAAATGTAGTAGCCGCAGTCACAGGCTTTAACCACTAGATAGAAGTTTTCAATAAATTTTCTCGACTACATTTTGTTTGGCTAACAGTAATGAGATGTGAGAATGTTTGGACATATCTATTTTGAATATTGGAACCCTTAAATCAGTGTGAATGTCCGACTAAAAATGATTGATCCATCCATCCATCCAAAATAAACAGGAAATAAAAAACTATTAATAATAATAATTACATACATGAGCGGTTCTAACTTTGACCACCAGAGGCGTAAGTGGCGGCTGACCAATAGAGCGCACTGGGGCGCCGCCCCAGTCACGCAATGACCTTAAATACGACATAAAAAGAGTTAATTATAAAAGTTTAATAATAAAATTTTAATATTTGGAAATATATTAATATATTTTGTTGATGTGCAACATAAATATTTAGTCTTTAATGATTAGTAAAGCTGTTTTGTTCGTCGTCAGGTTGGTGACGTATCTCGCCCTATTGTACAAACATCTTTGTCCATAGACTGTGGTTAAAAGTTGTCCATGTGTAGAAGCTCCTCTTCAATGCAAATGATCCAGAGCTAAAACTAACTTTATTTGCACACCACCTTCCTTCACAGTGCTGACGTCACAGTCGACTGTTAGAAAGTGAGGCTTACTGACAGGTTTATATAATTATTGAGCAACAAGGCTTGGCTAACTGCATGCAGCGAGGCTAATGCTTCATTCTGCTTTCCCTGCCCACTTTTTCAAACCTAAGGATCTGACCCGGTATGGATTAATACAAAGGACTGATTTAAAGCACTTTTCAGAAAAGTTTTTTGTTGTTGGGATTCATGTAAAATATAGTGGTGCGATTATCTTTTGTAGGTTTGTCATTTATCCCTCCTTGAGTCTGCTAGATAACTTTAGAGGGCACAATTTGTGTAAAATAGCCAGGCGCTATAGCATACACCTCTCTTGCTATTTCCTAATAACTATCCAGAAAGTGTACAGTTTCTTTCACCCAAATAGGGAAGAATGTTGGCACAGGCGTAACTTTCTGAAGGACTGGTATTGACATATCCCCACCAACTTTGGCCTGGTGGGGACAGTCCCCACCAATGATTTCCACTTTTTTCCCCCTCTTCGCTTATTTACTTTAGCCAAAGGTAGCTAAAGTTGGCTGTAGCTAACTGTGTTCAGAACGTTTTGAGTCCACGTTTTTTTCTTCTCTCACGCTGCTGCCGTGTCCCACCTCTCTGTGTAACCTCATCGGAGCTGTCGCTTTGAGACATAATATTATATGCAGTCACTATTGGCTGCACACATTTACACTATCCTTGAAAAACCGTGCCGAAACCGGTCCGAGCTCAGTAACTGAGATAACTTATCGTGTGTAAATGGAAAGCAAACTGAACCGAACCGAGCTAGACACAACCGAACCGAGCTAACTGCAGACCAGTTCCAGAGGTGGGCTCGGCTCGGTTTTTCCCTGGCTCGGTTCTCTGATAACAAGAGCGCATGAGCAGAACGCGTCATCTCCGTCTGGCTGCACATCCCGATTCACACTCCATTCCACTAGTTGGCGGTAATGCCCCTCTGGAAGTTGCTTGCCAACCAACACAAAACAGAAGAAGAACAACAACAATCGAAATCTTCTCCACGCATCATTTTGATTTGCTTGATTCCCTCCTTTTTCATCTTCTTCTTGTGTTTTATGGCGGTTGGCAAACAACTTTTGGTGCATTACCGCCACCAACTGCTTGATTTCCTCCTTCAATACTGGCAGTAATACCGCAGATCGTCACTAGGAGGCGAGGAGTCGAGGAACTGAGATAGCGTGATGTGTAAACGGTCGTCAGAACCGAGCTCGATCTGGTTAACTGACCCGAGCTCGGACCGGTCTCAGCATGGATCGGTTTTTCAATGGTAGTGTAAATGGGGTAAAAGTAGCTACCTGGAGGAGGAGAGACACACAGCAGCACTTTGATATATGCTTAAGCGAAAGAAAAGAGATGGGTTGGTTAAAAACATTAGACATGCCACCAAAAAAATCTGTTTGTTAGACATGCAGAGCTTTTTCAGCTAAAAAACGGCAACAGATTCTAATTTATATAAGTTGGTATTATAATGTAATAAGCAGTGTTGCACTGGTACCGACACCAGTATCGGGCGGGGTCCTGATCCAGCACTAAAATGGTGGTATCAGTATCCGCGAGTACCAACCAATAGGGCACCGATACCATTTTGAGAGCCAAAAGTTTATTCAAATATTGTCATCAATTCCAGGTAGGCAATAAAAAGTTCTACTGGATTCACTTTGTATTAGTCTTTTTCCTGCTTCACAAAGGTAGGCAGCAGCTTGACAAAGACATGTGGTTATTATTTTACATCCAAGTAGTATGCAGTTCTTCATATACACACAAACACATCAATTTCAAACAGATGGTATCGGTATAATAATAATAATGCACAGCCAGGTATCGGGGCCGAAAAATGGCATCAGCGCAACACAAGCAATAAGCATGAGAAAACATAGTTTTAATGTTGTGTTCTTCTCTACTATATAAGCTGGGATTCTCAGAGGACCATGACTCCCAGTTACAGGTTTAAAATTTACTTGTTTTCTTATTGTACAGACAGAATCAGACTGCAGAGCTTCTACAAATCTTGAGATTTTTTTTCTGGCATCATGATATTAGTAAAGAGGTTTGTGGTTTTTTTTTAACAGAGCACAGAGAGAAGTAGGCAGAGCTGCAGATTTAAAGGTGAAACAGATTTACTGGGATATGCAACATGCAATAAAATATATCTCTAAGTTTACCAGAAAGTTTACAAGAAAGAAAATATGCTGTGCTATATTTAAAATGCAGCATATCCATTTTTTTCTGGATGGAATTAAAATTGTACTTCTAGGGAGGCATGATTTATCGATACTGGCACCGAAATCAGTTGTTATTCTTTTATACATTAATGTTTTTGGGGCTCTATGCACTAAAAGGCATCTGTCTACCTACCTATAAATATATTGTATTGTGGTACTCTTGTGTTCTCAAAAATAAGAGAGCATTTAATAAATATATGTTGAGCTCATTCATGAAAAATACAAAAATCTAATGAAAGCGTTCGGGTCGAGTAACTGTAGGTCCATCAGCCTCCACCCGAGCGTCCCCACCAACTTTCATTATAAAGTTACACACTTGAATGTTGGTATTAATTCAGTCCAAAGACAAAAGTTTAAAACTTAAGATTCCTGTACTAACGTTAGCAGAAAGGACACTCTGAGAGGAGGAAGTCATTATTGGAAACATATCATAAAGGTTTGATTTCAGGTTGCAAATGCGTTTTCTCAGGTCTCTAGAAACTAAATGATTATCATCTTCATCATATTTGGAGGGGAAAGCTGGAAGCTTGCATGGCCGGACACCATGTAAAGTATGGAGATGGCAGAATGTTGATGCAGGTGTAGTAAAACACCTCCTCATGTCTTTTCATATAACAGACATGGGGAGGAAGTTTTAAATTACACGGAATCAGTGTTGAAGTTAACGCTTGGACATAATTTAGACAGTAAAACTGTGAATACAATAAAATCATATTAGTGTAAGCTGCTGCTGTCTTTTCTTTCCTTGCATTTAAATTTGATGTTGTCCACCAGGTTCTTCTTACTTTGGACTTAAACCCAATAATTAATCATCTATCAAAACCACTAACTAGCTTCACTTCCTTTAATGGAGCACAGCGGGTAACACTTGGAACCCATGTGACAGTCATGCCTCTCTCTGTAAACATCGTCTTTGTGTGAAATGAGTGTTACAGAGACAGAAGTCCAACAGAGACTGGTTGATATAATGAAGTATGGAGCGCATTTTTGTTCTGTTGTTGCAAGCAAATTACATGTTTTATTCTACTTTTTGGGGGGGTAGCACAACTTATCACATTTTGTAAATGTAAATGAAAATAAATCTGATTTAAAAATCAAACTGATAATACTTTTTGCTGTTTTCTTAAATCAAATTTATGAAATGCATTATTTCAAACTACTAGTGGTCAGCTGGAAGTGAGCAAAAATATTTTCATTGGTCAACTAATGCATCAAGAGCAAATGTTTGTTTTGAAATAAAGAAAACTTTATCAATAAAAGGCAATAAAACATTCAAAAAAAAATTCCAAAAAAAGGGAATTTAAATAGCTTAAAGTTGAAAACATAAAATATGCAAATAAGATAAAAAAAAAAAAAAAGAATAGTTAAAAAAAATCTTTCTTTAAAGTTACTTTGTGCATCAAAAATCTTTTTGAAGTTTTTATTTTTAAGTGCTATTTCTGGATTGATTTTTATTTTTTTTATTTCGACTTACAAAAAGGAAATCCAACATGTTGAATTTTCTCAAAGGATATCCTGTTCCTGAATTTTTTCCCCGAGTACGGATGCAAACATAACACGTTAAATGTGACATGTAGTCAATACGGAAGAGGATTAGGGCCACTGAAAAAAAAGTTAACCGATTCTTAAGTTTTATTTCAGATTAATATGGGAAGAAAGTCAGAATTCTGACTTTTTACTTAGAATTCTGACTTTAATCTCAGAATGCTGACTTTAATCTCTGAATTTTGACTTTAATCTCTGAATTTTGACTTTAATCTCATAATTCTGACTTTAATCTAAGAATTCTGACTTTTTTCTCAGAATTTTGACTTTAATCTCTGAAGTTTGACTTTAATCTCATAATTCTGATTTTAATCAAAGAATTCTGACTTTTTTCTCAGAATTCTGACTTTAATCTCAGAATTCTGACTTTTTCTGAGAATTCTGATTTTAATCTCAGAATTCTGACTTTAATCTCAGAATTTTGACTTTAATCTCAGAATTCTGACTTTGTTCTCAGAATTCTGACTTTTTCTGAGTATTCTGATTTTAATCTCAGAATTCTGACTTTAATCTCAGAATTTTGACTTTAATCTCAGAATTCTGACTTTAGTCTCAGAATTCTGACTTTAATCTCAGAATTCTGACTTTTTCTGAGAATTCTGATTTTAATCTCAGAATTCTGACTTTAATCTCAGAATTTTGACTTTAATCTCAGAATTCTGACTTTTTCCTCAGAATTCTGACCTTTTCTCAGAATTTTGACTTTAATCTCAGAATTCTGACTTTTTTTCAGAATTCTGACTTTTTCTGAGAATTCTGATTTTAATCTCAGAATTCTGACTTTAATCTCAGAATTTTGACTTTAATCTCAGAATTCTGACTTTAGTCTAGGAATTCTGACTTTTTTCTCAGAATTCTGACTTTTTTTTCAGAATTCTGACTTTTTCTGAGAATTCTGACTTTAATCTCAGAATTCTGACTTGAATCTCAGAATTCTGACTTTTTTGTCAGAATTTTGACTTTAATCTCAGAATTTTGGATCTTAATGTAGATGGGCACCATGAAGGAAGAGATGTGGAGCACTCAGCTTCACTGACAAAGATGTGAGTTCTTTGAGAGGGCCAGTGACACATTGGTGGAAAATGACGGAATTAGGCAACTTTTTACGTGCCCGAGGGGTCCCCTCATTAATGGAGGAGCAGAAGGTCATTAAAACTAGAGAGCTAGTCTCTAAAACAGACATGGCTACGGCTTGATGCTAACATGTTTGTTAGCTGTCAGAATTCTGAGAAAAAAGTCCGAATTCTGACTTTTTTCCAATACTAAATTGAAATAAAATTTTAAAATCACTAAACTTTTTTTTTTCTTCCTAATCCTCTTCCGTTAGTCAATCAGAAAATGTTTCCGAGGAAAAAAGAAAACACCAGTTTACCAAACAGAGTAATAATTAAGTCACAATTAGTTTAGGAATTATCTCTATTGATTATGACTTGTCGGCCATGTTTATTTACTCCACTCATGTTTAATCTGGGAAGTTTAGTGAGATTTCTTGTCTGGTTGATGGACTTTTCTGAATGAAATATGTTGTTAACTGATATTTTGGTTCTTGGAGGAGCAGGAGCCTGATATGACAAACAATTTCCAATACTGATACAACTTGGAGGGTTCTCCAGCCTAACTCCACATGAAAACTGCTCCAATTTAGCTGCACAACTGTGGGCGGTTGTGTAGGTAACATGAACTTTTCCTGGTGGTACTTTCACAGAACCTCACTTCAAAAGATCTGTTTAAAAAGCATTTTTCACACACAATGTAAGAAAAACAGGATTCTTTTATTTAACAGTTACCAGCCAAAACTAAAGAAATATTAAAAAATATATGATATTTGAAAAAACTATTGATTATATTGGGGTTAAAAAAATACATGAAGGGATGTCCTGAGTTGTGGCGTCCAGGCAGTTCTTCTTTTTCTAGACAGCAACTCCACCTCTTTCAGTCTAACTGAATATTGCTTCCCACCATCCAAACCCATGATGCAGGTTTGTTTGTGATTGGTGGAGCTGGCCGGAGTCAGTCCTGAGCCTATCAGACACTACTGAGGGAGTTAAAACCCTGAGGCATGAAGGGAGGATGAAGAGGATTAGTGCAGATTACTGAGCAGTTTATAACAGCAGACAAGAGGAAGAAGAGAGAACAAACCAGTTAGGAGATAAATTCTTACCAACAGGCCAACTGGACTGAACTGGTGCAGTAAACTGGCAGCAGCCTGTCAGAACAGACTCTGCCAGTAAGTTTGTGGAGGTAGGTTGAACTGCTGTGGGCTGGGCTGGAGTCAGCAGCCGGCGTGGATGGACGGGTTCCAGGCGTATGGAGCGGAGAAGGCCGGCGGTGCCTTCGATCCTCTGACCTTCATCAGGCAGCCTCAGACGGTGGTCAGGATCCTCTGCTGGGTGAGTCTAATAATGATGTCAGCTGTCAGTTTGAGAAGGGGTGGAGCCACCTGGGGACTCCTACAGGTGTGAACTTAATGAGCTATGGTTTGGTTCCTAACAGTTTAAAGAGGTATGATGGACATGGTGGGAATTTGGTATAGGAATCTTCCCTCTGATTGCTTGGCTTGACCGAAATCAGAAACCTTCTGAGAAAACTGAGGCTAAACCTCCATCTGAACATCTGAAAACATCTGTAAAAACATGTGGGTCAGAGAGCCTCAGAGATATATCGATGTACTCAGATCAGTGATACTAAAACTTCATGTTTGGTTCATAATGGAAGCTGCACAGTGGAAACCAGAACTATCGTTTCCTCTGCTTCTCAGTCACTTGCAGCTGAAACACAGAGGAAGGTCCTATGGAATGTTGTGCTTTTGCATCATAGGTGTGATCCTACGAGTAATGGTTAGATGATAGATAGATAGATAGATAGATAGATAGATAGATAGATAGATAGATAGATAGATAGATAGATAGATAGATAGATAGATAGATAGATAGATAGATAGATAGATAGATAGATAGATAGATAGATAGATAGATAGATAGATAGATAGATAGATAGATAGATAGATAGATAGATAGATAGATAGATAGATAGAGTTGCAGCCATTCACAGTCAAATGACAGCCGAATGGCAGCCAACTTCCAGCCACTGCAACATTTACAGGGTCTTAGTGAACCAGCCAAGGAAAGTGAGGGAATTTTGAATTGCTACTTCTCAAATAGATCGAACATTCAGTCTAAAATGACTTCCACTCCTTGCAGATTTAGATTTAAAATTTGACAAAGTAAACAGTTTCCAGCACTCAGCATCCAATCAAACTCTTCCTGGAGAGGCAGAAGATATTTTTAGGGACCCCGATTCCTTGAGTTAGGAAGGCCTCCTTACCTTGACCCTAATCTTTAGCTTTAAATTTGCATTTATCAGATTCAACACTGAACTATGGGTAACTTACTGGGTTTTTTTCTTTTTGAAAAGATCCTCGGGTTCCTCTGACTCAGCTAAGATTATACTCTAAGCGACCCATCTCACGTGATTTAGATGATTTATATTTTTCCTTTCCTGTGTGTTTGTGGCTCTGTAGATGACTTTGGATCTGTTCTGTGACTCTGAGAGCTGAGGCTGGTCAGTTTGTGTTCCTCTAGCTTCAGCTGCGTAAGTGTGACTCAGTCATGAGACCAGCTTTAACATTCCTGAGGCTGAGCACAAGACCTGTTGAACAAAAGCTTGTTGTTTCAGAGTACTTTGCTTTAACTGGACAGAGCATATGGACCCAATTGGTTCTGATAATTGCCATATGAAGGAGGACTTTGATCCGATGTTTGTTGTTCAGATGAGAAAGAAACGTGAACCATCTCCACATACGGATCGTTGATGAGGTAGTTTTATTAAACACATCAGATGAAGTAATTTCACTTAAGCACCATCCAGATATGACATGACTGCGGTCACATGGTTACAGAAGTCAGCCTACTAACCTGCAGGGATTATAACAGGAGAAGAAGGAAGGCCCTGTGTCCCATCTGAATAAGCTCCATTGATGTTTGATGGATCCAAGGTCCTCAAAAAAAAAACCCAAAAAAACCAGGGACCTTTTGAGGAAACTGTCCTGAGAAACATCTTCACTGTGACAGCGGTAGGAGGTCCAGTTTGGTCCCGTCACACCTCTGTCGTCATCATAATGTACCGCTAGTTCTCAAAC
This sequence comes from Cyprinodon diabolis, assembly GCA_030533445.1. Taxonomy (NCBI): domain Eukaryota; kingdom Metazoa; phylum Chordata; class Actinopteri; order Cyprinodontiformes; family Cyprinodontidae; genus Cyprinodon; species Cyprinodon diabolis. The sequence continues at coordinate 4,484,133 of CM060077.1, forward strand.
TTTTTTTTTCTTCCCTAAGCATCACTTCAACTTTATGTGGGATCTTCAAGCACCACCAAAATGTCGGATATTAAAATACAGCAATATCTGCCTATTTTGCTACAGAAATAGTTTGCAGTGTGTTTCACATTACTGTTTGATCCATCCATCCATCCATCCATCCATCCATCCATCCATCCATCCATCCATCCATCCATCCATCCATCCATCCATCCATCCAACCATCCATCTTCCTCAGCTTATCCAGGGTTGGGTCGCGGGGGCAGAAGGGAGGCCCAGACTTCTAGACCCTCAGGAGAAACCCCAAGGCGTTCGAGGCCAGCTGAGAAACATAGTCTCTCCAGCGTGTCCTGGGTCTTCCCCGGGGCCTCCCCCCGGTGGGACGTGCCCGGAACACCTCACCAGGGAGGCGTCCAGGAGGCATCCTAACCAGATGCCCGAGCCACCTCAGCTGGCTCCTCTCGACGTGGAGGAGCAGCGGCTCTACTCCGAGTCCCTCCCGGATGACAGAGCTTCTCACCCTATCTCTTAGGGAGAGCCCAGCCACTCTACGGAGGAAACCCATTTCGGCCACTTGTATCCGCGATCTCGTTCTTTTGGTCATGACCCAGAGTTCATGACTATAAATCAACGTAACGTGAATCGGTAAAACGACCTGTAAATCGAGAGCTTTGCTTTTTGACTCAGCTTTCTCTTCACCACGACGGACCGGTACAGCGCCCGCTTCACGGCAGATGCTGCGCCAATCCGCCTGTCGATCTCCCGCTCCCTTCTTCCCTCATTCGTGGGAACTGTTTGATGAACCCCAAAAATTAACAGACAAGGTGATTAATAAAAGCACCAACAATCTGCAATGTTTTGTAGAAAATGACTTCTGTAGAAGTCATATTCTGGGTTGTTGCCCTCCTAAGGCCTCCTCCTCGTCTCCTGGTTGTGCCTGCAGCCTCTGGACACTACGCAGACATACAGTCAACCTTCTTGCCACAGATCGCATTGATGTGCCATCCTGGATGAGCTGCATTACCAGAACCACTTGTGTGGGTTGTAGAGTCTTTCTCAAGCTACCATGAGTGTGAAAGCACCAACCAACTAGTTGCCAATCCTTTTCACCTGTTGTGTTTTCCATTTGCACAGCAGCATGTGGAATTGATTTCTAGGTGGACAGTTTTTTTTCATGGAAGTTTGATTTAATATAAGTTTTATTATCTTGTGTATGTGTCCCCACTATTTTTTTAGCAGTGTATAAAAAAAAAAAAAACAACTAAAATGTGATTTTCTGGACTTTTGGCTATGTGGGGGTCTGAAATAAAGCTCAATGAAGTTCTGCAGATAAAACAAAATAATAGTTCAGCCATGTTAAGCAGGAATTATATGGGAACCTGTTAACATTTCAGGAACATGTTAGATACGTTTTACTTTACATGTTTAAGAGGCGGAGATGATTAAGGTCAATCGTGTGGGTGATTCTCTACAAATTAAGAATGATTAATCATATTCATCAAATGTGCATTACAATGAAAGTGGACTTTTACTTTTTATCCATTGTTTAGGCATCATTCGGCAGCTTGGAGCACCCAGTGTTTCACCACTGAAGCAAAGAAAAGCAGCATACGTGCATGGAGGTTGCATATATTTAATTCAGTTCAATTAAAAATACTTTATTAATCCCAAAGGGAGATTAAATGTTGCTCTAACTCATAAGTTATTTTCTAAGCAGGTGTTGTAGGTGTTGATAGCTGAGGGCAGGAAGGATGTTCTGTATCTTTCCTACATTTTCCATTTTGATTGGGGAGTGGCGGCCTAGTGGTTAGAGCATTGCACTTGGAATCCAGAGGTTCTGAGTTCAAGCCCCACTCCCACGGTCTGACACTCTGTGTCCCGGAGCAACACCCTTAACCCCACACTGCTCCATTGGCGCCGCACAGTGGTAGCCCACTGCTCCCCAAGGGGACGGGTTAAATGCAAAGAGTTAATTTCTTTGCTTTTGACCGTGTAATGACAATAAAAAGCTGGAAAGAAAAATAATTAGGATTTACACTAACAGCACAATACCAGTACGGATCTACCCCTTTTTTTAATTTTTTTGCTAAATTATGTTGAAGTTTGATTTTAGAGGTGTATGTGTATGCAAAATTTCAAAAATAAGAGTTGTCAAAAAAAAAAAGATAAATGACTTGAAATTGTTCATAAACAAACTTAAGAATGTGATTCCTAATTAGGAGGTCTGGACACTTAGGTGATGGAAATGTGGGAAATATTACTGGTAATTCAATGAATTTACCTGTGTTTGCTGCACTGCAGGGGATTTTGTAGTCACAGCGGCCAACTGTCCCTACCCGACAGCAACAAATATCAAAGATCGCACAAGCACCTTGTGAGGAGGCAGAGTCACGTGACCAACGGGGGGGAAAAGTAGTGATCATCTGTACGAATGATCCGTGGACTATAGAGTTCACTATAAGGTCCAATATATTAGCCTCGCTCTATATTGTGATTTAGGGATTTAGGGGTCAGAATATAAGCAGTCTGCTTTAAACACTAGACCACTCATATTTATTTCTCAGTTGGACCACAACTTTTCTCTGCGAATTACGTAGTTTTAAACTTTCGTCTGGTTAGCTGGTTAGATGTCTAATAGGAGTCTGTTAGCATTGACCTAACTGCCTCCTTCTTGCCTCCAGCTCTTCTCCATCGTTATCCTGGGATGTGTTGCTAACGAGGGCTATGTCAACCGCCCTGAGGAGGTGGAGGAGTACTGCATCTTCAACCGCAACCAGAATGCCTGTAACTATGCCGTTGCCATGGGAACACTGTGTTTCCTCTGCAGTGCAGGTTTCCTGGCCCTGGATGTATATTTTCCTCAGATCAGTGGAGTGAAGGACAGGAAGAAGGCTGTCATGGTGGACATTGGGGTGTCTGGTAAGATCCCACCAGCCCTGCTTTAGTTCACTATTGATTTCAACATATAATGTGCATTTTCTCTCCACAGCGTTTTGGTCTCTCATCTGGTTTGTGGGTTTCTGCTTTCTGGCCAATCAGTGGCAGTTTTCTAAACCTGAAGACAACCCTCTCAACGAAGGTGCCGACGCTGCCAGAGCCACCATCTTTTTCTGCTTCTTCTCCATCTTTACCTGGGTATGCAGCTGAGCAGATTCATTCTGCTGCCACCTGTTGGTCAGACAGAACTAATGTTTTTAGTAACATAATTTCTCTCTTTTGTATTTTTAAGTATTGCACTAGAAGTTTAAATTTTAAAAGGACATTTTCAGCTCAATTTAAGTATACCTTTTTATTAAAAAGATTAATTAGCTTAATGGGAGGTCTAAACACATTTTCAGGGTATGTTCTTGGGTAGCAAGAGAGATCACCTGTTTCCCATGCTGGCGTAGATTATGTGTGCACTATCACCCTAAGTACTTGAGTTGAGGGGGGATGGCCTCCCCCTTCTTAAAAAATTATTAAAAATCATCCCCTTCTTAAATGCCCAACCAGCAAAGACAACTTGATTTGAGGGGGTCTTCCGCAGGTTCCACGATCTAAGTTGCCGAGATCTCCCTCCCCTGCTTAGTTTGAGAAATAATGTGTTTATAATTATGCAAGGTTCTCCACATAATCATACATGCTCTCTGTTATTGTGGTGTGAATTTCATAAGTCTGGGACAATAAATGTGAAAATAAGGAGGGGAGGGAATCTTCTGCAGGTTCCAGGTTCTACGTTTAACAAATAAAATGTCAGAAATGATCTAAAATGGTGCTGATAGCAGAATCAGGAATTGGCATCCAGAATTTATTCATCTCACATCGACTGAAACGTGTCTCTATTTAAGTAAAATCCTGTTAATTTGATTGTATCTGTCCATCAAAATTATCCATTTTAAGGCATTCATGTACCGTATAAGAAAAATTAAATCATTACGAATATGTTTGAAATTTACCTTTGCGATCATATTTCAATCTGTTTTCTCATCAATGGGCGTGATTTTGGGCGATGCGCGCTCCCCCGACAGGGGAAGTAATTCTGGGAACAAAAAGAGGAAACCCGAAGAAGAGAATCGAAGCAGGGGCGGATGTAGGAAATTTGGAGCCCTAGGCAAAGACAGGCATGGGGCCCTCTGAATTATGAAGATAACTCAAAATACTAACATTTAACATTTAAATATTGACATTTAAATATTAACATTTAACAGTAAATCAATAAAGTTAAGTAAAGTTAATGGCAGCTGTTAGGACAGTAAAATATTTATTAATTTTTTAATCCATCTTTGGTTTTATGAATCAATTAATATAAGAATCAAATCTGAATTGTGATTTTTTTTTTCTTGTGTTTACAAAGCCGTACAAATGTGTTTATTTCTCATATGGGGACTTCCTGCTACTACCTTTTTATTAAAACCACTTATATGCTCTGTTCGAAATCCTGGGACGCGTCATTAGAAGGCCAGATTCGAAGGACGATTACGTCATAGCGCGGCGCCCAGGTCTGGTCAGATTCCAAGGGTCCTCGTTATGCGACCTTAAAATGCGTCCTTCTTTTTGCCCGATTTTGAAGGACGGGTCCGATGTATCCTCGGTATGCTTGGTTTTCCCAGGATTTATTGCGAAACCAAGCAAGCTGTGATTTGCTCTGTGATCAAAGGAAAGGTTATTTGGCGCCGAATAGTGGTGAAAGTTGGAAGTTCAGTTTAATATAATACAAGTCTGTGAATAGTTCCGTCTGAAATGAATAAAAATGTTTGTTTTAATGGTTATTGAGTCAGATATGTGGCGGTAATGTTTGATTTATCTAAAGGTTTTTATCTGTTTCTGTGTAAATGAGTTTGTCTGTAATTTAAGGACAGATTCTAATATATCTGCAGTGTGGGGACTATAAATCTGATAGGACTTAAATTTTTTTATTGCTGTTTTGCACAATATGCTTAACTAAGTATTTTTTGTTGTTGAATATTAGAGATTTTGCAGATATATATATTTTATACATACATTTTTTAGATTTACTTATATATTTCTACCCCTTTTATAGAATAGAATAGAAAATCCCTTTATTGTCCCACAATGGGCAAATTTACAGCAGCAGAAAGATTATTAAAAATGGTCACACAAATGAGGACCTTAGAAAAATGTATAAGAATAACATAATAGGGAAGAGTTAAAATATAAACAATACAATTCTGTAAAGTGTTCAAACAATATAAAACTGGAGAATTAATAACCAATATGCAGCTATGGACATTTTTACAGTAATAGATATTTGAAAATAGCAGCAACATCAGAGATGTGCAGAATGACAGCAGCAGGTTATTTAACTGACTAAGGTTTCTATCATTACATTTGATTTTATGTGTTCCTGCTCCCGGTGGTTGGAACCTTTATTCCACTCTGGATTCTTGTTAATGTAGTCTTTGTTCACTTTATAATAAAAAATAAATAAATAAACAAACAGTTTTGAAAACTTCGGTTTTCTTTTTTTTAATTCCTGCTTTGTGTGTCAACTTTCACGGTTGCTAAGCAACAGAGCGTACAGCGTTAAAACCCGCCGAAGGGTAGACCTGTTCGAATTCATAGCCAAAAATCTTCTGGTCTCCTAATTTTCAAGGACTTGGAAGGATCCAGTCTAGGTAGACCGCGTCCTTGGAGAATACAGCCCAGGTTTTCGAACAGAGCCATAATGTCAACTTCCGATGACGTTAATTCTCTCCAAGTTAAAGAACAAATTCTGTTTACTTTTTAAATGTCTTAAAAATTGAATGACAGATGGAGTCAAAGCAAATGTTTTTTTGGGTTCCATCTGAATCACTGTGGTGGTTCTGGTTATCTCTAAGTGAAGGCCTGGTTTGTTAATGGCAGGTAACACAAAGAAAGTTCAATTTATGAATCTTTGTTATGATCCCTCTCTCTGGGTCCATTCATTCATGTCACTGGATATTAACTTCAGCTTTTTGACCATGTAGTGCTTCATATCAGTGTTCTTAAATCTTTATCATAGAAAGTTTTTAAATTATAAAATGATCATTTGTATCACATGCCAGAACTGACACATTTCCTCTTTTTGTTTTCCTCTATGTTTGTATTTGTTATCGTATGGGTTTATATCTCGTCTCCGTCTGATGTTTCTGATGCTCTCTGTCCTGCGGATCTGCTCCGTGATGTTATTCTGTTACCGTTCCATGTTTTTATTTATTTATTTTTTATTTTGTGGTGTTTTTTCTTGCCCTGGTTTGTTCTTGTATGTTTTTTTTTTGTTTTTTTTGTGCATTATGCATTCTGTTCTGTGTTCATGCATGTTCATAATCTTCATATCGATGCGTTGTTGCTTAATATTTCGTCTCGTTATTCGATGTTTTTCATTTGTTCCACGCTGTGACATGTGTTCCATGTTTTTCCATGTTCCGTTGGCTTCCATCTTGTTCCTTGTTGCTCTTCGTTCCGTGTTGTTATCCCTATGATCTATGCAGGGAGGAGTCACTCTGCTGTCTTTGGAGCGTCTCAAGAGAGTCTCGTATGAAGAAGAGTACAACAAACTGTTCACGCCTCCTCTTTCTTGAAACAAAGCCTCACCTTTTCCACACAGCCAATCGGGGACAAGCATTTTCTACATTAATTTCCTCAACTCCGTTTGGTCCCCTCAAGCTCCTGTTATACAAAAGTGCCTTCTTGTTGCCCCGCCAACAGAAAGATTTTCTCGCAAGATGCTTAAGATCAAATCATGAACTCTGAATGTAAAGCTGGATGCTGATTTTTACCACAGAGACAGTCAGAGCAGAGCAGTCGCCCCATGGCTGTAGAATGAATGCATGTTAAAGGATCCACTAAGTTGAAGGCTGTGTCCGAATGTCCGCTCTAACCGCTGTCTAGAGCACTTTATAGGGGTTACGCCATGTTTTATGAGTGTCCAATTGTCTAGTGGATAAAAAAAGGTACCTGGAAAAGTGCAGATATATCCCAGAATGCTTTCCAAGAGCTCAAAAGAACAAAGATGGTGCAGGCACAGAGCAGAAGAAAAAAATAATAATAATAATACATCCAGAATCAGAATTACTTTATTAATCTCTTGCAGGAGATTCTTTTCTTGCAGTGCAACTGTTTATAGAAGAGATGCGAATAAGATTTTAAGTATAATAGAATGCAATGATGTTAAAGAATATAATAAGACAGAATAAAATCAGTTTTCTGAGTTCACTATAAAGTCCACTATATAGTCTTCACTCTATATAGTGGTTGAGGGGTTAGGGCGGAAGTTCGGACACAGCAGAAGTCTGAACTACACAGCAGGAAGTTCAATCTCATGCTGACATACGTTACCTGTCTCTGGCACTGTGAGAACTAATGTATGGAAACTTCAAAAGCTTTAGAAGAAGTTTTGTTTTCTGAGAAATAGCTGAAATTCTGCATCTGGTTGATCAGTAAAATTAAGGTCTAGTAAAATGATCTGAACACAACCTTTGGTGCTGGACAGGGAGAGCCTCGTCTGTAACTGATGAAGCCTCTAACTGAGACAGATTTAATTTTTCTCCTGCTTTTGTTTTCCCAACCAGATTATCTGTGCAGGGCGGGATCAGAGTTTGTGGTTCCTCATCTATGATCCTGTTTGCTCCACCTGGTTTACCATGAACTGATGTATTTAACCTGGCTAAGTGCTGAGCTGGTAGATGGTTTTGTTAGAGCAGATAATCAATCATAACCAGGTTAGGCGCAGCCTGCTGTGTGGTCAGACCTCATTCATCCTTACTGTCTGTAACATGTTGATGGTATGATTCTGTCATAAGTGTTCTGATGTAATATGACAATTAAACAACTGTACATTTGGTAGCTGCTGCACCGTAGTAGAGCTGCTAGGCAAGCTAACTGACCCCGACGATAGCCCCGCTCCCGATGGTGAGCTAGCTGGGTTTGCCGAGCTGATCCCAGGTGTTTCCAGATCAGCATTTGTTGGTTGTGGCTCTGCTTCGTCTTCTTGCTGAGTGTTGGCAGAGGTCATGGGACGTTTTAAAAAACGTCGAATATCCATTTTCAGTTTGCAATCACTTACACAAGGCTACAACTGTATGCTAGCGAGATAAATACTGAGTGGGAAACCCCCAAGTAGCGGGAAACAGTATTCAACGTCATTATGTCACATGATTGCTGAAAAATAAATCTATTAAAAAATTTACTAAGATTCATATTAATTTCATACTACCATGTATTTTAATCAAAACATTAAACTATCAGTACGTATACATTTTTAACATTTATATTTTGCCATTTCCTTGACTTAATGTCATTACATGCTTCAGTCCCCCCTGCCCCCTCCCCCCCAAACTCCGCCCATGACAAAAAGCCACCTCTGGGTTTTCTGTGACATGCCAACACTGTTTGTGTATCTTTCCTTCAACTTGTTAACATTCATCATGTTGATATCACATGTTATAGAACCAAGTGACCTGGCAAACCACACTGATAATGTGTTGCAGTCAGGTTTAGTTCAAGAAATGATCAATCAAGGACTGCTCCAAACTAATTTGTTCAGGGAAAGGAGAGACATTTGAGTGCCCACCTATCAAAGTTTTGTTTTTGGCCAATCACCGAAACTAATGCAATTGCTGCAGATTTCATGCGAAACCACAACAACTAACCCTTTTATGCTCTTTGTCTTAATCTTTGAAAGACGACGTCATGGATTCAGACAAACAATGTGTTAGCAGTCACCTTGTATATGTTCTCCTGCACTGCCATGTCTGTTTTAGTTCGTGTCTTTCTTTCATCAAAGCTTTATGCCCTATTTAAACCACAATATTATAACGTGATTGGACGACCCAACGTGATGGGGGAGTGTGGGCCTAGCGATGGGGAGTGTTGATCAAGTGCTTAGAGCAGTGCGCTTAAACTCTGAGAAAGTTGCAAGTACCCTGTTCGATCATCCACAGCCTCCACTCTGGGTCCCTGAGCAAGACCCTTAACCCCACACTGGTACTCGGGCGCCACACAATGGCAGCCCACTGCCCCCCCAAGGGGATGAGTTAAATTGGGAGATTTAATTTTGTTGACAATGTAATGACAAAGTTGAATTGTATTTTATTCTACTCTATTTTAGGTCCGTTTGGAACGGCCTGAAGAAAAAGCTGGACAAGATGGATTCTCATGTGTTTGTAAATGAAAATCTAGCTTGTAGGCAATTTAAGAAGGTAGGGAGAGCTCTGATGTGTAACAAGGTGACATTAAAAACATGTTTCATGACATGTTGGTCATGTCGTTGTACTTTACATCTCCAACCCATGGTCCTAACATTTTAATATGTGAATTCAAAAATGTTAACATCTACTACATTCTTCTGACATGAAAAATCTTAACCTGTTATTCCCAACTCAATAATCTGTCACATTCTTCTCATGATAACTCTTCATTGTGAGGCTGTTACATTTTGCTCTTTTTAACATGTCAATGCGTTAAGCTCATTCCTAACTATTGGCCTGTTGTTCATTTTTCACGTTTTAACTAGTGTTGCACCGATACCGATACCAGTATCGGACGGTGCCCAGATACTGCCCTAAAATGGTGGTATCGGTATCGGCGAGTACCAACAAATAGGGCACCGATACCATTTTGAGAGCCATAAGTTTATTCAACTATTGTCACCCACTCCTGGTAGGCAATAAAAAGTTCTACTAGATTCACTTTGTTTACATTATTATGGTATCGGCCGATACTGCACAGCCAGGTATCGGGTATCGCTATCAGGGCCAAAGAATGGCATCGGCGCAACACTAGTTTTAACCACGTTGTCTGTTTTCCCGTAATGTTTTGTTCCCATGTCCTCTCTGATTCGTTCCTACGTGACGCTATGTTGTCCTGTGTGTCTGCAGGCTCTCCAGTCCCTGCTGGCGATTCACAGGTTCAAACAGGGAGCCGACACTGTCATCTTCAACCAGGACTACGTCGACCCTGAGCAACAGGAGTCTGCAGAGGCTTTTCCTACATATGAGTAAATCCCCGGCCATGTGAAGGCCAGGGGTGGGGCTTGAACTTTGTACAAAAAATGTCAGGATTCAGTTTTTTTACACTTTGAAACAAACTGTTTAGTTTGATGAAACTCATCTGTCTCAGAAGACAATCGTAGCTCAGAAAGCTGGAAGATATTTTTGTTTTTTACTACAAAATGTGTAAATCAGCAAATCTTTTATACCAGTGATCCAAGAGGCCGGCCAATGGGTCTGTGTGAGATCAATATCTGGGACGCACAGACTTTCTTACACTTAGTACAGAAAACGTTCACAATGAAAGCCTGGGAATCATTCAGTAATTCAACCAGCTGGGAAAAAAAAAAAAAAACTTTTCTTAGGAATTAATATTTTGCTTTACTTAGGAGTTGTTCACTACGGAAGCCGAGAGCGGTCGTGTCCCTCAGATACTTTTTCACGGTGGTTTTCTAAAAGAAAACGAAAGCTGTTTTCTCGTGATAATGAGATGATTTTTGTTTGTTAAAACTGATTACATCCTCCTTTGTATACCACAATAGCGGGAGAGGATTTATAAGTCATGGCAGCCTATGTGTAATTCTGTAAATGATCCTGTGTTTAACGTTTAGGTAATGAGACGACGTTGTTGGTTTGATAATCTGCTTCCACTTCTGAATCATAAGCAATTAGACCTATGCCTCCGGCGCTGTAGCATCGGGTGTTTTCAGAACAGCCCCAGTGTTAAGCCTGTAACAGGTATAAGATGCATTAAACCCCCCAAAACGGGTCCTGATGAAAGATTTTAAAAACAGTCAGATTTGTTTCTACTGTATTCCATGCAATCCAATCATCCACCACGACCTGACAATGAGTGAAAAGAAATAGGAAATAAAAAAAATTATGATCTGCGCATACGCGGTACCACGACTGCAAAACAACGGGCACAGCAGGCATGAATGGACTGAAAAATTCAAAGGAAATTCAAAAGAATCAAACATAAAAACGAGTCAAAACGAACCAGAAACCATGGAGACGTCAGGGGAATCACTGTCACAACGAGGAAGACTCAGGAAGACGGAGTTGGATGAAGTTTGACAAAGTTTGGCAGTGTTTGACGAGGACCCAGCAAAGGGGAACTGAAGAGAGAGGGCTTTTAAAGGAGACAGAAGCAAGGAGGGGGCTAATGAGGAAACTGGGAGCAGGTGTGCACAGAACAAGAGGGAAAGAGCTAGGGAAGAAGGAGAACACAAGAGGGCAGCAGAGAGCAACAAATAGAAACCTGGAAGAATGGAAATAACACAATGTTAAATTACTAGGACTATAAAACATGGAGAAAAAAAAACTAAACACTCAAAAGAAAACATAACAGAACCAAGACTAGGACAGTAACTAGAAAAAAACAAAAAAAACAACACAGCAAAATAAAAATAAAACCACTAACACTAGAAAACAAGGAGTAAAGCAAGACTGAATACTATAATAGAAACAGAAACCTGACACAATAACTGTTTTCTTGTGATGACGAGATAATGATCTCATTATCACAAGAAAACAAGAAAACACGATAAGATAGTTATGTCATTATCTTGAGAAGGCAAAGAGGAAAAAAAAAAAATGAGTACGACCGCTCTCGGCTTCCATAGTTCACAATTCCGAACATTTTAAAAAAGGGTCCTCTTTTTTAAGCCTCACAAAAGTATTTCGAAAAAAAAATGGGTGTTTTTTTGTTTTTTTACCAATTTCGATCTTATTGCAGCAGGAGCTAAGAACCTATCAACATATGCAGCTATTGGAAGTTAAAACCATTTTTTATCTTAATTCTTCTCTCCAAACTTGCTGTATAAGTACATAAATTATAAAACAAAACTGTGAAGTAAACATTAACTTTAATGTGTCAAGGAAAATGAGCAATAATATGAACCCCCCCCCCTCCAAGTGTATATTTTGTGGAGTTGAGAAAATAATGAAAAACCTTCTTAAAGGACAAATGTGTTTGTTTGGAGCCTCTTGTGTAAAGCAGCTGTTCTAAGGCACAGCGCCTCCTGCTGTTCAACAGCTCCTATTTTCTAGTGAGACAAGATGTTCTTTGTAATTCATGGTGCTTTAATCTGTGGCTATAACTGTATTAAATGATGAGCTGTGTGTTTTATTTTCGTCTATGAGCAGCATCTGTGGGTCAGGCTCAGCGCCCACTGTGTGGCCCTCCAGTGAGACAGATTTATTAGTTTACTCTTTCTTAACACGCTCCAACTTGCAGGGTTCTAAGCAGAAATACTGGATCCAGTTTTATTTAGATTAATAACAAGCTCTATCCTGGTGGTGTTTATGGATTTGCTGTTCTGTGACTCAGGGTGCCTGTCAGACAGCTAAAGCCTAGAAAGCTGCTTGTGAGTCTGAGTAACACAATGAAAGTGAAAGTAAAATTTGACCTGGTTTGACTGCATCAATCAGCGTTCATCTCTGCAGAGATGTAGTCAAGGAAAAGAGGGCCAGTGTTACATTTCAGTCAGAGCAGACCAGAACGATCCAGGAACCCTCCAATGGCTTAATTAGTGTTTTTCACCAAAGCTGACCCACCATCAGTCTGAATTAAATGGTTCCCTGCAGCAGTCGTACTGTTCCTCATAGCTTTCATAGAAAGATTTCTGAGGTCAAGAGGAAGCACAGACATGCCAGACTGCACTTCAACAGCTTCCGTGGAACTAGAAAGCCTCCTAAGGCAAGCCAAGGAGTCTGAGAGTAGAAAAACCTAAACCTCTGACAACTTCTCCTCCTATTGAGGTTCTACTCTGAGTTAAGCAGGAGGAAAGCTTAGTTTACTTACGATGCAGCATACATTACAAAGTGTTAGGCCCACTGAGATAAAAGAAAATAGTTGTTTTTAGTGCAATCCTTCCAATAAAGATGCTCGCGGCTTTATTATCCAAAAACAAACTTAGAATTTCTTACCGCAGTATGACGTGACAGGCAGATCCAATCGGCTTATTTCTTTCTTTTTATGCCACTAGAAAAACAGCAACAATAAGTAGCAGTCAAAACCTGTATGGCTGCGTGTTTGAATCCAATAACCGAGTCCAATATATTCCAGGTGCTGCAGTCACCTGTCATAATGAAGGGGTGGAGGCGAGAAACAGCATCAATTATGGACAGCAGCAAAAAATACAACAAAAAATTAAGTCAATTAAATTTTTCAATTAATTTTATTTCTATAGCACCAATACACAACACATGTCATCTTAAGGCACTTTACAGTTCACCAGATCATCCAGTCAGATTGATTCTAAGTTTTCTATCTAAGGAAAACCAGTTGATTGCATCGACTCATTGATTGAGAGGCAATCCCTCACACTACGCATGCTTGTAGCGACAGTGGAGAGGAAAAACTCCCTTTGAACAGGAAGAAACCTCCAGCAGAACCAGGCTCAGTGCGAGCGACCATCTGCTGAGGCCCACTGGGGTTCAAGGAGACAGAAGCAGACATAGAAAAAGCAACTGTAAAAGGCTGCCCCCCCATACTTTAAACTCATACTTCAAACCAAAATATTTCACGTTCATATATATCGTAAATCTGAGAAAAAAACGTAAATCAAGCATTTGGCTCAAATAGTTGTCATTGGAGAAAATACATTTCCACAAAAATATCTTTTAAATATCTACAAGCTCTTTCAAGATAGTACATATTTACAAGAAAAGGATCCTCCTCCCTGATTAAATATATTAATGTTATGAGAGCAGATATTTTCAGATACTGCAACGTCGAATATTTAAGAAAAAATTCTTAAAATTAACAGAGGAAAAACCTTTGAAGTTCTATGACCTTGCTGGACAGTTTTGAGAAAAAAAAAAAAACCTCTACACTGCAAAAACGATATAGAAATAAGTCAAAATGTCTTAAATTAAGTGTATTTACCTTTGATTTGAGTAGGTTGATAAGATGATTTGCCAATGGAATGAGAGTTTTTACTTTTAAAATAAGGTAGTTAGATAATATACACTTGAAATAAGACAAATAGTTTTTCTCTTATTTTAAATGTAAATGGTCTTGTTCCATTGGCAAAGTGTCTCACTCACCTCCTCAATTCAAGAAAAAACGCACTTATTTTAAGAAAAAATATCTTATCTAAATTTTGATTTTTCCCAGTGTAAGTAGTAAATTTGCAGACCTAGAGTGTTTGCTGAAGATCTCCTGATTCACGGGGGTTCATAGGGATTTATCTAAGGTTGATTGATCTTATCAATCAAAATAAACCTCACTGAAAAGTAGGCAATGTTTACATTTATCAACAGAATTAAATAAATTGCAGTCTGCATCCTTTTCAACAGTAAACTGTGTAAATCATCCCACACCGGACACATCTTTATCTGACCTCCTCACTGATCATTAACAACTGTTGTAAACATTCTTTATGGCAGTTTGTCTGAGGTTATTGGTGAAGATTCTCAGTCATCCAGGTCATAGTCATTCCAAAAAAGTTTAAAAAAAAATTCACTGGACTTTGTTTCTAAGTTTTAAGACATTTCACTTCCCATCCAGGAATCTTTTTCAATTCAAAAAGTCAGAAATGATGTTGAGTTCGAGGCTTTGTACAGAAGCCAAACAAAGCCTTTTTTTGTTTAGAAAACATGCAAATTGAAACAGACGAACGTGTCCATTTGGAATGTGGGTTATTTGGCTTCATTTGTTAGCAATGCCCAATACCTGTCTATGTCTCTGAAAGGTTGGTCGTTAGAGGGAATTGTTGGCCTGGCTGAATAGGCAAGGTCTTCTGTTCCCCTGTATAGAGGTTTGGGTTGCGGTGATTGTAGGGTTTTGAAAGATTTAAGCTTTCAAAAACCTACAATGCATGTTTTCTAAACTAAAACAAAACTTTTTTGGGCTACTGTATAAAGTCTCAAACTTCTTGCAGACATTTTGAAATGAAAAAGCTTCCTGGATGGGAAGCGAAACGTCTTCAAACTTGGAAACAAAGTCCGATGGATTGTTTTTTTTTTTAACTTTTTTGGTTTGTCTGAGGTTGTAACTGAATGGATTTATCAGTGGAGTTTAAATAAAAAGGGCTAAATTCAGCTTTTAACCTTATGGTTTTTAGTGGCCAGGCTGAGCAATCTTCATCAAAACTATAGATTTACACATAGTGAATTGATGACATATGGAGAGGATGTCTGCCTTTCTCAGCTTATGTCTACCCCTCAATGGGTTCCCCACACTTCCTTCCTGCTCTAAGCATTTAAAACAGAAGTCAGCAGCTACCAGAGGGGGCTGAAGGTTTGGTCTTGATGTTCCAAGTTCTGCTGCAGATCAACTCCTGATGAGTATCTAACCTGAATTCAAGTTATTTCTGATGATTCTGACAAAACAAACCCACAGCAGGAGATTCACCTGATTTCTCTGATGAGCGCAAAGACTGGGAGCTGAACCTGATGACTCAGCAGGAAGGTTTCAGCACAGCCAACAGGAATGTTAGTGAGTCGCTGGAGGCTATTTACATCCTGCTTGTTTGTTTTCTTTAACGACTTAAGGCAGAACCAAAACAGTAGCATTAAGGTTTACTTAAACATACACAACAGGTTCTGTACTGAAACCAAACCTGCTGCATATGACAGCTCCCCCATCACAGATATCATATCAAGACCAGATCAATGGAGATAGTGCAGGAATACAGCACAAAACCAAATTTAAACGTCCCTTATTTCCAACATAGACATTGTTTTGCCTCAGTTAGATTCATTACCTCGTCGCTATTCACCATTTAAACGCCACTGGAAACAGATAGCGGCTCACTTACACAAGTGGTAAGTAACCTGTTCTGCAAACAGGAAGTCTGGGTTTGTATTCCAGCTGCCAGTGTGGGTCCTTAAGCAAGATCCTTCACGCTACTGCCTGCTTTGGGGAGAGGCGGCCTAGTGATTAGGGCATGGAGTTTTGAGTTTACTCCCAAGGACTGCCGCTCTGACTCCCCTTAGCAAGACCTTTAACCCCCACACACTCTGCATTTAAATCCAGAGAGCTAATTTTGTTGCTCTGTACTTGTGACAGTGTAATAAAAACGCTGGAAAAAGAAATGCAGGCGACTGGGAGGTCAGGATTTTACTGCCCTATGCGCTGATCCTCATGGGAAACGCTTTGTTCCTTCAGCCAAATACACTGGAAAAACTATCTAAAAGTTAGCAAAAATGTCTTAAATTAAGTGTATTTACTCAGTTTTTTTCCCCGTCGTATTTGCGCACTGATATGTTTTTTCAAAAACCCACGAAATACTGTGCATAACTTTTCGTACGATTTCATACGAACTGATAATGAGAATATGTTGATTTACTCCTAATTTGAGCAGGTAAATGAGATGATTTACCAATTGAATGAGTATTTTTACTCTTAAAATTAGATATTTGGATAAAATACACTTGAAATAAGACAATGCAATTGTGTTTTCTGATTTTAAATGTAAATTGTCTTATTCCATTGGCAACGTGTCTCACTTACCTCCTCAATTCAAGAACAAATGCATTTCTTTTAAGAAAAAATTACTTGTCTAGATTTCGATTTTTTCCAGTGTACTGATTTTTTTCCACTGGTGGGAGCCAAAATCGACCAAAACTGAAATATTTTTAGTACTGCTTTAAATTAATGTATTGATATTTCTACAGCTTTAAGTCTCAGTGTCAGAGATAGAGCACATATGGAGTCCAAGACGAGACCAAGATCGTTAAAAAATGGTCTCCAGACCAGTCTACAACACTGCCGAACAGAACCTATCTGTGCTTTAATCTGGGATTGCTGTAATTCACGATTTATTTGTCACGCAGCCTGGAGTGGCTCTCCAGTGGGGCGAAATTTCTGTTTCGGTGAAGCTAATCCACCATTTTACCTGGAGTTGGTCCGGTCAGGGGTTTTGGACTTCATGGTTTATGTTCTTGCCATCATCTTCTTAACATCTTGATGAACTCTAAATGTAACTTAAGATAGAAATAAATGTTCTAAAGCCAAGAAAGCATATACTATGATGAAAGCCAAAGAAATATATAATAAAAATGGACTTTTGCTTTGGACTAGAATGCATTTACCCTCAGTTTTGCAAAAGTAAATTTTTACATTTTTCCCTGCCTTTAAATTGTAGTTCAGTTAAATCTCTCCTCTGCTGCATGTGTTCTGATATCTACATATGGAACGGATGCTTTCATAGTCT
This sequence comes from Cyprinodon diabolis, assembly GCA_030533445.1. Classification (NCBI taxonomy): domain Eukaryota; kingdom Metazoa; phylum Chordata; class Actinopteri; order Cyprinodontiformes; family Cyprinodontidae; genus Cyprinodon; species Cyprinodon diabolis. Next base: position 4,501,249 of record CM060077.1, read on the forward strand.
TAAACATCTTTTCTGTCTTGGTAGATCAAAAGACTGTACCTTGGTATCTGTGATTAGCAGTGCTAATAACAGGATGATATTCAATCCTAGTTTAATTGATGCATCAGAAATAAAAAAAAATCTTTCTATATGTGTTTGACCATATAAATATGCTATAAAGGATGCATTTACTGTTTAAGGTTGAGGAGGGGATATAATAACCTGACTCCGCCAGATGGATTTGCTCAGCATATCCATCTGGAAACCTTCCGTTGAAGTAATTTTGGGAAGGGGCGAAAATACTGGTTAGCTGATTGGCCTATGTTGGTGATAGACGGGCCAAATAAAGCAATCAGATCAACGAAGCATATGACGTACTAACAGAGCGACGACGAAAACACAACCACAAGCCAGGCTACTCTTGCCGAAACCAGTCGGGAGAAGAGCAAAAACATCTTTTCCTCTGAGAAAAGCCTCCAGAGCAGTGTTTTGCTCTTCTTTCAGTGAAGAAATACTCTGTAATTCCGATAAAACTTGCTTGATAGCCACGCTAACGCTAGTTTCATCGGCTGAAGCCGCCACGTTCTTTAGACTGAACTGTCGCGCTTCTCGTTGCGTCACACCTCAACCCGCCTCAAAGCCAACGCTGATTGGACGTTCGTTTGGTGAACGGCTCCAAATTTTCTTTAACGGAGAGTCTCCAGACTGATCTGCGAGTGAAACCTTGAAAGCTCGCGAGATCAGGATGGTCTCACGAGGCTAGGGATATAAACCGACAGTTCAACACCGTTTCTTTAGGATTTACTTTCCTATCCAACAATATCCTATCAAATGCCTTAAAGGCTGCTTGTTATGATGGTAAAATAAAACAGATCCTGGTACATTTCAGGGTTTCTCTGGAAAATAGAAAGCAAATGGATGGAGGAAATAACGAGCAATCAAGAATTACCCAAACAGAATGCGTCTGAACCATAAAAATGGAAAACCCTCTAATACCTTTAAGCCCCGCGCCAACCTTGCTGACACTAACCGTAATGTTGTGGTGTCAATAGAAATTTCTAGTTCAGGAACTTAATTTAGAAACAAAGCACCCAGATTGTTGGCTGGATTTTAACGGTGTAAATTTCTGAGCTATGACATCACATCTGAGGTTTGGTTAGTGGCCAGATGGAGCTGACAGCAGACCTCATATATGACAAATGAAAACAGGCAACAGGAAAACACAGCTGTAACCGGCCTTTAATGATGCAGCAGTGACATTATTCAACCTTAGTTTTCCATTCCGCCGCATCATTTGCAAAAGCTGCCACATCATCTCGCCGCTGAGTGTTGGTCAGAATAAAGTGACTAATAGAAATTTCTGAGATCCAGGGAGAAGATAGGTTTCATCTCAAGCGGAGAAAAGATTTTAAAGCAGCTAAAGTAGATGCAAGTTTATCTGATATCTAATTTCTGTGTTACCTGTGATCTCTAAAGTACTAAAAAAATTGTTTTATAAATAAATTTCGAAACATCTAATAGCTGCATTCTTTATACACATCAACATGGATTCCGAGAAGAAATGTCTACAAAAATTACATTTCTACAGTTAATTGATAAGCTCACAACAGACTTAGAGCGAGAAGGAGGATTTTAAATTCTATTCTTGATTCAACAGGAAGCTAATGAAGAGAAGCCAGGATAGGAGAGATATGATCTCTCTTTTTCATTTCCATCAGAACTCTGGCTGCAGCATTTTGGATCAGCTGAAGGCTTTTAAATCTAAAACCTAAATCTAAAGAACCGAGCAAACCATGAACCATATTTGTGACTTCAGGGAGTTATCAGGGTGATCTCCATTTAGTGTTTCTAAGCTTATTTGCATCTCAGTTTTACTGTGTTTTAGACCCATTTATGTCTCAATTTTGTGTTTTATTGGAGCTCATTTTTCTTCACTAAAGGTTCAAGGAGGCTTTATTGATCCTGCTGGGGAATTAATTGTATAGGTGGCCATTAAAAAAACAACAACAATCATTTAGTCTATAATGAATAACGAGATACTGCGATGGTCTGGCAACCTGTCCAGGGTGTACCCCGCCTCTCGCCCATAGACAGCTGGAGATGGGCACCAGCACCCGTCACGACCCCACTTGGGATAGGAGTGTAAGAAAATGGATAGATGGATGAATAACGAGATAAAATACAGACACAAGGTCACTTGGACACAAAGACAGAGGCATCTGCTAATTTAACAATATGTTACCCTGCCTGTTTACTTTGCCATTCATTAGTACATAACACTGGGAAAGTAAAGCTTTGGAGTGGGGGGGTCATTTGGCTTCTTTTGCTAGTCTGCAATGCCCCATACTTGTCTATGTCCCTGAAAGGTGCATTGTTAAAGGGAATTGTTGGCCTGGCTGAATAGGCGAGGTCTTCTGTTCCCCTGTACAGGAGTCGGGGTTGCAGTGATAGCAGCAAGGGATCAACATCAACAAAACAACGCTTTGTTGAGCTATTGTATAAAGCCTCAAACTCAATGCTATTTCTAACGTTTTGAATTGAAAAAGCTTCCTGGTTGGGAAGCAAAACTTTTTCAAACTTGGAAACAAATTCCAGGGGATTGTTTTTTTTTTACTTTTTTGGAATTAATATGACCTGGATGACTGAGGATCTTCACCAGCAACACAGGGGAAGGAACACAGCCCTAGGGAACACGCCACAGGATCGATCAACCAGATGTTTACCACCTCTGTCAGGCGACCTTTTTGATTGTTTTTTTGTTTTTTAAATAGAAAAATTCAATTTTTTTCATATGCTTTTATTTAACAAATGCTCAGTACAAAACATACAAACAAGGTGACGATTCTTTGGAGAAATATCAAGAAAAATACCTGTTTAAAAAAATGTAAACTTATTGGAAACAATAAATAAATAAATAAATAAAGTTAAATAAATTATATAAAATAGAAATGCTTGAAAAAAATAATGTAAACAAAAGTAATCAAGAATGCTGGAGTGCGTGGTCAGATGGCTCGGTCTTTAGTGGGCCCTGGTCCAGTTGAGGCAGCGACGGTCTTTGTGCAGGACGCGCCTCAGGACGCGGAGCAAATCGCTTCTCAGAATCTCCCAGCCACAAGCTGAATCGTCCTGTAGAGCAGAAACCTTTTAGCTTTCCAGTTTAACAGCCCACACAAGCATCTATAATAGAACTGTTCCAAAATCTCTTTCTGTTCTATTTGTTCCAGCAGATATTATTCTACTCCTGTTCTGTCTGTTCTCTTCAGCCTTTTGGTCCAGTTCTCTAAGTTCAACAACCAATAGTTCCGTTGTTAAAGATAACAGGAGGAATCAGGAATCTGATTTTTGTATTTTCTGTTTAAGGACCCTTTTATCCACTGATTTTCACTATACTTTAGTGCCCAGTGTTCTGTCAGATGAGCATACCCGGTCAGACCAGCAAACCCATAATCAATACCTGTTTATCCCTTTAGTTTATCCCCATTTATTTCTTTAGTTTTGTATGAAAAATAGACTTAAAACTACCTCAACGGGCGTGTATCCCTTTAGTTATGTATAAAAAAACTATTTAATTTCTTACATTTTGGTGTTTTTTTTTTAAGTGTATGGTGATCTGACCTTAATTTTATTATTTTTATGTATAACTAAAGGGATAAATGCCCGTTAGGTAGTTTAAAGTCTATTTTTCATACAAAACTAAAGTAATCTGACATCTTGCATTATCCCTTTAGTTATGTACAAAAAAACTATTTAATTACTTACTTTTTGGTGTTTTTTTTAAGTCTATGGTGATCTGACCTTAATTTTTTTTATTTTTATATATGACTAAAGGGATAAATGCCCATTGAGGTACTTTAAAGTCTATTTTTCATACAAAACTAAAGTAATCTGACATCTTGCGCATGCATATTGAGTAAAGGTATGCTGGTCTGACGGGGTATGCTCACCTGACAGAACGCCGCCTTTCTAAATAATGAAATGTTTTTCTGCAGCATATCCAGTTTAAATCCCCTTAATGTTTTCAGGACTTAGATTACTGGCATAAAATAACTTTTATTCTCAATTTCCTGATTCTGAAAATGCTCTTTAAATTAATCACTTCACATCATAAATGACTAAAAGCTTAGCGGTTTCTAAATAGTAAAAATGTATTTAATGTCTGAATAATAATAATAAAACAAAATGGTTGACCCTTTTGGTTTAAGTTATGCATTTTGGAGACATTCTAGAAGGTTTGTTTTTATACCTGCTGCTGAACAGCGGCGGTGATGTTACTGAAGTATGGCGAGAGAGCCCTCGAGGCCTTGGTGCTGTTTAGCTGCAGAGAGAAAAACATTTTTATTTTAATAATGTCACTGGAATCCAGTTCTGGTACTGGTTTTTGTTTTGGTACTCACACACTGATGGTCCACCACAAGTCGTTCCTGCAGCATCAGGTAATTGTCAAAGTTTCTTCCGGACCACATGAATCCATCCTTCCCCTCAGGTAGGTCATACTCTGCAAAAATGTTTCCCGCCTCCCGCAGACACTCGTACAACACCAGCGACGTCCATCGGCACTGCAGAGAACCAATCACAAATAAAGATCCCCATCCAGGTCTGTGATTGGCTGAAAGGCTGTAAAAAGGTTGAAGGTTACCGTGGTTGCGGGTTTAGAAAGAGCAGACTCTGGGAAGTGGATCTCATTGTTGGGTTCGTGACACTGTGTTGGAAACTCCTTTTCCTGGAAAAAAGAAGCAGGTTTTATTTCAAAAGGTTCATCTAAAGGAAGGTTCTTCTGATTTCCTTCATCTTGATCGTTTTAGTTCATTTAAGGAAGAGTTTTGACACCTTATTAAACTCAAAACCAGAAGCATCTGTGCTGAATTTTGAGCAAGTTTTCAAATTTGCTCAATTATCTCCATGAGGAATTATCTGCTGTAAATGCATTATCGCTGTCTTTTCTTTCTCCTGCTCCTATTCATCTTCCACCTGAGCATTAAGTTCTGTGGTTCCTAACCCAGATCCAAAACCCTCACATCCATGAACCTACCAGGCTATGAAGCTTGTTGTAGGTGTTGTCCACCACATTCCCTGGTAGCATACAGGTCGGTATGGAGACCAGCATCATCTGCAGGCAGCAGAGCTGCAGGAGGAAGAGGAGGAATGACGAGGGTGTCATGGTTCTGGTTGCGATCTGCTCTTAGGAGTTTTCTGTGTAAGCCGGCAGCCTCAGGTGAGTTCAGGTAATCTGGAAGAGAGAGCAGCAGCAGATCGCTGGGATGTCAGGACCAATCAGACCCATTCACCTGAGTGAGTCAGAAAGTTGAGCCGCAGAAACCTGGACCGGTACCAGCTGAGTCACCGCGGCTCTGTTCACATCCCCTCAGGGTTCAGACTGGTTGGGAGGGGAGTCCTTATTTACAGCTTCTTTATTTTTAGGTTTTGCTGACAGTTTCATGTGAAAGTTTTATTTACGGTAATTTTTACAATTTTATTTTTTAACTTCAATTCCTGCAAATGTTTTAGCCTGAGGAATTAAGCTGACGTGCGCTGCGGGCATGAACAAAACAGCGTTGATTCTACAGGAAGTGACCTCACAGCCCCTGACCTGTGTGACCTTTAAGCTGCTCCTTGACGAGCTGATGCGCTGCTTTGCAGTTGTGAGGCGTAAAAATGCAACTTTTGCCATGATCGTCTTTCCACGAGGAGATGGCGGGCAGAAAGCGTTGGAGACAGGTTGGAAACATTCGTCATGACCACACACCGGGTTTCAGCGCCGCTGCCATTAGCTGTCGAGGCCTGAGTGGAAACTAATAAAGAAGGCCTGAAAGCGAAAAGATGCGAATGAGTCACTGTGATCAGTGATTCCCAAACTGATCGGGTCGCGCTGAAATGAAACCTAAATAAGATGCTCCTTCAGGGCTTCGTCTGGCGTCAGAACTTTCCATCGTTGTAGAGTGGAAACCAGCGCCGACCCACCAAACGCAGCAACCAATCCCCTGCTTTCCATTTCATCAAGATGCAAACTGGAAGATCAGCTGGGAGGTAAACTGGGAACTCATCAGCAGTTTTCTGAGCTTTGGTTTCCAGGGTAAGGGGTTACATCATAGTGAAACTTCACCGCATTCTGTTCTGCTGTTTGTACCAAACAGCTTTTACACGTCAGCTAAAAGTAGGGGGATAAGAACTGGATGTAATGTAGCATTACAATATTTCAATAAACAGCAAAAATAGGAAAGTTGGCCAAGCGTTTAATCACTCAGATACTCTGAATACATGACACAAGCTATTAATGTTATTATATTTTAGGTATGCCTTCTCTAAAAGGTTAGATCAACTTAAATAATAGAATTCTGTTTTGCTTTATAAATCATTAAGTATTTTAAAATCACTGGAATTTAATACTGAATATTCTGTATCAGAAAATGAACCTGTATGAGTAACATCTCACCTTTCAAGTCAAAATGAAACAAATTGCTTAAGAATATGAAATAATATGTAAACATGAATTTGATTTTTTTTTCTGTAATAAAAGAAATAAAAGCAGCAACCAAAAATAAGTATTTTCTTCATCTTCTTTTCTGTCCGGTCATATTTAGCTGTAGAGTTTGTTTTATCACCAAATATACATCAGAGTGTCATTAAATTGTACCACCTCCAGTAATTTTAAGTAATATTTGCTAATCCTCTTTGGTCTATTTTTTAGTGCACCTTTTCTCTGCTCCCGTTTGCAACAACAAACTCAACAAGCTTGTAACTTCTTTTGTGGTAACTCTGTGGTAATGTGGCCTTTTTTTCATTTTTGAAGTTAATTGCATGTCTTATTTTTCTAATTTGGATTTGCTTGTTTTATTTTGAAGTTATTTACTTTCTTGTTAGATTTATTTTTGGTGGTTGTGTTGCATGTTTTTCTGATTTTGTTACCACTTATAGCTGGAGACGCCCACGGCAGCGGCACAGGTGTGTTCAATGAATGTTGTAGTGCAGGTGGCTGGATCACCACTGTGATGGCCATGGAGGATCGGCCGGCTGGTGACGGAGTAGACCGCGTGCTGGAGAGGACCACATGCTGGAGGTGCCCTCACATGTGCCAGCTACGCTGGAGAGGACACTTGTACCAGCTAGGAGTGCATCCTTTTAAACAGACTCACCCATGCCCTTTATTTTATGTTTTTTTTTTTTGTGAACTTATCCTTTTAAATAAATTATTAACTTTTACCAACTCGACCTTTTAAAGCTCTGCTCACAGTCGCCGCAGTTTTTTTTGTTTTTATATAATTACACCTCTCGGGTGCCACAACTCCATACACAGAAACACAGATTCTAAGTTTGCAACACGTCTCCTTCTGTTTTTGTAGTTTGTCTGCAAACAAAGCTTGCATTTTGACATCTTAGGATCAGCAGCAGTAGCAGCACTACCTCTACTGCCCTGCGATATATTTGTGAGTGCAGAAGAAGCATGTCACAGCAGATGACATCACACGAAATATGTCAATTTATTTACATATCTGTTGGTTGCATAAGAAAATGACAGAAATAAGATATTTCCATTTATCTATGAATCTGCTCACAGCCTAAAATGTGAACCTTCAAAAGCAAACAGTTACACTTTATTCGAAGTTCTAAACCTTTTCCACATTCTAAAAAATATGAGTTTTATTGAAATGAAAGGTTTGGGTCATTGAAATCATGGTGATTGGGTTGAAAAAATCCAGATTGGTCAAAAGATCCAGCGCAAAGTCTGGAATAAAACTTGGGGATGATGCAGCAGTAACATACCTAGAGAAAAGCCCGCAGAGCTTCTCAAGGGATTATCCAAATTTTTGTACATTTGTAAAGAAAATAAAAAGTCTGAACTGGATCAGAAAGCTGATATTAAGGCAAGAGCCTCAAATTAGTACTTAATCTGAACCGCTGTAATGTAAAATGTCGAGAGTATAACCCAACGCAAAAAAAGGATGTTACTTGGAAAGAAGAATGATAAAAATGTAATTAAATGCATTTCTTTTATTGAATTAGATTAATCAAACTGGAAGATGATTGCGATAGGTTTAACTTTGGGAAATTATTTCCAAAAAACGTATTTAATTTAATTCCATAGCTCAATGTTATGAATAAAATTTCTTACATTCACAGCTCAGCAACTAACATGTTTTTTTTCTGCTTTATTGTATTTCCCATTACATTTATTTTTTTATTTTATTTCATAATGAAAAAGTAAAATAAAATGAATGAATTTCTAAAATGTTTAATTGCATAGAAATAATTAAAAATTGCATGAAAGGAACTTACCTGCACAAGTTTTGCCCTGCAGGCTGTAGAGAATCGGGCTTCCCTGCTGGTTTCAAAGGGCTCTGAAGGTCCTGGTCCTGGAGGATCTTCTTTCTTTCAGGCAGATTGCTCGTGTTCTGATGATTATCGCTGTGATCTTGTGGCTTAAATAAAGCAAGTGTAGCTCAAAATTCTTAGAAATTTGGAAATTTCCCTTTTATGTCTCCCCCTCAAAAGTAACACCACACACACACAAACCACACGTCACTCATTCAATAGAGTCTTACCCAGCGGTGCTGACTCAACACAAAAGGTAAAGCTGAAGTTTAAAAAGAAGGTTTTTTTTATTGAATTTACTATCATTTTAGTCAAAGCAGCCTCAGATTCTAGCACAGAAATGGACTTTTCTGGTGACTTTTTAATATACCATTATTTAAAAAGGCAAATACTTAATGACATAAAAATTTTTTTAATGAAAAAACTATAGATAAATAGATTAAATAGATGTGGGAGTCAATATTGTATATTATTTTGACCTGGGTGTTTGAATCAAACCGTTTGTATACATTGCTTTCTCTGCAGTTTAAAAGTAAAATACTATGAAATAAAGAAAATAGTTCATAACTGTTCATGCCTTATTTTCTCATATTTCAGTCTCCTTCTGGATAAAAAAAGTGCAGATTAGAGCTGCTTTAGCTGCATAGATTAAACAGCTCAGGTTCTGATATATTTATCAATTCAATTCAAAAATACTTTATTAATCCTAAAGTAAAATAAAGTTTTTTTTTTTTTGTTTTTTTTCACTGAGTTGTTCTAGGTGTTGATAGCTTTAAGGGTTCATTATGCTTGACGAATGGACATTCCGAGATAAAAATGAGCCGCCTGTCACAATCTATACTCTGTGCGGCCTTCCCCCTGTCCTGGCCGGCTCTATGGGGGGGGCATATTCAGCAAAAGCTGTGAGCTGACACCATCACACAACACAAAGAAGTAAAAAACAACTTTATCAAAGCCTCTTCATGCAGTTCTGGAGGCAAAATAATTTATTGTCTGGAGTTTTTCCATAATCTGTTGATAGTGGTGATATTTATGAGCTGCTGTGATGATGTTTATATTTGCTAACAGGAGCTGCTGCACGCTCGCCATGTTTTCTATATTGATCCATCCGCATAGTTACAAATTTCCCTAGTATTTTGTGCGAACAGAATTTCCGAAATTCTGAATCACCTAAGAAAATTTTGCGTAGAGGGGCATGGAAGCCGAAAATGAAATAATTTGGTTGCGAACCTCATGAACGCGTCAAGCATACTGTAAACCAAGCTTTAGAGAGGAAAGGTCTCTTGTAGTGGTCTGTCCTGCATCAGATCCTAGAAGCCTCTGACTGAATACACTTTCATTGTTGTTTAAAATTTTTCTGAAGCGGATTTTCACTGTTGTCCATAATTGTTTTCACTTTATGAAGAATATGTCTTTGTGAAATAAATTCCAGAGGATCTAGACGAGTTCCTAGAACAGAGCCAGCATTCTTTATTAGCTTGTTGAGTTTCTTAAAGTCATTAGCTCTGATGCTGCTTCCCCAGCAGATGATGGAAAGAAGAAATCAAACTATCCACTACAGACTGATAGAAGATATGTAGCATGTTTTTGCAAACACAGAAGAACCTAATCTTCCTCAGGAAGTAAAATCTGCGCTGCCACTTCTAGTAGATGACTTCACAGTTGTGTCTCAAGTCTTGTTTGTTGTCCAGGTGAACACCAAGGTATTCTCCTGATGTTAACCAGTGTTGGGAGTAACGCGTTACAAAAATAATGCATTACAGTAATGTATTACTTCTTGATGTAACGACGTAGTGTAAGGCATTACCAATAAATTTTCTGTAATATTTTACTCGGTACATATTCACCAAAGCTTACGAGACCACAAGACATTTATGAAGGAGGATTAGAGCGGGTTTTACAGGAGTGGCGCGCCGTGCGAGACATGATTTCTGCGTAGTGCTCCCGCTTCCCAGTGGAAAAGCTAACGAAGATGGCAGAAGATGTCGGTACATTCGTGAGATGGACGTTTGCGCATTACTTCCAGTTTGTCAGAGAAAAGGACAAGAAGAACGTAATAGTCAAATGCAACCTTTGTATAAAACTGAAAGAACTGTCGATCCTCCAAGTGCACTTTATAGTTCCTGAAAAAGGATAAGACTTGTTGATCATGTGCACTTTGTTCATGACAGTTTTGTGTTATAAACCTCTTGAATTAAAAAAAAAAAATAAAGAACAAATCTTGTCATGACATTACCAACTTTACATACAGTTCTGTTGTGTCTAATATTAAAGTCATACTATGCAACATTTTTCAGTTAATAAATGTGTTCCGTAGCGTTTTGGATGATTAAATGAGTCATTTCAGGTCGAACAAAGGTTTTCTCGGCCGCCCTGGTGGTCTGTAGGGGAATTACCGTACTTGCAATTGCAGGAGCCCTCGGCCCGCACCCACAGGCTCAGATAATCTCGTGCATCGCGAGAGTCGGTCTTGCTTTACGGCGAGAACTGCTACAAGCCCCCAGTGAAAGGCTTGCTCGTAGCTAGCGCAGTGGCGATATTTGTGCAGTTATCATGGCGGAACCAGCGAGAATTTTCAAACTCGAAAAATTGGAACAAAATAGTCACTTACCGCAGTAGACATGGTGATCCGTTGCGTTCGCCTGTCTGCTAAGCTCAAAACAACCGCGCCTGGCTTAACGGAGAAACCAGGAGAACAGATTAGCATATTTACGACGGTGCACTTTTACTTTCGCCCTCTGGGGTGGCCTTGCTGGAAAATCAACACCAATTGCATAGTATACCTTTAATATACCCAAGCTATTCATGGATATTACCAGATAATCACTTTACCTCTACCATAATTTTAAAAGACTTAGATAATTTGTGATTTTATCTGTCATCCTTTCTTATCTTGAGACTTCACTTTGCCAATTGTATATTGTTAGTAGCCTGGATAGCCCACAGTCATTTTGGAACATCATATTGCCTTCTACTGGATGTAAAATGCTTTGTTAATGTTAACTATGTTACTTACATGTAATTTATTTTTTACATTTTGTCATTTTAGAAATGGAAAGGTCTAGCTTGTAGTTATTTTGGTGAAAGTAACTCAAAAGGAATACAGGAGTAACGTAACGCATTACAATTCTGAGACAGTAATATTGTAATGGAAATAATTACTTCTAAATAACAGTAACAAGTAATCTATAATATACTACAGTTTGGAAGTACCTTGCACATCACTGGTGTTAACAGGATTCATTGTGATCCTGTTTCTTCTGAAATTACAATCATCTAACTTGATTTGTTGAAATTCAGGATCAGATGATTGCTTTCACACCTTGCCACAGAGCGATTCACCAACTCCCTGTACTCAACTTCTTGTCCATTTTTGACCCACCTAATGACTGCAGAGTCATCCCAGTACAGGTGCTGGTCATAAAATTAGAATATCATGAAAAAGTAGATTGATTTCAGTAATTCCATTTAAAAAGTGAAACTTGTATATTATATTCATACATTACATACAAACTCATATATTTCAGATGTTTATTTTGTTTAATTTTGATGATTACAAATGACAACAAATGAAAATCTCAAATTCATCATATCAGAAAATTAGAATATTGTGAAAAGGTTCAAAATTGATGGCCCCTGGTGCCACACTCTAATCAGCTAATTAACTCAAACCACCTGCAAAAGCCTTTAAATGGTCTTTCAGTCTAGTTCTATAGGCTACACAATCATGGGGAAGACTGCTGACTTGACAGTTGTCCAAAAGACGACCATCGACACCTTGCACAAGGAGGGCAAGACACAAAAGGTCATCGCTAAAGAGGCTGGCTGTTCACAGAGCTCAGTGTCCAAGCACATTAATAGAGAGGCGAAGGGAAGGAAAAGATGTGGTCGAAAAAAGTGTACAAGCAAGAGAGATAACCGCACCCTGGAGAGGATTGTGAAACAAAACCCATTCAAAAATGTGGGGGAGATTCACAAAGAGTGGACTGCAGCTGGAGTGAGTGCTTCAAGAACCACCACACACAGACGTATGAAAGACATGGGTTTCTGCTGTCGCATTCCTTGTGTCAAGCCACTCTTGAACCACAGACAGCGTCAGAAGCGTCTTGCCTGGGCTAAAGAGAAACAGGACTGGACTGCTGGTGAGTGGTCCAAAGTCATGTTCTCTGATGAAAGTAAATTTTGCATTTCCTTTGGAAATCAAGGTCCCAGAGTCTGGAGGAAAAGAAGAGAGGCACTTCATCCACGTTGCTTGAAGTCCAGTGTAAAGTTTCCACAGTCAGTGATGGTTTGGGGTGCCATGTCATCTGCTGGTGTTGGTCCATTGTGTTTTCTGAGGTCCAGGGTCAACGCAGCCACATACCAGGAAGTTTTAGAGCACTTCATGCTTCCTGCAGCTGACCAACTTTTTGGAGATGCAGATTTCATTTTCCAACAGGACTTGGCACCTGCACACAGTGCCAAAGCTACCAGTACCTGGTTGAAGGACCATGGTATCCCTGTTCTTAATTGGCCAGCAAACTCTCCTGACCTTAACCCCATAGAAAATCTATGGGGTATTGTGAAGAAGAAGATGCAATACACCAGACCCAACAATTCAGAAGAGCTAAAAGCCACTATTAGAGCAACCTGGGCTATCATAACACCTGAGCAGTGCCACAGACTGATCGACTCCATGCCACGCCGCATTGCTGCAGTAATACAGGCCAAAGGAGGCCCAACTAAATACTGAGTGCTGTACATGCTCATACTTTTCATGTTCATACTTTTCAGTTGGCCAACATTTCTATAAATCCTTTGTTTTTATTGGTCTTCAGTAATATTCTAATTTTCTGATATGATGAATTTGAGATTTTCATTTGTTGTCATTTGTAATCATCAAAATTAAACAAAATAAACATCTGAAATATATGAGTTTGTATGTAATGTATGAATATAATATACAAGTTTCACTTTTTAAATGGAATTACTGAAATCAATCTACTTTTTCATGATATTCTAATTTTATGACCAGCACCTGTACTTCTGCAGTTAAAATGACTCTGTCTGGTGCTGGAAGTCAATTGATGCACAGAAAAAAGAAATTGAGAGAGTACCGTCCCCTGTGGTGCTCCTGTGCTGCTGACTTCTTGATTAGACAGTTGACCCTTCAGTCTAACAAACTGTGGTCTGTTTGTCAGGTAATCTTTGATCCAGGCGATTGTCGATGCCTCCACCAGAGTCTTATGGAGTTTTCTTACAAAGTAAGTCAGGATAATTGTATTAAATGTTCTGCAGAAATTGGAACAAGAAGATGATCCTCCCAGTGCTATCTGCCTTGTCAAAATGACAGTGGGTTTGTTGAAGCAGGTGTATGATGACATCATCAACTCCAACTCAATGGCAATAAGGAAACTGTAAGGAGTCCTACCGAAGAGGATTAGGGCCACAATGAAAAAAAAAATGTTAACTGATTGTTTTTATTTTATTTCAGTATAGTATGGGGAAAAAGTCAGAATTCTGACTTTTTTCTCAGAATTCTGACTTTAATCTCAGAATTCTGACTTTAATCTCAGAATTCTGACTTTTTTCTCAGAATTCTGACTTTAATCTCAGAATTCTGAGAAAAAGGAGATTAAACTGAAATAAAATTTAAAAATCAGTTAACTTTTTTTTTTTTTTCAGTGGCCCTAATCCTCTTCCGTAGAGTCCTGATAGCTGCTTGTTTGCTGTGTTTAATCAGTCTATGTAGGACCTCCATGATGTGGGATGTCAGGACAACAGGTCTATTCTTCTTTGGCACTGGAACAAGGCAGGAGGTCTTCCAAAGCACTGGAACTATCTCCTGGATCAAAGGTTGAAGAGATACTGACACCATAAGGAACTGGTGATTTATCACCATTTAGTCGCTCCAGTTGCCTCTTTACTTTATGTCTAGAGACAGATTCCTCATTAATTCCCAGTCTCCCTTATTAAAGGCTTGTTTCTTTAGAAATTGCTTCAGATCACTTGATCTATGGTTTATTATTTGGGAAGCATTTTTACTGTTTTTGTAGGAATGATGTTATCTACACAGAAGCGCATGTAGTCAGTCATACACTTATTATTGTGTTGATGCTACATACCACAATATCATTAGCATATAGATGTACATATTTGAATTAACACTATTTCCCCTTTTTCTCAGATATGGAAGTTGTGTCAATCGTATTTTAAATATGTTCCAGCTGTAAATTGGTGGAACAGGAGAGGTTGAAGCATAGCCTGTTTAAAGCTCAGACTGTTACTTTGGGTTCCTGAGCAGGGGTCCACTTCGCTCCACACTTTTTCCAACAACTGTTTCATCTGTTAATTACATTGGTAAAGCCTTTTTGCAGGCCATTATTAAACACGCCATAGACGTACACTGCTAATACTATGGATCCAGACAAGAGGCCTGCTGCTGAGGCTGAAGAGGCTGACGGAGTTCATTTGTGTGTCGGGGTGTTCAACAAAGCAGCTACAGCCAGCAAATGGCATAAAACTTTGAACCATGTAAAAAAAAAAAAAAAAAAAAAAAATTGTTAGTTGTTGTATGCCGTTAAAATTTGTTAAATGATGACTTGCAAATGGATGGTGAGAATAAACCACAATCGTCTTTAATTTCTTTGTAGGACCTGTGCTCGCTCTGGATTTCCATATAATCAAAATGAATCATTTTTTGCCACAATTCAAAGAGCTGAGTCATACGGAGCAGGGGCCAAAAGCAGTGCATGATGAGGGCTCTTCACAGATAAGAAGGGTAGTGAAAAATAATATCTATATGTGAATGTATTTTCATTATCATATTTATTTCAGAATAACTTTTGTTCATTCACTGAAATATTTGTTGTCTGAATAAGAAACTTTGAGTCAAACTGAAATGCTAGGTATCTCCAATTTATAGGGTCCTTTTTAAAGAGAAAAAATATATATTTATCAATATATATATATATATATATATTTCTATCAGGCAAATAAACAAGGTCATATTTCTAAGTTCTAAAAGCATAAAGGACAAGTGTGACATTTACAGAAATCATATTGCAATGGCGACCGGTATGGAGATTTGAAATAGAAAAAAATATAGATATTCTTAATCTGGGAAAGTGTTGTATATATTATAAAAAAAGAAGGATACGAACAGCAAACCCTGAGGAACACCTGGGCTACTAAAACGGAGGTGCATATTGGAAGACTGAAAAGAACAAATTTCTGTCAGATAAATAACATATTATAACGCTGTACACCCATTATAGCGAAATGAAAGAACAGTTTATTGATGGAAAACATGTTTGAAAAAAGACAACTAATAAAAAAATGCCCAGACGTGTTAATCAGTTGATAATCCAGCTGGACGACTGAAAGTGAGACTGTTAGGACAGGGAAACAGAATAGATGAGAAATTAGAATGATGACTTTTTGTTCAATTTAGATATTTAAGACAGCCATAAATGAGTGATTGAGTGCAGTTATGCTATTGTTGACTTTTCATTAACCTTGATCTCAAATTTCATGCATCAAATGGAGCAATATAAAAACCTAAGCCCTTGTAAACGTTTGTATTGTTTCCCGCTTTGTGCTGCTTTCAGGCTGCGTATTCTTTTCTTGCTGACGTGTTTTGGTTTTTGCATCGGTGAAACACAGAAACAGGCTGGAAACCTTGAACTAATTCATCTCTGCGTAAATGTTTCCTCTCAATTGTGGACAGCCGTGTCCACAGAAGGCACAGTAGTTTTCACTCTGCGTGTGTCTGTGAATCAGAGTAAAACTGATGCTGTTTAACCCCCAAACGCTTCAGTTTAGGTTTACAGAGAAGAGCAGTCAACAAAGAACAGGAAGTGGCATCCCAGTATAGATTTAGAAAGAACAGAAAGATGAGAGGGCAGGAAGCTACGCTTGCAGAGAAATGTGACGAGTAAAGTCCTCATCTTTTCGCTAGTTTCTACTTCACCTGCAACAGGAAGACTACGGTGAAGTTTGGATCAGCTGATGCAAAATTTCTCTGAATGAAATCTATGTTCAGCAGCTGTCAGCATCATGACACTTGAGCTTGTTTGACCTGGAAACACCAGTCACCTGCATGTATTCACATGTTTTTGTAACTCCCTGTGCAGAGCGAGGAGTTTAACGTCTAGTTTTTCTAAGGAACAGATTGGAAAATGTGAGCAAACTGGAACTTAAAAGAATTTAGTCAGAACCTCAAACCAAAATCCTCTGTTTCTTATGATATGCAAAGATGAACTAAGATTTTATTACCATCATTCATGAAGTTTCAATTCTATCTATTTTTTTTCACATTTGCACATTTGTTTCAGTAGAGCTTCTTGCATATAATGTGATTCTGTTAGCATCTTTATGCCATGACTTTCATTGTGCATTGCAGCAGTTAATAGCTGACTGTGAAGCAAGTGGGATGAGAGCAGAGGTCTTAAAAGTTAATTATAAATTGATGTAAAAATACAGATCCCTGTGTAAAAAAAGAATAGTTAAAATTAAAACTATATACTGAAGTAAAAAGCTAAAACAAAGATAAATATAAAAAACCATGTTCTTGAAAAAAGAAGTTGGTTAAGCTTCATAATTTGCTCAAAGTATTGGTGGAGAGAACATAAAGGAAATGCTGACTTTGTCTAGTTTAGTTTTACACTGAAACAGTGGACAGAATAATATGGTTTGAACAAAAGTCCTGCAGGAGCAACTTTTAAAGAACTGTCATTCCCTGCAATGAAGCTGCAAAAATTAAAATAAGACCTGAGACAGAATCAACAAGAACATTTTAAATCGAATCAAAAAATAAATTCAGGCATCTGTCAAACCAACAAAACATATTTAGTTACTTTCACATTATTGTTTCATGTCCTACACTAAAAACATTAAATCAAAATGTTGGCGTAACAAGAGATGCTTAAATAGATATACATTAGAAACTCTACTTTGCTATCAGATAAGATAGAGATACTTAATTTCAGACATTTTATGACCCCTTGGTCCTTATTGGATGATGTCTGTATCTCTGTTTCCATTATTATAAAATTGCACAAATTGCAATTTGCTAAATAGATACAATGAAATAAAAAAAAAAAAAAAGAATCTACTTTTTGCATAAAATTTTTGCTCAGTGGGTAGCACTGCTGCCTTGTAGCAAGAAAGTTCCGGATTCGATTCCTGGCCCGGAGTCTTTCTGCATGGAGTTTGCATGTTCTCCCTAAGCATGCACGAGTTCTCTCCAGGTACTGCAACTTCCTCCCACAGTCAAAAATGTGTGTGTGTGTAAATGGATTTTTGTCCTGTTTGTCTCTGTGTTGCCCTGCGATGGCCTGGAGACCTGTCCAGGGTCCTGTCCTCTCACCTGTAGACAGCTGGAGATAGGCATTAGCATCCCTTGCGACCCCACTTGGGATAAGCATGATGGAGAATGGATGGATGGATATTTGATATGTCAATAAGGTGTTTTTCTTTCATTTCTAAATTATTACATTGCAATGGAAACACAAGTCATGTGATATGCAGCTAGACCTTACTGCCTTGTAAAAAGATGAAGACAAGAAATAGTTAGAGGATGATTACATTTAGTTTTAGAAGATGAGCAAGATGCGCACTAAAGCTGTGGCAAAATTATGGATATATAGTGCTTTGCAAAGTATTTGGCCCAATTGAACTTTTTGATCTTTTGTCACATTTCAGGCATCAAACATAAAGATATAAAACTATATTTTTATGTGAAGAATCAGCACTAAGTTGCACAAAATGTATTGGATATTAAAAATGTTTTCACAAATAAAATACTTAAGAGTGAGGTGTGCAAAAAGAATCTGCCCCCTTACTTTCAGTTAAGCAAACTCTCTCCAGAAGTTTGCTGTGAGGATCTTTTATGGTGCGTTTACATAGCAGGTGGTGAAGGAGGCGATTTCCCTGAGCCCCGCAGGTAGTTCATCGTGTTTACACCCTGGATCGCATCATCATCAAATAGGTGGAGCTTCATCTGCGTGAGGCTGACACCCTACTGATGTGAAAATAACTTAGTAAATAGACTGAATGGTTAATGCTTTAGTGCAGGTTTGTACATTTAAAATGATCATTTATAAAGATGGAAAAAAAAAATATCGACTGCTGTTGTTTCAGAGATATTAAAGATTATTTTGTCGGGTCACCCAGGGGTTAACTATCCCCTATTAAGCTCAGAATTGAATAAAAATGATCTAGCCTACTTTTTCAGTGTTACTTCATTTGTGCAGGTAAATCTGTCTTTTGCGCTGATTTGGTTATTAAAGTTATAGTGGAGGATGTTCTTTTTCCGAGTGGAACATCTAAATAAGTGGTCCTCCTAATTGTCAATCATTCTGGTGATATGTTTACATAAGGCCGTCCTACGTGCTCGTCCCCATTTTCACTTACCGGTGGTGAGTCTGACATAGTTGAAAAATTCCAAATCTTCTTTTGGAAAGTTAGCTTGTATGAGCGATGCAAACATAAACTTTTAAACAGAGCGTAAACAAGGAGAAGTACGCTCGTGCATGCTCTGACATGTGTTTAACAGGCGTTCCCTCTCAGGGGCGGGTACAGGGTTGTGCTTGTGCATTTTTTTTTTTTTTTTATTGGAGAGGGCGGGACTTTTAAAAAATGTTTGAAAATCCTCAACTACACCTTTAACCCTCTCCAGGCAGATGTTGCAGATTTGCAACAGCTAAATGCTACTTAGCTAATTACTCCACATCCATATTTTAAGAGCTTTTGTTACTCAGAAGTACAACAGAAGGACTTAGATGTGCATTTGCAACAAACTGTTTCTCTCCAGCTAACCAGATGGCACTGCTGACTCACTTTCAACATGGCTGAGTCCTTGGTGTCACTGAAACAGATTTTCTAAGCACCAATTTCATATAAATGTCACTACCAATTTCCATTATTTTTAAATCAATTCTACATAAGATGAACCATGAATGTTTATTGATATGACACATGCCAATTAGTAGATTTTATCTCCTCTGGATTTTTCACCAGAGGCATCTTGATTTCAATGTTGTGGATTCGCAACGTGTGCCCAAACGAGTACCAATGGATACTACATGCTTAATCTACTAGTTTGCCTATATTGTTAGTTTAACACAGTTTACCAGAAACGGCCTTCTCAAGAGGTTTTGAGATGCCGGTGAAGAAAAAGCTTGAGAAAAAGTTTTTGTGAGAGAATTTTTTTTTTTCCAATTTTGTTTTGTTAATTTTTTGTTTGTGAAATTCTAATAAAGTTAACGTTTATATCAGATTCAGTCTTCAGGGTTAATTTACCACTCCGGGACACTGTTGCAAGTCTGCAACATCCCAGAATTCATTGCAAGTGAAGGTCTCTCAAAAAAAAAGTCTGACTTGTATATTACTACCCCATATGATAATTTTCTCCAAATATCAGAGTTTTCCTGCAATTACAACTTAATTTGAGCCTTAGAGGGTTAAAATAGAATCATTTTTAATTACGGCCAATGGCGTCATCATTGCATAACAACACATGATTCCAGTGCTGGTATTGAATATAAAGTGGGCATGTTTACCTTATTGAGTGGCTGGAATGATTTTCTAATATTTAGTAAATCACCAGCCTCCGAGACCCTTCACTTTGGACCTGACGTTACCCCTGGCAACCCCCATGTCCTTTCCTTCCAAATTACATGGAGGTTTCCTACTAATTTCCTGTTGGCATTTCACAATAAAACCACAGGTGAAATTTATTATGACTAACAGCTGCTAAATTGCAGATTCGGCCAGATTCGCTGGGACTTCCTTGTAAGTCTAGCCCCTCAGAAAGCACCTATGCTGGCAGTGGGCAGTGACAGACCGGGCTCTGTGCTGGAGGTGAATGAGGATGATCAACAGTCCTTCCAGCACTAAATTAAAAGGACTATTTGTAAAGCCACCTAAGCTCATGAGAACATTCCGTATTTCTGCCCTTTTTTAACATTATTTTATCTGTATTTTATTTTAAGTGAAAAAAGCTTAGCCTACAACCAGTACCTCATTGGCGATTTCATAGAAAAGTTCAGCTCGTTTCAACTTCAACGATCACCGGTCCCCTCTCTCCATGCGGTAGCACTATCTAGTAGCACGAGGTGAGGGTGGAGCAGTGAACACTCACTGCATGCAGTTCACTGCTGGCCACTTCACCTCCCTTCCCTGCACGGTTTGCATAAGAATTCTATGTGAATCCATCGCCAGCGCTTCCGGTGTGAAAGCACCATAAATGATCCAATGTTGACCTAAACGACTGAATGCACCTGCTCTGTGATAGTATCAGAGTTCTGTTTAAAGTACAGAGAGCAACATGAAGAACAAGGAATGCACCAGGAAGGTCTAAGAAACTGTTGTGGAGAAGGTTAACTCCGGATTTGGAAAAAAAATATTCCCTAGATTTAAACATTTTAAATATCATTACTGTGCAATCAGTATCAGATCATTGCAAATACAAAGACCCGGCTGTCCCTCTAAACTTTCAGCTCAAACAAGGAGAAGACTGATCAGAAATGCAGCCAAGAGGCCCATGATCACTCTGGATGAACTGCTCTGAACCACAGCTGAGGTAGGAGACTGTGTCCATTGGAAAACAATCAGTCATATACTGCACAAATCTCCCATTTATGGAAGAAAGCCTTTTGTTAAAGATATCCATAAAAAGTTGTTTCAAATTTGCCACAGGTCATCTGGGAGACACAGCAAACATGTGGAAGCAAGTACTCTGGTTAAATGAAACCAAAATCTACCTTTTTCGAAACAATCCAAAACTTCATGTGATGCGGGAAAGCAACACCCTGAACACACTGTCCCCACCGTCAAACATGGTGGTGGCAGCATCATGGTTTGGGCCTGTTTTTCTTCAGCAGGGACAGAGAAGATGGTTAAAGTTGATTGGAGCCAAATACAGGATCATCCTGGAAGAAAATCTGTTGGACTGAAACAGAGATTATCTTCCAACAAGTAGGGTTGTCAAAAGTATCGATACTCAAAAAAGTATCGATACTGAAACGTTGTATCCATACAATACCCGTTTTTAAAAGTATCAATACAGTGCCACCACCAGTGGCACCTAAGCAGTCGTTCATCTAAAGTGCAGAATAGAGGACAATGCACTTTCTGAAGACTGTGTGATTGAATAATTCTGCGCACTTTTCAGTTTCAGATTTTTTCTGTAACAGTTGCAGCTGCTGAGAATTATTTTTGTTTCTTGACCGGTTTGGCTAGTGTCATTGTTGTGTGTGCAAAGCATAGCCAAGACAGGAACACTGAATTTTAATTTTATACGTTTTTTTTATCAAGCTTGCTAAATATTGTGCACAGCAAACAACCTTTATTGTATTTTATTTATTAATGAAAATATTTCTGTAGAATTTTGGAGTCTTTGTTTTTATCCCTGTGGTATCGAAAATGGTATCGAGTATCGAATATTTTCCTTTGTATCGGTATCGAGTTGAAAAGTTTAGTTTTGTGACAACCCTACCAACAAGATGATGATCCAAAGCATAAAATAACATCTACCAGGGAACGGTTCACAAAGAAACAGATCCAGGTGTTAGAATGGCCTAGTCAAAGTCCAGACCTGAATCCAATCAGGAATCATTGGAAAAACTGAAAACTGCTTTTCATCCAACCTCACTGAGCCCAAGCTGTTTTGCAAAGAAGAATGGACAAAATGTCAGTTTCTCGTTGTGCAGAACTGATAGAGACATACTGTAATCGCAGCAAAAGATTGGAGCTACAAAGTATGAACTCAGGGGGGCTAAATGCATTTTGCACCCAATTTGTCAGTTTGTTATTTGTTGTTTCAAAACATCCCATACATTTCTTTCATTTACTTCATGATTGTGTCACAGTTGATTGTGTCACAGTTGATGTTGATTATTCACAAAAATGACTATTTTATATCTTTATGTCTGAAGACTGAAATATGACAAAAGTTTGTAAAGTTCATGAGGTCAAATACTATTGCCATGCACTGTGTCTTATGTGCCGAAATTTGCAGCTGCCATGTTGGCTTCAAGCAATTGTTGCGTGAGCAAATGTAATCATGTGCAATTTCTATTGTTTTCTTTTTTAAAGGAAATACTCTAATTGTGAAAATGTTCCTTTTCGAAATGAGCAGAATATCAGGCTTTGTAATGGAAACGCAACTTCAGATTTTCAACCTCCCTCGTCCTCCATGAATCATCCCCTTAACAGAAACATTTTCTCATTTTTCATATCTACCCATTAGGGAAATTTCAAGAGAGGTATGAAGGTTTTCACACCTATAAACCTTTTCTCCCTGTATCTTATGTCTAGCAGTTAATATCATGGCTGAACCGGCTTCCGGAATTTTTATTCTTTCATTTCAAGCAAACATCATCCCAAAACACGTGGAAGGCTGCTTTTCTTCCCCCCTCCTATTAAAAAATGGAGTTAATCAATTATCGTCCGATCTCAAAGCTCTTTATTTCAGCCTTTTTTTCTTAATTAATACTCCGCTTAATAATATTTTGGAGTCAGCTTAATTTTTTTTCATGTAATCAGTGTGGTTTCAGAGAGGAGCACACTGCAGTGATGGTAATTCCAAAAGTTATAAATGTTGTGTGTCAAGGTTAGCCGATACTTGTTGAGGACCCAAATGCAGAGCTGAAGAGCCAGAGACGAATTCTTTCTAAACTTAATCGGAATCAGAAATGCTTTAATGAACCCAGTGGGAAAATATCTTTGTTACACACTCCAGGTATACAAACAACATATTGCAAACAGTCATCTTCTAAAGAAATAAAAATGCAATACAAAGAAATACAATAAAACTTTATGCACTAAAAAAAAATATATATATATATATATATTTACAGATCTAAAAAAAAAGGTCATGATAGCAATGTGCAAAAGAGAGCAAAAGAATGAATAAATGTTAATTAATTCTGTAATCAGAGTCTGAATTACAGAGGGGGGTGTATGACTATATCAGGGAGGCATTGTAGAGATTAATGACCACAGGCAGGACACTCAGGGAAGGATAAACCTAAAGAATGAAGAAAATCCCGCAAAAGTAACTGCAGAGGAGGAGTATATATGCCGAGCAGAAAAATGAATCGAGTAATCAACTGATTGGGAGCAGGTGTGGAAATAAGGCTCAAGAAGGGCGCTAGGGAAAAGAGCAGGGGTGGAAAGTAACGAATTACATTTACTCACGTTACTGTAATTGAGTACTTTTTATGAGTAATTTGTAATGTTCTGAGTAGTTTTTGAAATATGTAATTTTTACTTTTCCTGGAGTAAATTTTAACCTAAGTAGTTTTACTTCGTTACATTTAAAACCCCTCACATTACTGAGTAAAAAAAAAAATACTGATGGTGAAAAACTTAAATGCGGCCGGAAATTTAAACCCCTGTGTTACCGACACATAATCGCCATTAAAAAATAGAAGAAGATTTTAACTTTTAACAGCACTTTAGTCACACAATTCAAACATATAAGCAATTGATGTAAAAACAAGTGTGAGTTAAAAATCACTATTAAAGTGAAACAAGCGTCAGTTAAAATCATTGAATGAGGAGCTTGTTAATAACAGTGAGATCCTGTTGCGTTTTAGTTTGATTTCTGGTATCTTTTGGGCATTTAATTTTGTGTGCATTTTGAAAACTTGTAGTTTAAATGTCTTTATTCCTATCATGGTGTTGTCTGTTGGACAGTAGGATTAAAAATTGTTTGCACTTTATGGTACAGGTTGTGACTGTCCTTGTGCTGTGAGGAAGTATGTTCTTTAGCCCAGCTGATCTTTTGCAAGTGTGGATGTCCACTGAAATACGCCCTGAAATCGATTAAAACACCTTGTGCTCAATTTGATTCATGACTCATCCTTTTTTGCATTAAGTAACTCAAAGTAACTAAGTAACTTTTACTCAAATTACATTTTAAATGAAGTAATTTTGTACTTTTACTTGAGTAAATTTTGAGATTGGTTACTTTACTTTTACTCTGAGTAAAATTTAGGCAAAGTAAAGATACTATTACTTAATTACAATCTTTTAGTACTCTTTCCACCTCTGGAAAAGAGACATACACAAGGGGGCAACAGACAGTAAACAAGAAATACAACAGAAAACAAATGGAAAATAATACGAATATTTACATAAATCAAAGTGTAACTGAAAACCCAAAGTAAACACTTAAACAGAACCAAAAAGAAGAATCAAGACATCAAACCTTGGGTTCAGATTAATACTCTGCTGTTCTTTTTTTACCGACTTGCCTATTTGATGTATTTGGCATTTGAGGCTGTTAACCATCCAATCCTTTGTCAAATTTGAGCTGTAAGCATCAGTTTTTTATCAACTTATGCTGTAAGTTTTTTTTCATATCGTTAATTATCTGTCAAATGGTACGGAGTGTGTGTGCAAAACAGTTGCTTGTTATCAGATTTGATAAGCATCACTAAAAAGAGTAACCTGACTCCGCCAGATGGATTTGCTCCGCATATCCATCTGGAAACCTTCCGTTGAAGTAATTTTGGGAAGGGGCGAAAATACAGGTTGGCTGATTGGCCTATGTTGGTGATAGACGGGCCAAATAAACCAATCAGATCAACGAAGCATATGACGTACTAACAGAGCGACGACGAAAACACAACCACAAGCCAGACTACTCTTGCAGAAACCAGTCGGGAGAAGAGCAAAAACATCTTTTCCTCTGAGAAAAGCCTCCAGAGCAGTGTTTTGCTCTTCTTTCAGTGAAGAAATACTCTGCAATTCCGATAAAACTTGCTCGATAGCCACGCTAACGCTAGTTTCATCGCCTGAAGCCGCCATGTTCTTTAGACTGAACTGTCGCGCTTCTCGTTGCGTCACACCTCAACCCGCCTCAAAGCCAACGCTGATTGGACGTTCGTTTGGTGAACGGCTCCAAATTTTCTTTAATGAAGAGTCTCCAGACTGATCTGCGGGTGAAACCTTGAAAGCTCGCAAGATCAAGATGGTCTCCAAGGCTATAAAAAGAGTACCACAGGCCTCCAATTTAGGTCCAACACTGTTTTCAATTTATATAAATAATGTCTGTAAAAATGATGCTGATGCTTGTACACATTTATATCCTGATGACACTGTGGTTTGCTGATATGCAGGTAAATAAGTGTGAGTGATGTGCGATTAGTGTGATGGCAGAAGAGAAGCAGGCGAAAACAATGAACATTCTGAGGTTTTTAATGCATTAAAAACAATACTCAACTGTTGCCTATCCTTAGTCACTTGTTTATCCACCCACTTTTTTTCCTCTGGTGCAGAAGACATTTTCGTTTGTGCCATGCCAAAGTCTCGAATTCAGAGTCCACAGTAGGTGTCTTGGTGAGTCAAGTAACAACTTTACATTGCTGACATCCAAAAAAAGTGTCTCGCACAGAATCCAAGGTGTAAATCAGGTTAGATTTCTAAGGTTATTTTTTTTATTTTCCCCATATACTTGGTCAAGTTACTATAATACTGTACAGTAAAAAAAATTTATAATAATTTCACTAAAAACAAAGAAATGTGACTGCCCCTGTAATATTTAAATGTTAACTTCTGGTTATGATGCCAACATGGAAATGAAAGGACTCTGCTCCAAAAGGAATAGTATGTTGAAGTTATGTGAGGCGGAGCTCAGGCGTTGCCAGATCCTAGTAGTGTGTGGTAAAAGTGAGAAATGGCTTCAACAAAAGAAAAGCAAAAAGACGGCGAGCAACGTTCAGGAAGCAAAGTGGCCCAGAAGGAACTATGATGTTGCTGATTTTCTTCAAGCGTTTAATTTGGTTAATATTCATTTTAGCTGACTTGGTAAACCATACAGAAGGAGAGCAGGTGATTAGCATTGGATAAAAAAGACACATGGAAAGGAAACAATAGAAATCCAGCCATAAGTTTTTAAAATACTGTATAACATACAAACCAAAACAAATGTCTCTGTGTTGATGCTAACAGCAAATACAAATATACAAGTGATCAATTTTACATTAGGAAATGACCTGAGTGATTTTGAAAGACTAAATAAAGTTAATTCAATAAACAGCACACACACAATAAACATGGCTTGTTTGCAGTAAGAAGGATACACTGGAAAAATTATCTAGAAATAAGTAAAAACTTCTTAAATTAAGTGTATTTACCCTTAATTAGAGTAGGTAAACGAAATAGTTTGCCAATGGAATGAGTAGTTTTACTCTTAAAATAAAATAATTAGATAATATGCTCTGAAAATAAGATAATGCAATTGTTTTGTTTTCTTATTTTAAGTGTAAATTGTCTTGGTCTATTGGCAAAATGTCTCTTTTACCTCCTCAATCTAAGAAAAAATGATCTTATCTTAAGAAGAAATAACTTTTCTAGATTTAGATTTTTTCCAGTGTAACGCTGCTTTGTTCAGATAATTGCACTAGAAAAACGATGTAGAAATAAGTAAAAATGTCTTAAATTAAGGGTATTTACCCTTAATTTAAGTAGGTAAATTAGATAGTTTGCTAATGGAATGAGTATTTTTACTCTTAAGATAAGATATTTAGATAAAATGCACTTGAAATAAAGCAATGCAATTGTGTTTTCTTATTTTAAATGCAAATTGTCTTGTTTCATTGGCAAAGTGTCTTTTTTACCTTCTCAATTCAAGTAAAAATGCACTTATTTTAAGAAAATTGAATTATCTAGATGTAGATTTTTTCCAGTGTGTGCTCAACAACTGCTATCGTTATATCTGCTACTATGAATGACTGCTCCAGTCCCAACATTCAGCCTGGTTTTATGCTTATGGATAACTTTTGAGTAGCTTCATGCACACTCTGCAAGAATTTGTTCTTCTGTTCAAGAACAAAAACTAAATCATTCTTTGCAGTGAATCTTAACTGCTGAATTCATAGAAAGTCCCATACAACAATGGAAAAAATCAAAATCTAGATAAGTATTTTTTTTCTTAAAATAAGTGCATTTGCTCTTGGATTGAGGAGGCAAAGGAGCCATTTTGCCAATGGAACAAGACAATTTACACTTAAAATAAGAAAAGACAATTGAAATGTCTTCTTTCAAGTACATATCTAATTATCTTATTTTAAAAGTAAAAATACTAATTAAACTGGCAAAATATCTCATTTACCTACTCAAATTAAGGTTAAATGCAGTTCATTTAAGACATTTTTACTTATTTCTACATCATTTTTCCAGTGAATGTAGCTTATGTCACACCTGAAAAAGAAAACACAACAGCTACGAAATAGCAGTGATGTTTTTCAAATTGATGTGTGATAAAGAAGAGCATCACACAGATGGTTTATTTTACTTAGATGGCATATGGCTGCTATAGGCTTAGACTTCTGGAGGACAAAGGGACCCCTTTTTCATCTTTCTGCTTCATTCTATCTGTATTCTCCCACTCTGTAGAATCTTTTAGTTCAATCTCTAACGTTATGCTCTCTCTATTTTTTTCTCATAGTAGATTGTCTGTTCCTGTTTAGCTGTGGCACCATCCTGGATCAGCTGTGCTGCTGCAATCAACACCCTTGTTTATAGATGTTGCAGATCTGCCTGTTTCTCTGACTGTTACTGGCTTGATGTGCTTTCTTCATCCTCTGACATGGGAGCTGGCTCGGTGCTCGTCTGCCTGGCTTTGTGTTTCCTGGACCACGCCGCCTTTTACAGCTGCTTTTTGTATCTCTGCTTCTGTCTCCTTGAACCCCAGTCGGCCTCAGCAGATGGCCGCTCACACTGAGCCTGGTTCTGCTGGAGGTTTCCTCCTGTTAAAAGGGAGTTTTTCCTCTCCACTGTCACTACAAGCATGCTTAGTGTGAGGGATTGCCTCTCAATCAATGAGTCGATGCAATCAACTGGTTTTCCTTAGATAGAAACTTTAAATCAATTAGACTGTATGATCTGGTGAATTGTCCTGCGATGGACTGGCGACCTATGCAGGGCGTACCCCGCCTCTCGCCCGTTTGCAGCTGGAGATGAGCACCAGCACCCCTCGTGACCCCGCTTGGGATAAAGCGTTTTAGAAGATGGATGGATTTGGTGAACTTGTGATGCCTTGAGATGACATGTGTTGTGAATTGGCACTTTAATATAAATATAGTGAATTGAACTGAATTGAATATCATATAAATAGTCATATAAATGTTTTACTCGCCTCTCTTAGCCAAACTCTAAACTAGCTATTATTGCACATAACAGATCACTGTATGAATTTCTCCACTTGAAATAATGTCAAACCACCAAATAACATGTTTTTATTCAAGTCAGTAGGTGTGAAATAAAATAGGAAGTGTTGGCCAAGTGGTTAGAGCAGTGCACTTGTGCTCTGAGGTTGCAAGTACCCGGTTTGATCCACACAGCCTGCACTCTGGGTCCCTGAGCAAGACCCTTAATCCCAAACTGCTCCCGGGTCCTGCACAGTCCACTGTGTGAAATCAATAAAGTTCAATTAAATTAAAAGGAAATGGACGTTTAAATGTGGGTTTTACTGCGGAGCTGATGCTTGAAAATATTGCTGCAGGGTTGAATAATGTAGTAGGGGAAAAAAATAAAAAATAATAATCTTCATTCTGAAAACTGGTTTAAATAATAGTAAATGGAAAGTGATTTAATGAATACATGTATAGGTTATGAATAAATACAATTGATAAATAAAAGGAACAGTAGGAGGATTAAGGTTATTAAACTAAGAATTAAACATAAAAGTATAGAATATTGTTAATTATAAATAATAATAATATCAAATAAAGATGGAGGATAATCGATTATTATGTTTAGGATATAAAATAAAGCAGGTAAATATATTAGCTACTGTAGAATGTTGTAATTTTGTTCCACAATTCATACCGGTAGGTGGCGGTAAGGCTCACTCAACCGCTATTACACCTCACAAAGAAGACGAAGACCCGCCCACCGATTCTCAGTCAGAAACCCGCGATTTCAATGCAGAGCAGGACCGTCTCAGCAGAGACAGTTAGAGTTGATCCATTTTTTCCCCTCAGTTTCATGGTGTAAACAGTTGGCATCATGCCGAAGGTTCTGGTAGCTCTTCTAAATCGGAATTCTGTTTTCCATTTGGGCTCCGACAGAGCGGTTATCAGCTGAGGCGGAAACCAAGTTAAAGACGGAGACCTTTTAAACGGAGTCTGGTTTGTTTTCTCGCATGGAGGTGGACATCCTGGAGTTCAGGGTCCCTGTGGAAAATAACAAGACCCTATTCGTTTGGGACATCCCGCCGGTTGTGACCCAGGATCAGGTTTATGTAAGTCTAAGCTAAAAAGGTTGTGGCGTCATCAGTGTTCTAATGTTTATGGCAGTAAATCCTATTAATTTATGGTCAGGGGCGGATTTAAGAAATTTGGGGCCCTAGGCATAGACAGGTGTAGAACCCTCTGAACTGAGAAGACAACACAGAAAACAGACCCATTATACAGATACAGAAATGTTAATAGAATAGACCTACATTATTTGTTCTATGTGTTGTCCCTCTCTTCTTATACTTGCTGTTTCCATCATTATATTTTTTTTTCATTTTTCTTTTCATATTGGCAACATGCTCAGCTGACTTTTAACGCTGTCTCAAAATGAATCCAATCATTAAGCCCATTCTGACTTAGCTGATTGCTCCTTCGTGTGTTTCAAAAAAGGCGACGGCAAAATTAAATAACCCAGTCCTTCTTTTCACTGTAGACAAGCCGTGATCTGGGTGAAATAAGAGCTGCATGAATCGTGACAGCAGACAAGATAGAGAAGAGCAGGTTATGAATCTACTTGCTCAGGAGAGCAGAGTTCTCTGCCTTTATATGTTGTTGCCAAAGTTTAATAACTTTCATACCCTAAAAACTACAATTTCACCGAAACCTAGTGATGGTGAGATGAAGCCTCATGAGGCATTGAACCGAGTGCAGAACTACAGTTTGTAATAAAATCAGGGATTTTTTTTTTTTTTGCAACTGTTTTTCTTTTTTTTCCCTTTTAAGTTCCCTTGAAATTATTAATGGTTGGTGTGTATAATAAAATCTTTTGTAAATTTTTTTAAAGTGTAAAATTTCTTAGAACAATAATTTAAGGTGCACCGTTTTTCTGCCATTTTAGTGAAATAAACTCAAGCAGACAGTGAAAGTGTTTGTGCAAATTGGGTAATGATGAGCAAAATGAAAGGTGTTAGTCACTTTTATTCAAACATGATCGTTTTTCCACGTTTTTTGGTTTTAATCAGGTTGGAAGTTGTGTTCAACCAATCTTTTGGCTAAACCGACCTAATTTACCCAATCTATATTTTTACTCGGGCAAAAAAATGCAAATTAGTCTCATCAGCCAAAATAATTAAGTGTAATCAAAATTTTCAAAGGTCAAAGACAGGACTTGAACCATCAACCTCAAGAGTGGGAGCCTGACTCTTACAGCTGACACCACCTATGTAGCTGATATCACTTCTTAACACTGACGTGTTAATGCGGGCTTTGTCCGGTGGTTTGCTCGAATTTTGATCATTACATTGTTTATTCCAACAAAATTAGCAACTAGATTGGTTGTTTTTCCAACCAATCTATTATTAGAATCTATCCAAACTTTATCCAGCTGAGAGCATCTCTCCTCCAAACTCCCATATCTTGACTGAACACTGAGGCTGTTTAGATGCCTTTCAAAATTCTTGCGCATTCTGAACCACTTCCCAAAGCGGTCATGTGGTTTCACGGTAACGAGGCCTCGGACGTCATCAATTTTGGCCCCTCCTCTAAATGAATCACGCCTCGACACGCGCTTTGGGGAAACGCCCCCTCCATTACTCGACACACGCCTCGAAGCCTCGGCTCATCTCATAACATCACTACCGAAACCAATATCGGGCGGGGCCCCGATCCAGCAGTAAAATGTTGCTATAGGCGAGTACATACAAATAGGATGTCTGTGTATCTGCCTTTAAATCTGACAGATTTAAAATAGAGCTAAATGAATAAACCAATTTAATAACTCCACAGAGTTATTAAATTGGTAAAATAACACAATACTTCAAGTTCATGTTTTGCTTTTCGATAAGCATGGGATATCTGTAACATGTGGTGGTGTTCTGTCACCAATGGTTCTGTTCAATTTGCAGTCACTATTTTTCCGTGTGTGATGTGTGATCATATACTACTGAGAATTGCATAATTGCCGATTTATGAAACTGTCGCCGTATCCTGAACCTTTATCACGTGTTGTACTTCATATGGGGCCCACCCGCATAATGTTGCTTACGGGTCTATTAGTGTGTCGTTACGCCATTCGGGGAGACACCAGTACCTTTTACTGTTTGAACGGAAATTATTTGAAATATTTAGAACTGCTTTCAGTTTATTTTGTTTTTCAAAGCATGTTTTTCTGTATATGTTTGATATATTGGGGGGATAACGCTAACCTGACTCCGCCAGATGGATTTGCTCCGCATATCCATCTGGAAACCTTCCGTTGAAGTAATTTTGGGAAGGGGAGAAAATACTGGTTAGCTGATTGGCCTATGTTGTTGATAGACGGGCCAAATAAACCAATCAGATCAACGAAGCATATGACGTAACACAGCGACGACGAAGAGGAGCCAATTGATAGATCAAACTCTTGCCGAAACCAGTCGGGAGAAGAGCAAAAACATCTTTTCCTCTGAGAAAAGCCTCCAGAGCAGTGTTTTGCTCTTCTTTCAGTGAAGAAATAAAAAAAATTGGATATACCATTTTTAAGGGTTGCCTTAAAATAGTCTTTTGTAACCAAAAAAAAGAGTATGTGTTAAGACCAGTGGTGGATGAAATAATCAACAGTAGTACTTGAGAGAAAGTAATGATAATCATAGTCAAATCTTACTCCTCTACAATTAAAGGTTACTTGGTCAAACATATACTCAAGTATGAAATACTCATTGTTGAAAATACTTAAGTATTAAAAATTACATTTTCTAATATCAATATTCTTCTGTTAGAGTCATTTTAAAGAACCTGTAATTTTCAGAAACCACCTGATGTACTGATGCATAGAACCACCTGCTACAGATTCTACACCACCTGGAAAGAACTTCAGCATAAAAACGCCACAAAAATTATAGAGAGCTATTATGATTAGTATTTCTTATTTAAAAACAACCAAAAATAAATCAGTAGTGCCTTAGTTCTTCTCACGCTTTCACTACGGAATAAAGGTTTAAGGTCGAATCTGTTACCACATAGAAATTACAGCTATGCTTTGAGAACTCGTCCTACTGAACAACTTGGCCACACGAAAACAACTAACGCCTTGTTTACACTTGAAATGATATCCGCCCTGATTTTCTGAAAATTCATGCAAATCTCTAAAACAGCGATGTTAAAATTCAGTCCTAAGAGCTGCTGTTCTCCGAGCTAAAAATGCATTTCAAGACAGGAAATACAGCAACAGAGGATTCAAAAGCTAAGCTGAATCAAACAAAACAAATAACTGACAGATTCCTAGAAATGCAGCGGACTGAAAGCATTTTCTGCTTGGTCTCTGATTAGATAAAGACTGTGTAACTTTTAGCCACTAGGGGAGCTAAACCTCGAAGACGGGTCTTGTTGCAGTTTGTAGCTAACCTGACTACGCCAGATGGATTTGCTCTGCATATCCATCTGGAAACCTTCCGTTGCTGCAGAAAAAGGCTCGTTAGCTGCGCAAATAAGCAAAATGTCGGCAACGGATATTTGCCGTTTATGTAATACTCTGTAATTCCGATAAAACTTGCTCGATAGCCACGCTAACGCTAGTTTCATCGGCTGAAGCTGCCATGTTCTTTAGACTGAACTGTCGCGCTTCTCGTTGCGTCACACCTCAACCCGCCTCAAAGCCAACGCTGATTGAACGTTCGTTTGGTGAACGGCTCCACATTTTCTTCAACAGAGAGTCTCCAGACTGATTAGCGAGTGAAATCTTGAAAGCTTGCGAGATCAGGATGGTCTCACGAGGCTAGGATAATGCTTAAATTGTATATGCATTCTTCTAAGCCCATACACATCAAAAGACGCTTGGGTCTGGTTGCGAACCAGTTTTGCCGGTATAGTTCTGCAGCGTCGGTCTGGAATTTCTAGGGACGCACAGCAGTTTCCCGCCAAAGCACAACGGGGAGCCTATTCGAGAACTCGCGAGAACTTCGGCGGAGTGTTTATCTTCCAAAACAACAATGGCGCGTCTGCAAAATATCACGGTCACAGAGATGGCTAGAGTTGGTTGACATCGAAGAGGAACAGGTTCTGTTAATGGACTTGGTAAAAAGACCAATTAATCTTTCGTCGTGGTTGTCCATTGTAGTGTTTCCTCTGTCTTTAAAAATGGCGCCCCCCGGAATCGAATTGAGAAGGATGGCCACACAGACGGCCGGAAAGGCATACCAACGACCAATCACGGTTCCGGTCTGCACGGGGGGCGTGGTCACGCACAGAGACAGATCTGACGGTTGCAGAGGCTATGCGTCAAAAACATAAATTGGCCTTTAGACTCACACTGATGTTACTGTTTGTTGTTTCAGGAGCAGCTTTCTCAAGTATTCTCCTCCTTTGGACCTATTTACCTGTTGAAGGTGTGTCCTAATGCTCCTCTCCACCCACCTGGTTTCTACGCCATCATCAAGTTCTACTCTGCTGCTCACGCCGCCAAAGCCCAGAACCTCACAGATGGATGTCCACTGCTCCACCAACCTGCTCTCAAGGTGAGCAGCTGCCCTCTGAGTGGCGTTTAGCTGCACCACCGACGCTTTCCTCAGAGCTCTGACTTCTGATTGGCTCTCAGAAATAGTGTTTTTCTCTGCAGGTGAAGCTGAGCTCCAAACAGACTCCTCACTTCCTGTCTGGCAGAAGCAAACCTCTGAACCACGCCCGCTGCCTGGAGCTGGCCAATCGCTGCCTGGGTTTCAATGGCTGGACCTCTGACATCATCACAGTGAGAAATACACCGCTCACCCGTTAGTCCAGGCGGGTGAGAGTTAGCAGATGACTTCCTGTTTGTGTCGCAATCCAACAGCTGAAGGAACTGACAAGTGAAGAAGAGGAGGATGAGGAGGAGGATGAGGGCGGAGTCCGGCGGCGGTTACGGTTCGGTTGCATGATGAAGCTCAGCTTTCCTCAGCATGGAGTGACGACCAGAGGAGTCGCAGTGGTGGAGGAGAGCTTCACCTGTGCAGGTGAGGAGGAGTTCTGAAATACATGAATATAAATCAGAACCTACAGATCGATCGATAGATGCAAGGTTTTTAAAACAGGTACCGATTATTTTAGCATTAGTCTCCGTGGCAGAAGATCCTTTTTAATTTTTGTCATTTTTGTGTGTGGAAATGTTGCTTTATGTCTCCATTTACATGATAAAGACACAAGAATAACAAAAAATATGACTACATAATCCAGGATGAAAAAAACGGGATATTTAGCCCCTTTAAATTAATCAAAACAAAAGCAATGTTGTAGATTAAAGATTGAATTAAAACTAATACTAATTTACAGTGGCTTCATTTGATTGATTCACTGACAGTTGCTGCATTAGTCTGAGACACATTGTTGTGGTTCTAAGTAGTGTATATTTTCACCCTGCTCTGTAAATCTTATGCAACATGACTCCTTTTTAATGGACAGAGAAGAGTCTCTCTGCTCTGATTGCAGGTATAAGTTTGATGCACAGCAAGGCTGAGCTGTCAGTATTTGTGACTTACAGTTAGAACTCTTTGTTAGAACTGTAAATATACAGTCATATGTTTATATTACTATTTTTTAAATTTATTTATTACTGTTTTCAAGGCTGCGCTTCAAGAAAATGAAATTCTCTAGAGCTGTTTTAAACAAAATTTCTTTTTGTATGCACTCATGTATACAAAATGACTAAATAAAGCTGTCTAAGTCTTACAGTGGGAGGGGCTCAAACAATGCCTCATGGGAACCTCAGCTCTTCTGTGTTTCTGTTGCAGATAGAGTTGAAGTACTGAGGCCAGACCAGACCTTTAGAGGCAGAGACCATGATCATATAAAGTCTTAGTCTTGTGTCGGTTGGTGTGGTCTTGACTTCAACAATAGTTTCAGAACCTCTTTCTGCTTCTGCCCATGGTTTGGTTCTGCTGCGTTTCAATCGTCGTCTTTTTGTGTGTACAGGTCCAGAAGTTCTCCTGCAGAGACGCTGTAAGCTGCAGCGGTCGGTCAGAGAGAAAGCTCTGGTTCAGGCCTTTTCCTCAGTGCTGCTTATCCTTCTAGGTACTTCAGTAATACTATCACTGTACCCAGTAATACCACCACTAGTAATACTACCACCTTACTTCAGTAATACTACCACTGTACTACAATAATACTACCACTGTACTACAGTAATACTACCACTAGTAATACTACCACCGTATTACAGTAATACTACCACTGTACTACAATAATACTACCACTGTACTACAATAATACTACTACTGTACTACAGTAATACTACCACTAGTAATACTACCACCGTATTACAGTTATACTACCACTGTACTACAATAATACTACCACTGTACTACAGTAATACTACCACTGTACCCAGTAATACCACCACTAGTAATACTACCACCTTACTTCAGTAATACTACCACTGTACTACAATAATACTACCACTAGTAATACTACCACCGTATTACAGTAATACTACCACTGTACTACAATAATACTACCACTGTACTACAATAATACTACCACTGTACTACAGTAATACTACCACTAGTAATACTACCACCGTATTACAGTTATACTACCACTGTACTACAATAATACTACCAATGTACTACAGTAATACTACCACTAGTAATACTACCACCGTATTACAGTAATACTACAGCTGTACTACAATAATACTACTACTGTACTACAGTAATACTACCACTAGTAATACTACCACCGTATTACAGTTATACTACCACTGTACTACAATAATACTACCACTGTACTACAGTAATACTACCACTAGTAATACTACCGTATTACAGTAATACTACCACTGTACTACAATTATACTACCACTGTACTACAGTAATACTACCACTAGTAATACTACCACCGTATTACAGTAATACTACCACTGTACTACAATAATACTACCACTGTACTACAGTAATACTACCACTAGTAATACTACCACTGTATTACAGTAATACTACCACTGTACTACAATAATACTACCACTGTACTACAGTAATACTACCACTAGTAATACTACCACCGTATTACAGTAATACTACCACTGTACTACAGTAATACTACCACTAGTAATACTACCACCGTATTACAGTAATACTACCACTGTACTACAATAATACTACCACTGTACTACAGTAATACTACCACTAGTAATACTACCACCGTATTACAGTAATACTACCACTGTACTACAGTAATACTACCACTGTACTACAATAATACTACTACTGTACTACAGTAATACTACCACTAGTAATACTACCACCGTATTACAGTAATACTACCACTGTACTACAATAATACTACCACTGTACTACAGTAATACTACCACTAGTAATACTACCACCGTATTACAGTAATACTACCACTGTACTACAATAATACTACCACTGTACTACAGTAATACTACCACTAGTAATACTACCACCGTATTACAGTTATACTACCACTGTACTACAATAATACTACCACTGTACTACAGTAATACTACCACTAGTAATACTACCACCGTATTACAGTAATACTACCACTGTACTACAGTAATACTACCACTAGTAATACTACCACCGTATTACAGTAATACTACCACTGTACCACAATAATACTACCACTGTACTACAGTAATACTACCACTAGTAATACTACCACCTTACTCCAGTATAGTACACTAATATACATTGGAGTTATTGACGTGACGCCAACTGTGAGACTGTGGAAATACAAGCAGTGAAAAACAAAGATAGGATAGTTTTAACTAGCCTGGGTGCCATTCCGAACTTAGTCCCGCCCACAACGTTTGAGGTCGGGAAGTTCGGTCTGGCATTGCTCAGTAGTAGCGTGAGTATGCTCGCACAATATCTGGCGGGCCAATCAAATTGTCAGGGCGGGCTTTATACGATGATGGACAGATGATCAACAGTAACGTAATCAACCATGTCACCAAAGCGGCAGCCATTGTTGGGTGACAACAATGGCTGCCGCTGGAGAGTTGAGGTGTGTAGATTCTGCTATTAGGTCTGTTCTAGAAGATATCGACAGCAAATTAATTTTAAAAGAGGAACAGAGAAACGCGATCAAGCCTCATCTTCTTATTCTAGGCGTGCAACTGCACGCTTTGATTTTTGTCGACAACAACTATGCGTCGCTTAACATACGTCACATACTCCGTTGCTCTTATTGGTTTTAGGTCTATCCAATTGAGTGCAGAGGCATTTTTTTTCCTGGTTCGTTCG
Source organism: Cyprinodon diabolis (assembly GCA_030533445.1). Taxonomy (NCBI): domain Eukaryota; kingdom Metazoa; phylum Chordata; class Actinopteri; order Cyprinodontiformes; family Cyprinodontidae; genus Cyprinodon; species Cyprinodon diabolis. The sequence continues at coordinate 4,538,921 of CM060077.1, forward strand.
AAACACGCCCCATAATCACAGCTCTAAGGAGCAGTATCAGACTCATATTCTGACCAGAATTGAGTAGGACTACGTCAGGCTAAGTTTTAACGACCACAGGATGAAGCACAGCGTTATCTGATTGCCTTTATTGCAACTTTTTTCCTCCTTAGTGAACATTGGCAGAAAGATAACAGGCAATACGATAGATACACACACATATATATATGTATGTATATATATATATATATATATATATATATATATATATATATATATATATATATATATATATATATATACAAATATATATATATATATGTGTGTATGTATATATATATATATATACACATGTATATGTATGTATGTCCTCCTAGGTAAAAAATCGACAAAGATGTCAGAAATTGCTCTTGCAGGGTAGGGCGGTTTCACTTTAGAACAAATGGACACTGCTGATTGGTCAGTTACTGATCAGCCTCCAGGATTGATTGACAGGTGGACTCACATCAATTGTAATGATAAAGTGAAACTATCAGTGTGTTTCCTGACCTCAGATCTGCTGCTGCAGGTAATGGTAAGGTGATGGTGGAGCTGAGACCGACCTCAGATCAGTTTGAAGCTGAAGAGACTGAAGACGTCCTGCAGGTAAGCTCACCTGTAACCCCACCCCTCCCCAAATCTGTGTTTTCCTGTATAAACTGACTCTGTCTGTTTCAGGTCAACGAGTTCTCGCCCTCAGAAGCTTTGGCTGATGAGGAGGATGAGGATGAAGACTGGGATCTGACTGTGTCCTAGACTGTCTCAGCATCTGGCTCATTCAAAGAACTGATCTGAAATCAGCTGTTTGCTCCGATAACACAACACTTAATGAACCAAAGCTGTCCTTGGGTCAGACCCAGTTTATCTCACTGGGGGGCGCTCGCTGTACTGTTTACTGAGGGTCCCTTTAATCTGAATAAAAATGTTTTCTTATGTTTCTAATGAATAATTTTTTAAATGATAAACACTTCCGGATGAATAAAGTATCTAAGAGGCGGATTTGTTTCCATCAACAACAATGAAGTATTGAAGAGTTTGATAAATTAACATCATCTCCAGATTTGCACATTAGGCTCGAAAGGAAAAGTTAAATTCTGATTCCTCTTAGCAGAATGGTGAGCAGAACATCTGGAAGCGGAGCGGAGCAGCTGGGCTGCAGCTTCGGACACCCTGTTCCACCGGCAGCGTTTTCAGAGCGGAGTCACTTTACCTGGTTTGATCCGGATCATTGCAATATAGTAGTCTGGTTACAGTCTTCAAATACACCAAACCAATAAAGAGTTTGCTTTGCCAGTACAACCTGCACCTGTTATGCCTGCTCCTATTTAATCATCAGAGGCGGAGCCAGAAAATGTGGAGGGATAAAAAGAAACAAAAACAGGTTTGATTCAGTTGTCACTAATCGCACTGCACCAGCTGGAAACTGAGCGAATCAGTGAAGACGGAGTAGATTTACATTAAACCCCTGCTAATAAATCTCATTTATACATCATTGTTGTCTAAATCTGTTATTCTGCATATTGAACATGTTGAAAGAGTTGAACAGCTGTTCTTTATGTCTAATCAGGACTTTAACATGGTTTGTGGAGCACTGTTAGTTTCTGGACCGTTTCTGTTTTCTGAAAATTAAAGTCCCTTGATAGTCCTGCATCTCCATTTATATTTGTGTGTCCTTGCAAAAAGAGATAAGAAAAAGATGGACAAAGCTGCTGTGAAGCCGGAGTTCCCAAACATTTCAGCCTGTGACTCCAAAATACATTTACCAGAAAGTAACAACCCCTAAAAATGTGTTATTCTATTCCATCTTAAAATTCCTTTAGTTTCCTTATAAATACATAAAACATTTTGACTTATCTTCTAAAATCTGAAATTTAATTAGTTAATTGTGCATTTCATAACTTGGTATATTTAATGATTGATTTGGTACTTATGATACATTTTGGCCCTACATAGGAGCCTAGGGGGAAGTTCAACTGAAGAAACTGCTCGCCTACATCCGCCTCCGACACAGCCAATCAGCTTTGAACCGCACCTCCACGAAATTCAATCAGCATCCAAATTTCATATTAAAAGTCCTCCGATCCGCAACTCGTCTGCTACCTGGTGCGCAGGCGGTGGTTGTGCTGTGTGACTTCATTCAGATGACCCCGTTTCAACCCACCTCCAGCTCCTCCTCCACCATCGTAGCTAAAACTTCATCAGAGTTTCCTTCCTCTTGGACTCTTACTGCATTCCGCGTCTCATTTCAGCCGGTCCAGCAGAAGACTGCCATGTCGAGCCTGGTTCTGCCAGAGGTTTCTTCCCAATGGGGAGTTTTTTTCTCTCCACTGTCGCTTCATGCTTGGTCATCATGGAAAGGTTCTCTCAACCTGTGTTATCCAAAATGGACTTCCATCTTCCAGGTCCCTGAGGGAAGCTCTAGTATCAGCCCACGCAGTCCACTGGATCTCCCCATAAAGCTCAGGACACCGTCTCTATAACCAGCAGTCTACAGACTGACCAACCTCATCTGTCTCCACTCCACCACCAGTTTGAGACCTGGGGGGGAAACAGCCCTGTTTCTTGCTCCTGTTCATGCACTAGAAAAAATCCAAATCTAGATAAGTCATTTTTTCTTAAAATAAGTGCATTTGTTCTTAGATTGAGGAGGTAAAATAGACATTTTGCAAATGGAACAAGACAATTTACACTTAAAATAAGAAAACACAATTGCATTGTCTTATTTCAAGTGCATATTATCTAAATATCTTTTTTTAAGAGTAAAAATACTAATTCCATTGGCAAACTATCTCATTTACCTACTCAAATTAAGGGTAAATACACTAAATTTAAGAATTTTTTTATGTATTTCTAGATTGTTTTTCCAAGTGTGCATATCTATAAAAATTCAGTGCTACACTGGAAAAATGGTCTAAAAATAAGTAAAAATCTCTTAAATTGAGTGTATTTACCCTTAATTTGAGTAGATAAATAAGGTGGTTTGCCAATGGAATTAATATTTTTACTCTTTAAATAAGATAATTAGATAAAATGCAATTGAAATGAGACAATGCAAGTGTGTTTTCTTATTTTAAATGTAAATTGCCTTGTTCCACTGGCAAAATGTCACCTTTACCTCCTCAATCCAAGAACAAATGCACCTATTTTAAGAAAAAAATACTTATCTAGATTTTAAATTTTTTCCAGTGTATGTTTTCTGCCGAGGTCTGAGCTCCAAAGAAAAATTAATTGTATCAATAAATTTCTTCTAATTGTTTTTTTTCCACCATGTGAGTTTTTCAGATTGAAATATTTTAGGATTCAGTTTAAACCGATTATACAGCAGAGAAGCAGTGTGTGTTTTACTATATTTGTCTGATTTGAAATGTTGAGATTATAATCAAGTAGGAGCCCAGGATGGGGTCAGATAGAAAACTCTGAGATGCTGAAGGTTTTTATTTCTGAACAAAGCTGTGGTATTCAGTGACATTCAGAAGGTTCTATTCCTTGTTTATGTCCCAGGACTCATCTTGTTAAACAGTTTCTCCCTCCCAGCTGGAGTAAAGCGCAGGTCTCCTCCCACCACTACGAAGCCCTGCAAGCAGGAAAAACAAACAGAGGAATCAGTTCAAATGGGGATTAAGAGCCAGAATTTGAGTACAGATTTAGTAACTTTCTCTTTAGTTTTCAAAGGGCTAAATATGTAAACTAGTTTTTGTTTCTATCCATAACACTGTTTTGATGCTAAATAATCTAGTATTGACAGACCTCTTGATAAGTTAAGCACTGCTAGCACCCTTTTAAGGCCTTTGTTTTCAACTAAAAATGTGTGACTATTTGTTTGGGAGATCACAGTATGTGAAAATGAAAGAACAGTTTTCCACCCGTCTTCAAGTATCCAAAGGTGTCCTACAAGCTCTATCCTAGGTTCTCCTCTTTTTATAACCGATAATAGTTTAGATAAAAATGTCCCACACGCTAGATTTCATTTTTATGCAGATGACACTGTCCTATATTTTGCTGCCAATACTGTGAAAAGTTCTTTTAACAACCTACAATCATTTTTTTTTTTTATTTTAGCTTTTTTATTTGGGTGATCAGAAGCTAGTTTTAAATACTATCAAATTTAAATTAATTCAGTTCACCAGATCATCCAGTCAAATTGATTCAAAGTTTTCTATCTAAGGAAAACCAGCTGATTGCATCGACTCATTTACTCGAAGGCAATCCCTCACACTAAGCATGCTTGTAGTGAAAGTGGAGAGGAAAAGCTCCCTTTTAACAGGAAGAATCCTTCAACAGAACCAGGCTCAGCGTGAGCGGCCATCTGCTGAGGCCGACTGGGGTTCAAGGAGACAGAATCAGAGATATAAAACGCAACTGTAAAAGGCGGCCCCGTTCAGCAAACACACAGTCAGGCAGACGAGCTCCGAGCCAGCTCCCATGTCAGAGGGTGAAGAGAGCATATCCAGCCAGTCACGGTCAGAGAAACAGGACTACACTGAAAAACAGGCCGATCTCCAACATCTAGAAACAAAGGTGTTGATGGCAGCAGCATAGCTGATATTTCTCTCCTGGATGGAGTCACAGCCAAACAGGATCAGACAGGAATTAATGTTCTCAAATCATAAAAATTTAGTGAGATCACAATTGATGCATTATATTCCAGTCATCAAATCCAGGCTGTGTCTCAGTATAAATATCTAGGCTTGATCATTGGTGATTCTCTGGGTTTTGGTCCTTAAATTCAACAGCTTGTTAAAAAAAAAAAAGGTAAAGCTGGGTTTTTATTTTAGAATTAGATCTTAACATTTAATGCTAGGAAATGTCTTGTTGCTGCTGCTCTTTTGCCCATTTTAGATTATGGTCACATCATTTATATGTATGTATGTTCATAGTAGTTGCATTGGCTAGATTCTGTGTATCATGGAGGATTATGTTTCATCATTGGTCTAGGAGTCCTAACTCACCATTGTCTTCTGTATACCTGTATTGGTTAGACTGCTATGTCCACCTGCAGATTTTTACCATCTTTTTCTTTTAATTTATAAAGCCATCTTCAGTTTACTGCCCCCTATTTATCGTCTCTTTTTGTTAGAAAACCTCCAAATTCATTCTATTTTCTGTGCCTAAGATTCATCCTGAGAATGGAAAAACAAATCTCTCCAGTTTGCTGATTCTTCATATTGGGATGAACTGCAGAATGACCTAAAGTTGAAGGAAGTTCTTTCTTTTAATACATTTAAGGCCAATCTTAATCAGTTTGTAAATAAGGTATTTTTTGCCAGTGCTTTGCTTAATATTAAGTGTTATTTTATTTCTATTTTAAATAGACAGCTGCGTTTGTTTTCATTTTCTTTTTTAAATCCTGTACTTTTGATTTGTCATTATTTGTATGTTGATAGGTTTGCCCATGTCTCTCTTTTAAAAGGCATGTGTATTCTCAGTTAGACACTAGTTAAATAAAGGTTTCAGACAACAAGGAAAGCTAAATTGCTCATGCAATGGGCTTGTTGAGATTTGGGATAGCTGGTGTGGAGAATCCTATTTAAATCAGTATACCTCATGTGCTACAGATTGGCAGTTTGAGAGAAAGAAGATGTTCTAAGCCACAGACTTAGAGGTAACAATGGTTTAAATACAGCAAAACAATAATAATGATAATGCATAATATTCCAAAAACATTGAAGTGGAATTTTAAAGGGCTAAAAAAGCAAAACTAAATAAATAAAGGAAACATGAAAATAATTAAAGTTTAAATGAATATTAAAACAAATAAATAGTTCTAGTTAGACTTACATTCTGATATTGTACGGTTCCCCGGATGAAGTTCATTCCGTCCGGAAAAGGAATCTTCCATCCCCCACTAAACCAATCTGCAAAAACAAAGTTCTCAGCATGATCATCTTGTCCAGCAGCTTGCATATTTATTTTGGGGGGAGTGGTTAGAGCACAAAGCTCAGTTTTTCAGGGGACTGTATGTGCCAGGTTGGGTTGCTGATCAAAACCCTTAGGCCCACACTGCTTCCTTTCGGGTTACATGCAGATGACAACTTTTGTTGTAATGAAAAACAAAGTCAATTATTTATATTCTGTCTACATGAAATTAGCTCTGAATGGGCTGAGCTCAGCAGCACAATGAGTCGGTCGCCTTCTCAAAAGGTCTGAATGAGGGTTTAGCTTTTACAGAGGGGCTAATGGTGAAAAAGGAGTGAGAGAGATTGTTTCTTCGTCCAGGCTGAGCAGGGGTAAACCAAAGCTGCGGTAATCAGGCATTCTGCCGGGAGCAAGTAAGCCTTTTGCAGGAGTAGACCTTGCTTTCCCTCTTCCGAAGGCATGTTTCTTGTTTGTGCACCATAAGGCCGGGCATACACTGTACGATTTTTTTGCCCTTTGAGGGTCGATTCTGTGGTCGTGCAAGAATTTTTCGATTGGGCCGAGTTTCAGCCTCATTGTGCATCCTGCGTCATGTAGTATACAGGGGGTAATGAGGGGAGATTAGCCTCTCATGAGCACCTCAAATCCTAATGTAGAAGCAGAGCTACGAGCCGATTTACCAGTACCTCACGCACTGCACATGTGCAAACAGGGGTGTTATTCTTTCACATTGATGAGTCCGACCAGCGCCATCTCTTGGCAATGAGCTCGATGTGTGGTTTGAGCAGGTAGATCGCATTAGAGCGTTGGGTCGTACAGTGGAAGAACATGCATCATGAGCTGCTAACTTTTAAACCCTGCGGTTTCACCGTACAGTTTAAGCTTAAGCTGAATACAGTGAATGAAAATATCGTACTGTGTATGCACGGCTTAACCGGGCCATTGAAGTTGATTCCTCCATCTGCTCTGCTCCCCGTCACCATATCCTGGTTCCACATCTAAACTTGGTCACCTGCAGAAGTTGGAACTCTTGATTTACCTTCAATTAAGAGTTCTGCTGATTTATTGAAGAACTTTTTATTTCTTACTTTATCTTCTAATGTTGCGGACTCTTAGAAGTAATTGGATTTTTTAATTTAACGTCACAACACTGAAGTTCTTTAAAGGAAGGGTTAGAGCACTTTCCCTGTTGTGGAGACAGAACTTTGGGAGTGCAGGGGGCAGTCCTGGGACCTTCCTTCACTCTTTACTGCCGTCTTTCATGAGGCTCCTTCCTACAGAAATAGCACGTTAAAACGCGTTTTTCAAACACGGATTGACCAGCTGACAATCAGCGTTTGGCTCCCTTCCCACTTGCAAAAAAGCTGTGTCTAACCCCCTTGCTGGCCAGCTGCATGGCCTCTCTCCCCCTGCAGCTGCGTATCTGGTGACACTGTCACGCAGGGTTAGCGTTGATGATGTCACCAGTGTGACAGAAATCAGGAAAGTAAATAATGGAGAGCAAGTGTAAGTAAGCCAAGGCGTTGTCAGGCTCTATTATTTGTCCGAATCCCTCTTACCAGTGCTGCTCCATGTTTATCTAATGTAAACAGAGTTGTTTCGGCTTCTTATATCAGACACGACTGGATCGGTGTGTTGACGACAGTACGTTAGGTTAGATGGTATTACATAATTTCATTTGTTTGACCCAGGTAGGCAGGCATCTGTTAGCTGTTCCCACTGCCACTTAAAGCTGATTTTTCATGGTTTTAAATGTGTTTTTCAGCCGGTTGGATAGAGGTAATGGTCTGACATGTAATAGCAGCAGACGTGGTTGGTAAAGAGCAATTATGGTAATTAGAAAATCCACTTTTGGCATCCCCCAAAGCTGCTATTGATCTCAGCGGACCCCATAAGCATCTATAACCATACATATTTACTGATCGGTGTTTTAGTACATTATTCACTGTATTTGCACAGGTTTTAGCTGCCTGATAATTTTCCTACATCTATGCAGTTCTTCGCACATTACTCACATTTTTTCCTGTTTTCCTTTTTGAACATTTTTATACATTTTCCTTTTGAACATTTCATAGGAATAGGACGTTTTAATAAGTAAAGTGTTTTCTTTTCTTAGATCCCTGTTTCTCCTTCCCTGTGCAATGGATTTTACCATTTTTTATAGTCTTCTGTTTAGCTGTTTGCTGTTATTGCCAATTTGCTTAGCCAGGATTTTAGCTTTCTGTTATCTCACCTGACAGGAACTCTTGGATTTTTTTGTTGATCTTCTTATTCAGCTTCTTCTGCAAAGCAAAAACACGGCAAATTCATTATTTAGTCATTACTTTATACAGATCGGTGTCGGGAAGAAAAAGAAAATATATTTCCTTACATTAAATACAGATTTAGATTCAACTCGACAGCTAAAAAAGAGAAGAAAAATGTCAAAAGGAATAAAATGCTCCATACGTGCACAATCCAATAACCCCTCGTGTTTCTGTGTTTCCATACCTGAAGTCTTTAGAAGGCAAATAAAGGCGATCTCCTTCAATGGTTATCATCATACTGCCAGGACAGACCTGCAGCAGAAATGGAGATCATTGAGAAGAAAGCAATGGTCGTCCACATTGCAAAAACATCTAGAAATAAGTAAATTTTTCTTAAATTAAGTGTTTTTACCCTTAATTCAAGTAGATAATAAGATTATTTTGTCATGATCTGGCCTGTTTGCTCTCCCTTAATTTGTTTTCCCTCCCTGCTTCAATTATAATTTATTCCTCTCACCTGTGTCCTCAGGTTTATATTCGGTTCAGCCTGAGCATTCAGGCCAGATCATTTCTTGTCTTTCTGTCAGTCTGTCTGTTCAGTTTTAGTTCATGGTTCATGTCCTGGATCTAGCAGCCAGTGGAAAGAGGGTTTTTGTGTTTGCCTCGTCTCCTGATCGTCCACTGTTCCTCCCCCGCGGAGTCCTCTGGGTTTTGGCTCATTGTGTGGGGAGGTTCAGTTTTTATCCAGTAAGCCTGGCTCCAGGGAGGAGACCAGTTTAAAGTCCTGCTTCAAGTTCTGGTTCCACGTCCTGTCTCAACTACCGTCTTCCACTAGCCTGCTCACCTGCACCTGATCCTGTCTGCTCCTGTGCGTGACCACGTGGTCACGCTTCGAAACTCTCTCAGACTCTGAACCCTCCTGGGAGCTCTATGATGTCTGGAAGCCTGGATCCTGCCACCTGCCTGTTCCAGCCTGATCTGGATCCTGTTCTGTTTGTTCCTGTCTGTTCTGGATCCCTTCCAGGATCGGCTTTCCTGCATGACCTCTGGGACTGCTGGGGACATCTTGGACTGGACTGTTAAACCAGGTAAGTGACCAACTCAGATAATCATCTTCTGTCAGATGATCGTGGTCACTTACCTGCGTTTCTCCCACTACAGAGTATCTGAGATTGGGCGGTGCCCCGCCCCCCTGCCTGCAGTTGCCGCGTGCCACAGATCCTAGCAGCTCCCCTTTTAGTTTTGTTGTTCATTTAATAAATCTTTTGAACTTTCCTACTGACTGTCTCTCCTTGAATACTGGGTCCATCTGTCCTCGTTTCATGACATAATTGCCAGTGGAATTACTATTTTTACTCTTAAAATAAGATAATTAGATACTATGCACTTGAAAAAGGACAATGGATTTTTCTTTCCCTATTTTAAATGTACATTTTCTTGTTCCATTGAAAAATTTTCTCACTTACCTCCTCAATTCAAGAAAAAATTTACTTATTTTAAGAAAAAATGACTTTAATTTCGATTTTCTGCAGTGCACCTAAATCTTTGAGAGTGAGGTTATGTTACCACAGATAAGGAGAGGACAGTGGGCTTTCTACTTCCTGAAGAGATGACTGATCCCGCCACCCTTATGTTAAAGATGAAGCCATCAGCCTGGGTGATCTTGATAGTTGGTGCCTCGATGAGTTTCAATTCACTTTGAAGAGATTTATCCAGGTTCCATGGTTGCTGCAGAAAGATTATTTTGGTTCAGCTTTGTCTTCTGTTTTGTAACAAATAGGAGGCAATGGAGTCCTCCTGTTTCAGATTAAATATCATAAAAGTCTTTTGTTTGGAATGATTCTGACTCCTTACTGTGAAAAACTGGATGATTCTTAAAGCGGCCTTTCCAATTTTCGATTTGATCTGTTTTAAACACAGAAGGTGTTTTAGTTTCAAGTATAAAAAAAAAAAAAAAAAAACATGGTTCTACCAAGGAGTTTTTTTTTTCTCCTGAAGTTTAACACGTTAACTTAATGGAGGCTCTTCTCACCTTAAACTTCTTGCTCATGATCCCAGCGTCATAAAATGATCTGGCTGCAGAATTGAAGAAAAACTCAGTGATGCCCACATAAGCCATCATGTTGTTTTCTTTGAAAACAGGCTCCACGCCACCTTTCTCCATGAGAGGCGGCTGTTTTTGCACGTATGCCTGGCCCTAGCAGACGTGACATGGCGTAATCATGAATCTAACAGAACTAATCCCAGGAACAAAGTTTTTGAAATAATGTGGAAACTTCTGAAAATTGAAAACTAAATAAGATATGATCATTTAATTCTCATCAAGTAACATCCTTAACTTAAAATTCATATTTTCTCACTTTGAAAGACATGTCCAGGCTTTGGGTTGTGACTTGGATGTCTCTGGTTTGGGAATAGTCAAGCTTGATGCCAAGGTCTGGGAAGACGTCTGCTACCATTGGAGCTGTGCTCAGGTAGCTGTTGAGCGCAGATATGCCTTTTCGATTGATTATAGTGCAGACCTGTTAGAAGAGAGAGTCCTTTTCACCTTTCACCTTTCCGCTATTCAATGAACATTAAGTTTTAGTTCTATGATTTCTGGTCATTAAGCTGTGGCATCAATAAACAGAATAAAGATACAAACCAGGTGGATTAAAAGTTTTTCCAATGCCCCCTCAACGATCCTGAAGAAAAACAAAGTTTCAGTACATCTACAGACCCAGAATAGCTGAATTAGTCCAGGAGTCAGTTACCTGGGTAAACCCGTTCCAACAATCTGAAGTCGGTTGGTTGAAACCTTGCAATTCCTCATGGCGGCTTGTAGTCGTCCATCAGCAATTCTGGTCAGACCCACTTCCATGGTGGCGGATGCCCCTTTAGCGGCTAATGTAGCAGATCCCTTGGGCTGACTGTGGAACAAGAAGCAGACAACTTTACTTATGATGAGCAGGAAAATGGTCACACTTTCTGACATCATATGGGTCTGCTTTGGCTGCTGCAGCATTAAGGAACTAAATATTGCTAAACTTTTAACACTGAGGTTTTAGGGCGGAGGTCTTCAACAGGGGTCCATGACCCCTAGGGGGTCCACGCAGGCACTGCATTGGGGTCGTGAAAGTTTTGGTTGATTATACTTTTTTTTATTTTACCCCCCTGCAATTTTTTCCACTAATTGAAATTTCTTTAAATACACATTAACATGAATTCAACACACAGTAGTAAACAGATAAATGGAGGCAGAAGATGTCTTTCAGTCACCAATTTACACATTCAGCGACACACAGGAGCTCTTTCAAGCTGGGCACCATTTCATTCACAACACCTGTCCCATCAACCAGGAATCAGAATCAGAAATACTTTAATAATCCCAGGGTGAAATTACTTTCATTACATTACACCATCTGTAATAGAGTGACTATGTATGATATAACACATTTTTATACAATATATAAAAATATATAATATCCATCTCGCCATCAGTTTGGGGGTCCTTGGTCTGGAAAGCGTTGAAGATCTCTGCTATTGTCATGATCTGGCCTGTTTGCTCTCCCTTAATTAGTCATTCCTTTCACCTGTCATTTTTCCCTCCCTGCCTCAATTATAATTTATTCCTCTCACCTGTTTCCTGTTGGTTATATTCAGTTCAGCCTGAGCATTCAGTGCTAGATCATTACTTGTCTTTCTGTTAGTCTGTCTGTTCAGTTTTAGTTCATGGTTCATGTCCTGGATCCTAGCAGCCAGTGGAGAGATGGTTTTTGTGTTTGTCTCGTCTCCTGATCGTCCACTGTTCCTCCCCCACGGAGTCCTCTGGGTTTTTGGCTCAATATGTGGGGAGGTTCAGTTTTTATCCAGTAAGCCTGGGTCCAGGGAGGAGAACAGTTTAAAGTCCTGCTTCAAGTTCCGGTTCCACGTCCTGTCTCGGCTACCCTCTTCCATTGAGCCTGCCTGTCTGCACCTGATCCTGTCTGCTCCTGTGCGTGACCACCTGGTCATGCTTCTGGTCCCAGTCAGACTCTGAACCCTCCTGGGAGCCTGTGGATGCCTGGAAGTCTAGATCCTGCCACCTGTTTCTGTTCCCGCCTGATCTGGATCCTGCCTGTTCTGTCTGTTCCTGTCTGTTCTGAGTCCCTGACCCGGATTGGCTTCCAGCATCACCTCTGGGACTGCAGCACTTGGGGACATTCTTGGTCTGGACTGTTAAACCAGGTAAGTGACCAACTCAGATAATCTTCTGTCAGATGATCGTGGTCACTTACCTGTGTTTCTCCACTACAGAGTGTCTGAGATTGGACGGTTTATTTAATAAACGTTTTGAACTTTCCTACTGACTGTTTCTCCTTGAATACTGGGTCCATCTGTTCGCGTTTCATGACAGCTATAGAGGGTTCCAGTGAAGGAAAACTGAGGAATTAGAAACATTTCCTGCATGCTTTTGACCAGTCAGCACATCATCTATTTACTAAAAAAGATATCAGGACACCCATCAATTTTCAGAAAAACTGAGCGAAAGTCCGCCTGCCTCCAATTTAAGTCTGCTTTGTGGTTGCCATGAGCAAAATGATTGGGAACTAGCAAAGGTAACTTATTTACTGATGTCACTGAATTTAGCAGCAGTCTGGGGCCTCGTTCTAATGTTACTGTCAAACTGGACCAAACTGAACAAAGTACTTACACAAGATAAAAATTTACAGTGCTGTCACAGTTCATGGTAAAGCTGAAGTCCTCGATCACGAGCCGGAAACCGTAGTTCTCAACGAACTGAAGATGAACTCGACTCATAGTGACTTCAGTGAACCTCAGACTGAACACAGCAGAAAAAAAAAACTTTGATTAATTCAATGTTTAAAATGTTCAGTCACTCACATTCAGAAGGCCCTAAGCCTCCTACTCTTCCTCATTTTAAGCTGCTGATAAGGTGTTTGTCTCAATGAGGCCTGATGTTCTGACCAAAACCAACTGAGTCCAGAGCAGAACAGATAGCAGCTCATAACAATGTCAGAATGAAGTGATTGAACAGATTAATCCATGTGAGTTCATCCATAAAGGTTGTGTTTCATGCTATTTTGGCCTTCCAAGGTCAACTCTAGGCAAAGATATGATGATATATTGCCTTTGCACTATGGGATGCTCACCTGCTATGAAATATTAGTCGTTTTCCTTCAACCTGGAAGAGGCACACTTACATTTTTTGCTGTGCCGTGTCTGCCGCTTTTGGTACCACCCATTTCATGATATCCATTTACAGCCACTGCAGGATTGTATTTGTGGCTTCTAGCAATTAGGCTCTTCTTAAGTAAAGCTGAACAAAGTCCTGATTATGCTAAAAGAGACACTTATCCTCAACTTTTAGCAGTTATGGTCGCACTCAACCTCAGATCACCGCTTCCTGATTGAAGATAGTGGCCATGTTGTTTCCTGGCAGGTACGAATTTAAAGTACGTGCTCCCTGCAGAGGGTGGGTAATGAAAATACTAAGTAGACCTGTGTGCGCCGCTCCTTTTTTCCAAAAAAAAAGAAAAGAAACAGAATAGGGAAAGTAAATTTCAATGGCATAAAGGTAATTAAATCATTAATAGCCATTAATATTTAAAGTGAATTGTTAGGTTTATTCAATGATGATTATAAAGTTGATGTGTGTACATATGAAACATTGAAGTCCTGCTTCCAGCCAGTTAGACATTACAGGGTAATTTCAGGATCATTTCACTTTATGACCTGCCTCCAGCCAGTTGGTCATAAAGCAGGGTCATGCTATTTTATGACCTGCATCCAGCCAGATAATCATTACAGGGTCTTCTGTCATAAGACCCACCATTTGCTTGTGATCTGTTAATAAAAGACTGTGCTGTTCTGGTGGGGGGCAGAAAGGTGCTGAAATGTGAGCAGGCAGCCTTTCTCCTCCTGCAGGAAGCTGTGTTTGAAAATCCCTTGGTGTGTCAGATTCATTTTTTGTCCTATATGAACTCACAATTTTTTTAAGCTAACAGGAATAAAAGTGAATAATTTAGATAAGATTATCAAAATTTAATTACAAAATTACTGATAAAAAAAGGGAAAGTTGGAATGCAAACTTAACTAAATATGTTTAGGTAGTACAGTCAAAGGCCTTCATAAACAAATTAGTGTTAATTTTGATTAAAAATCCATTTACTTTAGAGTGGACTTTGCCTGTGCTATCTAAACGTAATATTACAGTTTGGAGTCCAAATTTTTTTTTTTTTTTAATGAATCATTGCAGTTTATTTATTTTTCATTATTATATCTGAGTTATTATTGAATTACCTGTATGCTACTGCAAGGAATTTTTCTTTTTTTTTTCTTTTTCTGGGCTCTTTCCACAGAAATGTGCAGCCTTGCCTTGATATACCTTGTTTTCAAAGATTACAATTAAGGAGTGATAAGTTACTCTGCAAAGAAATTAGCCCCTGCAATGCATGAGAAGTGTTTGCACAAAATTAGAACATGCTAACCGATTAAGTTCTACCCTATTAAGACAGAAATTAAAAACAAAACCACGCTGATAAAAAAGACTCTTTAACTTAAAAAAAAACAATATTGGAATATGATTCCTGATACTAACAGAGGAATAGAGTGTGAATCACACCTAAGTTCAATGGAATCAGACTTCGTAGCAGTGAGTGTTTGGGTGTGATGATCTCTTACTTTCTTAAATGAACGTTTAAAAAGTCAAGTCTTTCGAATGTTTTTCCAACCACTTGCTCCTGAATCATGGCCTGAGCTTCATCTCTCACTGTAGAAACAAACACAGTTGTAGCATTGCAGAAACTTTAGCCAGCATTATAGTTTACAGCCATGTTGAGAGTCTAGGTCACAGAAATCTTACATGTGTTCAGAGCACGGTTGGTGATCCGGACTTTAAACCCAGGAGGATTGATGGCGCTCATGGAGGAAAATATGAGGAGGAGGAAGAGGAAGGGACACATAAAGGAGGTCATCCTGATGACACCTAAAACATTAGAATAAAATGAATTAGTATCAGAGATCCAGGGTCTTCTTCCTCACATCTGGAACCATTTTAGAGCTCTGCTCAAAGCCAACGCTGATCTGAGGTTTAATGGAGCTGGTCTGTTTTAAGAGTTCGTCTTACTTCTTGAAACAAGTAGGCTGGTTTTTATTGATCTAAGGAAAATTAAGCTTAAGCTAATAAAGACAATCAGGACTGACCAGTAACCCTTTAGGTGAACGTCTGCAGCCACTGATCTGAACTTCTACAGAAGCGGAGTTAATGTTTTATACTTCTGATTCTGCTGTTTCATCACAGGAATGACTGATGTTAATATGAATTTTAACTTCCTCTGATTAAGAAGTTTCTCCATACAACAGAGATGATCCGTCATCCTGCAGAGCTGAAGGTGTTCTTGCAACTCCTGTTTGCTCAAACTAAAATCTGAAACATTAAAACTATTTGGAAAGCAAGAGTAAACAACAAGGAGCATAAAGAGAATCCATGTCTAAAAAGCCCCTGTAAACTAATTAATAGAAATAGAAATTTTAATAGAATAGAAATCCATTATTAGTTCTAGGTTTTGTCCCTCTCTTCTTGTCTCTTTTCTTGTTGTTTTCCTCTCTATGTTTTATACTCAGCTGACTTTTCATGCTGTCTCGAAATAAATAAATGATTTTTTCCAAGCGCTAAGCTCACTTAGCTGATTGCTCCTTGCTGTGTTTCCAGAAGATCTCAAACATCTATAAACCAAGGTGTTGATGGCAGCAGCACAGCTGATATTTCTCTTCTGTAGGGCTACTGCTCCATCATCTGTGGTCATTCATTCATTTAAACATCCAACCCTGAAGCTTTTTCAAAAAAGGAAGCAGTCCCCTTTGGCTTACACTTCACCCTCGACCACTTCCAACACTTAGGGACAATTTACGGACTTTAGCTCGGTCTTCCATACCATTAACCATCAGAAGGTGACCCAGTTCACATCACTGGCCTACCAGTGGATCACCAGCTTTCTGATTGACCGGTAGCAGACAGTAAAGCTGTCAATTATCCCAATCCGTACAAGAAGCAACAACAACAGAGCACCTCAGTGGTATGTACTGCCTGTCAGTGGACCTGTCTGTGAAAGCCCTGAAGTTAGCGGATGAAACCACCGTCATTGGGCTGATCCCACGAAACTACAATTCTGCATACAGACAGGAGGTGGACTGGTTGGACAATGTTAAACACAGTAAAGCTGAGGATGGAGTTCCAGAGAACACCCACACACTCTCCCCCCTCACCATCCTAATAGGCATTGTGTTACCTGGGGACCGTTTCTGAACCAACCTGCTCATTAACCTGAGATGAGCAGAGACTGCACTTCATGCAGCAACACAGGAGCTGCTGATCATCTTCTGCAATGCCATTACTGATTTAACAGGACAGATCCAAACTACAGCAAACATTTCGGTCTACAGAAAGGATCTTCCTTTCCCTCCATTCACAACTTTCACAGGGGTCAACAAAAGCCACAAATATTTATTCTGAGCCAGTGTATCAGGGTCAGAAGATGTTAAAACTTGTACCCTAAGGGGCTACGGAGCTGTAATTGCAAAAACGATCCAACACAGACAGTTTCTTCCTCAAACTGTCTCAGTAAACACCTAACAGAGTATTCAGACCCTCTGTTTGATCAATATATGATTCTCTATTTTCCTATTTACAGAAAAATAAACAATGCATACTTGTATATTTTGCTCTTTTTTGTATTTTATCATATCCTGTCCCCTTTAAACATGGTTTTTACATGATGGTGTTACTGTTTGTATTGTTAGCATTGTTAGTTTTCCAGTGTGGTCCTGTTTCTCTGACCGTGACTGGCTGGATGTGCTCTCTTCGTCCTCTGACATGGGAGCTGGCTCGGAGCTCGTCTGCCTGGCTGTGTGTTTCCTGGACCACGCCGCCTTTTACAGCTGCTTTTTCTATGTCTGCTTCTGTCTCCTTGAACCCC
Source organism: Cyprinodon diabolis (assembly GCA_030533445.1). Classification (NCBI taxonomy): domain Eukaryota; kingdom Metazoa; phylum Chordata; class Actinopteri; order Cyprinodontiformes; family Cyprinodontidae; genus Cyprinodon; species Cyprinodon diabolis. The sequence goes on from CM060077.1 coordinate 4,555,998, forward strand.
AGTCGGCCTCAGCAGATGGCCGCTCACACTGAGCCTGGTTCTGCTGCAGGTTTCTTCCCGTTCAAAGGGAGTTTTTCCTCTCCACTGTCGCTACAAGCATGCTTAGTGTGAGGGATTGTATTTGAGTCAATGAGTCAATGCAATCAACTGGTTTTCCTTAGATAGAAAACTTTGAATCAATTTGACTGGATGATCTGGATGAACTGTAAAGTGCCTTCAGATTACGTGTTGTGAATTTGGCGCTATAGAAATAAACTGAATTGAATTGAATTCTGATGTTAGTGACAGTAAACCTAAGTTGAATTTCTTGTTTGTGCACACAAACTTGACCATTTAAGATTCTGTTAAAGATCGGCTGCAGTCAGCATTTCTAAAAAACTTCTGGTTTAGAGAAGTTATTTGATCTGCATAATCAGTGAGAGCTTAAAAACATACCTTTTCACTCACTCAACATCTCTCCTTACAGGATCTTACCCAACAATGAGCAGCAATGTTTCATCTTCTCTTTAAAACATGGATGTTTACTTAGATAAGATACTGTATCAGCATGAAACATCATGAGTTGATCTGATTGTAGATCTGCTTCTCATCATTAGAGCTGAAGTAAAGAGGAGGAAGCATCACAAAAGGGAAGCAGCAACTGAAAAACAAGCAGTTTTATGTACAGCAGTATACTTTGAGATGATTAGACAACTCTTCTTAGCTCAACAGTTCCAGGGCTGATCCAGAGCCAACTGGTTTTAGTGGGTTCTATGCAGAGGTGTCAAGTAACAAAGTATACTACTTCTACTACTACTATAATACTTCGTTACTGTACTTAAGTTCACTTTTTAGCTATCTATACTTTACTCCATTACTTATTTTTCTTCCTTCTTCTGACTTCTACTCATTACAAGTATCTGTACTTTCTATTCCTTAGATTTTCAAAACAAATGTTACTTGTTACTCTTGGCTTCTGTTTAATGTTTATAAATATTTATTCCCGTCATGTGCTCCATCCAATGCAGATCATTGGTGCCATCAACATCAAGTGAAAACTAGTGTCATTGGATGAGTCATAGAACGCAAACACTCATTGGTTAGCTAAAGGAAATCATCAGAAGCCAGCAGGTGTTCTTCAGACTCAGGGGCGACAGTGGCATTGGGTGTAGGAGTTTGCCCTGAAATTGAAGGATTGACGGCTCAAGCCCCGACTCCGACTTTCAGTGTCGTTGTGTCCTTGGGCAAGACACTTTACCCTAATTGTCTACTGATGGTGGTCAGAGGGCCCGGTGGCGCCAGTGTACGGCAGCTCCGCTTCTGTCAGTGAGCCCCAGGGCAGCTGAGGCTACATGTAGCTTGCCACCATCAGTGTGTGTGCGTGAATGGGTGAATGAATGTAGTGTATAGCACTTGAATAAAGGTGCTATATAAGTACATACCATTTACCAATTTGCAAACATGAATTGTCTATGCCATGCTACAATGTTGGTGCTGAAAGATGCTGAAATGTCTGAAAGGTCGGACACAGGCGAGAGCGTATCAGGAGACTGAGACCAACAAGACCTCCCTCATCCTTGGCCCTATCTCCAAGAATTTTTCAAAATAGTCGGAAACTTGAGCTTTCAATTCATATAGTGGCATCTGGTTGTTTTTTTTAAAGGTTACTTTATACTTTAAGTAGTTTTTGGAGCTCATACTTTTTCACTTTTACTTGAGTAAAGAGGTCAAGTTGATACTTCAACTTTTACCAGTGTTTTTAAACTGCAGTATCTATACTTCTAATTAAGTAACAAATGTGTGTACTTTTGACACCACTGGTTCTATGCACACTTGAGGCAACTAATGAGGTTGTCCAAGTGCCACAACTATAACTAAGAATAGTAAATTCAGGCTTGAACTTACACTGGCATTGAACCAGGACAGCAATCCTGTCCTGGTTCAACAAATCTACCTTAAGCTGGAACATTCAGACTTTGAGAATCAGGTGAAAACATCATGAAATCTAGGATCCAGTTTCCTATAAATATGTTCTCAAGAAAGCTGTTTGTTTTTCTGCTGAATCAACACAACACTAGTAGGATAATATTCCATGCCACACTCCAAATATTTTAAAGAGATGATAAATTGGCCTCCAGCATTTCCTGATGTTATTCCAATCGAACACAACCACCAGGATTAAAATGATCTGCTGCTGTCTGATGATCTACAGTAAGAAGACCGTATTGACATCTGTGAAAAGGACTTCTGATGGCTGACATGACCTCATAAGTTAATAAACCAGTGAATTATAAAAATAAATACTTTGGTAGTCAAGAAAAAGAAAGAAAACTCAAATGAAATACTTTAATATCATCAGCATACAGCACATCCATACGAAATAGTTTATTAACATCAACACACAGTCAGCACATCTATACAAAATACTTAATATCATCAACATACAGACAGCACATCCATTTACACTGCGGTGAATGCTTTGACGCACTGACAGGAGCTGCTTTCAGAGGGAGTCCAAAATTATAAAACTGTACACCCATATCTAAAACACTAACAGCACTGGACCAGGCAGCATTAAAAGAAAAATATACAGATACATAATGAACTCAGAATGGAAGGAAATGCTGATTCTGTGGTAATATTTGGTATTATTTCAACTGGTTTATAATGTAGCCCTTAAATTTAATAGGATTTCTTGTTAGTCAGTCTCACAATAGCTACCAAAATCTGAATAATCAGTATGAAATCAATGATGTCCAAAAAAAAAACACAGATTAATAAAAGTCTGACCAATAGAAAAACTTCAAGAGCTCAAAGCTCCACCTCTGAATGACCTCTGGGTAAACGGGTGCAGCACATGACGGCGGACTGGCAGTGTCTATCTGATTTGGTCCGGTTCTGTTCTTTTTGGTATAATTCAGGATCAGTTTCCATGGATACCAGAAGTCTCTCAGTGATTTTCAGTCCAAATAGTGATCCAGTGTTTTTGGCCTTTTCTGTTCTGGGTCCTGGTCACCAGATCCTGGATCAGGAAACCATCATCATCCACATGCTGCTGCATCTTCTCGCCGTCACCCATAATCCCTTTCTGCTGGAGCACTGCAGTCTGCCATGCCTCCTGACGTACAAAGAACTGACACTGTGGGAAAAAAAGAAACATAGTATTTCCACACAACCGCATTGCACAGGGAAGTCAGAATGACAGGTGAATGGGTTAGGGCTTGGACTGCAGTTACACATGCAGCTGTTAAAGCAAGTATGTGCAACTTTTTACAAAAGTTCTAGATTGGCTTGAGAAATTGTAAATACATTTTCAGGTTAATATACAGCACTTGTGTTGTATTTATGCTCTTTGCAGGCTGTCCTTCAAACCTGATGTTGAGACGGTTGGACGAGTCACTAAAAGATTCATGTGACACTGAGTCACACCTTACTGCTAGTCTAGACCCTTCTTAAACACGATAACTAACAAAAATAAACATTGATTTTCTGCATTTTTACCTGATCAGATATATTTTTGGTTCTCTAATATGAGATTTAATCTAATGAGGTTTGTGAGGTTAGGTCCTTACAAGTCATTCAATCGCGTCTCAGTCTGCTGGTCCAAAGCGGTCTGTTATCAGATTATGAAACACCAATTTTATTTTGCAAGGCTACAAACTAGCCCCGTGAGACCATCCTGATCTCGCGAACTTTCAAGGTTTCACTCGCTGATCAGTCTGGCTACTTTCCGTTAAAGAAAATTTGGAGCCGTTCACCAAACGAACGTTCAATCTGCGTTGGCTTTGAGGCGGGTTGAGGTGTGAGGCAACGAGAAGTGCGACAGTTCAGTCTAAAGAACATGGTGGGTTCAGCCGATGAAACTAGCGTTAGCATGGCTATCGAGCAAGTTTTATCGGAATTACAGAGTATTACATAAACGGCAAATATCCGTTGCCGACATTTTGCTTATTTGCGCAGCTAACGAGCCTTTATCTGCAGCAGCAAGAGTAGCCTGGCTTGTGGTTGTGTTTTCGTCGTCGCTCTGTTAGTACGTCATATGCTTCGTTGATCTGGTTGGTTTATTTGGCCCGTCTATCACCAACATAGGCCAATCAGCTAACCAGTATTTTCGCCCCATCGCAGAATTACTTCAACGGAAGGTTTCCAGATGGATATGCAGAGCAAATCCATCTGGCGTAGTCAGGTTAGCTACAAACTGCAACAAGACCTGTCTTCGAGGTTTAGCTCCCCTAGTGGCTAAAAGTTACACAGTCTTTATCTAATCAGAGACCAAGCAGAAAATGCTTTCAGTCCGCTGCATTTCTAGGAATTGGTCAGTTATTTGTTTTGTTTGATTCAGCTTAGCTTTTGAATCCTCTGTTGCTGTATTTCCTGTCTTGAAATGCATTTTTAGCTCGGAGAACAGCAGCTCTTAGGACTGAATTTTAACATCGCTGTTTTAGAGATTTGCATGAATTTTCAGAAAATCAGGGCGGATATCATTTCAAGTGTAAACAAGGCGTTAGTTGTTTTCGTGTGGCCAAGTTGTTCAGTAGGACGAGTTCTCAAAGCATAGCTGTAATTTCTATGTGGTAACAGATTCGACCTTAAACCTTTATTCCGTAGTGAAAGCGTGAGAAGAACTAAGGCACTACTGATTTATTTTTGGTTGTTTTTAAATAAGAAATACTAATCATAATAGCTCTCTATAATTTTTGTGGCGTTTTTATGCTGAAGTTCTTTCCAGGTGGTGTAGAATCTGTAGCAGGTGGTTCTATGCATCAGTACATCAGGTGGTTTCTGAAAATTACAGGTTCTTTAAAATGACTCTAACAGAAGAATACTGATATTAGAAAATGTAATTTTTAATTTTTAATACTTAAGTATTTTCAACAATGAGTATTTCATACTTGAGTATATGTTTGACCAAGTAACCTTTAATTGTAGAGGAGTAAGATTTGACTATGATTATCATTACTTTCTCTCAAGTACTACTGTTGATTATTTCATCCACCACTGGTCTTAACACATACTCTTTTTTTGGTTACAAAAGACTATTTTAAGGCAACCCTTAAAAATGGTATATCCAATTTAACATCATCTACTGACATTTGCAAAAACATGAAAAAAAAAATCACTTTTTTAGCAAAAAGTGACACAACTAGTAAAATGGAACTGATCATTGGGAGGATGAGAGATGTGAAATGTATCAGGCATGAGAAAATAGAAAGTCTGAAAATAATAATGTGAGAAAAATGACAGACCTCAGAAAAAAAGCCAGCAACACAGGCAGTCAGCTCAGGCAATAAGCAGTCAGTAACCTATTTGTAAAGCACTACAAAGCCAGTCAGAGGGTCTTCCAGAGGGACTCGCCTTTATCCGCCTGTGCTGTCAGTGTCAGAGCTGGTTACCAGTCTGTAAGCAGTTTACTACCATGCAAGCAGTAAAGAGTTAATTTGTGGTTCTCACAGTCTGCAGCAGTATGTGCTGTCAGTAAACGGTCTGTAACCAGATTATAAGCAGTCAGCAGTTAATGCACCAGGAACATCGGTTTGGGCTGTCCTTTATGAACCTGTGCAGCCAGTAGCTAGTCAGTAACCAGCTGTTTACTGCTTAGCAGCCAGTCAGGAGTCCATACAGCAGGGCCATCTTAGACAGTCAGTTCTCGGTCTGTTAGCAGCCAGTAAGCAGTAAATGGCAGGTCAGTGGTCTTTACAGCAGCCCGTGCAGACATCACCTAGTCTGCAAGAAGCTAGAAGGCAGTCATTCAGTGGTTCTTACAGCAGGGCTCTCCTGCAGCAGCCAGCCCAGCCTCAGAGCTCCTCGGTCAGCTTGTACTTGTCAGACGGCTGGCTCCTCATGAGGGCCCTTTGGTTCTTGGCCTCGTACAGCTCCCTGGTGCTGGCTCTCTTGAAGAAGCCACACTGAACAGCAGGGGGCAACATAACAATTTACCAACCAGACTGATGGATGTTATGGGGATGAAATGATGAGGCTGTCTATTGTAGTCTATGGTGGTTCCTGAAAAGCAGCTCCAGCTTTTACAGTTAACTTTCTGTCCAGGTGATGCAGCTCAGCTTACCTTCCAAAGCAGTAGACATATTAGAGCCAGCAGCAGCACCCCAGCCAAGACTGACACCACTATGATCCACAGGGGTGCGCCGGAGTCCTGCAGCAGTCCAGACTCTGGGTAAATGTGGACCTGGATCTGCAGACAGGAGGCAGAGACTCAGGGAACATGCATGCAGGAGGCCATCAGGATCTGATGTAGGCAAGTTTTTACCACTGAGGGGGAGGACTTCATGCTGATGGTGCTCTTGGTGGTCCTCAGCTTCAGAGTGGCCAAGCCTTGAACTGAAACACTGCTCACATTGCTGTAGTCCTGTAACACAATTGGAGGCATACTACTCTGTGGCCACTAGAGGGCAGGAAAATACAAACTCTAAGAGGCATCAACTGTCGGTATGCTTCTGTTCTTTCTCTTTATTCCACCATTTTATCTTTGGTATGGTTTAGGAAATGTTTTGCACCTGTTGGCAACATATATCTTTAATGGACAGGAAGGGACCATGACACTAAGCTTTAGAAGTTGTTGAGGAAGAACCTGACAGGTGGGTGAGGGTACCTCGATCATAGTGGAGTTCCACAGTCGACTCCTCATTGTCAGGGTTGCAACGTTGGTCACGTTGAGCAGAGGACATGAGAATTTCACGCATCTCGCCCCGCTAATGCAGCTCTGCAAGACAGTTTTAAAAAAATCACTTTTTATTAGGATTCCAACAGACTGAATCATAAATTTAGTGTAGTGTTCCCCTGGCCTCCATCAGAGGGCTTTCTGTTTTACCCACATTACTACTGTATTTTCACGACCATAAGGCGCACCTTACTAAAAGGCGCAGTCTCAGTTATGTGTGCCATTACTGTATTTAACACACACATAAGGCACACCGGACTATAGGGCGCGGGTTTTATATACCGGTACATGTCCTCTACTACGTTTAAATACCTCTACTGTGTATTTAAAAATACAGCGGGAGCAAAACTGAGTATATTTGTGCTTTATTCAAGTATTTATTACAAAGTATTAATCAAACCCATCGAAGTCATCATCCTCTGTTTCTGAATTAAACAGCTGCGCTAAATCAGACATGCCAATTTCCCCTTCTTCGCTGTCAGAGTCACTTTCCGTGCCGGGCGGCTCCTCGGAAATGATGCCGGCTTTTGCAAGAGCTCGACCAACAGTGCCAGTAGACACGTTAGCCCAAGCATCAACAATCCATCCGCAATCTGTGGCGTAACTTTCCCCTCGCTGCCTTCCACTTTTCGTGAAACTGTGGTCTCCGTCGCTCCCACGCCGCTCGCAGCCTTACTTTGAACGGCTGGTTCACACCGATGCCGAGCGGTTGAAGTTCCTTTGTCAGACCTCCCGGAATAACAGCAAGCACAGCGATCTTTTGTTTTACCTTGTATTTCACATTGGCTGTGTGATGGGCACGCATGGAGTCACAGATTAACAGAGATGGTGATGCGTGGAAAAAACCACCTGGTCTCCTTACATTCACCTCCCTCAGCCACTCTTTCATCATCTCCTCATCCATCCAGCCCTTTGCATTTGCATTCATAACGACTCCAGCTGGAAAAGTCTCTTTAGGCAAAGTCTTTCTCTTAAAAATCACCATAGGCGGCAGTTTCTGTCCATTTGCGTGGATTGGCCAATCCACGTCCACACTTCCCCCTTTAACGTTCTCATGGTGGTCTCAACAACGTCCGCAGTAACAACACACATAGGGCGCGCGGCACATTTTGAGGGAAAAAAAAGACGTTTATATGCGCCTTATAGTCTCGAAAATATGGTAACTACATTTATCTCTGAATCAGTCATGTGCAGATTGGTTGTTAGTTGTCCAACGACAAAAACCCCAACAGCTCTTCTGATACCAGTTCTTTCTCAGCTTAAGTTCAGAACTGGTACCATAAGTGGCTCTAGCTTTGGGATGTGGAAACCTGCTTACAGGACTTGAAAGATTGTCAATCATCATGTCCTCACCAATTTTAAGGTCTTCCTCTGTTTCTTAAAGCCGAGGACAGGGAGAGTTTTCCCTTCCTGATTTCGCTTCTTCTCTTCTTTGTCCATCTTCAGACTCCTTTTCATTTTCTGCTCATCGGACATCTGAACAAACAAGAAGCACATTTTTGCAGGGTGTTTACAAAGCAGCAACAGATACTGTCAGTTCTTATAGACCCTTTTTTCTATCATCACTGTAATGTCAGAGCGTTGGCTGGACGCAAAACAAACTTACTACTAGAAGGGGCTAATAAAACAAGAACAGTGTTGCAGGTCCTCCCCGTTTTCATGGCGTAGGAGAAGGCGGTAGAATATTAGCAGTGCTAAGAGTAGTCCTTTTCTTTTTCTGTTTTTGTAACGGAAAGTAAAGGAGTTGCCATGCAACCCTTCTTTTTTACCCATCCTGTTTAAACATTAATATAAATTCTGAAAAGTTTATTCGCCTTTCGGATGCTTCTGTCAGAAAAGCAGGCCTCACGGGTATGGGGCATTGCAGGCTAACAAAAGAAGCCACACAACCCCCATTCCAAAAGGGTGGACCCGTTTGTCCATTTCAATTTGCATGTTTTCAAGACAAAAACAAGGTTTTGTTTTTGTTGTACAGTATAAAACCTCGAACTCAACGCTATTCCTGGCATTTTCAATTGAAAAACTTCCTGAATGGGAAGTGAAATGTCTTCAAACTTGGAAACAAAGTCCAGTGGATTGTTTTTTAACTTTTTTTGGAATGACTATGACCTGGATGAGAATCTTCACCAGCTTAGTCACCAGCCAACGAGCAAGGCTGAAACTGATATTCTCCTGTCCGAACCAAAAAGGGGACGTCTGCACATTGTTAGAAACGGAAAAAACATGGTTGAGTACACATGGAGATTAAAATGACATCTTGTGTTTCTGGATTCACGAATCAACAGAGCACAGACAGCCAAAAATGTTATTCTGTAATTGCCTGCCATTTTCAACCAAAAAAAAAAAAAAAGGTAATGCAATAAAGCAAGGGAACTGGACCAAAATGACCATCAAACATAGTTTAAACATGGTTTAAATAAAATAAAATATTGTCTTCACTTAGTATGGATCATGGTTTGGGTAAGTACCGTTACTAAGCTATGAAAGTGCAGATTTACAGTAGTAGCCATTCAAAATGTCCCCTATTTCCTTGATGGACCCCCACCTGGTCCTTGGCTGGTCCCCTACAATTTCTTTTTAATCATCAATTTTGGTGCTTAAATATTTTTTCTGTCATGATTTGTGGACATTAAGTTCTAAAGAGCAAAAAAATCTTTTCCTCTGAGAAAAGCCTCCAGAGCAGTGTTTTGCTCTTCTTTCAGTGAAGAAATACTCTGTAATTCCGATAAAACTTGCTCGATAGCCACGCTAACGCTAGTTTCATCGGCTGAAGCCGCCATGTTCCTTAGACTGAACTGTCGCGCTTCTCGTTGCGTCACACCTCAACCCGCCTCAAAGCCAACGCTGATTGGACGTTCGTTTAGTGAACGGCTCCAAATTTTCTTTAACGGAGAGTCTCCAGACTGATCTGCGAGTGAAACCTTGAAAGCTCGCGAGATCAGGATGGTCTCACGAGGCTACCATCCCATCAGATCGTCCATCTATTAGGTGAGTGCGTAAAGGTAGACTAATTAGTTTTCGTCTGTTAAAGTTGAGTTTTTAAAATAACCTTCCCTTTCCTGGAAAGTGACCAGCCTTCCATATTCAGATAAAATCTGACTTTCTATGACCATCATAAAAAAAACAACAACTTGATAGCTACTGTTGTTAAGGTTGTCACGTTTCTTGGGTAAATCTTTCTGCCTCCAGCTAGCTCCGCCCACAGAAATACGTTTCACTGTTTATAAAATGAAAAGGGGTCTATAGAGTCAGACTGTGATGATGATAGGAGCGTTTTAGGTGTCATGGATACCAGGAGGTTTAAAGGATTGATGTTATCTTCGTGGATGCATCGAGGATTTGAAGTGCCGTCCAAACGGATCTCTGTAAGATACAGAAGCCATTTTCCATTCGCCACCTCTTTCGGCCAATCAAACTCCACCTCCAGGTTGCCAAGGTGACCCAGCGGCTTCCCCAGGATGTGAACCTGTTGGAGAAAACCTTATTGCACCTACTGCTTCTCAGGTCTAGAACATGCTGGAAGGTCCAGACAAACCTGAATGGTGAAAACCACCAGACTGCCGACGTCCTTCGTGGTCTTCATGGCCCGCTCACCCATCACTTTACCACTGAAGAAGATCGGATCCAGTGGGATTCTAGCAGGGAGCAGCCAATCAGAAGAGAGCTTGTGTAAAATGAGGTAATGCTCGATTTTGATCCACCAGCACAGAACCAGTTATTGTGATCTAATGCAATAAATATAAACTGAACATAAATAAGACATGTTAAAATTTTCTACACTGCAAAAATCTTAAATTAGGTGCATTTACCCCTAATTTAAGTAGGTAAATTAGATGATTTGCTAATGGAATTAGTGTTTTTACTCTTAAAATAAGATAATATGCAATTGAAATAAGACAATACAGATATTTTTATCTTATTTTAAATGTAAATTGTCTTGTTCCATTGGCAAAGTGTCTCACTTACCACCTCAATTCAGGACAAAATCCATTTATTTTAACAAAAAAATGCAGATTTATGGAAACAAAGTTTTTGCAGTTGAAGTTATCATTCTTAAGCTTATTCTCCCTAGATGGTGCCAAAGTACTGTACCTAATACTAATACCATAGCACTGTTTATATCAGCTTTAAATACATTAAATTAAGAGATTAAAACATTCAATATAAACTTTATTTCTATGCCAGATGAAGAAATGAAATAGATGTGATTTAAGGAAGACGAGGCCAACAGATACTTTCTTTTATATCCTCCTTTTATGTCTTCTGGGATCTTAACCAATTTCTCTGTGATCAACTTTTTATGCCAAACTACTAAAACCAGAAAAGTGCCTGTTTTTCGACCAATTGTACATCAGTATAAAGTGTTGGTTCTTACGAAGTAATAGCCGCCTGCAGAGAATACTCCACCAGCAAGGTGACAGAGACCGGAGACAAGTTTGACTGCTCACTGAGCCTGAGGACACACAGAGACACATCAGCATCTGTCTGCACTGACTCAGACGGAGACGTGTGGGAGGACATCTTACGTGGAGAGCAGCAGCTGAGACTGGATCTCCCTGGTGTCCAAAGCCTTCTCAGATGGCTCGAATTTAATGAACACCTGGACCTAGAACACAGTAACAGGGAAAACAGTTTTAGTAGAGGTCTGTTAGCACAGATGGACCACGATAAGAGCTACAGGAACAGTTCTTCACCTTCTGGTTACTTCTGAAGGGATTTCCGAGTGGGCAGAGAAGGGTGTCACCTTCAACAGTACAAACAACAGCTCCTGACAAAGCTCCCTGAAACAGGAAAACACGAAAAAAACTCAGATCCTTCAGGGTTTTGTTAGAGCTCTGTGAATCTTTGAACTAAATAATGTGTCCTCATCAGGAACCCTCCCTACATAAGCAGTTGCCAGACCTTCCTTCAACACCGCAGTGTTGACCTTAGTTTGGTTAGCAAACCTGAGCCTCTGTTACCAGAAAGTTATCTCAAGTGAGAAACCTGATTCTAATCTGCCTCTGTCTTTGCTCACAGGAAACCTGTCTCAAGTCTGAAGCTCTGGGTGAGCTTAACCTGCCTGCCAGCCCTGGTGAGCCAAACCTGAAGATTCCAGTCTGGATTTTCTCCTGCTGCTCTTAGAGAAGAGCTGGAAACTCTTCGATATCTTATGCAGGCCAGTTGGCTATACGTCAGCTTGTACACCTAAATTCCGCCAATCATATATCAACGGTCATCAATCAAATTCTCTCGATCATAGCATCTTGATTCATGTGTCGCAGCTAATATATGCAACGGTTGAAATCAGAATAATTTCCTTTCCCATTGAGTTGCGTCCCAGTGTTCACGGGGATGGACATCTGTGTCTTTGGCAGGCGTAGAGCTAACAGAACTGGCAGCGTTGCAAGGCAAGGGCTCAAACATGTACGGCTGGAAGCCTTCTACACCAAACCAAGCTTCTGCCGCCCTGGCGTCCTCTTCCACAACATCTTCGTCCCCGCTTTCCTCCTCTAAATAAAAAATGGATGACGGAGGAGACTCATCCACGACCTCCGACACTAAACTCTCCTCCTCTTGCATGTTTCCGCTGTCCATAGCGTTCCTTGACAGTGTCGTTTCTAAGTCACCAATTTAGTGCTACTTGGTCCCAATGGAATTTCCCATTGGGAACCTGCTAGCACTAAGTTGCTAACTGGTTAGCAAGATGCTTCCGAGACACCAGCCACAATCAAACTTGCTTGCGAAGCTTCCGCCACAACAATCCTGCCCCCTTGATAAACGACCAATCAAATTTTTTTATTCACTCGTGTAAGGTCGTGCCCAACTCGGGAGAATTCGGAAATGCAACGGTTGGGACAGCCGCTTCCCTACGACTTTAAGTATTTGATAATATTTTGCCGGAACCAAAATGACGTAAATCAATCTCGCTATGTTATCAGATTCAACTGAAAGACCGTTAGCAGATTCTGGTATGTTTTTGTTAGCAGATACACACACAGTGGATGAGGCTGTGCATGAATTAAATGCAGCGTGGATCTTTGTTAGGGCAGTAGTTTCAAAAATATTATGTTTACTTGGCACATAGGGGGAGGCAGTGGAGGGTTTGCACGGACGAGACTCATTCTCTTTGTTGCCGAGTCTGATTGCAACAATCAGGAACTCACCTTCTGGCAGCAGGTAAGTGCTGTTGTTTGTCTGAATCTTTTACCTATTGTGTAAAAGGCTGACCAACAAGGGTAAATAACCCATGGCTAACTGCTTATGCTTATGAAGAAGTTAAATTTATTGTCATTACATCGTCACTTGCTTGGACTCCGGAGTAAATGAGTGAAGTTGGGATGCTGACGTTGAGCACAGTGTCATGAGCGTCCTCTGCTAGTCGACCTCGTGACGCGATGTTGCTGACATTGACCTCCAGAAGTAACCTCCTGATGCTGATGGTGTAGTTCAGCAGCTGGCTGCTATTATGCCTGGAAAGAAATGGGTCAACAAAAGGATGTCAAGAACTTGAATGTGGGTAGAACAAACCTCTGAAGGGAGTTGCTTATTTTAATTAAAGTTTTACATCTTCTTCCTCTTTGCCTCTTTTGCTGTATTTCTCCAGTGCCTCATTTTGTCTGAACTCTGTAAAGCTCTGATCGGTAAAGAGATGACCCGATCAGCTGTGTCACTCACTTGGGGAAGGGTTCGTGGTTCTCATCTGTGAACTGGGCCACCATGTGAAGGTTACTCTGACAGACATTATCAGAACCGCAGGCCTTTTGAAAGTGGATCTGAATAACGAGATAAAAAGAAATGAAAGGTTCTAAGTGGTTCTGTGTCAGTTCTAATGTGTGCAATACTTAAACATTTTTAGTCTATAGCTCTGTTTTACTCTACTTTGGCAGGTAATCTTTAATTTTGAGCTCAGTTCTGTTATTTATGCCTAGAAACGGTATTTAAACTAGAGAGTTTAACTCTAGAGTCCTGGCTTTAGTCTCTTGGTCCTATTCATCCGGTTTGGGTTCTGAGGATTATCTATGGAAACTAAGACATGCTAGCTAGGGGCAGTTGGTTGACCGTGTGTTTCGATATTTTTCTCAAAGCTGTGAATCATGCAGAGATTCTGACCTGGGTTCTGGTGGGTTGAGGTTTCTGGCTGAGAACAGGGAAGCGTCTAAGGTCTTGAACTGTGTTGCTCCTTTTGGGAAGGTTCAGATCCAGAGAGACACTGGTGGAGAACACCAGAGGTTCCACCACGTTTCGGATGTTACTCTGTTGAATGCAAATCAGCAAAGCAGAACCTAAGAGATCTTTATTTTGTTGTTTTGTTCAGGCTGATATAATGATGAACATAGCAGAGCAGCTAGATGGAGACCAACAGTAGTAGTCATTCAAAATGTCCCCACTTTCCTTGATGGGTCCTTGCCTGGTCCTTGACTGGTCTCGTACAATTCTTTTTTAAACATCAATATTTGTACTAAAATATTCTTTTTGTCATGATTTGTGGACATTAAGATCTAAAGAGAAGCACCTTCTCCTGGTCAGACCCTGTAATTCAGTGAAAGGGTGGAGTCAGAGTAAGAAAATATAGGTATGCCCAGGAGAAGGAGGGAGTAGCTGGAATTTGGAGGGGATTCTGCAGGGAGTTGCAGGGAAGTGGGCTGCCATTTGGCTGGCGTTTGACTGGGAAAGGCCAATTTCAATGGATGCTACTATATAAAAACAGACATAAACTGGATTTCTTTTTCTCCATCAGGACTGAAACATGTCAGACCACAATATCCGAAAATCTCCATCATTAGAGATGAAAGTAGTCTGAACCCAACATGAAGACATCCTGAAATAAATCCTAATCATTTTAGAATACTGCTTTAGCACTCAGTAGAAAAACTCTAAAGCTGTTGTGCTCCTCTTACAGGCCCAGCATCCACCAGCTTGTTCTGAAGAGATCTGCCTCAGAACGGTTTGAACCAGGATCTGAGTCTCTAACAGCCTGTTTTTTTTCTGTTTAAGCTCTATAAAAACAAGAATGTGGACTCTGTCACCAGAAGGCTGATTAACACTGCTGACAAATGTCGCAGTAACATTTCTAGCAACTTATCTCTACCAGCAGAACTTCCTCTGACTCAAATCAAGGCAGTTTCCCGGATTACAAAGCTATCAGAACTCTACACAGCAAAACTGGGCCTTCTATGAAGAGATAAGCATATTATATTATTAATTATGAAAAAGAAGCAGCTATGTATAACCAAACAAAGCAGCATTTAGTTGAAACACTGTTTTAATGCATTGACGTTGTATCTAATAAGCTCAGGTGCCTGCAGGTGGCGCTCCCTCTTTTTCTGTGCATAACTCACCAGCAGTCCAACTCTTAGGGTTTTACACTTTCCGTTCCTTACTGACAGGATACTGGAGAACATGCTCTCTCCGTTGTTCTGGAAACGGAGGCGGGGCATGAGGCTGGTGACATCAGCACTCACGGTAAGGTTGACAGCTGCAAGGCAAAAACAGACAAACGTTAAGATGTGAAAACACATATAATCAGCTTAAAAAATCATAAATGATACTATTCTGCATCAATGTTACAGCTTCAGTTTTTATGGAATCAGTGTTGCAACACAACAGCATCACTTCAGGAAGCTGCTGATGAGAAAACCACAGATTAAAGAACTACTTTGTTTTTTCTTCAGAATACACAGAACTTCGAGCAGTGAGCTTAATCTTAAAGATATTCTAGAACAAGGATGCCCAGGTTAAACAATTCAGATTCAGGTCTGTGCAGAAGGGGTAGCCTATTTCTACAAGTTTGAAAGACAGCAGCTTTGAGGGCGGGACTTTGGCATTGCTGCCCTAGAAGGTCCAGCAATCTTGAGGATCATCTCTTCTTCGACAGGGAACTTCAGAGTCACCAGTGCAGAGCTTTAAGCAAGAAAGGCTCCAAAGAAACAGCTTGTTCCCCTAAAAAGAAAAAACCCAGGATGTACAGGGAAGAAAGTCAGAAGACTGGACAAGGGTTATTTCCTGCAGTGGATCAGTTTTCTTAATATTAGGGACTTCTTGAGGAACAAAAAGGTAGAGAGTTACTACAATTCTGTAAGATACCAACAGTAAAGAATCTTGAACCAATTAGTGGGGTTAGTTCTCCAACAAAGTAATAGTTCTTCTACTAGTTCTGCATAATAATGGTATTAAAGGAAAAGTCTGGTCATGTTCAAAATTAAAACTTCTGAAAGTACTTTAAATATTAAATTATTACATACTGTTCAATTAATGATAAGTGTTTTAAATGAAGAGTAATTTCATCTGAATGTGCTTTACTGGAGGCTTCCATGTTTGTCAAAGGACACTACTGCCACCTACTGGTTTGTGACGTCACGGTGCGGTATCGGCTGTTGATCAAGTCCCAGTGCTGTAGCTGTTGTTTTGGCACAACGCGCTATTATCCAAGTCATCTTGAAAACATTCTTCTTCCAAATGTTGGCTACATATTACGGGTTTTTTCTCTGGCCAGAAGTTCGATGGCAAATCCTCCCTCTTCAAGTTGGCGATCCAACGACCAACCCGTCCGTGGAGGATCAGGAATCAGAAAGGTGAAATAACTCTTTGTTTTTCACTTTTACCGGATGTATTCCAACATCCACTTGCCATGCACGTGGGCATTGTCAGATTCACTATAGCTCTGGTGAATTTCAATGGTGAAGTCCTCTGGAAATCTTCAATAATTGTTGTTGATTGCAGATGTGTCTAGTAGTTCCCATTGATCGCAACAAAAACATTTTTTTTTTTTTTTACTGATAATTCATTAAATCACTGCGAACATATTAGTTTTAGGAATAGATAATGATCCATTCATCATTCCTTGCTGAGCGTTTCCTATAAAGCACTTTCCTGCAGCAGTTTTCTCCAAAGTTTTAGAAACAGGTTTGTGATAATTTGTGGAGATCCCAGCATGATAGGTCACCGTGCAACAAGGCTTAATTAACTGTTAACTCCTTGGTAACCAGCCTGCTTTCAAACTGGATCAGCAGCTGGTAGTAAAAATAAAATGAAACCAAAACTCTTCCAAGTGATCAATAACAAGCTCCTTGAGGAACTCCACCTGTGATCTATCACTTTCTGTATAGACTGTTTAGAGCCTGTGTCTCACTGAGAAAGCCAAAGGAAGTTAAATCCGGAACATTTTCCTGGCTTTCATATAATGAAGCGTTTAATAATCAGATTAGGCTGAGAATTGTGCAGCGTAAATCAGTTTAACAAACCCAGAGCATATATTTCTATGGTCACATGATAAAATTCAGAAGATGTAGACGGAGCATAAGCATTAAAACTATTTGATTTGAAATAGAACAGGTCTGAATGTTATTAGGATTCACGCATGAGAAACGATAGTTTCTACTCTCAAATGATAATCTCTCCACCTCATCAGCACCTGATTGATGCCCAAGGGTTCGTTCACCTCAGGACGTCACTCAGGGAGCGGGTCACCTTGACTGTGAACGATACAGAAGACACACACTGCTCTGCACAGCTAGAGTGTGTGTGTCAGATGGAATAATATCAGTTTATTTAATGTGATTTATCATCCACAGAAACACCAGGACACCCAAGGACACCATGATGTCATCTGCCGGGTGGGTGGAGTAGGTGTTGTCATAGCAACATGGTGACCTTTTCTCAGATTGGACAAATTAACGGCACCCAGCGTAGATGCTCTGCTCATCAAGGGTTGTGTGCGCTGATTAGCAGCAGGAGCTAATTAACAGCACACACAGGAAGCAGCTGTCGTTTCCAGCTTTAACAAGCTTATGGCATCATCCAGCAGCTGCAAGAGACACTGGAGGAGCGAAATGAAGATCTAGATTGACTCCACCAACATGGGCAGCGAGGGTCAGCTAGATATTATAACCCCACTCAACCTTGGGAGCTGCAGCTTCCAGGTGATGAAGCAGACATTTTGGGAATTCTGGGCTTTAGCAGCAATACCCTGTAGATAGCACACCAGACTTCATTCATCTCATCAAGTCATCATGTTTAGATTGGTTGGAAAGAAAACCTGCAGCCACACGGCCCTTTCTGGAACCACTTTGACACCCCTGCTTTAGAGAGATGGCTGTTAAATGGACAGTTTGATCAGTAGGGTTATCGACTAAAAGATAAAGAAGGTATTCTGCTTGGCCTGGAATTTTTTTCTACGCTACCATTAGGGAAGTCTTATCTGGGTCCCTTTTTTCTTGGGGAAATTCTTTCTAAACATTTTACTTGGACATGAATTGAATACCATTTTTTTCTAATGCGACAGCTCCTTTTTTAAGGAATTGTTGGCAACATTATTTGAGATAATAAGTCCAGCAGTCCTCTAGTAATCTAAGCTATAGGCTTAGACTTCTGGAGGACATACAGTAGGGATCCCCTTTTTATCATTCTGCTTCATTCTATCTCTATTCTCCCACTCTGCAGAATTTGTTCGTTCAATCTCTATAGTAGCTTCATATGGTCTGTTCCAGTTTGGCTGTGACTCAATCCTGGAGAGAAATATCAGCTGTGCTGCTTCCATCAACACCTTTGTTTATAGATGTTCGAGATCGGCCTGGTTTTCAGTGTGGTCCTGTTTCTCTGACTGTGACTGGCCGGATGTGCTCTCTTCATCCTCTGACATGGGAGCTGGCTCGAAGCTCATCTGCCTGGCTGTGTGTTTCCTGGATGGGGCTGCCTTTGGAGCTGGTTTACAGTTGCCTTTTGTATCTCTGCTTCTCTCTCCTTGAACCCCAGTAGGGCCTCTGCAGATGGCCGCTCACACTGAGCCTGGTTCTGCTGGAGGTTTCTTCCTGTTAAAAGGGAGTTTTTCTTCTCCACTGTCGCTACAAGCATGCTTAGTGTGAGGGATTGCATTTGAGTCGATGCAATCAACTGGTTTTTCTTAGATAGAAAACTTTGAATCAATCTGACTGTGTTATCTGGTGAAATGTAAAGTGCCTTGAGATGACATGTGTTGTGAATTGGTGCTATAGAAATAAACTGAACTGAAAATTAACTAGATAAAGAAATATCCTAATCTTTGTGGAAACGAGGCTTAATGACATGCCTCAAAAATCAGGCCGTAAACTTAAAGTCTTCCCCTCTGACCAGCAGAAGTTTTTCAGCTTTCGTCTACAAATTGAGCCTCACCTTAAGTCAAGGGATTAGTGTTGCATTGATGTGTCTCGTATTCTCATCCCCAACATTGACAAAAAAAAACAGAAGTTTATGCTGATTATAGCTGGATAGCAAACTTTAGATCCGTAGTGTTCAAAGTTTTTATCACAAGGACCAAAGATGTCATGTTTAAACTATTCATAGACCAACCGATTTATGATCAAAATGTTTTCTAATTAAAATAGTTTTTTTTTACTTCCTCAACAGTAAAATAAGCATGAAACAATTGACTTGAAGAGGCCAAGCAGTCTGACTTCTGTAGAGATAAATGGACAGGCTTAAATAAGAAGGCCGCCAGATTTTCGTTCAGTTGTTTTTTTTTTGTTTTTTTTTATACCTATCCAGGAGTCTTTGACATTTCTGCTAGCGCTGGGGCAGACAGAATTGACTAAGTCAGAAACTGACTCTAAAAACTGCAACACAAGACACCTTATGTGGGGAGAGACAAGCAGACCGCCCCCCCTCTCCATCTCTTCCTGTGGGCCTCTCCACAGTGAAGAGAGTAAAGACCCCAGGCTCTGTGTGTAAGTAAGTCTGACTATTTTCCAGCCAGTATTGCTCCACCTCCTGCACATTCTTATTCTCCTTCTCTCCCAGCAAGGTGACATTCCACGTCCCCAGAGCCAGGTTACGTTTCTGTGGATCAGGTTGCCTCTGCCTTATTAAATGAAAAGGAATAAACCCAGTTCTCTTTTTTTAACCTTATATTATCTTTAGATAGCTTTTAAATAGTTTGTATCTCCTCTTTTAAAGGCCTAATCTCATTGAAAATTGAAACCTAACATTTTATAATTGTGGATCTTAATCAAGAGTCTGGGCTTCCAAACAATAGTTTCTTGAATTCTGGTTTGCAAAATCATCCAAGGGCCACACTTTGGACACCCCTCACTCATTATGTAAATAAAATAAAAACTCACAAAACAAATGCATATTATCTATAAAACATTATGCAGTATAATTTTAAATCATGATCAGAAAATGCCTTTATATTGCTGTTTATATATATGTTTATATGTACAGTACCGTTAAAACGTTTGGGGTCACATTGAAATTCTTGTTCTTAGAAATTAAGGCTATTCCATGCGAGAAATTGCTAAGAAATTGAAGATTTCCTACAATGGTGTGTACTACTCCCTTCAGAGGACAGCACAAACAGCATACTGCGGGTTCTGTTTAATGAAGATGTCAGTTGACATGTGAGGCATCTGTTTCTCAAACTAGAGACTCTAATGTACTTATCTTGGAGACTGAAATTTTTTCGTGAATCCCACGGGTCACGGGATTCCCGTGGGATTCCCGTGGGATGGGAGTCAGTATTAGTAACGATCATATGATTGGTACGGTACAGGATTAAACATTAATGGGAGCAGACGGGAGCGGGAGCAAACCAATAGTAACTAAAAAAAAACTAGGATCGATGCCAAAAAATAAAATAAAAGAAAAAGAAAAAAAATCCTGTACTGGCGTTGCCATTTTGTGGTTTTTTTCCCCTTGAAGCCTACACTATAATGCGAGTCAAAAAAAACTACAAGACCCAAAAACCAACAGTGCTTCAATCTTATTGAAGACAACAAGAATGGGAGTAGTACGGGAGCGAGAGTCATTCTGAATGGGAGTGGGAGTAATTTCACCAGGAGTGGGACGGGACAGGATTTAGATTTTTACTCTGGCCCGGGATCGGGACGGGACACAATTTTTTTCTGTGGGAATGGGACGGGACAGGAGTGAAAATGCACTCCCATGTCAGTCTCTAACTTATCTTCTTGCTCAGTTGTGCAACGCTGCCTCCCAATTCTTTTTTCTACTCTGGTTAGAGCCTGTTTGTGCTGTCCTCTGAAGGGAGTAGTACACACCATTGTAGGAAATCTTAAATTTCTTAGCAATTTCTCACATGGAATAGCCTTCATTTCTAAGAACAAGAATAGACTGTCGAGTTTCAGATGAAAGTTCTCCTTTTCTGGCCATTTTGAGCATTTAAACTAAATTTGCTCAAAGGAAGGTCAGTTTTGTAGCTTCTGTAACGAGCTAAACTGTTTTCAGATGTGTGAACATGATTCCACAAGGGTTTTCTAATCACCAATGAGCAAACACATTGTACCATTAGAACACTGGAGTGATAGTTGCTGGAAATGGGCCTGTATACACTTATGTAGATATTGCACCAAAAACCAGACATTTGCAGCTAGAATAGACATTTACCACATTAGCAATGTATAGAGTGTAATTCTTTAAAGTTAAGACTAATTCAAAGTTATCTTCATTGAAAAGTTCAGTGCTTTTCTTCAAAAATAAGGACATTTCAATGTGACCCTAAACTTTTGAACAGTAGTGTACATATAATATGTACATATTTATATAATATTAGCATAGCTCTGCTACTCTAAAGATGTATCACTGAATAAACTGTGGACTCACAGATGATGTTTAAGTTTTTTCCAGCATGGACCTTGAAGAAGAAACACACCTCCACCTGGATGCTAAGAGACAGACACCATTAATGATAATTACAATTACAACAATGAAAGCAAACCTTAACAGTCTGCATTTCCTTTAAATCTCACCAGAAGATACAGTCTTTTGGGTCGACGATATCCGGAGAGACTCTGAGTGTGTTATTTAGCTGGACGACAGGGCGAGACCTGAAGAATCAGTTGGTCAGCAGAAGATAAAAAAAACAAAAATCATCAGCTGCACTAAAAAAAAGTAACTTTAGAGAAGTGCTTGAGCTCTACCTGAGGAGGACGATTTTGTCATCCAGAGAGCCCACCAACAGGTCTGGATAATCATTCCCATCAACATCCAAACCTGCCGCCAGGGAGTACCCGAAGGTCCGGAAACCAGGAAACACAGTGCTGCCATGGATCACCTGAAGAAGACAGGTGAGAGGCTACAGTTGAGTCAGAACACAGTTTTATTCAGGTTAGAATATAGTTAAAGAAGTTTCTCCTTTTGGTTGAATTAACATCTCATTGTGCTTGAAGTATTTAGGTCCCAATCTGACCACATCAGAGATACTTTACATTACATACTATACTTTCTTGGAACAACAGGAATATTTCCCCCCTCACCTGACAGGAAGTAACCAAAAGTTGCTTAATGTTAAGCAAAGTAGCTTAATGCAGTTTTCTACACCCCCATGCTCGTTCCAGGCTGCTATACCTGGGTCCAGGAGATGGGCGAGACCAGTGATTTTAAAACAGTGTGCCGCAGCACATTGTTGTACAGTAAGAGATCGTAAGGTGCACCCTGTGAAATTATGTAATAGCATAATAACCTAATTAATCTCAGAAATACAAGCAAGTGACAGTGATGTATAGAAGCAAATCGTTACCATATTTAAAATGAAAAAGCATTTTCAGAAATGCTTTTTCATTTTAAGAATGTGGCTGCATTGTTTGACTCATAAATAAAATTAGTAATCAATAATCCTTTTAGCATTTTCGTCTTCAACACTGCTTATCCTTTTACTTAATAAAAAAAAAAAGACATTTGAGATTCATTTTTCAAAATGTACCCCAGTAAATACGAATTAAGAAGATGGGTAGCCCGGTCAGCAAGGATCCTAAGGAAGAGCGGCTGCTGATGTCACTCTGCTGCGCCCACCGCTCAGAATTCTTTTTCGTTTTCGAGTTATGGACAGTACCATGCAGGCAGACCATGAAAACGAAAAAGCAATGTTCGCTGTGTTTTCTCTTTGATTATGGCATAAATTGTGCAGCCTTAAAGAAGAAAATGCAAATGCAAATTGGATGATTGATTACTAATTTAATTTATGAGGCAAATAATGCAACCACATTCTTAAAATGAAAAAGCATTTCTGGAAATGCTTTTTCATTTTCAAATTTTACATTTCAAATTGAATTTTGGTATGTATTTACTGGGGTACATTTTGAAAAAATAAATCTCAAATGTTCTTTTTAATTTTAATTAAGTAAAAGGATGAGCAGTGTTAAAGAAGAAAATGAAAATGCAAACGGGATATTTGATTACTAATTTTATTTATGAGTCAAACAATGCAGCAAAATTCTTAAAATGAAAAAGCATTTCTGAAAATGCTTTTTTCATTTTAAATATGGTAACGATTTGCTTCCATAGTGATGGAGATGTTTCTGAGAAAGAAAAATGCAAATGCCGAACAGGGCCCTGGACAAAAATTCTGACCCAGATGAAGGTTGTACTATGAGCTATTGACAAAAGAAAAAAGAAAAGACGGTGAGTCCGACGCAATATAGCGAAAGCCATCTGTGGTTCAGATTTACTTTCATCTGGGATACGACAGCACCGACTCCGCTGTTCTTGCCCTGACCACTAGGCTGCCACTCCCCCAAATCTACATGCTCAGTTAGCTGAGATTATAGCAAACAACTTGATCAGTTACCATAACTATGCTGATGACATGCGGCTTTATCTTACAATCTCACCAGGTGACTGAACCCATCAGTGTTGGCTAAATGCTTAGAACAGATCAATATGTGGATGCACCATAATTTTCTCCTACTGAATAAAAACAAAACTTAGGTACTAATCTTCAAACTAAAGGAGGAATAATTCAGTTAGCTCACAGCTTCAGATACTACAACTAGAAACCATTGATTATGGCTAAAATACTGGTGTTGTGATGGACTTAGATCTGAACCTTAAGAGGCCCATGAAGGCAGTTACCAGGTCCACCTTTAATCACCTGAAGAATGTTTCCAGGGTTACAGGACTAATGACCAATCAGGATCTAGAAAAACTCCTTCATGCTTTTATCTTTAGTAGAATTTTGCACTGCAACAGTGTCTTCATAGGTTTGCCTAAAAAGTCCACCAGACAGCTGCAGCTGATCTTAAACACTGCTGCTCATGTTCTCACTAGAACTAAGAAAGTAGAGCACATCAGGCCGGTTCTGAAGTCCTTCCACTGGCTCCCTGTAGCTCAGAGAATAGACTTTTAAATCCTTCTGTTAGTCTAGAAATCACTGTATGATCAGCACCTCGATATATAACAGATAGGTCATCAGTAGATCAATCTCCCAGACCACTAAGGTCTTCTAGTTCCAGTCTGCTCTGTCCACCCAGAACTAGAACCAAACATGGAACAGCAGCATTTAGTTCCTATGCTCCACTGATCTGGAAAAAAAAAACTCCCAGAAAACTATAAAGGTGCTGAAAGTCTGAGTTCGTTAAGTCAAAGTAAAAAAAAAAAAAAAAAAAGACTGTTTAAGTTAAACTGTTAGCAAATGTTTTTATGTTTATTTGCTTTTTTCTGCTTTTATTTTTCTTCTACTTTATTGTCTAATTCATGTAAAGCACTTTGAATTGCCCAGGTACTGAATTGTGTTATGCAAATAAACCTGCCTTTCCTTAAATCCTTCGTGTTAGGAGGAATTCTGTGAAGCCACTAATTATTGAGAAGAATAAAAAATATCTTCTTGTAAAAGTTGATGCATCAAGCTGTTTACATGCAGTACCTCACCTTTTCCCAGAAATAGGAGATGAGATGAGGATCATGGTTGAAATTTTAAGTTCTGGATACAAGCCACTGAAATGAGCTTCAGTGTTAGTTAGCTGCGGTCAGCCTTGGAGGCAGGATTTGTAGCTCATCATCCAGGGAAGAGCTGCTGCTGCATTAGGTCAAAATAACTCTACCCTATCGCCTTCCACCGAAGGTTTTTTAGACATGTCCCACTCGGAGGAGACACGAGTTGGTGGACAGATTGATGGAAGGAAATGTTTCTAGGCTATGGGGACGTTTCCTCACTGTAGACATTTCTGTATTCTGTTAACTTCTCACAGTTTTAAAATACTTGTCTCCAGTTTCAGAAGTCTTTAAGACTTTGGCCATTTCTCAATTCACAAGAATGCAAGTACGGACTTGTGTCCTCACCAAGTATGTTCTTGAGAAGAACACAGGAAAGTCTGGACTCTTGAAGAACGTGAGCACGCAGCATAAATATGGGTCAATTGGAACAGAGGCGTACTGATGACATCACCACACGCTCGGCTTGTCTGGAGTTGCATCTCACCTCTGGGCCGACAGTGGCGTTGGATGTAGGAGTTTGCCCTGAAATCGAGGGGTTGACGGTTCAAGCCCTGGCTCTGACTTTCATTGTCGTGTTCATTGTAGCCACAGCTGCCCTGGGGCTCGCTGACAGAAGCGGGGCTGCCGTACACTGGCGCCACCGGGGCCTCTGACCACCATCAGTAGACAATGCAGGTGAAGTGTCTTGCCCAAGGACACAACGACAATTAAAGTCAGAGCTGGGGCTTGAACCATCAACCCTTTGATTTCAGGGCAAACTCCAACATCCAACGCCACTGTCGCCCCAACAACAACAACATCTGGGGGATTTGTCCGTGCTTCTTGTTCTTGTGAACCGGAAGAGTACTAGGGCTGAGGCTGATGCCGTTTTTTGAGTACATAAGCACATGAGAACGCACAAGTACACATGTTGAGAAACGGTTTTTGTTTTAAAATACATGGATTCATAGGTTTAGTTGTTTGAACATATCATATTTCACATTGTTCTGAAACAAGAAATCTTTACCTGACTTGGTTCTGCAGAAACACCCTCTTTGCTTCCGGTCCAGATCATTACAAGTCCTGCATCATGGAAAGGAGCTCCAACTGCAAAGTCTGAAATACAGAATCAAATCCACCACTGGTCATCGTTGACTGATGACTAAACATCAGCGTCACGCAGCTGCCTCACCCTGAAAGCCGTCTTGGTCGAGGTCTCCTGCAGCAGCAATAGCCATTCCAAAAGCAGATCCAGCTGGACCTGTCAGAACCATGCTGGGTTCAGAGGGGAACCTCCCCCCTCCATTCATGTAAATGTAAACTGCCCCACCCACCTCCAGCTGACGGTTGAAGTAAAAAGGAGCACCCACGAGCAGGTCGTTCCAGCTGCAGAAAAGAACATCCAACGTAAACTGATACAGTTTTAAACCCAGTAGCCAGAAGGTGTGTTCTGGTTTCCATTAGAAAGCAACGGCAGAAACACCAGGACCTCTCACCCATCGCTGTTCAGGTCCACGGCTACCACTGCATTACCAAAGTAAGAGCCAACCTGTTGACCTCGTAGAGTCTTCTGAATCACCAGATCAGTAGACTCCTTAACAATCAGCATCACAGAACCACGAGCATCCATTTTATTATCTCTAGGAGCCCCTGTTTAACACATCAACACATCAGTCAACAAATCAAGAGACCCTACAAGCAGATGGGTCAATAATTGATTGAAGAATGAAGGAGGGATTTCACCTGCTACAATGGTTTGATCCTTTGCAGAAAGTAAATGATAGGCCTGCGTGACAGAATACCCTGCAAAAGAGTGAGCAGTTAGTTGAAGTCAAACATATGCCAAATGTGCACACGCACCTAATAAATACTGATACGACTAGTTTTAAAACACATGCACATAAATTATTCTCTATGCACATTTGGACTGTTCTATGCATGCAGATTCTAAAACTCGCTGCGTGAACAAGGCATGCGCTCGAATTACAAAATCAGTCCCCCGAGT
The DNA here is from genome assembly GCA_030533445.1 of Cyprinodon diabolis. Lineage (NCBI taxonomy): Eukaryota > Metazoa > Chordata > Actinopteri > Cyprinodontiformes > Cyprinodontidae > Cyprinodon > Cyprinodon diabolis. The sequence goes on from CM060077.1 coordinate 4,582,316, forward strand.
TTGGACTGTGCGCGCCAGCCTCTTTCAAATGGGAGGATATAAAGTTGTTCTCCATGACTAAGTTTTCCTGTACTGACATGAAATGGTGCAGAAGGTTGAAGTGGAACAGTGTGGTTAAATGCAGTGTTGTTACAGCAATCAGGGCGACTTTATTCGCCAAGATTGTGGTAAAACAAGGATTTTAGTTTATGTTTCCATCACATACACCATAAATAAAGTCTCAATCAACTACCCATAGTATATAATGCATTCAGCTTTTATTTTGTAAAACAATGTTGTTTTTTAATATATATAATTTTTTTTATATTATTTTATTTTAGATATAAAAAAAAGGTCTGTATGAGCTTCACAGGATGATTGTTTTCTCATTTTCACGTCTCTCTACGTGCAACATTAACCCTACCGTTTTACACCACCATATATTTCTGTTTCCTGTGTCATTCTCTGGCATGGGAGCTGGCTCGGAGCGTGTCTGGCTGGCTGTGTGTTTCCTGGACGGGGACGTCTTTTACAGTTGCTTTTTATATCCCTGCTTCTGTCTCCTTGAACCCCAGTCGGCCGCGGCAGATGGCCGCTCACACTTAGCCTGTTTCTGCTGGAGGTTTCTTCCTATTAAGAGTGAGTTTTTCCTCTCCACTGTCGCTACAAGCATGCTTAGTGTGAGGGATTGCCTTCAAGTCAATGAGTGGATGCAATCAACTGTTTTTCCCTAGATAGAAAAAAAATTTGACTGTATGATCTGGTGAACTGTAAAGTGCCTTGAGATGACATGTGTTGTTAATTGGCGCTATGTAAATAAACTGAATTATGTTGTTCTTCAATAATCATAAGTTCTTCAATAAACAACACTGCGGTTGGCCATTTTTGGAAGTGATATGTCAACTGTTTCGTCTCTTTTTTTCTGCATTTCCGCATGTTATGTTGAATAAAGCTCCTCTGCAACTACATCCGCGTCATCTATCACCGTGTGCAGCACTTCTATGGGCCCTCATACGGTGCACACAGACTGACACCACAAACCAACACACAATTATATCTGAGCCTTTACCCATGAGACTGCCTAATACCTATATCAGAACCATGACTTCACACTCCTTGTTTGCACTATTGGCTTGTTGGTTTTGTGTCTTTAGATTCTCTCCTACTTGTTGTGGACCTGTTTCTATACGTTAACCTTTCTCACTTAATAATACCCTTGAAAAGAGCAGTTATTACCCTAAAGAAGCCTTGCTATCATCACTAGTCGCAGCCAGTAAGAAAACACGGTAATGTCTGAAGAGAAGAGATTGCCTGAAAAGTTGCTCATTACAGGCAGTTTATTTTCTACGGCTGGTTCCACTTTCAAGTGACAAAAGTTCAGTTCAATTCAGTTTATTTAAATAGTGCAACACATGCCATCTCAAGGCACTTTACATTTCAACCATTAAGTTGTAATGAGTCCTTAAAAACAGATCCACCAGGGAGAAGGAGAGAGAATACAGGTGCATTAGAAACAAGCGATAAGAGTTATCGGGGGCCTTGTGGTATAAAAAAGGGATGTCCCGATCTCCAGATCGGATCGGCCCGATATTTTCATAATTTCCGTTGATCGGAGCTCGGCTACATTAGCTGACAAGTCGTGCCGATCTTTACAGTAACTGCCATAAAGGTTAAGGTTGACGGTAGCTAAGCAATACAAACCTCCATGGTGGTGCAAAGCAAGCATCTCAAAAGTATGGATATATGTTACTTTTGCGATTGAATACTGTTCTAAAGCTACTTGCAGTGTCTGCAACATGGCGATTTCAACAGGAGGTAGCAGCAGGTCTACATTTAACACCAAGAACTTGATTGTTCATCTGAGGTCAAAACATGACAATGTGTATGAAGCGTTTTGTAAAGCTGCAGTTGGAAAGGTTGCTTAAGCTAAGTAACAAACGCTGGATCTTATGAGGAGAGACAATACTGCAACAAAAATAAGAGAACAAAGAAGATCAAAGAAAGGTTGGTCGAATTTATTGCTCCTTACAACCGGCCAATTAACCTGACTCCACCAGATGGATTTGCTCCGCATATCCATCTGGAAACCTTCCATTGAAGTAATTTTGGGAAGGGGCGAAAATACTGGTTAGCTGATTGGCCTATGTTGGTGATAGACGGGCCAAATAAACCAATCAGATCAACGAAGCATATGACGTACTAACAGAGCGACGACGAAAACACAACCACAAGCCAGGCTACTCTTGCCAAAACCAGTCAGGAGAAGAGCAAAAACTTTTCCTCTGAGAACAGCCTCCAGAGCAGTGTTTTGCTCTGTAATTCTGATAAAACTTGCTCGATAGCCACGCTAACGCTAGCTTAATCGGCTGAAGCCACCATGTTCTTTAGACTGAACTGTCGCGCTTCTCGTTGCGTCACACCTCAACACGCCTCAAAGCCAACGCTGATTGGACGTTCGTTTGGTGAACGGCTCCAAATTTTCTTTAACGGAGAGTCTCCAGACTGATTAGTGAGTGAAATCTTGAAAGCTTGCGAGATCAGGATGGTGTCATGAGGCTACCGGCCAATCTCAGTAGCTCAGAATGTCGGACTTATTCGTCTTTTAAAAGTTTTGGACCCGCCTTATGCTTTGCCATCGAGAGACTACATTGTGACAATTTGTCAATTTGTTCACACATTTAAGATGAGCAAGGGCATTTTAAATTTGCTCAGTCGTCAGTGCATTTTATTTTTATTGACTTTATTGCAGCCTATGTTAGGCACTTATAAGCTAAAAGTGGATCTTACATTTTCTTCTTGATAATACTGTACCAAGTCATTTTTTCTTTTTACTTTTGTCTATAATATTAAAATGAAGCAGACCTTTAATTCTCAGTAAAATTTTGATTTCATGGGATTTACAATAATAATAGTGATTCTTATTGATGAAATATTAGTACTCAAAATGTATTTCAGTTTAAAACATTTCAATACTAAAGGCAGAATATCGGGACTTGAAACCAAACCGGATTTGAGATTAAAAGATCGGGATCAGAGGCCTAAAATGCTGATCAGGACATCCCTGGTATTAAATCTACATGCATAGAGAAAAATGTGCATAGAGAGTAGGCTAGATTACATCCATTTGTTTTATATAAAACTGTTTGAGTATCCTGAACCTCTCCGATCACTAAGTCACCAGAAAGAGGGAAAACTTTAAGGTTGTAGGCTTTTCTGATTCACTAATTTTACATCAAATAAGGTAATATCTTCCAAAAAATGAACCTCAGAGCAAAGTCTAAGGAGGAGAAGAGTTACCTAAAGAGATAGTTCACCTAAATAAATGTTCCTACGACTTGCATCCTTTTTTTCAAAGAAGTTCCTTTTCCAATCATATGTCACATTTGGGTTCATCCAGAAGGCTTGGACATTTCCTGCAAGACAAACACATATTTACAAGATTCATCACAGTCTGGGGGGAAAAATACCCAAAAAGTTAGGGCCAAAATGGTTTCTATTCAGTGGAAAAAAATCATTTAAAGTTAAGCAAAGAAAATGAATTAAATCAAAAGTCATTGTGTGAAAGATGGCTTTTAAAATGGCTGTTCAGCATCTACACAGGTCCTCTTGATGGGACTGCACCTTAAATACACAATCAGCTCTGATTTAAATGAAATATGTCAGAGTTTGAAGAATATTTAGTCACAGTGATGTGATTGTAATGACTTCATTTATATATTTCAAACACAAACAACTGAAAATGGGTAAGAAGCAAAACTAAAGACAGTAAGTGGCTAAAAGCAGATAGCATAGCTAAAAGGTGCTTCATTTAATTTGTGCTACAAATTAAGCCATAATATATACCCTCCCTGCAATAGCCTGTATGCATTAAAATTATTCTAATAAATACAGACATTCCAATTCTAACAATACTGAGAAGTCTTATAGCAATATAAAAGAAGCTTCTAGCACTTCTATAAGGAAAATATTAGGACCCTCCATATTTATTTTCACCTGAAAAGTCTAAAACAAAGAGATTTCTCTCACCAGAAAAAATGAAAACAGCAATAATCAGCATTTTAAGGGAGAATCTGTTTAAAACTACAGATGTCTAAAACCTAAAACAGTTTATGGATCCCTGCAACTGAAAAGCATCTCAAAACAGTCCTAATTAGCATTTTTACTCAAGAGAAAAAAAACACTCTACGGGAAAAGGACATTTAATCCAACTACTGACATTTCCAAGCAGGGTCAGCCTGAAAGTAGACCGCAAGAGCCTAAAAAATGTCTCCATGATACGAATATGCTACTAATAATTGGAAACCTAATGTGTGTTTAAACATATAGAGAACTGTAAGTTAAATTTTCATAAGAGAAATTAGACATTTTTGCTTTGAGAAAAACACAAAAACCAAATTGAAGTTAGCCAAAGAAAATGTAAACAGGGACCAGAACCTCTAAGAAATGTGTTCTTTTAACAGATTATCCTAAATGATGCCTTGTGTGGACATCAGAACAGAGGATGGCTTTGTTTTATCCAAACACTGAATTTCAACGACAAACCAGCTATGAAGCAAGAAGATAGAAGTTTCATTTTTGGGGAAGGAAAAAGTTTTTGATATAAATTATTATCTCTAATCTGTTTCAGCTGGGATTTTATAAAAAAAAATTAAAAAAATAACTAACCCAAAACATACCATTAAAGTAATAGAGAACAATCTTTTATTTCCGGGTGGATCATCTAAATAGGTGGTCCTCCTAATTATTAGTCATTCTGGTGAAACGTTTACGTAAGCCCGTCCTAGTGCTCGTCCGGTTAGCCTGCACACTTTCAGGTGTATATCTGTGGTGAGCTTCGGTTTCAGACAGTCTCACAGTGGTTCTTTGAAAATGGTCGAGGGTCTTAAGCAGTGTTGTATAAAGTACTGAAATCTCGGAGTCAAGTAAAAGTATAAGTACCTCTCCAAAATATGACTTTGGTAAAAGTCCAAGTCACTGACTGAAATGTTACTTGAGTAAAAGTCTTAAAGTATCTGAAATGGCTTGTACTTAAGTATAAGAATTACTGTAAAAATAGATGTACTCAAGTAATGTAGTGAAAAGTATAAGTAAAAAGTAAATGCAGTTTGAGTTACATTTTTTTTACATTTTGGTAAACTTTGAAGGTTAAATTCACTTAAAATAATAAACACAACCAAGTGTAGGATAAATTTAGACTGGCTTTGCGAAAAAGGCATATCCTACTGGTGTTGATGAACAAGCCCAGGCAAGACCCGACTTTGTAGTCAGTAGGCGGGGTCAAAACACTTACATTTCTCTCACTCTCTTGCCCGTTTTTTCTTTTTTTTAACTTAGTAACTAAACCAAACATTGAAAATGTAGTGGGGGAAAAGGATGCAATTAAGTTCGTAAATGTAGTGAAGTAAAAGGGAAAGTTCTCAAAAAGATGTATACTCTTGGAAAGTATAAAGTACTCCAAAATATACTTAAGTACAGTAGTGAAGTACTATACAACACTGGCCTTAAGAGAAAAAGTGTCCACGGAGTGCATGAGAAGAAAAGAAAGGCCTCAGAAGAGGCAGATATATCCCAGAATGCTTTGCGCAGAGAGCTTTCCTTGCAAAGCATTCTGGGATTTGCTGTCACAGCCCCTGTCGTCATATGCTGTCGCTACCTGGCAGCAGGACTAATAACAAAGATGGCGCAGGACATGTGGTGGAGGAAGATTTTCATGACCAACATAGCAAAAAGCAGTGATCGTCTGTCTGAACGATCAGTTAAATCAGTTTGCTATATGACCTCTATATAGTCCCTACTCTATGTGGACACGGTAAGATTGTATGAGTTATGAGAACAGCTCATTTTAACTTTAATAAATGGGATCGTGCAAGAGCATGCACGAGCCCATTTCTCCGCATGCATGCACTTGCACATGCATTTTTTTTAAATGGAGAGGGAGGGTCTTTTCAGAAATCCTCCACAATACCCTTTAAAATCCATCAAAAACCTACTGAAAGGTAAAATTGGTAAAATCATCTATATGATGAAAAAGAGGAAGCATGCAAATTATCCTTTGATAGTACTTCTCTCACATCTGTGAACATGTGAATTGCCGCACTGTGCTGCATGATGCAGGAAGTTACCCATCAGTGTCATCCAGCTCACTGGGTTCACGTGAGCTCTGAGGTTTTTGTCCAACACTGACGGGGCCTCGCTGATTCTATCTGAACTGTTGAACCTGAAGCTGTTAAATCCTTCACACATGAGAAACCACAGGGTTCAAACACCATCAGTTCCTCCCAAAGCCCGGGCCCCGCCACTGCAGGTTTGCCATGTTTGGTGGGGTATGGAAACCTGGAGGTAAGGTTGTTATTGGTAAAAAATGGAAGTAGTCATGACATCACAGCACCAGTACCCTGCCATTCGTAGCTCCCAGGAGAGCCGAGGATGACATCGCTCTGTGTGATGGAAGCAGAAATCCCAAAAGTACACATTCCCTCTTTGAGATGATCCAGCCTGTAACTAAACACACACAGCGGGCTCAGGGTAGCGTCCCCAATTGTTTCCTCTCGCGTGCTAAACGTAAGGCCATGTGACCTACTCGCAATGCTGCTGCTGTATGTTCTGCCAGTTTAGATCCTCTTCTTGGTGCTGTGCATTTCTATGGAGATAACAGTGGCCAGTCATCCACCTCTGTCCAAGGTGAACCTTAATAAACCGGTGACCGCAGGCCTGCAGGGACATAATAAGACACACTGTGGGTCACATGGTACACAGGATGCTCATCAGGTTATTGTGGTCTGTTGTCAGCCAAGATGATGCAGTGTTAAATGATCCCAGCCGGTGGTCAGTGAAAGATGGAGGTAGAGCAGAAAATTCTAGTTAAGTTCAGATAGATTAGCGGACAACTGAAGAAACCATTAAACAGCCGCTCACCAGGCTGAAATTAAAGACTCACCAGGATCCTCCCTCCAGGTCTGCCCTGACTGGCTACTGAGACGCCCAACCACATGTCCTCGACCAGGTCTTCAGACGGGGTCAGGTTCGCTACGGCACCAAGAGAGAAGAGTGGGAAGCCATATCAAAAACTGGTCAGCCCTTTCACTCAGCGAGACACTCTCACTTCCTCTCACTATGGTTTGTTGGGGAGATCATGGTCAGCAACACTAGAATTCCCAGGCCCTAGGACTGTAAAGAACCCCAGATCACGACCGCTCTACCACTGTGCTTTTCACTGGGTAAAGTTTTGTTCTTTCTCAAACTCTGTTTTTGGATCCTCTCCAGCCACACTGATATGCATCATTGCCAAACCTCACCCTTCTTTGGTCTGTTCTCTTCCAGGGAGATTATTTAAGAAGCCTGCTTTCAGATGCAGCTTTGCAAACCTAAGTGCAGCCTTTGTGTTGTTTTTAGAGATAATAGGTTTTACTCTCTTCTTGTGGCTCCTTCCTTTACTAATGGTTTTTGTCATGAAATTGTCCTGTAATGCAACATGAGGCTCGCAGAGTCTTACTTTAAGGAAGTGTGATCTTGTCTGACTTTGCATCATATTTTGTGAAATAAAACAATATCATGACATGAAACATATATTTTTTAAGGTTTTTCAAAAAGCAGGTTAGAACTTATCACAACTACTTGACATATTGTGCATCATTGTGCACCAGGTGTTATGCTTTATATTGTCTTTTGTTTGTATGTTTGTGTTTTAACAATTTTTTCTGGGGTATTTTTATGTCACAGTCGGGATCTTTATTATTTGTGAGTGCTGCTTTGTTCTGAAACAGACAGCAGCTGTCAAAGCTCAGTGACTGATGGACTACCCATAATGCACCAAGATGGCGATAAGATCACAGGCAGCAGACGGGTTCATTGTTAGCTGTGATGAATCAGTCACCTAATCAGCTCAAAGTCCAGAACCAAGCAGCTAATGTTAGTTGTTTTCTTTCCGAGTCGTGACTGTCAGGCTTCCATCTCTGTGATTGGACGTCACAGAGCTCAGGTGGAGGTTGGACTAGGAGTTTTTGAATCAAACCATTCATTGGGATCCTAACGTCTATGCTATTTGTTTGTTGCAGAGGATCCAGAAAAGAAGAGGCAACCTGCATTTGGAAAAGGCTGTAAAACCTAAAAACACATAGGTATGAACTTCAACACATCCCATAAACTATCCTGAAGTCCAATATCATACCAAAGACTGAGCGGGACGTAGAGGTTTAAAGATCTACGCTGACTAAGATGATTTTGCACCTGTTCCACTCGCAGACCTGGATGTTCCCAAATTATCTTGTTTCCGCATCTTGAGAATTTATGGGGCCTAAACCTAAATTTGAACAATTATTTTGCTCTAGTATTTCCAAAAGAAGTTAGCAAGCATAAATTGTCCTTTAGAACCAGTTTTTATGCAAGAGTCGTCAAAATGCAAACATTGAGGTCCAGCGACCGGCACCTTTTATATGTATCTGCTTCAACATGTCTGAATTAAATAACCAGGTCAGTAGCAGGAGAGGAGAACTTGAGTGTATGTTAAGGAGATATTTAGGCCATTTGAATCAGGTGTGTTGGACCAGGGACATATCTAAAGTAGCTAGACACCACAGACCCTTAAGGACTTGAGCTTGACACCCCTGTTTTAGGCTTAGCTATTTTTTTCCCCACCTTTTCTGTACCTAGTGCTGATTAATGGATAAATGAGGCAAATCTAAAACTCCATCAGGAATGGGATTCCTAAATCAGATCTTTGGCGGCTGCTGAATGCCTGGTCTGAGTCAACGTCACCTGCAGATTTTTTCCCCTTCCTCCCATGAAATCTGAAAGTCTGAAACATTTTTTAACAAAATATAGGATAACACTGACTAAGGCTTCATTGTGTCTCAATGCGACATCTACAGTAGTAGCCATTAAAAATTTTCCCACTTTTCATCCTAGGGCCCTTGGCTGATCCTTGGTTAGTCCGCTACAATTCCTTTTTAAGATCTAAAGCAGGGGTCACCAACGCGGTGCCCATGGGCACCAAGGTGCCCTCAAGGACCACATGGGGGGCCCTCAGAGTCTCCTAAATAAAGAACAACCCACCAGTGGGCTAAGTTTGAAATTTTATTTTATTCTGTTGCTCTTCTTTTTAATCATTTATAGAGATTTCAAAATTCAAAGTTTAGGCTAACGCTAACCCTTGCAGCTCATGGGTCAGTAATGGTCGCCCTTCCTACGTCTCTGTACCCTTGAAGTGGCCCTCAGCCTTAAAAAGGTTGGTGACCCCTGATCCAAAGAGAAGCACCATCTCCTGGTCAGACCCTGTTGGAGGGGATTCTGCAGGCAGTTGCAGGGAAATGGGCTGCCATTCGGCTGGTGTTTGACTGGGAAGGGTCATTATGAATGGCTGCTACTGTATGATACCATCAGTATGAAACAGGAAGTAGGACACCCTCAGTGACAGTATAACTTACATGGATCTATGAGCTTTATCCTTCTGCAGTCTGACTGTTTAGCTGTAACTGGGCAAGTGTAAACTCCTCCGGTTCGATTGGCTGGAACATTAGACTCCGCCTTCTCCCTGGGAGCGCCGACCAATAGCCTGTCCGGAACAAAGGTGGGCTAGTTAAATGGTGCCTGGTAATTATAACTTAATAGTATTTGGAGATGTAAGGTACAGAAAACAGTTTATGATTAAGCCATGAAATAAACACTGCATCTTTTCTGTCCTGAAGGTTTTCCTGATCTGGATTGTTGGGTCTAACTATAACCTGGATGACCAGGAATTATAACTTAGGCATCCAAACAGTTGGCATCTTACTCACACAAAGACACCAAACAATAGTGTTAGAGGAGGGAAATCTCAGAGGTAAGGCTGGTCAACTGTAAAATGAAGCAAGAATGTTTCTTGGAAATTCGACTCCTTGACTTTCCTGGAGGTCATTGAAGCTTTAAAATGACTGTTTTTATATTTGAGTCATGTTCCTTTAGTGTCTCAGAATAAACGGGTCTGAAGGACAAAGGGGACACCCTGTAACCGACAGAACGAATACAAGTGTCTCCTTCTGATTAACTGAAGTCATGTGACAGAAATCAGCTGGAGGATAAAAAAAAAAAAGGTTTGGAGGTCAGTGTGAGCCAAATATGACCGGATAGAAGCCGTCCTGACTGGGACGGAGTGGAAACACTGGAACAATGTGTTCACACAGCTGGGAATTCATTCAAACGGGAAAGAAAGTGTGTTTGCCTGCTTTATGCATGTGATAGTGAGGACCGAAAGTCCAAATTAAGACAAGATGACATCACCTTTATGTGACAAAGGTCTTAAAATATCAGTGAAAGGTAGTGGCCTCACATTGACATCTTAGAAATCTATGGGTGTGACCTCCTCCTGTGTTCGCTCAGATCCTTTAACTCTCTGTGACCTCTAACTTGTTCTCTGCTCATGTAGGTTACCCTGGTGATAATGATGATGCACTGTCAATCAGAAACTGAACCATCCATAGGAGACAAGTTATTGATTGCTGCTACATCCTCCAGGTCTCCTGGGAGCTTTTAGGACCTATGAAACCCAATGGATGCATCCCGACTCCCAGAACAGATCCAAACTTTCACAGCTGCCTCTAAAATTCCTCAAAAAGAAGGACTTCTTCAGCACAGCTAATCTCCAGAGGTATCTTGGAAGCACTTTATGGTCTACATTAGGTCCTGGGGAACCAATAAACATCATTGATCCAGTGGATAGCCAATCAGTAAGGAGCTGGAGTCTTATTAGAGGAAGCACTGACAAAATGTACCTGAACCTCCAGAGAAACATCACTATGAGTGGGCTACACCCACCACTAATCCAATTACTGGACATAAAGACACGGTCGTCATGGCAACCACAGAGACAGACAGCTGGGTGACCTCTTGTTGAGCTTTGCACGGATCACCTTCAGGAAGCTGCGGCTCAGTTTTGAATAAGGCATGTATGTTCAGAGTCTGAGCAGTATACGGTGCAATCAGAGAATCGTCTTCTCTTTAATCAGTGTGTGTGTGTGTGTGTGTGTGTGTGTGTGTGTGTGTCTGTCAACATATGCAGCTGTTTAAAATCACATTGAGTCTGAGGCGGATCCGTCTGCAGCTAACATGCTGTGATAAACTCTCCTCCAGAACCAGAATCAGTGTGAGTGCCCGCTCCTGCATCTCAGCCTACGATGTGTTCCACAGGCAGAGCAAGTTTAATTTAAAGTGCTTTACATACATATATAAAAGAAAAAAAAAATGGAAAAGTGCATTATGTTGACTTAATAGAGGAAGAGAGAGAAAAGTTGAACTACAAAGTTAAACTAATGATTCCAGGTATGTGAAATTATCTTTCCTCCAGGTTTCCTCCCAGTTTTGAAAAGAATGTCTTCCGTCTCTGCTGGAGCTGCAAGACCATCAGGGTCCATATTTACACGTAGCCTGGGACATTTCTCCTTTCATGCTTTTTGGACTGTCTGGTCTTTGAGGAGTCAGTTTTGATAAACTTTAGGGATCATGCTTAAATATATTAATTTCCAGCATTAAAAGGCTTTTGTTACCAACCAGTTCCTATTTAAGACCCTGGGGAGTTTGATTTATTTTTAAACTTTACTTTTGTTCACACTGAAAGGTGGAACTTGAGCTCAGGAAAAGGTAATCTCAAAATAAAGTGCTCCCTGTGTATTTTGGTCTTAAAAACTTACAAAATTAATAACTAGTGAGGAGAATAAAGCAGAAATTGTGAAACACGATGAGATCCATCTGACCTTCTGTGGGGTGCTGACTTAAGTTCTCAACTTGAACACCTTGAATTAACCATTTGCGTTAGCATACAAACTGTCAATCAGAGGTAGAATCTATCTATCTATCTATCTATCTATCTATCTATCTATCTATCTATCTATCTATCTATCTATCTATCTATCTATCCATCCATCCATCCATCCATCCATCCAAATGGTGACCCTCCTCTTCTTCAAACCAGACCTTTGCTGTGTGGTTTTCTTTTTTTTTTCTTGGAAAAGCCAGAATTAGACATAGTGTCATGCAGCCAGCGTCTGTTTGATATTTTTTTGGCTGGGTGATTGCATGTCACTCTCCTCTCTGTTAATTGCAGTGAGCGCCTGTCTTTCCCCTACTCCCTCCCAGATGTTATTGTTAATATTAATACCTGTCTCTCTCATTCGGTGTCTGCCAGATTGTCTCCTTGCCTGCACAAGGTTCGTTCCAGTGCTTGTGTACAGCCCGACTTCCTGTAATGCTTTCTCGCCATGTACTCATTGGACTCATCATCAAGTGGACTTGTGGACACTGTGTCTGGTTGAATAATTGGATTCTCTGTCAGACCGTTCACATGTGGTCCTAAAAATAGCAGATATTTTTCTAAGAATACTAGACTTTTTGGCAATAATGCTACCATCACAGAGGTGGAAAATATACAAGCCCATACCATGATACAACCTCCTGTCATCCCTGACCCTGATTGCAGGGAGTTGTTGCTTCTTCTCCAAAAACATCTTTAGCACTAATCCACCTGGACCATGGTGGTCTATATACCCATAGTGTGACGATTGATCCTAGAAGCCTCTGAGCCAAGAGAAGCAGATTGCTGAGACAACATTTGTAACTGAACAACGGTTTCTCTAGGTTCTCCCTGCTTCTTGTCGTTCTAGAAGCTATTTGGTTTAGTAAAAGAAGACATCCTTTCCCATCTTGCTGTGGTTTTGTCATATCAACTGAACAACCTAAGAAACTCTGATCTTTAAGGAGAGTGCTTTAATATTAAAGCTGGACAACGACTTCATTCATTCAGTTCAAAGATTTACTATTTCCCAAATCCCAGGGTTTCTAATTCATGGTTGCTTTCCTGAATGATCCCTACAGCCCCTCCTCACACCCCTCTGCTCGAGCTGCTGGTGTTTTCTCAGGCTGCAGGAGAATTCAGACACATTATTAACACTGCAGGGCATTCACCTGACCCAGTGTGCTCACAGCACATTCATAGGAGCAGCACTCTGCTGGGACCAGATCTAATGAACCCTCCTCATTATGGAGATTTATCTGTTTGAGTCCCATAGCAGGCTTAGAGGCTTCATGAGGATGGAGACGGATCAACGGCAGTTGGATGGAGTCGGACTCCTCAGAGAAAAACCAGTTATCATAAGTTGGGAGATAAAACTGTCCCTAATGAGAAGCAGCAGAGGAACCAGAAGAGACAGCAGTGAACCATCAACATTGGTGAAGACATGAGCTCCAGATCTCTACAGGGAAAGAGTTTTCCCAGACGGAGCAACGGCTCCTCTGTCTCCAAGTCAAAAACAGCTGAATCCACCAACCTGATATCAGACTGACTCCCAGTTTTAGTGTAGAGACTATAGGTCTGAGGTGGACCTGGTAACTCATTACTACTGTTTCCTGGTTCCTATGGTGATCCCTGCATGCAAGATTCAGGGAATTAAGATAAAATAGGATTTTATTGATCTCACAAGGGAGAAATTCACTTGTTACATCAGCTCTAGTAAACAAAAGGAAAAGGTGCATCGAAGAAATAATTGTACAAAGTTGGGCAAAAACAATATATATATATATATAGCTGATAGATAAAACATAAAGAATAGAGATTTAAGGTATCTGATATAAAAAAGTGATCTTATATATCTGCTGCAGTGCTAATATTGGTATTAAATGTATTGTGAAGGATTTTCACAAATTTTTGAAAAGACCCGCCCTCTCCAGTTTAGAAAAAAAGGCACATGCACAACCCTGTACCCGCTTCCGAGATCAAATGCCTATTAAACGTGTGTGAGAGCGTGCACAAGCCCACGAGAATGACTGACAGTTAGGAGCCCCACAAATTTTTATGATCCACCTGGAAAAAACAATTTCATCATTTGCTTCATTCTATCTCTATTCTCCCACTCTGCAGAATCTGTTAGTTCAATCTCTAACGTTCTGCTCTCTCTGATTTTTCTCATAGTAGCTTCATCTGGTCTGTTCCTGTTTGGCTGTGACTCCATCCTGGAGAGAAACATCAGCTGTGCTGCTGCCATCAACACCTTTGTTTACAGATGTTGGAGATCGGCCTGTTTTCCAGTGTAGTCCTGTTTCTCTGACTGTGACTGACTGGATGTGCTCTCTTCATCCTCTGACATGGGAGCTCGTCTGCCTGATTGTGTGTTTCCTGGACGTTAACAGCTGCCTTTGTATCTCTGCTTCTGTCTCCTTGAACCCCAGTGGGCCTCAGCAGATGGCCGCTCACACTGAGCCTGGTTCTGCTGGAGGTTTCTTCCTGTTAAAAGGGAGTTTTTCCTCTCCACTGTCGCTACAAGCATGCTTAGTGTGAGGGATTGCATCAGAGCCAATGAGTCGATGCAATCAACTGGTTTTCCTTAGATAGAAAACTTTGAATCAACTTGACTATATGATCTGGTGAACTGTAAAGTGCCTTCAGATTACGTGTTGTGAATTTGGCGCTATAGAAATAAACTGAATTGAATTGAAAAAGAACATTTTCCACAACACATTGAATTGTTGTAATATTCTATTATAGTGCAAACACGGTATTGTGACCAAGTATTGTTTGTTTTACCTGAGTAAATCCTATGTACTTGGTTGGTTACATGAATCATTTTGGGGTTTCTGAAAGGAGAATGCAATAGTGAATGTGGTTAAAGGGATGCTGGTCAGTCTACTGTCAGTTGTACAAACTTTTTTCAGGTATAAAAGGAAACCTTTTCTCCAGGACATTTTAAGCTCCCCCTCCATTAACACGTCCCTTCCTGCAGGACCTCTGGTACCTGGTTTGCACCAATCCACCAATGAAAGTCATTTTCTATAATCAGCTTATATTGTGCTGTGAGAAAATGTAGTTATGAATCCACTTGATAGCATCTACAAGCAGAAAGGAGCTCAGAGTTGTTTTGGTCTGACTACCTGCTAGAACTGAGGATAAGAACAAAAACATAATTCCTTAAAAGGCTAAAATGCAACCAAAGATTGAACTGGTTTCAGTGTCTGCTAGAGGCATGGGATGAATGAAGGAGTAAATGGCAACATATGGGAAGCAGGTTGGGCTAAGATCTGCTGAACGGAAGAATAGTTTAATGTAAGAGTATAAACACTTTATTATATTTTCACTCAGGTACATTTTCATCCATCCATCCATCCATCTTCCTCCACTTATCCGGGGTCGGGTCGCGGGGGCAGCAGCTTAAGAAGGGAGGCCCAGACTTCCCTCTCCCCAGCCACTTCTTCCAGCTCTTCAGGAGGAACCCCAAGGCGTTCAGAGGCCAGCCGAGAAACATAGTCTCTCCAGTGTGTCCTGGGTCTTCCCTGGGGCCTCCCCCCGGAGGGACGTGCCCGGAACACCTCATCAGGGAGGCATCCTAAACAGATGCCCAAGCCACCTCAACTGGCTCCTCTCGACGTGGAGGAGCAGCGGCTCTACTCCGAGTACCTCCCGGATGACCGAGCTTCTCACCCTATCTCTAAGGGAGAGCCCAGCCACCCTACCGAGGAAACCCATTTCGGCCGCTTGTATCCGCGATCTTGTTCTTTCGGTCATGACCCAGAGTTCATGACCATAGATGAGGGTAGGAACGTAGATCGACCGGTAAATCGAGAGCTTCGCTTTTTGACTCATCTCTCTCTTCACCACGACGAACCGGTACAGCGCCCGCTTCACGGCAGACGCTGCACCAATCCGCCTGTCAATCTCCCGCTCCCTTCTTCCCTCATTCGTGAACAAGATCCCGAGATACTTAAACTCCTCCACTTGGGGCAGGACACCCCCCCTGACCCGGAGAGGGCACTCTACCCTTTTCCGGCTCAAGACCATGGCCTCGGATTTGGAGGCACTGATCCCCATCCAACCCCGCTTCACACTCTGCTGCAAACCGATCCAGCGACAGCTGCAGATCACGACCTGATGAAGCCAATAGGACCACATCATCTGCGAAAAGCAGAGATGCAATCCTAAGGCCACCAAAACGGATCCCCTCAACACCTTGGCTGCGCCTGGAAATTCTGTCCATGAAGGAAATGAACAGAATCGGTGACAAAGGGCAGCCCTGGCGGAGTCCAACTCTCACCGGAAACAAGCCCGATTTACTGCCGGCAATGCGGACCAGACTCTGACACCGGTCATACAGGGACCTGACAGCCCGTATCAAAGGGCCCGGCACCCCGTACTCCCGGAGAACCCCCCACAGGGCCCCCCGAGGGACACGGTCGAACGCCTTCTCCAAGTCCGCAAAGCACATGTAGACTGGTTGGGCGAACTCCCATGCACCCTCCAGGACCCTGCTGAGGGTGCATGGGAGGTACATTTTAACAAGTAAAATACACTTTGGTAAGAGTTAAGTAGATGGTGAAACTAAAGTACAAAATAGATTATCAAATATTTTAGAATTATGTCTGAAATCTAAAGATAAGCAAAAATTCTGGCATTTCCAAAATTAAACAAAACTTTGACGACAAAATTTGTACATTTGAAGCACAACACTATTTTCTCCCGTAAAACCTTTTAAAGCAACAGTCACAGTTGTTTTTTTTATATTACTATATAAAACTATATACAGTGACTGAATTGAATTGAAAAAGAAGATTTGCAACTTCTCCCACTTAGAGATCATGGAGGGGTCTGAAATTGTCATCATAGGTGCATGTCCACTGTGAGAGACATAATCAAAAAGAAAAATCCAGAAATCACAATATATGATTTTCTTAACTTGCATATATATATATATATATATGCAAATAAGTATTTGATCACCTGTCTATCACCTCCACTCCATTTATTATCCTAAATTAGATGCACCTGTTTGAGGTTGTTAGCTGCATAAAGACACCTGTCCAACCCATACAGTCAGTAAGAATCCATTTACTAACATGGTCGAGACCAAAGAGCTCTCCAAAGACACTAAAGAAAAAAATGCACACCTCCACAAGGCTCAAAAGGGGTTTGTGGAAATTGCCAAGCAGTTGCGTGACAAAAGATCCACTGTTGGAGCAATCATTAGAAAAAAGGAAGAGGCTCAACATGACTATCAATCTCCCTCGGACTGGAGCTCCATGCAGAATCTTACCCCATGGGGTCTCAATGATCCTAAGGAAAGTGAGAAATATACTACACGGGAGGAGCTGGTCAATGACCTGAATAGAGCTGAGACCACCGTTTCCATGGTTACTGTTGGTAATACACTAAGACGTCATGGTTTAAAATCATGCATGGAACAAAAGGTTCCCCTGCTTAAAGCAGCACAGGTTAAGGTCCATCTTAACTTTGCCAATGACCATTTGGAAGATCCAGAGGAGTCATGGGAGAAAGTCATGTGGTCAGATGAGACCAAAATAGAACTTTTTGGTCATAATTCCACCAAAAAGATTATTTGGGGGGGGGCTTTCTGCACATGGGCAGGGCGACTGCAAAATTTTGGGGAACAACCTCCTTCCCTCAGTTAGAGCAGTAAAGATGGGACGAGGCTCGGTCTTCCAACATGGCAATGGTCCGAAGAACACAGGCAGGATAACCAAGGAGTGGGTCTGGAAAAAGCATATCAAGGTTCTGGCGTAGCGTAGCCGGTCTCCAGACCTAAACCCAATAGAAAATCTTTGGAGGGAGCTCAGACTCCACGTTTCTCAGTGACAGCCCAGAAACCTGAATGATCTAGGGAAGATTTTTGTGGAGGAGGGGGCCAAAATCCCTCCTGCAGTGTGTGCAAATATAGTGAAAAATTACAGGAAACGTTTGACCTCGTGAATTGCAAACACATATACTATCCGGGAGGTAATATATACTAAATATATTAACATTGATTTTCTCAAGTGTTTAAATACTTAGTTGCAGCTGTATGACACAAATAAATAGTTTAAAAATCATATATTGTAATTTCTGGAGCAGCAGATAGAAAAGACCTCGTTATCTAATGTCTTTCTCAGAAAGGACTTTTTTTACACTTAGTGAATTAAATAGAGTTGGTTGCCATCTTACTTTGGTGAAAAGCTGGTTTTGGGTCCTAAGCGCTGTATTAACCTAAACTCTACTCCATGTCTTTGTGTTAAATGAATTTGTATCAATATCAGAGTCGGAGAGAAAGAAGTGATGGGAACGTTCTGTTGAAGAACATTTCAGACCATAACTCTGCCTCTGCTAGGCGTTAACACTTCAACCCTTTGGAGGAAACTGATAAAACCACTGCTGCATATTTGGTCGCATAAGTGTCAGCACAAACATAAAAGGGCCAATTAGAGCTCAGCTTTTGATGACTATTTTGAGAGAGGGACAAATACAGAGACAGCCTAGCAAGGACAGGCTGAACAACATTTAAATGTGTCACTGTTTCAACATACCTGACTCCAATATGAGCTCATTAGCAGAGCTTGACTGACGATTTGACTGAGCTTCTTGGAGCAAAGGGCAAATCTAAAAATAGCTGGACACCGGCCCTCGAGGATTTGAGTTTGCATTAGAGGGATAGATCTGTGCTGTTTTTGTTTTTTTTTCATTATAATGTTGTGTGCAAATTAGAAACAGCTACAGCTATACAGTAGCAGCCATCAAAATGGCCCTTCCCTGTCAAACGGCAGTCGAATGGCAGACCACTTCCCTGCAACTCCCAGCAAAATCCCCTCCGACTTTCAGCCACTGTAGTGACCCCCCTCTTGCATTTTTTTACTGACTCCACCCTTTCACAGAATTACAGGATCTGACCATGAGATAACGCTTCTCTTTAGATCTTACTGTCCAAAAACCATGACAGAAAGAATATTTTAGTACAAATATTGATGTTTATAAAGGAATTGTAGGAGACCAGCAGCCCAGAACCAGCCAAGAGCCAAGAGCCCATCAAGGAAAGTGGGTTAATTTTAAATGGACACAAAATCCACAGTTCGGTTCGGTTCACGGTTTCGTTTTCACGGTTTTCGGGTCGGTTCGGTATATGTTGATTGTTACACCAAAAAATAACAAAAATGTATAAAAATTAATGAAAAAATAAAAATTAATTAAATTAATGAAAAAAAAAATTAATGAATTGTAATTATTTTTAATGATCCGCAGAAAAACCCTGGTTCATTTCCGCATGTTTTGCTGCTTTGAATTTAATCATCTTGCGCATGCCCTCTACGATCTCCAAGGAACTCAGAGCGGAGCGGACGGGAGCCACAGCGTAGGCTTTGCTTTGCGCAGGCGGTCTGGAACACAGCGGGGCGGAGGGGAGCGCTGACGGAGTATGTGGGGGTTCCGGGGTTAGCATGACATGTTGCTGTTAGCATAAACAAAACGTGTTGCACAATGCTTGCACACTGTTGCACTTTTATCCACAACTTTCTTCCCGCCGTCATCGTAGGTCACTCTAAATGCAAAGTGGTCCCATACAGCAGACCTATAAAGTGCTGCTGGCGCGTCTTCCAACTCCTGTTCTTTCCCACTCGCCATACCCACACAATTCTCCACAACAACTGATTTTTTTCTGCTACACCCGGCTACGCTGCTTCGCTTCTTCTTCTTTATTACTGGTGGTTGGCTTTGGTCACAGTACCGCCACCTTCTGCTCTGGAGTGTAAACGCTTCACCTATGAGAAAAAGGAGCAGCGCATGAACCGAACGCAACACACGCGAACCGAGACAGTCGATCCGAACGGTTCGGACGGTTTTCATAAACCGTTCCATCCCTACTACTACATGCATTAGAGGCTCAGGTGGCTACAGGTGTGTGCATTAAAAGAATGAAGGACACACTAAAATGTAAATCTAGGTAATAAATTTTTTTCTGAAAATAAATGAGTTTTTTTTAATAACGTAAATAAGAGAGACACTGAGACACCAATGGAAAATGACTATTTACATTTAAAATAAGAAAAAACAACTCCAATCTCTTATTCAAAGTGCATTATATCGAATCATCTTATTTTAAGTGGTAGATCATCTTATTTTCTTACTCAGATTAAGGCTAAATAAGCTTATTTTGAGAAATATTTACTCATTCTTACAACATTTTTGCAGTGTAGTTAGAATGGCAGTGTTCACTCACAGGTAGTCCCCCGTCTCCAGATCCTCATGCAGAGCAACAGAGAATCCAAACAGACTCTTGCCCTCTACTGTCTTCAGCAACGGAAACGAAGTGTCCACATTGAATGCCACACACGCACTGAGACAGATGCTCAGTAGAGCAATCGTTTCACTCCCCATGGAGACTCAAACCTGGAGGAATAGGAGCTTGAGTTAAACAGACATCACTGAAGGCCTGGAGAGAACAATAAAAACCTCATTATTTATTTATAGTCGGGAGGTAAAACGACTGAACTCATTCATCCATGAACATGCTGCCATCAACCTTTGTTTATAGATGTTGGAGATTGGCCTGTTTTTCAATCTGGTCCTGTTTCTCTGACTGTGACTAACTGGATGTGCTCTCTTCATCCTCTGACATGGGAGCTGGCTCAGAGCTCATCTGCCTGGCTGTGTTTCCTGGATGGGGCCGCCTTTTACAGCTGCTTTTAGTATCTCTGCTTCTGTCTCCTTGAACCCCAGTCGGCCTCGGTAGATGGTTGCTCACACTTAACCTGGTTCTGCTGGAGTTTTCTTCCTGTTAAAGGGAGTTTTTCCTCTCCACTGTCGCTACAAGCATGCTTAGTGTGAGGGATTGCATCCGAGCCAATGAGTCGATGCAATCAACCAGTTTTCCTTAGATAGAAAACTTTGAATCAATTTGACTGGATGATCTGGTGAACTGGAAAGAGCCTTGAGATGACTTGTGCTGTGAATTGGCACTATAAAAATAAACTGAAGTGAATTGAACACATTTCTATACCAGAACACAGATCAGGATGCTTGGTGCTCAGAGTCCTGCCAAAAGACACTTTAACATGTGGTAGCTGGAATCAAACCGGCAATTTTCCCATTGTTGGACTACTCATCCCATAGAGCAAAACCGACACAAATTGCCTGCAGAATGCTCTAAATTGATTGGCTGTTCAGTAGTATTAATAAAGACTTTATTTAATCACTATAATCGCTGCTGTCAGTGTGTTAAACAGCCGATTGGTGTTTATCTAGTCACCGACTTCCATAATTTTACTTCCATGTCTGTAGAGCTTTGTTATTAGAACTGCCATTTATACACAGGTTAAATTCTAGAGCTACACCAACCCCTGATGTTAACTAAACATCTCTTCTCCAAGCAGAACTTTAAACCAAATGCTTTTTTATGGCCATAAACAACCTTCTCACATCCTTCACTGCAAAAAAATGTCAATCAAACTAAGTCATGTTTTTCTTAAAATAAGTGCATTTTTTTCTGGAATTGAGGGCGTAAGTTACACATTTTGCCAATGAAACGAGACAATTTACACTTTAAATAAGAAAAAAGAACTGCATTGTCTTATTTCAAGTGCATATTATCTAATTAACTTATTGTAAAAGTAAAAATACTAATTCCATTGGCAAACGATCTTATTTTCCTGCTCAAATTAAGAGTAAATTCACTTAATTTAAGACATTTTCACTTATTTCTAGATCATTTTTGCAGCGTTCTGGTCAGTTTTTGACTACATTGCTCTGCAGAATTACAACATTTAAATTTAACTGGTAGGCCAATGCAAATAAGCCCATTGGGAATAATCAGAAACATCCATCTAGAACTATGCTTCAGACCCTTGATAAAAGATGCTGGCTGTTTTTAATCTTTAGACTAAACAAACTGAAAAGTAAATCTGCTTGGTTTTACACTGGAAAAAAATCAAAATCTAGATAAGTTGTTTTTTCTTAAAATAAGTGTATTTGTTCTTGGATTTAGTACTGTAGGTAAAAGAGAGATTTTGAAAATGGAACTTGACAATTTACACTTACAATAAGAAAACACAATTGCATTCTCTTATTTCAGGTGCATTTTATCTAATTTTCTTCTTTTAAGAGCAAAAACACTCATTCCATTGGCAAACTATCTCATTTACCTACTCAAATTAAGCGTAAATACACTTAATTTAAGACATTTCTACCAATTTTTAGATCCTTTTTCCAGTGTACTGCAGCTGATGCAGGTGGAGGTCTAACCTGCAGGTCTTCAGGCTGAAGCTTCTTCCTGATGTTGAAGGTGATCCGTCCAGCTGTCCTTGTCCTCTGTAGGGAGACGCTCTGATTCCTGCTCAGCTCTGTCTGACTTCTCAGTCTCTTCTGCACGCGCTCAGATGAAGCTCTCTCTGTATCAGGTCTCTCCACCTCCTCTCTCTCCTTCATTCTTATTCTTCAGTGCGTTCGTTCATCCTGAAATGAAATCACGTCTGAGTGAGTTCACCCGCCCAAACACACCCACTCTGTCATTAGTGTGTGTGTTAAAGTGAATGTTTTTTTTTTCTCACTTGTGTATTTTGGTTCCTGTCTTTGTCTCACTTCCTCTCCCGTTTTTGTGAAATTTACAAACACACACACACAACCCTGCAAGCTTCAGAGCGCGCTCTGTGGCACTTTTGACCTTTAAAGTGTTAAGCTGAACCTTTTACCTGTAAGGAAGGATTTTTTTTACAAGCAAATCAACAGTTTGGAAAGATCACCCTCAGCTCTAACAGTCTCCATATGCTTTATTTTTTTTTTTATTTACCCTTTATTTAACAGGGAAGTCCCATTGAGATTTAGAATCTCTTTTTCAAGAGAGACCTGGCCAAGGTAGCAGCCAAACCACAGGAAGTTCATACATATTTACAACATATTACATTTTTCATAATAAAATCAGAGCAGTGTATTAAAACACATTGAGCATCTCAGGAAAAACAAGCACATATCTCCATCACTACATTCTTCATGGTTACTTTAAATTCATTAATGGACACGAGAGTTTCTAATTTGAGCTCTTTCTGGAGGTTCTTCCATCTCCAAGGTGCAGAGTAGGAGAATGCAGTTTTTCCCAACTGAGTTGAAGCTCGAGGTATATTAAAAAGTAACCACTTTATAGATGAAGCTGCCCAGATACAAAAAAATAATCATTTTAAAATATTTCTCACCCTTTATAAAATATTGTCCTCAGAATCTTTCGCAGACTTTCAGTGTGAGCTAAATTCATTGCATTTATAAACCTGAAATATTAACAGTTTCTACCATCATTTTAAGGTCTATTTGGTGCTCTGTTACGTTTTGGATCATTATTTTTATCCTATATTGTTGCACTTATTTCCAAAAGATTTTCAAAGGTTTAATCCTGCAGCTTCTCATCATGCACTGGAAAAAAATCTAAATCTAGATAAGCATTTTTTTTCTTAAAATAAGTGCATTTGTTCTTGAATTGAGGAGATAAAAGAAACATTTTGCCAATGGAAAAAGACTATTTAGATTTAAAATAAGAAAGCACAATTCCATTGTCTTATTTCAAGTGCATATTATCTAATTATCTTATTTTAAGAGTAAAAATACTCATTCCATTGGCAACCTATCTCATTAACCTACTCAAATTAAGGGTAAATACACTTAATTTAAAAAGTTTTTCCAGTGTGGCACTCCCACTTTTGATTTATTAGACCATTTTTTCTACTTGATTTTGGGTTTTCCAAAGGAGAACCTACTTCATCACCTCGGCTGCAGGTTGAAGCTGTAAATCAGAGTTATTTTATTTGCTTTTGGCAGACATAGTTGAGGAGTTATTCCTTAAATTTTAAATATTTAAATAAAGGAAAGACTTCTGAGGGATGAGCCATTGTTGCAGTCAGAGCTGAACACAGAGAATAGAGTTTCAGTTCAGGTAAAGATCAGAGCTTTTTTGCAAAAAGGATCTACTGATACATTTCCCAGGTTATCTGATGCAGAACAAAGTCCAATCAGGGGTGGCAGCTGTTCCCTCTGAGGATAAAAGGTTTTAGGTGAGCTGAAAGAAATAATTCATCAGTGAGCATTCACACCTGAGCTTTCACTTGCTTCCGCCTCACTGCATGCTCAGACTGCTTCCTGTTTGCAATTCCTTCTTTACAGAAGCTTGGTGGGTCTTTCCTAATCACATGGCCTGATCTTTAACAATTTGAGGTTAGGTGCGCACAACTAGTTCAAAAAATAAAACTGCACATGTATGCATGTTGTTTTCTGGAGAATAACTTAGAAATAATGCTTGTATTGATAACAGGTGCAAAAGTGGTTTAGACGAACCTGTTTAAATGAGAATATTGCATGTTTTCCCGGATGTTTGGGGTAGAAGGATGACCCGGAAAGAAGGATAAACACTGATTTAAACTGTTGATCACTCCCTTTTTTTTGTTTGAGCGTCTGGGTTGCAGTAATGGTCTCAGACCTGAACCTCCAGAAGCACATAATGACATTGCAACTGCTTCTTCACAGGTCTGTCTAAGAAGTGGATCAGATAGGTGCAGGACCTAAGAGAGTGGAGAACATCAGCCAAGTTCTACACAGCAAAAATTTTAAATCTAAATAAGTCATTTTTTCTTAAAATAAGTGCATTTTTTCTTGAATTAAGGATGTAAGTGAGAACACGACGATCTACATTTAAAATAAGAAAAAATATTGCATTGTCTTATTTCAAGTGCATAATATCTAATTATTTTATTTTAAGAGCAAAAATACACTGCAAAAATGATCTAGAAATAGGTAAAAACTTCTAAAAATTAAGAATATTTACATTTAATTAGAGTAGGTAAATGCAATGATTTGCCAATGGAATGAGTATTTCTACTCTCAAAATAGGAAATTTAGATAAAATGCACTTGAAATAAGACAATGCAATTGTGTTTTCGTATTTTAAATGTAAATTGTCTTGTTCCATTGGCAAAATGTCTCTTTTACCTTCTCAATTCAAGAACAATGCACTTGTTTTAAGAAAAAATCACTTTTTCCAGTGTACTCATTCAATTGGCAAATCACCTTAATTAAATCAAGGTTAAAAAAAATAAAAAAGTGGTTTTATGAACTAAGATTGTTCCTTTTCAATGTTCCAACACTGATTCAACACAAACTCATTAGTTTAAGTTTGTAGTCCAGCTTCCCTTTACCTGACTTTATTATAAAAGTGGGAGACACTTGGTTTTTCTTTTTGTATCCTTCACTCAGGTAGAGCCCTTTGAATTGTCTTTTCAGTGAAATGTGCTCCACAAATATACTTGCTTTCCACTAAGCTGTCACCATGGAAAAATAAGTTAGAATTGAGCTTTTATTGGAGAAATTTACCTCAGCATTTAACCCATCCCCTTGGATTACAGTGGGCTGCCATTGTGGGGCCCACGGGGAGCAGAGTGGGGCTAAGGGTATTTGCTCAGAGAGCCGGAGTGGCAGTCTGTGGGAGTGGGGCTCGAACTCAGAACCTCAGGATTCCAAACTCTAAGGCCTAGCCACTACACTGCAAAAAATGGAAATCTAAATAAGTAATATTTGCTCAAATTAAGTGCATTTTTCTTAAATTGAGGAGGTAAGTGAGACACTTTGCCAATGGAACAAGACAATTTACATTTAAAATAAGAAAAAAACAACTACTTTGTCTTATTTCAAGCATATATTATCTAATTATCTTATTTTAGGAGTAAAAATAATAATTCCATTGGCAGATCATCTTATTTACGTGCTCAAATTAAGGGTAAATACACTTAATTTAAGATGTTTTTTTACTTATTTCTAGATGTTTTTTGCAGTGTATAGGCCACCGCTCCTCAAGTAAACAAGTAAAGGTGCTGTTGCATTTAAAAAGTCTAATAGTTTGAAGTTTGTGTGTTTTAATACCAAACACAAGAAGCATTTAGAGAGAGAATAATATGTCCAACACCATCAAAAAACAACAATCTATCATCAAAAAATAAAACACAGAAAAAAGTCTGAATATTATTACATCCTGAAACAATTCCAAAAAGTTTAGAAAAAATACTTAAAAGTAATGAAGTACTTGAAGGCACCTTAAAGGTTTCAAATGTTCTGATTTCGCAGTCAAGGATGAGGAAAAGTTACCAAGAGCCTGACACTATCTGAACCATGCAAAAAGGTTTGAACTTAGGGAACCAGCCACCAAAAGTCTAAAACATCCTGAAACAGCCATCAAGGAACTAACACTTCCTAAAACAGTCATTAGGGGTTTATAACGTCTGGAAATATCCATCAAAGATCCAACACCTCCTCTGAGTCTTTAAGGATTCAAATTATCTAAAACAATCAACTATTGTCTACTTCTCCAAGAAACAACATTTAAGGGTTTAAAAACGTATTAAACAGCCATCAAGGGTCGAAGACCTTCTGAAAGATTCTTAAGGGATCTGATACTTTTAAACAACCACTTTTAATCACGCAGCGACCTCAACTTCCAGGACAATCAGTGACCATCAGTCTTCTGATATCATGTCTTCAGGCTTATTAGCTGTGCTTTGAGCCACACTGAGTTTGGTACTAAAAACTCGTTACAGTTCCATTTCACTGATAATTTTGGCAAAGACTAAAAATTAAGATGAAACAAACTGAAACGTCCTGACCAGAGGGGGATTTACCATTAGGCAATACTAGGCAGCTGCCTAGGGGCCCAAGTTCCTGGGGGCCCCATAAAACTCTGTTTACATGTAAGGCTATTACAGCTATTACCTTTTTGCGCACATTATGTTTTAGATAAAATCCTTTGGCAAAAATGCCATCAGAACGCTTATAATATCAGCCCCCCCTTCAGTGTCCACCATATTGAATCAGTCCATTTGCTGCACATGTTCAGAAAGGTTCAAACAGACAGCAGCAAACCATTTGAAAACAAACGACGCAAAGAGCTATGACGTCAACTTGGCGCTTTTGTCACTACATTTAGTGACTTTTCAGACCCCTCTAGAACTTTGATTTCAAAAAAGCGCCTAGCGCCAAATCTAGAGACTTTTTTCTGCTACTGGAGACTTTGGAGACATCTAAAAGCAGCGAACTCTGCTCTCCAAAGCGAGTAGATTGGTAACCCCGCCTCCTGCTCTCCTCTATCTTGTCTGCTGTCATGATTCATGCAGCTATTATTTCATCCAAATGAAAAATGGAGAACAGTTAAGCAGATCATGGCTTGTCTACAGTGAAAAGAAGGACTGGGTTATTTACTTTGGCCTTTTTGGAAACACAGGAAGGAGCAATCAGCTAAGTGAGCTTAGTACTTGGAAAAAATCTTTCATTCCTTTTGAGACAGCATGAAAAGTCAGCTGAGTACAAAACATAGAGAGGAAAACAAGAAAAGGGACAAGAAGAGAGGAACAAAACCTAGAACAAATAACGTATTTCTATTCTATAAAACAATTTCTGTACCAGCATAATGGGTCTGTTTTATGTATTGTCTTCTCAGTTCAGAGGACCCCCTGCCTGTCTTTGCCTAGGGCCCCAAATTTCCTAAATCCGCCCCTGGTCCTGACCTATTATTGATGGAAAAGGCTTTAGGAGGAACCAGGATCCAGCTGTGGTGTCACCCTCTTCGCTTCATTCTCTAATCAGCAAATCATATGCTGAAGCTGAGGTGAAGTTCCGTCAGTCAGTTCTGACCTTTAGTGAAGAACATGTCTCCACTTTCTCCAGGCCTGTGTTGAACCCTGCCGCTATGAGCAAACAGGAAGCTTATGTGTGAGAGAGATAGATGAAGGGCTGAGCAGGAAGACTCTGATTGCTGTGATGACTGAGGGATCAGGGGCCTGATAATGAGGACGCAGCAGAAAACTCATCTGATGTCAAAAAGCAAACAGATTAAAATCATTAACTAGACTCTTCCTGAACTCCCAGGGAAAAGAAATCACACCGGATGTTTCTTAGGAAGGACACAAACATGGACCAGAATGTGGTCTATACTGCAGAAAAGAAGCGGTTCTCTTCTAGACTTCTTCATTCATCACAGAGGACTAATCACAGGCCTGATATGGTTTATACTGTAGATGCATTGAAAAAACTACCAGGATTAAAACATGAATTTGTTGAAGGGATTAAATAAATGTTTCTCCAAAAGGAAGAAATTAGAAAATTCATGTTTCCGCCTCAGTGTTCCCAATGTTGGGACAGTATTTCATTCTGGATGAAAACACTGATTCTTTATTCTTTCTCTGATCAGATATTCTACAGCAGCCTGAGCAGAAACTTAGCAGAAACACTGAGGAAAAAACATTGATTTACTGCCTCCTAGTGCTAAACTGACGCAACTACGGCTTTAGTTCTGAGTAATTTGAGTTGAACAGGTTTCATGTTACTGATTGGAAACTTTTTCCATTATTTTCATAATATTTCTGGTCAATTTTGGATCAAAAGTGTATTTTGATCAAACCAGCTCTTAGTTTAGTAAGAGTAGACATGAACAGCCTGATATTTGACTCAGCTAAGAATATCAATATAAATTATTACTGAGCAGATGTGTCACAGCTATTAATGTTTATTACTCCAGCAGAAATATAATTCCTTCTGCTTAAAAACAGTTTGGTGGAAGCAGAGAAGCAGCTTCAGCTTTATACTCAAAAGTGTAGAGGTAACATTTTTAAAACTTAATGTATCTTTAACGATAACAGGTTAGCTGCATCAAGCTTATGCAAAACAACAACAAAAAACTGCACATGTACGCATGTTGTTTTCTGGAGAATAAATTAAAAACTGTGCCTGCATTGATAAGTGGTTTAGACGACCGTATTTAAATAAGAAAATTGCATGTTTTCCTGGATGTTTGGGGGTAGAAGTATGACCCGGAAAGAAAGATGAACACTGATTTAAACTGTTGATCACTCCCTTTTTTTTGGAGTGTCTGGGTTGCAGTAATGGACTCAGACCTGGACCTCCAGAGGCACATAAAGACATTGCAACTGCTTCTTCACAGGTCTGTCTAAAAGATGGATCAGATAGCTACAGCTGATCCAGGATGCCGCTGCCTGCATCCTCACTTGAAATAAGAAAGTGGAGAACATCAGCCAAGTTCTAAACTGCAAAACATTTTCATCTAAATAAGTAATTTTTTTCTTAAAATAAGTGCATTTTTTTCTTGAATTAAGGGTGTAAGGGAGACAATTTGCCAATCGAAGGAGACAATTTACATTTAAAATAAGAAAAAATTATTGCATTATCTTATTTCTAGTGCATAATATTTAATTATCTTATTTTAAGAGTAAAAATACTCATTCCATTGGCAAATCATCTTATTTACCTGCTCAAATTAAAGGTAAATATGATTAATTTAAGACGTTTTCACTGATTAGATCATTTTTGCAGTGTCTTTCCACTGACTTCCCATATATACACTGCAAAAACGAGCTAGAAATAAGTACAAATTTCTTAAATTAAGTGTATTCACCCCTAATTTGAGTATGTAAATGTGATAGTTTGCCAATGGAATGAGTAATTTTACTCTTAAAATAAGATAATTAGATAATATGCACTTGAAATAAGATATATTTGTGTTTTCTTATTTTAAGTTTAAATTGTCTTGTTCCATTGGCAAAATGTCTCTTTTACCTACTCAATTCAAGAACAAATGCACTTATTTTAAGAAAAAAATTACTTATCCAGATTTAGATTCTTTGCAGTGTAGAATAGTTTTTAGAATGCTTCCATTAGTCTGTAAATCACTGAATCATTCTGCAGGAGCCTGAGCAGAAACCTACCAGAAACATAGGGGAAAAACACATTGACTTACTGCCTCCTACTGGCGAACTGCAGCAACTATGTATTTGTTTCTGAGTGATTTGAGTTGAACAGGTTTCATGTTTCTGATTGGAACAATTTTCCAGAAGTCAGTTTGGAAACTTTTTCCATTATTTTCATCATATTTCTGTTCAATTTTGTATCAAAATTGTATTTTTTGTTAAAACAGTATCAGCTCTTAGTATAGTAAGAGTAGTCATGAGCCAGAGGCTCCTTTAAAGGCTGCAGAACACTGAACAAAACATTCAGGAAGAAATTAAGATCCTTTAGAATTTACAGCAGCATCTGGTGGTGGAAGTTATTCTGGTCAAAGTTTGCTTCTATCAAAATCTATCAAGACAATAGCTAAAGTGAAAACAGTGATTATCAGGGTGAGAAGAACAAAACTCAAAATAACAAGTTTAATTTTTATTATTCATTGGAAAAAAAACAATTCTAATTTTCTTACACACAAAAGTTCTTCACACTCAACCAGAGGCAAACTCACACCGTTTCCTCTATGAATTAAATATAAAACACAAAACATCAGTTTTTTCTTCCAAACCACACACACCCTTCGTTTTGAAACAAGTACACATTTGCTTTAAAAAGCAGAGAAACAGTCACATGTAATCGGTGTGTCCCAGCAGGTAGTGTTAGTTTTATTATGGCTGCTCATTAAAAAAAAAAAAACTGACATTTTTTATAAGAAAGCCCTTTGAGTCTGTGTACCTGAATAACAGTTGGAAAGATAGCAGCTCATGAAATCCTGAAGTCATTTGTTCTGATGGGAATCAGGTAAACATTGTTTAAAGTGTAACTCACCCCCAAATCCTCTTTTTTCCCATTTTAAACATATATGCTGGGTCCATGAAGTAGAATTTTAATCTTACTGGGCATTTTTCAAAACTCTCATGGAAGACTTTTTTTAGGTCTGTGATATCCAGTCTATGCTGAATCCAGATCGTTTTCAGCCTCACAGATATCATTACATATATATATATATATTTTTAATTTTTTCTTCTATCAAGGCCTGTATACAAAGCTGATAAAAGACAACCGATGGAAATCCAGATACAGTGAAGGTCTGCAGTGACACCTCAGTGCAGGAGCCATTATGGTATGTTTGCTCCTGTGTCACGTGGCTCCAACATGACGTGTGGTGTGGCTGTTGCAGTGGCGAGTGGAGCATCTATCACAAATGCGATCCTGGAAAACTCTAATCAACAGTAGTACTACTTAGTACATGCCAGAGAACTTGTAATTGCTATTGTAGCCTCAACACAATTTCAAGCTAAAAACCTAACATTAGCTGTTAGCATCTACAATCCAGCTAACTATAAAGCCTCGAGCTGTGAAAAACAAAAGAGCAACGGAAATGTTTCCCTGCACACCAGAGGTGCTTCAACCTGCCGCTGAAGGAGCTTTGCAGATCAGACACAATCCTGTAGTGGAGCTGGAAAGAACTACAGCTCAATTCAATCATCTACCGAGATGATGGTGGGAAATGATGCTATTATTCCATTGGGCCATCTAGAAAATAGCTGATGCATCTGTGTTTTTGCAGATCCTAAGGAGCTCCCACTGCACTCAAGAATCCTCCAGAACAACTACAACCTGCCCTGAGCCTTGACATGAAGAGCTGGGTGGTTACGTATCAAATCCAGCTCAACGTTCAAGTACTTAGAGGTGTTCCAACCTTTAACTGGAGGGATAGGGAAATGATGGATTCCTTTGCCTCTCTGGTACTAAAAGTCGAAACAAGGCAAATACGTCGTGCTCTGAGGAGGGAAATTCTCTCGTTATATGGATGAGTGAAAAACCAATTGTGCTTAACATGATCCCTGTGAGTCACAGAACAAAACGCATGGAGCATTTGGTCCTGGAGTTGGATTATTGGCCTGATGAGACAGGGGAGTGCCGTTCCTTTGGTTGATAAAGCGTAGCGGTCCTGTGCACGTCTGGCATACTGTAAGGTTGACTTGAGATAAACAATATAAGGTCAAGCTGACGAAACCGAACTGCAATGAACCCGTTTGTTGTTCTTGATGAGAGCGGAAGACAGGCAATGGATTTACTAGATCTGGAACAGAAGTCAGAACTCAAACAGATCTGGAGCTTTTAAAAATCCCTTAAAAAAATTCAAAGGGAAACAACAGATTAGATCTAGTTTGTGAGAGTTCTGAGTCTGAGATCGGGTCGTAAAATCAAGTGTAACAGGTTTTTTTGGAAATCCTGGCCGGTCCGGACCTGCTTGGTCTAGTTAAAGTGCAGTTAGGTCCAGTGACAGTGACTAGTTGAGGGACTCAGTTGGGTCGTATGTCGTTATAGTTCTTTATAACCCCAGAGAACCTGATGGTCCGTATTTCCGCTTCTCTTTGTTTGAAGTCCTGCCACAGGTATTCAGGTGACAGAACCTTACTTGGCTTGTTTATCCACATGTACCTGCACACATACACAGGAAATGACATCAGCACATTATACATCCACACCTGACAGGTGCCCACTGCCCCATGTTACCTGTTCAAGTGACTCTCTTCCTGCCAGGCAGCCTCAATGCCCTCCTTGGCGTCATCTTCAAAGTTCTTCCGACAGGTCTTGGCGAGCTGGAGAACTTCCGTTATTAGGCCTCCGAATGCCCCCCCACAGTAGTAGAAGTCACCCTCATCAGGCGCTACATAGGCTCTGGAGGAGGTCCGCCGCTCATACGGGAACTTACTGCGGTCATTCTTGTAGTAACCTGCAGAAAAGGAGGGAAGTTGGACATTAAACGCACGTGAACAGGCAGAAACTTGACTTACCAAGAGTTCCCTTCATACAACGATGATTGAATATGACTGAGTTGTTATTAAGGACAAAATACTCAAAAGACTTCAAATAAAGATCCCATTAAAATGGCCACTCAACAAACTAAATAGAAATGTTGGTCTCTTCCATCCTAACACCACAGAGTCCAAAAAAAGAAAACTGGAAGAACTACCTGGATGGATCACAGCCACCAGTCCACCCAGTGATTCAGTCCCCCAGCGATTGTGAAACCTAGAGTCCACATCCAGACAGAAGATGTAATCCACTTTGGTTTGGATTTTCTCCTCGATCAGCTTCTGGATGATTTCCATCCGGCGGGCGGAGATTTCTTGCCAGCGATTGGAACTTGGTACCGGTTGCACAATCAGCTGATGGAGGAAGATGGGGACAAGGTATTTAATCACCAAGAGTGCCTTGATCTTTTCAACAATGTTAGGGTACATTTGCAAACATCAATGTATTTTAATGGATTTTAGTCCATTAAAGGGTCATAGAATGATTCTATAGGGTATTTGGTGCTGGTCCTTAAGGTCCCTGAATAGGGTGTGTAACATTGCTTGGGCTGAAAATGGCATATTTGCTGTTCTATTAGCTCTAATGCAAGCCTGGTTAAAAGCCCTAGAATGAAACGACAGGTTTTCTTCCTTTTATGGTATGCTCATAATTATTTAGATGAGCTGATTGGTTGGTTTACAACGAGTGAAACTGCTGAGAAAAGACGCATCATAGCAACTAGCACTCACTCGCTGAAATATCAAGATTGTTCATATAGTAGGGTGACCATAACCTGACTCCGCCAGATGGATTTGCTCCGCATATCCATCTGGAAACCTTCCGTTAAAGTAATTTTGGGAAGGGGCGAAAATACTGGTTAGATGATTGGCCTATGTTGGTGATAGACGGGCCAAATAAACCAATCAGATCAACGAAGCATATGACGTACTAACAGAGCGACGACGAAGAGGAGCCAATTGATAGATCAAACTCTTGCCGAAACCAGTCGGGAGAAGAGCAAAAACATCTTTTCCTCTGAGAAAAGCCTCCAGAGCAGTGTTTTGCTATTCTTTCGGTGAAGAAATACTCTGTAATTCCGATAAAACTTGCTCGATAGCCACGCTAACGCTAGTTTCATCGGCTGAAGCCGCCATGTTCTTTAGACTGAACTGTCTCGCTTCTCGTTGCGTCACACCTCAACCCGCCTCAAAGCCAACGCTGATTGGACGTTCGTTTGCTGAACGGCTCCAAATTTTCTTTAACGGAGAGTCTCCAGACTGATCTGCGAGTGAAACCTTGAAAGCTCGCAAGATCAGGATGGTCTCATGAGGCTAAGGTGACCAGACGTCCGGGGGGAATTTCAAACTCGTCCGGGATCTACAGTGCAGCACGTAGTCGAAATACCGGGCCGTAAGCTCCGGGGCTAGTCCGGGAGCCAGCGGGGGAAGGAGCAACTGAACCAGAGCCGGTGATGCCTCTAGCTGAGGACGGGCGGCTCATGGCTCTCCGCTGAGGTCCGGTCCAGTCAGCGGCCCAGCAGTCGACACTTATAACCAGCCCACCGGTGAACAAGAGGGTTGGTCTGTATGTCCATTTCAGGGCATGACAAAAGTACAGGACAGAACCAAATAAGGCAACATCCCAGAGTTTACGTCAATTCGGGGCTTCGTCTGGATTCGCCCGTTTTATGGAGGAAGATTGGAATTGTGAGTTTTGCAGAGAAAGGAGGTGTCGATGGGGTTTGAATGTCTCTGCACGTCCATTTCACCCACTGAACTATCGTTATTCATCTATGACAATGCAAACTCGGTTTTGCATTCTATGATCCCTTTAACTTCTGATCGCATTCTGCCCCAGATCTCACACTTCTGTCTGATCTGATCTCAGGCTAAAAAATATATTGAGGGCACTATTGTGCATCAAAATCAATATTAAAAGAAATATTCTCATCTTCCTCAGCCGGCGATGTGTCCTCTACAGACACATGGAGAATCCCGACCGCTAGAGAAGCCAATTATCAGAATCTAAACATAGAGCTGGTTCTTCTAGATTAAAACCGTAAGCTTTTTCATTTAAAAAATCTAAAAATGTAGTGATATTTAGTGGAATTATTGTGACGAAAAGGAAAAGCTGAAGGATGTTGGTGATGTGCAAGTAGCAATTTAAAATCGGATTATTAACCCATCGGCTTAATGTGAAGGAATATAGCTAGCTTTGCTACAAACTAGTTTTAACCTGTATTTACCTGTATTTAAACAATGGAGGGGAATGATTTGGAAGATATGTACTAAGCCTCTCTGTGTCCATTTATACATCAGTTGAGAGTCAAGAGCAGCCTTGACCCGCTCAAAACATCCTAACTCTTCCGTTTCACCATGAAGAAGGCGAAAAACACATTTTCAACAAGCCAGAATCATTACAGCGACTCTTTTCAAATCACTTTTACAATAAATAAAAATATTACTGTCAGACATTCAAGAGATAATTTTGAAGTAATAATTAAAAGAATGGCTTCCTGTCTTAAAAGCTCTGTTTACCTCTCTGCCAGCAGCCATTTTCACTTTTGGCACCTCCTTCGGCTGGTCGGTGAAGACATATACATGCACTCTGAAACCCACGAAGAAGTGCTGATCTAGCGTCTCCAGGAAGTTCCTCAGAAACATGACGTACCTGAACAGGAACATGTTCATGCTCTGATCAATCAGAGGTGGTTGGCAGACAGGAAACTCAACACTCTGATCTCTCACTCACTTCCCAACAGCGAACACCGTGGCAGCGATGCTGATGTTCTTCTTGTAGTAGACGGCATCCAGGAGAGTTGGGTTGAACGTTCCCTCCCAGACGATCGGAGCCAACCAGGGTGTCACCGACACAACGTCAGTCCGACTGCTTTCAGATACGGATCATTAGGAAAACCAGAACAATGGACAAAAAAAACAAAAAAAAACTCAGCAGCAAAGAACGATACTCACCCCTGTGTGATGCTTGGCTGTTGGTACTTTAACCTGAAATAAAGATAAAACCAAAGTTAATCCGAACACCTCATCCAGATGATGAGATGTTAACTTTTAAATGCTGCTCAAGCAAAGGAACATCCTCTGGCCTCTTTGCAAACTACTGATATCAACTGTTTCTTTGTAAATCTAATAACCTGGTTAATACATCAATATTGAATAAAACTTGTTTTCCATCTTTGGAGCCACGTGTAAAACTACTGAGCCTCAGGACACAGATTCTTTTCCAATAAAGCTGATCATACACTTCATACGTCATATTTTTTGCCCTTTTTGGGTCGATTCTCCAGTCTTGTGAGAATTTTTCGATCGGGCCCAGTTTCAGCCTTGTTGTGTAGAGCAGCGGTCCCCAACCACCGGTCCGCGACCTGGTGGTTGGGCCCGTATGGGCCTGTATGTTTGGTACCGGGCCGCACAGAAAAAAATACATACATATCATTTCGACGATCAGCGTGATGTTTTATTTAGAAAAATATGAAAAAATTGGGGTATTCTCTCCCAATTACGTCAGTCGGTGCATCTGTGCCTCTTGACACAGCTTAATTCAGGTCAAGACGCATCTTATCTATAACCCTAACCCGCATCCTAGTTCCTGCACTTAGAGTGACCAAAACAAAGCTACGGGGCAGACTGGACATCAGGAAAACACTTCGTGTCATTGTCTCCGGTTACGCCTAGATGGGACCGGCTTGTTTCAGAGAAACAAGCTCATAGATCACAGTCCTCCTCTGTCTGTTTGATCATATTTCATGTCGTATATTCAGTTTTGTAAAATCGATAAAGGTGCTTTTGTGTCTGGATCCTTCCTGTACAAATCTTTCCTTCTGGGTTATACCAGCATCAAAGTAGTTCCTTTAAGTGGCCAGAAGGTGACAGTGTTTCCAAAAAGTTTCAGGAGTTCACCATCTGCCAATTTATTTGTTCTTATTCTTTCAGTAATACCTCTGATGATGTATGCAGAGGTAAACAAACCCTAAGTGAACAAAGGAGGCCAGAGTCATCACTGAAGTTCATTCCACTTTAGAAATAAATCGCCACTGTGTCTCTTTAATATTACTTTACATTTTATACACACATATATGCATAAAACTATATACACACACGTACATACACATATATAAAACTGTATTGATATATCTATAGATATATATCAGTATATATCTATACATTAATAGATATGTATCTTTATATCTATATATATATATAAATCTACATAAATATAAAAGATTAATGTCCCAGTTAAAGTCCAGAGGTTCTTCCTGTGTTCCAAAACTTTTACCAGTCGAGTTTTCCCTTGGGTCCCTGTTTGGTTCTTTTTTCTCCTAAACATGTTGGTTTATCCACCAAAGATACTGATCCAGAGCTGATTTTTTATTTACACTGAAGTTCAGAGCTCCTTATGGTTAGTTCTTAGGAGAGACTACAGATAAAGTAATTTAAATGTTTAAGCAACATTTGAACGAATCGTAAGCCTCTATGAGCCCACTCCTTAGGACCTGAAGAAAGTTCTTGTTCCTTCTGTGCCACAAAACAAAACAATTAATAAATAAATTGTGCTCTTAAGAAATCATAAATATTAAATAAACTAAAACAACCCTGTGAAAAAAACAATATATAGTAGATAAACTTTTAGCATATTTCTTTATTTAATTCAACATATAGCCATTTATGTATTTAAATTAAGAATTATTTAATAGAAGATTTATTTATTTTAAAATACTTTTATTTCACAATGGAATTTTATTCTGTGAGACTCAGTGAAACAACTTTACATATTTCTATAACTATTTCTTTTTTTTCAGTGAGTATTTTCCAAAACACAGAGCCACTCAGACAGATCTATCCTTTTCTATATTCATGTCTATCTTTCTTTCTTATGTGCTATAATTGGACAATTTAAAAGCAAATTGTGCAAATCTCCATCAAATGAGATGGACATTTACACAATTAGCAAATCTCCATCTCATTAGCAACCCCCTCCCTCATAAATGAGGGATCTTAAGCAGTGTAGGTTTATTTAGGTAGGCACTAGGACCTCTCCAAGATGGCAGCCATATTTCATGCACCCTAGAAGCCAATACAAGACCTGCTCTTTATGTACATCAATGAGTAAACCACTAACTCTGCCTTATCATTGAAATGTAACAGCCTGAAATTTAAAACAGGGTTAAAAAAATAAAAGCCCTGGAAATACAAGTCACAAAATAAAGACACCATTGTGAAAATTATTCCTGTTATCATACGCTTTAAAATAACATTATATACATAAATTTGAAATATATTTTGAAATAAACAAATATATTTAACATATATTTTATTTCATTTCATCGCAACGTTTGTTCATGTGAAGGGATATTTATTATTAATAATAGGAATGCTTTAGTTTTCAAATTTGTGAATAAAAAGGCTCTTAATACAAAATGTTTGAGCAAAGCTACAATACAGTTAGACAGGAAGAGGAAACTTGTTAATATTAGTTGGGTGAATAAACGACCATAGTCGGTTTACAAAAAGTGGACCCTGAAAGAACAAAATAAACATTTAGAAAGACCTTCAGGTAGGTCTAATGGAATTGGAAAGTAGAAAACATTGCAAGAAAAAGCAGGAAACAGGATTGTTTAACATTTTGGACAGGGCTATAAAACTTCCCCCCAGCAGCTTCAGGGAAAAAGATGACAGAGAGACTTTAATCAATCCCAACACCAAGCAGAGACAAGCTGCAGAATGCACCATCTATCATGGGAAATATGCTTCTTACCCCTCTGCTGCCACCAGGTGCAGGTCAGAACTCACGAGGAAGTGTTCGCCCAAAAATCTGTGAAATATGCATGAACATCAAATCATAATGAAGGTCAAGCAGAGGCTCTACAAGTTTATGACTGAAAATTCAAGCAGATCTAAGCCAGAAACTCAAGACTAAATGATTGCGTTCAAGGTTTGGAAACATTTAAACTTTACACATCAGAACATCTACTGCAGTGAGAATCAATGTAGGAGGACGGATACAATTTACATACATTCGCACGTACGTATGTACCTACAGTACATGCATGCATATATAGTGAATTGAGTTCCAAGCTTTATAGAGTAGCCCAACAAAGCCTTGTTTTGGCTTTTGTGCTTTTGTAACACAATTGTTGAAGGGATGAGTCTGTCATCGATAGTCGATAGGTTCGTCCCATCGCCCCACCTCACTTCCTGGTACTGCTGATCCTGAGGGAGTAATCCCACTAGATTTAGCTGGCCTCATGGTACAGGTCTCAAATGTGATTGGTCTAATTGTGTTTTCAATGTGCTCAAAACCAGAAGAGTCAAATAAATGGTAAATGGAGTGTGTGAAGCAAAAAGAAAACGCAATTCAAAAAAGGATTTGAACATGAAAGCTGAAAAAGAAAATGGAATTAGGAATAACCCTTTTAAATGTGTAATTAGAAAAGGTTCATCATCAGAGTTATAATCTAATTTTGTTTATAAATCTCAATTTAGAAAATATATGTTCAAATTCCAGTTTTCAGTATTGTATTAATAAGTACACTTTATGATTCCTCTTTAATAATTCAATGTAAAATATGCAATTAGAATTTTATTTTGAAATTAAATTTCAAGTTGCATCATTTAAATATTAAATTTGAAATGGGTGGTTTTTGTGTCATATAGTTAGCCTCGTGAGACCATCCTGATCTCGCGAGCTTTCAAGGTTTCACTCGCAAATCAGTCTGGAGACTCTCTGTTAAAGAAAATTTGGAACCGTTCACCAAACGAACGTCCAATCAGCGTTGGCTTTGAGGCGGGTTGAGGTGTGACGCAACGAGAAGAGCGACAGTTCAGTCTAAAGAACATGGCGGCTTCAGCCGATGAAACTAGCGTTAGCGTGGCTATCGCGCAAGTTTTATCGGAATTACAGAGTATTTCTTCACTGAAAGAAGAGCAAAACACTGCTCTGGAGGCTTTTCTCAGAGGAAAAGATGTTTTTTGCTCTTGTCCCGACTGGCTTGTGGTTGTGTTTTCGTCGTCGCTCTGTTAGTACGTCATATGCTTTTTTGATCTGATTGGTTTATTTGGCCCATCTATCACCAACATAGGCCAATCAGCTAACCAGCATTTTCGCCCCTTCCCAAAATTACTTCAACGGAAGGTTTCCAGATAGATATGCGGAGCAAATCCATCTGGCGGAGTCAGGTTATCATATAGTAGCATCTGTGGAGCAATCTGTATGGGTCAGGGATCCGCCCCCTTTTTAAAGGGACAAGGCACACTACTATCAGATTGAACCTGGAAGTAGGAAATTATGAGCTACCGAAAAAAGTGGAGAAAGTAAAAGCCTGCATTTTGATGGCGTCAAACACGGTATTGCCTGGTACATTCCCCTTACGGTCTAAGGAGAATTAATAAATGTATCATTAAATATTCATTAACCTGAACTCGTGACCCCTACAAACCATAACAGCTTTAAGAGGCTTCCTATCCAAACTGTCAACTACCCTCTTTCAATTTCCCAGTTTTCTAGTTGTGATCAAAGCAGTGCTTTGATGATGCACTCCTACATCCTCATACCTGCAAAACGTTCCTTATTTTATGCAGAAGCACCTGCAGAACTACCTGCACATTATTAGATACAGGAGTTCCAATCACTTCACATCACATGGCCGCAGGTTTAGAAATTGAAGCACCAAGGCATGCAGACTCATGATGGGAGGCCTCACTGAATAATGCAGTGAGTGTACTGTCAGAAGCAGACAATAGATGGTCCCTGAAGGAGAACTTGAGATCTGCGTCTGCTCAAGTGGATCAGCATCCTATCAGCTATGAAGATTTTTTTTTCCAATTCCCTTTAAGTTGAACTCTACTCAATGTTTCTACCGCATTTTGCACCATATTTTTTTGATCACGTCTGCATTTTATAAATAGAAATATTAATTTAAATGTTATAAGCTTCTCTATCACTGTTGAAAAACTGTATGCATCGAAATGTTGTATACACTCTGTGTATATATATATATATATATATAAGATGACAAAGTTTGTCTAAGTTTAATGAGAAGGAAATCATAATATTATGAGAATAAAGTTGTATTTTATGACAACTCTCACAAGAACCACCGTCTTTCCAAAAATTAGGAATGTTCAGGATCCTTTGAAGGATCTTTTGCAGATTCCTTAATGCCTTAACTTTAAACAAAGACTTGAAAAGCAGCCCATTGAAGAGGACAGAAGGAATACTGTGGCTGAAGGATCTGAGAGGAGATGTTATCCAAGTACAAACAGAAAGGTGCATCACTGTGGCCTTTATTTCCTACATCTGCAAAGGACATGTTCATTTTCCCCCCCAACTCATAATGATAAGATCATTTTTACCTTGATGCACCTTTTAACATATATAAAAACACCTCTTTAAAGTCGTAGGGAAGCGGCTGTTCCAACCACTTCATTTCCGACTTATCCTGAGTGGAGCCCGATTTTACACGAGTGAATTAAGTGAATGTGATTGGTCGTTTATCAAGGGGGAAAGATTGTTTTGGCGTAAGGTTTTCTAGCAAGTTTGATTGTGGCTGGTGTCTCGGAAGCATCTTGCTAACCAGTTAGCAACTTAGTGCTAGTAGGTTCCCAATGGGAAATTACATTGGTGACTTACGACACTGTCAAGGAACGATATGGACAGAGGAAACATGCAAGAGGAGGAGAGTTTAGTGTCGGAGGTCGTGGATGAGTCTCCTCCTTCATCCATTTTTTATTTAGAGGAGAAAAGCGGGGAGGAAGATGTTGTGAAGAGGACGCCAGGGCAGCAGAAGCCTGGTTTGGTTGAGAAGGCTTACAGCCGAACATTTTTGAGCCCTTGCCTCGCAACGCTGCCAGTTCTGTTAGCTCTACGCCTGCCAAAGACACAGACGTCCATCCCCGTGAACACTGGGACGCAACTCAATGGTAGAGTAAATTATTCTTATTTCAACCTTTGCGTATATTAGCTGCGACTTATGAATCAAGATGCTATGACGGAAAAAATGTGATTGACAGATGACCGTTGATATATGATTGGCCGAATTTAGGTGTTCAGGCTGACTTATAACTAGCTGACCTGCATGAGATAACGGAAAAAAATGATTTTAAGACAGGATTTTTAATTTTTTTTTTTATAGAAATTTTCTGTCTTTTCGGAAAATATCGTCTGATAAAGAGTACATTAATATACGTATTTGTTTAAGCCAGAATTATTTGCCATTTAAATATTACTTCCCTTTGGCGTTAAGCAGAAAACTTCACATCCTGAATACTTTTATATAGAAACATTACTGGGAATGTCTTAAAGAGCCTGAAGGTAAGCAGTTAAATTGATTGTAAATGTAGATAGGTGTGTTTGACAACATTAAGAAAAAAAAACTTTTTTCCAAACATGCCAAATGTGACTCACCCCAGTCACTTTAGAAGTGGAGCTAAACTGGAAAAACGATCTGTGAAACTTCTTCTACAATACAATGCACCATTAATTTCCAATCTGCATTGTCTCTATTGGAGAGAAAATAACCTTTTTATAAGAACTGAACCAAAGATTAAAGATAATCCCTGAAAAACAGGTTAGGCTTGTTTCTGACCCCCCTCCACCTTCTTGTAACAACTGCATTGTTTCAGGTATGTAGGTGAAGGGTATCCAAGCAATCCGAGCTGCTATTGACTCCAGTAGGAGTTGGCTTTAAAACAAATATGAACATTGTGAGATAGCCTGGCCAAGTGGCTGGTTCTTCTCTGTTCTGAACCTCACAGATCTATCTTATACCCGTTTGGTCTGAAATACAAAATGGCCTCCAGTGGACTCTTCCATTAACAGATGTGGCTACTCCATTTATTCTCTACCTAGCTTGTGTTACATGTTATAACTTTAAGCAACATGTTCAGAATTAACACCGTACAATTATCTACATCTACATAACATTGCACAGCTCTACACAGGAGTTTCTAATTGCAGGAAGTGAGGTCACACTTCCTGAAAGACAGGTAAGGTAAGTTCACCAAAATAAAATACAAAAGTTAAACAATCAAACAAAACCTTGACAAGTTATAACCCGATTTAAACCAAAATGTTATACTAAATTATCTTTAAAAATGCAAACATAAACAAACCCGGGATAGTATATGAATGCAAACTACAGAATAAAGAGATGGTTAAATCAACCAAACAACAAAATAACTGTTGTGGGAAAATTTATATCTTTCTCTAATTATATATTAATATTCATATTTACTCACTATAAAAGTTTTCACTCAGTCTGTTTCTCTCTCAAGACCACACCATTCCCTGCAGAATGTTGTTTGTAGAGCAGACATAGCTTCTTCCCATAACAATCTAGATTCTTTCTCAAGGTTTATTCATAACATGTTACTGTTAAGCAAAGTGTGTGTAATTTGTTCGACTCTGACTGCTTTCCATTTATCTCCAACATTTATCTCTAGTCTGTTGATAGCATTGTCTTTTGGATCCTTAAAATTCCTGGTTTAAGAGACCCTAAGACAATGTAAGGAAGTGAAAGAATAAGCAGAGGATGATACTATTGCTTAAGCTGCTTCCTTCAACTAAAGAAAAATGTCTCCTACTTAAATCTCCTTAGTAACCACTCTTTATTGGGTCTCAAACCGACGCAGCCAGTTCCCAAAATCATGCGTAACAAAACCAGTAATCACCATAAAATGTTAGTAGTTTAATCCGCAGAAGACTCTCCTTTCAAGGTTCTCTCTTCTTCTCCTCGCACTGGATGAGGCTCCTCAGCGTTGCTCTATAAACAAGAGCCAAGCTGTTGTCCTTTATTCAAATACTGTTAACTTCTAGAAGATATGACCCAAACTAGACTTATCCTGTCACAGAGTGAGCTAAAACATCTGGTCCACTGTCTGATTCACTGAGCAGAACCATTAGGAGAAAATTATTTTTTTATGTGATGGGTTAGAAGTCATTGCTTCTGTAGAAAGAGCTTTACTTTGTCTTGGCAGATTCCTCAGGGATGGTTCCTCTCCAACCACTATTTGTAATGTTTAAACCAGATTATTTCTGAAAGGTTTTTTGCATAGAGTCATTGGACAAGGCAGAAACTAAAGGAATCCCTTGGTTCAAGGTGCAGAGGAAGCGTATGCAGAGGGTATCCCTCAAAACAGCCATCCCAATCTTAGGTTCTGACCCTGAAACACTAATGCATTTTTTACTGTTCTTTCTCCCCAAGTTTTAAAGTTGTAGGGAAATCATGTTTACATGTCAAATTATTCTGAATTAAACATGTATATAAATGTAATCTTTATCAGACCATATTGTCCCAAAATTTAGAAAATTTCTATTTAAAAAAAAATCCTGTCTTAAAAACTGTGGGTTTTTTTTTTTGTTATCTTATGCAGGCCAGTTAGTTATACGTCCGCTTGTACACCTATATTCGGCCAATCATATATCAACGCTCTAACCTGACTCCGCCAGATGGATTTGCTCCGCTTATCCATCTGGAAACCTTCCGTTGAAGTAATTTTGGTAAGGGGCGAAAATACTGGTTGGCTGATTGGCCTATGTTGGTGATAGACGGGCCAAATAAACCAATCAGATCAACGAAGCATATGACGTACTAACAGAGCGACGACGAAGAGGAGCCAATTGATAGATCAAACTCTTGCCGAAACCAGTCGGGAGAAGAGCAAAAACATCTTTTCCTCTGAGAAAAGCCTCCAGAGCAGTGTTTTGCTCTTCTTTCAGTGAAGAAATACTCTGTAATTCCGATAAAACTTGCTCGATAGCCACGCTTACGCTAGTTTCATCGGCTGAAGCCGCCATGTTCTTTAGACTGAACTGTCGCGCTTCTCGTTGCGTCACACATCAACCCACCTCAAAGCCAACGCTGATTGGACGTTCGTTTGTTGAACTGCTCCAAATCTTCTTTAACGGAAAGTAGCCAGACTGATCTGCGAGTGAAACCTTGAAAGCTCGCGAGATCAGGATGGTCTCACGAGGCTATCCACGCTCATCTGTCGATCAAATCTTTTCAGTCATAGCAT
The DNA here is from genome assembly GCA_030533445.1 of Cyprinodon diabolis. Classification (NCBI taxonomy): domain Eukaryota; kingdom Metazoa; phylum Chordata; class Actinopteri; order Cyprinodontiformes; family Cyprinodontidae; genus Cyprinodon; species Cyprinodon diabolis. The sequence goes on from CM060077.1 coordinate 4,626,656, forward strand.
CTTGATTCATATGTCGCAGCTAATATACGCAAAGGTTGAAATAAGAAATAAAAATAATTTCCTTTCCCATTGAGTTCCATCCCAGTGTTCACGGGGATGGATGTCTGTGTCTTCAGCAGGCGCAGAGCTAACAGAACTGGCAGCGTTGCGAGGCAAGGGCTCAAACATGGACGGCTGGAAGCCTTCTACACCAAACTAATCTTCTGCCGCCCTGGCGTCCTCTTCCACAACAACTTCGTCCCCGCTTTCCTCCTCTAAAAAAAAAATGGATGACGGAGGAGACTCATCCACAACCTCCGACACTAAACTCTCCTCCTTTTGCATGTTTCCTCTGTCCATAGCGTTCCTTGAAAGTGTCGTTTCTAAGTCACCAATTTAGTGCTACTTGGTCCCAATGGAATTTCCCATTGGGAACCCACTAGCACTAAGTTGCTAACTGGTTAGCAAGACCAAACTTGCTTGAGAACCTTCCGCAATCTCGCACCCTTGATAATCGACCAATCACATTCACTTTATTCACTCGTGTAAAGTTGAGTACCACTCGGGAGAATTTGGAAATGCAATGTTTGGAACAGCGGCTTTCCTACGACTTTAAAGCATAACTGTGCCAAAGAAAGGCCCATAGTGCTGCAAAATCAATAAGAAAAGAATATTCTAGCAAATTTTAGGAACTTTGTGTTTTCTTAAGAGTTTTGTAAAAGCAAACAAGAAGTTTCCCCGTCAGCTTGAGGAGTCCAGTGCACAGCAGGAACTGTTACTCACCCCACGTTTGAAGAATCAGACGATTGTTCCTTAAATCTGCTGACATAGAAACGAGAAATCAGAATAAGATTTGTTTATTTATAGTTTTTAACCTAAATGTGTGCCATATGTACTGTGATATATGCCTGTCCCCACGTACCACAGTACATGACCAGATAGTTTTGTTTTATATGTTGCTTGTTTTGTTTTTGGGATGATTAGGAAAATCTAAGGAAAAAAAAATAAACAAAGAATATCAGGAAGGGATGGAAGTGTGTGTGTGTGATATAAATAGCTTATATAACCATTAGCTATTTTGCTAATGGTTAAGTTTAGGGCTAAGGTGTCAATTAGGTTAGAGTGAGGTATGCATTGGTAATTATTAGTTTAAGGGATAGGGCATAGAAAGGGTTGACACGTATTTTCTCCTATTTTTACTGCATATAGTAGAAAAAACATGTGTAAATGTGTTTTAGCATATGTATTCATGATACCGAGTTAAAATTAGACACCTGTACACTTTCTTAATTGATTTGTCGGGGATCAATCTCAGATGCAAAGTTTGGGCCCCCAGGTAGAGTCCTGCACTAGTCGAGTTTTACCAACCTGCACCCGCCCGAACCCGTTAGGATGACTACCAAACCCGACCCGTCACCCGCGGATATCTTCAATTCAAATCCGAACCCGACCCGACCTGTTGATATTTAACCCGCAACCCGACCCGTTAACACATCAAGTAATAGGCTATAGTACGCTGCGCTGCAGAACAGCGCCATTAACACTGCAGCAGACGTGTATGCACTGACTGTGGCCTTTTTGGAGGGAAGCCCACACTGCCGGCAGGGCTTTAAGCTACAACAAGGGTGACCCCAGTGCCTGATTAATGTAACATTTCTGATGTCCATAACAACACACGCATAAAAAAAAAAAATCACCAACTACCCGCCCGCACTAAAAAAATATCCACCCGACCCCGCGTACCCGTTTATTTTTATTTATGTATTTTTCACCCGCAAAAGAGCAATGTAGCGGGTGACCCGTCGCAGGACTCTACCCCCAGGAATCTTGCATTTCAAGACATACTCCAAAAGTTTGTGAATAGGGATGTGGGGAAAAAAATTCTGTGATATATCGTGACATTCGGCTGCCCAATATATCAAACTTTCAGTTCTTACTATCAATAATTAAAAAAAAACATTTTTACCTAAAACAATGAAGGAAAATGAGTTACCTCTACACCGCCACTCTGGCAATGTCATGGAGCCCCTTCTTAAAAATGTCTTTGTTGAAAGTAACAGAACAAACCTTTATTTTGAAGCTGAAATTCATGTATAACTTTTTCAAATGACTTGAAAATTTGATAATTATGAATTATGACGATGTATGTGCATGCAGAAATGTGTGTCTCTGTGTTTACTTAATCACTAAAAAGCTTCAAAAAGAGAAACTAATATCGGATATATATGAATTTCACAGATTGACAAAATTGATTTCTAATTTATGGAGTATGTTGGTGAAGTTTCTCAGTCATTAAGGTCATAGTCGTTCCAAAAAAAATTAAAAACAATCCACTCAAATTTGTTTCCAACTTTGAAGATGTTTCACTTCCCATTTAGGAAGCTTTTTCAAATCAAAATGCCAGGAATAGCTCTGAGTTTGAGGTTTTATACAGTGGTCCAACAAATTAGAACGAACGGGTCCACCCATTTGGTATGGGGGTCCTTTGGTTTTTTTTGCTAGACTGCAATGCCCCATACCCAAATAAGGGTCTGAAAGGTCGGTCGTTAAAGGGGATTGTTGGCCTGTCTTAATAGACAAGGTCCTCCACTCTCCTGTACAGGGGGTGGGGCTACGATGATAACGGGAAGGGATTCCACCCCCTCTGTTTAAGTTTGGTTTCTCTTTCCTAACAAAGATGGCTTCCTTTACGCATGGTCCAACACATAAGAGCTACTTCCTCTGTATAAAACTCTGCAGTACATCTACACCTTATGGACAAAGGACTTTCCTTTGAGGAGCGGAATGTTCACATTTTGGACAAAGAAAACAGATGGTTTGAGAGGGGCGTGAAGTAAGCCAGCTATGTTAAGAAAGAAAAACCAACCTTAAACAGAGTGTGGACTCAAAAACCTACAATGCAGCAATTGAGTTGATTCCTTCCTGTTATCATCACAACTCCACCCACTATACAGGAGAGTGGAGGACCTTGTCTATTCAGGTAATTTGGTGATTTATTTAAGCAGAGATGAATGCTGATACCAGCGTATCCGCTGCCTTTCTATTTAAATGAATTCTCAGAACAAGGATGTGGTGGACGGATCAGACAGATATTTACAGCCATGTAGACAAAGCCAAAGCACAGGTCCGACTTCTAGATCACAGTAAAGCCCTTCCTGCCTTTGTGTGTTTGTTTTTTATTTTTTCTTTGCTCCCATACTCAAGGTTTCCTAATTCATACAGACCGAACAATCTTTATAAGCCAGAGGCTTTTGTGTCAACAGTGTGAATAAAAAGTTAAACAAAAACCAGTTCTGGACTTAAGGATTAAAGTCAGCTTATTGAAACAGGATGTTGACATAGTAAGCACATTTATTACGGGACTGGGTTTAAATAAAAGCAAATTTTGACTCTAATGCAGATCTACTAGCTAAGAAATATGTATTTTTAATGTTTGTAAAGGCAGACTGGCTTGCAAAAGTATTCATACCCCTTAAACATTTGCTCATTTGTCCTATTATGAGGAGAAAATGTATTTAATTGGATTTTAAGTTAAAGACGAACAATAAGTGGTTTAAAAAAGTGTGAAGTACAAAGACAATAGTTTTATTCGTTTTTATATAAATAGTTGAAAAGGCCATTGCAGAAAAAATATTCATCTCCCCTGGGTCAATACTTTATGGAACCACCTTTTATTGCAATTATGTCTGCAGGTCTTTTATGGTTTGTATCCACCCCAGTTTGAAGTTTTTTTTGCTCACTTCAACAGGTTTTCTACCAATATTGCCCTATGTTTGGCTCCATCAATCTACCCTGTACCTTGAAGTTGAGCACTCCCAGAGAATGATGCTGCCACCACCATATCTGACCCTTTGCATAGTGCGTTCAAAGTTAAGTGCAGTGTTAGTCCTCTGCCACTCATAGCGTTTTGCATTTCCGTCAAAAATGTTTATTTTAGTTTCATCTGACCAAAGTACATTCTTCCACATTCTTGCCATGTTCTCAACATGGCTTCTGGAAAACTGCAAACAGGACTTCTTATGCGTTCCAGAGACATTTTTAATCAGAATCTGTTACTTTAAACAGAAGTTAACACTGAAATAGATTGGCGACCTGTTCAGGGTGGACCCAGCCTCTCACCCATAGACAGCTGGAGATAAGCACCAGCATCCCTCACGACCCCACTTGGGATTAAGCGTGTCAGAAAATGGATGGATAACACTGAAATAGTAAGCAGGTTTTTATGGATCCATGTTATACATTGAATTTTTAAATGTTTTTTTTTCCTTTTTTATGGCTTAATGAGAGCAGTGGGCTTTACGCTGACCCGCAAGGCTTTAAATCTGGGTTTGAATGACGACAAAGCCATTCTCAAGCACATATCAAGGCGCTCATTCATGAGCAGGGTCATCTTTGAGCACGCCATTTCACTTTTCTTTCACCAGTTCCCCGCAGTTCTTCCAGCAGTCCACACTTTCTCTGCTCTCTTTTTCTCATCGTCTTCTCCTTCTTTCCCATCGCCCGGCTTGCCACAGGTTTGCCTGCTGTGTCTAAAAGTAGCTAGCAGCAGAGACCCAGATTTATATTTATTTATTTATAAATGTTTTAAATCAGGTTGGGTCCGGATTAGCCAGCAGGTGGTTCCAGATCTGAACTGCGGTACGCTAATCCATGACCTCTGATCTAGAGAGACCATGGGCCTCTTGGCTGACCAGTACTTTTCTGGTTTGGTCTGTAGGTTTAGACGTAGGGCCTCATCTTGGCATGTTTACAATCTTTTTATTGCAGTATGACGAATTGAAAAGCGCTCCCAAAATGTTCAAAGCTTAACTATTGGGAGCGAAATTAGTTCCAACATTATTGATGGCAAATAAGGTCTTACAATATTTGAAGGTTTCGTCTGTCCCTTCTGTCCATCTCACCACCATGGGAAGCACAGCATTTAGCCGCTGTGCCCCCCACCTCTGGAAATCTCTACCACCCTTAGTTAGAAACATGGACTCACTTCTGCATTTCAAATCACAACTCAAAACTAATCTGTTTAAACTTGCCTATTCTCTTTAATATTAATTTCCCTGTCCCTGCCTTTGTATTTTTTAAATGGTTTAATTCTGTATTTTAACTTAGTTTCTGCCATTGTTTTTTTTTAATCTTTTGTACAGTGAACTTGAGTGTCCAGAAAGGCGCCTTTAAAATAAAATGTATTATTAATACGAATGAGTTTCAAAATAAAAATCTTACTGATAAAAATGTTTTTGTAGGAGTAATTTATGTATAAGCAAAAGTTCAAACAATATTTATGTTTTTTAACAGATTTTCCAAATGCTTTATTTAATTTAATTACAATTTAATTTATTTTCTGCAGGGTTTTTTTTTTTCAAATTTTATTTGGGAGAAAGAATTTCATGAATTATATTCTTTTCAACCTAAGGTTTACAGATTTCACCGTCTAAACTTCTGGAGCAGGGGTGTAGAGGGTGAAATCTGTAAAACGGAACATGAAAAGAATGCAATTTGTAAACAAAAAAAAAAAAAGAAATATGAATAAAAGCCTTTACAAATATTGAATCTAAAAAAAATAATTCAATGAGACAAAAATAGGAAAATTAAAAGGATGTTTTGAACTTTTACAAACAAAATAAATGAAAAATAATAAATAAAAAAAATTTTCTTTTATTACCATTTTTCGAAAACTGATCTTTGCCTTCAATAATATTGGAACTGTTATGTATTAAGTCGGTCTATCTCCTTATTCTTTTCTTTGTGCAAGATCTGTGGTCTATGGTTCATGACAGCCCTTCCCTCATAACTTTTTTTATTTATTTATTTCGAACAGACAGTAAAAACAATCAAGAAAGAAAAAAATTTGAATGAAACAAACTTAAGAAGGAAAATATAAAACAAATTATTTTGCCCATGTGACATGCAAATTTAATATTTTCTGTTCGAAAAGGAGCAGGTAGAAGATACATCTTATAATGTCCTGCCCCTTTCCTACTTGTCAATTTATCATCAATTAACTGTCAAAACATCAAAAAATACTTGTTTCCATTCTATATGATGTTTAGCCATGTACAATTATTTTAAGTACTATTTATGTCATCAATTACATTATAGACTATTAAACAGTCATCTTATATAGCGTATTTTGAAATGAGCTCGGCTTTAATCAGTTTTTTAAATTGGTTTGCATTTATAATTTTTTTAAACTCGTCATTCAATCCATTCCAGACATTTACTCCACACACAGATAAACAAAAACTCTTCCTGGTTGTTCTAAAGTGTTGTTTTTTAAAGTATCCTTCACCTGTTAGATCATAACCCCCCTCTCCGTCACCAAACATTTCCTGTATATTGTGTGGAAGTTTTTGATTTCGGACCTTAAACATGAATTGTGAAGTTCTAAATATTACCAGGTCCCAGAATTTCAGTATATTTGATTTGATAAATAACTGGTTTGTGTGTTCCTAATATCCCACTTCATGTAGTATTCAGATTGATTTCTTTTGTAAAACGTATAACGGCTGTAAATTTGTTTTCTATGTATTCCCCCAAACTTCCACACAATATGTTAAATGTGGTACCATGAGTGTGTTGTACAGAATAAACAAATATTTGTAGTCCAGGACGAAACAAATTCTTCTTATAACAGCAACACTTTTGGCTATTTTAGATTTTACTAGGCTGATCTGAGGTTTCCAGCTAAACTTATTGTCTAATATGACACACAAGAATTTTATTTCATGTACTTGTTCTAAATCAACACTTTCAATTGATATATTAATTGGATTATTTTCCTGTTTCCGAATATCATGAATTTGGTTTTATCTAAATTTACTGATAATTTATTGTTTTTGAGCCAATGCTGTAATTTTTCCATTTCTGTGTTGACCACTTCTGAAAGTTGTTGAAGGTTTTCTCCAGTACAGAAGATACTTGTACCATCAGCAAATAAAATGTACTTTATAAGGTTTGATATTTTAACTATGTCGTTTATATACAAATTGAACAGTTTGGGTCCCAAAACTGATCCCTGCGGAACGCCACAAGTTATTTTTAGTAGATCTGATTTCTGACCATCTATTTCTACAAATTGTTTCCTTTCCCCAACGTAGCTCCTAAGCCAGTTTAATGCCACCCCTCTAATTCCAAACCTTTCCAGTTTTTTAATAACATGTCTGATCTACTCTTGTAGTTCTTTTTTCTTGTAGACCTGGAGATATTCTTCTTATTCAGGGTTGTTCTTCTAAACCCTACGTATTAATTATTTTTCAAAAGTGCTTCTCTGGTTGTTTTTGTCTTTCCATTTTCTCCTTTTTCACTGTGATTAATCATTTTGGCAATTATCAGTAAGCCTCCAAATGCTCGAGCCTTCAGATCTACAAATCCAAGAATGCTTCACTTTTGACCACATGATTGTCTACAGGTGTGCAGTGAAAATGATTTGTTTGCTTTTAACCCGTCTGCTCATTTTGTATTGTGTGTTCTCTGATGGTCTTTCTGACTGAAAGTGAATCATGCACAGATCAAGTGTGGGGAAATCTTTTGTTTGCTTCTGGACTGTTTTTGGCTTCCAGCACTTTTACCAAAACGTATCCAGGTTGAGCAGCAGACCTGCTGCAGCATTTTATTTGTAGAATTTTGTTTCTAAAACAGGGTTTAAATCATGTTTGATTTTCTTTATACTTCACAACTCTAAAGCATTTCAATATATGTTAAATAAAATATATGTTTGTGGCTTTAATGTGACAAAATATAGCAAAGTTCGAGGGGTATGAATACCTTTGCAAGCCACCTTTTTCAGTGCATATTCCATAATTCTTTTATGAAATGGATTTTAACCTTCTCTTTGGGATTTGCATTGTCCGGCTCTGCTCTAAAATGATCGGGGTAGGGACTGTGGGAGAGGCAGGTGGAATTGACTCCGTACCCTAAGGACATTGCTTAGTGCCTGGGAAAACCAGTTGCTGCTGAACTGTGATGGTGCACCATGTATCTTATCTGTGAGACATTAAGGCATCAAACTGCACTTTGAGGGGCCGTTTGATTTCATTGCAAGAGGAAGAATGTGTTTGTTTTTATTTTAGGTGTGGTTGTAATAGCCTGTACCATCAGAGGGAACTTTCAATAGCCCTTTCGGTACAAATAAAGTTTGTGAATCACACAAGCAGAGTAGAAGACAGAGAAGATCCCCTGGTGTGTTTAATGTCCTGCACAATGTGGAGAAAAGTGTGGAACGCTTTAGATCAAAGCCACCAAATCATACAGAAAAACAGTTCAGAATGTAGACACCCAGAAGGAAAGGAGGGAAGACGTCAAGGCAGAGAGCAGGAAAAGAAGGCGGACATGAGGAAAGAACTGAGGTTACCTGTGGAACCAGCTCCAGTGGTACGAGATTCTGTGGATTCAAACAGAAATAGGAATTAGCTCAGGAAAACTGCAGCCCATCAGATGGGAAGCTTGAGATCAGATCAAGCTTCTCAGATTTGTTTCTTCTGTAAAAAGCAAAAAACAGGGAGAAAGCTGAAAGGAGGAGGTCCCTTACTTTTAGTGACTTTTAAAACTCCAAGCAGATAGTTAGAATCTTTGATCGCTCCGCAGGATATTCCTGGTAATTAGCCACATACTACATCCTCTTTAGTAAAAAGGTATAGGGAGGATTTACGCGAATTTTTGAATAGACTCTCCACTTAAAAAAAATTGCACATGAACAACCCTGTACCCACTCCCGAGAGGGAACTCCTATTGAACGCGTGAGAGCGTGCACAAGCCCATTTCTCCTTGTGCACGAACTGTTTAAAAGTTGCTGTTTGCGTCGCTTGTACAAGCTTACTTTCTTAAAGAAGATTTGCGATTTTTCCACAATGTCAGACAATGGGGACGAGCACATAGGACGGCTTTAAGTAAACATATCACCAGAATGATTGACAATTAGGAGGACCACTTATTTTGATGATCCACCTGGAAACAGAACATCCTCCACTATACCTTTAAATACTGTTTATAATGGATTTATGTGATAAAAAACGCCAATCACGCCACCTAGAGATCTTAGAGTTTTCTAAAAGCTCAGAAAACCAGCGGCTGCAGTTTTTGGTTCAACTTGATGGTAAAGTTGGAAATACCTGAAAGACGGAAACCTCTCAATCATGTTTGGCTGCAAGAGAACTTCTTGTTCCAACAGTCTTTGTCTTGTCTTTGTCAATTCTGTCACATCGCCCTGAAGCAGACTGTATTTAGAGTGCCATTTTAAATTACATGAAGACCCCTTAGCACATTCCAGGTCAGATGCAAATCAATTACTCACCTGTTGTTCTCCATGGTTAGTTAGTTTGTGCAACTTTATGTTACACAACGACACTCATTAGGACTTTCCTTGGCTTCCCAGTGCTTAAAAACATCCATGCCTGTACTAGAGATGGCTCTAGTGGGAGCCAACAGAACTAAAAGACTCCTGGAGTCAATTTTCAGAAAAACTGAGCAAAAGTCCGGGTGCCTCAGATTTAAGCCTGTTTTTTGGTTCTACTTCAATATTTTCGACAGTTTCTTAAAAAAGTTGAGACATGTTTTTTTTTTAAATTGTTGTATATAAAAGAAAAATATTGAGCAAATAAAACATTGCAAAGCATAATTACAACTGCATCTATCCAATATTAAAGCAACAATACACTTTAAATAAATGAAGAAAAAAAAATGAAAAATACAAAAGCAACAGAGATGTATAGAAGGGTATTCAGCAGCAGAATAACTTAAAAGTAAACCAGAAGAACCAGATTAAATGGGTTGCAACCTGAGGACACCACGCCTCCCCATTTACATTATTAGACGAAAATGCAGACAGAAATGTAGAAATTAAAGTACATGAACAACCCTGTACCCGCTCCCGAGAGGGAACGCCTATTAAACACGTGCGAAAGCATTGACAATTAGGAGGACCACTTATTTTGATGATCCACCCAGAAACAGAACATCCTCCACTATACCTTTAAATACTGTTTATGATGGATTTATGTGTTAAAAAACGCCAATCACGCCACCCAGAGATCTAAGAGTTTTCTAAAAGCTCAGAAAACCTGTGGCTGCAGTTTTTAGTTCAACTTGATGGTAAAGTTGGGAATACCTGAAAGACGGAAACCTCTCAATCATGTTTGGCTTGAAGAGAACTTGTTTTTAGACGCACGTTTTCTCCTCAAATCTTTTTTACATACAGTATGTGGCCTAGTGCAGCCCAATCCCAAAAGTCAGAAACAAAAGAAAAAGCAGTTGAACCTGTTGTGCTGCCAGGCCACTGTTCAGTGTCACATTACACAAAACAGATGACAAAACAAATGGAGTTAATGACACAAGAATAAGCAAATCTTCTCCAGGAAAAACTGCTGTAACTTAAGCTGATTTAAGCAAATCTCTTCTAGGAAAACCTGGTCTAGATAGAGCTTCTCTGGGTAAAGTGTTTCTAGATAAAACAGCTCTGGGTGACTCCGTTTTCAGTATCACTGCTCTAGCTGAAGCTTTTCTAGGAGAACTCAAACCTATGTGGAGCTGATCCAAGTGAAGTTGCTTACGGGAAGCTTTTCTAGATAAAGCGGTTCTAGCTGAAGCTCTACTTGGTAGAGATGATGCATGTGGAGCCATTCTAGGTAACGCTAATCTATTGGTGGAGCTGTTCCAGGTGAAGCTGCATAGGGAAAGCTTCTCTACATACAGATGATCTAAGCAAAAATGTTTAGCTGCCAATCAGAGGAGGCAACTCGTTGAATTCTTTTCCACCATCAGACTTTCCTCCCTCTTTGTTTTATGGCATCATGCAAAACTGAAGTACAACTCATACATTATATCCTCCTATTTTTTTTTTCATTTAAAACTAATAATATGTAACATCCAGGAAAATCTTTATCAATAACACCCAAAAACTTATCAACTCAGTCAATCCTTCCTTCTATAGCCAATAATAATTCATTATTTACACGTGTATTTATCATTGTTCAAGATGAAGGGATAATTCATTTACATTAAAATACAAATTCATCCTTTGTTCTATTTGAACTATTTTTACATGACCCGTGTTGTCTGCTGCATTAAAAAACAATATAATCTGAAAATATAATACATTTTATTATTTTTGAAAAATCATTAATATATAAATCAAACAAGAAAAATATTGAGCAAATAAAACATTGCAAAGCATAATTACAAGTGCATCTATCCAATATTAAAGCAACACTAAACTTTAAATAAATGAAAAAACAAAACAAAATGAAAAATACAAAAGCAACAAAGATGTATAGAAGGGTATTCAGCAGCAGAATAACTTAAAAGTAAACCAGAAGAACCAGATTAAATGGGAGATGATGCAACCTGAGGACACCACCGCTCCCCATTTACATTATTTGGCGAAAAATGCAGACAGAAATGTAGAAATTAAAGGTATAGTGGAGGATTTTTGCAAATTTTTGGAAAGACCCGCCCTCTTCACTTAAAAAGAAAAAAGTACATGAACAACCCTGTACCCGCTCCCAAGAGGGAACGCCAATTAAATACCTGCGAAAGCATGCATGAGCCCATTTCTCCTCTTGCATGCTACTTTTAAAAGTTGCTGATTGCATCACTCAAACAAGCTTACTTTCTAAAAGAAAAGTTGCAATTTTTGCACTATGTCAGACTCCCACCCCCACCCCCGTAAGTGAAAATGGGGACGAGCACGTAGGACGGCCTTACGTACACATATCACCAGAATGATTGACAATTAGTAGGACCACTTATTTTGATGATCCACCCAGAAAAAGAGAATCCTCCACTATACCTTTAATCGAAAAGTAAACAAATTATTACACAAATTATTGAAAGAATATATGAATTAATAAATAAATAAGTTACCCTTTAATTATACTTATTGAGTAAAACAGAGCTACAGTACATTGTGTGGAAGTATAGGCATCATTAATTGTGCAAAATTAATTCTTAAGATTAATTGTTCTTTTAACTGTACTTCTGTTCCTTGCAATCGTTTAACAGCTCAGTCTGCAGCCACCAGAATGGGGTACAAGCTGCAAACTGCGTTCAGGTCAGATCGGGGGTGTGGGGATGCGGGGACAGGCCCCATGCTGAGGAAGAAGTCCCTTAAGGCTTTAGGGCTAAAATGTAGAAGAACTGTATTACGTTGCATAGCAGCCGACCTATAGCACCGATATGAGCACATTTCAATTGTTCTGAATTTGAATTTAGGCTACAGTAGTAGCCATTCAAATGGCCCTTCCCAGTCAAACACCAGCCGGATGGCTCCCCACTCCCCTACAAATCCCAGCAAAATCCCCTCCAACTTGCATTCTAAGTCAAACATAAAATCCATACTGAATTGTGATGAATTGTATTGTTTCTAATGGTTAAGGTCAACTCAGAGAGGACGCTGGTGTTGGCTGTTCGCCACTTCTCTGCAAATCCGTCAAAATCTGTCCTCCTCTGCAAAATCCATCCTACTGTACCATATTCTGGGAACTCAGTTACTACAGTAAGAGACAGATTATTTTGTAGTACACATCGAATTTGTGTGGTACCCTGCACTTACCGGTCACTACGCTGGACACTGCTTGCTAAGTGAATCGTCCTTTTCTCTGGGCTTCAAATCCCCCAATCCTGCTGCTTCCTTTTTGTGTCCATCAAACTGGATTATTCCTACGGAGATGTCTAAGTGCTTCATGCCCTCTCTGGATTATCTCTGCACGTCGGCCTGTTAGCCCGTTGGCAACTTGTTTGGGTTGGCTACGCTAACAGAGTTAGCCAGAGCTACTCTTCTATTTACAGAGTCCTATCAGCACCATCAGTCTTCATAAATCTTCCAGTGCCTCCGCCTTCCATCGGAGGTCTGTGAATGGAACACCACCTCTGTTGAAGCTGTGGATCATCCTTCTGGGTATGGCTTTTCTCCACCGCTGCTCACCTGGATCCTGGCTAACTGTTAGCACCGGCACGCCATCACGCCACTTGTTGCCCATCGACACCACGATACAACCACTTCGGATTCTCAACATCAACAGAGCTCCATTGGATCTTCCACGTCGACCCCGTTACATCCACCGGGGATCCGGGCGCCGCCTTGTAATGTCCAAACGCGGTGACCACAGCTCCATCGCATCCTTCTGGTCGGCATCACGTCCTGTCGCGCAACAGGTACGTCACCATCTGCGTCATCTGAGCGCTGCTAAGCCTACCTCAAATATGGCTGAGTGGGACCGGCGAACTGGAAGACCTGGAGTGGATTTCAGCGTTCTCCGCACTCTACATAAACTGGACTCCAACTCCCACATCACACTGGAACAGCTTAATGTGCAGTCACTGTCAAATAAATCTGGATTCATCCACGATCACATTCTGGAAAAAGAAATAGACATTCTCTGCCTCACAGAGACATGGCAACAGCCGGATGTCTACAGCTCCCTGAATGAGGCCTGCCCACAAGGGTACTCATACCTGGACAAAGCCCGCACAACTGGGCGGGGTGGGGGCCTTGCTGTTTTATATCGCAGCTACTTTGCAGTGTCCCTCCTGTCTGTACCTGGTGCTTCCTCCTTTGAAAGCCTTGTTTTTAAATGCAATAATCCTTTCTCTGCTACAGTAGCTGTCATATATCGCCCCCCTAAACCACAACCAACTTTCATTTCTGACATTCATCAGTTCCTAATCTCTCTCTGCACTGCACACTCTAATATTCTTGTTATTGGTGATCTCAATATACACATGGACTCACACACTTCCCGTCTAGCTGCCGAATTCAAACAGGTTTTGGACTGTCTAAATCTTCAACAGCTCACAGATGGCCCCACCCACAGCAAAGGGCATACTCTGGACCTTGTTATAACTGACTCCCTTCCACTCACCAGCATCAACATATATGATGTTGGTGTCTCAGATCACCTGGCAGTTACATTTAGACTCCCCATAACCTTTTTCACCAAACCAAAACGCCATATCACTTTCAGAAACATCAAAAACATTGATTCCTCATCCTTCAGCTCACATCTTCAGCATCTTTCCCCCTCTCCACTCTCATCATCTAGTGACTTAATGGATTTTTACAACACAAGCCTCAACTCCATCCTGGATACTCATGTTCCTGTAATAACCCGGACTGTCACATTCATACCTTCCGCTCCTTGGTTTACCAAAGAGCTAAGGCAAATGAAGAGGTCTGGCCGTGTCCTGGAGCGGGCATATAAAACATCTGGCCTGACGGTGCATAAACTGGCCTACCGGGAACATCGCAGAAATTATGCAACAGCCCTCTCCAAGGCCAGGTCCAATTACTACTCCTCGCTCATCAACAATAACCCAGGTAATTCCAGAAAACTCTTTTCCACAATCAGCCATATTCTCAAACCACAGGTCTCCTCTTTCTACAACCACACAGATATAAACTGCAACCGGTTTCTGGATTTCTTCATATCAAAAATAGACAGCATCCGCTCTTCACTTTCACCTTCAAATAGCACCACTATTGATACCCCTCAGACATCTCCCACACAACTCCTATCACACTTCTTTCTGCCAACGCAGCAGGAGGTCGAGAACATCATCCGCAAATCTAAACCATCCACCTGCTCTTTAGATCCCCTCCCATCCCCTCTGCTCAAAACTCACCATCAGTCCATTAGTCATCTCATAACCAAAATAATAGCCAGTTCCCTGGAAACGGTTACTGTCCCATCTACCCTTAAAACTGCCCTCATTAAACCCCTCTAAAAAAAAAACACCTTGGACCCTGAACCTCTGTCAAATTACAGACCCATTTCAAACCTCCCATTCATCTCCAAACTCCTAGAAAAAGTTGTTTCCACCCAGCTCCACAACCACCTTAAATGCAATAATCTGTATGAAAGATTCCAATCTGGTTTTCGTCCCTCCCACAGCACAGAAACAGCTCTCATCAGAGTCACCAGCGATCTGCTGATGGCCTCTGATTCCGGTTTCACGTCCCTCCTCATTCTTCTCGACCTCTCTGCTGCGTTTGACACAGTAGATCACCACATCCTCCTCCACCGCCTCCAGCATTTCATTGGTCTCTCTGGCATTGCCCTCCACTGGTTTCACTCCTACCTCACTGACAGGACCGAATACGTGGCCCTGGGGGAGTCAAAATCCAGACCTCACACTGTCACCTGTGGGGTCCCCCAGGGCTCCGTGCTCGGCCCTACCCTGTTCACCATCTACATGCTCCCCCTTAGTTGTGTCGTCGGCAGGCATGGGGTCAACTTCCATTGCTATGCTGACGACACACAACTTTACATTAAAATGACTCCTCCCAGCTCCCCCGCCAACTCTGTCACCCGCCTCAGCAGCTGCCTGGAGGATATAAAGGCGTGGATGAGTCAAAACTTCCTGCAGCTTAATGCCTCAAAAACAGAGGCCATCCAAACTGGTACTCCTCATCAACTCCGTTCCTCTCCTCTCACCTCTGTTTCATTCTGTGGTCATACCATTCCCCTGTCTCCCTCTGTTACAAGCCTTGGGGTCAAGCTTGACCCCCACCTCTCCTTTGACAATCATGTCACCTCCATTTGCAAAACGTCCTTCTTTCCCCTCCGTAATATTTCCAAACTCCGCCCCTCCCTATCCCTCCCTGCTGCAGAGAAGCTCGTCCACGCCTTCGTTTCCTCCAGGCAGGATTACTGCAACGCTCTCCTCATGGGGATCTCTGGCAGGAGCCTTCAGAAGCACCAGTACGTACAGAACAGCGCTGCCAGGGTCCTGATGAGGGTGAGGAAACACCAGCACATCACTCCCATCCTTCACACTTTACACTGGCTCCCTATTCACGCCCGTATAGAGAACAAGATTCTTCTGCACACCCATCACTGTGTGCACGGTGCGGCCCCCACCTATCTCACTGAGCTGCTTACACCACACACCTCTTCCCGGACCCGGTCAGGCCAACAGCACCGTCTGGCCCCACCCAGGACGCGGCTAAAAACAATGGGCGACAAGGCCTTCGAAGCCGCCGCTCCCCGTCTGTGGAATGCCCTCCCAGACCACCTTAGGGCCCCACAGACGGTGGATTGTTTTAAGAAAGGACTGAAAACTTTCCTTTTTAGAAATGCCTACAATTGTTGATTTAAATTTTTTTTAATAGGCTACGTATGCCTTTTAATGTATTGATTTTAATGATTGTCTTTTTACACTGTTTTTAATGTTATGGTCTTTTAAACTTGTTTTAATTTTCCCTTTTTTAAATGTAGCACTTTGTAGCACTTTGAGATTTGATGTCAAATGTAAAGTGCGTTATAAATAAAATTCATTATTATTATTATTATCTAGTCTCATTTTTCCTTTTATTAGTCGTTAAATTTCATCAGCTTGTTAAAGAGATTTTAACTGAATTAAATTTAATATGTAGCTGAATTACTTGTCTATCTTACTATCTGAATGTGTTCACATTCAGATAGGGCTGCAGCTAACGATCATTTTGCAAATCCATTAATCTGTCAAATATTTTTTCAATTAACCGGATAAAAAATGCTTCCTTATAGAAGATCAACAAAGCTAAATCAGGTGAAATTTTTCCACTAGAGTCCTGGATAGATAGAAAATCATGGAGAAAAAAGTTTTTTGTTTTTTTTTAAACATCGTGAATAGAAAAGGTTTATATTTAGTTATTTTTAAAATGTTCATAAAGTTACTGTTTTAAGTGGGTTTCTTTGTCAGGCAAGGTATGTTTTAGAGTTTCTATACTTCGGTATCAATTAATTACTAAATTAGCTGACGATTTCTTCAATAATTCATTAATCCGATGAATTTTTTTCTCCCTAGATTCAGGTATCTGAATTTAAGTTGTTCTAAATGTTGTTTAATGCTTGACGATGCTGATGTTTTAATTCACCCTTTTAACTGTTCTCCAAATGGCAGCGTACGTTTACAAGAAAAAACAACAGACAAAAATGTACTTTAATTAAATAACAAGAAGGCATTCAAGCGCACAACACCAATGATCTCCACCCAAACTTGTTTTTAAAGTAAAATTGAACACTTCTTGTACTTGTGCGTGCAGGATTCAGCTACTGACCGCGTGCAGAAATAGATTCCTCTGATCACAGAGAGACATAGAAAAGTCAGAAAATCAGACCCTATTATGCAGTGATCTATATCAGTCATATATCTACAGAAATATTGATTCATCAGAAAGGAGGAACCTTTAGAAAGAGAAACTCTTCTGTCAGCTCATCAAATGTGTCAACACCAGAAAGTCAGGAGGACAGATTGAACAAAAGGGAAGTGAGACAAAAAAAGAAACATTCACACAGTTGGTT
This sequence comes from Cyprinodon diabolis, assembly GCA_030533445.1. Lineage (NCBI taxonomy): Eukaryota > Metazoa > Chordata > Actinopteri > Cyprinodontiformes > Cyprinodontidae > Cyprinodon > Cyprinodon diabolis. The sequence goes on from CM060077.1 coordinate 4,643,908, forward strand.
AAGATAACTCCTGTCAAGGGTGAGGCTTTTATCTCCGTTCTCTGGAAAACTTTGCTCTATGAAAACTTCCACAGTCTTTCTCAACAGGTCAGCCCAACCTCCTCATCGACAGAGAATGTTTTGGATGTTTTCTTCTGCTCTTATTATTTTCTGAGCTGAAACCAGTTTGGACACAGAGTCCAGAAAACAGAACAAACTCACTAACAGCTTATCTTGGTTGCTTATTCTGAGAAGACAGGAAAATAGCGAGTGCTTAGAGATCACTGATTCCCGCTGATAAAACAATAAACTCCCTGTTATGGGGTTTACTGCCCAGAAGAATCTTCAGCAGAATTCAGAACCGTTTTTTTTGTTTTTCTTGCTGAAAGCAGCAGCCTGCAGAAAAATCTACGACAACAGTTAAATAGGGTTGCAGAATGTAGACGTGCATAAACGTGTTACAGCGTGACACTAAGAGAGGCTTTTGCAGCCACGGAAACCAAAACGTTCAGCTAAACACCCCGCTCTGCACGGCTGCTGACAGTCAACCAGAAACCAGCAGAAACCCCCCTGAACATCTGCTCCTCGGGTTAAAAGCTTCAATCTTTTCAGCTGAGAAAACTCTTGATGAAAAAGACGACTGATTAACAGATCACTAAAGTAAAACTAAAACTTAAAACCCGTTTAATCCATTTATTCTTTAAAATTTATTTTCATTTCATTTCTTAGAAATATTTACTCTCATCATTTACATAAGTTATACTCATTTATATTTTTTTTCCACACTTCAATAGTAAATTCTTTTCATGCACCAGAATCAACATTCAATATTGTGTTGTACTGTAAACTCACCCAATCACCAGGACCATCAGCAGGAACCCAGCCAAATACTTCAGGTGCGTCATCTTCGTTTGCATCTCTCGGTCCAAACAATGTCGTTTCTAATCCACCTCAGGGTTGGTTTAAGGTCTTCACACGATCTGGTTCTGGAGCTTCGTTTTTGTGTGAGCAGAACCTGCAGATGTTTAGAGCTCGATTCTTCCAGCCATCCTGCAGACTAGAGCAGACTGAGTCTAAGAAGACTTGGAATGGTGGTGGCGTGAACAGCACTCCGTAAAAGAGAGAGGGGAGGGAGTTAGAGCGAGCCTGTTTATGACCAAACCTTTAAAAGTCCCTCCCTGCTGTTAACTGTGCAGATACCAGAAAGTTTACTTTAGTTAGCATTCGCCTCAACTTGTTTATATAGTTCTAATTAACAGGACAAGTCATCTAAAGGCATTTTACAGTCAAATAGTTGATTTTTTTTTTTCAGAAAAACAGAAGAAGGAAAAAAAGAGAAGAAAAAGAGAAAAGAAGAAAGAAAGAGGAGATAGAAAGGAGACAATGACAAAACATTTTCAGTCTGCTTCATCACCTGCAACGAGATGAAAAAAGAACAGCACAACCAAAAGTCATGGTACGAGATATACAATAAAGCAACACCTTGAAACTATCGCTAAAGTAATATTATTAAGTCTGACATGTACTCTGTGTTACCTGAAGATATGAATGTGGGGTTTCTGTTTGGAAGTGAATCTCTAAGTATCTGAAGCCTAGCACCTGTAGTTGTTTGTGAGGGTGAACTTGTGCATGTAAAGTTTATCCATAGAATAAATGCTCAATAGTGGTTGTGGAGAGCCGGAGAGGCACACCCCCCAGAGCACTGAGTCCAGCGCCGGGAGACCCAAAGCCCCAGGGGCCTAAAGGGACCCCAAGAGTGAAGGCACCAAGGAGGGGCCAGCCCCGGAAATCAGACCCCCATAAAGGGAGGAGGAGAGACAGCCCCGAAGAAGCCCCCCAGCCACCGACATGCCGGCGCCTCGGGGAGCTGTGGGGACGAGTCCGCGGGCTCCGCCGGCAGCCGGCCACCCCGAAGTAGGGCCGGGCCCCGAACACCGGCCCCCCCACGGCACCGACCGAAACGCCCCAGCCCCACAGAGCACCAAAACACGCCCCGGCACCAAGCCCCGCCGACCGGCCGCAACACCCACCGCGACCGCACCACCCAGGAAAAACACACAGGCGGCCCCGCCCGCAGCCGATGCCCATGCGCATCGGCTGCGGGTCATTGAAGGGTCATTTCAGGATCATTTTACTTTATGACCTGCCTCCAGCCAGTTGGTCATTAAGCAGGGTCATGTTGTTTTACTCAATTACAATTTTTTAGTACTCTTTCCACCTCTGAGATTGCATAAAGGCATTAAATGGCAGAATTTTAATTCTCTTGGGTGGATACTGCTGGGACATGATTAAAATTTTAAACAAGGTCTGTAATTAATGAATCAAATTTTAATGGAAAAACACAATAAACAAACTTTTCATTTAAACAGAACTTTCTTTGCTTCCTGGTTACCAGGCGGAAATGCTGTTTGTTAAAGATAAGCTCTCTGTGTATGCAAATTGAAACCCAATCTCTCCGGCACCCTTCCCTGGAAGGAGATCACTCAAGACAAACTCTTAAAATAACACTTCATGACTTATATGTATTAAATAACCAGGAAACATGACAACAGGTTCTGATAGAAATTGTAATCTTACTTAGATCAGAGAAATGGCTTAGAATTTTATGAATGTTCTTAGAATTACAAATTAACAGTTAAAAAGGCATTTATATATCTCCAGTCTGCCACATCATCACATCTAGCAGATGAGGAGACATCCATGGCTCCAGCCTTATCAAAAATTACACTTTATTCTTACATCTATTTCCATTCCCAAATCTTTGCCACGTACAGAATAAAGATTATAACTGTATATCCGGACAGAGGAACTGTCTAAAATAGATTAACTATTGTGGAAAACATCAGTTCTGGCGCGCAACAGGCAGCTAACATTAAGGCGTAACAAACTCACACAACATCAATGATAATCATCCTACCAATTATTAAATAATCATATGAGCATCTTGTATTTAATCCATTATTTCAGTTACTCAACCATCAAATTGTTTGGAATAAAATTGGTTGGAAGTTAAAATCCTATAGTTTTATTTATTAACCCCTTGAAAAATTACTTCTCTAGAAATGTGAACTGTCCATGAACATTAAGATGCAAGGTTCCTGATGAGAGTCCGAAAGTACGATCATTTCCCACCCATTCGTCACTCACTTCACTGGCTTCCTGATTCTGCAAGGGTTGAATACAAGCTCCCAATTCTCACCCTCCAGTGCATCTATGGAAATGCCCCTACCAACATAATTCAAGGAACAGCTCACCCCTCTCACTACAACACGATCCCGCCGCTCCAAACATTCAAACAGACTCCTCCTCCCCAAGACCAAGCTAAGCGCCATGAGCGACCGTGCCTTCTGCTCTGCCGCTCCTCGGACCTGGAATGCCCTCTCTGATCCTCTGAGGGAACAGACTATGAGGCAGCATGGATAAAGACAGCTAGGACTGATTTAAAGCACTTTTTAGAAAAGGCAAAGACGAATGAACAATCTGGGATTCACATGGAAAACAATAGAATATAGTCTACTTTTTCTAGATGTTTGTTAATCTGCATAGTTGCTCATAAATAAACACCTTCTCGGAAAATAAATAGTTTTTATATATTAAAAACAATATAATGCTGACCAATAGATTCTACATTATTAACCTGGTACATTATTTCTTTAGGTTTGTGAAATAATATTAGACCATGCAAAATACAGATTTACCTTCACAAAGCCTCAGAAGGCAAGACTTATGTACAAAATGTAAAGCTGTTCATGAAATTAGGTTTTGTTTTTATAATGTTTTTTGTTGTTGGCATTCATATAAATATACTAGTTTGATAACAGTATACGTTTGAAAGCTTTTTGGTATAAGTCTATTTTGAATTTATAGCCTCCGCCCCAACCCCCAGGAGAAAACTCCACAAGCTGTCACTAGCCGCAACGCTACCATTGAAAAAATGAACATACAGCTCCCCCATCTTCCTGGCCATGATATACACACCTCATAGGATCATTACCATCACACTATCATAGGAGCATCACCATCGCACCATCATAGAGCATCACCATCGCACCATCATAGAATCATCACTATCACATCATCATAGAATCATCACCATCGCACCATCATAGATTCATCACCATCGCACCATCATAGAATCATCACCATCGCACCATCATAGGAGCATCACCATCGCACCATCATAGAGCATCACTATCACATCATCATAGAGCATCACCATCGCACCATCATAGAGCATCACCATCGCACCATCATAGAGCATCACCATCGCACCATCATAGAGCATCACATCACAATCGCACCATCATAGAGCATCACCATCGCACCATCATAGAGCATCACCATCGCACCATCATAGAGCATCACATCACACCATCATAGAGCATCACATCACACCATCATAGAATCATCACTATCACACCATCATAGAATCATCACCATCGCACCATCATAGAGCATCACATCACACCATCATAGATTCATCACCATCGCACCATCATAGAATCATCACCATCGCACCATCATAGAGCATCACATCACACCATCATAGAATCATCACTATCACATCATCATAGAATCATCACTATCACATCATCATAGAATCATCACCATCACACCATCATAGATTCATCACCATCGCACCATCATAGAGCATCACATCACACTATCATAGGAGCATCACCATCGCACCATCATAGGATCATCACCATCACACCATCATAGAATCATCACCATCACACCATCATAGAATCATCACCATCACACCATCATAGAATCATCACCATCACACTATCATAGAATCATCACCATCACACCATCATAGAATCATCACCATCACACCATCATAGATTCATCACCATCACACCATCATAGAATCATCACCATCACACCATCATAGATTCATCACCATCGCACCATCATAGATTCATCACCATCACACCATCATAGGAGCATCACCATCACACCATCATAGGAGCATCACCATCACATCATCATAGGAGCATCACCATCGCACCATCATAGAGCATCACCATCGCACCATCATAGAATCATCACTATCACATCATCATAGGAGCATCACCATCAAACCATCATAGAATCATCACTTTCACATCATCATAGAATCATCACTTTCACATCATCATAGGAGCATCACCATCACACCATCATAGAATCATCACCATCACATCATCATAGAATCATCACCATCACATCATCATAGGAGCATCACCATCGCACCATCATAGGATCATCACCATCACACCATCATAGAATCATCACCATCACACCATCATAGTTCATCACCATCACACCATCATAGAATCATCACCATCACACCATCATAGATTCATCACCATCGCACCATCATAGAATCATCACCATCACACCATCATAGGAGCATCACCATCACACCATCATAGGAGCATCACCATCACACCATCATAGGAGCATCACCATCACACCATCATAGAATCCTCACCATCACACCATCATAGATTCATCACCATCACACCATCATAGAATCATCACCATCACACCATCATAGATTCATCACCATCGCACCATCATAGAATCATCACCATCACACCATCATAGGAGCATCACCATCACACCATCATAGAATCATCACCATCACACCATCATAGATTCATCACCATCACACCATCATAGAATCATCACCATCACACCATCATAGATTCATCACCATCGCACCATCATAGAATCATCACCATCACACCATCATAGGAGCATCACCATCACACCATCATAGGAGCATCACCATCACATCATCATAGGAGCATCACCATCGCACCATCATAGAGCATCACCATCGCACCATCATAGAATCATCACTATCACATCATCATAGGAGCATCACCATCACACCATCATAGAATCATCACTTTCACATCATCATAGAATCATCACCATCACATCATCATAGAATCATCACCATCACACCATCATAGAATCATCACCATCACATCATCATAGGAGCATCACCATCGCACCATCATAGAGCATCACCATCGCACCATCATAGAGCATCACCATCGCACCATCATAGAATCATCACTATCACATCATCATAGGAGCATCACCATTGCACCATCATAGAATCATCATCATCACATCATCATAGGAGCATCACCATCGCACCATCATAGGAGCATCACACCATCATAGGATTGGCTGGAATAAAAATGATAAACACAGACATGTATGTATGTAGAGGTGTTTTTTGTTTTTCATTGTACAGTTGCACAATTCAAGTTTTCAGTTTTCAAGTGTTTAATGAAGATAAATTGTGCCTTCATCAGTAGTGGATTAGAGATATAGGGCCTACAGTTAAGTTCACAAGTGGGCTAATTTAATTCAGGTTGGTTCAGGTAGATATTTATTAATGCAGAAAATAACAATCTTATTGTACAATTTATTTATTATGCTTTATAATAATAAATAAGTGCCATAAAATATTCGCTCGCGTGCTTGCATTAATTATCTGTGCCCATGCTTTTTAAAAATAAATAATTGCACAAACATTTTTTTTTTTTGCTCTGCGCACTCGCTTTTTATTTGGTGCCCTATTGTGCCCCCCTATAGTACTGGGCTAGCTGACGCCCCTGGCCGCACCCTGCCCCATACATGCACTCCATAATTCTTCAACCTCACTAGACATGGATACGCTTTAGTATATTCTGCAGTAAAATGAGGTGACTGTAAAAGAGTAAACTGAAACTTATTGGCTTACTTTTCGGACTGATCCAATCAGCGGTTTGGAGCGCTGCTTGATCAGAGCGTCGCTTTGGACAGATGCGCTGCACAGGATTCACAGCAACCTCCTCCCTAATCGCAGAAGTTCCTATCCGCACATGATGCATGAATTATTGTTTTACCTGCTCGCTCTCAATCGCATTAAAAAAACACCACCTCGCAGAGTGTAAAATCCGGGATAAGTTATGCGACTCGCGTGAATCAGTGAACAGCAGTCTATATCAGGGAGTCTCCCGGAAGAGACCTGGGATGTCTGCATACCATATAGCCTGTAAGAGTTTTACACTTGCTGTAAACAGAAGCTACATTTCCATTTCTAATACCAACAAATTATGACAGTTAAACTCTCCATAAAGCATTCCTAAACAATCTTAATTCAATGTCCAGCAATTAGTCATTTAAATATTTTTGTTAAACTAGTTACTCATACAAATAATCTATATTCTTGCTCCTAGCTCTTAAAGGGGAACGCCACTTTTTTTATACTTGGCCCTTGATTTTATGTTATTACATCACTTTCTACTCACCCATATGAGTTTTGTGTCATTTGGAGCCGTTCTGAAGATATTCAGTTAGGTTATATATTAAGTAACGTCTTCCTATGGAACTAAACTGTTCATAATTTATTCATTATGGTACGCAAGCATTCATAACATGTAGGCGAATCACTGTCCCCCAGACATCCACAGTTATATTTTTAATATTTATTATCCTGTAAAAACAAAGGGGAGTGTGTATGACGTCATCCGCACGCCGGACTGGAGTTGTGACAGGCATGCCTGTTGCATGTCAGAAGAGGCAGGGAGTTTATCTAATTAGGACAGTTTATCTTAATTCTGCAAGTGGCAAAGATTTGGGAATGGAATGAGAGCGGTGTCCTTCAGCTAAGAACAATGTTTCATATTTTGATAAGGCTGGAGCCATGGATCTCTCCCCCATCTGCTAACGCGTATGATGCAATGATGCAATGATGTGGTAGACTGGAGATGTATAAAATTATTATCTAACTGTTCATTGTGGCAACTTCACAAGAAGTGAGCCCGGTTGGTAAGCAACTGCCTTCTGTAACTCTAAGCAACTTCTCTGATCTTAGTAAGATTACACTTTCTATCAAAATCTGTTGTTATGTCTCGTGGTGAGTTAATACATATACATTATGAAGTGTTATTTAAAGCGTTTATCCCGACTGATCTCTTTTCACAATAAAGAACCGGAGAGAGAAAGCTTCAAGGTGTAGACACAGAGCTTTCCTTTAACCAAATGTTTAATACTTTAACTCTAGTAGATGTTTAGACTAAGTAACTTTTACTTGTAGTCGACTAAGATTTGACTAGGAGTATCAATACTTTTACTCAAGTATTACAGTTGAGTACTTCGTCCACCACTGGATGTAACCTTATACAGGGAAATATAAATCTACAGTTGGTTTATCTGATTTCGGCCTTTCGGTGTAAAGGTGCCCTTGTATTAGAGATCCTAAAAACAATTATCTCCAAATGAGACCTCTGGATATTTTAAGTTCAGGTTATTTTAACTTAAAATAACCAGGTTAAAAACAACTGGCTAGAGAAAACGCTTTACGAGATGAAATAGCAACCAGACAGCATTGTGTAATCTTTTACAAACCACTGAAACTAGCATTTGCTACATCCTCTTTGATAAAACGCAAATATAGGCAATTTCCTGTTGTTTGTTCAAGGCTGGTCTGGATGATGAAAACTCCTGTCTTCTTTAACTTGAATTTCTGTGTTCATGTTCACACTTAAGATTTGCATACAGTGGAAGTGGTAAAAGCAGCATGCATGATCTTTGTTGTTAAGCAAGAACTAGAAAAACCTCAGAAGAAAACAGGAGGGATGTTGAATATTGCTTCCTCTACACAGAAGATTCATTAACAAACCAAGTGGGGAAATTTGGAAGAATCTCCTTTGAGAACTCTCATTCATCAACAGTCAACAAAACCCCATGGATGTTTTGATGTTGGCGCTGATGGCTGGCTGATCCCCCCCCCCGCCTTTTTTAATGTCATTGCACTGTCCCAAGTACAGAGCAACGAACAGAGCAACTCTCTGCATTTAACCTATCCCCTTGGGAAGCAGTGGGCTGCCATTGTGCGAGGCCTGGGGAGCAGAGTGGGGTTAAGGGTCTTTGCTCAGGGACCCAGAGTGGCAGTCTGTGGGAGTGGGGCTTTAACTTAGAACCTCTGGATTCCAAGGGCAATGCCCCAACCAACAGGCCACCACTCCCCTTAATTGGTCATTCCATTCACCTGTCCACCTCTGCCCAGTTGCTCATTACCGCTTATCTTATCCACCTGCTCCTGACTCTATTTAAGAGACTTGAATCCAGCTATCGGGGCCAGATTATCTTGTTTCTTTCTAGCCAGTGCTGAGATGGGTTTTTAGCCTTTACCAAAGTGTTCCTGATCCTGACCTGTTCTGCCTCTCAACCGCTGAACCTGTCTGTTCCCTATGGGAGAATTATCCTGCCATAATGCAAGAGCACATAATTTCAATTTGAGAAAAGAATTTCATCTTCTTGCACTCAACACTTATAATGCTCACACTCAAAACATGCGCTTTCTCTCAAATATTTTCTCTTCTCTCTCAAATCTTTGTTTCTTCTCTCAAATTTAATGCTTCTTGCACAGATATTTTATCCTCTTGCTCGCCTCCTTCTCTTCACGCACAATCCGCGCTCTGCTGGAGTCTCAGATACGCTCCCAAACCCGTAGGCTCTGCTTGCGGATTTTTTTTGCTCTCTCTCAGATTGCAGTGGGATCGTCGTCTAGCAACCTTTCCAGCCAATAGAACGACAGCCTAAGAAAGGGTGCGCTTGTTTAACCCTACTGAGCTCAACGCCAAAGACACAGACGTCCATCCCTGTGAACACTGGGACGAAACTCCATGGAAAAGTAAATGATCGTTATTTCAACCGCTGCGTATATTAGCTGCGACATATGAATCAAGATGCTTTGACTGAAAAATTTGATTGACAGTTGCCGTTGATATATGATTGGTCGAATTTAGGTGTACAAGCTGACGTATAACTAACTGGCCTGCATAAGATAACGGAAAAAAAAAAAAAACAGATTTTAAGACAGGATTTTTTCTAAATAGAAATGTTCTAACTTTTGGGACAATATGGTCTGATAAAGAATACATTTATATATATGTTTAAGCCAGAATGATTTGAAATTTAAATATGACTTCCCTCCGACTTTAAAAACAGGATTCATTGGAAATGAAAAACTAACTTATTTGATTCTGAGATAAAACTTCATATTTCCATAAAATTAAATGACTTTAAGGACTCACTGTTCTGTATAGAAACAGAGCAGTAAACAGGTGGAGCACAGTTTTACCGCACTCCAACTCCCATAAGTTAAACTAACTGTTATCTTAAAGTGGAACAACAAGGTTTACTGGAATGCGTGTTATAAAGTTGGACAGTCTGTGGCATCCAAAGTTCACAAATGCTGTTAACTTCTAGAACTTGTTTTTCTTTAATCAGATGCCTGCAGGAGACACAGACTGCCAGCTGGTTCTGTTATCATCCAACAGCTCATGTTTCTCATCCATATCAGCTCCTTTTGAATCCTCTCCTCTCATTGAATCTCAGCTAGTTGCCCCTCTCTTGTACCAGACAAAGAAAAATGAAATTCTAACCAAACTAGAACATTTAACTGAACGCTCTGCTTCTCATTCATTCAACACTGAATAATTCAAAACCTAAACAATGAAACTGTGTTTTTCTGAGAACAGCTTGAATCATGGAACAGCAGGATCAGAAACTCCCGGGTATTCATCCCAGTAGGCCAATTCTAGCAACAATCCACCCCGAGACCAACACTGTCAACCAGAAGGTTATAAGTCATGAAATAAACTCAGGACTTAAAACTCATTATTTTGGAAAATAAAACTCAAATAGTGTAACATATTTTGGATTTTCAACTGAACACTATGGATTAGTCTAAACTATTTGTGTATCAAGACTAACTTATACATAAAAAGGAACAACTTACCTTTAATGAGGAAGAAAAACTGATGTGAAAACAGTATATTAATACCCATATCACCTTAACACAAATATTAAAATGTACTATGATGTATTTTTCTATTCAACTCAGTAAAGTAAGTTAATAAACTTAAATGGTTTAAGGCGATCTGTTTCTGCAAATCATTTCAGTCCAGCTTACTTGAACCAGCTTAGATCCTCACGTTAACAGTGACTGATTAACTTAAACATCTTTTAGTGTTCTAACCCAAGTTCAGATTCAATGTTTGATAAATGCCAAGTCAGTTGTACCATGTCTCCATGGTAACAGCTTAGGAGGGAATAACTAGCTCTGCAGGAGGAAGACATTTTTCAGGTTTTTCAAAACAATGTGACCACATGCTTTAAAAATAAAACAAATATACTGAATTTCCTAAGAAGTAAAGCGCCGCTCCATCCAAAGCAAACATCCAAGGTTATAACTGACTGCCCTGCATTCATTTTCCAGTTTGTCTCTTATTAAACTTGAAGCTTTAAGTCTCAAGTATTTAAAAGGATATTTTACATTTTACTTTATATTGAAGTCCACCAAATGCAGTTTAAAAAGCAGTGCTCATTCTTTTTGACATGAAAAATTAGTCATAGCTCATTCACTGAACTGTTTTTTTCCCAGACAGAGCCACCCATTTAATTATTTTTTTTTATCCCCACTGTTGCTGCATGCATTCTGGGGTTGAGGGATTGCTGCAGAATCAACAACACAATGCATCACTTATCCCCCCTGCTGCATTTACACAATCAGGAAATAAAACAGCAAACCGTTCATTTTATTGAAGGCAAATGTTCCTACTAGTGAATTTAGTTAATTATTAAAAGCAAATTCATTTGACTATCCTTTCTTTGACGTCTGCAGTGAGGATAGGATGGTTATTAATCAGTACAGTAGGATGGTGATCCACCATGACACAGGGACACGAATGAGGTTCTGAAAATAATCAGACGCGAGGCTCCAGTGCAGCCTTGGCTAAAAGCTAACGCAACAGCTTTCTTCTGCAGAACCTCTATTCAGTAGAGAAATGCAGAAAACTTGACCCACACACTTGAAAAATTATTTAGAAATAAGTAAAAATCTCTTAAATTAAGTGTATTTACCCTTAATGTGGGAATGTAAATGAGATGATCTGCCAATGGAATGAGTATTTTTACTCTTAAAATGAGATATTTATATAATGTGCACTTGATATAAGACAATGCAGTTGTGTTTTCTTATCTTAAATGTCAATTGTCTTGTTCCATTGGCAAAATGTCTCACTTACCTCCTCAATTCAAGAACAAATACACTTATTTTAAGAAACAATTACTTATCTAGATTTAAATGTTTTCCAGTGCATGGCATCAGGAAGAAATAAAGAACCTTGAAGAGCACATTTATTACCTGTGGAACCTAACCTAAAAAAAGGGGAAAAAAAGACTGGTTCCTGCTGCAAAACAACCTTTAGCAGGACAGAGACTAAATGAATGCATTAGTGGAATTTAATAGAGCAGAGGTCAGGAATTAGCAGACATGGGTCCGAAACAGGACCCAGGTGCTGGCTAATCTGGACTAAACCTGATTTAAAACATTCATAAATTACTGCATGTTGTCCGACGACAGTGCCTAAATTCAGTTGCACCCCTTCTCCTGTTAATACGGTAAATCCCTCCAGAGCGTCCGGCACCAGGCTGCACGGGAAACAAATCATCCAATGAGTTGCCAGTCTGGGTTACTGCTGCTGCTACTTTTAGACACAGCAGGCAAACCTGTGGCAAGCCGGGCGATGGGAAAGAAGGAGAAGACGATGAGAAAAAGAGAGCAGAGAAAGTGTGGACTGCTGGAAGAACTGCGGTGAACTGGTGAAAGAAAAGTGAAATGGCGTGCTCAAAGATGACGCTGCACATTTAGAGGATGTTTGGCTCAACCTGCTGCTGTGAAGCAGGATTCTCCACCATGAACAGAATCAACAATAAATCTGGATCCAGGCTCAAAATGAGCACCTTGATATGTGCTTGAGAATGGCTTAGTCTCCATTCAAACCCAGGTTTAAAGCCTTGCAGGGCAGCCTAAAGCCCACTGCCAACATTAAGACAGAAAAAAGAAAGAAAAAAATGGTCAGTTCAGGTGTTTTATTACAAAAAGTCAGGAAATTTTCTGTATAACAAACTGAAAGATTGTTGTTCTCTTCTTCAAAGCAATTTTGATTTTAAAATGGAAAAACTCTATTTTTTATATTTCTTATTTAGAAATTCCATATATAACATAGATGCATAAACACCTGCATTTTATTTCAGTGTTAAATGTTGTTTAAAGTAAAATATCATAAATAGAAATGTGTCTGGACCTTCATTGGTTGTTTATTTTCTTCATTCCGACCCCGCTGATTTTTAATTGGTTACCTCTTTAATGGGGCATTAAAGTTAATTATACTCAACTAGGGCTGCAACTAACAGCTTATTTGCAAATTGATTCATCTGTTTTGATTAATTGATTCATTATCAGATAGTTAAAAAACCCTTAAAGATTTTTTAGAAAAACAAACCAGGTGAAACTAAAACTTCCCACTTTTTTCTTTTCTTAAATGCAAATTGTTTTTAGATATATTTTTTACAATTATGATATAATTACTGCTCTAAGTGGGTCACTCAGTCAGCTAAAGGCATGTTTTACAGTTTGTATTCTCCAGTTAATGATCAATCGATTACTGAATTAGTTGATGATTATTTAAATCATTGTTTAATCACGATTAATCCAATTAAATGTTTCAAATCTATACTAAATACTTATTCAATGCAAGTAATGATGCGTGCTTGAAATATGCATCTAGACCAAAACACTGCTCATTCACACTTCTCTGGTGACCAATCACATTGCTGAATAAAAACAGGGGAAAAACTAAGAGGATTTGTGGAAAACATATTACAATAAAATCCAGACATTTAAGACTAATAAAATATAACTTTAAATAGTGTATCCTTATCCGAAATACAGGAAGATTTAATAAACTTCTCTAAACTAGACTGTTCTCCTGTGTAACTTTGTTGTTAATATTCTTATGTAAAACAGGTGCATTACTAATGGACCAAGGATAAAAGTATTAAAACATTATGAGAGTGGATTTGTCTAAATATTATGTAACATTGTCTTTCAATTTGCAAAAAAGAAACTGTTGCTGGTTGGAAAGCAACACTGTCACATTTATTCTAGTAGTCGATGCGATCTGATAAACCGTCACCCACAAAAAAGCTCCATTCAGCTACATAACCGTTTCCTCTCGGGCTTCAGATGCTGTCTGTAGAGAAGAGGTTGTTACAAAATCAAACTAAAGCCGCTGAGTTTCTATGAACTGGTTCTACTGAAACTAGTGCTGCTTTGTTCCTCTGAACAGAAAGAGGATCTCAGATGACCGGTGATATCATCACTTTTATTGCGCACGCATAAAGAAAAAAAGGTAATTTCATCATCGCATGCATTCATGTTTGGGACATTTCATCTTTAAAATGGAAAAAAAAAATCTTAGTCTGCAACGTCTGTCTACTAAACTGCATCAAGTTTTCCACATGAACCACCCGTTTACTAATAAAGAAAGCGTCTGTGGGTTTCAATACCACAACCCTGACAGTTTGCTCTAACCATAAAAACAAAATGTAGCATCTTGGTCCCCAAACTATGAAAGTTTAACCCTCATCTCTATATATTATTTATCCATCTGGCGGAGTCAGGTTAGCGAAAAACCCACAATAATAGCAATCATCTGTATATTATGCTATTGTACATATCTGTAAAAACCCTATTTATAGTATTATCCACCTGTATATTATTTTCGGTACATATCCAGCTGTAAATTTAGTTCATAATACTAGTTAAATGTCCTTAATCCAGTAATCTGTCATATTTTATATTAGAAGGTGATTAACCAGAAATTCTACTCTCATCTTCGCAGGCAGTTTCCATCCTCTTATATCAGCAATAAAAAATTAAAAATACACTACCTGTTGTTGTGTTTGGTGACTGACGTTTATTTCTGTCAGGCTGAAGGGACAAAAGTTGGAGAAATACCGGTTCTCTCGGCGTTTAAAAAACAACACAAAACAGCGTAAGAAGACCTCGTTAATGTATTTATTTTACATATTTTTTTAAAAAGAGCAACCGATTAAAATGGATGTTACATAGTTGAGATGATTATATGAGCTGTTTTTACCAAAAATGATCAGGAGCGCTTTGAGAATGGTCAGATCCGCCTCTCTGGCTGCAATGCGCGCTCCCGACACAGGGGGAACAGATTTTCACGGGGAAACAGAATTTCGCACAAGACCGGAACTCCTGCAGGGTTTACAGCGGTTGCCATGGTGATGCTTTAGCTGCAGACGGATTTCCACTAGAAAGTTCTTCCCTTCAGCGTAAGGAGAGTCACACCCCACCGTTCAACCTATATTAGACATGTGACTGTATCATAATCCTAAAGCACCCAGCCAAATAAACATGTTTACACTTTAAGCATGATATCATATGGCCATTTGTGTGAAAGTTTGGTGTCATTTTTAACCCTAATTGTTCTCTAAACCCCTAAGTCGTTTTTTAAGGATAATTTATTTAATAAATCGAGTGGGGGAAAAAAACAGAGAAGAAGAAGTCAGACACGCAGAAAGAACAGCAGAGATAAACTTACCGATCTTCACTCGGAGACTCGATCATTTCCTGTAGGCCTCGTAAAACACGCGCTCCTCCCCCATTGCCCACCTGATTTACCCAGGTGGGATCCAAGGGGCGGGGCATGCATTTCGGGAGACACTGCACGGGCGAACAGGTTACGTACGTCAGCGTGTCCGCCATATTATGTGTGGCATTCAACATCTATTTCAACAGTTCTATTGCAGAGTCCAATGGGTCCAACTGTAAAAGTAGGAGGCCGATATACAAAGAGAGAGTTAAATGAATTGATAATGATTGATTTGCAGCTGGGTTACTCATTAATTGATATTCAAATATAGTGTAGCACGAGAAAAATGGAGATAAATCTTTTAATTTTATGCAAAATCTGTCTTTGTTTAATATTGCGATTTAAGATCGTAACAAAGTACAAATACTTTGTTGCATTATTTAAGTAGAATTTCTGGCTATCTGTACTTTACTGGAGTAATTACTTTTTGGACAACTTTTTACTTCTACTCCTTACATTTTTTTTTACATTTATCTCCACTTCATACTCCTTATATTTTAAATATAGACTTATTAGTTTTTTATTTTTTTTTTTATTTATTTAAGCTCATTCTCATTATAGCCTGTTAAAACCCCAAAATAATTTGTTTCATCCAGACAATTATTTACTTTGTGGTTGCAGTCGGTGTTGCACCAACCTGTTGTTCACCGCATACCAAAATAAATTGTTTTTCAAGATGAAGCAAAGTTAAATTTTACACTGTTTCCATTAGTTATAAAACTAAGAAAATTAAATATAAGGTATATCATCCAGAATTGAAAAAAAAAATGTTCCTTGCCATTTTTCATGCATTACTTTTACTTTATATTTGAAGTACTTTTAAAATGGTACTTTTACACTTTTACTTGAGTAAAAAGATTAAATTCATCCTCTAACTTCTACAAAAGTGTTTTTAAAAACTAGGAGTTATACTTTTATCCATCCATCCATCCATCCATGAAAACCTACTTTTTACTTCTTTATACTATATAAGCATATCTACTTATTTTATACTTATAATGTAAAACAAATAAGTATATTTACTTTATACTTATAAAGTAAATATTTTTACTTTATACTTATGTAGGATTTATATTTCTACTTAGTGATAAACATGATTACTTTTGATATGTCTGCTCAGAGTCTTTAAAGATTCAGAGTATCAGAAAGAGTCAAAAATTGCCTACTTCTTCGAGAACAGCCGTCAAGGATCAAAGACCTTTTGAAAGATTCTTAAAGGATCTGAAACTTCTAAACAACCATTTTTAATCATTCAGAGACCCCAAATTCCAGGACAATCAGTGACCATCGGTCTTCTGATGCCATGTCTTCAAATGACAACTGATTCTGTTGATTGGAAGAATAGAGATAGAATGAGGCAGAATGATGAAATAGGGGTCTCCATGTCCGCCAGCAGTCTAAGCCTATAGCAGCATGACTATAGAGATAGCTCAGGATAACCTGAGCCACTGGCCTGATATAGTTTATAAACTCATGGAAAAAAAACCAAAAAAAAAACCAGGAATAAAACATTACCTTGTTCGAGGGATGAAATAAATATTTCTTCAAAAGGAAGAAATGATAACCGTTTTCTGAAAACTTTGACCTATAAGGCCTGAATCATTGCACAGCAAACCCCACAAAGAGCTAGAAAAAGATGTTTTAGTTGACAGAACCCTCTCTGGGAGTCCAAATCAGGAAACTCCCTCTGATTGGCTAAATGCAGCTCTCAGTATGAATCATGTGGTCAGGATATGCTGTGATTCAGACAGGCAGTTGGATTTATGAGCACATCTAACCCCCAGTCCCTGCCTGGAAGTGGCATTCAGCCAGTCTCCCTTTATGTGACACAGTTTTCCTGTTTATCTGGCTTCACCGGCAGCAGAGCTGTTCCCTGCGAATGGCCCTTCTTGGGGCCAAGCCATGCAACAGCAGAGAGCCCAAAAGAGTATCTTCTCCTATTTCCTTTTATCTCCCCCCCACAATTGAATTAACTTACTATAAGGTCTTTGCAACAGCCACTAAACCTCCTTTAGTTTGTCCCCATTTCTAGCTGCACAACTCAGGTATTATCTGAAAGGTAATTGGAAATTACCCCACTGTCTTTAAATTTGAGTCGAATTTACCTTTCTGGTCTTATTTAGTTTTAAACAGAACATGTAAGGTTAAATAAATCATATATTTTATCAACAGGCTTCTTTTAAAAGAAGTTTTTGAGCGCTTTTTTAAAAGTGTCCTTTTTTGTTTTGTTTTGTAGCCTCTGAGGCTGTAACCCTCCTTAACATTACTCTAATCTCTCGAGTCTCTGTCTGTTAAATCAAACACCCTAAATGTAAAAACTTAACTCTCAGCAGGATTTAACAATTTTCAAATGATTTAACTCCCCTCTTCATGCCTGAAATTCACTTCTAGAACACCAGAGGGCACTACAGAGCACACAGGCTGTTAAAACGTCTTAAAACTTCATTTAAACTATAGAAATATTCAGCTATTACTGATGTTATTATCTCATGTCTTGTCTGATTCTTTTAGGAGTGTTTAGTACTTGGATATTTAAAAAAAAAAAAGTTTGCTTAAAATAAATCATAGGGACTATGATGTACCGTATATCTGCATTAAAATACTGTAAGTGTTTAATATTTCTTAACATATTGGTATCAATCTGGTAAATAAAACCGGAGAATAATTCATATAAACCACACAGTAATACCATGTGGGATGTGCTTGGTCATGATAGTGATGCAGCACAGGATTATTGGCTCATCTGTTCATGGCAAAGAAAGGTAGGGAAACGAATAAAATAAATTATCTAATATTAGTTACCCATCATAAGAGCAATAATAATAATAGCCTAGACAATGATATCTGACCAGATTTTCATATCAACATACTAGTTATTATTTTAGCACTTTTATTGGCAAATAATGATAATTTTTCCTTGAATTACCAACTTTATTGGCTCTAAATTACATATATAGGTGTTAGTATGAGAACTGCTCTTTGAAAATCAGCTTTGTCAAGAAAAACAAGTTTCCAGCTAGATTTGTTTGGGTTTCCGGACTAACATGCCACTCACAATATGGCGCCTGGGACACAGCGATCATGATGTTTCATTTGTTGTTTGTTTGTTTTCCATATTGATAAGATTAATCATTCGATTACATTTTTTTTTACCATATTATTATTTGTCGAATATTGTTTATGTTCAAGTTGATATTATTCTGTTTTTCTCCTTGTTTGTTGCAAAAAGAATGAATAAAACTGCCAAAAAGTAAATAATAATACAACAGATTATTTGCTTATTGTCCAGATTTCTTTCTGATGACTGCTCCTTTCTCTTTCTCCTCGCAGATATCCAGCTATGTTTTCCGTTGGTATCAAGATGATAAAACACAAGAAACTGGCCAATAAAGAAATGTCTTTTCACGCATTTGTCTTTCCTCTTTGAAATGCTGGGGGCCAAGTACCCGGATGTTGATCCGATAAATCTGAATATTTTTTACCGGAGTCAACCGGCCTGATGATGGATCAGAATAATCGTGAACAGGAACAGATTTAGAAAGCGTTAGCGCAAAACATTTTACTAAACTTGAGATTTGAACTTTTATTTGAACTTTTATCTAAAAATAAAAATAGGAAGAAACAAGAAAAGGTGAATGTGTTGACTTTGTCTCCACCTGCTGGTCACGTCTCCTCATCACACCAGAATTTAACCATAAATCTGAAGGGTCACAACGTTTGTAAAAGTAATTCAGCAAAGGTCCTGAAAAGAGCCTGCAAAAGATAATTGTGTAACTTTCATGGAAAAAACAAAACTGATTTTAAATTGAATTAAAAATAGGAATAAAAAGTAAAATGAAGGGAATGCAGCAGTGGGGAATGTGATACAGAAAGGGCTCCTCCTGTATAAACTCTTTTTGTGCTGCTTTCACTTGTTTTCATGTGTATTAGTTTGATACAAGATCTTAAAAACATTAGAAATGTTTGACTTTACAGAGGAAAACTCATACATATGACCAGGAGGTTCTGGTTTTCCTCAGGAACATTCATCCAGAGTCGGCGGACCTTTTACATAATATTTTACATTTAGACTCAGAGCGCGTCATTTCTATTATATATATATATATATATATATATATATATATATATATATATATATATATATATATATATATATATATATATATATATATATATTAGTAACAGTCTAAAAAATGATAAATAAATAAAAATAATGCAACAATTTCTCATGTATTTGTGGTTCTCCATGTTCTTATTTTTTATTTTTAAAGTTTCGGCCTATGTTGCTTCCGTAGTGAATAATTGCGTTTGAATTGATTTTATGCTCTTTAATTTATAAACTCCGAAGGTTTATTCTATTCTTCTCTCGCTTCTTTGAGGGTTGCGCAATCGTTTTCACGATCAGACCTTTGAAGAAAACCACAAAACACAAACGTTCCTAAAGATAATCTGCGTTAATCTGCGATTAAATTAAATTACGTTGAAAAGAAAGTGCGTCATTTCGCATTTCGGTGTTAACTTCAACATAGATTATAGATATAGATATCCAACAGATCGCTCGCAGATGAAGAAGACGCACCCCCGGATCTTTATTTTAAACAAATATTTTTTCTTCATATTTCTTATGAAAGCGTATTACTTTCACGAGAGAAAATAATTTTTTTTAGAAAACTATAATATTTTAACATGATATTTAGGTTTTACGTGATTATTTAATGACAGGCTATTAAATAAATGACATGTGACAATTATATTATGAAAACATTATTCAAAATAGTCTGCATTGATGACGATACTAGTTTAATTAAAGATTTTTTTTTTTTTTTTTTTTTTTTGAGTGGAAATAATTGCTTAAAAATAGACAGAAAGCGCATCATGTGAAACCATGGCGCAGCGGAGAAGCGGCTCCGCAGGAAGAGGAGCGCCTCAAAGGTATTTCATTCTCACTTACATTTCATTATTAAGGGCAAAATATTAGAAGAAGAAATGAATAAACTAATAACTAAAATTATGCCACCAGTGCTGATGAAGATTCTCAGTCATCCAGGTCATAGTCATTCCGTAAAAATAAAAAATAAATAAATAAAAAAATATCCACTGGACTTGGTTTCCAAGATTTCAATCCTTGTAAACCAAGTCCAGTGGATATTTTTTTGTTGTTGAATTTTTACGGTATGCCACCAGTCAAACAAAATAAAGCTATACACGCCCTAAAACATCTGCAGAAACATTTTCTAACATTTATAAAATATAATTAGGCTACAGTTATACAATCTAATTATCCATTTTAAGACCATAATTATCATGCTATAAAGTGATAGTTTTTAAAACTTTGTTTTCTGCTGTGACAGCAATCAATTTATACCAAACATACTTTTATGTTGCTATGACTACTATTAGTTGCATGAAGCGCGTGCGCTACGACAGCTGTGATTACAGATGATCAGTTCTAATTGATCAAAAAGAAGTCCAGGCCATTATTACATATCCTCTCAGGTGCGGTGAAGATGTCACTATTTAATTTATCATTAAAAAGGTTTCACAGTGCTGCTAATTTTCTTTTTTTATTATTATTATCATTATTATTATTATTGTATCGATATTAATTAATATTTATTAATTTATCCTTAATTTAACTTATCCTCTCCATCCTTTATACAATGTATTTGTTTATCTATTTATTTATTAATATTTATTGTGTTTATTATATTATTCTATTGTATCAACATTTTGAATTTTATAGATGTGATTTAACATTTGAAAATAATGTACTTTGAGGAAAAGTTTTAATTTAACTTGAGCAAAAATGAATGAATTAATAAAGAAATAAACAATGAAAAAAGAAGAATAAGCATGTTTTAAACAAAACAAAAAAGCAGAGAGAGTTTATGTTTAATTGAAATCTCCATTTTGTGCTTCTTTGGTTTAATTTTATTTCCTTGTTCAGTTTTTTTTTTATGCAAATACTTTATGTTTACTTAACCAAATTTATAATATGCTAAAAAGTCATGAGGTATTGCTTTATTACAAACTGTTCCAACAGCTGATATAAAGGTGATAATCTGCTTTATGATGCAAGAATAAAGCTGAGGAGGGAAAAACTATCTGAAGACATTTCGAATATCTGATGAGGTTGCAGCTCGGCCTGAATTAAACGTCTGTTTCATTTTCACTTTCATGATTTCATCATATTAGATTTCTAGACGAAGAGATTACCCCATTCACTTCATAAGAGCGAAGGGGGAGTGAAAACGGTGCGAAGCTTCAAAATAAAGCCTTTCTGTTTGACAAAGAAAATGATGCAAAGTTCAGAACATTCAAAGATCCAGATTTATATCAGAATCATCCCGGAAACACCAAATCAACGCTGGTTTGCGCTTCTTTCTTTGAATTTAAAATGTTTGCTGTTTTATTTTTGTTTTTGTTTATCTGTTTAAAACTAAGAGACTGCTTTTATTGTGAAGTTACAATGCTTCCGGTGAAGTTTGGAAACTAAGGAGGAACTGCAGAAGTGCGCTCCTACTGAGGGATCCAGGGTCAGACTTTCTTCTGACAAACAGAAGCTGATTATTGGTTATTGATTACTCTGACTGCAGCTTATAACAAAGTAATAAATCACTGGAAACGATCCAGATGAAATCAGTCACTGGTCAAACCTGCCCGACTCACATTAAAGAGACAGTCCCCCAATCAAAAAAGACAAATTAATAAAGCAATAAATAAATAAATGAATGAATAAATCAATCAATCAATGAATAACTGCCTAAATAATAAAGCCTTGAAGCGTGTATCACACAGCTCTGCTGTAGAGGTGAGCAGAAAGAAGAAAGGAGAAAACTGAAAGTGGGCCTTTCCCGCTGTTTTCTGTTTTCTATCTCCTTGGATAAAATGCTTGTTTGCTGTCAGAACAGCACAATATCAGCCCAGCATTTCAGCTCATCAACATCATCAAAGGTCTCAACATGTTGAGGTCTACAACGTCTATTTTCTTCTTCTGCAGGGTCCTGACCCTCGCAGTGTGCTGTGATTGGCTCACCCATTACAGCCACCTGAGGAACAGCTCCATGGTTCTTATCGAGGTCATGGTGAGTACCCACATTAGGGTTCTTTACAAGCTTATGACTGATTCATATGTGCTTCTATGCTGGTTTTAAGGCTATATATTATGTGCACAAGGGGTTCCAGGAGGTTTAATTTGGATTCTGAAAGTTTTTTAAGGGATTTTTTGTAGATCTTAGAAAAATACATTGATGTGTTTTAAAGGGGTGCCAAGATGTTTAGAGATGTTTCAAAGTTTGATGGTGGTTTTTAAAGGACTTGAATGGTCTGTAAGAATGATGCCCAGCATAGGTGATTCTAGACAGGGTGCCCCTATAGAACCGGTTCTAATCCCAATACTAGAGGCATGCTAAATATATTTATGATAAATAAAAATAATTACAAAAATTGTTAGAATTGTAAAATTACAGTAATTTTTTTACTATTTTTCAAGGCTGCACTTTTGATGAAATTGTCCAGTGAGCTGTTTCCAAACAAAATGTATTTTTTGTTTTACACTTGTGTAAACAAAATGACAAATAAAATCTTTCGAAAGTCTAAATGATAATCTGCCCTGGCACAGATGTGACATATGATAGATCCTCTTAGGCTCGTCTCATTTTTGTATTTTAGCAAAGGTGAAAGAATCAAGTTTATGTATTTTTTAGCTTCAATCATGATAAAATAGGAAAAACATTTTTTAATCTACTTTTTTTGAGGTTTCCAGAGCAGCGAATGACTCTTTTATTCATTAATATTTTAAATTATATTCTTTTCTTTTTTCCGATGCCCCCATGTATAAACAGGGGCTCCATCCTGCCCTCACTGGATAAATTTGTAGAACTGCCACTGAATCCCAGGGTTTTTTTTCGGTTAGGGTGTGGTTTGGTTTTCCCTGTAAGGCTTCAAAAGTTACAGGAAATATTGAATTTAAAAAAAACAAATTTGTCTTTTTACCTTAGAACTGCTTTAAAGGCGGTGAGTCTTTAATTGATGCCGCTGAACCAGGATTGATGCAGTTTTATTTTTTCATGATGTGGCATAACTATAAGAATTTGCTGCTTGTTAATTCACTATACCAGCTAAACCAGCTTAAATATCTTTGTTTTCTAAAGCGTGATGTTGGGAAATTCAAAGTTTTCTCATTCTGTTTTAGGGAGGTCCACTTACAAACCAGACGAGTCCGGTTGAATTCCCTTACAATCTGTACAAGCGGATGATGAACAGACAGGTAAGCGATCTGCATGTTTTTTTGTGGATTTTTAAACATGCTCTGGATGTTCTAATATCATCAGTTCTATCAGCCAATCAGAAAGCTGCAACTCACACCTGTCTTTGTGTCTCCAGGATAATTCACAGCTGCTCTTCATCAGAGACAGCATGACGCAGATTTATGATCTGTATCGTTACAACGACATGTCACCGGCTGCCTGGGACTCTGTAAAAACCACAGACTTCCTGGAGAGCATACACAGACAGATCAGAGAGCTTGATGAATGCGTAAGTCGTCTCTCTTTCAACTGCAATGCAAACTGATCTAAAAAATAAGTCACTTTCTTGAACAAATAATTGTTCATGACCTTCACTTTTGTCCTCAGAATAAGATAGATAGACTCTTGAATGGAGATGTTTTCTTTTATTATATTTTTTTCTCATAAAAATCATATTCTTCCATTGGCAAACTGTTTAAATTACCTGCTCAGAATTAGGGAAATAAACTTATATCAAGAAATATTGGACTTATAGAGATGTAACTACAGCTGAAATCTAAAGCCCAAAACTCAAACTTCTCTGTTAATCTTTTTCTCTGTTTTTTTTTTTTTTATTTAGGTGAAGCCAACACGTAAGAGCCCAAATAAGCTGCAGCTAAGGCATTACTACAACAACTTAAAGAACCAGACCCTGCTTGTGAGTATAAAAATATTTTATATGAGGTATTTGAGAGACTGGTTACTACAAAGGGTTTTATTCCTGATGATTTTTTTCACATATTCTCACATTAAGATCATTTTTTTTTAACCTATTTTTTTATTCAAAGGAAAATAATTATAGAAGGTTAAAAATGATAAACAATAATCTGAATAGTATGGCATGCAGCTGTATTCAGCCCCCTTCAAACTTTTCAATGAAATCCAACCAATTCACTTCAGATCCTTATAAAAGCTAACCTGACTCCGCCAGATGGATTTGCTCCGCATATCCATCTGGAAACCTTCCGTTGAAATAATTTTGGGAAGGGACAAAAATACTGGTTAGCTGATTGGCCTATGTTGGTGATAGACGGGCCAAATAAAGCAATCAGATCAACGAAGCATATGACGTACTAACAGTGCGACGACAAAAACGCAACCAAAAGCCAGGCTACTCTTGCTGAAACCAGTCGGGAGAAGAGCAAAAACATCTTTTCCTCTGAGAAAAGCCTCCAGAGCAGTGTTTTGCTCTTCTTTCAGTGAAGAAATACTCTGTAATTCCGATAAAACTTGCTCGATAGCCACGCTAACGCTAGTTTCATCGGCTGAAGCCGCCATGTTCTTTAGACTGAACGGTCGCACTTCTCGTTGCGTCACACCTCAACCCGCCTCAAAGCCAACGCTGATTGGACTTCCGTTTGGTGAACGGCTCCAAATTTTATTTAATGGAAAGTCTCCAGACTGATCTGCGAGTGAAACCTTGAAAGCTCGCGAGATCAGGATGGTCTCACGAGGCTATATAAAAGCAGAGGCTCTTTAGGATTTTAAAGAAAATTAGTGAACAACCTCCATCAAGGAAACCAACGAAGTTGATCTGATGGAGTTTGAGATGTTTAGAAAAAAAAAATGGGCAAAAACGTGACTCTATAGAGGAACAATATTGGAAAAGAAAAATCTTTTAAAAAAAATATGCAGCTGTACCTTTAAACTAAGCTAAAAGTCAAAGTGGGGAAAATGCACAAACCTGCCACACTTTTAAGATTTTTGTTAAAAGTGATAAAAACACATATCCTTTCAATTCCATTTGATAAATTTGATAATTATGTACTAATTGTGAAATTCTGTCATAAAAAAAAGTTTAAAGAATAGTCATTATTGTGCAGAAGTCAACATCTGATTGTAGTACTAACTAAAGTATTGTTCCTTCAGGGCGGCACCAAAGATGGCTGGGAGATCGTCAGGAAGGAGACCAAAAAGCACCTGACCAGACTGGATCGTCTGGGGAACCTGGTCCTGGCCGCCAGCAGGGGGCGGTCTACAGCGAGTCACAAACACTGAGTTTTTACTGGAGCAAATCTAACGGACCAATGTTGTTTAATTACTTATTTATGTTGTTATTTATAAAAGACGTGTTATTTATATAACTATTTATTGGTGAAACTGAACTTTTTGTACTTTTTATATGGTTATGCTAATAAATTCTTTTCTATCTTATCTGAGCAGTTTCTATTTTCTGAAACTACGACCTAATAAGTTGTTAAATAAACTGATAAAATGGAGAAAATTTTGCAAAGGAGTGTTCTATCAACTGTGAACATGAAAACATTTGAAACATGTTAAAGGAGCATAGCCATATTCAGGTGTTGCTGTAACATTTACCCATTCGGTTATTTTATCCTTGGCTAATTCTGAATTGGTAGCAAAACATTTTTATACTTAGAAAAGTAACTCCGGGTTGCTTTGCTAAATCTAGTCTACCTGAGCTCTACTGGATGTCATTGTGGGACAAAAACATACATGAGTGATGCTTATCAATTTAGGACTAAAACCTTCCGAAAAGTTGACCTCTTACAAATTAAAGGACTAGTACTCTAGTTTTTCTCTAAATTATTAGTCTACTAAAAAGAGAGAGTTTAGTACAGCAAATAATTAGACACAAGCAGAACATGTAGCGTGCAAATTAATGCAACCTTGCCCATATTTTAAATTAATTCCTCTTGTCCATATTCACACTTGGATGCAGTCTGAGTCAGGATGGAGCCACAATTTGCCTGCATTCTTGTAACATTAGCATCCATTTCCACAGCGGCTGCAACTTCACATAGACACCAGATACGTTTTTCCTTTGTTTTGCTTTCTGCAGGCTTGCAAAGCAGTTTGTTTTGCCACTAGCCACTGAAAATAATGGTTGTCAGAGTGCAGAAGAGCAAGCATCGTGTCCTGTCTAGGAAGCCCTGATATATTCAAGTAATGTACTGCAACAGCATTACCTATGTGTGAAAAGCAACACAGTTACTCCCAACCCTGACAATGAATTTGAGATTTTAGGGATGATTGATTATCAAGCAGCTGGGTAACTGGTTCACAATATATGAACTGGAAAATAGATAACTGTTATTAATGCAGAAGGAAATGAAGTTAATGGTAGTTATGTTATGAAAGTAGATTTGCAGGTTAAATTGAAAGGTGATGAATCAAGAGGTGGTGCAAAAAGAGAAACAGCTGGTCTCAGTTGTTAGAAATATTCACCTTCAAGACAGGCTGTTAGCTGTCAGACATGTTTTTCTCTGATGGCCATGTCACTTGGCTTTTTGACAAAGCCAAGTGACATGCCTCTGACAAAGTTGACCTGCTAGTCATTGTAAAACTCCTTTTAGAGCTCCATGGTACAGTAGCACACATTCTTCTTGAAAAATGCTCCAACTCAGTACCAGTTGGAGTACATTTTAAAGTTATAGGGATTGGTTGCCCATGGTAAACTCCAGAAATATGTCAAAGGTAAAGACGGCTACTGAGCCAGTGTGGGATTCAGATTAGCCGAAATTTGAAAGGTGAGACGACTCACAGCTCCCCCAGATGGGACAGAGGTTGGACCGAAGTAAAAATAGATCTAACTTTACTGAAACACAAACAGCTTTTGATTCTGCTGCTCAGGGTTGGATTCTGAGTGCATTCTACCTTCAGTCTAATCAACCTTCTATCTACGTCTACTTTGATTCTACTGTACGTCTCCTTATAGCATCTGCTATTATCTTAAGTCTACATAAACCCCAGTCTGCTTCTTAAGCTTGTCCCTTTTTCTGTTTATCAGAACAGATGTTAAGAATCAAAGCTGTGGAAGTGAAATCAATCTTCTCTGTTCTCATCAATACCTTTAATGTTGGATCCCTTACAGTAATTTCCTCTGTTATGCTGATGATACCCAGCCATATCTGTCTATAAATCCAGATCAAGCTAAACCATTACATGGACTACAGGCATGTCTGGAAGATGTGAAAACCTGGATGACTTTCTGCTTCTGAATGCAGACAAAACAGAAGTTATAGTTTTTGGACCAGAATCTTTGAAAAATAAACTGATAGGTCAGTAATTTCCTTTGGGTGGGATTAAATTGATCGATGATAATAAAGAAAAAAATCTTGGTGTTATTTTTGATCAGGACCTGTCATTTACATCCCATGTCAAAGAGGTTTCCAGAATTTCCTTCTTTCATCTGCGGAATATTGCAAAAATGAGAAATATTTTGACCAGGGATGATGCTTAGAAACTAGTCCATGCATTTGTTACTTCAAGGCTGGACTAT
Source organism: Cyprinodon diabolis (assembly GCA_030533445.1). Lineage (NCBI taxonomy): Eukaryota > Metazoa > Chordata > Actinopteri > Cyprinodontiformes > Cyprinodontidae > Cyprinodon > Cyprinodon diabolis. The sequence goes on from CM060077.1 coordinate 4,671,942, forward strand.
TGTGTGTGGAGCTGATTGACAGTTGCCTTTTATATCTCTGCTTCTTTCTGTATCTCTGCTTCTGTCTCCTTGAACCCCACTTGGCCTCGGCAGATGGCCGTCCACACTGAGCCTGGTTCAGAGGGAGGTTTCTTCCTGTTGAAAGGGAGTTTTTCCTCTCCACTGTCGCTATAAGCATGCTTAGTGTAAGGGATTGGCTTTGAGTCAGTGAGTCAATGAGATCAACTGGTTTTCCTTAGATTGAAATCTTTGAATCAATTTGACTGTATGATCTGGTAGAATTGTAATGTGCTTTGTGGGGATGCACGATATAATCGGCCCCCTATCGGTATCGGCTTGTATCGGCCTTAAAAACTGAATATCAGACATCGGCCACCCCACCGATATTTAACCCGATATTTGATCAGCTTCTAAGTTTTGAAAGTCTAAAAAAAATAAATAAATAATAAAAAATACTACTTCTTGTTCTTCCTCAAAAACTTCTTTTTTACAGACTTAAAAACTTCTAAAGACGAGGGGAAAATATTGATACATTAAAATATCACAATATCTTCATATGCTGATATATTGCCATTTAAAAACACCATATCAATCTCTTTTACTAATGAAATATTGCTATATGTCATCGTTATGCTACGAAATCCCCCGAAAATTCACGAAATTTTGCCACATTTTTATATGTTGATATATTGACGCGCTATCAATCTATTTTACTAACAAAATCTCACAAGAATTTGCAAAATATCACGAGAGTTTGTAACAGAACGATGAGATTTTGAAAGTAAAATAGATCGATACCGCATTTTTAAAAATCAATTTGATATCAGCATATAAAAATATATTTGAGTTTATTATTTTCCAAAGTGTCAGAAATGGAAAACAAAACTGCTATTTTCAATGACTACTTATATTTGTCCAGCTTTAACATCAGTATCGATATCGGTTATCGGCTACATGAGTTTTAAAATATCGGCATATCGGATATCGGCCAAAATCCCAATATCGTGCATCCCTAGTGCCTTGAGATGACATGTGTTGTGGAATGTTGCTATTTAAATAAACAGAATTGAACTGAATTGCAATTTTAGGACAAATCAGTTGCAACTCGGATTTTGACCTAAGTGCCAAAAATAATAAACATAGAACCATAATCTGAAGCTATTAGCTGCCATGTTGGTCGGCTCAGGTTCTGGATTCTGAAAGTGTGTCTGTTTTTAACCTCACAGCAGCTCACGTAGGATAGAGCTGGATGTCTTGTTCTAAATCTCCATTACACTAACAGTAAATTGGAAGAGAAATTTCAAAAACCTGATCAGGATATGCTCAGAGTATACCGTCCGTTCTCCTCTGGTAAAATATAACTATGAATAAAATCCTTCAGCATGGTGTAAGGACAGTATGTGTTTCATCTGAACACATTCACCCAACATTTACATAGAAGAATGCTCAAAAAATTTATTGTATTGATCCCTGGGCATAGTTACAAGCAGAGATTCTCCTGGACTGGTGCACCGATCTCTAGTCTTGGTTAAAGTGGAGTATCACAAAAACCTATGTCCTGTATCGATCAGCGGTTCCTTAGGATGTGTTATATTTCTGGGTCTCCGAACCATTTATATTTCACGCTGCCTCATGACCACCTCTTATTCATCTCCAAATAGGCATTAACTTCTTGTCCTTACATAACAGAAAACCAAGGTTTTGAAAAGTTTTTGTACCAGAGCAGAAAATATGTCAGTTAAGTAGCTCAGAAGACAACAGATATCATCTGAGTAAGCTCAAAGATAATTCATTAAAATACACAAAGAGAGACAGAGGTAGCTGAAGTTAAACCTTTTGGGGAAGAAGGTATTCAAAGATTTATAAAAAGTGATAAAACAGATCACAGTTAAGAGTAAATACTTTGATTCACAATTAATTCCATGTGTCATTACAAGATCCAAAGTATGAGGATACGAATGAGTGGGTCTATGCATATTTTGAACAAAGCCAATTATGTCTTCAAGACAGCATTAAGCGCTACATTTTAGCTTTCACAATTAATTTAAGCATGGATATTAAAATCCCCTACAATAATAAACTTGTCAGTATTTAATACTAAATCAGAAAGGAAGTCTGAAAACTGATCGAAGAGTGTAAGAGCTTAGTGGATGATTGAAAATAACAAACCTAACACCTTCTCCCAAAGCTCAAATTCTAATAACCACATGCTTTTTGTTGCCCTATCAATGGTGGACAAGGCTGAGTACCCTCTTGCTGTTTTGGAGATCCTCTGAACCAGTCCAACAGCTTACAGCTCATTACAGGTTGATTCCTGTAATAAGTCTGTTGTCCTCATGTTTAATCTGTCTCCTTTTGTCAGTTTCAAACAGATCAAAAATAGGGAGGGAAATGTAACAGCTCCTTTCAGTATAACTATGTTCGACTGTGATTGGTAATAATGTTCAGCTTGAACAGTTTAAATCCCTTGTGGCTTTGAAAAGGAGCACTACTGGTTCCTACCCTAGTTTCAAATTTTTTTGGATTAGTGTCTCTTTTGAGGTTTGGTTCCTTTCATTTTTTAGTTACTCAGACAGAAACTGAACAGACATAAAGTGAAACCCGAAGACACATTGTGATTAACGTATTTTAATCTGAAATATGATGGATTAAGAATTAATTAAATTTCTTTGTGAATCTGGAATTTGAGTAGAAAATTAGAAGAGCAGCTCTGTGTAACTAAAACATGTTAACTTTGTTTTGAACATGAACACAGTTTGCCCACTATGAGTTGATGCACTGATTATTCTCATTTTGAAAAAAAAAAAAGCTGATCAAACTCTAGAAATGAGCCAGAATTGATCGTGCCATCAAATCCAACTATTTCTGATGTCCCAGCCTCTCTTTGCTCAGTTAAAGGAAGTGAAATAAAGCTGAAAGGTTAGTTGAGTGTTGCAGGCCACAGCTGCAGCACAGAGGAATCTAACCTATGAAACCTGTACAAAATAAAAAGTATACAAGTGTAAAAACTCCCCTGAGGGTAATGAAATGAAAAATAAGTCGTTCATGAAGCTCAATGGAACTTAAGGAGAATTCGCAGGAACAGAGTAAGCAGCTCCAAGGAACAAATCTTGTGGTGAAAACCAGAAAGTCAAAAACAAAAGCTGTTCAAAGTAAAACCATTGTTGGCATGAAGACACTGAACATTTCTCAAACAAGCTTAGTGTCTAATAAAAGATTCACTTAATAAGTTGAGTTTGAATTTATACAGAAACATACTCAACTCATTTTTTGTCATTTCAGACAGAAAAATATGTTTTTTTATTTATATTTATGCTTATAAAAAACAAAAGTTACTGTTTTGAGCCTGGCTCCTTTGTTTAACAGAGCTGCACACTTCCTGCCAAAGTCTGAGCACCAAAGACTAAAGTAATTGTATCAATAAATATCTTCTAATTGTCTTTTCTCTTTGTGTAAGTTTTTCAGATTGAAATCTAGAAAATAATTTAAAATCCTTCTTCCCACATATAAAGCCCCAAATAACAAAGTCCTTCTAACATCAGAGATCTGATTGTTCCTTCTGTTCCTAATATGGCACGTTGCTCTTAGTGTGCAGGTATACTATTAACTCCTAGAATTTTTAAAATCAGAATGTGAGTTTTAGTCCATGAGGCAGACACCCTGTCTACTTTTAAGGCTAGGCTTAAAACTTTCCTTTTTGATAAAGCTTTTAGTTAGAGTGGCTCAGGTTATCCTGAGCTCTATCTATAGTTATGCTGCTATAGGCTTAGACTGCTGGAGGACATAGGGAACACTTTATATAATTCTGATTCATTCTATTTCTATTCTTCCATTTTACATTTATTTGTATGTTTAACGCCTGACTCGTTTTTTTCTTGCTTTTAATTGCCATAGCAGCTTCATTTGGTCTGTTCTTGTTTGGCTATGACAGCATCCTGGGGAGAAGCATCAACTGTGCCAAGGCCAGCAACACCTATTGGTTATAGATGATAGAGTGGGACCTGTTTTAGTGTTTAGTCCTATTTATCTCGTATAATTAGAAATTGGCTCAGCTTTTACTGTGACTAACTATATGTGCTCTCTTTAATCTCTTTTGTCCTGAACACTGGCTCAGAGATTATCTGCTTAACGGTTTATTTCCAAGAAAGAGCCCCCTTTGCAGGGAGTTTACTGATACATCTTCTAAAATAGAACATATTTATAAATCAGTGCTTCTATGTTCCTTTTCTAAGTCTCCTTCTGTGTCCTTGAACCTCAGTTGGCCTCGGCAGATGGCCTCTCACACTGAGCCTGGTTTTGCTGCAGGTTTCTTTCTGTTAAAACAAAGTTTTTCCTCTCCACTGTTGCTGCATGAAATTGCTGTACAGTCAATGGCAAAATATCCACTGATGCCACATGCCCATCTAGGAGGAGTGTGTCTTGCAAGTCAATGAGTCAAAGCAGTCAGTTGGGTTTCCTTGGATACAAAACTTTGAACCAATCTGCCTGTATTATCTAAATGAAGTATCTCTATAAAGTGCCCTCATATGACTTGTGAATTGTCGCCATATAAACAGCTGAAATGTGTTGTCTTGTCAGAAAAGAGACTAAACAACTCAAATTAGTCCTCATTAGTCCAACTCAAAGTAAAAAAGTGGATACAGAGCTTCGGACGCTGGTGCCAACAGAACCATCTGGTATTAAATGAAGGCAAAAAATATATATATATTTTATAAACCTTAATTTATTAACCTTTATTTTACCAAAAACCCCTGCTGGGTTTTAAAAATTTATTTTTCAAGAAAGTCCATGGTAAGAGGCTGCAAAAGTATCATAAAAATGGCAGTAAACAATACACATTTAAGAACCAATTTAAGAAAAATAATAAAATAAGAAAAACATTTATTTATTTATTCTATGTGCAACTGAAGAATGAAAACATTTGTTAGGAAGTCATTTAATCAATATTTTGTTGAAGAAATAGCATGTGCATTAAAACAATAATTGCTCTTTATGCATCGGACCATAGAGTTAGACTGTGGAGCCCAGCATCACTCGCTTCCTGTCTAGATTTCAGAACAATAGTGATTGCAATAAACCAATGAACCTATATTAACCTGCCAAAACTCCATGCTCAACACGTTTGAAACTGAATTGAATGGTGACATCTGCTGGATACTATAAGTACTACCTTTGGGCAGGTACCCTAAAGTCAGGAATAATTAATGGCTGAAGCAGCTTGTTGCAGTAGAATAATATTAAGATAATAAACTATATTTATAAAAAACAAAAGGTCCGACTAGTGACATTTTTATGTTATAAACAGCCCTTCTGATGCATATCATGAAGCCTTTCTGAGATGCATATTGCATAATTATACATGAAACTAAAATTTAATTCAAAGCAGTGTTCGACAGATCTCTGTTTTATTTTTTTTTCCATGTTTTCTAGTTTTATTGGCTTTATTCTTATTTTGTTGCAATCAGCTTGTTAGTTCTGTCTTTGTTCAGTCAGCCATAAATTCTCTCCTGTCATGATGCGATGGTTTTACTAGCCCAAATGCAGACTCACAGACACAGAGGGAGGATTAAAAAGTCCAATATTTATTGGAAAGCACAGGGTTCTGCAGGTTCACAGGTTCAGACAGGCATGGTGGCATAGGTAAGACAACGATCCAGCACAGAGGGAAGTTCAGACTCAGCTTATATAGGGAGCTTCCTTAATCAGCAGATAGAAAACAGCTGATCCATGCTGAGCCCAAAACCCCCAGGCATGGATCCACGGCGCCCTCTGGTGGGCAAAGCCCCAGATCCCGACAGTACCCCCCCCTCAAGGGCGGATTCCAGATGCCCCAAAGAAAAGAAAAAAAACAACTCGCCCATGGAGGGCGAAGGGCGAACCAGGGATGCCAGGAAGAGTCTCAGAAGCTGCAGGGGCCTTGGAGGAGGGCGTCACCTCCGCTTCAGCAGGAAGCACCGGGAGAAACATTGTCTCCGCTTCAGCAAGAAGCCCCGAGAAGGACGCCGTCTCCGCTCCCGCTGCTCTGCAACAGGTCCGCCCACTACGGCTCCACATCCAGAGCAGAGGAAGCCACGGACTGCGGCTCCGCATCCGGAACAGAGGAAGCCACCGACAGTGGCTCCACCTCAGGAACAGAGGGAACCACCGATTATGGCTCCACCTCAGGAACAGAGGCATCCACCGATTGTGGCTCCATATCCGGAGTCTCTGAAAGGTGCAGAGCAGGCTCAGGGGTCTCCAGACGGCACAGAGCGGGCTCAGGGGTCTCCAGACGGCACAGAGCGGGCTCTCCAGGAGCGCGTAGAAGGAGTCTGCTGGGCTAGTCTGTTGGCTGGATCGTTCTGTCATGATGCGATGGTTTTACTAGCCCAAATGCAGACTCACAGACACAGAGGGAGGATTAAAAAGTCCAATATTTATTGGAAACCACAGGGTTCTGCAGGTTCACAATTCAGACAGGCATGGTGGCACAGGTAAGACAACGATCCAGCACAGAGGGAAGTTCAGACTCAGCTTATATAGGGAGCTTCCTTAATCAGCAGATAGAAAACAGCTGATCCATGCTGAGCCCAAAACCCCCAGGCATGGATCCACGTCGCCCTCTGGTGGGCAAAGCCCCAGATCCTGACATCTCCCTGTACAGTTCTTCAGTGCTTGTTCCTTCTGTCAGGTTTTGGTTGAGGCAGAGGTGAGTTATTCTAGTTTTAATTGAGTTCTTACAGGCAACAGGAGGCAGGAATCCAAAAATCCAACATAAAAAAAAAAAAAAAAAACCAAAAAAAAAAACAAAAACATGGAGATATCAGGGAAAACATTCACAAGGAGCCAGGGAAAGACGAGGAACTGAGGAACTGCACAGGGAGAGTATTTATGGCTGACTGAACAAAGACAGAACTAACAAGCTGATTGGGAGCAGGTGTGAACAGAGGGTTCTAGAAGGAGCTAGAGAGAAGGAGACCAACACAAGAGGGAGGGCAACAAAGAAAAAAACTTAACAACTCAAATATATCCAGAAAAGGCAACAAAATAGGAATAAAACCAACAAAACTAGAACACCTGGGGCCAAGTAAAACTGAATACTCAAAAGAAAACTTAACAGAACCAAGACCGTGACATTCAGTTTGTTATAGGAAATTACACTGAATATAAAACATTGCATATGGTAATTTAAATTCTGCTGTACTGATTAAGTTCATGTTTTTAGATGAATGTTTCAGAAATATCAACATCATCTCTGTTGGCATTCTGTGATTCTGTCCAATGACTGAGCATCACTGAACACAGATATCATGAGGAGATCTGATTGTCCTTCTCCCATACAGTTGCTGTTTCAATCTGAATGTTCTGACCCAATAAAGGTTGAGCTTTAATATGTTCTACTGGTGTCTGTTGGTCTCACTGTGTTCCACCTGTTCCACTTTCTCATGCTCTATAACTCACACTGGATTCATTTCCAATTTCATAGATTGATTTATGTACTAATTTTCTATTCTCTAACTTAAAACTCAGTCTATTTCACCTGCAAGGCCACACATTCTAATTTAGAGGAATGTTCTGGACAAGAAGTACAATTCCCATAACAAGCCATGTTCCTTCTCAAGGTTTATTCATAACATGATACTGTTTAAACAAAGTGTCTATAATCTATTTTGACTGACAACTTTCACAGCATTTCCATTATTTTAAGTAAGTGAGACAAATGCTGCTTTGATGAGAACAGGGCAGAAACATCATTCTGTGAGAGAAGTTGATGTCTTGTTCTCTTTTTACTTTGCAAAGTAAACTGAGTGAAATTCATCAATCCCCGTTTATTTAACTGGACTGTATGGTTTAACAACTTTTTTCCCACAACAAACCCTCAGCAGTTGATCAAATCTGGGATAACACATAGTATGAAGATTATTTCATAACCTATAAGGTCTAAAAAATTGATAGTGAAATTTAAATGAGTCAGAAGAATTTAAAACGTAAACATGTTTTCCCCTCTGGGATTATTAAAGTATTTTTGATTCTGATGTGTTGTGTCGCTTTTGGTCTCATATTTAATAGGAGTGACTTAAGCTCATTAGACTGGGCAACAATAGGATAGATTTCATTTTCTAACTTGAAAAAAAACTGAAGTCACCTACCTCCATCTGAGAACTCCGACTCTCATGGAGTCACGACATAAAAATCCCTGTAAAGTAACGTCATAAACATAACAATGCTATCATAACATGTATATTACATGTACATCATCAATTTAGCACTTTTGGCACATCATCGGAGTGTGTGTGTGTGTGTGTAAAATTCTTAATATAATAATAAGTGCAGGATTATTGTGCTACATTAACAAATTCATTTTGTTGTGATGGATTTGTATAATATGTTATATTACATAATTTTTAGACCTAATAGACTTCATACTAACGATGCAATGTGCCTTTTTTTTTTTTTTTTTTTTTTTTTTTTACCATTAATGACAGTAATCTACTGATGCTAAGAAACAACAAGTGTTTGTCCAAGTGATGAATTTATTTTTATTTCAAAAGTCTTAATTGCTCCAAAAAATAGGAACATCATTATTGTTCGACACGGTAGCACTTTTATTGTTTACATTCTGACCAGTCTAACTAGGGAGTACTGATATTGTGGCTGGTGACGTCATAGCAACTTGTAAAGCAATCCAGTGAATAAAAAGTGGTACAGCTCAGTTTCAATCTCTGCCTGCGATTCATGTAGGTCTGTTCAGCTTAATGTAGTATTGTGTGGCGCCACCTGCTGGAAAAGTATTACCTGCTATTGTCGGGGTTTGTATGGCAAGCCGTTTTGACATTTATTAACTTGACTGAATATATGTAATCCAGATGTCTCTAATGCATTTCTTTATAGTCAAAATGAACATTTCAGATATCTAAAATAACATTCTTCCTATCTAAAATATACATTTCAGATATCTGAAATGTAATTCTTACCAGTATAAAAGATGTCACATTTCACATTCCTGTGTATTGGGCTTTTACTTCCAGATATCTACTATAACATTCTTCCTATCTAAAAATGAATTCTGACGAGGATGAATTCTAATATCATATCTCCATAATAAAATTACTGCTAGTCAAAATTACAATTTCAGATATAAAAAATGAATATAACATTAAATCGTATTCTTGACATCTAAAATATATTTCTACTAAAATAAATATAATTACGGATATTAACTAGTTATTTTATGACTAGTTAAATTAGAATTCCAGATATCAAAATTTTAGTAATGCCTTTCTAAAATTTAGTTTTAGATACTTTTAAGAGAATAATCAGGCTCCATTTTAACATAAAATAGGCAGGCTGACTAGTCACATTTCTATTATAGAAAGCACTAATGCATTTTACCTAGTCACAATAACAATGTTCCTAGTCAGAATTTTATTATAGATATCACTGATTACGTTTCCACCAGTCGAAATTAATTTTTAAGTACTCTGGAATCAAAATTGTACTAGTAAGAACTAATTTTCAGATATCTACAAATCTTTTCTTATTTTAAGTGGCCGTTTTAACATATTGTAGTGTGTTGGGGCAGCAGAGGCTAGTTTTCCCAGCATGCACTGGTCAGCATGTTCAGTTTTAGAAGCTGTCAGTTTATGTTATTTCACTGTTTCCAGGTTATTAAGTTACATGTTTTATTTGTTACTGATCTTGTGTCTGTTGTATCATTAGTTGCTGTTATAATTTGAAGTATTCGTTGTCCCACCATGAGCCTGGAAGATATGTCCATTAATGAACTTTCCTGGTTGTACAGAAAGTGGGTGTGTTCAATAAAAGAGGAAGCCTTCTGGAGTCGTGCGGTGTGCGGGGCACGGAAGCTACCGCTAAACTGAAGTCATCTCTGGATAGTTATTGCTATAGCAACCCATTCATGCTACATTGGCGTCAGAAGTGGGATTAAAGATGGCTGCCACTGTGAGAGAGATTGATGAGCTCATTCAGCAGATAAAAGATATGGAAGGAACACGGCCAAAGAGGAGTTCTGTTTCACCAGCAGTGAAAAGGCAGTGTGGAGTGTATACAGCTGACGTTCCAGATGGGGCCAGTGTTACCCGGCCGATTGTGCGTAATCATCAAAGGACCCAGCAAAGCATAACTGCTGCACGGTTTCAACCCGGAATAGCACCACCAGCAATTGCACCTGGACATGATACTCACCTACCTACCACACTGGGGAACCCTGCGGTGTCGGTGTCAACAGAAGGTCCACGACGTTGAGCGATGAAGCTACCACGCTTTAATGGGGAAGACCCACCAGAGACTTACCTCATCCAGGTACAGCTAGCTGCCCAGCTGTATGCATGATCAGCAGAGGAAACAGCTGTCCACGTTGCCTTGGCCCTTGAAAGCAAAGCACTTCAGATCCTCACAGACCTGCAGCCCGAGGAGCGATCCAACTGGCCGGCCATCGAAAGAGCCCTAAAACATTGTTTTGGTCAGCACATCTATGCAGACGATGCTAGAGACAAGCTGTTCAGTCGTCAGCGCAGGGAGGGAGAAAGTTTGGGTGCCTTTGCTGCAGATATCAGTCTCTACACACGACGTGGATACCCAACCTTTGATGCTGCAACCCAGGAAGAGCTTGCTCTCCAAGCCTTTCTTCGAGGACTCCGACCTGAAAGACTACGTGAGCACCTACGCCTGTGTGCACCAAAGACTCTGACAGTGGCTCTAACTGAAGCAGAGAGGGTTGAGCATGTACTGAAAACGGACAGCCGCCAATCTACAATAAGACATCAGTCACGCCAGACTGATCTGGAGGGGAGTGATGATGAGGAGTTAATATGCCAGGTCAACAAAGCACCTCTGCCACGACGGCGACGGGAATCCAGGAGAACAGCTGAACGGGTGGAGGGATGTTACCGTTGTGGAGAACCTGGCCACATTGCACGCTACTGTCCAGCACCGACTCCTCGAACTCCAGCGCCCCAGCCATTGTCAAACTAGGGTGGGGTAGCACAGCGGGGAAACTGCTACCCATCACCAGCACCTCCCCTACCATTGATTCACCACTGCGACTTGACCGCCTGGGAAAGACACATGGACTCTATCTGAACTGCAGCCTTAATGGCACACCAGTCAGTGCTCTGGTGGACACGGGGTCGACCATTTCATTGGTTCGCCCGGGAACCTTACCGGACACTGGGGGACAAAGACCAAAAGGGTGGAGACACACAAAGCTGCACGTCACCACAGTCACCGGCGAACGTGCCAAGATGCAGGGTAAAAGATCCCTTCATGTGAGTGTTGCAAGCCACAGCGCCAATCATCAGTTCTGGCTAGCCAACATACAAGATCCCTGCATCATTGGACTTGACCTCCTAAGTAAGTGGGAAGCCACTGTTGACATACCCAGGGCCACACTCTATCTGGGTACCAAAGCAGTAGGACTTCACACCACTGGTAAAGAAGGACTCAGACTTGCCTCTTCTACATCGTCACAAGTCAGAGGTTCTTCAACACAACCCCCAGCCAGGACTCCACCAACATCTGCATCATCCAATGAGTCCACATCATCATCATCAACCCGAGCTGCACCATCGCCACCACCAGGTGGAGGGTCCTGTATCCTGCTACCAACTGAAGGAGGTGCCACACCATTGCAGCCACATAAAAGTACATCAATTGAAACTAAACAGGCTCTAGAAGACTTGTACAAAAGGAGCTGCGAGGGGTTGGATGAAGAGCTACGGCTCCAGCTGCAGGAACTGCTGGAACTGTTTGTTGACATCTTCGCAGCCAGAGATGAGGACTGTACCTCAACCAGCCTGGTACAGCACGACATCGACACAGGTGAGGCGCACCCAATCCGCCTCCGACCCCGTCGTATGCCCTTTGCTAAGCGGGCTGCAGCAGGATTGAAAATCAAAGAGATGCTGGAGGCAGGCATCATTGAACCATCCAATAGTCCCTGGGCAGCCCCAGTTGTTTTAGGGAAGAAAAAGGATGGCACCTGGCGGTTCTGTGTTGATTATCGCCTCCTTAACCGAGTCTCTCGCAAAGACTCATACCCTCTGCCACGGATTGACGATGGGCTTGACCATATAGCAGGGTCCTGCTGGTTCAGCTCTCTCGACCTCTGCAGTGGCTACTGGCAGGTGGAATTGGCACCTGAGGCACGCCCCAAGACCGCCTTCTCAATTGGTCAAGGCCTGTGGCAGTTCAAGGTCATGCCTTTTGGCCTCTGCAATGCTCCAGCCACTTTTGAGCGCCTGATGGAGAGGGTCCTGTCCAATATTCCCCCAAGCCACCTTGTTGTTTATCTGGATGACCTCCTTGCCCATGCTCCAGACTTTGAGGGTGCCTTGTCCAACCTGAGGGACGTCTTCCAAGCCATTCGCCAGGCAGGTCTGCGTCTTCACCCCAGAAAGTGTCGCCTGTTTCGGCAAGAGACATCCTTCTTGGGTCACATTGTCAGCAAAGCAGGGGTGTCCACAGACCCAGCGAAGGTGACTGCATTCATGCTACAATATATTTCTTTTTATTTGAGATATCTTTAATGGTATCCCTGTTTTCTAAAATAAACATTTCAAATATCTGAAATGTAATTCTTACTAAGACAAATGATGTCACTTTCCCCATTCGTGTGTATTGGGCCGGTACTTTCATATATCCAAAATGAAATTACTCCTATCTAAAATAACCATTCTACATGTCTAAAAAGGAATTTAATATATCCGTAGTCCATTTGTTACTTATCATAATTTTGATCATACAAAAAGAACGTGGCCTCAGTAACAACCAAGCTTCAACCTATGGCCTTGCAGGTGAAACAGACTGAGTGAAAATAGAAAATTAGTACTCATAAATCAATATAGGAAATTAGATTTAGACTTAGATTTATTTTGTCATTTTGTATACACGAGTGTAAACAAAAAAAGTTTAGTTTAGAACAGCTATATATATATATATATATATATATATATATATATATATATATATATATATATATATATATATATATATATATATATATATATATATAAACTGTTTTCTCACCCCTCGTTGGGTGGTATGTGTCATCCTCAAGCTCGGGTCCTCTACCAGAGGCCTGGGAGTTTGAGGGTTCTGCGCAATATCTTAGTTGTTCCTAGGACTGCACTCTTCTGGTGAGAGACCTCTGATGTTTTACCTGGAATCTGCTGTAGCCACTCTCCCAGTTTGGGGGTCACAGCCCCCAGTGCTCCATTTACTACTGGCACCACTGCTGCTCTTACTTTTCCACATCTTTTCTAGCTCCTCTTTCAGCCCTTATTTCTCAAGCTTCTCGTGTTCTTTCTTCTTGATGTTGCTGTCGCTTGGGATTGCCACATCTATTACTACTGCCTTCTTCTGCTGTTTGTCGATCAACACGACACACAACATATATATATAAAAATTGGAAATGAAATCTAAATGGAAATGAATCTAACCTTTCCACAGGTTGGGTCCAGTGTGAGAGAGTTATAGAGCATGAGAAAGTGGAACAGGTGGAACACAGTGAGACCAACAGACACCAGTAGAACATATTAAAGCTCAAATTTTATTGGGTCAGAACATTCAGATTGTAACAGCAGCTGTGAGGCATCAGGACCATCAAAACTCCTCATGGTATCTGTGTTCAGTGTTGCTCAGTCATTGGACAGAATCACAGAGTATTTCTGAAACATATTCATCTAAAAACATGAACTAAATCAGTACAGCAGAACTTGAATTACCTTACAATATTTTGTATTCACACTAATTTCCTATAACAAACAGATTTTTTTTTCAGCTTGTTTTTATTAACTCTTTCAGTTGTGAATCTAATCCGTCCACATTGGTGCTGATGTTTAAATCAGCCAAAAACGCAACCGATATATCCCTGCCCCATATTGTAATGCTGTGTGATTACTATCAGTGTTTTGTATAGAATTAAGAACTACCTGGGTGAGTTCACAGGAAGACTGGATCAGTTGGGAGTTTAAAAGATTCAGAGGAACATTTAAGTTCGTTTTTTTTTTCTCTCTCTCAATTAGGAACATGTTGTAGTAGACTAATTATTAAAAGATATGAACATATGTTGGGTTTTTCAACAGAGAAGTCTTGAATGACTGCAGATTAAATAACACATGCTGCAGGGTAACTAGTTTACAATATCTAAACTGGTAAAGAGATTGCTCTATTAATGCAGAAGCAGATAAAGTTAATTAGGGTTACTCTATTAAAGGAGAAGCTACTGGCCAAATAGGAAGGTGTTGAGCTGTTAAAGAGGTATTGGACCTGGAGATGCAGCTGGTCTCATATGTCACAAATATCCAACTTCAGGATCGGCTGATAGCTGTCAGACATGCTGGCCCTGATAATCAAATCGCCCGCTTTGTAGGTCAGACTGGGCCCACTGGCTTTCCCCCTGACAAAGTCGATCTCCTCGCCGCTGTACATCTCATTGTAGAGATCGTTGTCACACTTCTTGTCTTTGCTGAATACTCCAATGGCATAATAGTTGGAGTAGAAGTTGAAGTCGTAGGGATTCGAGAACATGACAGCCACTCGGCCTTTGTTCTGACTGTTGGAGCCCGGGAGGATGTCAAAGGTGAAGACCCCTACTGAACCACAGGCTGTGTTGGGTGTCTTTTGAAAGAGTGCAGAGCCAGACTTAGATGGACCAAGATCTGGAGGGAGAGGAGTCTCACAGCCCCCGCTGTACAGAAACAAGCTGGACAGAAACAAATATTTTAACTTCACTGAATAACAAGCTGCTGCACAGAGATTAATACATGTAGTCTACATCTACATTACATCCATATCAACCCTCTGTGTGGTTCAGGTTTCCAATTGTGAGAGTGTGTCTGTTTTAAAACTCACCGCGGTTGACACAGCGTGAAGCCGGATGTCAAGTTCTGAATCTCCACTGTGCACTGGCGGTGAGTTGACATTTTCAGAACCTGTTGAAGGAAAAACATGGAAATATTCAAGTACAAGTAAACTTTATGTGCTTTTATGTAGTGCTGATTTTAGACCAAATTTATTTAACATAATTGGAATATAATATAATTGTTTTTTTTTGTTTTTTTTACTGTGACAAAAAAAATAAAGTAAGTTCATTTTCACACCTAATAATCAGGTAGACTGGTATTAATTAGGGATCATAATTGCAATATTGTTAATATTTTCCTCTGGTGAAGTTTGTTATCACAAGGCACTTTGTAAAACCAAAACAAATCTTTTGACCCACCAGTTTATCCCCTCGCGGTTGGTAAACAACCCAAACTACTCTCTTGCCCATGAAAAGAAAAACAACAGGGTATAGCAGCAGATTTTAGCATTGGAACTGCTATGCTGTCTTTTGGCAGGTTTTCCAGATAAGTATCTTTTAACAATGGGCTCAACATGAAAGAAAAACAATGGCAGATATCCGCGAAGACAGTGTTTTTATATTTGTTTTACCAATGTAATTCAATTAAAAGGTCCCACTTAGCCATCTGGTCTACACATTATATGCTTTATTTGCCCTTCCCTCCAATTTAATATTTTCTAGATCTAAACATTGCTTCAAAGTAAAGGCCATATAGCTGTGTGTGATACCATAAAAGTTAGTAAATATCCCAATTGGTGAAAATGTTTTGGCTGTGACCGATAATGCTACGTTCACACCGGATTCAAGATTCAAGATTCAAGAGACTTTATTGTCATTCACATCACGTGTTACATGAGGATGCAGCAGGCGCTGCAGCAGCAGGCGCTGCAGAAGCAGCGAGTTTACATGCAAAGTCAATGGTTGACGCGAGTCAAGGCGCAACAAAAGGTCCAGCAGCACGTCTGAGCAGCTGAAGCAGCGCGTCGGGCGCGTTTAAGCATCTGACGCGCCGCAAATGCGCTGCTGCTCGAGATGGAAAATTTGAACTTTTGCTGCTCGACGCGCCGCATCAACCAATCAGAGAAGCTGATCTGGGAGCTGGCAGGGAGAGAGACACATCGCTGATGACACAGAGCGCTGTGATCGCTCCTCCGAAACAGTTTATTGACGCATAAATTAACTTAAAATGCAGAAATCTGCCGGCAGAATATGTTCGCTTTTATTATCCTGGTGCCTGCAGATCGGATTATTTAGATGAAAAACACCTACCAGCCGCCGCGGTGAACCGCGAGGAGGCGACCCGGCCAGAGGCTGCTGCTGAATGGTATTCCTACTGACAGCACACCGCTGGTATGCGGGGGTCTGAGCGGCTCCGATAGAAATAATATTGGAAGGCAGGATGGTAATCTGGATGAACTGACTGCAATGATTAAGTTTTCAAGTGGATTTTCTCACTTAAAAACATTAAAACTACTTTATTCCCACTGATCACAGCAAATATAGCTGCAGAGAAAGGATAGTGAAGCTCCGCCCATACACTACGCGCGTCAGACACAGACACACAGCAAAGCTGCTTCAGCCACGCGTCAGAACTAAACTGGTACAAGCAGCAAAAAGGAAGCAGCAGATGTGATTTTGCTGCTCCTGCTGCGTCCGGTGTGAACGTAGCATAACGTTATAAATTACTGATCATTTCAAAGCAGCATTCAGTGTCAGGGATCTTGATTGGTAGACAGCGTATACCCTGTATACTATACGCAGTCATTAAGAAAACTAGAAGGCAGGAGAAACTCTGCTGCCACTGTATGCATGCTAAGAGTGAGGGATTGCTGCCGAATCAATTGCAAAGTGCAAGCGAATGGCTAATGTCTCTGCATGTTCATCCAAGAGTGAGTTTTGCAAGTCTCCTTAGATGGAAAAGTTTTTCTGTCCAGATGATTTGAAGTGAAAAGTGAAATGCAAGCCAATGTCTACTGTCTCTGCATTTTCATCCAAGAGGATTGAATCTTGCAATGTCTTGCAAAGTCACTGGATGCAATCAGTGGGCTTTCCTTACCTGGAAAACTTTTTCTGTCCGGATGATTTATTTGAATTATCTCTGCAAAGTGAATTGAGATTACGTGTATAGTGAATTAGTGCGTTATGAATAAATACAACTGAAAATGTCAATGACCATAACCAGATCGTTTTGCAACACATCAAATCACTTCTTATCAAGTGTACAAGAAAAAAAGACAAAAAGAAACATGATCGATAGAAAACCAATCTGAAACTGAAAGGTTCCACAAATAGTAGTATGGAAAAATACAGTGATATCTGCTCTTTTTTTCCTGCATAGTTTAAAAAAAGAATAAAATATGCAGGAAGATACAGGGGCATCAAAAATATTGACGCCTCTGTATCAAAAAATACTTTTTTCCACTCGATGAGCATATCTGATTGCCAATCTGATACGCGATCATCCCAAAAACAATCAGTTAACCCCCTTGGCGAGATCTGACTAAAACCTGGAATCACCAAACATACCCATAAATGAGATTTTAAAACAGAGACTTTACTTACTGCTTCGGAGCTCCTGCTAGATGTCAACCAAAAAAGAACCAATCCAGGGTTTTTAAATGATGTTGCATCAGTAGGTGTGTTTTCTAAGGAAATCTGACCCTTAAAAAAACATTGACTCTAACCAATCCAGGAGAAACAGACAGAATCAGAGCTAGACTGTGGGGCGGGGCTGTCATTGCAGAAATTTAAACATGCAGAAACTTTTTAAGAAAAAACCCTTTGTAATGATTCACACCTTTATATGTTGTAGTTTAATCATCCTTACTTGTTTGAATTACTCCCTGTGTTATTTATGTCTGTCTAGTGGTCATCATTAACCTTTAACTCTTTGGAATAACTGTGACCTGGATGACTGAGAATCTTCACCAGCATCATTAACCTTTGTTCACAAGAGTTTCTGAGTTCCTGGCTTTTCTTGATAAACTCACTTCTTCATTATGTCTCATGCCTCCTGTGCGTACCGCTTGACAGTGTTGTGGTCAAGACCACCTAACCCGAGACCAAGACAAGACCAAGACCAGAGTGTATCGAGACCGAGACAAGACCAAGACTTTTAGGGTCCGAGACCGAGTCAAGACCAAGACCAGCGCCAGTATGTGACAATAAAATGTGAAACATGATCAAAATCACTAAAATCTAAAAGACCCACATTCACATAAACACATCTAGATATTTAACACACAGAACTGGAATAAATATAAACATCTTTATTTAGTACTTCTAAGTAGTAATCAAAGAATTTCAAACAATGAATCAAAGTCGATCAAAATAGTATTTTCTCTGCCTTTCATGAACAGTACATACATGTATGTTGTTTTTAAATGTGCTATTTCAAAACAATGTGCAAATGTGTAAAACTGAAAAAATGCCAATCATTTCTCTTGTTTCTCTCTCATATACAAATTAAAGCTATATTATATAACTTTTCTTAAATTAATCTATATCTGTCACCAAGTTGTGAAAATATGTTATGAGACATAATTTGTTGAAAAAATAGATTCATCTCCTTTACTTCCTCCCTGAGCTACTACTGACATCTGCAGAAATACAAACCCCACTGAAATACGTGCACAAAAGCCTAACTGACTTTTTTCAGTTCTAAGACCCTGTTGCTGGATCAGATGGTTTGTTTTTGACCAAGCAGTGTATTTCTCTAGTTAGTACTGGAAACATGGAGAAAAGGCAGAAGTGCTCAATATTTTCACAGCTTGTCGGTCTCATAACATACTGTCACAACATAATGACTTAAATATGTAAAAAAAAAACTATATAACTTTTATTCCTACCGTCTCTGATAGTGAAGCACTGCAGAACTTACATTGCGCTGTAGGCTTTTTTCTCAATGTTGCTTTACAAATATATTCTTTGTGATTTAAATAACCGAATTTTATTACCGATGATTTGGCCGACATCTTATCCCGTTCTCAGACAACCACTTGTGACTTTCAATCGAAGTGCTGCAGCCCGCGCACAGGTGAAAGGGGGTGAGTGTGACAGTGATAAAAAACAAAACAAAAAAAAACATGCATTTACCAATGAGACAGGTTATGTCCTGGATTTGAATCAAAGCATCCAATAAAAAGAAGGATCTTAAAGGAACTGATAATATTCTGAGGATTAGCGTTATTTCCACAGTTGTGGTCTTGACCGGTCTTGAAATAAAATGCCGAGTCCTCAGTGCCCGAGACCATCAAAAAATGGTCAAGAGACCAAGACCGATCTCGAGTACTACAACACTGCCGCTTGAGTCTTTGCCACTGCGACTCATGACAGTACAACCAGACCTTCAGAAGGACAAGGTAACAATCCCTCTGTGGCAATACCTGGGAAGGCTGAGAAAAGCTCACAATGAGCCTTAGACAATAAGGAGCAGAGTCAGTATAGAAGCTCAACACTCCACTTCCTGGAACTGGTCCCTGCCTCTACAATTATTCTCCTAAATCTGTGATCAGGGCAGCATTGAGGAAGATCGGACACTGGGATGAACTATGTGTCACATAACCAGGCGTGCTGCAGCTATGGTCCTGGCAGTGTCATTGTTCCCATCTAGACCTGTTTTATTAGGGACTTAAATTCCGCTGAGTTTGAGGTTTTATACAGTACTGTATAAAACCTCGAACTCAACCCTATTCCTGACATTTTGAATTGAAGACAATTACAAGGTCTGCGTTCTATCACCTGAAGAACATTTCCAGGATTAAAGGACTAATGTCTCAGCATGATCTGGAAAAACTAATCCATGCGTTTATTTTTTGTCGGATTGATTACTGCAATGGTGTTTTCACAGGTCTGCCTAAAAAGTGGATCAGACAGCTGCAGCTGATCCAGAACGTTGCTGCCCGTGTCCTCACTAAGACTAAGAAAGTAGAGCACATCACCCCAGTTCTAAAGTCCTTACAGTGGCTCCCTATATCTCAGAGAATAGACTTTAAAATACTTCTGTTAGTCTATAAATCTCTGAATGGCTTAGTACCTAAATACATCACAGACTTGCTATCAGTGTATCAACCCTCCAGACCACTCAGGTCTTCTGGCTCCAGCCTGCTCTGCATACCTAGAACCAGAACTAAACATGGAGAAGCAGCATGTAGTTCCTATGCTCCACTTATCTGGAACAAACTTCCAGAAAACTGTCAAAGTGCGGAAAGCCTGAGTTCCTTTAAATCAAGACTAAAAACACATTTGTTTAGGATTGCCTTCGAATCTTCTAGTTAAACAGTTCAACTGTAACATCATTAGTTCAACTTTTTTATTTTCTTTAGTCCAACTGTTTTTAATAGTCTTTTTTATTTCTTTATTTTTTATTTAATTTGATTTATTTTATTAGTTATGATTTTATTCTTATTTTCCTATATTTTAATCATGTAAAGCACTTTGCATTGTCTTTGTAATGAATTGTGCTTTACAAATAAATTTGCCTTGCCTTTGCCTTAGCCTCGTGAGACCATCCTGATCTCGCGAGCTTTCAAGGTTTCACTCGCAAATCAGTCTGGAGACTCCCCGTTAAAGAAATTTTGGAGCCGTTCACCAAACGAACGTCCAATCAGCGTTGGCTTTGAGGTGGGTTGAGGTGTGACGCAACGAAAAGCGTGACCGTTCAGTCTAAAGAACATGGCGGCTTCAGCTGATGAAACTAGCGTTAGCGTGGCTATCGAGCAAGTTTTATCGGAATTACAGAGTATTTCTTCACCGAAAGAAGAGCAAAACACTGCTCTGGAGGCTTTTCTCAGAGGAAAAGATGTTTTTGCTCTTCTCCCGACTGCTTTCGGCAAGAGTAGCCTGGCTTGTGGTTGTGTTTTCGTCGTCGCTCTGTTAGTACGTCATATGCTTCGTTGATCTGATTGGTTTATTTGGCCCGTCTATCACCAAGATAGGCCAATCAGCTAACCAGTATTTTCGCCCCTTCCCAAAATTACTTCAACTGAAGGTTTCCAGATGGATATGTGGAGCAAATCCATCTGGCGGAGTCAGGTTACCTTTGCCTTGCCTAAGGATCTGATTTCAGATGCTACAGGTGGTTAATTTATTTAGTTTAGCTTTAATATCTACTCAATAGCAGACATAATTTCAAATTCAACTTTGTAAAAAATACTCAAATCAAGTTCAAGTAAAAGTTTCTTAAGTTTTTAAAAACAGCCAATGTGTGCAAAGGTCACAACAGAAATGTAAGGCATTAAGCAGGTATTTTTTAAGGAAGATGTTTAATGTAGAGTGTTTGAGGTCATTTCTTCTTGCTGTCAGCAACTATTCTGTTTTTGGTTTTTGTTTTACTTCCAAGTTGAACTATAGGTCCCGCTGTCTTTATAAGGAACTGAAAATCAATTATTTTGAGTTCTGTATCTTTTGCAAGAGAGAACATCTGACTGAGGGTCTGTGAAAGTCCTGTTTCTGATATAAAGCAGAACCTCACCCCTGAGGTCATGGTTTCCCTCCATTTTATTGTGGCTGAATGAAGGGAACCTTGGCCAGAACCTGTGCTCATTAGTTTAGCCTCTGATGATCATTTGATTTCTGTCACATCTTCTGGGATATTGTTTCAGAACTAGTTTGATTCTGCAACATGTGTATCGCTGCCCTGTTCCCATGCCTCCCGAAATTCACATGGTGAGGACGGGTCTGTTGTTGGTGCTCAGAGAATTGCCCTTGCTCAGCTGCAGTCAGTGTGTTCTTCTTCTCCTACATGTTTCACATGACTATCTTAAGGAAGCGCATTTGTATTGGACGGACAAAATATCCCTTTCCCAGCTGACGTCTGAAAGCAGGATGCTGGCAGCTATGCAGGATGTGGCAAGCCTGGTTTGGTTCATATGTGTTTTGTGCAGGCTGGAATTGCATCCCTCATTGTGGTTCCTGGTGAGGATTTGAGGCCCTAGGTGTCCTCTTTCTCAATGTTGCATTACAGATGATCTAATCTGCCACAAGCTTATGATTCAGATACTCGACTTAGCAATTCTTTATTCTACCTTCTGTTGGGTCTGACAGGATAGATTGAGAGTACTGAGTCTGATGAACCTACTCAGTTATTTGACACATCCCTACATGCCTTAGCTCTCATGTCAATGCAGATCAGTATAGTGCTGTCAACCCTATTTTCTGTACGTGGTCAGTTCTGGCTGGCACAGGGAGATGTTTGGTTCTTCTGTACTAGAGGTTTTGGAGCACCCCTCCAAAGTTAGGACTGTACAGCCTCCTATGTTGGGGAAACCAAACAACAACTACACAAACACAGCATAGGAGAGCCAGCAAACCTGGGCAATTTTCAGTCGGACACTTGCAACCCAATAACAATGGACACACCTTTGAAGATCAAAATGTTCAGATCTTGGACTGAGAGAACAGATGATTTGAAGAATTTACAATTCAGTTATGGAACTCATTCAAAAGAAATTACATAAGCTCCTATTATAAGCTCCTATCACTCCTATCATGATTAAAAAGGGTTGCCCAAGCAGAAACTGTACTGATCAATGGATCTAAAAATAAAATTCAGTGAAAGACTGGCTCTTGCAAAATGTAAATTGTAAATTATACTATCGTTTCAAAACACAAACCAAGTACAGGTAAGCACCCCTTGTAACATGGAGGTGTAATGGAAAACTTTATGGTTATATCTTTAAGCTTTCTTTTCCAGATTCTTTCCTGAGAAGAGATCACTCAGAACAATCACTCTAATTAACACTTTGTAATGTATATGAATTTTAATTTGGTAATTAATTTTACATAAACTGTACTTACTTAAATTACTCACTTTATAATCAGAAGCGCTTACCAGAAAGTCAGCTCTGAATCCCAGTTAAAGAAGCATTTTATACACACAGCTCATGTTTGTAAAAATAGGGGGCATCACTGATCTCAGCCATATCAAAAAATGCAGTGTTCTGGATGAAGGAAACTCCAAATGCACAGTGACAGAGCTCTCTGATAAGTATAACCGACTCTGTCTGTTTACCAATTCAGTTCCAGTTTTGTCCTAATTAGATAAATTACTTGGGAAAACATGAGCCTTAACACATAACAGGTAGGTATCATATCAATATATATATATATATATATATATATATATATATATATATATATATATATATATATATATATATATATATATTGAAGCACTGGAAGCTGCTAAACAAAGGCTCTATCCTTGGGCAGCCACCTAAAGAGATACACGAGAGACAATGAAGCCAGAGAGGTAAACCAGTTATTCGCAACTCAACCAGAGACAAGTTACTGGAAACTGAACAGTACTGGAAAGGCATATGGGAGAAGGAGGCAGAACACAACAGGGAGGCACACTGGCTGGTAGCTCTGAGAGAGGACCACAGCAACCTCCCTGAACAGAATCCAGTCAACATTGTCATGAAAAGATGTGGAAAGTAAGAGCAGCAGTGGTGCCAGTGGTAATTGGAGCACTGGGGGCTGTGACCCCCCAAACTGGGAGAGTGGCTATAGCAAATTCCAGGTAAAACATCAGAGGTCTCTTACCAGAAGAGTGCAGTCCTAGGAACAGCTAAGATACTGCGCAGAACCCTCAAACTCCCAGGCCTCTGGTGGAGGACCCGATCGTGAGAATGACACATACCACCCCACGAGGGGTGAGAAAATAGTTTTTTTATGAACTGGAAGGTCAAAGCATCAGTGGTACCCGTGGTCATTGAGGGCCCTCGGGGCAGTGACCCCCAAACTTCAAGAGAGGTTAAAGCAGATCCCTGGAAATACATCAGACATCTCGGTCCAGAGGAGTGCAGTTGTAGGAACAGCAAAGATACTGCACAGAACCCTCAAGCTCCCAGGACTTTTGTAGAGGACCCTAGCTTGGAGAAAAAAGGGGGGAAGACTATCCACAACGGGTGACGAAGAGGTTTTTTTTGTTTTGTTACTATACTCAAATCGCACTAAATAGTAGAAATGACCATAAGATCTTAAAACTACTCATTGATCTGCCGTTTATCATTGATCTATCAATGTTTTGTCTGATTACCATTAAAATATCTGCACATCTGATCAGTCTGCGATCGAATTAGCCTGAGAGGGGCGGGGGCACTGGGAATTAATTTGAGTATTTTTTAATCTGAAACTGACACATTTATCTGAAGGCAGAGTTTCTGTTTAAGAGAGTGATGTTCTGACAGTAGTATTAACTAAGGTGCTGTTTCTTCAGGGTTGCAGCAGAGATTGCTGGGAGCTCTTATGGAAAGGAGACTGGAAGCCAATGAAGAGAAGACAGGATAGGAGAGATATGATCTCTCTTTTTCATTTTCATTAAAACACATTGAGACTAACAGACAACAGTAAAACACATTAAAGTTCAGCTTTTATTGGGTCGGAATGTTCAGATTGTAAAAGCAGCAGTAAGGCATCAGGGCCATCAGATCTCCTCATGGTATCTGTGTGCTGATCTGATACTCAGACATTGGACAGAATCAGAGAGTGATCCTGATATAAGGTGTTATTTTTGGTTCACTTAAATGTGTCCTAAGATAGTGACAGAGACACACATTGTAGCCCAGTTAAATCCAGTCCAATTTCGTACAGTGCAACATTGAACACTTTTTAAACTCAGTTTCATCAACTCTGTCAGTTGTAATCCTACTTCATCTGTACATGTGCTGATACACTAATCAGACAGAAGCCCATCAACTTTAACCAGGTCCCATGTTTCATGTGGTCTGATTAGCATCAGGATTTAATTTAGCTGTTGGGGTTCAGAGGAAAACTCTGGATCAGTTGGCCGTTTTAACGAGCACTGAAGCGTTTCTTTTTCCTCCAATTTAGGAAAAACTTCCAGATTGGAAAGATGACTGATTATTTAAAACATGATCACATTCTAAATGTTCACTGGGGAAGCTGTGAAGCTGTGGTGAGAATAGATAGAAAAGCAAATGCTAGATAGATGGTTTATAGTATTTAAACTGGGAAAGAAACAACTGGTATTAATGAAGACAAAGATGATGGTTATGCTATAAAAGGACAAGCTTTTGCTAAAAAAATATTTCAGTTAAATCACAAACTGCATAAAACAGAAGCAGCCAGTCTTAGTTGTTGCAAAGTTCCACCTTCAGGACAGGCTGATAGCTGTCAGACATGCTGGCCCTGATGGTCAAACGGCCCACTTTGTGGGTCAGGCCTGGGCCCTTGGCTTTTCCGCGGACAAAGCCGAGCTGTTGCCCATAGTACATTTCCTTGTACAGCTCCTCGTCGCAACGCTTGTCCTTGCTGAATGCTCCGATGGCATACCAGTTGGAGTACATGTTGAAGTCGTACGGATTGGAGAACATGACAGCCAGCCGGCGTTGGTTATGCTTGGTGGACGCCTGAACGATGTCGTATGTGAAGACAGCTACGGAACCACAGGCCGCGTGGGGTTTTTTGATGAAGAGCGCGGTGCCGGATTCAGAGGGACGAAGAGTTGGAGGGAGAGGAGACTCACAGTTTCCACTAAAGAGATGGATGCTGGATGGAAACACAAAAAGATCTGACTTTACTTAAACAGCAAGGAGACACTGAAAACATGCAGTACAGGGTCCTTGAGGACCAAGGTTGGGAACTACTGAGAGTGTACCTAAACATTGTACTCAAATAACAGATAAATTGTAATAAATAGGGCATTTGCCCATGAAAATGAACTATTTTGATGACTAATTAACAATTATTTACTGTATTTATTAGCATATATGGTTGTAAAGACCTGGTGTGAACTTGGGTTTGTTAAATCACTATTAAATATTAATAATTATAGTTTGGTAATTGTTAGGTTCAAAAATGTAGGTTCATAAAAGAGGAACTGAGTCCACACAGGAAAGAGATTCTCAACAGCTCCTGCAGGAGGGGAAAGAGCCAAACCCAACTTTCCTACTCTCTCTCGGACCCCCCTCCTGCAGTGCCCTTTTATTAACAGAACATAACACATGGTTACAAAACAGAGTATTCTTCTGACAGGACAATTGATCAGGTCATAAGACAGAATGCTCCACTGACTGAATCACAAGACAGAGTGGTCTCCTGATTGAAGCACATAACAGAGTGAAGCATCTGATTTCTTCAATGTTTTATATGTACATACATTAATTTTATAATCATCATTGAAAAAACCTAACAGTAATTACTAATAATTAACCAAAAGCACAACAGATGTCACTGTATTATCACATTTTAACTCTAGTTAACTAAAGGTGAGCATACACTGTGGGAGTTCTTGTCCTTTACAGGCTGATTTTCCAGTTGTGCAAGTTTCAGTTTGGCCAAGTTTCAGTGTCATCGCGTGTCCTGCGTAGTGTATACAGGGCTTAACGAGGGGCAACTATCCTCTCAGGAATAGTGAGGTCGGGAGAATATTAAACATGTTTTAAATTCAGTTGGCCCTCAGGAGATGTTTGTGAGCAAATCCTGGTGTCTAAGCAGAGCTACGAGCATCTATGAACTAATTTACCTGAACCTCACGCAAAAGGTAAAAGGTTATGTCTACCTAAAGGCAAAAGGACACTTGTTTGAGGACAACAACGTCCATATTCTGGCCAAGGAAGAAAGATGGATTGAGAGAGGGTTTAAGGAAGCCTTCTTTGTTTACCTGGAAAAACCATGTCTTAACAGAGGAGGTGGGCTTAGACATAACCTTTCACCTTCGTACAAAGCACTTTTAGCAACAATACCCAGAAAGTTCCCCTCTTACCTGCCGTAAATCATACTTCAGAGAGGCATGTGAGGAGAAACCACTCTGATGAGGGAGTTAATGACCCATCAGAACCCCCTATCAACCATTAACACCCCAGGTAACTTACATGGCCAATCCAGTAGGAAGAATCAGAGCCACCTTTTGTTCGTCCTAATTTTTTGTTAGACCTACAGTAAATTAATCTCAGTGCTCCACACCACCAGTTAGAATTGAAGATGCCTCTTGGATGAGAGGGGAAAGGTCTTATAGAAAACTTCACGTCCAGTTGCCTAAACTGAAACTTTCAAGCTTGTCAATGCAGAGAGAACCCAAAGCTACAATGACCTATGTTTTAAAGAAATGGATAAAATGTTGAAGTCCAAATTTTTGCAAGTAAGTTTGCAAATTCAGTCCCCAGGCAACCTTTAAATGTGTAACCAAGGAGTGGCTCTGTAAGAGGCATATCAAGGTAAGGGCGTGGCCTAGTCAATCTCCAGACCTAAACCCAATGGAGGGAGCTCAAACTCTGTAATTCTCAGCAACAGCCCAGAAACCTGACTGATCTAGAGAAGATCTGTGTGGCGGAGTGGGCAAAATTAAAAACAAACATTTGACCTCTGCAATTGCAAACAAAGCCTACTGTAGCAAAAATTAACATAAATGTTTTCAGGTGCTCAAATACTTATTTGCAGCTGGATCATACCAAAAAAAGAAAATTAAAAACAATCCACCAGACTTTATTTAATTCAAAATATCAGGAATAGAGAATTGAAAAAGATTCCTGGATGTGAAGCGAAACATCTTCAAACTTGGAAACAAAGTCCAGTGGATTGTTTTTAATTTTCTTTTTTTGGAATGATTATGATCTGGATGACGGAGAACCTTCACCAGCATCTGTATCATACAAATAAATAGTTAAAAAAAATCATACATTGTGATTTCTGATTTTTTTATTTTCTTATTTTAGATTTTCTCTCACAGTGGACATGCACCTATGATGACAACTTCAGATGTTTTCTAAATGGTGGAACTTAAAAAATAGCAGGGAGTTCAAATACTTATTTTCCTCACTGTGGTTGACATGAGGATTAGTTGGCCTATTAGTTATTTCTGGTCCTGGATGCTGGGTGTACGTCTGTTTTAAAACTCACAGCGGCTCAGACAGGATGACGCTGGATGTCTTGTTCTGAATCTCCACTGTGCACTGACGGTGAGTTGAAAGAGACATTTTCAGAACCTGTTGAGGGAAACGAACAGGGAAAAACTCATGTAGCATGAGACTTTATGGTGGCACATACATCTAAAGGGGATAACGTCCTGAATGTACATTTACAACTATTTCTCAGTAAACAAAGGAAACTTCCACTAAAACAAACCGAATTTATTCCAACAAAACCAAATAAGGTTTTTTGTCCAGCTTAACATAAATCTCAACAATCATCCGTGGCTTTAAGGTGGTATTTTTCTAAGCCAACTGTCTGATCATGTCAAAAACACAGAGTGTTGTTGCAGGGTGTTGTTGCTGCCAGCAGCAACATCCTGTCTGCATCAGTCCACGGCTGGAGCGAACAATTATTCATTTTCATTTACTGTAAAAACGGAAGTTGGTCCTTATTGGCTCCCTCTGTCGAAATTTGGGTTGTAAACTCAATGCAGAAATGAAAATCCAATACATGGAGTTCATAGCTTAAATAGCATAAAATCTAAGGGTATAGTTTTTTTTCTTTTCATTCAGAGTAAAGGTTATGTCTTTAGATACGCCTGACTTATTAATTCAACGTAGTAATTAATTAAGTAAATTAATTAAGCTGGATCAACTCAGCAATTCATTTAAGTTAGAGCTACATTCTCTTTTTAGAGAGAGTGATACTTTTAAAACAAAGATTTTACTTACTGCTTTAGAGCTTCTGTGGAACACAAGCTGACTGCAGATATCAGTAATGAAGGTCTGCCCGCAGAATGTTTGTCTGGTGTGCGTGTTTCCTGAGGAAATCTGAGCCTTAAAGAAACATTGTCTCAAAGCCAGAGAACATTGGAGAAAACGGTCAGAAATGCACTATTCAGATAGTTTTACCATCAGGCTTTTTAACAGAAACAGTTGTTAGTGGTGGGAAAAAAATTGATCTGCTTTTGATTTCTTTTTAAATATATTAATCTATGCTGGGTTTAATTAATTCAGCCCGCAGACCTGCAAGGCTTCTGGGTGTCTAAGGGAGAGGTTTGTTTATTCTACTAAGGAGTGTTTTGTATAAAAATATAGGTATATATAAAAAAAAAAAATTGTGAGACCAACTTTGTCTAAGAAGAGCGGGCTTAACATCATTTCATCCTGTTCTCTAATTTCTTCGCACAGGAAATAAAATCCCGAAATAGTGAAATTCATCAATCTCGTTTTTTTTTAAACTACGGACTCTATAGTTAAAGGAATAGTACACCCAAAACATGATTAGCCTTCATTTCCTACTCACCCCCATGCTGAACAACACTCTGGAGTACTTTTTTGATATCTCAAATGCATCTGGAGATCTGGGAGGCTTCTTGCTTTCTGCTGACATTCAAATAATGGAGGTCTATGGCGCCCGAGGCAGAAAGGTCCATAAAAGTCCACAAAAAACGTGTCAATATTCCTCCATACTGCTCGTCCAATGTATTCCAAGTGTCCTGAGTGGGTAGCGTCCATAATTTACTCGAAACGAAGTCATTTAGAATGTTTTTAGAGCATAAACAGTAGTGTATAGGATTTCCTAAAAGCGTGCGCCTGCAAGCTCACGAGCCTACGGAAACCGCGGCAGACCAAACCAGATGAAAGTGCGCATTCAGCGTCTGCTCTGCCGATAATGCAAGCGTAGAAGAAGAAATGTGCTGTTTACCTGTGCAAAGAAAGAAACAACGAAAGAAAAATGTCTGAGGACTTCAGTGTTGAGGAAGAGCATGAGTTCTTTGCCGAGCTGAATGCGCACTTTCATCTGGTTTGGTCTGCCGCGGTTTCCGTAGCGTCGTGAACTCACAGGCGCGCGGTTTTAGGAAATCCTATGCACTACTGTTTATGCTCTAAAAACAATCTAAATGTTTCGAGTAAATTATGGACCCTACCCACTCAGGACACTTGGAATACATTGGACGAGCAGTATGGAGGAATATTGACACGTTTTTTGTGGACTTTTATGGACCTTTCTGCCTTGGGCGCCATAGACCTCCATTATTTGAATGTCAGCAGACAGCAAGAAGCCTCCCAGATCTCCAGATGCATATGAGATATCAAAAAAGTACTCCAGAGTGTTGTTCAGCATAGGGGTGAGTAGAAAATGAAGGCTAATCATGTTTTGGGTGTACTATTCCTTTAAGGACCTTTTCCCCACTAGAATTTGCCTCTGTGATAAAGGCAATTTCCCTTGGGTTTCAGATGGTTTGGATTTAATAAGGGTCAGTAGATTGTAGAAAACAGGAGTCTTTAATGTCCAGGTCATGCCAGAAGACCTACTGAAATGATTTCTTGAAGGTTTGGAGTCCAACATTTCAAACCAGCTCTGGTGTTCTTTAGACCTTCCCTGAAACTCTCTTCCTTTTTAGCTCCCTCTAATCCTGCTAAAACAGGTCACAGTCATCAGGTGATTCTTTCTTTTTTTGCACCTGATAGTCTGGCTGACTGGGATAGATGGCGGACCAAAATTGCTAAATTCTTATAACATTCATCTGGTGCGGTTTACATTTACAAGGAACTTTGTCAAAGAGAAACAAACCTTTTGACTCACCAGTTTTCCAGTGGTGGGGGGTCAGGGCCTTCAAAGCCTTCACTGCTGGCCTAAAATCAATCAGGAACACCAACCGCAATTTATAACCTATACTTAAATTTTTCAATTGTATGATCTTGTAAATTGTAAAGTGCCTTGAGATGAGATGTGTTGTGAATTGGTGCTATATAAATAAAGTAAACTGAATTGAATTTTCTTTTATTCAACTGTAGTCATTTATTCCAAGCAATCCGTTCTCTTAATTTCGTAGCGTTTCTCTTGGCTGCGCTACTCTCTTATTATTTTGTAATCTAATCTATCTCTTTTAATTTAAGCATTTAGTTTCAATAATTATGCTTTCTATATCAAATAAAAAAACGACTTAAAAATTATGCCTGGAAGTTAGTAAGGAATAGAAATAAATACACAATAAAATCAAATTATAAACCTGTATTTATAAAACTGGAGCTCCTCTGAGTAACCCCATTTTATTTACATTTAAAAAAGCAGCCGCTTTGATGAGCTCCAATAGCTCTGTGTGAAACACAGCTGATCTCTGGCTGTTTTCTACATTCAGTCTGTTCCTCTGCTTGGTTTGGATATTTGTCAAAGATGAAGGTGAACTCAAAGATAAAACTTACTTTTAGGTTGATAAAAGGTTGTTAAATTTTTTGATTGGGTCATCACAAAGCAATACAGATCCCAGCCCTAAAATAAGTTTTCATGTACCCCTTGCAATGCACTCGCAGACCACCAGGGGTATGCGTACCCACAGTTGGGAAACACTGGAGTAGAAAATTGCAGTTGTCTTAAATGGGCTTCTTGCTTAATCTCTGTATTCACCCTCACACTAATCTTCATGACAGTTAAACCTGTGCTTCTTACATTTTATATTTGAATACTTCTGGGGGTTTATTTTATTAAAATGTCAAAGTGGTAATATTCTTTGACACCCATCATTGCAAACTGACTCTTGAAGGAGGCGGTTGCATCTTCCTGCTGCTCTGCAACTCGTTGATCTGTCCCTGCTTTGCTGTGTCTAGTCTTTTCTCAGTCCTCTTTTAATGTCACCTGAATTCAAACAATGAATCTGGTCAGCTGGTTCTCAACACAATTGATTAAATTTTCACAACTGGAAGACAGGAAAAAGGGGACCCTTCCTGTTCTGCCGGGACATACTTCGTTAGAAACATCATGGACTCATGGAAGGCTTGGAGGATGGAGTGTTTCATAGCGCTGTCACTGGAGGATATCAAGGATGCATGGATTTTCGGATTTATAATACTGGTATTTCTCCTGTTTGAATTTGGAGGATACCTGATGTATCTACAATTACAGAGGATGTCGGAGGCAATTTGGGCATTGATCAGGCTGCCGGCAGCTCACAAAGGCAGTAAATGAGCAGGACCGGGAGCTGAGCCTTATGCTGGGTGCGATTGAACGCAGGCCGGCTGTGGTGGTTGATACCAAAGGTGAGATGGGATAATATCTTGGATGTGCGCGCTCGCTTCCAGGCAGAAAAGCCCCAAAAATTTGGAATATTGGATTCTCCATGTAGAGCCAGCAAGAAAAGAATCAAGGCTGACGGAAAATTCCTGTGCAGCCTGCTCTCAAAACAATAAGTGTTATTTTGGATTTGGCCTCCCCCTTTTCATACCTCCCCTGGATGTTAATGCAAACAGCTACAGCTCTCTACCCGTGAACAGCTGTGGATATGTCCAGAACTGCAGTACCAGTCGAAAAACTTTCAACTTATCAGTGACAATGGCCAGTGGACAGTGTTCATGGACAAATTTAACACACAACTAATGCTCAGGTTGACTTTCATTTGGCTCCAGCCTCAGATGTGACCCTCTGCTGAAATGTTTGTCTCATGTCTATATGTACTTTTCCTGTGCTGAGGTGTTTTTGATATCTTAAACTGTATCCTGTCGTGGCTAAAGTGTGGAATATGCTGCTATATATAATTTTAAAGGGCTTTGATATATTTTATTTGTATATTTATATCGAAAGTATTGTACTTATGTTGAAATGCTAAATCAAATGTTGTTACTTTTAAAACCTTTACACCAAAAACAAATAAGAATTCAAAAACACTGTTATAGTCTTCAAAGTTATCCTATTTACACAGTATTTTTTTAACCCCAATAATTACCTATAAGAGAAATAAAAATATTAGGAAAAGAGTTGTCAAAGCTTTTCATCGCACCCAAAAAACTAATAACTAATAGCCACAAATTAATCTTAAATGTAGGGCTTGCATACATTTTCAACATACTAACAAATTAAAATAGTTTAAACACTATTTATTTATTTAAACACAACTTATATGGTGGTTTGACCCTTAAAACAGCCAAAAGCAGAATCGGGTTACTTTCATTTTGAAGTCAGATTTTAGGCTTAGTTCCTTTAATTGTTTTATCTAGTCAGACAGAAACTGAATAAAAGTGAAGGGAAACCTGAGGAATTACATTTTATTTGTCATGAAAATTTCTATTTTCTTTGGTTTAACTCATATCTTCATCACAATTAGCAATGTGCTTCTTTTGCAGGGTCACTTGATCCTCTTTCATCCTGCATTATTTTTATATGATCTGGTTCAAATAAAATTACACTTGAAAGTTTTTATTAATTCTAGTCTAGCTGCGTACTTTGAAGCAAAATGCTAGGAAACTGGAGAGAAAATATCGCTCCACAGGCCTGCGGGAGTCCTTCCTAGTCTGGAAAAATGTTTTACTGCTGTATAAGAGGACCCTTTGTAAAGCAAGAGCAGCATACTTCTCCTCATTAATAGAGGAGAATAAGAATAATCCTAGATTTATTTTTAATACAGTTGCCAAACCCACCCAGAGCCATAGCTCTGTTGAACCGTCCATCCCACCTGCTCTTAGCAGCAATGATTTTATGGGATTCTTTATAAATAAGATTGATCTTATTAAAAATAAGATCATAAGCACTCCTCTATCTGCGATTGTACCTGAGGTAGTCATGGAATCTGAACCGGGTTTAGACTGCTTTGATCCAGTTGAACTTTCTGAATTAGCAAAATTATTGTCTTCATCTAAGCCTTCAACTTGTATGTTAGATCCAGTTCCAACCAGGTTATTTAAGGAGGTATTCCCTTTGATCTCCTCCTCCATTTTAGATGTGATTAATCTATCTCTGTTACAGGGATATGTACCTAAAGCTTTTAAGGTTGCTGTAATTAAACCTCTGCTTAAGAAACCGTCTCTTGACCAAGATGACTTGGACAATTATAGACCTATATCCAATCTTCCTTTCTTATCCAAAATTCTTGAGAAAGTAGTTGCCAAACAAGTTTGCGATCACTTACACCATAATGAACTTTTTGAAGAGTTTCAGTCTGGCTTTAGAGCTCATCATAGCACTGAAACAGCTCTGGTGAAAGTCACTAATGATATTCTCATGGCCTCAGATAATGGACTTGTATCTGTGCTCGTCCTGTTGGATCTTAGTGCTGCATTTGATACAGTTGACCATAATATTCTTTTAGAAAGACTTAAATATTTTGTTGGAATTAAAGGAACAGCACTAGACTGGTTTAAATCTTATCTATCTGATCGAATTCAGTTTGTTCATGTTAATGATAGATCTTCAACATGCTCAAAGGTTACCTGTGGAGTACCACAGGGATCAGTGCTAGGACCAATTCTCTTTACTTTATACATGCTCCCAATTGGTAGAGTTATTAGACAGCATGGGATTAATTTCCACTGTTATGCTGATGATACCCAGCTACACTATATTGCCAAAAGTATTTGCTCACCCATCCAAATTATTGGAATCAGGTGTTCCAATCACTTCCATGGCCACAGGTGTATAAATTCAAGCACCTAGGCATGCAGACTGTTTTTACAAACATTTGTGAAAGAATGGGTCGCTCTCAGGAGCTCAGTGAATTCCAGCGTGGAACTGTGATAGGATGCCACCTGTGCAACAAATCCAGTCGTGAAATTTCCTCGCTCCTAAATATTCCACAGTCAACTGTCAGCTGTATTATAAGAAAATGGAAGTGTTTGGGAACGACAGCAACTCAGCCACGAAGTGGTAGGCCACGTAAACTGACGGAGCGGGGTCAGCGGATGCTGAAGCGCATAGTGCGAAGAGGTCGCCAACTTTCTGCAGAGTCAATCACTACAGACCTCCAAACTTCATGTGGCCTTCAGATTAGCTCAAGAACAGTGCGCAGAGAGCTTCATGGAATGGGTTTCCATGGTCGAGCAGCTGCATCCAAGCCATACATAACCAAGTGCAATGCAAAGCGTCGGATGCGGTGGTGTAAAGCACGCCGCCACTGGACTCTAGAGCAGTGGAGACGCGTTCTCTGGAGTGACGAATCGCGCTTCTCCATCTGGCAATCTGATGGACGGGTCTGGGTTTGGCGGTTGCCAGGAGAACGGTACTTGTCTGACTGCATTGTGCCAAGTGTAAAGTTTGGTGGAGGGGGGATTATGGTGTGGGGTTGTTTTTCAGGAGCTGGGCTTGGCCCCTTAGTTCCAGTGAAAGGAACTCTGAATGCTTCAGCATACCAAGACATTTTGGACAATTCCATGCTCCCAACTTTGTGGGAACAGTTTGGAGCTGGCCCCTTCCTCTTCCAACATGACTGTGCACCAGTGCACAAAGCAAGGTCCATAAAGACATGGATGACAGAGTCTGGTGTGGATGAACTTGACTGGCCTGCACAGAGTGCTGACCTCAACCCGATAGAACACCTTTGGGATGAATTAGAGCGGAGACTGAGAGCCAGGCCTTCTCGTCCAACATCAGTGTGCGACCTCACAAATGCGCTTCTGGAAGAATGGTCAAAAATTCCCATAAACACACTCCTAAACCTTGTGGACAGCCTTCCCAGAAGAGTTGAAGCTGTTCTAGCTGCAAAGGGTGGACCGACGTCATATTGAACCCTATGGATTAGGAACGGGATGTCACTTAAGCTCATATGTGAGTCAAGGCAGGTGAGCAAATACTTTTGGCAATATAGTGTATATCTGTCTATAAATCCAGATGAAGCTAACCCATTACATAGATTACAAGCATGTCTTGAAGACATAAAAACCTGGATGACTCTTAACTTTCTGCTTCTGAATGCAGACAAAACAGAGGTTATAGTCTTTGGACCAGAGTCTCTGAAAAAGAAGCTGATTAGCCAGTCACTTCATTTGGATGGGATTAAACTGATTTCAGATAATAAAGTAAAAAATCTTGGTGTTATTTTTGATCAGGACCTGTCATTTAAATCCCATATCTATCCCATATCTATTCTAGAATTTCCTTCTTTCATCTGAGGAACATTGCAAAAATTAGAAATCTCCTGTCCAGGGGTGATGCTGAGAAACTAGTCCATGCATTTGTTACTTCAAGGCTGGACTATTGTAATTCTTTACTATCAGGAAGTCCACAAACTGTAGTTAAAAGCCTTCAGCTGATCCAAAATGCTGCAGCCAGAGTTCTGATGAAAATTAAAAAGAGAGATCACATCTCTCCTATCCTGGCTTCTCTTCATTGGCTTCCTGTTAAATCCAGAATTGAATTTAAAATCCTCCTTCTCACATATAAAGCCTTAAATGGCCAAGCTCCATCTTATATCAGAGATCTGATTGTTCCTTATGTTCCTAACAGAGCACTTCGCTCTCAATCTGCAGGTTTACTAGTGGTTCCTAGAATTTCTAAAAAATAGAATGGGAGGCAGATCTTTTAGTTATCAGGCTCCTCTCCTGTGGAACCAACTACCAGTTTTAGTCCGTGAGGCAGACACCCTGTCTACTTTTAAGGCTAGGCTTAAAACTTTCCTTTTTGATAAAGCTTATAGTTAGGGTGGCTCAGGTTATCCTGAGCTATCTCTATAGTTATGCTGCTATAGGCTTAGACTTCTGGAGGACATAGGGACCCCTTTTTCATCATTCTGCTTCATTCTCTCTCTGTTCTCCTATTCTGCAGAATCTGTTAGTTCAATCTCTAACCTTCTGCTCTCTCTGCTTTTCCTCAGAGTAGCTTCGCCTCATCTGTTCCTGTTTGGCTGTGACGTCATCCTGGAAAGAAACATCAGCTGTGCTGCTTCCATCAACACCCTTGTTTATAAATGTTGGAGATCGGCCTGTTTTCCAGTGTGGTCCTGTGACTGGGTGGATGTGCTCTCTTCATCCTCTGGCATGGGAGCTGGCTCGGAGCTCGTCTGCCTGGCTGTGTGTTTCCTGGACGGGGCCGCCTTTTACAGCTGCTTTTTGTATCTCTGCTTCCGTCTCCTTGAACCCCAGTCGGCCTCAGCAGATGGCCGCTCACACTGAGCCTGGTTCTGCTGGAGGTTTCTTCCTGTTAAAAGGGAGTTTTTCCTCTCCACTGTCGCTATAAGCATGCTTAGTGTGAGGGATTGTATTTGAGTCAATGAGTCAATGCAATCAACTGGTTTTCCTTAGATATAAAACTTTGTATCAATTTGACTCTATAATCTGGTGAACTGGAAAGTGACTTGAGATGACATGTGTTGTGAATTTGGCGATATATAAATAAACTGAATTGAATTGAATTGAATAGTCTTTCTGATTAATTAAAAAATATGTGATTCAGTTTAACTCCTTATATAGTGCTTTCTTTTCTGTTTTTGTCCCCAGAATCAATAAGGATTATCTTCCATCCTCTCTCTAATTTACAACCTCTGATTATTGATCTAAGAAGGCCCTTGATCAACATTTTTTAAAAATTTGTAACTGTTTTTGACTTTTTTTTCTGAGTGTGTGTGTGTGTGGGTGTACTCGTTTATGTTACCTATTTAGGACCAACTAGCCCGATGGGGATGAAGGTTGGTCTTAATGTGGCGGATCAACATTTTTAACCTTTGAGAGTCAGTTTCTCAGTCAGTATGATGTGAACTAACTTTAGGTTAAGGTTAGGGTTAGAACTTTTTTAGCTGTGCACCCTCTAGTGGCAGTTACTAAAAGGTGATTAGATAGGAAAGGATAGTGAGTAAATACTAGGGCTGGGTACCGAACTTAGGTTCTTTTATGGTACCGACCGAAATGCTTCGGTTCTACAGAATATCGAAACATGCCTCATCTTTCGGTACCAAGTTTCGGTGATTGGCTGTAACACTTAACGTGATTGCGTCATCCAGGAAAAATACACAGGTGGTCACGCCTACAGCCAGGGTTCATGTGTATCTGTTGTGAACTGGTTTCGAGCGTCGTGGAACCCCTTTAAAATGCCCCCCTAAGTTAAAAGTGTGGCTTCACTTTATTAAGACTGATAGTGCGCAATGCAATACGTCATGCACGGAAATAATTTAAGAGCAGAAAGTTGCTCGGTGTTTGACTGCAAGAAGAGCGGAACGCAGCCGGCGCAACCATCCTCCTCTCAGCAGCCCGTGGGCAGTGCAAAGCCAGCGGAGTGAATCATGCTGCGTTCACACCGGACGCGGCAAGAGCAGCAAAATCGCGTCTGCTGCTTCCTTTTTTGCTGCTTGTACCAGTTAGTTCTGACGTGCGGCTGAAGCAGCTTTGCTGCTCTGGCTGCGCGGTGCAAAAGTGGCTCTGACGCGCGTTGGGCGGAGCTACTCTATCCTTTCTCTGCCTTGCTGCTATATTTGCTGTGATCAGTGGGAATAAAGTAGTTTTATTATGTTTTTAAGTGGGAAAATTCACCTGAAAACTTAATCAGTGCAGTCAGTTCATCCTGCCTTCCAATATTTCTGTGGGAGCCGCTCAGACCCCCACATACCAGCTGTGCGCTGTCAGTAGAATCCCATTCAACGGGCTTGTTTGTCAGACAAGGTAATTTTTCTAAAGGAAAACTGCTAAGTAAAAAGGTCCTCACAATGTAACAGTGAATATTAGATACTGAAATTTTATTTTATGTAAGAGGAAAAATGTAAATGGAAAAATCAGAGCTTAAAATAAAACTCAAGATTTGTACTTTTTTATGTTGTGTAATTTCTTTTTTTTTTCGAATTAATATTATAAAACTGGTATCGAAAAAAGTATCGTTCAGGAACCGGTATCGAAGTGAAGGTATCGGTATTGGTACCGGAACCGAAAATTTTTGAACAATACCCAGCCCTAGTAAATACAGTTATTTGTTTCACAATCAATGCTATGAGTGTGGTTTATCCACCATGAAAAACACACAGATGTTTCTGGAAAACGAAGACAGATTCAATCTGCAGGGCTGAACCAGAATCCATCGTAATCTCCATGGCTTCCTCACTAAAGGAAGTTAATGGGCAAACTTGGAAACTCAAACAAAAGAAAAAATGTAGAACTGCCCAGAGGGTAATGACATGAAAACAATCATGCAACTCATTAAAACTTATGAAGAATTCACAGATGCAATCAACTAGTTTCCCTTAGAACACTTTGAATCTTTTCGACTGTATGATCTGGTTGAATTGTCTCTGTAAATTTCCTTGAGATGACATGTGTTTATGACCGGATTTATACAGGAATGAGTAACTCGAATTTTAATTTCATTTAATTTTAATGCCATCAACAACTACCCATGACTCTCATATTATTTATATATATATATATATATATATATATATATATATATATATATATATATATATATATATATATATATATATAAATCACATCCTTCGACATCTTTACCATCGGCAGGCTGCAACTATGTCCTGAATTCCTCTTTTTTCAGCAACTTTATCCCATTCTCTAGCTTAACGATCAACCGGAAGCAGCACAAACAGGCAGATCTATCTACACCACTTATATCTGATATATCTGACGAAATTCTTGGTATAAACGTTTTTTTATTTTATTTTAAATAAAGCATTTTAAATGCCACTATAAGCATATTTAATGAATTTTAATGCCAACTAGGGCCTTATATTAAAAACATAATAATTTAATGACTTAATGACTTTTAATGACCCATGGAAACCCTCTTTGAATCTGCGCTATAAGCTTAAAAAAATAATAGAACCGCTTTTGGCATTTACTTAATCATATTTAGTTACTTTAACACAGTTTTTTTTATGTCCTAACCTGATAACATGAAACAATTGAGTTAAAGTAACTAAACATTATTACATAAATACCAAAAGTAATTGCATTATTTTTATAGATAAAATGAATTGAATTGACACTTGAGTCAATTCTCAGAAAAAAATGTGAGTCTTTGTGGGGAAAACAAAAACCAAAAGTTGTTCAAAGTCAAACTGCTGCTGACAAGAAGACAATGAAAATTTCACCTGATTAAAAACCTCAAATATTTAAAAAATCTCATCTCAACACTATTCAAGTGAAGTTGGTGTGAGAGGCCTACAGGGGGCACTCTCCCATGGTGATCTATAAAGATAGACAATCATTATTACGATTAAATAAGGAGGAATCCAAACTATGGTGGTGTCTCATTTTATTCTCATTTTATTTTTTAACTCAAATGGATAAGATTATGTTTTTTAAGATTATGTTAGTCTGTTAGTGTTTTGTTTTCAGAAAGAGAGGAAATGGTGCCAACTGAAGGTCCAAACACAGAAGGACAGAAACCCCTTATAGCCTATGAAGTAATCAACTTTATTTAGTTATTAAGTATCAGACAGAGGTCAATCCCTGACTTTACCTGCTTGAAGCTGGAAAACAAAAAAAAAATCACCAAACAGCCGCTCATCAAAGAGAAGCATCTCTATTGTAAGGCAAAGGGGAGTGGCTTCATCTAGTCACATGACTGAACATAGTTTTGTGGGAAGAAGCCCTCCCGGCCATTACAGACGCCCTCACACCAGCCATCATCATGGCGACGTGTCACATAAATGATGTCCCCTTCAGCTAGAGAAAGGTCGTCAGGCTTTGAGGCCTCGTAATAGTACAGCGCCACCACTGGATGGAGAGAGGAAGTACATCATCAACAACATCCTACTCTGTAACAAACCAGCACTGTAGGGAAACTGGTGGCAGTGGTACCTTTCTCCAGGTAGTCTGGGGGGGCACTGGTGTCATAGTCCACTGGAGGTGGGAGCGGTGGCATGATGTCATCAAAACATCCAACATCAGCCAATGGGAGAGGAGGAGGCGGGGCTAAAATCTGAAGATCTATAAGAATACAGAAACTGTGACTGACCAGTCTGACCTTAAGAAGTGGAGCTTCAACCAAGCAACTACAGAAATATTTTGCAGTTTGGTATTTCTGCTCTACATTTTTACTTAAAGACAAGCAGTACTACTAGTAGTAGTCTAAAGCAGTACA
Source organism: Cyprinodon diabolis (assembly GCA_030533445.1). NCBI lineage: Eukaryota > Metazoa > Chordata > Actinopteri > Cyprinodontiformes > Cyprinodontidae > Cyprinodon > Cyprinodon diabolis. The sequence goes on from CM060077.1 coordinate 4,712,446, forward strand.
GCTGTTTTCTTACCCAGGTGTTCCAGACGAGCAGGTAAGCACAGTCGAGAGGAGGACAAGGAGTGAGAGAGCACGGCAAATGAGAAAGAGGAGGAGATGGGGGGGTCTTGGGGGGCATTGGGGGGAGGATATGGAGGAGGGGGGGGTATCATGACTGACAGAGAGAAGCTGAGTCAATAGTGAGACAATAGATAGTCAATATTTTGGCCCTACACTGACCTGACTATTTGTTTGATAATTCTAATTTGCTTTTAAATTAGCATTTTTATTTAAAACCGGAATAGAAATGGTAAGGATGTTGGCAACATTTGCATTCTTTCCTAAAATGTCCTCATGATTTCCTTTACCTTCAGGAACTTCTGAAATATAATCTCAAATGAGTAAACAAAAGATCTCCGAAGCTATTCACTGATCTACCTTTAATCGTCAATCTCTCCTGAGTAGTTATTTCACAACAACACCTGCAGCAGCTTACATGACTGAACAGAAGGCAAGAAGAGGGAGCGAGTGTAGCGGCAGCGAGAGGCGGGACCTGAGCGGACCCTCAGAGAAACAGAGCGAGTAGTTGGAGGCGAGCGGCGGTGGCGACTCCTTCTAGATGTGAGGGTCACTAAAAAGAAACACAAAAGCAGAAGGAAAAACTGCAAAAATGCGACAGAGAAGAAGCAGAAACTGAATCAAGTGAACAATGATTGTCTGGTACATTTCTCTGAGAACATTTCTTGTTTCGGTATTAGTCATTGGATTATAATATTTGGGTGGACAGGGGTGTCGGGTTCAGGAATTTGCCCTGCAATTGGTTGACAGTTCTAGCCCGGGCTCCAGCTCTCAGTGTCATTGTGTCCTTGGGAAAGACACATTACCTGCATTGCCTACTGATGGTGGTCAGAGGGCCCGATGGTGCCAGTGTATGGCAACCTCGCTTCCGTCAATGAGCCCCAAGGCAGCTGTGGCTACAATGTAGCTCACCACCATCAGTGTGTGAAAGTGTGCGTGAATGACTGAATCTCCTGACTAGAAAAAGTGCAATCTAAGTACAGACCATTTACCATAATCTAGCACTGAGCTAAAACTGAAACACAGATGAACTGCAGAATAACCTGTTCTGTATTTTTACAGTGATTTTTAAGAACCCTTAGAAAACCTTAGGTCCAACGTTACTGATGTTGCCGCATATATCAGATTCACCTTCACTGGCCTGGGTTGTGTGCACATGCAAAAAATCTGTTTACTTGGTTTGTTTTTGCCATTAGTTCTCTGTAGCGACAACCTGAAGTTGATTTTCTTTTGCTCCAGACTTGAACAAGCAATGGATGGAGGGAAGGTCATCCCTGTTAATCCATTCTTATTATTCATTGCATTTTGGGCCTGCCTTATTTTGTAGATGAGTCAAACCTCTCAGACATGAAGTTCCAGATAAACACCAGTCTCTGAGGATGGTTGTAATACTTTAAAGTCTTTAATAGACCTTGTTCCAAAGAGTGCAGTTACACGAGGTTACTCGAGAGTAACCTCATTTGGGGAGTGGCTGACTAGTGGTTAGGACATTGCGCTTTGAATCCTGAGGTTCTGAGTTCGAGCCCCACTCCCAAGGACTGCCAATGTGGGTCCCTGAGCAAAGACCCTTAACCCCACACTGCTACCCGGGCACCGCACAATGGCAGCCCACTGCTCCCCAAAGGGGATGGATTTAATGCAGAGTTCATTTCGTTGCTCTGTACTTGTCACAGTGTAATGACAATAAAACGCTGGGGGGAAAAAAAGAGAGGGTGGTTCCTAGTAACAGGATGTGGTTTACAATCCAGACACTGTTTTGTCAGTGAGAAGCAGTAGTGTGAGGGGTATTCTCCGGAAACCCATTCTTAAATCCACAAATTTTATCTTAGCTTGAATGGTACTCTGATATTTGATAGGAAAACTTAACAGACTGTCCAAAACACAAAGAAGGACCCAGTAATGTAAACTCCGCTTCCCATGTTGGAGACCCTCAGTGCAATTTCAGCTGCAGCCCTTTAGCACCCCCTGCTGTCACGATACATTTAGTCATTTAACAGAAGATCACGCCTGTCTACATTTTTCCATTTGATGTTTACATAAAATGTTCTTGAAATTTAAAGAACTGCAGCAGCTTTTCTTTGTAGTAGCAGATTGGGAGCCCTGTACATAAAGGCTGTTGGTGCTTGATGAAGGCTTCAATTCCCCATCTTAAGACCTTTGCTGTATTTTCTCTCTCTTTCCATTTCCTGTTTCATTAGTACAAATAATATCCTCCTAAAAGAATTTGAATAGTAAAAATGGAGATATTACCATCTGCATCTTGGGAGGGATGAGGTGGTGGGGGCGGGGCCAGCAGCTCTGAATCGTCATTAGGTAACGGCGGGAAGCCAATATCATCAGAAGGAGGAGGAGGGGATGGAGGTGGAAGGCTGTTCTCCTCCATCACTGAGGAAAGTTATTAGAGAAAAAGCTTAAATAGAGATGCTAAGATTTCTCACTGGATCAGTAAAATCCAAACAAAGAGTCCGTTTTCCTGTAAATTACTTTAGAGAATTACTAAAAAGAAAATGTGTGTTACCCTTTCTAAGAAATAGAAAAAATTAAAAAGAAAACCTAATCAAGGTGATTCAAGGTTTAACTGTTACTGGTCTGGGCTTAACCTGAACTGAATTCAACTGATCAATGTTAAAAGAAGAACTGAGGAAGAAACCTGGCTAACTGGCCCATCTTCATTTAATCAGATTTAAGATAATTATGTTTCATAACTTAGTTTTTTTATGATTTTTACTTGAGAGTAATGTTGCTTACAATGCTAGTACATCATTCAGAAACTGCTAAAAGCACATTGTATGATCGTTGTGTTTGTCAAATCATCACACTGTGACGTCATCACCTGTTTCTAAGCTAAGTGATGGGATTGGTGGAGGAGCTGGAGCCCCATGATTGACCACAACCCCTGAAGATGGAGGAGGAGGAGGTGGAGGAGGAGCACTTTGACTGATCACAACCCCTGATGACGAAGGAGGAGGCGGTGGGGGAGGAGGAGCAGTAGGAGCCACCATCACACCTGAAGAATCAGGAGGAGGAGGAGGAGGGGGCAGCGCTGAGATGACATCATCGCTCTGGGGCAACAGCTCATCAGTTAGCAGAGGAGGGGGAAGAGGAGCCTCATCCAGCAAATTGGTGATGATGTCACACTCAGGGGGAGACTGCCAGGTGGCGGGGATGGTGGGCGGAGCTACAGGTTTGCCAAAGCTGGACCTGAAAGGCAGGAAGCGCACCTAGTCAGATTTATGATGTCATCATTACAGGATAATATAATATTTATCATGTTTCCTGATTGATAGAGTATTGCTCATTGCATTTGTCTGAATGTGGATAAAGCAATGTTCTACGGAGTCTGATCAGCTGATAAACCAGTCATTATCTTGGTGATCTCTGAAAATGAGCTTACTCCTAAATCTCTTATTTCAAACATGGTGATGCAGATGGCCGCTCACACTGAGCCTGGTTCTGCTGGAGGTTTCTTCCTGTTAAAAAGGAGTTTTTCCTCTCCACTGTCGCTACAAGCATGCTTAGTGTGAGGGATTGCCTTTGAGGCAATGAGTCGATGCAATCAACTGGTTTTCCTTAGATAGAAAACTTTGAATAACTTTGACTGTATGCCTTGAAATGACAGTTGTTGTGATTTGGCACTACGTAAATAAACTGAATTGAATGAATTGCCCATACAGATGGGTCGGATTTGGCATGAGGGACCGAATATTCTCAAGCCAAGTTTGTTTTTAATAGATTGCATGGAAGTAAGCTTAAAGCTACAGTGTGTAATAATTACAGGGATATACAGTCAGAAATGTAATATATTATACATAACTATGTTATTTATCATCATCTACGAGCTCAGCCTCTTAACCTTAATATTTGCGTTGCCTTAGAATTCGCTATTTATAATTACATAGGAGCGGGTCTCGCAGCCATGGAGGCAGACATCTTTGCGCTACGGCAGCGCAGAGCCAACAAACTAGTGATTGCGAGATCGCCAAAATGTCACAACGATGTAGAAAAAATAACGGGTTTATTTATTATCTTAAGTCTACATGAAATCTATACCCTACACAGACTAATGAAATACTATCTGTAAAATTATCTATGTAAACAAACCTCATCACTTGAGAAGGTAGGTGATGTGGACGTCGTGGAAGACATTTTGTCCCGTAACACTCGCCGTACTGTTGGGGGGGAGAAGCGGTGGGGGGGAGACGTTCATGTTGCTGCAGTCTGCAGTCTGACCGCTAGATGTCACTAAAAGTTACACACTGTAGCTTTAAGCTAAGCTTAAGCAAGTTTCCGGCCCGGTTTGGCGTGTAATTATTATTATTATTATTATTATTATTGTTATTTTTATTATTATTATTATTAAAAATAAAGAATTAAAAATAATTCAGAAAAAAAATACATCATTGTGCCAAAGGAGATATTGCAGTATATATAAGTGTACTGTTGACACTTAACAGCCTAAACCAGCATGTTATAAGACTGTATGTATCTAGCATTCATTATAAATGTATAAATGTAAATAACATTATAGCATTTGATTTTATAATATGTGCCTGTAATTATTTTGTTTAAGCTTTGTTAAATAAAGAAATTATTAAAAACTATAAAAAATGGATGAAGACGTATAGTCTTTGTGTTTTTTTATATTCTAAATTAATTAAGTTAAATAAGTTTTTTCCACTCTGGACAGTTCAGCTGTGCACATATCAGTCTGAAACATTGAGCCTTACCCTCCAACAGGGGGCGCAACAGGGCACTGAACTGGCTCTGGAGCTTTGTTGGACCTGAAACAGACACACATGCAACCACAGAAAGCCTTCCTGTGTGAGTCTCTGCCAAGAAAACAAGAAGCTGCTGTGAACAGAAGCTCAGCAGAGGAGAACCAAACCTGACGGAGGCTCCATGTTTCCGGATCGTTCCCGTTTTCTCTGACTGTTTCCCAGAGACCTGATGGGAAAAGGGGGGCAAACATAGAGCAGAGTGAGCATGAATGGAGCCCCTAAGTCTTTAGCAGCTCTAATTAGTCTCTCCAAACATTTTCCCACGGCCAACAAAGACCTCTGGGCCTGGGGTGTGTGTGTGCCTACTTGTTTATGTCACCTATTTAGGAGCTTTTCTGGTATATTTACTAACCTTCTGGGGACCGACAGGTTAGTTCTTATATGTTGGACCTCCGTTTTACTGTTAGTGGTTAAAGTAAAAGGTATTGTGTAAATAATCTTTAGGTCAAGGTTAAGAAAAATGTTTGGGAGAGGCATAAATACAGAAACTAAAATGATTGTCAATCAATGTGTTGAGTGACCCATATGTGTCCCCATATGGATAGAAATTAAAAACTTTGCTCTTGTGTGTGTGTGAGGTGTCTTGCTGACCCTGTGAGGTCCAGCAGCTCACATGAGTGTGGGTAGAAGTTTGTGTTAACAGGGCCGTCTGAGTGTGTGGCTTTGCTAAATTAGTCAGGCTTAGTTAGAGTCTGGGTTTGACCTGACAAAACAGAGGGTGTTTCCTCACAAAGAAACACGATCCTCTCTGTGTGGCTTATTATTATAATAATTATTATTTCTCTTAGGACTTTAACACAAACAAGCAACACGGTGACAAACAACTGCTTGTTTACAGATGTTCGGTTTCACGAATGTTACCATTATGTAAAAAACCATAAAGGACAAATTACTCAGGTTTTAAATAAATTGGTGTGGCCATCATGAAACATACCACAGCTTTTAGGTAGGAAACTGATGGTTTCCCCTAATTGTTCATCAGTTTTCACAATTTGTGGGATGTTTTATACAAACAACGTAAGAATAGATACTGATAAAGAAATGTTCAATAATTTATTCATAGGCTATGACTGGAAAATGTGATCAAAGAGTGATAAACACTAGGAGTTCTTTTGGTTTTGTCAGATTTGAATTTAATAAAACTGTGAGATTTCAGAATTTCTATTCATTATTTAATTACATGAATCATGAAAATACAATTAGACACAAACACACACAAGGTGGCGCCAGCTGAGAGTTTCAAGTAAGTGACCCTGGATGGTTTATAAAACTTTATCATATGGAAAAATTATATCCCATAAGTCCTGATTGAGGCGTAATTATTTTTCCTCGTTGTAAGCCACACTGTCTGTACGTTAAAGTATAATCTTATTCAGCTTCTGCATTCTGCGAGTTCTTAGGACTTTGGCTGTTTTTTCAGTCAGTCTAGTTCATGATCATGGGACAACAATGTCCAACATAACTCTAAAAGCAATTGAATCAAACATGAAACCGATAAAAAAAAAAAAAAATGTCCTTTAGAAAACTCTGCTCAACATGTAAACTGTCCCTGCATGCCCTGAGCCCTGAGAGACGGATCATATTGTTTATGTATTTAGCAGAGGCATTTATCCAGAAAGACTTTGGGACTAAAATGCAGTTTTCTGTCTGTCAAACTGTGATGGTTATGAATTTCTTTTAAATAATCTCAATATCCATAACCACAAGTAATCTGATTATATTCAAGCATGAGGACACTTAAAGCATTAGGGCCTCCTTTGAGGTGGAATGAGATATTTGCACTATGCTGATAGTCTGAACACAGTAACCCTAAAACACACAGGAGGACCAACTACTGACCTGCAGAGATGCCTGGACAGTTCCTGGTTTTATAGTTAAACAAAAAACCAAAGCAACAATCTGTTACAATCACAGTGTTAAAATACAGTGATTGTATTTTATTTATTCTTTAATGAACACCTGGTATTCTCCTTAATAATAATAATAATAAGACAATGCCGCCTAAATATATTTATGATGATCAAAGAGCAATAAAAGTCTATTTGGGTTCACATTCTCAAATCAAACTGTTATGTGTTAAAATTCTGGTGAGAAAGAAAATCAAGCTAAGGTTTAAATTTAGGGTAAAAAGCAATAATTTTGCTTTGGTAGATGTTGGTTAATGTTGCCAAAAGTCAATTGAGCATATTTAAGTGTAAAGCACATAAGTCAAGACTTCTGAGCAGATCAGGTCAGTGAGGTGTTTCTTTATCTGAGGCTGTTGGGATTATTTTTATTGATGACATGTGAGTCTGTTAAACCCTCATAATACCTGCCTGGTATGTTCCAGAATTAATGTTTTCCCAAGCAGTTGATCTAATTAGGACAGTTCTTCTGTCAGGATAAAAGGTCATCTTCATTCTGTGCGTAGCAGAGATTGTGGAATGGAATGAGAGCGGTGTCCTTGTTTAATATTTTGATATGGATGGAGCCATGAATGTCTCCTCATTTACAAACGTGTATGATGTATTGATGTAATGACGTGGCAGACTGGAGTTGTATAAAATGCTTCTTTAACTGTGTTTCTGGGCTAACTTCATGGAGAAGCAAAGCTGGTTGGTAAGCAGCCGCCTTCTGTAACGCTAAGGAAATTTCTCTGTTCTTAGTAAGATTACAAATTCTCTCCAAATTTGTAGTCATGTCTCATGGTTATTAAATAAATATACATTAGGAAGTGTCATTTAAAGAGTTGGTCCTGAATGATCTCTTCCAGGGTTCCTACAGCATAAGGCAAGTTAAATTCAAGACTTTTTAAGACTTTTTAATGCCACTTGAAATAAAAATTTAAGACCAAATTTACAAGAAACACAAGAAAAACCTGCTTGCAACAACTTAACCCAAAGGTTTATTTTAACATAAACCACTGCACTAATGTTTAAAATGTTGAAAAGCTTCCCATACAGGAAGAAAGCTAAAAACACAGAAATGACAGATATATTTTAACAATTATTTAACTGAATTCACAAACTTTGTGTTAGCAGGGAACAAAACAAATCGATTTTAAAGCCACAACATAACCAGTGCTAAGTCTTTTTTGCAGCTATTTTTGTTTGTATGGTTTTCTTAGTATGTTTGATTTGGTGATAAGTGGAGGCGTTGCAGAGACAAGGGTGGAACTAAACTGAGAAATACCGGCTGTTTCTCTGTAACTCCATTTTGACGCTTTGTGTTTCGTGCTTCGCATGTGACTCCACTGCCTTAATTCCCATTGTTCTGAGCTTAAATCGCTTCTTGTACAAAATCCACTGAGCCTCATGTATGTTCCCTGGTTTTAGCCATGGAGAAAACTCTTGGCTGGAGCCAATTTTGGTGACATTTACACTTGCTCATATTTTCCAGACAAAAAGTAAATAGCGCATCTCCCAAATGTCCCGGCGGCAACAACGCTTTTATTGGTTCTGCTATCGGGACGGAACCAATAATGGCGAGCCATTATTTTTTTTAAATAAAAAAAAAAAATCAATTTTAATGTTTTATTTAGATTACAAAAATAAATCGTAATAAAAAATAATCCTATTTATGATGTTTTAAAAATTAAGACCTACGAAAGGCTGATTTAAGACATTTTAATACCAATTAAGGCCTTAGTTTTATTTTGAAGAATTCAATGCCTTTTAAGACTTTTTAAGGACCCGTAGGAACCCTGTCTTCTAAGGAAATAATTGGTGAAAGAAAGCTGGAGGATTTAAACAAAGAGCTTTGCTTCAAACTGTTATAAGTATTCTGTACAGGATGGGAACAAAGCCTGCTGGTAGGAGAGAACCCAGAGATTATTTGCTTGGTTATCTGTTTTAAGTTAAAGGTATAGAGGAGGATCTTTTATTTCCGGGTGGATCACCTAAATAAGTGGTCCTCCTAACTGTCAATCATTCTGGTGATATGTTAACATAAGGCCGTCCCTTATGCTCATCCCGTTAGTTATCATTTTCTGCACGTGTGCACTTTCAGGCGAATATCTGTGGTGAGCTATGGTTTCAGACAGTCATTCAAGCTTACCTTTCTCACCGTAGTTCTTTGAAAATGGCCGAGGGTCGTAAGAGAAAAAGGTGTCTACGCTTTTGCCAACCGAAAGTGGCGACTAATAACATAGATGGCGCAGGCACCGTGCAGTCGAGGAGGAGTTACTTGACCAACTGGGAGCAAAAAGCAGGGATCATCTGTCCGAACGGTCATTTAACTGAGTTTTATATAAAGTCCACTATATATTCCCCGCTCTTTATAGTGATTGATTGATTAGGTGGTTAGAGCGGACATTCGGACACAGTAAGGTTGTATGAGCTATGAGAACAGAGCGTGCACAAGGAGAAATGGGCTCATGCATGCTCTTGCACGCATTTAATAGGCGTTCCCTCTCTGGAGCAGGTACAGGGTTGTGCATGTGCATTCTTTTAAGTGAAGAGGGCGGGTCTTTTAAAAAATAAAACTGAGAAAATTCTCCACAATACCTTTAATATAACATGGACTCATTAAAAGTTATGTTCTGTGTGACTCAGTCCAGGGTTAAAAATCGAATTTTAAATGTCAGCAACTGAACTGAAACTGAATGATTAAACATCCGGCTTTCAAAAAAGGTCGAGTCTTACAGATGTTTTTTATCCGCCTGAGAAAATAATTTTAAACTGACATTTCTTCGACTGATACTTTTGTTTTGTTTATTGTTTACAGGAAGAAAACTGCTGCTGTTTAACTGAGACCTTAAAGATGATTTACTTTTCTACTGAGTGTTTTAACACTGTTAGTTGTTAAAAGGAAACAGATAAATCTGTTTGGAGAAGTGATGTTCTGTGAAGTTTAAATTGGGAACTTTTTCTGTCGCATCATTTCTGCTTCTGTGGTTCTATGCAGACGAGACTTCCTGTTAGGTTGCCGCTCGCAGCTCTCAATAGTTTACTTCTGCTTTCAGCTGCGGTTGGGTGTGAATGCATCTCTTTGCATCTCGCCATGATCAGAATGCTGATTCCTTTCAACACACCTAAACTGGATTAACCTTCCTGTTATTCATCTGAGAAAGCCAGAATGAAACATTTAAACACTCAAAGACTTTAAAGTGGTAGGGAAGCGTATTCTCCCAAGTGGTGCGCGACTTTACACGAGTGAATAAAGTGAATGTGATTGGTCGTTTATCAAAGGGGCGGGATTGTTGTGGCGGAAGGTTCTCAAGCCAGTTTGGTTGTGGCTGGTTTGTCAGAAGCATCTTATGAAAACCCCACAGATTTTAAGATAGATGCTTTTCTAAATTTTGGGAAAATATCTTCTGATAAAGAGTACATTTATATACATGTTTAAACCAGAATGATTCGAAAGTTAAATATGACTTCCCTACGACTTTAAGTAGCTTTTGGTTTTCCAGTGGAAGCTTATTGTACCAGGAAGGTATGCCTTACCTTTATGCCATGGCCGATCTCGTCCAGCTGCTGGTAGTTGATCGGTCTGCGGCTGTAGGGTTGGCGAGGCTGAGCAGCAGTAGGAGGAATGATCTTATGGTTACGGGGAACTCGTCTGACAGTCGTGAAGGCGCCGATCTCCCTCCGAGAAACTTTCTCTTTATGCATCTCCACAGTCTGAGGAAGAGTCTTCAGTTGGTGACTGTAGCTGTGAATATATATATATATATATATATATATATATATATATATATAGCCAAGGACCCATTAAGGCACGGGCAGTTCTAGACAGGGGTCAACGGGGGCCAGGGCCCCTGTAGATCATGTCCTGGCCTCCGTTATGGCCCCTGTACTGAAGACATAATACTGAAAGAAATTCTAATGATGATCTGCCCTGAAACAGATATGGTTACTGATAGATCCTTTGGATCTATTTTATTTTTTTTCTATACAATTTCTGTTTTATTAACTGTTTCAAAACATGGCATAAGTGGTATTGAGATAGGATCCCACTTTTCATCTGCAAAATGTTTTTTTTCCAAAACAAATGTAAAAAAAATACTCTACTTTTTACAGCTAATTTTAACAGTTTTTCTTAAATTCTAATTAGGATTTTATAGAAAACTGTAATTTCAACTTAAATTAAGTTAAAAAAAAAAGGTAAAATTCCTGAATTCTGAATGTATATTGACCTATTAAGACATTTAGAATTTTAATGAAACCTAATTGAATAGAAATGTCACTTCATGCAGCTATCTTAATTTATTTGAATCCCTTGGCCTGTTTTTTTTTATTTCATGCTTTTCTGTGCCCCCATGAAAACACGCTGGCCCCCTCCTGGCCATTTGGTCTGGAACCGCCACTGATTTAAGGAAAGTTGGGAAATTTCGAATGTCTACTACTGCATAGCTATAGCAGCTTTAGTTAAAGCCTTTATGAAATCCAGTCACAAGCAGTTGAAAAGATGAACTGATCAAATAAAATCAGGAAGTTTATTCTGAGAGGGTTTGTTTCAGAAACCAACCATAATAAGCAGTCTCTCCTCCACACCCATTAAAACTTCCCTCTGATCAGTTAAAGGTAAGAAAAGTTCACTGTTCCTAAAAATAGAAATGTGGCTTTTTTCCATTATATGTTAGATGTACACATATAAAACACAACATAATCAGCATTTACGAAAATAATCTAAACTAACCAGTTTATGTATTATTTCTCTGGTTCAGGACTTTAATGAAATTGGCACAAAATCCGTTCTGTAACGACGAACCCTAACTCGCCTCCCAGATGGCAGAAAGCCTGTGAGCTTAATGTATAGGGATTTTCTCTGCCAGTCCTGCAGCCTGTTTTTGCACAAATCAATGAACATATTCTCCACTGGATGGCCCAGGATTTTGGAGTGGATGTTGAGGAGCCTCCATGTCCAATTCCTTAGCTGTATTAAACATCGTCAAATAAGTAATTCCCACCATCTGTCATCCTAAGCCAGATCCAAGAGGGTTTAGGTCCAAGATGGTAACCCTGAAATAGCAAAGTTTCATCAAGTCAGAGGGGAAAAAACTAGTCTCTCCAGAGGCTCTCCTTGGATTGTGTTCCAGTGGGATCCAATGGGAAGAGTGGTATCCTGACCAGATGGACTGCGTTAGCTCACCCCTTCTAATGGAGGTGCTGCACTTCAAGGTCCTCCAGGATGAGGGGATTCCATAAAAGTTCAAAAAAATCCACTGGACTTGGTTTCCAAGATTTGAAGATGTTTCGCCACCCCTCCAGGAAGCTTTCTCAATTCAAATGTCAATGATCCAGAGGGGAGAATGAGAACTTTAGCGCTTCTGACTTTAAGGCTACAGAATCACCTTCTGAATATGGAGATTTAGACGAACTGAGAGGCACATGATGGTTGGGTCAAGGCATCATCATTCGTGAAATGATAAACTAATAAGTTATACACTTTCTAATAACAGAAAATATGTTTTATATGAGACTGAACCAATGCAGTCATAGGGGGAAAAGAAATAACATTCTGAGCAAGATTCTGGCTTTACAGGAGATGAGAAAGATTTATCTGGGAGTTGCAGTTAGAATAACCATAAACCTCTGAGAAGAAAACATCTTCGGAAGGTAGGTTTTATTCATTGAACTTCTCTCTAACGCAATGGTCTGATGTCTAAATATCATTATTCACAGAGTGATTCCAGGCTATCCTGGTCTGGATCATGGACTCTTCTGGAAAGCTCCTTAAATCACAGCAGAGCTTTGAGTAGATCAGGAAACAATAGGGAAGCAGCAGACAGAGGCTCCATTCATCCATCCATTCACACCCTGGTTGCTCCAGCTCTCCCTGGAAACAGCCTCATTACTGGGAGGGCTCAGAACCTCATTCCAGCCTCGTTTAGTCTAACGAGAGCAGCAGAATTGTTCTTCTGATAAGCTTAGTGGGAATATATCCAAAAGACAGACATCTGATGTAATGTCTGAAACATTAAATAACTTTTCAAAACTACTACTTTTGCTTTAAGTTTTAAACATACCCCCCCACTTAACCACAGTTCTAGGAACCATGTAGTAGAATTTTCCATCAAAGTGCTGAGACTTCTATTCTGAACATATCTGCTTTGCAAATGAGGTGCATTTTATCCCACCTGACCAATCAGGTTGATGGAGGACTCCATTTGGCGCAGCTGATTGTTCTGAGCATCAAGGAGACTCAGGACGCTGTTAGCCAGAGTGCTGATCTGATACGCCACACTTGCCAGCGACTGGGTGGTAAAGTTTTTGGTTTCCTCCAAGGCCTTCTGGGTGTTTTCACCCGACTGTTAGAAACATTAGACAGATATTAGCCCACATTAGGTCAGAGAAATGCAACAAAGCAAATAACTATCCTGATTTAACACAACCGCCGAAACCATAAAAAATATCTTAGGTTGGCACCAAGACTGAGAATGAAGAAAAAAGCTAGCCTAGCTTAGCACAGACTGGAATAAAGAACAAACATGATGGAAAGAAACATATTTGGAAGCAAAAGAGGAAAAAAAATCATTGAGTCAAATAAAAACCCAAGAAATAAATTGATTTAGAGGGGGAAAAAAATCACTTAATTGTTCATGAAAGATAACTATTACCAATCATAACAACTGAAGCAGAGTTACAAATGTATTATTTTCTAAAGAAAAGTTTTGGAAAACCACCTCTGTGATGCAGAGAGGTGTAACAGTATAACAGCAGGTTTATTATTGTTTAAAAACTCCTGTTTTAATCCTGTTCTGTTCTGCCCCTAAAAGAATTCCTCTAACTTTGAAAAGACTTAAAGAAGTGAAGTTTCTAACAATTACTGTATGAATTATTCTATGTAAACAACAAAAACATACAAAAAAAAACCCACAGTGACTCCTAATAGTAGCTAAAATGATGAGGAACTAACTTATGGCTTTAAAGAAACTATAATAAATACTTAGAGGGTTCAGGTTTTATATATATATATATATATATATATATATATATATATATATGAACAGAATCACAATTAAAGAACAAGAAATATGTTTTTCTATCTAGTTTTCTTGGAAAGTTTTTACTTTTTTGGCATTTTTACATCATTTTTCAGATATATTATTCTAACAAAGCAGAATAAAGGTTCCTCTTTATGAAACGTTTTCTGCTTTTCCATTTTCTAAAAAACTAAAATAGAAATAAAATGTTGTTTTCTTAAAATAATTATAAATAAATACCTTTCCTACAGCAGATTTTTTGTGTTTTAATAAAAATTAATGTAATATTTGTGATTTTTGTTCCGCTGGTGTCAGGGTAAAACGGCTGTTTGGATTTCACAGGTTGCAGTCCTGTGGTGCAGTCTGGTTCCCTCAGGTAGTGTTAGATATTTTTGTATGAGTTTAAACTCCGCGTGTAGTGCTACCAACCTGTGTGTAGGTGTTGTAGCAGTAATCAGCCACATTCAGAAGGTTTTCATAGTTTTCTCGCAGAGCTTTCCTGGCATTTGGAGCTTCTTCTAGAATTTTTGCCACCTCATCCTTAAAGTTTTGTTCCTTCATGATCCCAGAATAAAGGTTTCCAGAGAAATCACTGGTTTAATCTGCAGAGAGACAGAAAACCACAGATTATGTAATGATAGAAAGTGGACCAAAGCTGTCAGGTGGATTTCCAGCCTCAGAGTGTTAATAACCAGCTAGTTCTGATGGTTCTATTGACTCTATGGTGCCAGTGTTTGGGCATCATCACAGCCACCCCTTTGACCACATCCAGGAACTACTTCACCCTGAAGTCTGTCAGAGAGCAACATTTGCAACCAGAATTACTCCATTCAGATACTCAGAGGTTGAGCTGATGTGACCCAGCTCAATGAGGCAAGTTCCTTCAAACAGAAACACAGTTTTAAATGGGATCGCTTTTCTTTCAGGTAGGTTTTTATGCAGGTACCAACAACATTTCAGCAAAAAAGAAACAATTATTCTGTCATCTGCTGTCATTGCCTTGAAGTTTAAATGATGAACCACCTGCAGCTTTACAGAATCCAGCAGAATTTAAATGATGGTTCTGTTTCAGAACTTTTATGTTCCACCCTAACCGTTTCCATGGAGCTGCAATTGATCAGAGACTCACCAGAAGCTGCAGAGTGATGAAGGTCCTCCTGTTTCTGACAAACTTCACTCTGCAGCTCTAAGTTTCCTCTACTGCTGCACGCAAAGATCCTCTCTCTTCAGAGCGCTCACTCCTCACAGCAACCAAATACACCCAAAACTCCCTGGTTTGAGTCTCCAGAAATCTATCAGAGTGAGTGCTCCTCTCAGTGTTTTTAGCTCTTAGTCTCAGCCTGCTGAGTTTAAACCACTTCCTGTTCCTCATCAACTCAAAGAAACAAATTGAGTCACAAACAGCGTTAAGGAGATTTTCTTTCGTTTGTCATAACAGCTCTGGAAACGACTGAAGCTTTCTCTGAGAAACCTGAACCTCTTTACCTATATCCCATTATCCCTGGAAAAACCTCAACCCCCCGATAAGATGCTAGAACAGAAATGACCCTAAAGACCCTAAAGATACCTGATCCCAGTCAGAGGTACCAAAAATTACCCCAGGAACCTTAAACCCCTCAGAAATATTTGAAATCCCCTCAAGGAAACCTAAACCTCAACATAGAGTGGTGCTAAAAAGGATTTATCCAGCCACTGATTAAGCAGGTTCTCCTACTTAGAAAGATGAAGTCTGTCATTTTCATCATATGAAAAACTATGAGAGAAGAATGGGTGAAAAAAAAAAAAGAAAATTAGACTGCAATATTTTTAAAGAATTTATCTGGAGGAAAATATTTTATCAATAACAGAAGTAAATAATTATTTTATCAATAACAAAAGTTCAACTCAATACTTTGATTCTTATTCTGTGTTGACAATCACTGAGGTCAAACATTAGCTGTCAGTCTTCTTTAGGCTTCCTCTCTCTGTAGCTGATTACTACTCACTAGAGCGGTGATGTTTAGGGGCTGTCACTGTCATGATTTTACTAAAGTTCAGACCCAAATGCAAAAGACCAAATAGGGAGACCAGGGGAAAAGGTCTAACAGGTTTTATTAAAGAGATAATGCAGAGAGAAGTGTTGTTCTGAACAATGCTCAACCGGAACTGAAAAGTGAGGGGAAGACACAGCGATTAGTTCAGGCTCTGTGGGAAAATAGATTTTTGAACTTGGAGAAGAGGATTTGGTTGCTGACTCACGTTTCCAGAGAAGTTGTTGAAGTTTTGACTCCAGTCCGTATGCTGTAGTTCCAGTGTTTGTCTGATTCGGTGGAGGGCGGAACAGGGTTTACCCAGAATGCGGTTGTTTGTAGGCGAACGGAGAAACTGACTGCCACTCAGATTTCCAGCGGTACTTGAGCGGGTTGTAATGGAGATGAATCCTTTTCTCTGTGTGAAGCTCAAACGATCTCTTGGGGAAAGTGGATCCAAACCTCCTGTTTGAACCCCAGCTCAGTTTGAAGCTCAGTTGATCCTTCCAGGGAGAGAAGGTCCAAAAAATCCAGTTTGCAGGATGATGTCCTGCCGAGAGGCAAAAGACAAACAATGTTAAAACTCAGGTTGAAAAGAACTCAGTTTGACTCAGCAAAACTCATCTTGGCTAGAGTACCGAAAACTGGCAAACACTCTGGCGTTGAGGTAGTGGCAGTCAGCAGCTTAAGAACACTCCGTTAATGAGGAAACCATCAGCAGGTGTGAGAGGAGGCAGACCAGAACCAGGCGCTCCTATTGGAGGAAGGGAGACAAACACAAAACACAAACACACAGACAGGAGTCCTGACAGTCACTGGGAAACACAGACTTTCATCTGCCTCAACAAATGTTTCAAAGGGTAAATGTCTGAAGCCTAGTTCAATGCAGGACCTTAAAATGTTTTATACAGAGGGATGTGTTTGGCATCATTGTCCTGCTGGAAGAAGCAGCCACGTTCCGGAGATCCTGGCTTTAGCTCTCCTAATACATGCCGCTGTTTATTCTTTCCTTTCCTGTTCCTTATGGAGAAAAGCAGCTCCAAAGCAGCGTTCATGTGCCCCTGTCACACCTTGACGATTTAGACAAGCGTATGCCTGACATATGAAAAATCTAGCAAAAACGCTGGTATATGTTGGATAAGTTATGGCCACATTTTGTATAACTTATGAGCACGATGAAGTATACTGAAGCACACATTGAGATATTTTGAGCCTGCTCAGAATTTCCCGATGTATGCCAACATGTGCCATACGTGGGGCATAAGTTACAGGTAAGTTATCTGATCGTTGACATACGTTAAGTGTAAGTTACTCATAAGTCGTGGCGTCCAGCTTATCCTTAACCTATGAATAACTTGTGTATAACTTATGCGTAACCTATCAAGAACTTCTCTCTAAAGCATATTAATGAATTTGATGTGTTCCATAGGACAGTTGGACGTTTTATTAACTTACAGCTACTGTATAATGTATCATTTCATGGGCATTACGTTACCCTGCATTATGCATAAGTAAGGCTGTCACTGGACATAAGTTCTGGACTTGTTATGAATACTTTATGTATGCGCCCAAGATTAAAAAAATACATAGAAAGTTCTGCATATGCCAGCGTTTTAGAAGATTCTGGGATGTCAGGCATACACTGATTAAATCGTCAAAGGTGACAGGGCTCTAACGTGGAGCCTTGGATCGAAGGAGAATATCAGTGGTCTGGTATGTCTTCCATTTTCTTCCATTTGTTCCCAAAGTTGATTTATCACACCAACCTGTTCATGTATAGATTCGCTCCTCCCATCCTGGTGCAGGTCTGCAACGTTCTTCCTGGTATCCTGGCTTTAGCAGCTCTTTGGTCTTGGCTGTGATTGAGTTTGGAATCTAACTGTCTGAAGGAATGGGCAGGTGTATTTGGATAGATAATGATTTCAAACAGGTGCAACTATACAAAGGTAATGACTGAAGCTTCTAAAATGAAAAATCAAAGGCCTGTGAGGGTCAGACATCTTGTTCACAGGTGACTAAATACTTATTTCCACCATAATTTACAAATAAATTCTTTAAAAATCTTAAAATGGGATTCCTAAATTGTGTTTCTCTCATTCTTGAAGTGAATTATTTATTTATGATATCAGTGACCATCTACAAGTGTTTATGATTTATAAAGTTTTGGGCACGTTACTTTGAAAAAGTAATAAGTTATAGTTACTAGTTACTTCTCCCAAAAAGAAACTGAGTTACTAACTGAGTTACTCCACAATAAAAGTAACTAGTTACTAGTAAAAGTAACTATTGAGTTACTTTTGCGTTTCTCGCCACCGTAACCCTCACCACCCGCCCCCACCTTCTCGCCGTGTGTTTCAAAAGCCAGCTGAATAGAGCGGACGACAAAGACAAGAACCTGCAGAGAGTTTTGCATTTATTGCTTAACATGGCGGGAATGCTATCTGATGCGGTGTAAATATCATCAGGCTGCATTACCTCTACTCATGGGTGTGAGGTTTTTCAACTTGGTGTTTATATCTGGTGAGTGTGTGAAATTAATAACTGGGGATGTCTAATTCTGAAATCCTGTGTGTTTGGGTTGTTATAGATACTGCAACTATCTATCTATCTATCTATCTATCTATCTATCTATCTATCTATCTATCTATCTATCTATCATGAAAAAAAGGTTAAATGCCGGGATGTGCCATTATTTTCTTCAACTGAATAAAAACAAAACTGAAGTAATAATCTTTGGACCAATAGAGGAGAGATCTAAAGTTAGCACACAGCTTCAGTCGCTTCAGCTAGTAACCACTGATCAGGCCCAAAATCTAGGTGTAGTGCTGGTTTCAGACTTGAACCTCCAAAAGCATTTAAAGACAATTACAAGGTCGGCTTTCTATCATCTGAAGAACATTTCCAGGATTAAAGGACTAATGTCTCAGCATGATCTGGAAAAACGAATCCATGCGTTTATCTTTAGTCGAATTGATTACTGCAACAGTGTTTTCACAGGTCTGCCTAAAAAGTGGATCAGACAGCTGCAGCTGATCCAAAACGCTGCTGCCCGTGTCCTCACTAAGACTAAGAAAGTAGAGCACATCACCCCAGTTCTAAAGTCCTTACACTGGCTCCCTGTATCTCAGAGAATAGACTTTAAAATACTTCTGTTAGTCTATAAATCTCTGAATGGCTCAGCACCTAAATACATCACAGACTTGCTATCAGTGTATCAACCCTCCAGGTCTTCTGGCTCCAGCCTGCTCTGCATACCTAGAACCAGAACTAAACATGGAGAACCAGCATTTAGCTCCTATGCTCCACTGATCTGGAACAAACTTCCAGAAAACTGTAAAAGTGCGGAAAGCCTGAGTTCCTTTAAATCAAGACTAAAAACACATTTGTTTAGGATTGCCTTCCACTGTTCTAGTTAAACAGATCAACTAAAACATCATTAGTTCAACTTTTTTATTTTCTTTAGTTTAACTGTTTTTAATATTCTTTTTTGTTTCTGCATTTTTTATTTTATTTGTTTTTTTATTTTTTCCTACTTGCTTTGATTCTGTTTTATCTTCCTGTATTTTAATCATGTAAAGCACTTTGCATTGTCTTAGTACTGAATTGTGCTATACAAATAAATTTGCCTTGCCTTGCCTGAGTAACGTGCAGTAACGGGGTGTCGGAAATAGTAACTGCGTTATAGTTACAGTAAGAGTAATAATTTTGATTACTCGTTATTAAAAAAGGTAACGGCGTTTGTACGCCATTACTTTTAATGCCATTACTTCCATCACTGGATTTATAACTACTGTTACAGGAAAGCTGCAAAGGAAAACACACACAATTACAAAAGAAAAACAACAGAGGAATCAAAGATTACATATATATAATGCTGCTGTAAACACCAGAATTTCCCCATTGTGATACAATAAAGGGATTTTCTATTCTAAAAATGATCTGTTAAATCTGGGACCCAAAAACCCGGAAGAAATCTGGATAAACTTTATATAATGTTCCTTAACACTCTTAGAGGTCCTGAGCTTAACTGAAGTTATTTCAGTCACTCATGCAGATCCAGAGCTGACTGCTGCAGTTATGTTGTGCATGCTAGCAGACACATCTAGAATACTCTCTATGGAGTCGTGTTAGATGGTGAAACATGAACAGTTGTGCAACACCTACAGGATTCCAGTGATGATCGCTGGGTCAGTAAGGGGACCTGGAGCAGGATGGTAGACTGAAATCTTTGAGGACCAGGAAACTGTTTATTAAAAACTTCCGAAGGAGAGTTATTTCTTTACATCTGCATTTCTTGCTGTTTACTAAACAGATGATCAAAACAATATTATTCAGTCCAAAAATTTAAAATGATCAGAATCTTGTTTTTGTTCCAAACTGAAGAGTCAAACAGGTGGGTCAAATATCAAAGGTGATACTGGAGGAAGCTCGATCCAGGAAGCCTGGATTGATGGTCCATCAGGCGTTTCCAGGAGCAACAGGGTTCCATGGTTGTTTCCGTGGAGCTCCATCCTTGTCCTTCTTTTCCAGGGGCTTCAGGTGAGAGGACAGAACCAGACCTCTGGGGGAAAGAAACAAACATTATAAACCTGGAGACAGAAAGTTGCTTATAGGAGACCTTTTTTATATACACCGTCATGCAGGACATCCTGGGGTGTCAGTAGAAGGTCAAGGAGATCTAATCTAACACCTCTCGTCATTTTCAAAGACGAGAGGAGCTGCCTGAAGCTCAGCCAGCATCTACATGAAGGAGCTATCGAACGCTTAAACCAAGATAAAGGGTTAAGTCAGGATTTTACAGATATCCTGCATATTTAAGCCTTGACCAGATTTCATGCAAATAGTAACACGTGTTACCATGGTGATTTATTCTGTGCAGCTAGCTTGGTGCAGACCAGGTTAACAGCCAGGCTTACTAAGCCCTGCTGCTTTATCTGCTCAGTTAGCGTCACCGATCAGTGTAAGTTTAACTGGTTCTGTTCCCTTATATTGTTATATAGTCAGTGAGTGAATGAATGAATGAATGAATGAATGAATTGGAATTTAGTTCAGGCCATTTTTTGACACACAACAATAAATGAATCAACAAAATACACACAAAAGAGACTAGTTAACATCAACTAAACCCAACACCAGTTTCCAAACTAAATAAATGTATCTTAATATAAGTAGAAACAAAACCCTGCACCAAATAAACCTGTCTGAATATACAGCCAGAGAAATGACATCGATTAATGTATTATTCATACCCCCTCTCCCTCAGATTTCACTTAGATTAACTTGAAATAAATTATCCTTCCTACTAGACTTGTTTTTTATCCAATATTCACACACACAAACTATATGTATATTTTTATGCATACACATGTATATTTTTATCCTGTGCGGACAGTGCTTTTATTTTATTTTATTTTATTTACTTTTTTGTATTTGTATTTATTTTAGGTATTTTATTCTTTTGTGCAGCACTTTGGAAAGCTTGTGTTTATTGAAATCGTGCTATACAAATAAAGTGGATTGGATTGGGTTGTATGTATATATACTGTATATATGCTTATACACACAACTATATAGATTTACATACACATATGTGTGTAAATAAATACATCTACATACATACATGTAAACAAATATATACAAACCTACACAAACACATCAGGCCAAAATCCACAATTACACCCTTGTACATCAGCACTAATAGTCAGTTATTTAAAATAATAATTTTATTATTTGCTGTGTTTCTACAGGTTGCTGTTGTTCTAAGTTTGACAGAAAGGCCTTTGATTGCTGAGTTGAAAGAAATAGAGAAATTCTGATATTTGAATTACTCCCAATAATTACCCTCATTAGCGTCACTGTTTTTCTGTGGATGCTATCTGCTACCTGTGGATTTTCTGTGGATGTTATGTTATGTGCTTCCCCTTTCCTATTCATAATCCTCCACGGACGGGTTGGTCGTTAGATTGCCAACTTGAAGAGGGAGGATTTGCCATCGGATTTCTTGGCAGAGAAAAAACACGTAATATGTAGCCAACATTTGGAAGAAGAATGTTTTCAAGATGACTTGGATAATAGCGCGTTGTGACAAACACCAGATACAGCACTGGGACTTGATCAACAGCCGACACCGCACCGTGACGTCAGAAACCAGTAGGTGGCAGTAGTGTTCTTTGACAAACATGGATGCCTCCAGTAAAGCACATTCAAATGAAAATTACTCTTAATTAAAAACATCACACCAGGAATAAACACGGCCTCCAGAACAACATGAACCCAGAGAGTTTATGTGGAAATTTTTTAGAGCTACTAAAACAACCAGGAATTCTGATATAATTCTGTCCATTTCCCAGACATTCCAGGTTTTCCCTGGTGGAGATTAAGACTTATTCTTTTAGCGCTGGAGAGGTTACAGAGTCAGCCTTTCAAACTTTCACTAATGGCTCCCTGAGAAAGACTCTTAAACCTCTGATCCTCTGATAAAGGGGTTAAATGGGAAAATATCTCTTTAAAGTGCATCCCAAAGCCAGATACAGTCCAATACTCCATTCTTTGGCCACATCAGACCCTCCTAAAGCTTCTCTTAGACCCCCCTCCCCGGGTGTCCATGAGGACCCACCTGAACTGATCGTATCCCACTCTCTGGCTCATGGCCCTCAGCTTGGCTTGGTTCTCCCGCTGGTATCTTCTCTCAGACTCCACCGCCCCCTGCAGCTCCTTCTCCAGCGCGGAGAAATCGATGATGTCCCGCTGTGACATCACAGCCCCTGATGAGAAGGTAGCTCTGCTCAGTTCAGGTTGAAACTTCCATTAAAACAGAAGGATTTTCAGAGCGACGTCGATGATGGAAAAGTTACAGCTGAGACATTTTCTATTTTACATATATAACCTACATGTTTACATTTCCTTTTCTTCATGTACTGAAATAAAATCCACCCATAACATGTTCTCCTCATTCTTTCTCTCAGCTGTACTCATAAATAAGACACTTTTTCTGATGTTTCAACTCGAAATAAAATAAATTTGACAGCAAGACAAACTATTACATATCATATCATTTCTTATTTCACTTATTTCATTATTCTCTGTTGCTAACTGATCAAACAAATGTATAACTTGTCATAAAATAAACAATTATTATTACAAAGTTGAAGTTTTTAGCTGTGATCGTATTTATTATTATTTAGTCACATACAGTCATATTCAAATAACTAAATATATTAGTAATAAGTTCATTTATTTCAGTAATTTCATCACTCAGTTAAGCACATTTATTCATGATAAACTGATATATTCAAGCTTTTTTTTTAAATCATGGCGTGTATTTTCTTAAAGTTTTAAAAAGAATGCAACATTAAAATTTTGAAAATTACATCAGATCGATAAGAATATAGCAAATATAGAAATGTGGGGATTAATAAAAGGTATATTTAATACCTGCTCAAATATTTATATTCTCTAAGGGAGCTTTTAATCTGACAAAAAACCTCATAGGAAAACTGATTTTAATTTATGCAATATGATTTAATTTGCTACTTGATGCCAGAAATAGCACAAAAAACTCTAAGTGTTTAACACCTGTACATCTTTTCATACCATATAACATATTTATGTCCTCTAGATGAAGACATTAAAACATTTCAGCACCCAAAATTAATAATGCAATATTTCTATTTATTCATATGAAGTCATTATATTCATTAAAAAAATATAACTTAATGAATTAATTATTTAATTTATCCTTTTTAATGTATTATTAATTATTTAAAGGGAGATTTAACAAACTAAATCTTTAGCTTTCTAACTACGAATTTAACAAACTAAGCATTTAGTTTGGAAAATAGATATTTACTTAAAATAATAAATATTTGGTTTGGAAAATAAATATTTAGTTTACTGACAAATTTTTAACTGACAATCTAAATATTTAGTTTGGAACTTTGATTTTTATAAATGAATGAATGATATCGTGGAAAAAATAACACCGCTATTTTCTTTTAAAAAGCGTTAGAAAACAATAATATTGCTACTAAATTTTAACTGCTATCCTTTATAAACAGCACCCCTTATTTTAGTTTATTTTATTAATTTGTTTGTTTTTATATTGGTGTTTATGGAATCCTGTTTTCTGTATGAACCAGTAGATGTTAAAGACAAATCTCCATTTCTGGATTGTTGGATAATAAAGTTATCTTATCTTCCTCTATAACCAGATTTCTGTGATTAATCATATTTATGTGTTTAAAGATATTAATGTCACTTAGGAACAGGCAAAAACAAACACACGAGTCTCTGATGCTGCTTTTATTAAATTATATCTCTGGTTAATAAGATTTATTAAAATCAAATGTTTGTCTTTAAACCAACATGAAATCATCATGGTACTAGTTTGTGGTTCAGAAGCCTCTGCTCTAAATCACACCAGTTTGGACTTCATCACACTCATCTTTAGTGAACTTTCATGACTCAGTAAATAACTTTTTTAGGCACAGATTGCAGAAAGGAGCATCAGTCATGGAAATAAGATACTTACCAAAATAAAGCAAAAAAAAAAAAAAAATTTCTGAGAAATTTGGAGACGAGAGAAGAATAGCAGTCAAGTTCCCAGTAGGAAGCTGGATCATAGATCACCTACTGGAGCTTTTTTTGACTGTTGGTCTGTGGATCGTATCAGGAACTTCCGGTTGGCAGCGGTGGGTGAAAGGATCAGTACCGGTTTATAGAGTCAGAGGAGCTGTGATAATTTCTCTGAAAACAAAGACGAACTGGTCCTGGGACAAAGCGACCGTGTCCAGGTCAGTTAAGCCTCGGAATCAACAAAGCGTTTCCATGGTGACCTGTGTTCCCCTCTGATGGCTTTGGTCTGTGCTTCCATCTGGTGGCTAAATGGAAGAACTGCAGCACCATGGCTGTAAATGAGGAGAAAGTCCAAACCGCTTTACCCATGGCAGGTAAAACTCTTCCGCTTGTTTAAGAAAAGTTTCATATTTTCACTGTGTTTTGACTTGTAGAGAATGAAAAGTTAAAGTTTAGTACCGCTACATGTTTAGTTTGCCTGACATTACCACATTTACTACTGGTTCCTAGAATTTCTAAAGTAGAATGGGAGGCAGATCTTTTAGTTATCAGGCTCCTCTCCTGTGGAACCAACTACCAGTTTTAGTCCGTGAGGCAGACACCCTGTCTACTTTTAAGGCGAGGCTTAAAACTTTCCTTTTTGATAAAGCTTATAGTTAGAGTGGCTCAGGTTATCCTGAGCTATCTCTATAGTTATGCTGCTATAGGCTTAGACTGGGGGAGGACATAGGGACCCCTTTTTCATAATTCCGCTTCATTCTATTTCTATTCTCCCATTCTGCAGAATTTGTTAGTTCAATCTCTAACGTTATGCTCATAGTAGTCCGCTTTCTCTGTGACACAGTTGGTGACTGTGTCACTAACTATGCTTTCTTCATCCTCTGACAGGGGAGCCGGCTTGGAGCTTGTCTTCCTGGCTGTGTGTTTCCTGGACGGGCCGCTTGTGGAGCATGTTTACTGTTGTCTTTTGTATCTCGTCTTCTGTCTCCTTGAACCCCATTCGGTCTCGGCAGATGGCTGCTCACACTGAGCCTGGTTCTGCTGGATCTTCCTGTTAAAAGGAAGTTTTTCCTCTCCACTGTCACTACAAGCATGCGCTATATAAAAAAACTGAATAGAATTGAATCTTTAACATTTGTGTGTATTATTTTTTCTAATCCTAGATCTTTATAAACTTTATAAACTCTATATATCTTTTAACAGATTTTAATAAAGACGTAGATTCATTTGGAATAACCCATTTAGGTCTGGAAATAACAAGCAAATAAATATGTGCTCATCCTGGTCAGATTGTGCACCTCAGGTAAACTCAGAGACATGAACTTTACTAACATGATCAAATGAAAAGCCGCTGTAAAATCAAACTGCATGTTTTACTTTGTGGGGAAACTGAAAATCCTATATTTTAGGCTATTGGTTCTTATTCCTGAATGCATTGGTTTTACGTGCGCTCAATTAAGATTATAATGCCAATCTTTCATTTGACTTATGATGAAGTCATTTATTATCGTAACAATGTCCATCGTTTTACTAACTGCCTTTACATAAGTACATATACTCGACATAATCTAAACCAAACACAGTAGAAAACTGTTGCCTCCTCTCATCAACAACACCTGAACAGAACCATGGTTGACCTTAAATAACCCCATCTGACATAAAACAATTGGAAACTCAAAATGAAATACGCCTCATGGTGGCGATAAACACAGGAAAAGACAAATGGCTCCTGCAGGAACATTGAAGAAGACCTGAAGGAATATAAATACCTCGGTGTTCACCTTGAAAACAAGCTGGACTGAAGATGCTGTTAAACCGTCTACAAGAAGGAACAGAGCAGCCTGTACCTCTGCAGGAAGCTTCCTTTGGTGTTTGCAACAAGATGCCGCATATCTTCTGTAAGTCTGTTATGCAGAGTTTGATCTCTTCTGCCATCATCTGTTGAAGTAAAGGCATAAGAGTCAGTAAACAAATAAAAAGGCTGGTTCTGTTCTGGGCCATCTGGAGATGTTGATGCTAGAATGATTTTTCACAAAATGAAGGATATTATCAATGAACCTGGACATCCCCCTAATTAGACTGTGATATCTGATATTGTTTGATCTTGGCTTAGACCTGTGGTTCCCTACCCTGTTCCTCAGGGACCCCTATCCGGCATGTTTTAGGTGTTTCCTTATTGCATCACACAAGAAAAGAAAAGATGACTAACAGGCTTCTGCAAAACTTAATTGCAAAAAAGGACTCTCATTTGAATCAGGTTTGCTGGAACAGAGACATATCCCTGAGAACCACAGTTGGAACAATTGGCTTAGATGACAGATTATGGATAATCCGGATTAAACATTTGAAATCAAATCTATCTAATTATCATGTTGTCTCATAAAGCAGCTATATTCAAACTATAAATCTGCAAAATATTTAAAAGTTTCTTCACCATTAAGCTGCTCTCACCCGTGATCAATGAGGTGTCTCATACCACACATCAACATATATATGTAAGGAATTTGAGGATTGCTGCAAACATTTAAATAGAACTGGAACATAATGGTGCGTGGTGGATGCTCTGACTATACTGGAGACTTTATAAATGGGAGAAATTGGCAGGAACACATTTTTAGGAGTTATTAATGTTTCCTGACATCATCATCAGCTGACCAGACTCCATAGAACAGGCTTCCTGAGTTCCGGCCCTTGAGGTCTGGTCTCCTTAAACTCTTAGACGTTTCTCTGCTTCCACATCTGAATCAAATTGCTGAATTACCTCCTGGTTATTCAGCCAAGTTCGCCACAGTCCCATTAATAATAAGAGTATTTAATTGAGGTTGAGGCGGAGATACATCTAAAAGGTGCAGGACACCGGACCTTGAGGACGTCACCTAGGAATCCTGCCATGGATTAGCCTCCTGAGACCATCCTGATCTCGCAAGCTTTCAAGATTTCACTCGCTAATCAGTCTGGAGACTCTCTGTTAAAGAAAATTTGGAGCCGTTTGCCAAACGAACGTCCAATCAGCGTTGGCTTTGAGGCGGGTTGAGGTGTGACGCAACGAGAAGCGCGACAGTTCAGTCTAAAGAACATGGTGGCTTCAGCCGATGAAACTAGCGTTAGCGTGGCTATCGAGCAAGTTTTATCGGAATTACAGAGTATTTCTTCACTGAAAGAAGAGCAAAACACTGCTCTGGAGGCTTTTCTCAGAGGAAAAGATGTTTTTGCTCTTCTCACGACTGGTTTCGGCAAGAGTTTGATCTATCAATTGGCTCCTCTTCGTCGTCGCTCTGTTACGTCATATGCTTCGTTGATCTGATTGGTTTATTTGGCCCGTCTATCACCAACATAGGC
Source organism: Cyprinodon diabolis (assembly GCA_030533445.1). NCBI lineage: Eukaryota > Metazoa > Chordata > Actinopteri > Cyprinodontiformes > Cyprinodontidae > Cyprinodon > Cyprinodon diabolis. The sequence goes on from CM060077.1 coordinate 4,740,108, forward strand.
CAATCAGCTAACCAGTATTTTCGCCCCTTCCCAAAATTACTTCTACGGAAGGTTTCCAGATGGATATGCGAGCAAATCCATCTGGCGGAGTCAGGTTAGCCATGGATGTGCTCTTGGATGAGCTCTTTGGGGAGTGGTGGCCTAGTGGTTGGAATACTGCGCTTGGATCCCAGAGGTTCTGAGTTGAAGCCCCACACCAACGGACTGCCACTCTGAGTCACTGAGTAAGATCCTTAACCCCACTCTGCTCCCCATGCGCTGCACAATGGCAGCCCACTGCTCCCCAAGGGGATGGGTTAAATGCATTGAGTGAATTTTGTTGCTTTGTAATTGTGACAGTGTAATGACAATAGGTTTGAATTCTTCTTCTACTATTCTTCTTCTTTTGGATCCACGTGCTGAGCTGGGTCCAGTTTTGGAGAGACTGAGTAAAGGTCCCATAGATCTTAGCTTTGATCTCCACCTTGACTTGAACAGGATTTCAAACCTTATACTGACTGAAAAAATCAATTTAAAAAATATCCAACATCTTTTTAATAATTGGACACAGCAATAATCCTCAGTTTTACAGTTTACTTTATTTCTAATAAAAGTCAGTAAAATTCCCTCTTATTTACAGAAACTCTGTATATTCCATATTTACCTTGTTCTTTGTCTCTAATACATTTAAACAGTATAAAACAAACAGCTAATGTACAGAAGATCCGTAACAAAGTTCACTGCAGCAGAAATATTATCCTGGAAAACTCCACCCTATTAAACCATTTGATAGATGATGTTCTCTCGATGTTTGGGAGTCCCTCAGGGAAGCACCCTGGACTTTCATGAGGCCTCTCAGTGTCACATGAGCCATTTTTCACTCTTTTAGAGCATTACAGAGATCCTGGATCTGTTTAAACACAATGACTGGATTATTCATCTAAATCCTGAAATAATTCAGACTTTTGTGACTTAATCTTTAAAAAAAATTAAATGCAGAAGGTTGGGAAGTGAAAAAAGTTCTGTTCCAATGTTGTTGCAAGCAAAGCAAAAGTGTTGTAAATGGAAATTTGAGGGGGGAAAAAACAAACAAACAAAAAAAATATGAAAATAACGGCAATCCAGGAATTTCACTTAGAAAAAAAAGTTTTGGGGAAAGTTTTGAGAGTAACTTTGCTGTTTTCTCTGTTTAATTTTTATCTTTTAGGAAACTATTTATATTTTTTTATTCTGTTTTTTAGGCTTAGTTATACAAATTGTATTCTTTTAAATTGTGTTTTTTAATCACATTATCTCCACTTTCAGCCAAATAAAAACTATGGTTCTTGACCATCAAACACGTCGTTTTTATTCCAGCAGACCAATAAAAATGCATATTCACTCCAGAGGAAGACCCGCGCCTGGTAGTAAAGGGAATGTAATTTATAAAATGTTATTTGAAGAGAAATCAAATCACAAAACTTAATTTTAAAAAGAGAAATTTTGCAAGCATTTCATTTAAAAATATAAAACCTGTAAATATTTAAAATATGAAAATCATGAAAAAAATAGAAAAGTTTTTCTCACAATCTTTTTTTGATGATTAGGTTTTTTTTTAAAGTGTCACATCTGGATTGCTTGTTTTTGTTTTGTTTTTTTCAAACTTTCATTTACAATAATATTTCTTGCTAGCAACCATAATGGAACAAAACTCACAGACGGATGGATCATATGTTGCCCCTCTTAGTGAACATTTCAAGAACTAAGTTAGAAGATTTCCCAAATAAGCCTCTGGACAATACTGGGAGATCAGGAAATTCAAATTCAGGGTCTAAGTGGAAACGTTCCTCCTGAAGAAGCAGGTTTATCACAAAGTTTGACATTTGATCAATGCTGTGAAATGGTTATTTCCTGAAAATAAGCATTTCAGAATACGGAAAAGGCTGGACTAACTGAGCTGCAGACGGAGAGATTCACATGCAGCAGATGAACCACATTTAGATTTTAAAACAAGATCAAACCAAACTTTTACCAACCTCTCAAAATTCATATCAAATCTGCCGTTAGTTTGAGCTTTTAATAATATAGAGAATAACGTGTAAAAGGGATGATCTCCTTTGCTTCAATGCAAAAATACTACAAGCAAATCTCCTCCTGATTGATAATTTGTTAACAGCGATCAGGGTTTAGACCTTTCAGCAAACAGGAACGTTTGGACCTTAAAGGATCAGTCAACCTGCTGAGGATTGATCCACTGGTTTGAAAGCTTGATTCTGGTCAAAAAACCTCAGTTTAAGATGTTTCATTCAGACTTAGGAGGGACTGCGTTCAGAAATCCAAGCTTCCTTAAAATGAAACAAAGGTTCCAGCCCAGGCAGGATCTAATGTGGGCTTCTCCTCTGCTTTGTTCTGCAGCTCTAATAGGATCGTAAACAGGAAGAAGAACAGAAACGTCTCTGTAGATAGAAATCCTCTCTGCATCCGGAGTTACACACGGCTCTACAGTAACCCGGTAATAAATACATAAGGTACCTGGACAGCAGGAATTCTTGGACCTACAGGATCCGTCAATGAAATTACCCGAACAGAACATCAGTGTTCTGAAGGTGAACCTTCTGAAACACCAGTTAGTGGTCAGAGAGGCTCATCTACCACCAGTGACCAATTTTCTATGTGAAGATAAGATGGAACATGGATCTGTGCCGAAGGGAGGTTCTGGTGGGATCTGAGTCTTACACAAGGTTCCGGTGCCAGTCAGAAGGGATGTTCGCCACAGGTTCTAATGATCAGACCCATTTCTGAGATGGAAACATTTAAAACTAGAAATATCCAGAATGTTTGAGTCTTTCTGGTTCCAGGTGCTGGTTGATTTTACAGATGCTAAGATAATTCTAGGCAGTTATTCAGATGATCCTTAGAACCAGATGTGGTGGTTTCTCTCAGGTGTGAGTTTCCAGCAGGAGAACTGAAGCTCCATAATCTGGGTCCAAAAGGTTTCAGTAGAAGTCTTTTTTCTGTAACTTGGTCCGTTTGATTAAGTTCTTTTAAAGAAACCTCTTTCAGAGGTTTCAGAACCAGGTCAGAGTTTTCCATGAGGTCAAATATGGTGGTTTTAGTTCCACTTGTTCCAGCTTCTCCTGGTTGGAAAATATAATGACGGAGGTTCCTTAAAATGTTCTGGGAGATGAAAGTGGATCTCCATCTACATCTCAGAGAAGATGTCCTTGAACTCGTTGAGCAGGATCTCCACGATCTGGCTCTGAAAGACCATGTGGACCGTCATGTTGGCCGACTCTATCTGCGGTCGGAGCAGCGTGGGTCCGAACACGATGGCGATGCTCTGCACCGACATTCTGTTAGAATCTTTGTGCTCGATGACCCTGAAAGAAGCAGAGAGGTAGGTGAGGACTGCTTCTGATTCAGAGCGGTTGGTGTCCGTCAGACGGGTCGGCTCACCTGCGCAGGTGTTTGAAGAGCAGCTTCATGGTGTCGTAGTTCGGCAGCGGCAGAGAGGAGACCAGGTCTTTCATATAGGAGACCCTCTGGCTGTGGTCTGGAAGCTCTGCACCAAAAAAAGATGGACGGCGAGGTCAGATTCAGAATCTCCAATATGATCCAACACTGGATGCTCAAGAAATTACAGCAGTTTGGGATGGAAAACTGAAACAAAAGATTCTTTCTGCTTATATTTTAAGTTCTCATTGTTAAAATATACAGAGTTTTGTTGCTAGAACTGATCTACAGGATGCTGATTTACAATCAAACACCAAATCAGTAACGCTTTGATCTGATCTTTTAGTAAAAGAGTCCAGAACCTGAAAAAAACTGATTTGATAAAACATCATGTTCCAGAAGAAGAAACAGATTTCTCCATCGGTTATGAGATCATTCAATCATCATTAATTTTTGAAAAACCAAATGTTCTTGCAGGATCTCAGTGGTTTGCTTCATCTTCAACATCTCAGACTGCTGTGGATGGATGTGGTCTGGTGTGTCTGGGAACTAACGGATGGCGGCGATGAACTTCTCAAAGCTGTAGAAGGGAAACAGCGGCTCTGGAAGCTCTCTGAAGAAAAGCTTCAGCGCTCCGGCGATCACATGGATCTCCTCCCACTGTCCGTCATCCAGGTCCAAATGTTCTTCTGCAGAGACAAAAAACCTCAGAGTGAGGGACGATCTTCATTGTTATGAAGAAAGCTGTGTGCTGAAGCTTCTATTGGACTATAACTCCTGATCCTGTGGATTTATTAAATCAAAGACTAGGTTTATTTTCTCTGCATTGGATTTTGTAGCCTCCCTCATCTCTTCTATATAAGATTCAGAAACCTCGTTACCATGGTCGGCTTTGTGTCGGAGTTTCTGGATCACCGCCAGGTTCCCGCTCACTCTGTAGATCCCGTCAACATCCAGGCCTAAAGGAACGAGAAAAGTCAGATGACAGAGAATAAATGGAGGTGAGTTTTCCATGAGGAGATTAAAACATTGTAATACAGATGCTCCTTTTTGAGAATTTTGAGCATCCCATTATAGATACAACTGCAGGAGGTGAAAGAGTTTAATAGGAAAAAAGAGTTGAGTCAACTAACTGCCCTAAATAGTAAAAAATCTTGGGCTAACGACTAGGGCTGGAACGATTCACAAAATCCACGGTTTGGTTCGGTTCACGGTTTCGTGGTCACGGTTTTCGGTTCGGTATATGTTGATTGTTACACCGAAATCCCATAAAAAATTAATGAAATTAATAAAAAAATCCAAAGAAAAATAATTGAATTGTAATTATTTTTAAATGATCCGTGGAAACCTTGGATCATTTCCGCATGTTTTGCTGCTTTGAATTTAATCATCTGGCGCATGCCCTCTACGATCTCCAAGGAAAGAGCGGAGCGGACGGGAGCCACAGTGGAGGCTGTAGGCTTTGCTTTGTGCAGGCGGTCTGGAGCGCGGCGGAGCGCTGACGGAGTATGTGGGATTTCGGGGTTAGCATGACATGTTAGTCATGTTGCTGTTAGCATAAACAAAACGTGTTGCACAATGCTTGCACACTGTTGCACTTTTATCCACAACTTTCTTCCCGCCGTCATCGTAGGTCACTCTAAATGCAAAGCGGTCCCATACAGCAGACCTACAAAGTGCTGCTGGCGCGTCTTCCAGCTCTTGTTCTTTTCCACTCGCCATACCCACACAATTCTCCACAACAACTATTTTTTTTCTGCTACACCCGGCTACGCTACTTCGCTTCTTCTTCTTGTTTATTACTGGTGGTTGGCTTTGGTCGCAGTACCGCCACCTTCTGCTCTGGAGTGTACACACTTCGCCTATGAGAAAAAGGAGCAGCGCATGAATCGAACGCAACACACGCAAATCGAACAGAGACAGTTGAACTGAACGGTTCGGACGGTTTTCATAAACTGTTCCATCCCGACTAACGACTGATCTGATGTGATTTCTGATGCTTCCTTCTTTCTGAAGCTCCTCAGTCTTTTTTACTGAAATGTCATTCTTTTAATCTGATATAAACATAAAATTAGACCATCCAAACAGTTAAAATTGAAGCTTCATCTGTGTAAAAATTAAAGGAAATTCCTTATTATAAAGAAACAGAGCCAAGAAGGGAGCAGGTGCAGTGCGAAGAGTAGAGGGGCATTAACCAGAGCCCTGTGGGACTCCGAAAACAAAAGAGGTGCAGAGGAAGACGTATTATCACCGAGGCAAACACAAGGATATGCCAAGAAAAACGCTGACTATGAAAAGCACAAAGACAAATAAAGTCATTAGTCAGGTGATTAAATCATTGTTGGAAACCTCTGACATGGCTGTTTCTAAAGATTTAAAATAACGTTTTATCTTTCAGGTACATCATTACTTTATCAAACAACTTTCTCAAGAGTTTATGCAAGAAATGGTGGCTTAAAGTCTTCAATTAGCATGAAAAGACGGGTAAAGAGTTGATGTCACAAGCTCTTAACTAGCTGTGAAAACATTGTAGTGGAGAAAAAATATAGAAAATCATCATGGAAAAAAGTTATTTTCAAAGTCATTTCCAAATATCCATTTTCTGTCAAGCTTCATCCCAGCTGGGGTCACAAGTGTTGCTGGTGCCTATCCCCAACTATCTATGGTCGAGAGGCTGGGTGCACCCCATCGCAGGGCAACACAGAGACAAACAACCATTCAGATACACCTAAGCAAAATTTAGAGAAGCCAATTAACCTAACAGTCATGTTTTTGGACTGTTGGAGGAAACTGGTAACCTGCCTCCGCAAGATGGATTTGCTCCGCATATCCATCTGGAAACCTTCCGTTGAAGTAATTTTGGGAAGGGGCGAAAATACTGGTTAGCTGATTGGCCTATGTTGGTGATAGACGGGCCAAATAAACCAATCAGATCAACGAAGCATATGATGTACTAACAGAGCGACGACGAAAGAACAACCATAAGCCAGGCTACTCTTGCCGAAACCAGTCGTGAGAAGAGCAAAAACATCTTTTCCTCTGAGAAAAGCCTCCAGAGCAGTGTTTTGCTCTTCTTTCAGTGAAGAAATACTCTGTAATTCCGATAAAACTTGCTCGATAGCCACGCTAACGCTAGTTTCATCGCCTGAAGCCGCCATGTTCTTTAGACTGAACTGTCACACTTCTTGTTGCGTCACACCTCAAACCGCCTCAAAGCCAACGCTGATTGGACGTTCGTTTGGTGAACGGCTCCAAATTTTGTTTAACGGAAAGTAGCCAGACGAATCTGCAAGTGAAACCTTGAAAGCTCGCAAGAACAGGATGGTCTCACGAGGCTAGGAAGCTGGAGTACCCAGAGAGAACCAACACATGCACAGGGAGAACATGCAAACTCCATGCAGAAAGAACCTGGGCCAGGAATCGAACCTAAAACCTTCTTGCTGCAAGGCAACAGTGCTACCCACTGCCACACTGAGCAGCCCATATAAAAGCTCATCTCTAAATAATCACATAGAATTGTGGTGATCATCACTGATTAACTCTTTGGGGAAAAACATCAGAGGGGCATCATCGGTTTCATTTAACAAACCTAGCGATGGAGAAACACTGATTTCAGTATAATTAATGCATTATTTTTAATTGTGGTGAAAGAATAACGTCCATTTATCTGTTCAGGCGGCTAAAATAATATATTCAAAACACTGTACTTCTGAGTTTTCATTAGAGATATGCTTTTTTCTGACCATGATTAACAGAGACAATTAGATCAGTGATTATTTGTATTTTTGGAAGGATTTATAATCTGTATTCTCACCTCTCCTCTCTACCGTCCTGATGCATTTCTCCACAAACTTGGGAATGGTGGAGCTTTCCCTGCTACAGAGGACGTCCAGGTAGCAGCCAAACACATTGTCTGCAGGAGAAAAACAAGTGTTCAATAAACATCAGCAGAAATATTTCATGGTACATAACCACAAGTACAGAAACTTCTAACACTAAAATTGACAGTGAAATAATTAGATCTAATTAAGTAGGATCTTAATTAGATCGTTCTATTACATCTCTTAATTCCAAAAAAGTAAAAAAAAAAAACTATCAAACAGACTTTATTTCCAAGTTGGATGACGTTTTGCTTCCCATCCAGGAAGCTTTTCCAATTAGCATTGAGTTCAGAATTAGCATCAAATTCAAAGCTCTATTGAACTCAGCGCTAATTCTGACATTTTTAATTAAAAAAGCTTCCTGGTGGGAAGCGAAATGTCTTCAAAGTCCAGTGGATTGTTTTTTTAACTTTATTTTACTTTTTTGGAATGACTATGACCTGGATGACTGAGAATCTTCACAAGCAAACTTCTCTAAAGTTTTATATCTGAACTATAAAAGTGAGCATAATTAAAAGACATCCTGAGCTGTGAAGCATTCAGATCTGAATGCATCTGGACGGGCAAGAAACCCCCTGAAGTTCCTGTCCTAACTGAACAGAATTGGACCATTGTTTTGTTTTTTCGCACCTCTGATATACCCCTTCTCTTTGACGCTCTGCAGCGTCGGCCTCCTCTGCAGGAAACGTCTCAGTTTGCTTCGGATCCGGCTCTGCTCCGAGTCTGCTCCTGAGTTGCTCCTGGTGGCTGAAAAAGCAGCAGAAGAAAAAATGAAGCTGGATCTGGCAAATAGACAGGCTTTTATTTTGAAGTACCTGATAAGAAACTGTAATAGCTGATTTTAACAAACAGCAAACAATGCTAGTGAAGCTCTGAGAACCTTAAATCATTTCAGGAAGACTCACATGCTCTCTTCTTATCCTCTCTGTCTGAGCCTGTATCATCATCATCATCGCTTAGAAGTTCCGGTTCCTGAAGGAAAGAACAAAGCAGCAGCTCAGATCTAACACAGTGCTCTGAATAGTTTGTTTAGGTGGAACTTTGGATTTAACTGAGGAATTATACACATCCAGACAAGAACCATCTGTAAAAATAAAAAAAAAGTGTTGTTTTAATCTCTGAAAACCTTGATAGGATGGCCTAGCAGGAGTCTATAGAGATCCCAGTACAGTGATGTAACTGGAAGCTATTTATCTCTATCTAATTTAAATGGAGGATCTTAAACTCAACATTGAATCTGTCTGGAAGAGTTTTGATAAAAAGTCCGGTAGCTAAGTATTTGTAGGCCAGATGATAAAAGCACAAGTTACTGTTGATAACTGCTCAGTAAACAGGTACCGAAGGAATATATATATATATTTTTTTTAACATGTTTTTCTTTCTTTTTTTCCACACTGAAAAACCCAGTTTGTCAGCCTCTGAGGCCCACCGCAGGTCAGGAAACTATAGAGGAGTTAGAATCATTGGTTCTCATGTAAAACTTTGGTTTGAGAAGAAAAAGGTCAAACACTGAAACATCACAGATCCCAGACGATTCTTTCAATTGCTGCAATGAAGCCTTACAGAAGGAAATGCGTCTCATAGCAATAACAGAAATTATATTATAATTAGGAGTGCTAAATATAAACATTCAACTAACAAACTGAATAAAATTATCCAAATATGAATATTTATTCTGCTAACACACATTCTGCCCCATTGTTGTTGCAAGAATGGACATTTTGAAAAAAAAATAATAATAATAATGCAATCCAGAAATAATAATAAAAAAAACACTTCCTAATCAATTAAAAGTCTGGGGATTAGCTTTTCTGTTTTCTCAGATTTATTTATTTACTTTTTCACTTTTCACTTGTTATTTTTTTCTTCAATTTTTTTCAGATATAATATTTTTAAATTTTACTTTTCCAAAATTCTGTTTCAGATTGAGTTTTAGAAATTGCCTTCTTTTCAAATTACGTTTTACAGACATCCTTCTCTTAACTTCTGTGGGCACGTTTTCCTCTCTAGTTAGGAGTGAAGATGCCTTTCTACTGATTTGCATGGGTTTAGAATGAGAAGTTTTATTGGGCTTCATGTGAAAAGAATTTGAAAAATATGAAAAAAAAAGTAAAAAAAGCATTATTCTCAAAAACTTTTAATGCATAAGTACTTTCTTTCAAGTTTTCTATCAGCTGTGCCGCTGCCATCAACACATTTGTTTATAGATGTTGGAGATCGGCCTGTTTTTCAGTGTAGTCCTGTTTCTCTGACTGTGACTAACTGGATGTGCTCTTTTCATCCTCTGACATGGGAGCTGGCTTGGAGCTCGTCTGCCTGGCTGTGTGTTTCCTAGATGGGGCTGCCTGTGGAGCTGGTTTACAGTTGCCTTTTGTATCTATGCTTCTTTTTCTATGTCTGCTTCTGTCTCCTTGAACCCCAGTCGGCCTCAGCAGATGGCCGCTCACACTGAGCCTGGTTCTGCTGGAGGTTTCTTCCTGTTCAAAGGAAGTTTTTCCTCTCCACTGTTGCTACAAGCATGCTTAGTGTGAGGGATTGCTAAAGAGTCAATGAGTTTTCCTTAGATAGAAAACTTTGATTCAATTTGACTGTATGATCTGGTTGAATTGTAAAGTGCCTTGAGATGACGTGTTGTGAATAGTCACTATATAAATAAACTAAATTGAACTGAATTTCAGAATCCTAGTTTTTATAACATTTACAAATGGTGTTCTTTCCTTGCAACAGTAATGGAACCAAAGTTTTCTATAAATTAGCAGCGGGCTAATTAAATATAACCAGGGGATTGGGCCTGATGACTGTGCTGGGTATTTAAAGAGTCTCATGGATTTGAGAACTCATTAAGAGACATTGAAGGCTCCTGTTCTACCTGCAGAATGCATGGGTTTGGCAGTAAGGTGTGTTGCTGTACCGGCTGGTGAGGCGTCAGCTGAAGAATGGTGTCCTGGATGACTTTGCACCAGTCTGCGATGATGCTCTCAGTATCGTACTGCATCAGATACTCGCAGCCCTGTCGAGTCTTTAACTGAAGACACGCACAGCACAGTTATAGACTGTCTGATGAAATGCAACCATGCAATCAATATGATGCTTTGGCCTCACCTCCAAAACAAACTTCTTTGATGACTTGTCTTTTGAGGCCCATTGAACTGTTGCTCCTCTCAGTTCCACTGTGTACTCGGGAACAATCTGTGCAGCTTTAATCTGGGAGAAGAGCAGAACTCCATTAAAACCAACATTTCTGTTTGTCTTCGGGCTTCTGTAGCGTTGAACTGTGTATGGAAGCATCCACATCTGGTTGGCTGAAAACTGTGAGAGAGAAAATCATCTTATAATCATTCATCTAGTCTAGGCTGTTTCTATAGAGCCTTGGCTTCAGTTAAAGCCCTGTACCGTAACAGTTGAACAGAATAATATGAAGGATTTCTTGGTTTAACCACTAACCACCCACCTGATTTTAGTTTGTGCCCAAAATTAAGATATATCGAAATGGCAGTGCCAATCAAAAGTACATCTTCTCACAGTTATAATCTTTATTGTTCCTTTAAGACCTTCATAAAGTCTTAACAACTAATGGCCTAGAACACTTTACTAGAGCGAGTTCTACAGAGCAAATAGCAAATAAATTGAGATTGGATCCAGATGGTCAGTCAGTTGGTACAAAGCAGATCGGTTCTTACATTGTACCCAGCTGGAGAAAATTTGGGGTCTTTGTGGAAAGTAAGAATCCCACCATGGAGAACTGTCCAGGACTGACTCCAGTTCTTCCTGTTCAACATGAGCAGCAAACATGGAAAACATTTAAACATCAATGAAATAAAAGGTTCCTTTACAAATTCACAGGTCAGTCAAACTGTAGCTTCTGGTTCTCACCTTATCTTTTTGCCATGATCAACCACTTTGGTCTTGTTAACAATTCCTGCCTTTTCCAGCAGAGGGCACTATAGAGAAAGAGAAGCCCAGGTGAGTTCTCAGGTTTCTGCAGGTTGGCAATGAAATGCGACTCCTTGGTAAACATGGGAGTGGAGAGTGAGAGTCTGAGTCTACCTGAGGGCTTTTATCCACCTCAGTCTCTTCATTCAGCAGTCTGCTCCCCAGAATGATTTCTACAAAAATAAGTTCTGACCTAATGATTTGATCTGAATATACTCTACTTCTATTCAGCTAAAGGTTTATAAGGGCCTCACCTTTAGAAAGCACAATGCAGATTAAAACTGTGCCAAAGCAATTCTGGGTTCAGGTTAGAGATCTGTGTTGGAGGGTCGTTTGCTACCAGAGTAGAGTTCGTAACAAAGGCATTTCTGATTTTGAATTGTGATTTTAATTGTATGTTTCAGGTTAATGAAAGGTAAAGCCAATTTCCACAGCAGATTTTGGAGAACATAAAGCTCAGCCTGTATAAATCACCTCTGGAGGAGTTTTGGCATATTTCAAAGTGTCAGACTTTAGGTTTTTTATTGCTACTGGAGGCAAAGCAGCTCTGAAGAGAACGGGATCTTTGCATTGACATTCTAATTCATATGATGTTATGATCTTAATTCATAACTCATCGTCATAGCGTCAAATAAACAGTTCTAAAGATGTAATTTGTGAGGACAGGATAAAACAACAAAGATCATTTTAGGATATTTTTTCTGCCCTTTTCTGATCTGATCAATCTTTATGTACTTGGATGTTTTAAACACTGGTGGATGTTTTATAGACATGTTGTTGACAGACCTGCTGGATGTTGATAGACATGTTGATACAGGTAGGATGTACAGAAGCATGTTGTTCAAGTTTATATATATATATATATATATATATGATAAAAATGTTAGATGTTGAGGAATATGCTGGATGTTTAGGAACATGTTGATGGACAAGTTGGATATTAAGGTGCATGTTGGATGTAGAAGGACATGTTGGATATTGAGGATAAGGTTGGATGTCTGGGGAAATTGATGTTTGCGAAGATGTTAATTTCTGAAGAACATGTTGGATGGTGATAGACAAGTTGGATGTTAAGGCACATGTTAGGTACTGAGTGATATGTTTGATGTAGATAAACATGTTAGATAGTGAGGGAAATTGATGCTGAGGAAAATGTTGGATGTTGATGGACATGTTGGGTGTCAAGGAAAAAAGACATTGATGAACATGTTGGATGCTGACAGACATGTTGGATACAGACAAACATGTTTAAATGGTGATGGACATATTGGATGGTGATGGACATATTGGATGCAGACAATCATTCTGACAGACATGTTGGATGCAGACGGACATACTGACGGACATGCTGGAGGGTGGCGGACATGTTGGATGCTGATGGACATGTTGGATGAGGACGGACATTCTGACAGACATGTTGGATGGTGACAGACATGTTGGATACAGACAGACATACCGAAGGACATGTTGGATGGTGATGGATATGTTTGATGGTGGCGGACATGTTGGATGCTGATGGACATGTTGTATGCAGACGGACATACTGATGGACATGTTGTATGCAGATGGACATGTTGGATGAGGACGGACATACTGATGGACATGTTGTATGCAGATGGACATGTTGGATACAGACAGACATACTGAAGACGATGTTGGATGGTGATGGATATGTTTGATGGTGGCGGACATGTTGGATGGTGATGGACATGTTGAAAGCTGATGGACATGTTGTATGCAGACGGACATACTGAAGGACATGTTGGATGGTGATGGATATGTTTGATGGTGGCGGACATGTTGGATGGTGATGGACATGTTGGATGCTGATGGACATGTTGGATGCTCATGGACATGTTGGATGCTGACGGACATGTTGGATGCTGACGGACATGTTGGATGCTGGCGGACCTAATGACGGACATGTTTGATGGCGATGGACATGTTTGATGGTGAGGGACTTATATGTTCTGTTTGGACCAAACTGCTGTATGTAACAGAGCCTGACTGGAAAAACCTAAAGAACCCTGAATAAACATAAGAACGAAGAACAGAATCACCCAAGCACATCAGAGCTGTTAGATGACAGGATGAAAAGTTAATGATTAGTGGTTAGTGGGATTAGAGGGCACACGCTTAGGAACTTTCTGGACAAAAGTCTTTATTAAACTGAGATCGTCAGAATAATTGTGCATTAAGAATTTCATTTGTTAAAATCGTTTGGAAAATGGGATGCAAGGAGTTCTCAGCTGCCCAAAAAGTTCTGTACTGATAACAAATGACATGTTAGAAATGTTAGTAGATTTTACTATGTCGCCTCTAACTTCCAACAGCCAGTCAGAACCTACATGGTGCTGGGAGGGGGCTGAGCTGTGGTTGGATAGATTCCTCCTCAGCCTGAACCTATTGGGGAACTATAAGAGGAGGAAATGATGGGATGAGTTAATGAATGAATGAACAGCTTGACAAATGAATAAGCAATTCAGAAAATTGCTGAACAAGTCAGTAAACACATGGACAAGTCTGGTGAGTTGGTGAACCCATGAACAAGTCGTTACCTGAAGAAAGGAGTTCAAGAAATCACGAAATGTCAGAAAATCAATAAATGATTTACAGAATCTCAAATAAATCTGCGAATGATGTAATGAAGGTCTGGGAGGGTGTCTGAAAGTGATGCAGCGCTGAGAAATTGTACCTGTGGACTGTCTGGAGAAGGCTTTCTGGAAGCGTCTGTGAGGTCAGAGGAGATCCTTCTATGTCCAGGGGAAAACACCTGAATGAAACGAAGCAGGAATGTTAGGATTCAACACTCAGGACAGTTCCTGATCATGAAGCCTACAGTCTGTTTTTACTCACATCTTCAGCGATACTGTGTCTTAAGCTCCTTGCCTGGAGAGCTCCTCCCCCAACAGAAACTCCATTTCCCACCAGCCTCTGCTTAAAAAAACAGATAAACCAGTTGATCTAAAACATTTCCAGAGAAGATAGGAATAATATTCCTATGACTGCTTACCTCATGCTGCCTCTGTTGGCTAGTCGGGTCCCTCAGGTCCAGCTGAGCTCTTGGAATCTGAGGAAGTGGCTTCTAAAGATGTAGGGAGCACAAAGTAGAGGTTAATCCAGAGAAAGGTGGAATACTGGAAAACTGAGGTTCTTTCATACCATAAATACAGAGTCTTCCTCATCGCAATGTTTGCCCACGGGATAATCCGCCTTTGGCAGAGGAGGCTTAAAACCATCAAACAGACAACTGTTAATACAACAAAGTCTGAACTATCTCACTTAGATCTACATTTTTAAAAGATAAATCACTAATGCTGACTTTAAGGGTCTTAAATCAGAATAATCCAGGATAATCTCCGGCTCTTACCGGGCCAGAATCCTGCTTTGTGCCAGCCTTGGATCCAGGAGGAGATGAAGGGGACTTTGGGTCAGGTGGATCCCAGGACGTGACTCCTGTGTTTGGGTTGTAGTAGTAGACCCTGCCTGTGGCCCCATCCGTCACCTCCTCCCATTCACCAGAACCCTGAGAACATGGAGGCGGAGGTCAGAGAGCAGGACCATTAGGTGTTACCGATCTTTGAGGAGCTTTATGATACCTGGGAGAAGGCTGGGGAGAGCGGACTGGATGGGTCCATGTCACCGGTCGGTGGATGAACTCGGTGATCCGACCAGGTGGTCTGTCTAGTCAGAGGATGGTAATAAAACCTCCTTCCACTCTCCTGATCAGTGTGCTCCTTAGCAGACATGGATAGAAAAAAATCAGGGCTTAGAGCCTCTGCAGCAAGATTTTTGGTTTGTGGCTTAAACATTTCAGTCATATTCTACTGAAGGCAAATAAAAACAGCTTGTCGTAGTTTCTTAGGAGGAGACATCTTTATTTTGTGACATGGTGTCTCTGAGTCTTCCTTCTCCAGATTGACCGTCCTTAATCTTGCTAGACCTTTAATTCTGTCCTTTTTAGCTTTCTCAGATGAAAGCATCTGTTTTTTCCACCTTGTGCAAAAGAAAATCTGTCTCAATGTACTGCAGATCCACTGATTAGCTGTGCATGCTCTGTGTTGGCAGCAGCATAAGAGGGTGGTGGATGGAGACTCTTTTAGATGTCTTGAGGCTTCCTTTCTGCAACTGAAACTCTGGATCTAAAGTTCTATATCAGATAGTAAAGCTGTTCCTTCAGCTGCAGTGTTTGTTTCAATTTTGTATCAAAATAATGATGCAGCTCCTTTTTTTATTATGAGGTTATTGTTAAAAGAAAGAGACGAATGGTTTCAGCTCCTTTGGCTTTTTTATCTAAATTGACTCTTTAGTTCTCATTAGCTGAAGAGCTGGGATGTTGATATGGAAGAAGTCTCATTGCTGAAGTACTTTTGAGCAATTTAGGTTTCCCCAGAAGGAACCGGATCCCAGAGGAGGAAACTTGACGATCTCAGGTAACATCTGATCAAACTTTAATTATTTCAGAGTAACATGAACTCAGACTAGGGGAAAGATTAAACACAAGCCTTCTGTTCAGACCTAAAAACTTAAAATAAAGCCATTATTATCTCTTGCAGAAAAATGTAAAAACTTTTGTATTTTTTCTGCATTTCAGCCAGCAGCTCATCTAACAGTCACTCAATAGTTTGAGTTTTCTACTTTCTTAAATCCTTTCGGCTTAATTCAGAATTAACTATTTAGTTCCTTTGGGCTTTGAATATTTGTCCACAAATAGCTAAAACACACCTGGAGTTGGGCCACCTTACCTGCCATACATCCTGTGGGCTCCCAGGGGAGGCGGGGCTTATCATGCTGGAGGAGGAGCTGGTAGATAAGACGGCATCATTTGTTTCTGAAGGTTCAGAGTCTGCAGGGGGCTGGGAAGTGATAGAGATCTGAGGCTGAGAAGTTTTCTTCAGGGAGGAGACGTTTGCGTATATGGGTGAGCTAGGGCCCTGTGACGTTTGGTCCTACAGAGTCAGGGAAAGAGAAGAGAAATGCACCTTATTAGGTCTGGGTGACAGAGTTTGCGTCCAACTTTTTAAGCTCAGATCCAATTTTTTTTCCATGAGCGTCCTTGAAACCATAGATCTGCTCTGTGCATTTTTTATTTATTTTTTTTCCACTTCTGTCTCTGTGGCCCAATTGGCTACAAAGCAACCCCCCTTTCATGACCAGCCTGCACAGCAACCTCTTAATCAGAACAAGGATTGTAATGTGTATATAATATATAATAGGAACTACATTTAAAGAGAATAAAAACGCAGTAATAAAGGCTGTGGGACTGTTTATATATTGTAGGTACTGGTGGGGCAGTGAAAGTTGAAGTTTGTCAAAGTTTGTTTTAGGTTTTTTTTTCATAAAGGGAGGAGAGTGACTCACTTCATGTCCTGTACTGTCTGTCATTGTTTTGATTTGTGAGGCTCAAACAGGGTCACTGTTTGACTTTATCCATTCCTTATCCTTCTGAACTATTACGTGTAATGTATTCTACATATTAAATTGCTTTATTGGTTGTTTATTCCAGTCTAACCTGCGATCTGTGTGATTTTGAGCTTTCACTTTGTATTTCATTCAAAGCAATATTTTAGCTCTCTCCCTGTCAGATCCATGAAATTGCTGCTGAATTAACACTTAGTCAAACAGAAATAGACCGGGGGTCTATCTCTATCGTAGCAAGCCCCCTTGGTGTGTTCATCCCCATTCACGCTCTATGAGAGTAAATAGGCGCTGCAATCTCTTCCTACATGGTTTTCTGTCTGATTGGACACAAAATCGTGTTCCATGTGTTCAAGATGAAAGGCTTCAAGGCACCATATAACTCTTGAAGTCTTCCATCATGTCTGCTACAATGACAAACCATTTTATGGAACCCTGAGGGACAATTTATGACTTATTTTCACCAATTAGATTTGAAGCCACCAATGCCTTGGCCTCCAGCTGTCATCCAACCAGAGCGGTCTGTTACACCGGTTTCCAGCTCTGCTCAGCAGTTACCCCTGATCTGCATGTTCCAGGTGATTTCTTTTTGCCACACACCTAGTAATTTGAACAATTATGTGATCAACAGGTTTCTGCTGCAATGGATGACTGCTGAGGAGGAGCAATCATTTGAATCGTATGGAAATCATTGATGGGGGAAAACCTGGTCTGATTCGGAGAGACGGCATCCATCCCACTTTGGATGGTGCAGCTCTTCTTTCTAGAAATCTGGCCAAATTTATGAGTACTCCAAAACTCTGACAACCCAGGATGAAGACCAGGAAGCAGAGTCGTAGTTTAACACTTACATTAGAAAACAATCCAAAGGAGTAAATCTTGATAATCCAATTAAACTTAAAATGACTCCAATAGGGGAAAGTTAAAATAATTAAACAGGGTTTATTTAACATAAGATGACATGTGCTGTGAATTGGTGCTATATAAATAAACTGAATTGAATCAGGTGTTTTGGAGCAGAGATAGTTTAAGGGTTAGTTCATAGCCAGAGTTGCCTTGCAGCACATAGGCTGATGGGTTCAGAAGTCTCATTTATTTCTATTTAGGCTGTACCTTGTTTTCCTGGATAGGACTGTGGCAACTAGATGCTTAGTGTTTCTCATTCATCCATAGACGGGTCTCTCAAATGGATTTGGTTTGCATGGGAGGATCCTAACAAGAACCAGTCTGCCTTGAAAAGCAATGGTTCTGAGCTCAATGAGAGACTCAGTTTTGGGGCGGTGGTTCTGTAAGAATAAGATAAACTGTCTAACAATGAGCTTTTCGGTACAGACATCGCACTCTGCACACTAGACTTGAATAATTGAAGCATCTTGCTACAAAAACTGGAATATATAAGCTTCAAGATTACTGCTAAACTGCATCTCCAGTCGAGTATCTTGTATAGTTGAACACCAAGTTATTTCTAGCTATCAGAGTATTTCTGCCGATCACTGGACTTTGTCTTACACTGGACGTTGGAGGTTTACAGAGTAAAAAGTAATGGTGAGAATACAACCCTCCTGTGCTAGTGATTATACTGTTTGTCAGGAGTCTTTGATCTAGGCCATTGTTGGGGTCTTCAGGAGTTCCTGACAAAGAAAATCAGATTAAATTCCGTTAAAGCGTGTAAGCATGTCTAACATGGGGATAACGGTATCTGATGCGGTGTAAATATCATCAGGCTGCATTACCTCTACTCATGGGTGTGAAGTTTTTTAACAGGGCGTTCAGATCTGGTGAGTATATGAAATTAATAACTGGGGACGTCTAATTCTGAAATCCTGTGTGTTTGGGTTGTTATTGATACTGCAACATCCATCCATCCATCCAGGCTAACATTTGATCCTTCACGCTCTCCATAGTTCCCCTGTGGCGCGAGCACAGGGCGGCTGTTACGCGCCTTTAGCGAGCATGCGCGTTTCCTGTCGCTTGCGCGGTGAATCGTGCCGCCTGCTCTGTGCGGAGATGCAGGGGAAACCGTATCTGATGGGGAAACGCAGCTCGTCGTAACACCGGTATTTCCATCTGAAAAACGCTGTTTTGCTGCTGGAGTCCTCCTCACTCTCCATCTCTCTGTGTGCTGTACGTTAACACCCGCCAGCGGAAACACCCACCTACCCAACTGACAGACGGAATCTCACTATACATCAGCCAATCTCATCCTCCCCTCTCTCATGACAAGGCGCGCACGAGTCCTATCATAAAAAAAGGAACCAATTAGGAGGTCTTCCATATTACTGGAACTGTCTCCTGGGTCAGGCTGAGGTTTAGAAGGTGTTGCAAAATCCAACAGAGCTGCTCTGCACAGATCCCCAGGACTCCGGGGCTGACACCTTCTCGCAATTCTAACCCTTCTCCGACATCCACAATGTCACTCAATCATGTTGATAAAATCTGTTGGGGTTTTTTTTTTACTCACAGTCCTCCATTGTGGTAGAGTCCATTATCTCCCAGTTCCTCCAGGAGGACCTCAGTATACAGTGAACACCCCTACCAGGTCCAGGAGGTGCCAGAACTATTGCTCATTTTGCTACTGGGTGTTCCCATAGATTCCTGGGTCTAGTCCTTCAATCTGGCTAGGGGGAGATTCCTGGGCCTGTAGCAGCTGTTTAAACTCTGTCTAACAGGCTGGTGCTCCTTCTGGGCTGCAGTGGGTAGCCTTGTGAGGTCCTGCCATGCCTGCAAGTAGTGCAAATCCTGACCTCTTGTCTTTGTACCACCAGTTACATACCCAGTCTGGTTCTGCTGAGACACTAGGGTTTCTGCTTGAGCAAGTTTAAATGGGTTTACTTGGTTAATGTGACATTTTGACACTCATTCTGAGGTATCTTGATTTAAAAAAAAAACAGAGAAGCAATCTTTTAAAATTACATAGCCAGAAAATTGTGCAAGCACATACTGTAGAGTGATGATGAGTTCCTTTTGTTTTATGCTTAATATGCATAGTTTCATTCTGGTTGATGATATTATATGTTTGAGGAGAACATCTTGATGTAAAGTGAAGCTGTGTTGATAGGCTGCAGAAGGATCCCTGCTCTGAGGGGATCTCTGTCTGCCTGGGTGGATGGAGCTGCAGACCAACAGGAAGAACTCCTCCCATGTTGTATAAACACAAAAACACACAAGAACATTAAATTCCTGCTTTACTTCAAGTGGTCTGAGTGGAGAAAAATCTTCATCAGGCTTTGATCCGAGGAATCAGAACTGCAACTTCACATTTGACCTCAAACCTACTTAGAACATCTGACCTGAACCCCAACATCTAAAGAGCTCTTGGGAAATTTTGTTTCTTCATCAGTGATTGCAGATTGAATTACAATTGTTCTGCTGATGAACTGTTTTTGTGGATCATTTAAACTATGAGCAGCTCATCAATAGGTGACCGTAGTTTGTCTCAGGTTTCACTCTCTAGCAGTAAATCCATTTGAGCCTAGTTTAAGGTCCAAACATCCTGCAGAAACAGCATGAATTAAAACCTGAATCGCAAAAATCCTAATTTCCTGGAGAGTCTGAAAAGGACACGAGGACTCACCTGTCATCATCTGCCTGTGTTGGACTTAATATTCCTCAAGTCTGTGCTGCATTGACATTGACCTCCATGAGGAATCCCATCCTGTCTCCAGTCTGGCTGCAGCTAGAGCTGGTTTATGCAGTCAGACTCAACTGTCTGCAAATTGCAACTCCTCTATTTGCTTACAGGCTTACATGCCCCGCCCATATAAATGGTGGCACCGCCAATTACAGGCAAATTGTCTCCATTTTTTTGGTTGTTATTTAACATTTGTCTAAACTTGACGTTTGTGCAGGATATGAAAGTTAGTGCTGGGATGTTTTGAAGGGCTCACCCATAATCATCTAATCTCCTCTAAACTTCAATAAAAGCGTAAAACAATTGTAAAAACATCCACAACAACAAATTCTAGGAAATCAGATTCACATCAAGCTTTTTGGTACTTTCTTTTACCTGAAACCTGTATGTTACAACTTCTAAAACTAAAATACATATATAAACATTTAATGAAATGAAATAAATAGGTCATCAGAATAACTTTACAGATTGGATGCCCACTGGACTCAGTGCAGGAGGGGGGAAACAAAAGGATCCCAACTAAATGAACATCTCTGTCCGATAATGTCTATGACCCCATACATGAAGCTGGTGCAGAACTAGAGAGCTCCTTTAGGGACAGACTGCTGCACCCTAAATGCACCAGGGAGCGTTATCACAGATCCTTCCTCCCAGCTGCTGTAAGACTCTAGAATTACCACTGTTCCCAACAACCTCACCAAGTTGTTACATTCATGCTGTTTTTGCACAGTTTCTACCTTAGTCAGTTAATAACATGCTGCTGTCATTTTGCACATCTCTGATGTTGCTGCTACTTTCAAATATCCATTACTTTAAAAATGTCCTTGGCTGTATTTTGGTTATTTATTCTCCAGAAGTCTTTATATTGATAAAACACTTTACAGTACAATATTTTATTGTTTATCTTTTAAGTCTTCACTATTGTGTTATACTTATACATTTTTCTAAGGTCAATATTTGAGTGACCATTTTTTCTAAAATGTTTTTGCTGCTGTAAACACCAGAATTTCCCCATTGTGGGACAATAAAGGGATTTTCTATTCTATTCTATTCTAACTTGACTCCATGCTGAGGAGGTAATTAAGCTATTTAATTCAAGTGTGTTGTATTAAGGACGTATCTTAAAGTTGTAGGATACCCACCCACTGGAAAAATGATCTAGAAATAAGTAAAACCTTCTTAAATTAAGTGTATTTACCCTTAATTAGAGTAGGTAAATGAGATATTTTGCCAATGGAATGGGTAGTTTTACTCTTAGAATAATATATTTAGATAATATACACTTAAAATAAGACAATGGAATTGTGTTTTCTTATTTTAAGTGTAAATTGTCTTGTTCCATTGGCAAAATGTCTCTTTTACCTCCTCAATCTAAGAACAAATGCACTTATTTTAAGAAAAAATAACTTATCTAGATTTTGAGTTTTTCCAGTGCCGTAAGAGGACTTAAGTTTGATAGCCCGTTTTAAATGGTGCGTTCCATTTGTTCTTGGAAGTTGGAATTTCAGACTTTGCAGTAAATTTAATTGGAATATCTTTGGAATATTGAGTGGGAAAGATGGGAAACACAACCATATGTGACTTTAACTTCACATCATCAGTAAGTGAATCGTTTTACTTTGACTGTTTTATGTAGCACTTTCTTAATGATGTAATATGTAGATCGCTGTATTTATGCTACTTTTTACTGTTTTTAAAGACAAGATGTTCTGGTCATGTTTAAAAGCCCAATATACAGTGTAGAACAATGCTTTTCTTATATTATGTAACAGGGTCAATATATGATATGTTGGAGGAGACAAAGGTCAGAAAACCTGATGACCCTCAAGAAATGCCTCCAACACCCCTGAGTCTCCTCAAGAATAACTAAATGTTCTCATGTTTCTGGCCAGTTTCTCCCATTATTCCAGAACAGAAAAGGCGTTCAAGGATTGTTATTACAGGAAGAGAGGTTTTCTCCTTCATCCCTTAAAAATCAGAGGAAATCACTCTGATGTTTTAACTGGTTCAGTGTTTTTAAACCACATTATCCTTTACTTAACCTTCTGACTGAGACAACAATCAGAAGAACTGCTGGTTTTTCAGAGGTGCCAACAATTGTGATGAGTAGATTTCTAGTGTTTGCTGGTCAGAAGGCCCACAGTTTCCCTCTGAGACTGAATGGAAGCAGAAATAAATAACATCAGAGGATCTGATATACAGGTGCTGGTCATAAAATTAGAATATCATGAAAAAGTAGATTGATTTCAGTAATTCCATTTAAAAAGTGAAACTTGTATATTATATTCATACATTACATACAAACTCATATATTTCAGATGTTTATTTTGTTTAATTTTGATGATTACAAATGACAACAAATGAAAATCTCAAATTCATCATATCAGAAAATTAGAATATTACTGAAGACCAATAAAAACAAAGGATTTATAGAAATGTTGGCCAACTGAAAAGTATGAACATGAAAAGTATGAGCATGTACAGCACTCAGTATTTAGTTGGGCCTCCTTTGGCCTGTATTACTGCAGCAATGCGGCGTGGCATGGAGTCGATCAGTCTGTGGCACTGCTCAGGTGTTATGATAGCCCAGGTTGCTCTAATAGTGGCTTTTAGCTCTTCTGAATTGTTGGGTCTGGTGTATTGCATCTTCTTCTTCACAATACCCCATAGATTTTCTATGGGGTTAAGGTCAGGAGAGTTTGCTGGCCAATTAAGAACAGGGATACCATGGTCCTTCAACCAGGTACTGGTAGCTTTGGCACTGTGTGCAGGTGCCAAGTCCTGTTGGAAAATGAAATCTGCATCTCCAAAAAGTTGGTCAGCTGCAGGAAGCATGAAGTGCTCTAAAACTTCCTGGTATGTGGCTGCGTTGACCCTGGACCTCAGAAAACACAATGGACCAACACCAGCAGATGACATGGCACCCCAAACCATCACTGACTGTGGAAACTTTACACTGGACTTCAAGCAACGTGGATGAAGTGCCTCTCTTCTTTTCCTCCAGACTCTGGGACCTTGATTTCCAAAGGAAATGCAAAATTTACTTTCATCAGAGAACATGACTTTGGACCACTCAGCAGCAGTCCAGTCCTGTTTCTCTTTAGCCCAGGCAAGACGCTTCTGACGCTGTCTGTGGTTCAAGAGTGGCTTGACACAAGGAATGCGACAGCAGAAACCCATGTCTTTCATACGTCTGTGTGTGGTGGTTCTTGAAGCACTCACTCCAGCTGCAGTCCACTCTTTGTGAATCTCCCCCACATTTTTGAATGGGTTTTGTTTCACAATCCTCTCCAGGGTGCGGTTATCTCTCTTGCTTGTACACTTTTTTCGACCACATCTTTTCCTTCCCTTCGCCTCTCTATTAATGTGCTTGGACACTGAGCTCTGTGAACAGCCAGCCTCTTTAGCGATGACCTTTTGTGTCTTGCCCTCCTTGTGCAAGGTGTCGATGGTCGTCTTTTGGACAACTGTCAAGTCAGCAGTCTTCCCCATGATTGTGTAGCCTATAGAACTAGACTGAAAGACCATTTAAAGGCTTTTGCAGGTGGTTTGAGTTAATTAGCTGATTAGAGTGTGGCACCAGGGGCCATCAATTTTGAACCTTTTCACAATATTCTAATTTTCTGATATGATGAATTTGAGATTTTCATTTGTTGTCATTTGTAATCATCAAAATTAAACAAAATAAACATCTGAAATATATGAGTTTGTATGTAATGTATGAATATAATATACAAGTTTCACTTTTTAAATGGAATTACTGAAATCAATCTACTTTTTCATGATATTCTAATTTTATGACCAGCACCTGTATTGTTGCTGGGAATCACAGCAAAAAAGTAGAAGCATAAAAGCCAAACACAACATAAGCATTGGGACTCTATCTTGATCTTCATATAAAGATAAACTCTATAGAGTTTTTCCCAGTTGTGTCAGAGACGTCTTGAGGACTGCTTTAAGAATATGTTTCCCTCCCATCCCATATTAGAACCCATCAGATCGTCTTCTTAACACAAACATGTGCTATCAGAGCTATCAGGTCCTCTGGGAGCTTCAGTCTGAGTGTTTACCTCCTTCAGGAAGCTTCTAGCTGCCCACAAACACACTGAGAGCCGTCTCCTGGAGATCTGAACAGAGGAAATCACTCTGCTGTTTCACTCCGAAGACTGAATGTGTCTCAATGACCTCACAGCCGTCATCAGTGAGCTACAAATGTTCACTAATGCTGTGCCCTCTGGTCTGCTAGCCAGTAACAGCTAGAGATCTTAAAACATGATAATCTATAGTTTATGTCCTGATGGAGGTTCAGCTTCATGATGCTGCCACCTACTGCTGTTAAAAAAAAAACATTAAACAGCTACATCTTGTTTTTTATATATCTGATAAGAAACAATAACTTGAGTGGATTTATTTTAACACATCAAGGTCCAAAGAAACAATTCAACAAACAGTTATAACAGTCACCTTTTTTCCATTTTAATTCATTGCAATTGTACTGCAATTGTTATTTATTGATCAGTGAGCAGCACCGTGGAGCTTTGTGGGGTTTAGACACTCAAAGTGTCAGGATGTAAATGTGCTACTCTCCAATCAATACCACTACTCCCGCTAACTAGGGATAAAAACATTATTTTGACCTCCACAGCAGGTCAAGTTAGACTAATGGACTATCATTTCTACTAAGTTTGGGGGGGGGGGGCAACTGCTCCTTCACTGCTATGAATTGTCATTAACAACATGGGGAATTCTCAGCTGAGCCTCGCTTCATGACCATGCTATCCCCCATTACAGGTAAAAATCTGACATGTTAATATGCTGGTGAAGATTTTCAGTCATCCAGATATTAGTAATTCCAAAAAAGTTAGAAAACAATCCACTGGACTTGGTTTCCAAGTATAAAGACGTTTCGCTTCCCATCCAGGAAGCTTTTTCATTTCAAAATGTCAGAATTAGCGTTATTTTGGCTTAGAAAACAAGGTTTTGCTTTTGGTCCAACGTCTTTAAACTTGGACACAAAGTCCAGCGGACTGTTTTTTACTTTTTTGGAATGACATGTTAATTATAATAATTGAACTTTATTGATCTCACATTGAAGAAATTTACCTGTGCATTTAACCCATCCCCTTACGAAGCAGTGGGCTGCTATTGTGCGGCGCCCAGGGAGCAGTGTGGGGTTAAGGGTTTTACTCAGGAACCCAGAGTGGAGGCTGTGGGGATCGGACCGGTTACTCTAACCATTAGGCAAACATTCCCCAAGGAGGTAGAGCTTTCATCAGGATGTTTTTCAACCAAATCAGGCATCCAAGTTTTTCCAAGGATGGATTGAAAAAGGTGATATATCCAGAAATACCTTCTGCTTGTTCTCGAAGTGATATAGATTACCTCCAGTTTTGTAGGTCAGTGATTGTTCTCCATTAGCTGTTCAGTGTATGCTCATTATCAGTTCGTATGAAATCGTACGAAAAGTTATGCACAGTAATTTCGTACGTTTTTGACGTTTTTTTTGTCTTATTTCGTAGTATTTTTACGTCTTGCCTCGAGACAAGATATCCTTGCGCATAGGCATCTTACGCACCATTCAATAACATAGAATTTAACCTACAATTAACCCTAACCCTGACCCTAAGATACAAAACATCAAGCAACCTAGTTAGAGACATGAAGAAGTAATTATTGCACTGTTTTTCCCAGTTTTACATCCGTCCGCGGATCTGCTTTTTTTCGTCTGTCTGGCTGCGCATGCGCACTGATCTGTTTTTTCGAGGAAAAACGTCAAAAACGTACGAAATACTGTGCATAACTTTTCGTACGATTTCATACGAACTGATAATGAGAGTATGTTGAGCTGTTGTGTTTTGTAATAACAAACCAAGGCCGTCTAATATCTTTCTACAGCCAGCATACAAACTGTAGGACCATGCATAGGTTGGGGTACTCAACCACTCAAGCAGGAAAACAAATCTAAAGAAACCTATAGAAAATACTTGGTATTGTTTCTGCTAACATCCAACAGCAATTTGAAGCCAACATTCCCTGGATAAAACCCCTCTATGTGCACTTTAAAGATCTGTTTGTCAGTTTTTTTAATCAATAACCAACAGGAAATAAAAAAAATAAAAAAACATTTCTCCACTTCTTATCAAGCAGTCAATCTGAAAACTTTTTATCTGGATCTCCTATAACAGATAAGGTGTAGAATTATTTTATGAAGTCACTTCCTTCATGTCAAACTCCCAGTAGAACCACAATAAACTGAACCCACAGCGTGTTCTCTCAATAACCTCCACCACCAAAGCAACTGCTCCAATTAACAACTTATTCAGTCAATAATAGATTAGTTTAAATAAAATAGTCAAATAACTTGCTCCAGTCAAAACCTTATTCCAGTAATTGAGATGACATGTGTTGGGAATTGGCGCTACATAAATCACATTAAATGAACTGAATAACAGCTGGTTGCATTCAAAACCTGCTCCAGCTGATAGATATACTAAATAAATGGTTCAGTCAATAACTGGTTCCAATCAAAACTGGTCTGGTCAATTGGTCCTGGTCTACTGCTTCTCTGGTCAATGGCCCAGTAACATTTCTCTTACTTGCACTCGTTTTGGACCTTGCACACGGTTTGCGTGTTCATGTGTAAGGTTCTAGTCAACAGAGGATCTAGTTATTAGCTGGATATAACTGGTAAAAAAGTTATTATAGCCAATCTCTGGCCAGAGCAATAGCTTACAGTTCAAATGCTAGTCAGGTCAAAAACTGATCCAGTCAAAAACTGATCAAAATCCTCCTCAATCTGACCCTTGCATTGACCTTGATCTTAGTCAGCCTCTGCAGGAGGCCTATTAAGAGCCTATTGGCTAATCAGGAGCTGCAAGATCTTTGACCAGGAAGATGTTTAGTTCCTGCTACTGAAAGGAAATCTCTAAACAGGGAATGGCACATATCTGTAAAAGCAATAAAAGTTTGCAGAGTCATTGGAGAAGTTTATCTTGCAACATCTAATTTACAACATGTTTGCAACAGTCCTGTCGGGAACCTCATAAAGGACAAGGCTGCGCCCAGGAAACCAGCGACCTACTGTCCAGGTCCAAAGGCCGTCACTGCGTTCAGAAAAGGAAGTGAGACAGAACTTTATACAGCACTGAAACAGAAAATATTCTGGGCTTCATCTGGAAGAACATCACATTGACATAGTTTAAAGGCGACTTCTTCATGTTCAACAGCCTAATTTCTTAGCAGCATCTAGATGTTTCACTTTTCAGTGATCATTTGCTGGTTTTCAGCTTCTTCTTGTTTTTATTTGACCGTATCAAAAGCTGACACATGGTGGTGATGGTGGTGAAAAACATTTCTGAGTCAAGGTCCCACTTTAAGACTAAGAAAATCATGTTTTAAACCAATTTTTTGGATGATTTTCTTTTACTTATAACAACATTATCTGACTCTTACAGATCTATGTTTAGAACTTCACCAAAAGTTAAAGGCTGCACGTCATGCTGCGAACTCTAACATTTCGACAATAAAAACACTTCCAATACAATAAAATAAGTATAAATAAATTAGAAAGTTAGTTTTGTATCTACTTTTTTCTCCGGAGTCGTGGAAAAAAACAATAAAAACCCAGAAGTTATTGGCTATTTTGGTCAAGTATCTAGGTATTCAGGTATTCAAAGGTAAGAACACAGCATAAAATAAGTATTTATAAAAAAAACTGTTTTAACTCAGTTATTTTGAAATTTCCTTGCATTTAACATAACATATGTATATATAAATACATATATTTTTATGTCTCTCTGGTAGGGGTTTCCTCTCATTTAGCTGCAACTGGTTTATCTAATTAACTATAGCAAAACCATGAAATATGCTTAAAGGTAAATTTTTTTTCCAGAATCTTTGACGAATAAATACAATAATTTGGGGTCAAAATCTGGGATTTTGGGGTAAAATAGAACTTCCATCATATACTTGGCTGTTTTGGTTTTAGGTGATGAACCTGAAGTCATATCTTTTTTAGGGTTAGGGTTGGTTCTACAAATTCTGAGCAAATTTCTAAATCTGTTAGTCAGACCTGTTACTTCATCCCACGCCTCCAAGAACAAACAAACATACAGTTAGGTGCCAGATTACTGGTTTCCGTGCCCCTCTGAGCTGCAGGTGTCGCTGCAGCGTCAGCAACGCCTCACAGTTTCCTGTCCAACCTTGACCTCTTCCTGTCTGCTGTGACATCACTGCTTCCACCTGACCTCATCACATCCTGTTCTGACCTCAGACGTCCAACACAGAGAAGCAGAGCTAGTCAAGAGGCAGAACCATTCAGAACTTCTTTTTCTATTTTCCTAAAACCCTGCCCTGATTGGATCAGAAAATACAGACATGAATCCAGCCAGGAACAGAAAATAAACAAATAAAAACCTAACTGAATATCAGACAGATGTTATTGACCTCATGACTGTTAACATCTAAATAAAGAACCTTTGAACATGAAGTTAGTGTCAGATAAAACAGCCAAAGTTCAACCGTTTGTTTCTGCTGTGAGTAAAATAAAAAGAGGAAACAGCATTTTGTGCTTCCAGCTTCCTGTGTCGACGGTGCAGGAAACAAGCCTTGGCTGCACAGGGCTTTTATTTTGTAGGAAGACCAGCAACACTTGAACTCAGACTGAACTTTACATTAAAGCATATAAATAAAATAAAAAGACCTATAAACACCAACTCTGGTCCCTGCTGCTGAGCAGAAATTAAAGACTCCAATAAAACCAAACTCAGAAGTTTGTTGTTGTTTGTTTGTTTTTAATCTGCAACAGGAAAACCAGATCAGCCAGGAAACACACACAGGAACTAAACCTTCAGTCTGGGCACTTTTGTTGCTTTCAAGGACCTCCGTCTGACTCCGGATGTGTTCAAGGACAACACTTACTGTAGCATATGTCAGCACTAAAAAACAAAAAAAAGATGTACCACAGCATCCTCACACAGCAAATCACAGCTACACGATGCTACTGGCTTATCGAATCGGGTGACAACAGCTCCAGCGCCAATTAAAAACCATGTGAAACTGGCAGTGATCAATCAAACAGGTTGGAGCATTAAGCTACATGGTCTCAGCAAACAGCAG
Source organism: Cyprinodon diabolis (assembly GCA_030533445.1). NCBI lineage: Eukaryota > Metazoa > Chordata > Actinopteri > Cyprinodontiformes > Cyprinodontidae > Cyprinodon > Cyprinodon diabolis. The sequence goes on from CM060077.1 coordinate 4,769,499, forward strand.
AAGGTTACTTTGAATGTGTCATTAAAAAAAACATCAGATTACCCTTGCTCTGCTGTGTAGAAGTGGCTGTATGGAGTTCTATGGCACCCAGTCCACCATGCTGCATATCGTCTGTTCCACTGCAACACTTAGTTTGACTTTAAGTTTGTTATTATTTTGTCAAATATTGTCTTTATTAGTGGAACTTGTACAAATCACAAGAATCAAACTTATGAAAACAAAATTTGTTATTGCATTTCAGTCAAGAGACTGAGAGTGCAAAAAAAACTGATGCGATGAAAGGAAAAGAAAGAAGAAGAAACAGTATCCTAATTGATGTTATGGAGAGACATAGAGATCAAATTTAATCCAGTTAAGGCCAAAATTATTCATATTCTCATGTAAACTAAGATGCATATATGTCAAGAGACACGCATTAAAAAGTGGGATACATTTAGAATCCATTTGTTATAAAAAGGCTAATTAAACATCATCTATATCAGGGGTCTTAAATGTTTTCCAGGCCAAGGAGCCCAAAACTGATGGCGAGATGCAGCCGGGACCCCCTAATTTTATACAGGTGCTGGTCATAAAATTAGAATATCATGAAAAAGTAGATTGATTTCAGTAATTCCATTTAAAAAGTGAAACTTGTATATTATATTCATACATTACATACAAACTCATATATTTCAGATGTTTATTTTGTTTAATTTTGATGATTACAAATGACAACAAATGAAAATCTCAAATTCATCATATCAGAAAATTAGAATATTACTGAAGACCAATAAAAACAAAGGATTTATAGAAATGTTGGCCAACTGAAAAGTATGAACATGAAAAGTATGAGCATGTACAGCACTCAGTATTTAGTTGGGCCTCCTTTGGCCTGTATTACTGCAGCAATGCGGCGTGGCATGGAGTCGATCAGTCTGTGGCACTGCTCAGGTGTTATGATAGCCCAGGTTGCTCTAATAGTGGCTTTTAGCTCTTCTGAATTGTTGGGTCTGGTGTATTGCATCTTCTTCACAATACCCCATAGATTTTCTATGGGGTTAAGGTCAGGAGAGTTTGCTGGCCAATTAAGAACAGGGATACCATGGTCCTTCAACCAGGTACTGGTAGCTTTGGCACTGTGTGCAGGTGCCAAGTCCTGTTGGAAAATGAAATCTGCATCTCCAAAAAGTTGGTCAGCTGCAGGAAGCATGAAGTGCTCAAAAACTTCCTGGTATGTGGCTGCGTTGACCCTGGACCTCAGAAAACACAATGGACCAACACCAGCAGATGACATGGCACCCCAAACCATCACTGACTGTGGAAACTTTACACTGGACTTCAAGCAACGTGGATGAAGTGCCTCTCTTATTTTCCTCCAGACTCTGGGACCTTGATTTCCAAAGGAAATGCAAAATTTACTTTCATCAGAGAACATGACTTTGGACCACTCACCAGCAGTCCAGTCCTGTTTCTCTTTAGCCCAGGCAAGACACTTCTGACGCTGTCTGTGGTTCAAGAGTGGCTTGACACAAGGAATGCGACAGCAGAAACCCATGTCTTTCATACGTCTGTGTGTGGTGGTTCTTGAAGCACTCACTCCAGCTGCAGTCCACTCTTTGTGAATCTCCCCCACATTTTTGAATGGGTTTTGTTTCACAATCCTCTCCAGGGTGCGGTTATCTCTCTTGCTTGTACACTTTTTTCGACCACATCTTTTCCTTCCCTTCGCCTCTCTATTAATGTGCTTGGACACTGAGCTCTGTGAACAGCCAGCCTCTTTAGCGATGACCTTTTGTGTCTTGCCCTCCTTGTGCAAGGTGTCGATGGTCGTCTTTTGGACAACTGTCAAGTCAGCAGTCTTCCCCATGATTGTGTAGCCTATAGAACTAGACTGAAAGACCATTTAAAGGCTTTTGCAGGTGGTTTGAGTTAATTAGCTGATTAGAGTGTGGCACCAGGGGCCATCAATTTTGAACCTTTTCACAATATTCTAATTTTCTGATATGATGAATTTGAGATTTTCATTTGTTGTCATTTGTAATCATCAAAATTAAACAAAATAAACATCTGAAATATATGAGTTTGTATGTAATGTATGAATATAATATACAAGTTTCACTTTTTAAATGGAATTACTGAAATCAATCTACTTTTTCATGATATTCTAATTTTATGACCAGCACCTGTATATTGTATGAAATTGCGTGAAAGTAACTTCTCCCTGGGATTGTTAAAGTATTTCTGTTTCTGATTCCTGGTTGATGGGACAGGTGTTGTGAATGAAACGGTGCCCAGCTTGAAAGAGCTCCTGTGTGTCGCTGAATGTGTGCATTGATTGAAAGACATCTTCTGCCTCCATTTATCAGTGTACTACAGTGTGTTGAATTCATGTTAATGTGGATTTAAAGACATTTCAATTAGTGGAAAAAATTGCAGGGGGGTAAGACAAAAAAAGTATAATCAAGCAAAACTTTCGCAACCCCCATGCAGTACCTATGTGGACCCCCTAGGGGTCACGGACCTCCTGTTGAAGACCTCCGATCTATATCATTCATCTCAATAATTAAAACCGTTGCTGCCATAAATGAATACAAACTAAGCAGCTTTTTAAATTCATCTTCTGAGAATTTGATCATTTATCTTTAATGAGCTGAGTCTTCAAGGCTATCACACCTCCCTGCCATCACCCTAATCTTTATATTCTCTATCATATTCATGTCCAGGCTCTTAACTGTCCGCTCCAAAACAATCTTTTGATATAGAAGGCTCAGTCTATGATTAAAAATCTAACTTTGGCAGCAATGGGTGCCAGGAACGCATTGCAAGGAAGAGTGGGGCGGACTTTGGGATATGGATACCTTTGGATCAGATAAATAGATACTGGAAAACCTCTGGCTGCTTATGCTGCAGGACGAAGATCTGACTTATTGGGTTACAGCATCCTCTCTCCAGACAAGATTCAGATGTACACGTCAATCTCAAGAACAAAGCACACACCTTTAACAAGCAAAATATCAGAGAGGACAGATAGTTTGGAAGAGGGGTGAGGCTAGCCATCTTTGGTTAAAGAATCAAGCCATCACTTAATAGAGGGGGAGGATTGCTCTTTCAGCTTCCAAGCATCTACAGTTTGGTCCGGGAACTTATGCCTAAGGGGTTGCACATTCCAAGTCCGATTTGCATCTGAAAATCTATTTTCCAAGTCAGATTTGCATCCGAAAACCTCTTGAAAACATCAGTGCCCCAATGATAAGAAGCTCTATGTGGGATCTGAAAATTAACAAAGACTCCTGGATAGGTGATGAAATTTCTTCCGCTAAGCGAAACTCCGATTGGACCCTATTTTGTGGTTTTATTATTTAAACTCATCTGTTTGGAGGATTGCCAGGGACTTGGAAGCAGTATCAGCACAGGTGAAAACAGGCCATTGCCCTGTGACAGCAGGGAGTTTAATATTTCATGGTGTTGGTTCTGGGTTATTCATGTGGAGATTGGGAATCATTCTGGGCCAGTTGGGGGCTGACTGGCCAAACCAGTTAAAACAAGAACCTGGTTTAAACCCTAATGTGATACTGACTCTATATCTGCTGAAAAAGTTCCAGGTTTTTCATTCCAAACCAGACGAGAATTAAAGCTTTGGACTCAGCTGGTCCCAGGAGGGAACCTTCTTACCTGTGAAGCGGGCTGGGTCGAAGCAGGAGGTACCGATTCTTGAGGTGCCGATTCTGAAGGTGCTGATGGACCCTTTTGTTCTCTACCCAGAGCCTCCAGGTTCAGGTTCAGGTCTTGAATGGACTCGTAGATGTGGTGACCTCGGCACTCCTCCTCTTCTTCACTGCTCTCTGAGCTTGTTGCCTCCTCAGGCACCACCTCCTCTTCCTCCTCCTCTGGTTCCTCTTTGTGATGCTTGCTGTCATGTGTAGTAAGCAAAATTTCCTCAGATGTCCTACTGTTAGGGGGAACTGTCGGCATCTCCACGGGGATGGGATGGTTCTGGGGCCGGCTGCCGATCCGAGGGTCAGCTGGACTGAAGCTTGGGACTCGTGGTTTCGCCGAATCAGTTTGGTCTTCAAGGAGTACCTGTATTTGAGGCTGCTTTTTACTGTCTGCCACGTTTGTAGTCCGAGTGGAAGCTGTGGTTCCAGTATCAGCAGAACAAGTAGGGTGTGTGCCGTGGACCCTTGATGACGACCCAACGTGCGACAGGTCTGGCAGGTCTAGGGGTACGCCAAATGTGGACATGCGGTTCTCACTCCGATGGTGGCGATTGGAGGTGTCAGGTCTTACATGGATCATCACCTCATCATTTTGTTTGGTTCTGGTTCCCCCCGGGTCCTCCAGGTTCTTTGGAACCGGGACAGGAACAGGTACAGGTACAGGAGCCAACACCGGATGATTAGGAGGCTCCAGACTGGATGGGTCGACAAAGTCGAGTGGAGACGGTAACTCTGTGGGCAGCTCCTTGACATATTTGGCCGGGATGTAAAAGGGTTTGGAGTTGCTGTCATTTCGGACTTGCCACCAGTGGTCGTTGGACTTGGCCAACAGAATGTAGCGCTCATTTGGTTTGATGGAGACTAGAACCCCATCCCGATCCTTGTACTCATACTTGAACTCCACCAGGACCAGACCAAGACCTAAAAAACAGATGGAATAACTGAGTAGATCAAGTTAACCACAGAAACAGTCACACTGATATTGGGACATATGAAGGTTCTGCTCCTGTAGCAAGCCAAAACTCAACCTGCTCAATCAGAACCAGGCTCTTCTACTGCAGCTGATTGGTTTGTTGATCCAAATTGAACCTAGATTCAACCATCTCAATAGCTCAATGTTCTTAACTCAGCCTGCCCAGTAAGAAACAGGTTCTGCTCGAGCAGCAGGTTAGGTAATTGATCCAAACTCACTTTGGTCAGGCAGAACCTCTAAAGTCCAGTTTTTTTCTGTATACACACAGAACTTACCCCGGCTCAGCACCGTAGAAGTTGCGGCCATGTTTACGTCCCTGAACTCTTTCGGGATCCGCCCCCTCAGGTAGACACAACTCTGATGGTAATGGGGGTCAAAGGTTACAGCTGATTCTCAGCGACCTTAAACACAGAAAACATGAAATCAGGAATGACAACTCCTGATCGGGTCCAATGTTGTTCCAGACTTTTTTTTTTTTTTTACCAAGTCAGTCAGCAGTTATCATCTGAGAACTCTTTATTTGCTGTTATTCACACTTCCTCTGGTTCCGTAATAAGCCAATCATTTTATAAAATCTTATTTAACCAAACTGAAGCCAAACACAAAAGCAGGTGTTTATACCTTCTACCCCATGTAGGATAGCTGACATAATACAGCTCGACTCAGGAGGTGCTTTTGTTCAAGACATAGCATCTGTTTGATTGTTTCGGACCTCATCTAAAATTGGTTTTACCGTGTCTTTGTTCCTGGTACAGAACATCCGTCTGGAACATTTGCACAAAACTTTGAAGCAGTTTAAAAATGTTTGTTAATTTGTTTTCACTTCCATTGGTGAGACATTCTCAGACCGCAAACCCTCATCCATGCCTAAGGTAACTGCTCTTTCCTGTGACTGAAGATCCAAAATCTTAACATCACAACAAGACAATGATTGTTTTCTAAGGAATTCCTCGATTAACAGCTGCTGCAAACAGAACCGTCAGGAATGACAGCAATGAGCTGTTCTTCGTGTCAGAACCTGCCTGAACATGTCAGCCTCCGTAAGACTTTAGAAACACGCGGCTCAGCCGGGACTCGCCAGCAGAAGTTCAGCCGTCTCTAAATGGGAGTTCTGGTTCTCATGTTGATTCGACGGTTGGACAAAAAAATCAATCCCCCTAGAAGTGATTTATTATGTAGTTGTCATTCATTGAGCAGTAAAACACATTTTCTGTATTTCCTTCAACTTTTCACTGTTCCAGGCCTCGGTCCAAAGCAGCTGCAGACTAACAGCTCAGCATGGAGATGGACCTGGACTCAGTCTGCCTAGAACATGGATTTGGCTGCGGTTGGACAGAAAGAGGAGTTCTGGTATTTGGTAACATTCTCACCTGTTTGCACAATTTATAACACTGTGCAAACAGGTGAGATAATTAAACTGCATCAGATTACCTGCAACTGTCAGGACTCAAACAGCTCCTTGAAGTTCTGGGATTAATATTTGTGCTTAATGTGCATCATGATAAACTGGGTTATCATGAAGATCTGTAGACTCAGAGCTAACTTCTTAGGAGGAAACTCAGACTTGGCATCCTTAGACACATTTTTATATAATTCATTGTTTTCTACACCTGTTATTACACATAACTATGTGTGAAATCCAGCTGCTGTTTTCTATCTGAGGGATTTTCCTGATTTCCGAACATTCCTTCAGTTTTTGGAATATGTTGAGTGTCTGAAGGACCACGAACAGCTGCAGCAGCTGATCACGATGACCAAGTGAGGCCTGAAATTCTGCTAGAAAGCAGAAAGTCTTGTCTGAAATGCTACACCATTTGAGTCCTTCCTGCCCGGCAGCCTCTGAGCCAGGCACTGTGTCTGTAAGAACAATGACAGGAGGCTTATTCCAGGCCAGCTCTGTTTACAAAGGGAAGTCCTGCTCTTCCTGTAAGCTCTAAGCCCCGCCCACATTGCTATTTGGATGCCACCCCTTCATGACATCACGTCATGTGTGTTTCCCGTCTTTGTGGATGAACAATAGTAGATTCAGACTGCAGTCAGACTGAAGGTTTCATTAATATCCATCTTGGGCTGAACAGGTCCGCCGGAGTTCTGGTCCTTCTTAATAACAGCGTCCAGGTTGGACCCAGTTTTGGCACATTGCTTATAGAAATACCAAGTTATAGGTACAAGTTAGTTCTCCCTGAGAACTAAAATAGTTATAAAATAGATATGCAGTTACGTGTCATAATTTAAGTGTAAATGATTTTTTAACTTTTAATACCACTTTGAATGCAACTTTACAAATATAAAATATTTCTTATTTGATTGAATGGCTTAATTAATTAATTGATATAAATATCTAACCATCACTAACTAATGTAAACTAATTTACGCCACCGAGGTGTCTGTGTTTATGTGGGACAAACAACTGCAACATATTCAAGAAGATATGATCATTATCATGTTTCATATTTAAAACAACACAATAAAACAAACTAGATTCTTTAGAACATTATATTTATGCTCATTAACTGGCTATAGTTTATTAATAAAATAGGAATAAAGTTTTAAAATGATGGTTTGAAACTATACAAATGGAAAAAAATTTACTTTGGAGTAAGATTGAATGCTTTTAGTTTATAATAGACAAGAGCTAGTTAGACTTCACTACTGAAGTAAACAATAACTGCAGAGATTTCAGTTCAACATAGAAGCGATGAGGAGCAATATAACAGAAAACTGTTGGGGTCTTGTTCACGAGTGAGGGACGGATGGAGTGAGTAATCGACAGGCGGACCGGTGCAGCTTCGGCAGCGATGCGGTAGCTGTATCGGACTGTCGCGGTGAAGAGGGAGATGAGTCGTGGGGCAAAGCTCTCAATTTACTGATCGATCTACGTCCCCACCCTCACCTATGGTCATGAGATCTGGGTAATGACCGAAAGGATAAGATCATGAATACAAGGGGCCTAAATGAGTTTCCTTTGTAGGGTGAGGAGCTCAGTTACCCGGGAGGAGCTCGGAGTGGAGTCGCTGCTCCTCCACGTCGAAAGGAGCCAGCTGAGGTGGCTCGGGCATCTGTTCCGGATGCCTTCTGGTCGCCTCCCTTGCAAGGTGTTTCAGGCATTGGGAGGAGGCCTCGTGGACACGCTGGAGGGACTATGTCTGTGAGCTGGCCTGGTGTCGCCTCGGGGTCCCCCCAGAGCAGCTGGAGGAAGTGTGTGTGGATTGGGAAGTCTGGGCATCTCTGCTTAGCCTGCTGCCTCTGCAACCCCGCCCCGGATAAACGGAAGAAGATGGATGGATGGATGGATGGATGGATGGATGGATGGATGGATGGATGGATGGATGGATGGATGGATGGATGGATGGATGGATGGATGGATGGATGGATGGATGGAAAACTAAGGCACCCAGTCAATATTGTGAAAGAATGAGACGATGTAAAAAGCTTCATTAGATCAAAGCTGCTTCTACCAAACGTGGATAAGCTCTTTGTTCATGCACATTATTTGCAAATTACAGAAATATTTTGCTTTTGACTTTAGCTGGTGTAAAATAGGTGTCTGTGTTTGCAGGTTTGGAGCGACATTGTTGACTCTCTTTCATCCGTCCACCTTACGCCCCCTTACTGAACCATCACCAACCTCTTTAACTCAGCTTCTCCCACAATAGAAATTAGATGTAGACTGATATATCATAAAACATGCTTTAAATTGAGGATTTTTAGGCCTTTCTCTTGTCTCAGCATCAGTAGATATGTGTATCTGTTGGTTGATTGATTGATTTGTTAATGTTTCTTGTGAAATTGTGTCATTTTTAATAATTAAAATTAAAGAATTGGCTCAGGAATATTTTAGAAGCACTTTACAGCCTTAAAAAACCTGCGTTGTTTGATGTCTAGTGGAAACAAATAGAACATCTGGCACAGCAGGTATAGAGAGATTATGAAAGTTGAATTTAATCCATCAAGCTGAAGTCATAGATCTTGTTTTAATGTAATTTAACGGCCTGAGGTGGCCCAAACCTACATGGAGCACTAAACAAAATTTATTTTTGAAACCCTCTATTTCTGGCAAAAATATGAGTTTTTGCAATCAACAGCCAGAGGATGAGATCTTCCATAAACTCACTTCAGCTCTGGCAGCTTGGTTTACAGTTTCCTGTCTGTGTGCATCATTTAGTACTACTAAAAGTAATAAAGCACGTAAAAAATATAGGCAGATTATTCACAGTAACGTTGTATTTTGGTTTATACTTTTTGTTTCTTCAAACAGAAAAAAATAACCTGAAGTAAAAAAAAAAAGAACTACAACAAGCAGATAAAATAGCTTTGATAAATAAAAGTTACAAATTAAATTGTACAAAAGTAGTCATAGTTAAATCGTACAATAAAGTATCAAGCAAAATTACCTGAAACCAGGTAGAAAATAAAAAAGAGGTTAAAGTCGAGTCACTAGTTTGTAAAAAATTATTTAAAGGTGTTTAAATATATGAAAACTCTCTATTTATAAACAAACTACTGTTACCCACATATGTATGGAGGATAAAAAGTGCCAAAATCAAATAAATAAATACAGCAATAAACAATTAATTAAATGTGTAATTCATTAAATAAATAAGGAATTAAATATATAAATGTGTCATTAATTTAATAAAATATGTCTTCATTTTATTAAAAAATATATATATAATTATTTCAGTGTGCATTTTATTATTTCATGGTCCTGTGTCTCGAAACCATTAAAAGAATCTGTCAAACTCACCCATCAAAGTTAGGGGGCGGGGATAACGCGAATCGAGTCTCTGTAATCGATTTGCTTCGCCTTAATGTGCAGGGTGACCAATCAGGTGTTAGATAACCGTCCCCTAACTTTGATGGGTGAGTTTGACAGATTCTTTTAATGGTTTCAATGCACTGCGACACAGGACCATGAAATAATTAAATGCACACTGAAATAATTATGTATATTTTTTTTTTATAAAATGAAGACATATTTTATTAAATTAATGACACATTTATATATTTAATTCCTTATTTATTTAATGAATTACACATTTAATTAATTGTTTATCACTGTATTTATTTATTTAATTGTGGCACTTTATATTAGTGACGTGGTTTTAATTAATGAATGACAGATTTATTTATTTAATTCCACATTTAATTAATTATTGACACATTTAATTATTTATTTAATGCTGTATTTATTTATTTAATTTTGGCACTTTTTATCCTCCATACATATTTCTTGTTCCACTGTAAACTTGTTCTTCCTACCTTTTCTGTTGCAAACTCACAGAGGAAATCTCTGTAAGAGAACTGATTGACAACGTTGTTAAAAACTTTGTTAAAGCTAATCTCTGCCAGCTCACACTATCATTCTCCTGAGATGGAAGATCTCTTGTAGCGCTTCATTAATTTGAATTTGGAAAAGCTCTTAACTGAAGAAGCATCATCTCAGGGTGAAGCTACCTCAGAGCAACTTAAAGACTTGGCTACAACTAGATCTCCTTTTAAAAGAAGTAAGTCAGGAAGTGTGATCATCTGTGCTTCTTGATGTCTGAAGGGTTTTCCATGTCTAAAGCCAGCATTCTCTCATCACTGTCACACTGTTTTCTAAAGATATATTGAACTTTAAGAAGGTTAAACTGATTCTTTTTCATCTGTGTGTCAATCTGTCTCCAATACCAATATTTTTTTTCCATGGATAATTAACTATTTTAATGTTATTAAAGACATTTTGCTATAAAAAAAATGCAATTCTATCATGAAATCATGCATTTTTTATATTTTATTTATAGAAATCACTGTCCAAGCAAAACAAACAAGCAACTAATTGTTGAAACAACTAAGAATAAAGTGTTGTTAGGGGTAACCCTAGGGCCCAAAGCAGTCACTTAGATAAAAAAAACTAATTAGTTGGAGAAAAAAAGGCCACTTCTAATGCAGTTAATATCTGACCATTTTATTCCCATCTAGTTGGACCAATAATCAAGATGGGCCCCAGTGCTCAGGAGGGGCCCATGGACTCAGCTGGTGAACCGCTTTTATGAGATCAGATTTAAATTATTTTTAAGTGATTAGATATATATTGTTCAAGGTTTAAAAAACTAAGGTATCGATAAACTAAACTGAAAACAACCGGATCTAAAATCTTCCTCCTGGACCCAGATCTGATCCTGAACTGTTACAGGTGTGTTTGGGACTCCATGTTGAAATGCAACCATCTCTCCTCCCTCTCATCTCTCTGTCACTCAGCCTCTCCCTTCAGCAGCGTGGCATGTCATTGACACCCACACACACACACACACACACACATAGGGCTCTCTGTTCGAGCAGACAACACACTGAGCCGTCAATCATCAAACCGAGGTCGAGGTTTGTGGCCGGCACACCGGCCAATCAGAGCAGAGCAAACATTCCTGCAGAGTGCCGTCCCAAACAACATGGTGGAATCCACAGTGACGATGTGACCTGTGACGCCACGAGGATGGCAGCCAATCAGAGCAGAGAACATCTGAAGAGAGCCCAACCTTTACCCTGTGGGTGAGTGTGGGTGTGGTCACGTTTCGGCACAGAAATAACAGAGCTGAGCTCATAAATCCGTCAGCAGAGTATTCCTACACGACATTGGAAAACAAACAGGAATGTTGAGAAAGTCGGACCACATGGATTTTAAATGACTCTGAGTTACATGTTTCGTATCCGACACATGAGACATGTGATTCTATGTCATTCAACAGAGCTGTTCAGGTGTCTGACTTTAGCTCTGAATTTATTTAGCTCATCTTCTTCTACTCCTTTCAAAGATAAAACCTTCGGCCAAACAGTGAATTCTCACCAAGACGGCTGCTCCACTTTTCAGGGCCTCTAGTCTCCTCCATTGTTCAGTTTATTATTTCTTTGATGCCCTTAGGCCATTGAACGTAATTATCTACAAAACCTGTTCAGGTTTCTTGTTAACAGGATTAAAAGGCTTAAGCCACTGGAATGATCTTCATAACTTACTCAGAAAAAAACCTGTTAAAGTTCTGCACACTTTCCTCTGAGACGTTTCCAACATAAAGATACCTTTAGTACCCGGTTCAGTTATATGTATGATTAGATGAACATTTCAGAACTCCTAAATCTAAGCATAAAAGGTTGAAGAAAGGCAATAAACACCTTTACTGAGACTCCAAAACAAACATTCTGCTCTCTCTGCCTTTTCTCATAGTAGCTTCATCTGGTCTGTTCCTGTTTGGCTGTGACTCCATCCTGGAGAGAAACATCAGCTGTGCTGCTGCCATCAACACCTTTGTTTACAGATGTTGGGGATTGGGCTGTTTTTCCAGTGTAGTCCTGTTTCTCTGACTGTGACTGGCTGGATGTGCTCTCTTCATCCTCTGACATTGGAGTTGGCTCTGAGCTCGTCTACCTTGCTGTGTGTTTCCTGGACGGGGCCGCCTTTTATTTGCCTTTTGTATCCCTGCTTCTGTCTCCTTGAACCCCAGTCGGCCTCAGCAGATGGCCCCTCACACTGAGCCTGGTTCTGCTGGAGGTTTCTTCCTGTTAAAAGGGAGTTTTTTCCTCTCCACTGTCGCTACAAGCATGCTTAGTGTGAGGGATTGCATTCGAGTCAATGAGTCGATGCGACCTGCTGAAGGTATCAAGATTCTTGAAGGATTCAAAAGATCTTCCTAAAGGCCCCCCAAGATAAGCTCATGTGAACAGAGGAGAGGTATCAACCTCAAAAACAACCAAAACTTCAGACAGGGTTAAGAAGCTCAGTGAGGTTTACAAACCGTCCTTGAACTCTTCCACCCTGGATCAGGAGCTTCGTCTTCTGTACATTAATTCCCCTCATTCATAAAACTCTATCTTTGACCCTCAACAACTATCAAAAGGTGTGATTATGTATAACCTCCACAGCAATTAATCAAAACTGTGTTTTTTCCATCCATCCTTTTTGGCAGCCAGTTTGAGGTAGAAAACAACCTGTCTACAGGACAACACAGAGAGACTCAGGACAAACAACCAATACCACTTCTTAAAAGAGACCAATCAACCCAGCAGTCATGCTTCTGGACTGTGGGAGACCAGAAGAACACCCAGAGAGAACCCAACCTTACCAGACTTTGATTACAAAGCTGCCAGTTAACTAATTAACGGTTCCCACCAAAATTCTTGGACTGCTACCTACAGATTAGGGGTGAGTCTGTGGGTCAAAACTAGAGGTTTAAGCATCCTTGTGTCTTCTTAGTGGCAGTAGGTTGGCACAACCGCAGATGATGGTTCTGCTCTGGTCCTGCATAGTTTAGATTTGCAGTCTAACCCTCATCTATGGTCCTGACATGGATCATGGCTAAAGGAATGAAACATCCTAACAGTATTCTGGATTTGTCTTAGAGAGAACTCCTCAGTGTTGAAAGGAGTCAGCTACGAGGGTTCTACAGTCGGATCATGGTTGGTCTATTTCAGATAACCTAGTGGGGGTTATACAGAATATATATATATGATATAATTGAACTTTATTGATCTCACATTGGAGAAATTTACCCCCGCATTTAACCCATCCTCTTGGGACGCAGTGGGCTGCCATTGTGGGGCGCCCCGGGGAGCAGTGTGGGGTTAAGCATCTTGCTCAGAGACTCAGGGTGGCAGTCTATGGGAGTAGGGCTCAAACTCAGAACCTCAGGATTCTAACCTCCATGTCCTAACCACTAGGCCGCCACTCCCCCAATGCACAATACATTAGACTGGGTAACTGCATTGTACCAATGGTTTGCTGTTTCCTAGAATAAACAGGAGAGTGTCTACAGCAGAGGGGTGGTTTAGCCTCTTAAATCTTTTACATCATAGCCCAGAACTTTCACAAGCAGCAGAGGCTGCAGGAGTTTTCCAAACAAGCAAAGCAATAGATTCAAGATTCTCTGTCATCCAGGTCATGGTCAAGCTTAGGGCTGGACAGTTAATTGCATTTACAATATAATAGCAATTTTAAAAAAAATACAGCTTTCAAATTGCAGAGGCACTGATTATTAATGGCACATATTTAACAATAGTAAGACTCAAAATTTCTCCCTCCAGCCCTTTAGGTGGTGATGTGGGTTTGTCAGCAAAGGTTGAGAGAGTTGCAGCACCCAGATTCATGCATGCAAGTAGAAGTAAACACTTTTTCACTCAATGATTAGAGTAAAGTCATGTAACGATGGACTCTGGGCAAGAAAGCTTTCAAAAACTGAACCATCTACAAGCTTGGGGTTGGTGCAAAACCAAATCCAAATAAAATCGCTATCGCAACTTTGGGTGAAAATAATCGCAATTTAGATTTTTGCCAAAACCGTGCAACTCTAGTTAAGCTTGAAAGGTTCAGTTTAGGCAACTGGATGTGAAGTTTCCTAGAAGACAGTTTGACTCTTATCCAAGAACGTTCTTCAGTTTTAACTGATGGTGGAGAGCATTGAGATTAATCTACTGTAGGTCTAACAAAGAGTTAGGGGTGACAAAAGGCCATGGACGTCACCAGGAGGGTTAATGGTGGTTAGGGGGTCCTGATGGGTCGTTAACTCCCTCGTCAGAGTGGTTTCGGTCACAGGGCTCATTGAAGTGTGAGTCAGATGAGGAACAATACCCAGAAGGTTCACCTCTCACTGCCATCAGAGATGAAACATCTAGAAAACTTCACTTCCAGTCACTTCTAGGAGTTACTTTTTTATTTTTATATTTTGCATTTTTCTGGTGTTTTCTTTTCCCGCTCTTCCTCCTCCCATTTTCTCTCTTAGCCTCTTTTATTCCTCGTAATTCTTACCCCCCCCCCCTCACCTTCTCACCGTCCCTTCCTTCTACTTTTCCATTGCATACGTTTTTCTTCTTTAAAACATTTCAATTTAAGCTTTATACATAATTACCAAGCTGAACCTAAGAGCAACAACCATAATGATTTACCTGTAAAAGCAAATCTGTTGAGCTATCATCGGGGACATCTATTCTCAGACCTTTATTTACAAAACAGGACAGAGGAAAACAAAGAAAAACTCCAGAGAACTTAATGAAGAATCTCATCGTTACACACCTCAGTCAGAAAAGCACTGATTGTTTTCCAGCTGCCTGTCGGTCAAAGTTCAAGGCTGTTGAACCAGACAGTTCCCATGACAACTGTAGCTAACTAACCATAGGTTAATTTGTTCTCATTCAAACAGAGGTTTACTTTAACTGGACTGCTTGAACCAGCAAGGATCACAAACAGGTCTGAGAAGCTTTGACCTTTGTGAGGACTTCAAGCTCCTCATGAAAGAAAGAAGCAACGATTTTGGGATCTAACAGGTTAAAACGATCAAATATAACTGAGTAAAAACTGTAAAAAAAAATAACTCATCTGAAGCAGATTTATTTTAAAAGTCAAGAGCTTCAGTGATCCTCAGACACAAAGAGATAAACCAGATTTATGACTTTTTAATTATATAAACTGTTCCTGAATGCATTCACTCCTGCTTTGTTAGATCCACTTTAAAATACAAGCCATCCAGTGATTTAAATGTTTAACAAAAATTTCAGAGTTCTGTTTCTTTATAATGATAAAAACCTTCCAGTATGAAGGAGCCTCCACATTCTGCATGGAGTTTGCATGTTCTCCCGATTAATGCGTGGGTTCTCTCCAGGTACTCTGGCTTCCTCCCACTGCCCAAAAACATGGCTGTTAGGTTGCTTGACTTCTCTAAATTGCCCTTAGGTATAGTTAAATGACTCTGTGTTGCCCTGCAATAAACTGGTGATCTATTTTGAACGTTTTGTGGAGTAGATGCAGAAAGAAAACAACAATGCTTTCTACCCTGTATGCAAACATGGATCTATTTCACATCAGGACTTCTACTAATGTTGAAATGTGGTTGAAAAATTGCTTGGGTAGATCAGAATGACTCAGGTCATTCTAAAGAATGCATTTCTATGCTTATTATTGTGAGTTAAATATGGATGACATTTAGCACAAAAACAAAAAAACATGTAAAACCCAAGACCCTGAGATGTAGAAAACTGGTTTTGATTTATCATGATTATGAATGGTTCTTGTTAAGATGTAAAAGCTTAAAAATAATCTCTTCTCAGGTGCTGGAATTCTTCAGGGACTTCTTCGGTCTTCAGAACTCTTCAAACTGTTTCCCAGGAAGCGGTACAGCCTCGTCTCTGAGTCAGTCATCTGAACATTGACTATTTTTTTTCCAAATCCATGGGTGGTTTAAGAACTGGTCCTGACTAACTTGGGGAGGATCGGTGTTCCTCAGGAGTTCATCTTAGGGACCCTCTCATTCAACATGCTCTGCCTAAGTTACCATAACTATGCAGACGACATACATTGTACATTACAATGACACAAGTGACAATAAACCCATTCCAGCACTGGGTAAATGCATCAGAGAAATCAACGCATTGTCAATGTTATCTTCAGTCGAATCAAAACAAAACTGAAATGATAACTTTAGAAACAAAGGAAGAGTGTTTAACAGAAAGCAGTGAGCTTCAGTTAATCCAGCCAGAAACCAGCAATCAGGCTTTAAATCTGGGTTTATTGATGGACTCAGACCTGAATCTCCAGAGGCTCATAAAGACAGGAACAAAGTCGGCCTTCTATCACTTAAAGAACATCTCCAGGATTAAAGGACTAATTTCCCAGCAATTTCTCTGCTTCATTCACCTTTACTAGAATTGATTGTCTTCACGGGTCTGCCTAAACAGTGGATCCAGAATGCTGCTGCCTGCGTCCTAACTAGAGCTAAGAAATTCGAGCACATCAGCCCAATTCTAAATTCCTTCCAATGGCGTATCGTAGCTCAGGGAATAGACTTTAAAATTCTTCTATTAGTCTAGAAATCAATTAATGTCTTAACACCAATGACTTGCTATCAGTGTATTAACCACCCAGAGCTCTCAGGTCTCCTTCAGTTGCTCTGTATTACCAGATCCAGAACCAAACATGCCCCATTAACCTTGAATAAAATCTCAGAAACCTGTTAAAATGGTAAATGGCCTGTACTTATATAGCGCTTTTTCAATTCAGGAGACTTGACCAAAGCGCTTTACACTACATTCAGTCATTCACCCATTCACGCCCACACTCACACACTGATGATGGCAAGCTACATTGTAGCCACAGCTGCCCTGGGGCTAACTGACAGAAGCCATGCTGCCGCATACTGGCGCCATAGGGCCTGACCAGCATCAGTAGACAATGCACTTGAAGTGTCTTGCCCAAGGACACAACAACACTGAAAGCTGGAGCCGGGGCTCAACCCAGCAACCCTCCGATTGCAGGGCGAACATCTAGATCCGATGCCACTGTCACCCATCATATCCTCAGTCGCTTTAAATTCAGATTTAAAACATTTATTTTTAATCATATTTTATCATCATTTTATCATTTTCTGTATTTATTTTACTGTCTCGAATAAATCATTTAATTACCCCTACGTCAATACAATGTACGTTTCTCTGTGCGCTTTTCTATTATGTTCTTTCCTGTACGGCAATTTGAAGTGTCTCGTGACTAAAGGTGATTTATAAATAATTTGACTTGCTTTGCCGTGGAAGATAATCACAGTGATTCTTTGAAGGTCTGATGGTGAACTGGTTCAGAACTGGATTCACTAGTAGAACCTGGCTGGACCTTGAATCAGAGGGTCCTGAAGGAGGAACTAGAGACAATCAATGAAATTAGAACCAAGAAGGAGCAGCTTTGGTGGAGGTTCTGATGGATCATTGAAGGCCATTCATATATTCTATGATTTTAACTTGAACTGTTCTGGAGAAAGCCTTGGGTCTGGTTTGAAATGTTTGGGTTTCTTCTGCCAGAGCAAAGAAGATTGACCCGTTCAGGAGGAAAGGAGGATCTTAAAGTCTGAAGTTCTTCAAAGATCCCTCGGGAACTTAACCAGTAATACCCGTCATTGTTGTCTGAGTTTCTCATGTCTTACAAGGCTGATCCCACTGCAGCAGAACTTCATGGTTTCTTCTTCTGCTGCCTTCAGGATTTCAAAGTGTTGGATAGAAACAGAGAAATGTTTTCTGTCTGGTTACTCTCCTGATCTTTCACTCGGTTGCCATGTCCCAGATAAACTCAAAGGTAAACAACACCTTACCACATAAAACGCACGAAACCTTCCTGATCTTCAGGTCCAACATGTTTCTGGAGAAACAGAGGGTTTCTTTAGGAAAGTGAAACATGTTCAGCCTCAGGGTGGGTCTGAAATCAGAACAGGGTGTTTTTTTGTATTTTTTTCTTTGACCTAAACACACCCAGACCTAGAAACCGACCTGCAGCTCAGCAGCAGCTCAGTCTCTGTAAACCAGACCAGAGAGCAGACCTTCTCAGATTTTCCTCAGCAGAACCCTAATTTCACACTCAGCTGTCTGGATTCAAATAATAATAATAATAAAATATAAATAAAAAAGACAGAACTTCCTATTAATATTTAGATGCCAGTCCATTCCCACAGAATCTTCCTACAGTACTTTCCTAGTGAATCCAAAGAGGGTGAGAGATGGTTTTACCTGCAGCAGAAGTTGGAGCCAAACATCCTGATCCAGTTTTTCTCAGGTTCTGAATCCTTCAAACAGGTTCCTGTCTCTGTGGCTCCACCTCTGGCCGACCTGCCAGTCCCAGCATGTCCTCCTCCTCTTACTCCTCCTTGACTTGACATCCTGTTCTTCAGAAGATTCCACACATGGAGCAGCATTACAGCCTGAGAAGTTCAACAGCCCCATCCTCTGGCTGTCAGTAGGTGGTGCATCCTCAGCTCTCACCTAAAAAACCTTTAATCTTTGATGTTAGCTTGACAATTAATACTTTTAACCCAAAAATGATTACAAAAAATTGTTTTCTGCATTTTTATCTCAGGATCTGAGACCTTATGTTTGTTTGTTTAATTCTTAACCCTTTAAAGCCAGATTCAAGAATAAAACAAAACAGAAAATTACTTTTTTTTTGGTTTGAAGTCCTTATTTGGCCTTTTAACAAAATATGTAAAAAGAAAAGTCAAGGTAATTTTTTGTGTAGTCTTCTGCCCTCTGTTATCAGGTATACCTGATTGTGTATAATAGGATTTTGAGCAAAGTTTTTACCATTAAATTATGCAAAAGGTGTCAGATGCAAAACATTTCAGAAACCGTATGTATCAAATATGATACATTTGGCATTACAGGGTTAAATATGCCTTTAAACTACACAACCTGCCATTTGCTCTCTGTATAAAACATATGTGATCTGATTGTAAAGGAAGGTTAATGGCTGAGCTCACTTGTCCCATATATTGTGCATTCCTGCTCTGCCTTGTTTCTCCGTCATCAAAGTGTGTAATATGGAAGAAAACATGGAATATATTAAGAGACATAGGTCCATCCAAATTCATCAATTTGTTAAGGAATCTAAAGCCAATGCAGAATTATAAGTGCTGTCCGAATAGTGCTGGCAGTAAGAAGGAGCTGGGAAAAGAAAGAAGGATGCTTCCTATCTTAGTTCATTTAGCATAGGGACCTCTCAACGTTTTTTCTTCAAATGTACACACCTTCATGTTTTGGGTTTTTTAAACATTTCTTTTTTTTGGGTTTTTCTTCTTTGGAAGGCTGTAGTCCCAGATTTGACTCTCGTATTGAGTTCCATTATTCTGTCATAGGCGGAGGTCTGGACTCAGTGGAAGTGGTGGCTGAGGGGAGGGTGCTGTCCAAGCTTACATCCATCATGGACAACACCTTCCATCCTCTGCACCGGACTAGAGGAATGGAGCATCTGCACAAGGGAAAGAAATGAAGTGGCATGGAGTGGGCACAATGCAGTTCATGAACTCCAGGGAAGATGTCACGACCAGAAATAAGGGTCTCTAAAATAAATGGTGCTGAGCATGGCTGAAGAAGACTAGCCTCGCAAGACCATCGCAAGCTTTCAATGTTTCACTCGCAGATCAGTCTGGAGACTCTCCGTTAAAGAAAATTTGGAGCCGTTCACCAAACGAACGTCCAATCAGCGTTGGCTTTGAGGCGGGTTGAGGTGTGACGCAACGAGAAGCGCAACAGTTCAGTCCAAAGAACATGGCGGCTTCAGCCGATGAAACTAGCGTTAGCGTGGCTATCGAGCAAGTTTTATCGGAATTACAGAGTATTTCTTCACTGAAAGAAGAGCAAAACACTGCTCTGGAGGCTTTTCTCAGAGGAAACGAGGTTTTTGCTCTTCTCCCGAATGGTTTCGGCAGGTGTAGCCTGGCTGTTAGTACGTCATATGCTTCGTTGATCTGATTGGTTTATTTGGCCCGTCTATCACCAATATAGGCCAATCAGCTAACCAGTATTTTCGGACCGTCCCAAAATTACTTCTACGGAAGGTTCCCAGATGGATATGCGAGCAAATCCATCTGACGGAGTCAGGTTAGGAGAAGACAGGGCAAGATGGAGAGCCATTTAGCAGTTGTTGCAGGAAGTTAGGTCAACCAGGCGCTTGCTTCTGCTTGCTGAGCTCCAAGCAGGCTTAGCAGCATAACTGGATATCAAAAAAAATGTGGCGCATGCAAGTGGCAGATTTTGCCATCCTGTGGCCGATTTTGGTATTGGATTTTTAAAAGTCAAATTTAGTCTTCAGTCTTTCATGCATAATATATATATATATATATATATAAATTTCTTGCTTGTGTTTAAAAAGTTAAAGCTCAGGATCTTTTTTTTTTGGCTTTAATCCCTATATATATATATATATATACACACACACAAACACGTGTCCTTACTGTTGTTGAACCCATAAAAGGTGAAGGAAGGGAATCTAGGAAAAACAATCTGCTGTATTCAGGTTGAGGTCATGGTTCCTGGAAATATTGTCCTCCAGTGTCACCTTTTAAATTCTACTCTTCCACCAAAAACGACTAACCTAATGTATAATGATAATCTAGAAAATAATCACAGCGCTGCAATTTTTCCACTTTCACAAACTAAACTTAATGAAATATATTACATTTATCTTTCCTCAAAATTCTGCACGCAGCACCATATTATGGCGGCTTGAAAAGTCAAAGGAATTTCCTGAAAACCTGACAGGACTGTATAGGGAAGGATACAGACATTTCTGTTGCTTGGAAGGAGCACAGCAGCCTCCATTATTCTTTAATAGAAATGGTGAACAAGCAGATAGGGTTGTCCGCATACATGGTTTTATTTCCAATATGATATTGCATCATCATATTGAAGCAATACCAGATGACCTTCTCCCGTTCCTCTGAAACATCCGGATGGTTGTTTAAAAATCTCAGATGGGCCTGGAGGTGCAGTATATTTATACAGTATGAATTTATTAATTTCTGTAGGAAACAGGGAAAGAAATGTGACACATTCAAATAATTTGTCCAACTTGTCTTTATTGAGTTTCAAAGGGAATTAAATGGTAGATGTTGTGAGAAAGATGAAGGTTGATTTGGTCGAAGAAGGAAACAGCACTTTAATTCTCTTCATCTGAAAAGAAATAGAAGATTTAAACGCATAGAAAAAAACCTGAACAAAAATAATTTCTATGAGTTTGTCTCAGAATTTCTGCATTCAGGAAATTGACTTCAGTGATTATAGATGAAATCCTTTGGTTCCCTCACCCTCCTCCTCCTCATCCTCTTCATCCTCCTCTTCCTCCTCCTCCTCGTCAGAGCTGAAGGTTCCCTCAGGCAGACTGTACACCCGAATCACTTGCTGTTGAAGACAAACCAAAGCAGTCAGAATTAGCCTCGTGAGACCATCCTGATCTCGCGAGCTTTCAAGGTTTCACTCGCAGATCAGTCTGGAGACTCGCTGTTGAAGAAAATTCTGAGCCGTTCACCAAACGAACATCCAATCAGCGTTGGCTTTGAGGTGGGTTGAGGTGTGACGCAATGAGAAGCGCGACAGTTCAGTCCAAAGAACATGGCGGCTTCAGCCGAGTTGTATCGGAATTACAGAGTATTTCTTCACTGAAAGAAGAGCAAAACACTGCTCCGGAGGCTTTTCTCAGAGGAAAAGATGTTTTTGCTCTTCTCCCGACTGGTTTCGGCAACAGTTTGCTCTATCAATTGGCTCCTCTTCGTCGTCGCTCTGTTACGTCATATGCTTCGTTGATCTGATTGGTTTATTTGGCCCGTCTATCACCAACATAGGCCAATCAGCTAACCAGTATTTTCGCCCCTTCCCAAAATTACTGCAACAGAAGGTTTCCAGATGGATATGCGGAGCAAATCCATCTGGCGGAGGCAGGTTAGTCAGAAGCAGCAGCTAAACCCCTGCTGGTGGCTCCTCTGCTGACTCACCTTGTTGGGGTCCTTCAGGATCAGGTATTTGCCCTCATCCAGCTTGCGGCAGATGTCGATGACGCAGCGGAGGATTCCCCAGGCGTTCTCCATGCTCAGGTTGATCTGGCTGGCAAACTCGTTTGGTTTGAACTGCTGTGTTCCCAGGATGACGTGGCGAGAAGAGTCCTTCACGTGGTAACGAGAGACGTACCTGGAGAGAAGAGTCATTTAGGACAGAGGACCAATGAAATGCCTTCAAAGCTTGTCCTAAATCTAAGCTGCGTCCGGCTCAACTGCAGACTCCACAGCAACATGGCAGCCTTTATAATCAGAATCATTCTTACTAAAAAATGTATTCCTAAATCGTTTATATGATTAAGGAGAAAATTACACATTCATATTTCTAATCTTAGGTAGAAAAAATGTTTTAATCTTTTATGGAGCTCCTCTGGGCTTCAGTGCAGTGGAGCAAAGGCGGTGGGCGGAGAGATTCGCAGCCGAGCCGGACACAGAGAACCCTGTAAAAGAACGAATCTGATTCAGGTTCCTCACCCAAGCTTCAGGTACTCGGATCCAGCCAGCATGGCACAGCAGGTCCATCGAGCCAGTTTGTAGCTGTTGTTCTTCAGCTCGGTGGCGAGGACGGCGCCTCGCTGAGAGTCCAGCTTCTGACGCCAATCCACTCCGTTACAATACTGAGGATCAACCAAACCACAGAGACGGCCATTTTATCTCCTATTCATTCCATGTGTTTACAGAATTATTGCTGCATTACTTTATTAAGTCTCTACATATTTACAGTAGGGACACTAAAAAGGCTTTATGATTAATCGTCACGTAGAGAAGCAGCCATTCAAAATGGCTTCAAAATCCCCTCCAATTTCTAACTGGCCTTCTCCTAGGTGTGCATATTGTTTGTCTCTGACTCCACCTTTTGGCTGAATTACAGGATCTGACCAGGAGATGATGCTTCATTTTAGATCTTAATGTCCACAAATCATGACAGAAAGAATATTTTAGATGTTTAAATAGGACCTGTAGGGGACCAGCCAAAGGGGGGACATTTTTGAATGGCTGCTACAAGTAATGGTTTATTAGATTAAAATGGGTTCCATCAAATTAACTAACAGCCTCTGCTAAAGCCGGGCATACACTGTACGATTTTTTTTAATTACTGTTTTCGGGCCAATTCCCCAGTCGTACAAGAATTTTTCTATTGGGCTGACTTTCAGCCTGATTGTCGTGTAGTGTACAGGGGGTAACGAGGGGCGATCAGCCTCTAACGACCACCTCCCCATCAGGAATCTTAAGGTCGGGAGAAAATCAAACATTAAATTCAGTCGACCGTCGTAAGGTGGTCGTGGGCAAATCTCTCGGTGCGCAAACAAGGATTCTTCTTCTTCCTCTCACACGAAAACACAGAAGGATGGCGGGGGTGCGATGAGTAAAAACGAGTTATCTCTCTAAAATTGACAGACCGTAGTAGCCACGTTTGCTCAGCCATGTCTTTGTCCAAATATGTCGTCTCCTTTTCTTTTTAAGTTTTTCAGCACAAAATTGCACAAATAGCCAAGGCAGCGCGTTTCACTCTAGTGAGCTTCATATTCCTCTTCTACTCGTTTGGCTTCCGGATAGACGAGTGCGAGTAGCGCCATCTCACTGCGGAGCTGAGTCCGACGTGGTTTTCAGACGTACAGTGTGAGCAGGTAGATCGCATCAGAGCGTCGGGTCGCACACTGTGAGATCATACATACTGAGCTGTAAACTTTTAAGCCCTATGGTTTCGTCGTACAGTGTGAGCTGTAGCTGCATACGACGATTAAAAATATGGTACAGTGTATGCTCGACTTTAGAAGTAATTCCTTGTATTGTTGCCGCCGTCCACCAGAGGGCGCAGCTGTAAAATCTTAAGCAGCACCTTGCCTGTTTTTGCCAGAGAATAGATGTAACACCAGTAGAAACACTGAAACTGCTAGAAATAAACACAGTAGAAGGTGAAGCTTTAACTTCATTAGTTCAAGTTCTAACATTCCTCTGAGAAACAGAACCAGAACGTCTCTCTGAAAAGTGCTGCTAACAGAACAAAGTCTCTGCAGAATTAAACTAAAGTCAGAGCTAGTTAATGTTAGGGTCCGT
Source organism: Cyprinodon diabolis (assembly GCA_030533445.1). Classification (NCBI taxonomy): domain Eukaryota; kingdom Metazoa; phylum Chordata; class Actinopteri; order Cyprinodontiformes; family Cyprinodontidae; genus Cyprinodon; species Cyprinodon diabolis. The sequence goes on from CM060077.1 coordinate 4,793,549, forward strand.
TTCACTGAAACACAGAAGCAACAGTCTGACAGTATCTGAGCGACATACCCTGTTCATTAATGACAGCTTTACATTTCTGTACGTGTTCTTGATCTTTTGGATTCACCTAGTTCCTGCTTTGTTAAATCTGAAGTTAAATGTATTTATTTAGTCAGTATTTAATAAAATGGCACAACAAAATTAATATAATGTTATACTCTTTTTACTTTTTTAATCATTAGTTAATCAATAAGATCAATAGCAGTTCAACTAACAATTATTGTCTTAATAGTTTAATCTGTTGATTATTTTTATGATGAATCGATTAATAATCGGACAGCAAAAGGTTCCTTAAAAATTAATTATTTAAAGAATCAAACCAGGTCGAACCAGTTTATCTTAAAGGTAAAATGTTTCTTTATTTTAACAATTGTGATATAATTACTGCTCTAAGTGGATCAGTCTGTCAGCTAAAGGCCTATTTTAGAATCTCTATACTCCAGTTAACGATTAATCGATTACTAAGTAAGCTGATTATTATTTCAATAATCGATTTATCACAATTAATCCAATTGTTTCACCTCTAAAGATCACTCAACTTTAACTCATTTGTCGATTACTTGCATCCTTACTTTGAATCTTTTTTTCATAAAAAAAAACTAAAGTCTAGGACCTGAGGCCCCGGTGTGACCTCCTACCCTGGAGTCCCACTCATTAAGAGTCTTGACGTTGATGAAGGAAACTTCTCCGTTTGCTCCAGTCATCACCCCATCGTGCTCACAGCGGACGATCAGGTCGATGTCTTCTCCAAGCTTCCAGTGGCGGTACCTGAATCACAGCATGGCTCATCATTTCTCTAATGTACCAAAAATTAAGATCCTCTCGCTGAAAAAACAAAAACCTGAGCTCCCTACCTGTAGGCTACAGACGCCACCTCACTCTTGTCTATGTCCTCCTCCACAAACGGGTTGGGATTTGGGAACTTGTACCTCTCTGCACCCTGAATCCGGAGGATAAAAACGGCTTTATTCCCAGAACGAGGCAGTAAACGAGGACGGAGCGGACATGAGCGCCGCAGCTTACCATGCGTAGACACTGCTGGCTGAAGTTGTGGTTGATGTAGGTGGCCTCCATGGCCAGGTTACGAGGAGAGTTGAAGGAGTTTCCCTCATCCTGCGGCGGCTCGTTGGCCGTTTCGCTCACAGTCAGCAGATCTGAGAGGAACAGAAAGAAGAGCAAGAAAAACAACATTAATTAAAATGAAAAAAATCTGTTTCAATTACTGAACCATCAAACAAGCATGTGACAAAAAATAAATAAATAAATAAAAGAATCCACTGCTCAATTAAATGCTAGGAGCTGCAGAATCCTGACAACTGGTTTGTCCAACAAATTGAGTTTAATTAAAACCAGTTCAACATAAAAGGATGAGCAACAGAAGCTTCTCTGTCCAGGAGAGACTGGATCTAACCTGGATCTCAGTCTCAGAGTTTATTTAGGCCGTTTCTCTTTACACAAGAACGCAAATCTGGACTCGTGTTCTCGCCAAGTATGTTCTTGACAAGAACACAGGAAAGTCTGGACTTGGTTAAAACGGGAGCGAGAAGCATAAAAATGGGTCAATTGGAACAGAAGCGTACTGATGACATCACCACACGCTCGGCTCGTCTGGAGCTGCATTTCATCTCCTGATATTAATAGTTTACAGATAATAAATTCTTACTTTTTTCATTCCGTGGGGGAATAATAATAAACACAGTCAGATAAACACAAATCAAATGAACATTTTGCCAAATAAAACAAAAAACTCGCCATCAGAGCCAGTGGTCCTTATCACACGGCTATGCCTAGATAGGGCTGCTGCAGGCGAGCTAACGTTGACGTTAGCCCGCTGGTTGTCGCGGGCATCTCAACTTCGAAAAATGTTCTTTTACTTGCGCATTAAATCATTAAATGGACCATATAGTGACGCTTTAAAGTATAAAAGTCTCGCCTAAAAAAAAAAACGTGCTTTTATTGAACAACAGCAACAGAAAAGAGAACTTTAAACTTTTAAACTCTGTGAGCGCTCCATTGAAAGCTGCTGCTGCCGCAGTGCATGCTGGGGCAGCCTTCAATCTAAACAATGGACACGTCTGCTCTGATGCATGCTGGGTAAAGACGGAGGGGTGAGAACAACATTCGAGGTCTTTATCCGTTCTCGGTCTGCTTGTCAATTGGAACATTACTAGGGCTGAGGTTGAAGATGTTTCACAAGCACACGAGAACGCACAAGTACACATATTGAGAAACAGCCCAAGTCTCCTGAGATCTTAGAACAGATCCAACAAGTTCAAATTCAGGGACATTTCAAAGAATTCTCAAATTCATGTGAGCCAGGCGGAAATTAGCAACTGAAAACATGAATAAATGATTTTAATGAAATTTAAATTTAATAAAAGAAAAAATGCTCCAGAAGTTTTTGAATCAGAATCAATGAAAGGTTTGTCAGAAATTACTTCATATTCTATTTTACATGTTTTTTATGTTTAAGCTTTTCCTGTTACATCGCTGACCTCTTGTGGCAAAGGAGAGAATTACATGTTCAGGTTTGGTTATCCAGCTGGCCCAACAATGAGAACAGGGTTCCTACAGCATAAGGCAAGTTAAATTTAAGACTTTTTAAGACTTTTTAATGCCACTTGATATAAAAATTTAAGACCAAATTCACAAGAAACACAAGAAAAACCTGCTTGCGACAACTTAACCCAAAGGTTTATTTTAACATAAACCACTGCACTAATGTTTCAAATTTTGAAAAGCTTCCCATACAGGAAGAAAGCTAAAAACACACAAATGACAGATATATTTGAACAATTATTTAACTGAATTCACAAACTTTGTTTTAGCAGGGAACAAAACTAATCAGTTTTAAAGCCACAACATAACCAGTGCTAAGTCTTTTTTTCAGCTATTTTTCTTTGTATGGTTTTCTTAGTATGTTTGATTCGGTGATAAGTGGAGGCGTTGCAGAGACAAGGGTGGAACAAAACTGAGAAATACCGGCTGTTTCTCTGTAACTCCATTTTGACGCTTTGTGTTTCGCGCTTCGCATGCGACTCCACTGCCTTAATTCCCATCGTTCTGAGCTTGAATGACTTCTTGCATAAAATCCACTGAGCCTCATGGATGTTCCCTGGTTTTAGCCATGGAGAAAACTCTTGGCTGGAGACAATTTTGGTTACATTTACACTTGCTTATATTTTCCAGACAAAAAGTAAATAGCGCATCTCCCAAATGTCCCGGCCGCAACAACGCTTTTCTTGGTTCCGCTATCGGGACGGAACCCATAATGGCGAGCCGTTACTTTTAATGAAAAAAAAAAGAGCAAAGTGTTTATTTCCATCAATTTTAACGTTTTATTTAGATTACAAAAATAAATCGTAATAAAAACAATCCTATTTATGATGTAGGGCTGGGCGATATAGAAAAAAGGCTTATCGATAAAAAAAATGCATATTGATCGATATTGATAATTATTGAAAAGATTTGAAACCATATTTTATGTGCAGCTCTGCCTGGACTTTTTATGATATTGCTAAATGATTTAATTTTAATAAAAAACACAAACACAGACTTCCAATTAAATATTTATTTAACCAACTTTTTTAACCATAAGAGAATTGTTTTAAAGAAAATTAACTTAAAAGACCTGAGTTATGTTATTAAATACTGACAAAGAATAAACTAAAGTGACCAAAATAAATATAACAAATAAACCTGGTTCAGCTTAGTTCCCTGCTTTAACCTGAGTTATTACTTTGAAGTTTCTGGCCCCTCAGCATTTTTCTCTCAATTGTTAGAACTACGTGGGAAACTGCCCAGAACTAAAAATATATATTTTCCCGAAATTCCCGAAGATTCCTCGGAGGAGAGCTGCGCCGAGGCCTACACAGCTCGTACTCCTGCGGGTGTGAGCGGCTGAGATGATAAAAAAAAAAAGTTGGTTGTGTTATCAGACTTGGTTTTCACTGGTTCCCTACACATTTTACAGATGACTGTGGTTTTTTTTTGTCCGACTTGCCATGACCGAAATACTGCCAGACTGCCGAACTCTCCGCCTCTCCCTGCTGCGACATCTTCATGTGCTCTGTGTTGTGGTTTGAGAGGGCGGCTCTTGGTGATGGCGTGTCTGGGTCCGCGATTGTGATTGGTTGGGAGGAAGTAGTGACTAGCATAAACCTACATGCTAGGCTACAATGAGAAGGAAGGAAAACTGCGTTTTTTTATCGAGCCTATTTTTTTCTATTGTGCCACACGTCTATCGATCGATATATATCGTTATTGAATTATCGCCCAGCCCTATTATGATGTTTTAAAAATTAAGACCTACGAAAGACTGATTTAAGACATTTTAATAACAATTAAGGCCTTAGTTTTATTTTGAAGAATTCAAGGCCTTTAAGACTTTTTAAGGACCTGCGGGAACCCTGTAAATTAATGTCCCTTCCCAGATGAGGTGATGGACATAAAAACTGTTTTTGAAAGTCATTTTTCTTTATGCAACTTAAGAAGAAGAAAAAGAAAGGGGATTAGATGTTAAAGCCATGTCGCCCTAATTAGAAGCATTTAGCTGCCTGCTGTTTGCTTCAACACCTCTGAAAAGCGAGGACGTCCGGTCTGATGATCTCTAAAACATGGCCTTTACGTCATCCTCTCATAGGTTTGCATGAACAGCAACAGAGTAACAGGTCCAAGTCTCACCAAAGTCCGAGTTGTCTCTCTTGTCGAAGAACAGCTTGTTGCCGACTCTCTGCACGATGATGTCCCAGGAGTTCACCGAGCGCGTGCAGCACATCAGCGTGGCCAGGATGGCGTCGGTGGCAAACACGTTGCCCTGAGTCTTAGCCAGCTGTGGGGTGGGGGGGGGGCAGACTGCTGTGACCTCACGCTTCTTTTTAATAACAGAACCTGTTCTGGGAAGCACGGCCTACCTTCCTGATGACCGGATCGTCGGTGGTGGTGACGGTGTGGAAGATCCTCTTGATGCTTTTCAGCTGCTTCTCGTTTCGGGTGGTGACCCGATCGAACGCCTTGTCGTAATATTCCAAAGCACCGCAGTTCTCACTGCCGGGAACACAGACCAAATTCAAAGGGTTTCCCTCCAACCAGTCAAAATACAAACGGCTCGGCTCCACCTACATGTCCAGAGGGTCAGAAACCTCCATGTATCTCATCTTCATCAGTCGAGGGAAGTCCATCTCCTCCTTCACCTCCCAGTCACTCCTCACCTCCACAGACGAGTCTCTGGGCTTCAGCTGAGCCTGGTGACACAAAATTCCCCTCAAACAAAGAAAACTTATCTGGAACGTTAAACCCCCTAGTTTCCAATTAAAGAAAATAACTTGTAACTGATAGTGATTGAAAAATTGGTAATTTTGTCCGAGCCTCATCAATAAGAGCAGGAAAAAACAAAACTTGTTGCTGAAAAGTCACAGAAACCTTCTGTTGGGCTCCCCAAAGACGGGTGGACGCCCAACAATGGAAAGCTACGCATACAATAAGCTGTTTAGAGGGATTTTAAGAAGGCTCATGCATTTTATTGCACTTTAATTAGTTTTTATATAGCTTATTTTTAATATTTCATATAATATCTGGATTAAGCTCCTGAGGTTTTTTTTTTAAATAAGCAAAAATGTTAGCCTAGTAAACTAGCCCCACCCGCCAGCGGTGCGAGTGATCTGGCCTCGATCAATGCCCCAGGCCCTAGACCTGGCTGGCCAATCACAACGCAGAGATGTTTTGAATTTCTGGATGCAAAACTATTGAACAGTTCTCGTTTGACTCAGCTTTGGAATCAGTTTGGAAGGATCAGACTTGGTGTTTTCGTTGAAACGTGAGCAGGAAGAGGCTCTACGCTCATTGCTGATGAAGATTCTCAGTCAGAATCATAGAAAGGTTTCAGATATTACAGGCTAACAATGGAACCAAACGACCCACTTGTTGGTTTCTATTTGCATGTTTCCAAGCGATACAAGGCCTTGTCTATATAAAGACTCAACTTACTGCGGATCCAGACATTTGAATTGAGAAAGCTTCCTGGAGAGGTGGCGAAACGTCTTCAAATCTTGGAAACCGAGTCCAGTGGATTGTTTTTTTAAACTTTTACGGAATGTACGCTCATTCATTTTTAAGAAGGACGTATTCGCCGTATTCCCCCACCAGCTTCCTGTTGCGCTTCCTACGCCACAGTCAGTCGCGCTCATTGGTCAGAGCGTTGGCCAATAGGCACAGACATGGTTTGAAAAACAACGGGTTGTTCTCATTAACAATCTTCCGACGTCCCATTCATCGAGGCCAGACTAAATTACACCTTTTATCTCACATTTAGTCTGGTTTACAAAATAAATGGAGAGCAAAGTGTTTATTTCCTCTAGTGATGCGGAAAATGATCCGATCTGAGCATTAGGAAACTCTGCTGTGTGATGAAATGAATTGTTATATAGAATCAGCTGCAGAATAACAACTTTACAAATGAAATGCTAACATAGTGTTTAATAGTTTAATCTGACGGATGTTATTTAGTCTGATGTTTTCAGAACTGAAATGTGCCTTTTTTTATTTTCTTTTTTGTTTCTTTAGCTTCAGTAAAAAAATACCTGAGACTTTTGATCCCACTTCTGACGGACACCAAACTGCTTCTGGAACTTCTTCTGCAGACGCATACGGTCCCTGCAGAGCATGAAGATGATGTAATCAAAGCTTTTTAACTGCAAATGATCCATAAAACCCGGATTCTCCGGATCTCACCTCTCCTTCTGCTTGGCGCTCTTCGGGAGCGTCTGCATGTTGAACTGAGTGAGATTCCTGCGATCTTTGTCTCTGCGAAGGTTCCTCTGTGGAAACAAGGACCCCTCTGTTGAAGAACAGCACACTGACAGCGAAGCGGTTCTGTGGTGACCCGGGTTACCTGAGCAAACCGCATGCGGTTCCTCTGGTAGGCCGTCTTCTGTGTCTTAGCGGTGTCCACCAGCTGGAAGCTCGTCTCGTCCTCCTCGTGGAAGTAAGCGTACTGGCTGCCGCCGCCGAACTGAGAAGAATATTTATCTGAGGATAACAGGAGAAACGCACAACAATGATCAGTAACAGTATAAATGTCCCGTCATCATGAAGCAGATGTTTCAGCCGGCTGTTTCACTCACTGGTGTATCTCTTATCTTGGTACGTGGCTCCAGTCCAGTCAGCGACCTGTCAGAACCAAAACCACCCAAACACAGAGTAAGGAATCGAACGGATCTCGTTCATCAGACTGGGAACGTTGGGCAGAAACCAACCTTCCCCAGACGGTCTCCTTTGCTGAAAGGCTGGTAGGGCATGTCTTTGAACTTCTCTGGAACGGCGCAGGGGCCCCATCCGGACGGATTGTCCTGGATCACAGGGGCGTGAAACTTTGCCATGACCTGAGGAGAAGACAGAGAGAACATTAAGCCGACTGTCCCTCTGCACTAATTCAGCTTTAGTTTGAGTAAAACATGGTCTCAGATGGAAGCAGCACTGTTTTCTCCAGCAATGCCCTCAGAGATGGCGAGCATTGATCAGATTGCGCAGTGGGCTAATCATCACTGACCCCAGAAAAAGATGAAGACCAATTGATGCATTTCCTCGAGTTTTATACATTTTCTATAAGTAACATAAACCAATAATCAACATGATTAATGTTGATTACTGGTTTATTAGAATTAAATTTATTCCATCCAATTAATTGATAACTTCCCTCTAGAGCACACACATCACACTCAAAGCCTGCAGGTGGAATCCGACCCCTCATGGCAAATTACCTGGTCCTTAAAGGAAAAGTTGGGTCATATTCAGAATTAAAACTTCTGAAAGTACATTAAATATGAAATTATTATTATTACATACTTGGTAAAGAAATTATGTGTTTTAATTAAGAGTAATTTTCATTTGAATGTGCTTTACTGGAGGCATCCATGTTTGTCAAAGAACACTACTGCCACCTACTGGTTTGTGACGTCACGGTATCGGCTGTTGATCAAGTCCCAGTGCTGTCATGCCTAAGATTACACCCATAAATTTGAGTTTCCTCCATTTGTTATCCGTTGTTGTTTTGTTTGATTTTAATTACCGTTATTTAACCTTAGATTAATTAAACAAAAGACCAGTGGCAACTTTATTTTCTACTTAGCAAAAATGATAGCTTCCAACAATTTGTTTTAAAACTACAGATGAGTTTTGCGTAAATATCCAGTTACAGCAGTTTGGGTTGAAGTGGCTGCCTCTGCGGCTATAAAAAGTGCCCAGCTACAGGGAAATAAACAATGAAAAATGATGGGTCAATTTGTGAAAAGTTGTTTCTGATTTTTAGTGATGTTTTAGCTAATTATTATAGACAGAAAAAAACCCCAACCAGAGTAGCTTTTATGTTTCACAACATCTTTACAGTTAAATAATAAAGCTGTCTCTTTAATTAGGTCAAAAGAAAAAAAATCTGTTCTTTAAATGTTTTTTTTAATGAAAGATATGTAAACAGTGGATAGATGCATTACAAAACTGGATAAAATCTGAGGTTGGGTCAGAGAAATGACAGAGAGATGGAGGGCTGGGTGGATGAACTGATAGAGGAGGATGAAAGGATGAGTGAAGGACAATTGATCGGTGAAAGAAAACTTGATCAAGCCTTTTCTAACATTAAACACTGCAAAATAAAAACGTGTGTGATTCTTGCTGATACCATGTGTTGTTAACTTCAGTATTGTATATAAAATTAAAAAAAGATGATATACCTACTGAAAGGGTTAAATCGTGTGCAGAATAATTGCCCAATAAAGTGATGCACAAATAGAGACAGGGTGGAGGAAGGATTAACAGGAGGATTAAAGGATGAATCATTGACAAATATGGATGAATGGAAGCAAGCAGGGCATTGTTGTTTTTCTTATTCTACCTATTAAAAGAAAACATACATAATGCTGCTTTTAGTTTAAGCCTAAGGCGCTGTAAGCAGGAGAGTCTTAATTTTGGGCAGAATAATGGTCAACATATGGATAAAATGCCTGGGAAAAAAAGTATGACAAATCTTTTTTAAATGATGAGCTTATTTAAACGCTCCAGACTTTGTGGAGGTTTAGTAAGAACCACAAACACAGCAATTCATTTCAATGAATGCAGCGTTTAAACCCCAATAACCGATTTTAAATCCACATAGAAATAGGTGGATAGTGGTTAGGGCTTGGATTCCTGAGGTTGCAAGTTCGAAACACACAGTCTGTGGCAGTCCGTGGGGCGCTGGACAATGGCAGCCCAATGCTCCTCAAAGGGGAGGGGTTAGATGCAGACAGTTGATTTCTCCATTGTGAGATCAATAAAGTTTAATTTATGTTCTTTTTATTCTTTATTTTAATTGAATAAAGATTAGACCTTCTTAAAATGAGACTGAAATAAAACATTAATTTTGGTTGATTCTCCTGTTTAATATCCATCCTCATTGTTGTTCCTAAGGGACAATCAAACCGTTTTTTTCCACTTTAAAAATTACTTTTTTTAACCTACTCCGTTAATTGTTTTATTTAATTGCTCTACCGTAGCCTTTAATGTGTTGATTTGCAAACATATGTCAGTTTCAACCGTATTATCGGTAACATCCTTTAGAAAATGTAAATTTTAACACATTTTGGTCTCAGCTAAGGCGGGTCAGCATGCCAGGTGGCCCTTACTAGCAATGCTAAGCTAACTAGCATATTAACTACAGACACCTTAGAAGGATTCTCAACATTTTAAGGTCACATTAACGTAAACTGTGCATCCTTCAGAGCTTTTACTGATTTATTCAATGTTTACCTTTAGCTGTAACCCCTTTGTCGAGAGATTAAATCCAACCGGTGCTACTACGATGTAAAAGTCGACAGCGAGCCGGTGTGAAAGGAAGTGACGAAACACGACGAAGCACAAGAAATTTCCTGCCGTAACCCAAAAGCAACTGACGTAAAAATAGAAATGCGGTATAATAATGTTTTTATTTACTTCCCACATTGCTATTGTATCTCAGGACAACATAGAAACCCCTCGCGGTAATATCACGCACATTTTACTAATAAATCTCGTTTCAGAACAGGAAAAACTTGATGCTCCTAGTCTTTTTACACGGTGCAGTTTTGTTCTGTAGCCACTAGATGGTGGTAAAGAGTTATGTGTGAACACTTACAATTAGAGCAGAATAGAATAGAATCGAATCGAATAGAATAGAATAGAATATTCATTTATTGTCCCACAATGGGGAAAATCTGGTGTTTACAGCAGCAAAAAGATTATAGAAAAAAAATGGTCACATAAATGTGAACTTTAGAAAAATGTATAAGAGTAACATAATAATGAAGAGTTAAAAGGTAAACAATAAAATACTGTACTGTGAAGTTTTTTTTTAACAATTATAAGTAGGTTTTATATAATAAATCAGCAAGAACATGTTAATAATTGCACTCATTGCATTTAATAACTGTAAAATATCAACCTTCTACCTTTAAAAAGCATTATGGATAAATAATAATAATGTATCCCCTGAGAACAGTAAGGGATCATTATTAACACATCTTCCCCTTACCCAAGATTTTTCCTTTTTTTTTTTTTTTTAGCCAAAGAGGTATGAAGCTCAATCTGTCTAAAAAAAAGATTCACAAGGATACAACAAGATTAAGCTACATATAGAGACAGTTCTGTTTGAATATCCCAGGAGATTGGCAATCACCAACGAGTGGTGTGTTACTGGCCAAAGAGGGACATTTGTGATGTCTGTCCAACCGATGGAAGGTAAAGGATGAAGAATTCCCCTTATGATGCATTAAGGGGAATTCTTTACGAACTCTGATTTGTTGTCATGGTTGCGGGTTTTTGGGGCACAACCTTTGGGAGGAGGGGGCATGGAGAACTAAAAAACTTGTCCAGAGGAGGGCAGGATAAGGAGATTTTTGGAAAAGGTTGTCCGCCTAATCTGAGAGGAATTTTCCTGCACAAGTGGCAGAAACATGCTCTTGGGGCTTCACTGTTAATATTCTTTATTTTAAAAGGTAGAATAATATGTGACCTTTAAAGACTTCTTATACTCGTATCCCAGATTTAATGACCAAAGCTGAGGATTTTGTATTTACTCAGGGTATAACAGTGATGGAAATGGAGAGGTTTTTGAGTGTTGTCTCATTGGCCTGACACCAGCAAGACAAACAATCAGTAAGGTGAGGATTGATCATAGCATTTGAGTGTGTAAAAGATGCTCCAGTTGTTAAGCTATTTCTGATATGTCTACATAACGATAAATTATACGTGATGAAGCTACGGCTCATGGTTTGATCTAAATGAATCCCTAAATATTTAATCTCTGTTACAATGTCTATTTTTTCCTGTTTACATAAATGTTAGGAATTTCTTTCGTTCGACAGCATCATCTGCATACATGATGATGTCTACACCTTTGCACACATTAGGAAGATCCTTTATATAGATGCTAAAAAACAAGGGTCCTAGAAAGGACTCTTGTGGGACCTCAGTTGTACATGGCTTTAAAGAGGAAAATGCATTATTGCCCTCACATGTTGAAATAGATTAGAAATATACAACTGCAACTGTTGTAGTGCCTGTCTGTTAGCTAGCAGCAGGCTAGCTCAATGGAATAATTGCGTTGAAAGCAAAACTGGATTGAATTTAACAATTTATTTTGCAGATTTTTTCCTCCACAGGCAGTTTTTCATATTAGCAGTTCATTTGCACATTGATATTTGCTGTGATGGCAGGATTTTCTCTTTTGCATTGGTTTTGCGTGCTACTATCATTTTTATATTTGCAGTACTTTTTCAGTTTGCTGCACATTCATATGGTTTAAAAACAATCCACTGGACTTGGTTTCAAAGTTTAAAGGCGTTTCGCTTCCCATCCAGCAAGCTTTTTCAATTTAAAATATCAGAATTAAAGTTGAGTTTGAAGCTTTAAATAGTAACCCCAAAAACTTGTTTTGGCTTAGAAAACATGCAAATCTAACCAGAAGAACAGGTCCGCCCCTTAGGAATGGGGAGTCGTTATGGGTTCTTAGTTAGCCTGTTATACCCAATACTGGGCTACGCCTCTAAACATCCAGCCCAGCATCGGGTATTGCAATGACTATGACCTGGATGACTGAGAATCTTCACCAGCATATATATATAGGCCTACTTCTCAAAGCATTTCTTCAGTTTTTAACCTCCTTTTAATTGTTTTCATCATCCAGGTCTGCTGAGTACTGTTCACAATGAATTGGTCACCATAATGAAATTACAATAAATCCACATTCACCTCTGATTAGCTCATAGTTTTTTATTGTATTTAATAGCATCTGTTTGAAAGTGGACTCCATTTCCTTAATAATTTAATAGAGAATTCAAAGTTCTTCTTCTCTTTCTTCCATTTGTTCTAAAAAGCGGACAGAAGCTTCTGCAAAATAGACACATGATTGTGGTCTGAATTCTTCTAAATGAGATTTTGTCCATGCATTTCAAAGGTCAAAGTCTGACTGAAATAGGTAATGTGTCTGAGTGTGAAGTTGAGTTTAATTGTTTCCTGCAGCACAGTTTGATTCTTGGGAGTCACTTCAGTGATTACTTATACTGCCACCTTTGAGCATCTGTCGACTGGCACGTCTTTACATGCATTCCACACAAAGCCGAAGATTCACTCCGACCTTAAGACAGAAAGAGCTCAGGAATTAAATCTGACATTCTGCCAGACTTCTGCCGTGCTGTGAGTCTTATCAAACATGTCTGCCAGCATCCTTCAGGGATTTCTGGAGCTGCACTGAGAGCAGATGGGCAGCCTGGTCTTCGTTTGATAGTCTTTATTAAGAATTAGAATGTGGATATGACTATGATCAATTACTGTGTGTAATCATCACAGCTTCCTTTTAAATTCAGAATATAATTTAAAATCCTCCTTCTCACATATAAAGCCTTAAATGGTCAAGCTCCATCTTACATCAGAGATCTGATTGTTCCTTATGTTCCTAAAAGAGGACTTCTCTTTCAATCTGCAGGTTTACTAGTGGTTCCTAGAATTTCTAAAAGTACAATAGGAGGTTGATCTTTTAGTTATCAGGCTCCTCTCTTGTTGAGCCAACTACCAGTTTTAGTCTGTGACGCAGACACCTTGTCTACTTTTAAGGCTAGGCTTAAAACTTTCCTTTATGATAAAGCTTATAGTTAGAGTGGCTCAGCTTATCCTGAGCTATCTCTATAGTTATGCACTGCAAAAACTATCTAGAAATAAGTAAAACATTTCTTAAATTAAGTGTATTTACCCTTAATTTCAGTAGTTAAACAGGATGATCTGCCAATGAAATTAGTATTTTTACTCTTAAAATAAGATAATTAGATAATATACACTTAAAATAAGACAATGCAACAGTTTTTTCTTATTTTAAATGTAAATTGTCTTGTTCCATTGGCAAAGTGTCTCCTTTACCTCGTCAATTCAAGACAAAATGCACTTATTTTAAGAAAAAATGACTTATTAAGATTAAATTTTTTTGCAGTGTGCTGCTATAGGCTTAGACTGCTGGAGGACATAGGGGCCCCTTTTTTAATCATTCTGCTTCATTCTATCTCTATTCTCCCACTCTGCAGAATTGTTTAGCTTAGCCTCTAACGTTATGCTCTTTTCTCATCATAGTAGCTTCATCTGGTCTGTTCCTGTTTGGCTGTGACTCCATCCTGGAGACAAACCTCAGCTGTGCTGCTGCCATCAACACCTTTATTTATAGATGTTGGAGCTTGGCCTGTTTTTCAGTGTAGTCCTGTTTCTCTGACTGTGACTAAGTCTATGTGCTCTCTTTCATCTTCTGACATGGGAGCTGGCTCGGAGTTCATCTGCCTGGCTGTGTTTCCTGGACGGCACCGCCTGTGGAACGGATTGAAAGTTGCCTTTTGTGTCTTTGCTTATTTCTGTATGTCTGCCTCTGTCTCCTTGAACCCCAGTCGGCCTCTGCAGTTTTCCTCTCCGCTGTCACTATATGCATGCTTGCTGTCAATGCAATCAGCTGTTTTTCTTTAGATAGAAAACGATGAACCAAACTTACTATACGATCTGATTGAATTGCCTCTGTAAAGTGCCTTGAGATGACATGACGCTTTATAAATAAATTGAATAAAAATTTAATTGAACTGAATTAGGACATGTCTACCTTCTGAGTCCTTACCTTAAATATGTAACTTGAAAAAAAAAAGGACTGGATAAATTGGTCTTTCCTAAAATTGTTGGTGTGATCAATCACTATTTCCTCATGTTCCTTGCAGCAGTGTAGCATGATGCAACGTAAGGTGATGCGAGTTGGTTGGACATCTCTTTTGCAGTAATACAGAAATATGTTTTTCTTTCTAACCAAAGTCTCCCAGAAATGAAAGTAATTTAGTAAAAACACTTTTCTCGCTTGTTTGTCAGTAGTTTTAGTTCTTTTTCTACCCTGTTTGACATTATTTGTGGAGTCCTTCAATCTTGGTTCAATGCTATGATTCAGCTCCCTGGAAAATGTATTTGTTTCCTGAAAAAGATAAATACTACAGGTTTTTAATTGGATAGAAGATTTTTTTAAGACGTGACCAAAGAGGGTAAAGAGAAACCACATCTAGCACCTATGTCTGAAAATCAATGAAGCTAGAAAATATGCTTCTATAATGAAATCTGTAGTGGAAATTCAATTGTTTGTCAAACCAAGTTTTCAAACATCAGGGGTCTCCCAATCAGACTGCATTGTGTCTATATTTCTTAAAGAGACAAAAGACGTCCGGGTTTATTCTTTCTATTTCAGCAAGCAATACAAAAATCCATTTTGTTTGTCTCCTGCTGCAGCTCCTTTTCTGATAAAAAAAACAAACAAACAGAAAAAGAAAATATAAAATGTGGGTCCTAAACCAGCCCCTTTATTTAAAGGAAATTGTCCTAAATGAAATAAAAACAAACTATCACATAATCATTATTCTAAAAACTCCCAACATTAGTCAAAAAAATAAACACAAAATAACCACTGAGCTTATTTTACCTACATTATAAAAATAATAAAGACTAAACAGCTCCAACACTGTGTGTGACTGCACCATAGGAGACTCCGTTTAAAAAAAAATCTAAAATCTTGCAGGCTAACTTAATAAGGTGTTATTAATATCGTTATGTGCCAGACTTTTTGTACTAGGTCTATTTTAAATAACTGCAGACGTGACTCATTTCTCTTATTCTGTTGGGATCCAGAGGTTTGCCCTCCTGAGGGCGACGTGGATCCCTTCCTGTGGGCTTCTGTTACTGTTGGGATCCAGGGGTTTGCCCTCCAGAGGGCAATGTGGATCCCTTCTCTGTGGGTTTCTGTTTTTGCCTGTTGGGATCCAGAGGCTTGCCCACCAGAGGGAGCCGTGGATCCTTTCCTGGGAGCTGCTGTTCAGCGCTCACAGCTGACCCCCATCACCTGATTAGGAGCTCTGTCTATATTAGCTGTAGAGGAGCTCCATTCGGAGCCGGATTGTTGTCCTTGCCATGGAAGCAAACCTGAGCCACCCTGCCTGTTTAACCCTGCCTGTCTGAACCTGCAAACCTGTGAGTTTGATCCTGAGAACCTGTACCTGAACCTAACCTGCTCTGTTTTCTCTGCCTTCCAGGGCAGAACCCCGTGTGAGTCAATAAATATTGGACTTTAATCCTGCCTGTGTGTTCTGTGAGTTCTGCATCTGGGCTAGTAAACCTGCAACATCATGACACATTCAGCTTTGCTGCTCTGCTCTGACACCCATTAATTCTCTGTCACACCATTTTTTAAACTATTTCTCACAGAAATTAATATTGAAATTTCCATTTAAGAGACCAATGGAGTGTTCTAATAGAAGTGAAAACTGCTGTCACTGAATCGCTGCAGTAATAATGTAACACATTGGATTTAGAAGGAAAATAAAGCAATAAACTTTGTATCCTTGGTAAATATATAACTGTCAGGGACCAAGCGGTCAGGCGAAGGACAAAGGGAAAAAATATCATCTATTTATTCTTCTAAAGTACTAACAAGCAAAATACTGAAAATTCAGAAAAAAAATGGCCCAAAAGAGGATATCAACTAAGACAAATCTAACCAAGGATAACAAAAGCACAGAACAATGAATACATGGGTATTTAAATGCATAGGCTACAAACAAGGACACAAGGAGATTTAGCAGGTTCCATTAACCTGCTAAATTTGGACTACAATCAGGCAAAGAGAAAAGGAAGGACTCCTTTCTTTTTGCTTACAGATTACAGTTGGTATTAGACTCTCAATTAGGCAGCCCATTACTTTACACCTTTCAAAGTCTTATAAATGGTTCATAAATGTGAAATATAATCAGCTTTGTAATATTAAATCATTTTAAAAATCACTGTTTTAGGAGTAACTTTGTAAAAATAGATTTTTTTTTGTTTGTAGAGGTTTATTTGTGCTTCTTAAACTTAGTTAAACATTAGTGAAATATAACCAGGCTTATATATAAATTATTTTGAATGATGATTGTGTTGGGATCTGGAGATCTGCCACCTGTCTCCAGCAGAGAGCGCTGTGGGTCTCCTGAGCTGGAGCCTCCTACACACCTGAGGATCATCAGCCCATCAGGAGACCTTCCTACTTAAGCAGCGACCAGACCTGTCTTCAGCGCCGGAGTGTTGACCAGTTTTGGTTAGCGGAACCTGAGCCTCAACCTGAACTTGAATCTCTGTCTGCTCTAGAGAGCAACCTGACCCTAATCAGTTTCTGTCCTCTTTGCTCACAGGAAACCCGACTGAACTCAGTAGCTCTGGAGGAGCTCACGTTTGGAAACCTGCCTGCCTGCCCAAGAAAGCCAAACCTGAAGATCCTTTGCCTGAATCTTCCTGCTAGTTCTCAGGAGAGAACTAGAGGAATAACTCAAGGTCTGAATCTCGCTAGCCTGAAGCTAAGCTCTGTCGCTGCTGAACTCTCTGCTGGAGCCACAGCCTCTGGACCCAACCGGTTACCTCTCTCCACTGAACAGTCTGAACCTCATCAGGTACAAACCAAGATCCAAAACTCTGCCAAGCAATCACTGCTACCTAGCTAACCAAACTATCCCTCTCTGCAGATACTCTGTGAAACCGAGTCCCTGGACCAGTACCAGAACCAGTGCTTTGTTTACTCTGTGTTGCATCACTTTAATAAAACTGTTAAACTTTTAACCTGCTTCGTGCGGTGTTCTGCATGTGGGTTTAATCACAGAGACCCATCATGACAGATTGTTTTATTTATTGAGCTCATAGGTAATTAGTACTAATTAATTCCTAGAAATCTTTACTGAGTTGTTGAGAAATATTTTTTCTGCAGACGTAGTAAAAAATTTACAGAAATCTAGATTCCTCCTGTAAGTGACATACACTCACTGGCCACTTTATCAGGTACACCTGTCCAACTGCTCGTTAACACATAATTTCTAAGGAGCCAATCACATGGCGGCAACTCAGTGCATTTAGGCATGTAGACATGGTCAAGACAATCTCCTGCAGTTCAAACCGAGCATCAGTATGGGGAAGAAAGGTGATTTGAGTGACTTTGAACGTGGCATGATTGTTGGTGCCAGAAGGGCTGGTCTGAGTATTTCAGAAACTGCTGATCTACTGGGATTTTCACGCACAACCATCTCTAGGGTTTACAGAGAATGGTCCGAAAAAGAAAAAACATCCAGTGAGCGGCAGTTCTGTGGGCGGAAATGCCTTGTTGATGCCAGAGGTCAGAGGAGAATGGCCAGACTGGTTCGAGCTGATAGAAGGGCAACAGTGACTCAAATAACCACCCGTTACAACCAAGGTGGGCAGAAGAGCATCTCTGAATGCACAGTACCTCGAACTTTGAGGCAGATGGGCTACAGCAGCAGAAGACCACACCGGGTGCCACTCCTTTCAGCTAAGAACAGGAAACTGAGGCTACAATTTGCACAAGCTCATCGAAATTGGACAATAGAAGATTGGAAAAACGTTGCCTGGTCTGATGAGTCTCGATTTCTGCTGCGACATTCGGATGGTAGGGTCCGAATTTGGCGTCTACAACATGAAAGCATGGATCCATCCTGCCTTGTATCAACGGTTCAGGCTGGTGGTGGTGGTGTCATGCTGTGGGGAATATTTTCTTGGCACTCTTTGGGCCCCTTGGTACCAATTGAGCATCGTTGCAACGCCACAGCCTACCTGAGTATTGTTGCTGAACATGTCCATCCCTTTATGACCACAATGTACCCAACTTCTGATGGCTACTTTCAGCAGGATAATGCGCCATGTCATAAAGCTGGAATCATCTCAGACTGGTTTCTTGAACATGACAATGAGTTCACTGTACTCAAATGGCCTCCACAGTCACCAGTTCTCAATCCAATAGAGCATCTTTGGGATGTGGTGGAACGGGAGATTCGCATCATGGATGTGCAGCCGACAAATCTGCGGCAACTGTGTGATGCCATCATGTCAATATGGACCAAACTCCCTGAGGAATGCTTCCAGCACCTTGTTGAATCTATGCCACGAAGAATTGAGGCAGTTCTGAAGGCAAAAGGGGGTCCAACCCGTTACTAGCATGAGGTACCTAACAAAGTGGGCGGTGAGTGTATATTGCTTAATGAAAATGGTGTTATGCAATAACTTTCCATTTAATGTTATTGTTGATTACAAACAATATGACAGACAGGTTCGGACTGGCATATATTCTGTGAACACATGTCGAACTGACTGTGTGTGGACAATAAAAGTGTGAAGCTCATTATGGTCAAACAGATAAATCAGAAGATAAATAAAAAAACTCCCAATCAAAATGTAAGAATTTCAGTTAAAAACTATTGACTAGAATAATGAAACCCAACTAAACTAAGCGACTATTTGCAAAAAGGAGAAAAAATGAAAACAAAACCCTTAGTGAAAGGAAATTTGTTGGAAGCTATTTCCCTAAATTTAATTAGGCAGCTTTAAGGTTTAGGAGAGCCTAGCCCTGGTTGTGTTGTTAGCTTTGGGACTAGCTAACTTCAGCAGGGGATGGGAATGAAATCCAATTAGCCATGTTTTCTTTGTTCTCCCTTCTCTTCAAAAATGTACAAGAATGTAGCAGTAGCTTTTGTCCCCAAGCATGGTGGGTGGCAGCATTGCATGTCCCTGTGGAAGTGTCTTGTAGAGTGTTTTTGTCATGATTTTATCTAAGGCAGTGAAACCAAACAGAGAGACACAGATGAAAAGTTTAACGGGTTTTATTGAAGAGATTAAGCTCGGTGCAGATTTTCCCTGAACTCTGCTCGGCCGGAACTGGAAGGTTAGGGGAAGACAGACTATTAGTTCAGGCTCAGTGGGAAATTTGATTCATTGATTTGAAGAAGAGGATCTGGTTGTTGACTCACGTTTCCAGAGAAGTGAAGGATCCTTGACTCCAATTTGTGTGTTGGTTTTCCAGAGTTTGTCTGATTCGGTGGAGGGCGGAACAGGGTTTACGCAGAACTTGGACGGTGTAGGTGAACGGAGACGCTGATTGCCACTCAGATTTCCAGCTGTACTTGAACGGGTCGTAGTGAAGATGATTCCCTTGCTCAGAGAGTAATTTCAACGTCCTCTAAAGGAGACTGGATCCAAACCTCCTGTATGAATCCCCGGCTCAGTTTAAGACTCACTTGATCCCTCCTGGGAGTGGAGGTCCGAAAAGGTCCAGTTTGCAGGATGACTTCCTGCCGAGAGGCAAAGACAAAAAACAAAGTTAAAACTCAGGGAGACAAGAACTCAGTCTTACTCAGCGAAAACTCAGCTTGGCTAGAGTACCCAAAACTGGCAAACACTCTGGCATCGAGGTAGTGGCAATCAGCAGCTTAAGAACACTCCATTAACGAGGTAACCGTCAGCAGGTGTGTGAGGAGGCAGACCAGAACCAGGCGCCTCCTGGTGTTGGAAGGGAGACACACACAAAAACAAACACACAGACAGGAGCCCTGACAGTTTTGGATGGGGGGGTAATGCAGCAGTTTGAAAAGGAGAGCAACGTTTTATTCCATGAGTCCTAATATCATGGCATTACAGCTGGGAATTCCTTGTGGGTATTATTTTGAAGACTATCAAACTGATATGTTTCAGAATCTTAAAAATATATACTGTACCTGACCCAGACCTGGGAAAGCATCCATCAATTGTCATTTAAACATTTTGCTCATATTTCAGAGATTATCGTCTCAATTCTTAACCATTTGTTCTCTCAGATTGCTTTCTCATGATTGCATTTTATTTTTTTTCTAGCTGTAGTTCTTTATGTTGTTCTGTCATGATGTTGCTTCTTCGGGAGAAGTCCAGAGAGCAGTTTTATCAGTATTCCTCTCCTCAACCATTAAAGATTAACTCATTCTCAAAAGCCAATATTTGATCTCTTTAAACTAGAATCTAAACATCAAATAAAAACTATAGAATATAAACAGTAAAACTGCAGCAGCACAGCAAGAGACAAAACACAATTGCGTGATTTACACAGGCCGCACTGAAAGGGCGTCCAGCAGATGCGTTTGGCTCTTTTTGCCTCATTATTCTCAGTCATATAAAAAGGGATTCCTGCTGCAGAGGCGCTTCACTGATCTCTGCATCCTACTGGGAATCTGTTCCCGCACTTATATCAACACTTCAAAAGAAGTGGAGGTTTATTCCTGAAGTCTCAAAGGCAATAAGGACTCCCACTCAGTTTGCATTAGTGAAGCGGGGATTTTTAAAAGCCTCCGAGCATTGTGAATAAACGATGGCACAGGTGGAAAATCAAATCTTGTACAGAAGTGACTGAAATCTGTAAAGCGGAATGGGCTTAATATCTATTTTTGAGTAGCGTGTGCTTCTCTGAGATGATGACAGTGTTTGCACAGGGTTTCCACTAATGTTTTTTGTTGAAAAATAAAGAAAAAGAAAAAAAAAAAAAAACAACCCTGAAAACATCCCATTAAGTTAACTTGATTCTTGCTCCATATTGTATGTGGGTGAAAGCTTGTAGGCAGACAGTCAGTGTGAGTCATAGCAACAATCCTGCAGACTATCACTTCTCCATGTACAGTAAGCAAAGGTAGGGAGGGGGGGCAGATCACACAGCCACATGATGACTACAGTATTTATAGCTGAAGCACTGCACACTCTGTAGTAAACTCAAATACACACACAGTCCTCCAGCCAAACTCACACTGAACAAATCTCTTCCAACTTCTCATCAAACAGGCAGCCCAGGGGGGCCTTGGAAAATAAAGCATGAGGCAGTCAAATCCCTATTTAATGCGCCTGTAATGATGGTTTAGTGCTCCTCAGTCTATCACTGCGGAGGGGTGTGTGTGTGTGTGTGTGTGTGTGGGCGCTCGGGTTGAAAACCAGCAGCACCAAACTAACACCTACCTGAAGTTCCATTTCAGTTTTTCTGCCGAAGGCTAAAGATAACTAGCCTGCGTTTGAAGCCCTGAATGAAACAGCTGGACAGTGAGACTTAACGGTAGAGTTTTTTCCCATCCTCATTGACTGATACAGTACAAGCTGTACAAACACAGGTGAGACAGAGCAAATGACATTTAACAGTTTCTAACTCTGTTCTGAATAAATAAGAAAGGTTTTTGTAAATGAATCCAAAGGATTAATTAATCTTGATTATTTAATAAGTTTATTATTAAATGAGGAGAAAAATATTATGTAAAAAAATATATTTGTCATGATCATAGCCCTGGTAGCTGATCTGATTCCTCCTTTTATTCACCTGCTGTTCCTGCCCAACTCTCTAATTATTATTAATTTTATAGCCTGCACCCTCTGCTATATATACAGCTCAGCCCAGCCATTGGGGCCGGATCATTATTCTTAGTTTTACGTATTAGTTATCCTTGTTTTCTCTGTCGTTTAGTTTGTTTAGTCCTTGGTTCATGTAATGATTCTTCTGGGTCTGTCTGTCGAGAAGGTGTTAGTGTTTGTCTCCTGTCACTTGATCGTGTCCCCGAGCTTCTCTGCTGAGTCTTTAGGGTTTTGGCTTGATGTGCAAGGGGAGTTTGAGTTGTGGCTCTTCTCCACAGAGCCCTCTGGTTTTGACATGGACCGCAGGCGAGGCAGTTTTAATTCCTGTAGTCCTGCCTACTGGATGGAGTACCGTTTAAAGTTCGGCATTTATCCTGGTACCATGTCTTGTCTCTGGGGTTGCTGCATCAGGGACACTCTGGGCAGCTCTGCGCCGCAGCTCGTTTGGCAGTCCATCAGCTGGATCCTGCCTTCCTCTTAGAGGATGGACTGAATTGTTGAACCAGGTAAGTGATTCAAATGGATAATCATCTCCCGTCAGAGGATCATGGTCACTTACCTGTGTTTCTCCCTCCAGAGTGTCAGAGATTGGGTGGTGCCCCGCCCCCCCTCATGTCCGCTGATCCAGAGCAGTCCACGTTCAGTTTCTGGTTTTTTTTTTTTTTTTATTATGTCCTTAAACTTTTTGAAACTTCCCTCTGTTTGACTCATCTGAATACTGGGTCCATCTGTCCCCATTATATGACAATAGTGTTTTATAACTATGATATATTATTGTATAACATTGACCCAGTAAATGCAGAATTATGAGATAGTGCTTCATCTTGAATTATCTGACATCCTGTAATTATATGAAATTGGAGTCTATAATGATATAATTAGAGTTTTGTAATAACTCCTAGAACACATCTTAAGGCTATGATACAATAATTTTTACTAATGGGATCTTTTCTAATTACTGTGTCACATATTTTCATATATGATGTGTTCTGCTCTGTGTTTTCCTCTGGCAGAGTGATTTCGGTTCATGAATTATACACATCTAAGTTGTTTTTCCAGTCTTACCCTAACTATGAAAATACATTTTTATATAATCTGATAATTAAGACATAAGTGTTCTCTGAATCATCTCCCTAAGGGGCAATAAAGGGTAATTTGTTTCTAACTTCACAAATCACAATTGATTCCCTCACTGCCTTTCTCTACCTCTTAGCTAATGTGTGCTCAAAATCTTCTGTAAGGAAATCATGCCCTTTATGATGTCATAAGGGGAAATATGCTGTCCAGAGTAGTCTGTAGCAGCCCATCGGTCAAGCTCCGGCCTTCATCTTATGTATAATTCTGCGCTACCTTCTCAGTGGTCGTCATGGTTACGGGTTGTGGGGGTGCATCCTTCAGGAGGAAGGGGGTGTTGAAAGCCAAAACAGCTCATTCAGACGAGGGCTGAATAAGGTGGTTTTGTGCCTAATCTGAGTGGAATTTTCCTGCAAAACCCTGCTCTGGTTCTGCAGTTTACACTGATTGTTAATATTTTTTTTATTTCAAATGTAGATTAATATGGTGCCTACAATATTAGATCATATCATAGATATTGTAATCAGGGAACGATAACATAATATCTTATAATTTGGGTCATGTTATTAAATGTGAGGTAACAATGAGGCAGTTTGTGATGATGGTTAAATTGAATAATAAAAAAAAATCCTTTTGAGATTTCATCTAAAATTTGACTTAGCCATTTCATTGTTAGACTTAGCTTTCTCATGATTATTTATTGAAATAACAGGAGGCTTCATTTTGCAATATAATGTGATGATTATAGAATTATATTTCTTAAAAATGGTTAATGAACTCCTAATTTACTTTCTCATGATTATTTAATATTTCATTTCTTTCATTCATGGCAGGATGATAACATAATTTCTCAGTGAAACAATCTCATGGTTATCATCTCATGGGAATGACCTAGATTTTCATAACTTTGGCTTTAGTGAGGTATCGCTATGTGATTTATCCTGCAGTTCTCTAGTTTGTCCTTCTGACTGCTTGTGTACGGCAAATCTGTACTTCCTAAGTTCTTCAGTTTACACTGATTCTTGCCTGTTTTCTGTTATCTCCAGTACCTGCACTTTTTCAAACTGCACATAAAATCTCATGGATCTCTAAATGTCTGTAGATTAACTGCGCACCGAACACATGGCAAAAGTCAATCAGGATTGTTCGTTTTCTACTATCTGTGGTTCAGTTTAAGCTTGTTATGAACAGTTGTCCTGAAAACAACGTGGGCTACATTAATATTTGACAATCCTTTGGGGGAAAGCCTGGTCTGATTCGGAGAGACGGCATCCATCCCACTTTGGATGGTGCAGCTCTTCTTTCTAGGAATCTGGCCACATTTATTAGTCCTCCAAAACCCTGACCACCCAGGGTGCAGACCAGGAAGCAGAGTTGTAGTTTAACACACATCTCTGCAGCTTCTCTACTGTTACCCACTCTTTACTCCATCCAGACAGTGTCTTGCCCACGACCAAAATCTAATAAATTAGCAAAGATTCCCAAAGGAAAATCATGATAATCTAATTAAAATCAAAATAACTCCAATTGGGGAAAAAGTTAAAACAATTAAATGCGGTCTGTTTAACATAAGATCGCTTTCCTCTAAAAGTCTGCTAGTTAATGACTTGATTCGTGATAATCACATTGACTTGTTTTGCCTTACAGAAACCTGGCTGCAGCAAGAGGATTATGTGAGCATAAATGAGGCAACTCCTTCAAGCTATTTAAATTTTCACATAGCCAGAAGTTCTGGGCGAGGAGGAGGAGTAGCAACAATCTTCCAGTCTGACTTACTGATTACTCCCAAAACAGTTAATACCTACAACTCTTTTGAACATTTAACCCTTAATTTCCCTCATCCAAATTTCAAGGCAAGAAAACCTCTTCTTTTTATAACTTTGTATCGTCCACCAGGTCCTTACTCTGAATTTTTAGATGAGTTTTCAGAGTTCCTTTCTGATTTGGTATTAAATACTGACAGGGTCATCATAGCGGGAGATTTTAACATCCATGCTGACATTGAAGGCGATAGCTTAAGAGCAGCCTTTAATGCTATCTTAGACACTATTGGCTTTGTTCAAAATGTGAATAGTCCCACACATTCTCATCTTCATACTTTGGATCTTGTGCTGACATACGGCATAGAATGTGAAGAAATAACAGTATTTCCTCACAACCCTGTCCTCTCTGACCACTTTCTAATAACCTTCAGGATTACTTTAACAGAGTTCTCCTCCCCCAAAAGAAGGTTCAATTTTAGTAGATCTTTATCAGATAGTGCAGTTATAAATTTTAAAGAATCTGCTTCACTTTCTCTCTTCTCTGTGTCGCTGAGCAGTGCTGCAGAGTGCAAAAGCATAGCTTATTCCCCTTCACAGGTTGATGATTTTGTTGATGGGGTTGCTAGTTCTCTGCGTACTGCCTTAGACAACGCAGCTCCCTTGAAAATGAAAGCCGTTGAAAATAGAAAGCTTGCTCCTTGGTTTAATGCAGAGCTGCGTACTTTGAAGCAAAATGCTAGGAAACTGGAGAGAAAATATCGCTCCACAGGCCTGCGGGAGTCCTTCCTAGTCTGGAAAAATGGTTTACTGCTGTATAAGAGGACCCTTTGTAAAGCAAGAGCAGCATACTTCTCATTAATAGAGGAGAATAAGAATAATCCTAGATTTCTTTTTAATACAGTTGCCAAACCCACCCAGAGCCATAGCTCTTTTGAACCGTCCATTCCACCTGCTCTTAGCAGCAATGATTTTATGGGATTCTTTATAAATAAGATTGATCTTATTAAAAATAAGATCATAAGCACTCCTCTATCCGCGATTGTACCTGAGGTAGTCATGGAATCTGAACCGGGTTTAGACTGCTTTGATCCAGTTGAACTTTCTGAATTAGCAAAATTATTGTCTTCATCTAAGCCTTCAACTTGTATGTTAGATCCAGTTCCAACCAGGTTATTTAAGGAGGTATTCCCTTTGATCTCCTCCTCCATTTTAGATGTGATTAATCTATCTCTGTTACAGGGATATGTACCTAAAGCTTTTAAGGTTGCTGTAATTAAACCTCTGCTTAAGAAACCGTCTCTTGACCCAGATGACTTGGTTAATTATAGACCTATATCCAATCTTCCTTTCTTATCCAAAATTCTTGAGAAAGTAGTTGCCAAACAACTTTGCAACCACTTACACCATAATGAACTTTTTGAAGAGTTTCAGTCTGGCTTTAGAGCTCATCATAGCACTGAAACAGCTCTGGTGAAAGTCACTAATGATATTCTCATGGCCTCAGATAATGGACTTGTATCTGTGCTCGTCCTGTTGGATCTTAGTGCTGCATTTGATACAGTTGACCATAATATTCTTTTAGAAAGACTTGAATATTTTGTTGGAATTAAAGGAACAGCACTAGACTGGTTTAAATCTTATCTATCTGATCGAATTCAGTTTGTTTATGTTAATGATAGATCTTCAACACGCTCAAAGGTTACCTGTGGAGTACCACAGGGATCAGTGCTAGGACCAATTCTCTTTACTTTATACATGCTCCCAATTGGTAGAGTTATTAGACAGCATGGGATTAATTTCCACTGTTATGCTGATGATACCCAGCTATATCTGTCTATAAATCCAGATGAAGCTAACCCATTACATAGATTACAGGCATGTCTTGAAGACATAAAAACCTGGATGACTCTTAACTTTCTGCTTCTGAATGCAGACAAAACAGAAGTTATAGTCTTTGGACCAGAGTCTCTGAAAAAGAAGCTGATTAGCCAGTCACTTCATTTGGATGGGATTAAACTGATTTCAGATAATAAAGTAAAAAATCTTGGTGTTATTTTTGGTCAGGACCTGTCATTTAAATCCCATATCAAAGAGGTTTCTAGAAAATCCTTCTTTCATCTGAGGAACATTGCAAAAATTAGAAATCTCCTGTCCAGGGGTGATGCTGAGAAACTAGTCCATGCATTTGTTACTTCAAGGCTGGACTATTGTAATTCTTTACTATCAGGAAGTCCACAAACTGTAGTTAAAAGCCTTCAGCTGATCCAAAATGCTGCAGCCAGAGTTCTGATGAAAATTAAAAAGGGAGATCATATCTCTCCTATCCTGGCTTCTCTTCATTGGCTTCCTGTTAAATGAAGAATAGAATTTAAAATCCTCCTTCTCACATATAAAGCCTTAAATGGCCAAGCTCCATCTTATATCAGAGATCTGATTGTTCCTTATGTTCCTAACAGAGCACTTCGCTCTCAATCTGCAGGTTTACTAGTGGTTCCTAGAATTTCTAAAAGTAGAATGGGAGGCAGATCTTTTAGTTATCAGGCTCCTCTCCTGTGGAACCAACTACCAGTTTTAGTCCGTGAGGCAGACACCCTGTCTACTTTTAAGGCTAGGCTTAAAACTTTCCTTTTTGATAAAGCTTATAGTTAGGGTGGCTCAGGTTATCCTGAGCTGTCTTTAAAGTTATGCTGCTATAGGCTTAGACTTTTGGAGGACATAGGGACCCCCATTTCATCATTCTGCTTCATTCTCTCTCTGTTCTCCTATTCTGCAGAATCTGTTAGTTCAATCTCTAACCTTCTGCTCTCTCTGCTTTTCCTCAGAGTAGCTTTGCCTCGTCTGTTCCTGTTTGGCTGTGACGTCATCCAGGAAAGAAACATCAGCTGTGCTGCTTCCATCAACACCCTTGTTTGTAGATGTTGGAGATCGGCCTGTCTTCAGGTGTGGTCCTGTTTCTCTGGCCGTGGCTGGGTGGATGTGCTCTCTTCATCCTCTGGCATGGGAGCTGCCTTGGAGCTCGTCTGCCTGGCTGTGTGTTTCCTGGACGGGGCCGCCTTTTACAGCTGCTTTTTGTATCTCTGCTTCTGTCTCCTTGAACCCCAGTCGGCCTCGGCAGAAGGCCGCTCACACTGAGCCTGGTTCTGCTGGAGGTTTCTTCCTGTTCAAAGGGAGTTTTTCCTCTCCACTGTCGCTACAAGCATGCTTAGTGTGAGGGATTGTATTTGAGTCAATGAGTCAATGCAATCAACTGGTTTTCCTTAGATAGAAAACTTTGTATCAATTTGATTGTATGATCTGGTTGAACTGTAAAGTGCCTTGAGATGACATGTGTTGTGAATTTGGCGCTATATAAATAAACTGAATTGAAAAATTGAATTGAGTTGAGGGGCCAATTTGGATTGTCAGTAACAACAGCAGTAGAAATATATAAATAAAGAAATAATGTTAATGTTTTATATTATAATTTTTTTCATAACTCTATTTGAGTTTTACATAATTTTCATAATTCTATTTTAGTTGAGTTGGCCCTTTTGTCTTCACTTTGTGGTCCATGTCAAACCAAACCATCTGGATTGGGTTCAGGTCCGGAGATTGTGGGGGCCTGGTTATCTAGCACAGCACCCTATCACTGTCCTTCTTGGTCAAATGGCCTTTACACAGCCTGGAGGTGTGTTTTAATGGTCATTGTCCTGTTGAAAAATAAATGATGGTCAAACTAAACGCAAACCGGATGGAATAGCATGCCGCTGCAAGATGTGGTAGCCATGTTTGACAGAAAAAATCCCCAACAGTATAACCAGGAAAGCACCCCCACACCATCACACCTCCTCCTCCATGCTTCATGCTGGGAAGCAGGCATGTAGAGTCCATCTGTTCACCTTTTCTGCATCACACAATGGTTGGAACCAAAGATCTCAAATTTGGACTCATCAGACCAAAGCACAGATTTCCACTGTTCTAATGTCTATTTATTGTGTTCTTTAGCCTAAGCAAGTCTCTTCTGCTTGTTGCCTGTCCTTAGCAGGTGTTGGGATATATTGCCAAAATGGAGCTAAACAAGTTGGATGAACCATCTGAAACCATCCCCCTTTTCTTTTCCACAAAGAAGAACAAAGGATTCCCGGAAAATCACTGTACCGGCCCACGGTGGGAGGCGGTCACCTCAGACAGTGTGTCTGTGTTTCATATAGGGGAGAATTTATCACTCAGGTCAGATCCACCACCTTTTTGGTAATAGTGCGAATAAACTAAAAAAAAAAGGGTTCTTTATTGATAATTAATAGCTCTGCTGACCACTTAGCCTGGGTCACTAGATTGGGAGACCTGGATTTTAACAGCCGGTCCAGGAACCCTCCAGAGGTGAGTCCGCAACCCCTGGTAAGTAGGTAATTTAAAGCTACAATTATTCAACTAAGAACACTAAATTAATTTATCTCTGATTTTGAATAGGTTAAATAATTAACTATAACTCCAGTTCTAGTTAATCATTTATTCATTATCTGCAGGATATTATTTTGCACAACATAGTGGTTTCCCAGCAGCTTTTTTTTTTTACCATGAAGGCCTGATTTGCACAGTCTCCTCTTAACAGTTGTTGTAGAGATTGTTGGGATCCGGAGGCTTGCCCACCAGAGGGCGCCAAGGATCCCTTCCTGAGGGCTTGTGCTCACCTGCACCACCTGTTGCTCGTTTGTTCATCAGGAGACCAGTATTTAAGCAGGCAGAGGACATCACTCCAGTGCCAGAGTGTTTGCCAGTTATGGTTAGCAAGCCTGAGCCAACCTTCCTGTCTGAATCTCTGACTCCCAGAAAACCTGAACCTAATCTGTCTCGTCCTCTGTGCTTCCCAGGTTGAACCTGCCTGAAACCAGAAACCCTGAAGAGTTTCTCTGTTGGAAATCTGTCTGTCTGATCTCTGAAGAACCCTGGAGAATTAAACTTGTCAAAGACCTGCCTGCCCGCTCTCTGAAGAATCTGAAAGGGAAACTCAAACCTATCATCTGCAAGCACTCAAATCAAGCTCTGCCTTCGCCAAGCCCTCAGCCTGCCGACAGCCTCTGGACGCTCCTGACCCCCCCCTGCCGCTCTGCTCAAACTCCAGAACAGGTACAGACCCGCACTCTCTCATCCTGCAAATTACCTGGACATCAGCTAATCCCTCTGTCCCCCTCTGCAGTGAATCCAGTCGTGACCAGTCCTGGATCTGATTATCCCTTGGATCAGTTCTTTATTGATACTGTGTTTATTCAATAAACCTTTGAACTTTTTCCCTGTCTGATGAGTGTTCTGCATGTGGGTTAGACACCTGAAACTAAACATGACAGAGATGTGTCTGCTGCTAGAACTCTATGTGGCATTGACCTGCTCTCTAATCTGAGCTGCTGTAAACCTGTGATTTCTGAGGCTGGTGACTCTGAACTTATCCTCCACAGCAGAGATGACTCTTGGTTTTCCCTTCCTGGGGCAGTCCTCATGTGAGCCAGTTTCTTTATAGTGATTGATGGTTTTTGCGACCTCACTTGGGGACACTTTTTGGCGATTTTTCGGACTGACTGACCTTCCTTTCTTAAAGTAAAGATGGCCGCTCGTTTTTCTTTACTTGGCTGCTTTTTTATTTTTTTTATTTGGTAGGACTATCTGCTGTGTATCCAACTGACTTCTGCACATCATAACTCATGGTCCCAACCACATAAGGCAAGAAATCCCACCAGGGGGACACCTGTGAAGTGAAAACCATTTCAGCAGAAGAGCAGACTGAAGGCAAAAGGGCCAACAAGGCAAAAGGGCCAACAAGTGCTGAGCATCTCTGGGAACTCCTTCAAGACTGTGGGAAAACCATTTCAGGTGACGACCTCTTGAAGCTCATCAAGAGAATGCCAAGACTGTGTGAAGCAGCGATCAAAGCAAACGGTGGCTACTTTGAAGAACATGGAATATAAGACATATTTTCAGTTGTTTCACACTTTTCTGTTAAGTATATAATTCCACATATGTTAATTCAAAGTTTTGATGCCTTCAGTGTGAATCTGCAATTTCATGAAAATAAAGAAAACTCTTGGAATGAGAAGATGTGTCCAAACTTTGCTCTGTACTGTGTTTATGATTTTCTAGATCTGTATATATATATATATATATTTTATTTTTCATTTCTGCCAAGGTGGCATTGAAAACCATCTAGATGATGAAAGTGATACTTTAATAATCCCACATTGGGTAAATTCACATGTTACAGTACCAAGAACTTGACATACATATGACAATAAAACCAATCAAAAAAACAAAATAAATCAATAACGAAACAGTAAAACTGATTAGAAATTAGAGAAAAAAAAAGAAGAAAAAGAATAAATGATCTAGACTTATGAGATAAGATAATATAAACTAGATCAGATATATACAGAGTTATATGCTTAATTTACAGACAAATATGTATACAATTATGTGTCTTTATGCACAATGTTCTTTCATTCGGGTGATTCTACCTCCTCATATCCTGTGTTTTAGTGTTCAGTGTTTATCTATCTGCATCTGTTGGTGCTACAGTGGGGCTTAGAGCTGACTGAGTGCCATAATGGTGCCACTGGGTGTTAGAACATAATACTGATTCATTTGCACCCCTGGTCAGCACCAACATGTGTAAATCACTTGCAACTACAGTGGTAGGTATTTAAATTAAACCAAAAGCTGCTATTTGAGATGAGGCAGTGATCTCTAATCATTCTTTATTGTTTGTGAAACAAACTGTACAACATCAACCACCTGAAGCATTTACAAACACTGAGCAGCACATCTAACCTGTTCAAGAGGGGAAACAGAAGCATAAAACATTCTGGTCATTGTTCTGCTTTCGAGAAACAGACTAAATCCGATGATTACGTCAACATTAACAACAACGAGCACAGAACTGCAACACTGAATCATTTAAAATAGCAAATCACAGCTAAAGTCAGTCTAAAATATTTGTATCTAGCTAATGCAACTTTATCTTTTGCCAAAGTTTTTTTTTTCCAACTAAAAATGAGGTTTGATAGAGAGTTAATGTAGCCTGATCGGTTTATTCCCACGCATAGACAAAAGGTTAAAAAAGCGCTAAGGATGGAAAACAAATTCATTAATCTGTCGAAGTGAATGGTTGAGAAAAATTTGGCATTTCCATTAGTACTTGTGTCATCAAAAGCAGCAAACTAAGTACATAATATTGCATTTGATCAAGCATGTTTAAAAGATATTTACACCTTTTAAGACAAAAGATTACTACTTTTGGCACTTAAGGGAACAGGGTTTTTTTTTCCTTTTAAGATTAAACAACATAAACCTCATATTTTTATTGTGTTGTGATAAAAAACAACCACCAATCCCCCTGCTTTGAATCACTTTGTCCTTTTAAATTTTACAAATCTAGATCACAGGCGCACCATCCTTTCAGAGCAGACAAGCATGCTTGGCTTACAACTAGCAGCGTTCACCTGAGCAATGAAAAAGTCAAGATTTCCCACTCGACTGATGTCTGTGTTTAAACTGACTCCGCATATCCATCTGGAAACCTTCCGTTGAAGTAATTTTGGGAAGGGGCGAAAATACTGGTTAGCTATTTGGCCTATGTTGGTAATAGATGGGCCAAATAAACCAATCAGATCAACGAAGCATATGACGTACTAACAGAGCGACGACGAAGAGGAGCCAATTGATAGATCAAACTCTTGCCGAAACCAGTCGGTAGAAGAGCAAAAACATCTTTTCCTCTGAGAAAAGCCTCCAGAGCAGTGTTTTACTCTTCTTTCAGTGAAGAAATACAGTGTAATTCCGATAAAACTTGCTCGATAGCCATGCTAACGCTAGTTTCATCGGCTGAAGCCGCCATGTTCTTTAGACTGAACTGTCGCGCTTCTTGTTGCATCACACCTCAACCCGCCTCAAAGCCAACGCTGAATGGACGTTCGTTTGGTGAACGGCTCCAAATTTTCTTTAACGGAAAGTAGCCAGACTGATCTGCGAGTGAAACCTTGAAAGCTCGCGAGATCAGGATGGTCTCACGAGGCTAGTCTGTGTTGTGGTCCTCATGTAGGAGGTTCAAAAGCATTGAAGCTTGAAATTAATGGAAAATCGTTTTGGATCCTCATAATATTGTTGTCTGTATCATATTCTGTTGTGCAACCATCTTTGCTTTGTCTGTTGTTTGAAAACTGCGAAATCTGTTCTACTTTTATTGTTCCTAGTGGTTACTGCACAGCCAAATCAAATTTGTTAGATTTCTAGTGATGTCGTGTGTTGAAAGTGTTTAATGCAACATTTGTTTAGTCTAATTCAGCTACACAAATCTTTCTTCCTCTAAAGAGTTGGTGTTAAGCCTTAGTGTTAGTTAGCCTTTGAGAAAGTATTCGGCCGACTTAAACATTTCAACCTTTTGCCACATTTCAGGCTTCAAACATTGACATAACAAATTGTACGGTGGGAACCTCTGTCCGTAGGACAACAATCAGTCTTATACAGCACAAACCTGAACTGAATGGAAGAAAGCAATTTCTTAAAGACAACCATAAAAGGGCTCTTTTATAGTTTAGGACAAGCCACAGCAAACATGTGGAAGGAGGTGCTCTTGTCAGATGAAACCAAAATGAAACTCTTTGGAAACAATGCAATACGTTATTTTTGGAGTTGAAGCAACACTCTGAACACACCATCCCCACTGTCAAACATGGCGGTGGCGGCATCATGGTGTGGGCCTTCTTTTGCTTCAGCGGGGAGAGGGAAGATGGTTAAAATTGTTGGGAAGATGGAAGGAGCCAAACACAAGACTTTTCTGAAAGAAAATCTGTTGGAGTCTGCAAAGGACCTGAGACTGGGATGGAGATTTGTCTTCCAACAATACAATGATCCAAAACATAAAATAACATATACAACGGTTCACAAAGAAACAGACCCAGGTGTTAGAATGGCCTAGTCAAAGTCCAGACCTGAATCCAATCAAGAATCTGTGGAAAGAACTGAACACTGTTCACAAACGCTCTCCATCCAACTTCACTGAGCTTGAGGTGTTTTGCAAAGCAGAATGAGCAAAAAAAAGGGTAGCACTTTTGTAACTCAAGGTGGCAGAATAATTTTTTATACCCAATTTTTCTGTTTTTTATTTGTTAAAATATATGAAAATATTTGTTTAAAATATCCCAAAATTTTACTTCCACTTCATGATTGTGTCTCATTTCTTTACGTTTGAAGCCTTAAATGTGACAAAAGTTTGAAATGTTAAAGGCGGCCTTATGCTTTCACAAGGCACTGTAAATTCAAGCAACTGTTAAGTTTTTATTTTAAAATAAACAATAGGCAGAGATTATACCAGAATATCCTATTGGTTAACTCATATCCCCTAAAAACACATATGCTAACAACAACATTAGTGAACTTTGAAGGGGTAGCATAAGATGCAGAAGCTTGTCTTGCAACTGCAGGGTTGCTGGTTTGAATCCCAGTGCAGTTGTTGTGTTCTTTTGCAAGGCACCTGATCCAAATTGGTTATGTGTTGATGTTGCCGCAGGTCAGCTGCTGCTACAATGTATTAAACAGCACGGGATTAATTTCACTGTTATGCTAATGATACTTAACCTGACTCCGCCAGATGGATTTGCTCAGCATATCCATCTGGAAACCTTCCGTTGAAGTAATTTTGGGAAGGGGCGAAAATACTGGTTAGCTGATTGGCCTATGTTGGTGATAGACGGGCCAAATAAACCAATCAGATCAACGAAGCATATGACATAACAGAGCGACGATGAAAACACAACCACAAGCCAGGCTACTCTTGCCGAAACCAGCCGGGAGAAGAGCAAAAACACGCTTCTCGTTGCGCTTCTTGTTGTGTCACACCTCAACCCGCCTCAAAGCAAACGCTGATTGGACGTTCGTTTGGTGAACGGCTCCAAATTTTCTTTAACGGAGAGTCTCCAGACTGATCTGCGAGTGAAACCTTGAAAGCTCGCGAGATCAGGATGGTCTCACGAGGCTAGATGATACTCAGCTATATTTGTGCATAAATTCTGAGAAGTATTAACTCTAGTGCAGTGTAAACTTTTGACCTGTTATATAAATTCAACTCTGATAAATGTTGAATTGAATCTATTCAGTGTTTTTCCAACTTTCCCACAGTGTTATCTATCTATCTATCTATCTATCTATCTATCTATCTATCTATCTATCTATCTATCTATCTATCTATCTATCTATCTATCTATCTATCTATCTATCTATCTATCTATCTATCTATCTATCTATCTATCTATCTATCTATCTATCTATCTATCTATCTAATTCTTCGTACTTTAAACTGTACACAGACAAAGAGTAGGATTGCTATCACTACTATCAGTATTTTTAAGGACGTTTACTTATGATCCATCAACTAAACAGGCTCATCTCACCTCCTCAGCTTTAGCTCCCGCTTCAGTATATCTTCAGTCTCATTCCTCTTGGAGTCCAACCTTTTTTTCCACACCTGATCTTGGATTTTTCTTCACTGTTTTTTTTTTACACTTCTCTAGGATGTGCTAAGTGGCTTAGCTATAGTAGGCCATTTCCTTTTTTTTACCACCAAAAGGAAAGTATCGTACCTGCATTGTTGTTGTAAATATACCAAAGGGCTTTATTCACTAACAAACTCGAAATAAATCATTGGAAGTGGCTTAAGGCAGTAATTTTTCTTAAAAAATTTTTTACACAACCAGAGGGAGTCACTAATGCAGAAATTTTAAACATGTCTTAACTATGTAATTTTAAACGTTCTTTCTGCAACAATAAAAAAACCCAAAATATTATCCGGGATTCTCCAAATAAACAAAATGTACAAAGCATTTCAAAGTGACCAAGCGGGAAATTCACAAAGAAAAACCATGTGGTCAGATTTTTGCCCATGTTTTGCACTCACTATTATACCAAATGCACAAACAATAAATTCAGAATTTTCTTTTTCATTTAGTTTGACCAGTAAAATCTGATTTGTATACATATAGCACATTAAAATGGCTTTGGGAATTTTCCTTTGTGTTGCACTTGTTAAAAAACATTTAATGCAACAAAACAAGAGGTGACCATCACAGCACATCCAAGTGGTAAATAAAGGCACAAATTAGACCAGATATCAGATATGCACATATATACAGAATATATATTTATACACATCGATCAGCCAAATGAACAGGCCCCCATCACTGATGATCCACTTTATATGTCCAACTATAAATAACTTATCTCTAATGATGCGCTCTGTTCTGTGTTTTCTTCTGGCAGAGTTTTTACGCTCCCGTTTTTAGCTCCGTTAAGAAGCAGCGGGACCGTCAGTGACGACCCGTTGGTGGGTTCCGTCCCTTTGGGTTCTCCACTGCAGTTTCTGTCTGGCGACGGCATTTCCATCTCTGATGCTGACGCTCCTTTCTGTGGCTGCGAGCTCTGAGGGAGGAAACTGGTGTTTCCGTTCTGGGTGATTCTGTAGATCTCCGTCATTTCTGAGACGTCCTCGTCGTCGTCATCTTCATCTCTAATAACTCGCCTTAGGCTCTCTCTCGGCATCATCGCCCTCCTCCCCTCTTCTGGCTGCAGTGGATGCTCCACGGGCTCATGGCTCTCTACTTTTCTTGTTGAGCGGCATAGGGCTTTACGGAAACCCCTCTTGAAGTTGTCGGACAAGAAGCCATAAACAATTGGATTGGCACAGCTGTTGGCGTATCCGAGAACGACAACAAAGTAGTAAAGTCCCTGGTACTCTGAAGGTAGAGACACCAGCAAGTTGAGGATGTTGAGGGCATAAAAAGGCAACCAGCAGAAGACAAAGACTGCGACAACAATTACGACCATTCGTGTTACTTTTCGCTCCGACTTCCTTCTCTTTGTTGAGGTGGCATGGACCTTTTTACCTGAACTGCGGATCTTGAAGACGATGAGCAGGTAGCAGAGGCAGATGATAAGGAGGGGACAGAAGAACCCAACAGTGGAGGTGTAGATGATAAACGCAGCCCTCCAAATGTTGGCCGGCTGGGGCCAGGCGATGTTACAGGTGCCTCCTGCCTTCTGGATGTTGGCAAAAATCACTACCGGCAGAACAACGAGGAAGGAAAGAGCCCACACGGTGCCGTTCACCACCTTGGCCACCTGAGGGCGCCGCCACTTTGAGGAGCGGATGGGGTGCACAACAGCAAGGTAACGGTCGATGCTCATCACAGTCAGGCAAAATATGCTGGTGAACTGATTGATGGAGTCCACCGTCATGACAAGTCGGCACATAAAGGAACCAAAGGGCCATGACTGGAGGGTGTTCTGGACCGCCAGGAAGGGCAGGCCAAACATGAAGAGCTCATCAGCGATGGCCAAGTTCAGGATGTAAATGTTGGTCACTGATTCAATCTTTGAGTAGTGCAGCACAATGTGGATCACCAGAGTGTTTCCACCCAGGCCGACGACACAGACAATAATGTATATAAGAGGGATGAGGACTCCAGCCACACTGGGACCCAAGGAGACATCTAGAAAGGTGGAGTTGGTGGAGTTAAACAGCGTCTCATTCTGGTCGCTGTCGTTAAACATGAGTAAAAACAGCGGGACACCAGGCGAAGGACTCGCCAAGCTGCCATTCTCCCACGCCTCAGCGGTCATTTCAGCACCGGGAAGCAAGACGTCACCCATGCCTGTGCTCCTCCCGATGATTCGTTCCTCTGATGTTTCAGCTCCCACCCATCTGTTCTGTTGGAGGAGAGAAAAAAAGAATTAGTCATCGAATCAATAGCTCTTATTTTTCTAGGTTGGCTCTTAGAGGAGACTGAATCAAAAGACAAAAAAGGGAAGTCTTTGTTCTCCAAGGACAGAAAAAAAAAATTATTTCAGCTTTCAGCCGCTGCAGACTTGAAAGGTATTTGAATTTCTTTAAAAAGAGAAATGACAGCAGTATGATTAATTTCCCTTATAGTAATGTTTATAATACTGGTCCGTTTTAGCCAAAAGGACTTAAAAAGTGTAACTTTTACACATTTTGAAATACCTGTGCATCTATATAACATATGCTTTAAATATTTAAATTGATTGTTTTACATTTTGATGGTTCTTTAGTTTTGACATCTGGGTGTGTATTTATAGCTGCAGAGATGATGCACTGAACTGCATCATCCCATTCAGAGATACTTGAGACTAAGTTGTAGATTATCTCAGATTGTTAGAATAAAACAGCAGTAACTTCCAACTGCTGAAGAGGAGCAACAAGGAAGGCTGATTACTTTATATAAGACTCGCTCTGTCATAAAGAATAAAGGATTTGGATCTATTCCTCAATAATTTGTCATATGTCTATGTATACAGATTTAGCAGCTTTGAATTATACAGTCAATGCAGTATCAAAGGCTTATCATATAGTATAGGTTCTTTAAGTTGGTGTTTTTACATAGTATCAATTGATAAAACGAATTTTTTGGGAACAGATTGCAGTAGAATAGCTAAATGTAGAGGGGTGTCCTCAATTTTATCATACCTTAATTTCCAAGATCCATAAAAATCTGCAAGTGTGAAAAACACAAAAGGGGGTAGAAAGCAGATGTGGAATTGTTAATTGAACTCCCAGGGAGTTCAATTCAATACTTTAAAGTGCCTATATCGATTCATGCATCAAATTAACTTAACTTGCCACACCAAAATCCCCCAAAACGCCTAAAAATATTAAATCAAATCAGCTACTGTCCTTTAACCCGTTGGTAGAGTCTAACTTTCCATATAAGACAGTTACAATGACAGTAGCCTTATTTCTGCAGGACGAGGCTGCAAATGTTAAGGCACTACATATGTATCACAGACAGAACATGAAAATTAAAGGGTTACAATGAGACTTTTTAAAATGTCAGTGTGACAGAGTTGCGACAACAATCCCAGTAGTTGAGCTTCCACACTTATCAAGGTTGAATTTGTCTGACCCTATTCTGTAGAGTCAAAAGCTAACTAAACACTAGTGGCAATCATTCGCCCAATCATGGAGGTAAGCTACATTATAGCCACAGCTGCCCTGCGGGACACTGAGAGAAGCAAGGCTGCAGTACATAGACACAGCCAGGCCCTCTGAACACCATCAGTAGGAAAAGTTCACAGATACGACTGAGCCAGATGGAGTTGGGATTTGAACTGCGGACCCTCTGGTTTGTGGCATCCTACATGACATTTAAAACCTCTCAAAGGTCCATTATTGTTGTTGTAAGTGCATGTGTTCTAAGAAAGACACTGGCTCACAGAGCTAATCTAACTTTAAGCAGCTGTCCCTAGGATAGTTAACTGGTTATATTTACTCAGTTACATTTACTTGAGTAATGTTTTGAAAACAAAATATTTAGAGTAGTTTTACTATATTGTAGTAAGCTAGGAAAAGCATGTCAGCCACAAACAGCAAGGATGAGGTCTTTGGCTGCACCTAAAAATCCTGTCCATAAAAGGGTATGAACAGTACCAATGAAGGAAAGCAGCCCAGTTGGAGTCCAACATGCACCCCGAACAGGTCCAAATTAATGCCGGAACTGTGGCGCAGACTCTTGATCTGCTTGTTCAGATATTGGATGGCCCCTAGTAAAGGGCCCCCCTACTCAGTACTCCTGAAGCGCATCACAAGGCAGCCTCAATCGAATGCCTTCTCTATGTTCTGAAATGCTCACTGGTTGGGAAAACGTCCATGAACCCCGGAGAACCCTGCAGAGGATTTAGAATTTGTCCCGTTCCACACCAACGATGACAATCACACTGCTCCTTGTGAAGTCGAGGTTCGACCATAGTCCAGACTCTCATCTCCAGCACTCTTGCATGGGCCTTACAGGGGAGGCTGAGAAGTATGATTCCCCTATATTTCGAGCACACCCTCCAGTCCCCTTTCCTTTTTATTTATTTTTTTCAAGCTTTTTATTGTCATTACACTGTCACAAGTACAGAGCAACAAAATTAATTCTCTGCATTTAACCCATCCCCTTGCGGCGCAGTGGCCTCTGATTTCGCAGCGTCGGGGGAGCAGTTTGGGGGTTTAGGGGTCTTTGCTCAGGCACCCAGTGGCAGTCTGTTGGAGTGGGGCTCAAACTAAGAACCCCAGGATTCTGAGCTCTAGGCCCTAAGCAGTAGGCCGCAACAATGCACACGAACCACCACCCCAGTCTTCCAATCCAGGGGAGCTGTCCCGGGCCTCCATGCCATGTTGAAGAGCCAAGACAGCGTAACAAAATCCAGAGCTCTAAAGTACTCTATCCATAGTAAGTAACTTAAATTCACGACAACAACCTTGTTTTAAACAAATATACACAAGAGAGAAAGTTTCCTCTTTTTGGTATCAAAGACATCATTTTTTTTATCTTCTAAGTCTGCCGTGTGGGTCGAGTGAAAATATGCTAAACTGTATAACCCCCTCACAGAAGATGCAAAATTCTCTGCCCTCCATCCTCCCCTTACCCACCTGGAAAAGAAGGACTCTTATGTAAGAATGTCGTTTATTGATTTCTGTTCAGCATTCAATGCAATAATATCACAACATCTCATCTGCAAACTGGACAAGCTGGAGGTCAGCACTTCCCTCTGCAACTGGATATATTTACAGCTGCTTTTTGTATCTCTACTTCTGTCTCCTTGAACCCCAGTCGGCCTCAGCAGATGGAAGCTCACACTGAGCCTGGTTCTGCTGGATGTTTCTTCCTTTTAAAAGGGAGATTTTCCTCTCCACTGTCGCTACAAGCATGCTTAGTGTGAGGGATTGCATTTGAGTCAATGAGTCGATGCAATCAACTGGTTTTCTTTAGATAGAAAACTCAATCAATTTGACTGTATGATCTGGTGAACTGTAAAGTGCCTTGAGATGAATCCAGCAGGAGTCCAACAGTGGTCCAGGCAAACAGACAGGGCCAGTGGGTGAGAAGGAACAGAATCAGGAAATCAGAACCTCAAGGGAAATGCTGAAACACTCTCACCACTGGTTACGGAATAACTCGCCTGAGGACACTGGCTTGAGAATAAACTCCTAACTGGAACATGAACCTTGGAAATTAACCTAACACTAACAAAACTGAAAGACGAGACAATAACAGAAGGCAAAAAGGGAACAAACATCAAACAATGATCTGGCCATAATAGCTGGAACTGAGCCCAATTTAAGGGAAAGTGGATGAGATGAGTGATAATTAGTAGCTGGACAGAGTTAAGCAGGTGAAAGGCATGAGTAATTAAGGGGAGCTGTCAGGGCAGATCATGACAAGATTAGGGTTTGGAACTAATCAATTGTAATCTAACTCCATCCTTATGCTGCGTAGTCCTTGTTAGAGTTGCGTGGGGTCACATTGGAGCCGGTGCCTATCTACAGCTGTCAATGGAAGAGAGTCAGGGTACACCCTGGACAGGTTGCCATTCTGTTACAGGGCAACACAGAGACACGCAGACACAAAACCAGTCACACACTCACAGCTAAGGACAATTTAGAGAAGCCAATTAATCTGACAGTCCTGTTTTTAGACTGTGGGAGGAAGCCGGAGAGAACCCATGCATGCACTGGGAGAAAAGGCAAATTCCATACAGAAAGACACCGACCTGGGTATCGAACCCAGAACCTTCTTTGCTGCAAGGCAGCAGTGCTGCCCACTGCTTTTACCCACTACTTTCTACAGAAAAAATTGTATTGATGGAGCTTATGATTTACCAAAATCCCACATGATTGGTAACGAGATGGATATAAACCCATCTCTGCAGATAGTTTGGAGTTCTGGGAGAAATTCTGTTAAGTGTTAGTTTTTCATAACAATTAACAGAGTTTCTTGAATTTAACCCCTGACTGGATGAAAAACAATTATTTGGAAGAACTAGCTATTGCATATTTGAGTTAGACTAAACAAGTCTTGAATTAACACCGTTATTTGAACATACAACACTAAGACTGGAACTCTGATGCTTTGTCTTTGCAAAAAATGTAATTTCATTAATGATGAAAAATAAAACCTAACAGTGACTTTCGAAACTAAATGAAAATGCTTTGCTGTAACACATTTCAATAATCTTCTCAGTTTTATGAAATTTATAATGGATTTAAACTCTTGGAGGAGGAAGAGTAAATATAAATATTTTCTTTTGAACAACAGTTACACTTCATAACACCAAGTTCAGAAACATTTTTTATTTAGCACCCAAAAAATACTCATGCCATGATGACAGCAGACAAGATAGATGATTATTACTGATTAGATAAATGAGAAGCAATTAAAAACTTGAATCAACAAATAGATTTGACCTCAGAAGTTATTTCTGGTGCTTCTTTAGATGCAGCCAAAGAGGATAACAGAGGCGGCAGATAATTGACTTTTCATTAGTGAACCAGCGGTGCTCTGATTAACATGAACTGAACAGACAAGGAAGGAAAACACACAGCAGAAAGAAATAGTCAAGATTTAATGTATTAACATATTAAAATATACCACAAAACAAGACCAGATGACTTTAAGTACAGTTAAACAATAATTAAGAAAATCCAGTGCATCCTGTGGCGTGCTGAAAAGCTAAAACATCATTGTTCCTGCAGAGGGTTACCTCGTTAACGGAGTGCTCTTAAGCTGCTGACTGCCACTACCTCGACGCCAGAGTGTTTGCCAGTTTTGGGTACTCTAGCCAAGCTGAGTTTTGCTGAGTCAAACTGAGTTTTTGTCTACCTGAGTTTTAACCTCGCTGTTTTGTCTTTGCCTCTCGGCAGGAAGTCATCCTGTAAACTGGATGTTTCGGACCTTCTCTCCCCTGGAAGGATCTTCTGAGAATCAAGCTGAGCTGAGGATTTAAGTTTGTGGTTCTGGTCAACCCGTTTCCCCAAGTATCGTTTGGGGCTTCTCTCTGAGCAGGGGATCCATCTCCACAACAACCTGTTCAAGTACCGCAGGAAATCTAAGTGGCAGTCCGCCTCTCCGTTCTCCCACGAACAACTGCATTCTGGGTAAACCCTGTCCGCCCGCCATCGAAAAAGACAAACACTGGAACATCCCACACCGACTGGAGTCAATAAGAGACAATCATTTTCTGTAAACGCGAGTCTGCAACTTTTCTCACCTCTTCAAGTACAAGTATCAAATTTCCCACTGAGCCTGAACTAACCGCAGTGTCTTCCCCTCACTTTCCAGTTCCGGTTGAACAATGTTCAGAGCTACACTGGACTCATCCCATCCATCTCAATAAACCTGTTAAACTTTTCCCTGGTCTCTCTGTGTTGGTTTGTGAAAAAATATTTACAGTAGCAAGGCATCAAATATTGCCTGTAAGAGTTTTACATTTGCTGTAAACAGACGCCACACTTCCATTTTTAATACTGACAGAATTATGACAGTTTAGCTCTGCATAACTATTGCTATTCAATGTGCAGCATTTAGTGCAATAAAAACATTTACCACAGAGGCCACTGTTTGTGGTTCAGTCAGCTACTCACACAATTAATCCAAGTTCCTGCCCCTAGCTCCTTCCTAACTGCCAGCAATATTCAGATAGCACTTATTATGGTGACCGCAGAGCTACTTCCAGTGTAGCTTAGCTGCCCACCGATTTTAGGTACTCAGTAAGTAAACTTCGCTGCAGTAGTCGTATTCGCCATGGTTTTTAAGCTTGAATGCCCCCAATGGACCAATGCCTGTGATGCTGGTAGTGCATCAGATTTACAGGTGTTTAAGAAACAGCAATTACAAAGATTACTGCAGGATTGTAGTGTGTATATAAGAAAAGGGAATCAATTTTACTTATATTTTAAAATGCTTTAAAATGTTTCTAATGAATCTACCCTAGTTTTTATTCTTATTAATGATTTAGTATTTTAAGCATGTGTAATAAACCTTGTAGGGATGTGTAAAAGTATTGATAATTAAAAAGCTTTATCCATTACTATTTAGGCATGGTGTTGATACGAAAAACAAATGCTTGCATATTTTTTTTGTAAATGTTGATTTTTAATTTTGACATTAAAAGCAAAACACTTCAGACAAAAAGCTAAAATAAAAATAATTTACACTCTGTAGAAAAAGCATCTTCATTTGAGTTTTTCATTTTAATAAAAATATGTCTATGTCTTTATTATTTTTTATTTTATTTATTTATTTATTTATTTTTTGCATAAAGAATCAAATACTTTCCTGAGTATTGATATAGAGAAATGTTAATATCTTGACAACCCTAACCCCTTGGTCTGATTTGGATACATGTTTTGATAGCTTTATTATGGTAGATGCTGTGAATTTAGCTCCTCAAGATAAACCTCAATATGTGCTTCTAAAATAATCTGTCACACTCCGGGCTGTATCCGGGTGCAGGCCAGGTTTTCTCTCTCTCTCTCCTCTGCAGGGATGGACGGGCAGGTGCACTACATCTAAGCTGATCACCACCCTTCTTAAGGAGCTGGAACTAGGAGGAGGGCGTCAGTTCGTTAATGCCACTGCGTTGGTACAGACCAAACCCAAACCTTGTCCTTGAGATTCTAAAACCCT
Source organism: Cyprinodon diabolis (assembly GCA_030533445.1). Lineage (NCBI taxonomy): Eukaryota > Metazoa > Chordata > Actinopteri > Cyprinodontiformes > Cyprinodontidae > Cyprinodon > Cyprinodon diabolis. The sequence continues at coordinate 4,837,635 of CM060077.1, forward strand.
TGTCTAAATCCTGCTCTGAACCTTTTCCTACAGAAAACTGTTTCTGACCCCTGGACCCAGCCGTGAACCGTAGACCTTGGACCCCCCCGTCTGAAAACAACCAGGAACCCGAGAGGGATCTTGGGTTATCCACCGCTCAGCCCTCCTACCTGCGCTCTCCTGCCTGTCCACCCTTGAACCACCAACCAGGGAGAGAGTACTGGTCAGCACTCGGACCACCGGGGACACTTCCCCCAAGATCGGACCACAGCCTCTCTACAAAGCCCAGAAGAACCTGACCAGACCTTACAGCTTCCAGTTCACATCCACTATCTTGTTTTTTTCAATAAACCTCTTAAACCTTCTCCTGCCTCTGTTGCTCTCGTCCAGAGTCACCTTCAATTATGACAGAATCAGATCTAAAAAAGCTTACAGTGAATGAATAATTTCCCAAAGCACTTTAAATAATCAAAACAAAAGACAAACAAACCTTCTGCCTAATTTATTGTTTCTCAACAATATTCAACATTGTTCCAATTCCTGCCCCCAGATTGGCTTCCTCTATCTTCCTCATCCTCTTCCTCCTCTCTGAACCCTCTTTTCTCTAATCGCGCCCCCAATGGGGCAGCCCATGGTGACGCAAAAACATGATGCTGTTATCCAGCAGCAATTTAGCATTTCATTTAAAAGCAAAGCAGGGTATTGCTTCTGTGAATTATCAGTGTTTATCCATCCAGCTCAATCATCATAACAGCTCAGTCCTGTTCAGAGACCCCGGTGGGAGGGGTTTGGGGGGCTTATCCTGACCAATGTTGCTGGGATAAGATGATATACCTCATTTATTACAAAACAGTTAGAAAATAACCTAATTCCAAACCTATTTCCCTTTCTATTGATGTGGAGAGATATCCAATCAAGAAATAAACAGCGACGGTAATTTTCTATAACAAATACAGCCTAATTACATATGAGGAGGTTAGAAAACAGCAATAATAAAACCATTGTAGAATAAATTCTAGAGAAAGAATGAAAGGATCAGCTATAATCTCAGAGGCAGACATCAAATCTATCTTTTATTTTACATAGATGACCAGCTAAGCTCCCCCAGGCCGCAGGTTGGAAACACATCATCAGCTAATGTGTTTCCTCTGCAACCGGCGGCTGCTGGTACCTTCATATTTAATGCACAGATAATGGTCGAGTTAATATTCAACCAAAATATGAGCAAGAAAAGTATCAAGTGATGATTTCTAAACACATTACAGACTTAAACAGATGCTGAGGAACATAAATAAAACAATATGATATGTCCGGTAAGGCATAAAAAAAACTAAACATTCAATTTCACTCGTCATTAACTACACAGCTGCACTGCACAGCATCCCGGTTGTTACCCAAACAGACGGGCTGCGGAAATCATTACATCTCAGGAATGTTTTTGTCCTTTAGCTGCTTTGAGAAAGTCCACGGTGAGAAGAGCACAGATTTGCCCCGAGCCTACTTCAAACAAACTGACAGGTTTTTATCAAACTCTCAACAGCTGTGGCGTCGACAGAAATGCTTCGAGAGGAGAAAAGAAAAAAACTAACAACATTTATCATTTTTTAATAACTCCCATTCCTTGTGATTACAGGCCTTGTGCACTAAATGTGCCAAATTTGGGTGCCATGGAAACCAGAGGAGGACCTGGAGATCAGAATCATAAATCAAACAGAACCAAATCCAATTTAGATGGATTTCTTTCTTTTCTTTTGCTTTTCTCCTGTGAAAAGGCTTCAAAGAGCAGAACAAAAACAGGATCTTAAGCTTCTTCAAAAGCTGACGATTTTAAACCGGAAACTTTGTGCTGATGGTGAAGAACTGATTACAAAGGCATAGATACATTTATCCATAAATCCAGCTATGTGGTTGACATGTCTTACTTCAATCTCTATAAAATGTTCTATTTATTTATTTTAAGGTCAGTAAAAAAACACTTAAAGTAAATGTTTCCTATAGTTTAAACAGTTTTACTGATTGTATTTTAATCCTAAGTTGCCGGATACCAATAAAACCTTTTCCTCGTCAAGCTACGTCTGTTCGAAAACACTGATGTCTTTTCAGAAAGCTAGGTGTGTTAACATGTGTGTCAATAAGATAAAGCCCGGTTTAATTATTTGTGTGGTAATTTACAAAACGAAAAGGTAATATAAAGGCAATTTAGAAAATAATAAGCTCCAGATTCTTTCCATTTGAATGAATTAATCCCAGAACAATATAATAAGACATATCCAATTACAAACAATCAGTTTCTATCCGGCTAAGATGCAAGAATAAATTCAGTTGATCTTATGACGTCTAAAAGATTCTATAAGTAAACAGATTTTTCAACAGTCCCTCATCCTGAGTATAGGTGGATCTAGACAGGGGCCAACAGGGGCCAGTGTATAAAACAACCCAATAGGATTCTGATATTAATTTTGTTAGGAATCCAGTTTGTGTGGGTTGTGTTTGTTTTTTGTGTTCTCTCCCTCCTCCACCACCAGGTGGCGCCCTGTTCTCGTTGGTCCTCCCACACACCTGCGTCTGGTTGTGCTCATTACTGAGGACTCTTAAGCGGTGGACTGTCACTACCTTGTCGCCAGAGTTTTTGAGGAAGAAGAAGAAGTATATTTTTTTTTTTTAGACTTTAGAAACTCAGAAGCTGATCAAATATCGGGTTAAATATCGGTGGGGTGGCCGATGTCCGATATTCAGTTTTAAGGCCGATACAGGCCGATACCGATAGGGGGCCGATTATATCGTGCATCCCTACTCTGGAGTGCTTTTTTGATATCTCAAATGCATCTGGAGATCTGGGAGGCTTCTTGCTGTCTGCTGACATTCAAATAATGGAGGTCTATGGCGCCCGAGGCAGAAAGGTCCATAAAAGTCCACAAAAAACGTGTCAATATTCCTCCATACTGCTCGTCCAATGTATTCCAAGTGTCCTGAGTGGGTAGCGTCCATAATTTACTCGAAACAAAGTCATTTAGAATGTTTTTAGAGCATAAACAGTAGTGTGTAGGATTTCCTAAAAGCACGCGCCTGCGAGTTCACGACTCTACGGAAACCGCGGCAGACCAAACCAGATGAAAGTGAGCATCTGGTGCAACTGTGCAAAGAAAGGAACAACGAAAGAAAAATGTCTGAGGACTTCATTGTTGAGGAAGAGCATGAGTTCTTTGCTGAGCTGAATGCGCACTTTCATCTGGTTTGGTCTGCCGCGGTTTCTGTAGAGTCGTGAACTTGCATGCATAAATTAACATAATTTAATTTAAAATTAGAGAAATTAAGGAGAAATTAAAAACAGTTCCTGTGTGTTCTGTTACCTTAGAGCAGAGGTCGGCAACTCCATTCCTTGAGGGCCGGTTTCCTGCAACATTTAGATTCATCATTGGTCCAACACACCTGAATTGAATGGTTGAATTACCTCCCCAGTATTCAATCGATTTCTCCAGAGTCCTTTTAATTATATATTTACTTGATTCAGGTGTGTTAAGTCAAGGACATATGTAAAAGTTCCAGGATACAGGCCCTCCAGGACTGGAGTTGCCCACCACTTGTTGGGATCCAGAGGCTTGCCCACCAGAGGGCGCCAAGGATCCCTTCCTGATTGTTTTTACTTCTGTGGGGATCTGGGGTGCTGTCTACCTTCCTCCACCAGAGGGCGTACTGGATCTCCTGAAGCTGACTTCACCAGCTGCTTCTCATCTGCTCATCAGGGGACCAGTACTTAAGTGGGCTGTGGACAACACTCCGGCGCCAGAGTGTTTTGCCAGTTATGGTTAGCAGATCTGAGCCAACCTGCCTGTCTGAATCTAGACTCCCTGTTAACCTGAACCTGAACCTAATCTGTTTTTGTCCTCTCTGCTGAACAGGTACAGACCTGCGCTCAATTAACCAGCAAGATTACCCGGCTTCTGCTAACCATTCTGTCCCCCTCTGCAGTGAAAATCAGTCGTGACCAGTCCTGGACCAGATTACCCCAGAATCAGTTCTGCGTTCAACCAGTGTATTTCAATAAACCTTTTGAACTTTTTCCCCTGTCTCCGCTGCCTTAGAGACATCACACCAAGTGTCTATTTGACAGGTTGTGACTAATCCTTAATGTAAGTGTTTGCTGGCTCTTAATGCATCAATTACAGACATGTTCCATTTCATCAAACTTGGCTATTAACAAGAGTAACTGTATTGTTATTATACTGTACCTATATAGAGTAGAAATACAATAGAAATGCTATTTTCCTTTATTATTAAGCAATAAACGATTGTTAACATAAATATTGTCCAGTTATTAAAAACTTTACCGATTGTACAGCAGGTGAAGGTTGATTTAAAGACCATTTTACAATAAGTGATTATACAGGCTATTATCTATACAGGCTTCCATGTTTTATTTATCTTTACTTCATGACTTATGCAATGAAAGTTAAAAAAAATGGATCTCTGCTTCACTAATTTGACTTGTGGGGTATTTAAAAAAAACATTCGAATTTATGAAGTAGCTTATAGCATTATAGTATGGGTGGAAAAAACTATATTTAATGGATAAAGATTTAACAACCTAGGTATTTTAGGGTTTAACACCTCTTCTTAAGAATGATTAAATCATTCCCTACATCTAATGCACAGAATATTAAAAATGAAAAAGAAAATAAAGGTAAATATTGTCTTTCAGTCACCCGATTTTGCTCAATTTCAATTCTAATGTATATATTTAAATATATGGCTGTTTCCACCAGAAAGTCCAAGGATGGACTGGATTCTTGAAACTCTATGAATCAAACTTGCATCTCTACATTTCTTTTAAATTTTCTTTCTGATTTTATCAGCAACTGAAGGACCTTTATTTTCCTCCTGAAACAAAGACTGACGCAGACAGAAAAACCAGGACTGTCCCTGCGTACGATGACTGAGGCAGTAATGAGGAGGCAGCTGAGCAACAGCAGCCTCCACACGTCGCATTCTGCCCCATTAGAAGTAATTTCTGCTGGACTCAGACTCCAACAGTCGGATGGATTGTTCTGGTGTCATCTCACTCCAAAGGATATCTGAGCTTTCCTGGTTCATTTAGATGGAGGTTTGCAAACCAGATTCGTGCTGCCAGATTCCTTTTTAGAGGAAAGATGTTTTCTCCCACATCCCCTCCAGACAAAAGGGCTCAGACACTGCAGCAGTCCATTCATTACTTTCTAAAAGCACCTTTCTCTGGGGATCGCAGCCTCTCAGTCTACTTTTCTGCATCTTTGCTGTTAGGAAGAGCTATCCTTTCTGTATGGAGTGCAACAGTATGGATCTCCCTCTGACTGTAGATGGAGATCTGACCACATTTATGTTGATACTGACTATTTGTATTAAATGTGGTCATTTTTTTTCTTTTAAATTTATGAAATATTTGAGCTTTAAAGTTGGATTTTCTCAGTTTCTAGAGGGCAATGAACACATTTCCAATATGGCCGCTTCAAAAAGCTGCAGATATAAACTTTTTTTCTCTTCTGATGGTTTATGTGACTTTAAACCAATCATTAAAGCTTTTATTTTCATTAGCAGGTCTTGCTTTACATTATAGGCGAGAGTAAAACTGCTAGATGGTTTTTATTTTAAAGTATGAATCCAAAATTTTCCCCTTCGTAACGACATTGTTTCTGCTACCTCCTCCACTGGGAACAGCAACTCTGTATGCTGTTCTCAGATTATGAAAGAATCTTCTTTTAGAAATCAGTTTCCACTTTCAACCCTTCAACATCAGGCGTATCGATTGGTGCATGAGTTTTTGAAACCCTCTATATCAGGGGTAGGCAATTCCAGTTCCTGAGGGCCGGTATCCTGCAACTTTTAGATCTGCCTTTGGTTCAACACACCACACGTCCTCTTTTTCCCGGACCTATCCTACTTGTAATGCTGCGTTCACATCGGACGCAGCAAGAGCAGCAAAATTGCGTGTGCTGCTTCCTTTTTGCTGCTTGTACCAGTTAGTTCTGACGCGGCTTTGCTGCTCTGGCTGCGCCGTGCAAAAGTGTCTGACGCACGTTGAGCGGAGCTTCACTATCCTTTCTCTGCCTTGCAGCTATATTTGCTGTGATCAGTGGGAATAAAGTAGTTTTAATATGTTTTTAAGTGATAAAATACACCTGAAAACTTCATCAGTGCAGTCAGTTCATCCAGATTACTACCTGCCTTCCAATATTATTTCTGTCGGAGCCACTCAGACCCCCACATACCAGCGGTGCGCTGTCAGTAGGAATCCATTCAACAGCAGCCTCTGGCCGGGTCGCCTCCTTGCGGTTCACTGCGACGGCTGGTAGGTGTTTTTCATATAAATAATCCGATCTGCAGGCACCAGAATAATAAAAGCAGACATATTCTGCCGGCAGATTTCTGCATTTTAAGTTAACAGCGCTCTGTGTCATCAGCGCTGTGTCTCTCTCCCTGCCAGCTCCCAGATCAGCTTCTCTGATTGGTTGATGCGGTGCGTCAAGCAGCAAAAGTTCAATTTTTCCATCTCGAGCAGCAGCGCGTTTGCGGCGCGTCCTGTGCATTAGATGCTTAAACGCGCCCGATGCACTGCTTCAGCTGCTCAGACGCGCTGCAAGACCTTTTGATGCGCTTTGATGCGCTTTGACGCGCGTCAACCATTGACTTTGCATGTAAACTCGCTGCTTCTGCTGCACCTGCTGCGTCCGGTGTGAATGCAGCATAATACCTAAAAAAATGTCTGGGGGAATTTCAAAATAGTCTGGGATTTTGGTCGACTACAGAACAGCAGAACCGAGCCGTGAGCTCCAGGGCTGGTCTGGTCGGGTTCAGTCGCTCTGTCCCTGGTTAATGGCTTGATGGCTCGGTTCAAACGTCAGATCCGGTCCTGTCAGCGGCCCAGCAGCCAACATAAACCCCCACCCCCCCACACAAAAAATTTTCTTCTTTTCAGAAACCCAAATCTGGTCACCCTAGCAGACCTAATTAAAAATAATTAGGTAACTAAGACGACTCTGGAGGAACTGACATACTGAGGTAACTTAGCCATTTGACTCAGTTGTGTTGGACCAAGGGTGGATCTAAAAGTTCATTCATAATTTAAAATGTATTGTTTCCTTGTAAAACTGGGCTGCCAATGGACTCCTCTACCACCTCATCTACAAACAGGCTTAATCAGTTTTCTAGAGGAAACCCCTCTGAGACTTTTGACTTTTAATGTGCTTTTAACATTTTATTGATTTAAAAATGTGTTCTATTTTATTTTCCTTTTTTTATGTTTTAAATGCTTTTTTCTTTCAAGTATGCTGCACCTGTTGGTGACTGAGGTTGTTCTATAGTGCTTCATAAATAAACCAGGTAGGATTTTCAAGTACAACAGAAGATCTTTCATCTTTATAAAATACAACCTCTATCTATGGAAATCCTAGTTTTTCTGCTTTTGTGAATTCAAAGCATTTTATTGTTTGTAAAACAAAATGTTTTCACTTGTATGGCGGGTAGAGCAACCTGCCTGTTAATCAAAGCATTAAAAGTTGGTGTTTGGTAGAGATAGAGGGATGATCTGGTCATCAGTCACCTGGTGGTAAAGTTTCATCTCCAAGCTGTTGTCCTCACAGTACAGCTAGTATTGAAGGTAATGTTGTTCTCTGGGGAATATTCTGGATGCTAATCTAACTGCTAGCTTTGGTTCCTTCAACAGTAAAAACAGCTTTGCAGGCAAGAAAGGAAGCCCAGAAATACGGTGGCAAGTTAAGGGTCTTGAGGCTGTGGGGATCAAACCAGGTACTTGCAACCTTCTCGGAGCACAAGCCCACTGCTCTAACCCACTTGACAATCAAGCCCCTGTTTAAAGACTATATGACACTTAATGTTGGTGCTATAATGTTTGAGGGAACGGGGCAGCAGGAAGAACTTGATGGAAAATATGGAGCTAAATATGGAACTAAATGCACAACATGAGGATTAAAAGGCTCCTGACTCTAAACATGCAGCGGGAGCATTTTAGAAATTGTCAGGAATCCAGTTTGTGTGGTCTGTTTTTGTGTTCCCTTTTCTCCTCCACCAGGTGGTGCCCCATCCTCATTGGGCCTCCCTGCACACCTGCAGCTCGTTGCCCCATTACCTGAGGACTCTTAAGCTGCTGACTGCCACTACCTCGACGCCAGAGTGCTTGCCAGTTTGGGGAAGTCATCCTGCAAACTGGATTTTTCGGACCTTCTCTCCCCTGGAAGGATTCTCTGAGCACCAAACTGAGCTGAGGATTCAAGTTTGTGGTTTGGATCAACCTTTTCCCCCAAGGATTTTTTGGGGCTTCTCTCTGAGCAGGGGATCCATCTCCACAACAACCTGTTCAAGTACCGCAGGAAATCTAAGTGGCAGTCCGCCTCTCCGTTCTCCCACGAACAACTGCATTCTGGGTAAACCCTGTCCGCCCGCCATCGAAAAAGACAAACACTGGAACATCCCACACCGACTGGAGTCAATAAGACTGCGGTTGTTCAAGTACCGCAGGAAATCTAAGTGGCAGTCAGCTTCTCCGTTCACCAAGGAACAACCGCAATCTGGGTAAACCCTGTCCAAGACATTCACCGGAACAACCCACACAGACTGGATTCAATAAGAGACACCTTCATCTGGACACCTTAGCCTGCAACCTAATTCCTCCTCTTCAAGTCAAAGACACTAATTTCCCACTGACCCTGAACTAACCGCAGTATCTTCCCCTTCACTTTCCAGTTCCGGCTCGACAGTGTTCACAGCACTGGACTCATCTCATCATTATAAATAAACCTGTTAAACTTTTCCCTGGTCTCTTTGTTTGGTCTTCTGCATGTGGGTCAGGGCACTAGATAAAATCATGACAGAAATTGGTTTAAAGCAAAACTATTAAATCAGATCTTTATAAATTACCTTGTACTTTGTGGCTGCAGAGTAACAAAATAAGGAAAACAAAATTCAAGGGCAACAGATGCATAATTAATTATTATGCAAAAAGCTGTGATATTTCTAGGAGCTTTTTCATAGAATCATAAAGTACAGACAGAATGATAAAGCATGTGAATGACATCTTTTCATATCTATAATCTATTTTAAATTAATATTAATTGCACGGCATCACAAGCCGCAATAAGAAATTTAAATGGATGTGATGCAGCTGCAATGTTCATCCGTTTTCTTCACCGCCATGACGCCTCAGAAAAATCCATTCATCAAATTGCCTGTCACATCTCCTGTCTACAGCATGTTGACGTCTGTGTGATATCTCCTTCATAATTGTTATATTTCATTCGACCTCATTAGTCTTCACACCGTACACCCCCCGAGATCTTTCGAACGTCTCAACGGGGAATCCATTAAATGCTGGAAATTGAGGTTGTGCACTGCTGCTGATGCTGCACAGAAGGAAGACATCCTGTCTGTTCTTGCTTTAATGACACAAGGGGAGGCATTTTACTGCATTTATACAGTTTTATAACCTCATGTTCAATTCCAATCACCAGCTTTATCCTATGGGAATTCGGCTGCAGAAGTAAAAAAAAAAAAAAAAATAGGGCACCATAGATACACAACCTGATCTATATTTGGACTGTTTGATGTCCACACGGCACATGTGATGACACATTTTCTTTAACTTTATTTAAAAAGTGCATTAAAAATAAGCAAACATGGAGTATTCCCAGGAGAAAATATTTAAAATGCAAAGCAAAAAGGGGACAAAGTAAGAAAAACTGATAAGGAAATTTAAGCCAAATGCATTTAGCCTTCAACACTGGCACATCATTGTTGCAGAAAATGAGCTTTTTATTCTGTAAATGAAGATCAAAAGCAGTACATAGGTCAAAGAAACACATTTTATTTAAAGAAAAAAACATCTCTCCGGTAAAAAATCTAAATCAATCTATATAAAAACAGAGGGAAATGAAAAAATGTAAGAAAAACAGCTGAAAACATGATTTAATTTAACATAAAGTGGTTGTTTTACTTCCTTTTGGCTTAAAACATTTAATTACCAGCAGTCTATTTGATCCCAACCCCCATAAAACATAAATCTGTAAGCCCTGATGAATTATTTTTCTGTTGCTCTGCCTCCAATTATTATGACAACATCATGGATTCTTCTCTTCTCTTTTTGAGGACATAATGAACCAATAAATCCCAATAATTCGTTCTGCAATCCGCCCGGCGCCTCTGGAGGGGGAAGCAGTGCATTGCTATTGCTGTTCTCAATGGAAGCTGCTGATCTTGAATGAGGACATTGTCAGCCAGAGGAAGGGTAACTTTAAAGCTCTCCTCAACCCCAGTTGACAGGACTTCCCAGGTGGAAGCAGAGACTAGATACCCATAGTTGGACTTGTTGGTTCCCCAAGCTGAGGTCATAGATGTGGTCAAAGGACTCCATGGTTGCAAGGCTTTGTGGGTGGAGAAATCTGCTCTGAGTAACTCAAGTCTCTGGAAGTTGATGGGTCATCATGATTTGCACACCTCTTCCACATTATGTGGTGGTCAGGGACAGTGTCCCTGTACTGTGGTGCCAGTTTGTCTCCATCAGAAGGGTGCATTCCAACTAGAAGTACGTCACACTTCCAGCCTCTAGGAAAATGCCAATGCCAGGGTTTCTAGGCAACTGTGTTAAAGGAGAAGAGAATCCAGCTGATTCTCAAATCTTGACTTCAGGAGGAGTAGTGGGGTTTTCGTCTTGGCTTTAAACGCTGGACTAACACAGTGTACACACTCTGCTGTGTGTTTGAGGGTGAATGGGAGTTTTCCAAACCGGTCTCCTACTCCCCCAACTCCACCCCAGGAGTACGATGTAGGGGGCTATTTTGTCACTGTACATTGGGGAAGGAGTGTTGTACGCATTGATGGCATGAAATCTGGCCCTTACTCGTTTCATGTCAGACTCTTGGAGGATGCCCTCCTTTACTGGTCCAATTCATATCCTTTTTTATTGACAGCGAGGGGGTGGGAGGGGGGTTTGGTCCGCAATGTCCGCTGGGGTGGTTCAAAGCTGAGTGTCAATCAACCAAGAGAGAGGATTAGCTCCTCCAAGTCAGAGGCTGTGATTCTAAAACAGAAAATGTGGCTTGCCCTCTTCAGGTTGAAGGGTAGACCTCATGTGGAGGAGTTCAAGAATCTTGGGGAGAATGGAGAGGGAGATGGCTAGACGGATCATTGCTAGAAGGATTTGTTGTGGTGAAGATAGAGCTTAGCCAGAAGGCAAAGCTTTCCATTGGTACACTCAGGTATGGTCATGAAATCTGGGTCAAGAGCTGGTACATCCGGGAGAGTTGAGCCTCTTCTCCTCTAAAGAGTTAAAAGAGGTGGCAGGGACAACTGTTCTGGTTGCCCCTTGGATGTTTCCCACAGGAGACGTTCTGATTATCGGCCACATCGCACTGGAAGGAGTTATAGCACAGCAGGCACAGTATGGCCAAGGACATGCTAGAGGGACTGTCTCTCAACTGGCTATTGGGGTTGCACCAGAGATGGAGGAGGTGGGGAGAGCTTAGGCTGGGAGTCTCTGCTGAGATTGCTGCTCCACTGACCCAGTCCCTCATAATCAGAGGACGACAAGTACAAGTATCCTTTCATGTTAGCTCACATTTATCTCAAGTTTTTGTTCCCTGCTGTTTTTCTCCTTCTAATCAATAATAATGTTGTCTTTCTCCTGCATCCTTCATATATACGCTGAAATACTGGGTGAAAAACTTAGTAAAAAATCTGGATAAATACTCAAATGCTCCTGTTTGGTCGCTGGGGGGGTAAACAATTATTTCATTTCTCCTGGAGCAGATCCTACCTCAGCTCCCTTCAGGAACAAGCATCTTAGGTAACGAATGCTTCTGCCTGGCTGAGCAGAGCTGAGAATGAGCATCCACCACAAAGGTCAAAGGCTCTGACAACCCGAGCACTTTAAAGGTTCGGTGTATTTCAGGGCTGAGCACCGTTATCCTGACAGCTGAGCAGCATAGATCAGGTCAGAACACTGAGTTCATACCAAGTCTCTTTCACCCTTTATACTCCTATCTTTACTTTCACTGAATCACATTTTAAAGTAGGGCTGGGCGATATAGAAAAAAAGCTTATCTATAAAAAAAAAATGCATATTGATCATATTGATAATTATTGAAAAGATTTGAAACCATATTTTATGTGCAGCTCTGCCTGGACTTTTTATAATATTGCTAAATGATTTAATTTTAATAAAAAACACAGACTTCGAATTAAATCTTTATTTAACCAACTTTTTTAACCATAACAGAATTGTTTTAAAGAAAAATAACTTAAGAGACCTGGGTTATGTTATTAAATACTGACAAAGAATAAACTAAAGTGACCAGAAAAGTGACCAAAATAAATATAACAAATAAATAAATGCCCCCCCACCGCCGCCGCCGCCCCCGTTTCCTGCTTTAACCTGAGTTATTACTTTGAAGTTTCTGGCCCCTCAGCATTTTTATCTTAATTGTTAGAACTACGTGGGAAACTGCCCAGAACTAAAAATATATATATATTTTCTCGAAATTCCCGAAGATTCCTCGGAGGAGAGCCGCGCCGGGGTCTACACAGGTCGTACTCCTGCGGGTGTGAGCGGCTGAGATGATAAAAAAAAAAGTTGGTTGTGTTATCAGACTTCGTTTTCACTGGTTCCCTACACATTTTACAGATGACTGTGGTTTGTTTTTTGTCCGACTCGCCATGACCGAAATACTGCCAGACTGCCGAACTACAAAAACCCTTCTTTGAAACAACTTCCTCCGACTCTCCTGCTGCGACATCTTCGTGCGCTCTGTGTTGTGGTTTGAGAGGGCGGCGCTTGGTGACGGCGTGTCTGGGTCCGCGATTGTGATTGGTTGGGAGGAAGCAGTGACTAGCATAAACCTACATGCTAGGCTACAATGAGAAGGAAGGAAAACTGTGTTTCTTTTTTATCGAACTTTTATCGGCCCTCTTTTTTTCTATTGCGCCACACGTCTATCGATCGATATATATCGTTATTGAATTATCGCCCAGCCCTATTTTAAAGCAAACATCATTTTAAAACTACCACAGCTTAAGAGCATAAAAAGTAGATGTGAGCTAAATTGAAGTGAAACAGATAAATAAGATTATTTGACATTTGAACATGAAGGCAGCCAGAGCTGAGAGGGAGTTTTTGTGACTTGCCCCGCTCCCCAAAAAAAAGAAACAACGAAAACATGGAAGTTAAAAGCCAGAGGAAACCTCAGAAACTTGTAACAGACCCACCCTTTCTTAAATCGTGTAGAGGAGACACAGTTTACATTTTTATTCCCTCAGGTTTCAACTACTTGAAATAAAATCTGCAAACTGTAGATGACAGAAAAAACTTTCTGATGAGTTTTTAAAATGTCCAAATACAGTCTTTTGCAGACATTTTCAAACAGAAATTAGAAGAAACCCATAGCTAGAACTGTCTCTGTTGTATAAATGATTAACTGCTGCCATGAAGTGCAGCTTCCTCGGGAGCAGCATGCTCTCCAGATTGCGGTAGCCTTGTTAAAGGTGCTTTAAGCCGCATGAGAGTGTGAAAGCAACCAACTGCTGCATCACGAGAGGCGACAAACACTCAATGCTTCACTTTCAGTGTCTGGTCTCATGCTCAGATTAGGCTCTCTATTCACATCTTTCAAGTTGTTGAGTAAAAAAAAATTTTTTTTTAAAGATAGATAGTATTTCATAAATACAAACATTTTAAAATAAAGATTCAAAGTCGCACTGTCACGTATTATGACTGAATTTCTGGTCTACAGTGTGCAATAATTAAAGGGATTCAATGAAAAAATGTAATATATTATACATGTTTGTTATTTATTATCCTCTACGAACTGCAAATCCTTATGTTCATGTTGCCTTAGAAATTGCTATATATAGTCTCGCATTTCTGGAAGCAAACATCTTTTTGCAACGACAGTGCAGAGGTGACAAACTACTGACTATAGAAATTGCCATTATGCTCAGATGTTAATGCGGTAAGCTAGGCCTATATAACATCTATATCCTTCAAAGACTAATAAAATGCTATTTACAACTGATTGATTGATTGACTTTACTGATTTCACAGAGGATAAATTTATTCGTTACATCAGCCCAAATAGTCAAAAAAAAGAGAAGAAGAAGGTGCCAAAGGATTTTTTATAGCAGGATTATTATACAGGGTTATTGGAAAGGGTGTTTACATAGGTATTTATTAGGGGTGGAACGGTTCACAAAATCCACGGTTTGGTTCGGTTCACGGTTTCGTGGTCACGGTTTTCGGTTCGGTATATGTTGATTGTTACACCGAAATCCCATAAAAATTAATGAAATTAATGAAAAAATCCAAAAAAAATTAATGAATTGTAATTATTTTTAATGATTCACGGAAACCATGGATCATTTGCTGCTTTGAATTTAATCATCCCGCGCATGCCCTCTATGATCTCCAAGGAACTCAGAGCGGAGCGGACGGGAGCCACAGCGGAGACTGTAGGCTTTGCTTTGTGCAGGCGGTCTTGAGCGCAGTGGGGCGGAGCGCTGATGGAGTATGTGGGATTTCGGGGTTAGCCTGACATGTTGGTTGTGTTGCTGTTAGCATAAACAAAACGTGTTGCACAATGCTTGCACACTGTTGCACTTTTATCCACAACTTTCTTTCCGCCGTCATCGTAGGTCACTCTAAATGCAAAGCGGTCCCATACAGCAGACCTATAAAGTGCTGCTGGCGCATCTTCCAACTCCTGTTCTTTCCCACTCGCCATACCCCATAATTCTCCACAACAACTAATTTTTTTCTGCTACACCCGGCTACGCTGCTTCGCTATTTTTTCTTGTTTACTACTGGTGGTTGGCTTTGGTTGCAGTACCGCCACCTTCTACTCTGCAGTGTACACGCTTCGCCTATGAGAAAAAGGAGCAGCGCATCAACCGAACGCAACACACGCGAACCGAGACAGTCGATCCGAACGGTTCGGATGGTTTTCATAAACCCTTCCATCCTTAGTATTTATATAAATGGATATTTATATATATATATATATATATATATATATATATATATATATATATATATATATATATATATATATATATATAGTTATTGCACAGGGTATCAAATAGTAATTGCATAAAAATACTAATTTTAAACAAACCTTGTAATCTCATGACAAGAAAGGTGATGCAAATGTTGCAGAAGCACCTATCTTGTTCAAGGTTTACATTGAATTTAATACCATAAGTTGAATTTAAGTAGTTTTGGTTCAGGTAAAATATTACTAAATACTTTTTTTGGAATATTTTTATTTTATTTTATTTTTTTGTTTGAAACATATCAAGACTTTTAAAACATTCTCTGTCTTTCCAATATTTATATTCCTCTTTCCTAGGGGCTGGATCAAGCATGATAAAAGCAATCTTTTTTGTGGTGCTCACAAAGGTCTAGGCAAACACTGTCAGGTATCATAAAAGACAAGGCCCTGAGCTGAAAAATCACCTTGAACAGCCCCACTCTAACTTTAAAACGTAACTACATAGTTTTTAAAATCATGATTTAAGTCAGATTAGTGATGTGAAGGAAAAAGTGCAAGCTATTCCTCTAGATAATAACCTGAATGTGAGCTTGTTTTGTTTCCTTTGCTACACAAAAGTATTCAGTCAAGCGGAACACGTACTAGACAAGGCTAGATGTGAGCCTTATCTTACTGACGCCTTAGACACTGTTTTTCAGTGTTAGACATTTTGGTAAGGAGCTGATCTTCTTTATTTTAACGTTATTTCAACAATCCTTCTGTATTGATGATTCAAGGCTGGACTTTTATATTTCTTTACTATCAGTAAAGTAGTTAAAAACCTTCAGCTGATCCAAAATGCTGCAGCCAGAGTTCTAATGAAAATGAAAAAGAGAGATCATGTCTCTCCTATCCTGGCTTCTCTTCATTGGCTTCCTGTTAAATCCAGAATATAATTTAAAATCCTCCTTCTTACATATAAAGCCTTAAATGTCCAAGCTTCATCTGATATCAGAGATCTGATTGTTCCTAACTGAGCACTTGGCTCTCAATCTGCAGGTTTACTAGTGGTTTCTAGAATTTCTAAAAGTAGAATGGGAGGCAGGTCTTTTAGTTATCAGGCTTGGAGGCAGATCAGCTGTGCTGCTGCCATCAACACCTTTGTTTCTAGATGTTGGAGCTTGGCCTGTTTTTCAGTGTAGTCCTGTTTCTCTGACTGTGACTAGCTGAATGTGCTTTCTTCATTCTCTGACATGGGACCTTGCTCGGAGCTTGTGTTTCCTGGACGGGGCCGCCTGTGGAGCTGGTTGACAGTTGCCTCTGCTTCTTTCTATGTCTGCTCTGTCTCCTTGAACCCCAGTCGGCCTCAGCAGATGGCCGCTCACACTGAACCTGGTTCTTCCTGTTAAAAGGGAGTTTTCCTCTCCACTGTCGCTACAAGCATGCTTGTTGTGAGGGATTGCTTTCAAGTCCAAGAGTCCAGCAATCAACTGGTTTCCCTTAGAAATAAACTTTGAACCAATCTGACTGTATGATCTGGTTGAACTGTTTCTGTAAAGTGCCTTGAAATGATGTGTTATGAATTGGTGCTATATAAACAAAATTAATCAAAATTGAACTCAATTGTTTGTTGGTCTGAAATATTATTATAATAGTATAATTTGAGATATATTAAATGGTTGTTCAGGTTTATGTTCAGTGTATTAATGCTCAGGGCTCTTTTTCTCCCCTACATAACTTCAGGGGATCGGATCCTTAGATTGATTGATCTATCACCAAAACCACTGCTTTACGGCAGTTTGAACTCTCCGCTAACACTAAAAAGTTGTTAGTTAACAAAACAGATATGATCCTTACTTGATTAGACCTATTTTAACAGTGTTGTTAGTTGCTTTCAAGGGCACTAAACCTGGAGGTTACACGTCTAACGCCTCTAGTGGTTAAACACAGTGTTTAAGTATCACAAAAACAAAAGAAATATGTAGGGATTATACTCACCGGCCACTTTATTAGGTACCCCATGCTAGTAACAGAATATATGCCAGTCCGAACCTGTCTGTCATATTGTTTCTAATCAACAATAACATTAAATGGAAAGTTATTGCATAACACACTTTTCATTAAGCAATATACACTCACCGCCCACTTTGTTAGGTACCCCATGCTAGTAACGCGTTGGACCCCCTTTTGCCTTCAGAACTGCCTCAATTCTTCGTGGCATAGATTCAACAAGGTGCTGGAAGCATTCCTCAGGGAGTTTGGTCCATATTGACATGATGGCATCACACAGTTGCCGCAGATTTGTCGGCTGCACATCCATGATGCGAATCTCCCGTTCCACCACATCCCAAAGATGCTCTATTGGATTGAGATCTGGTGACTGTGGAGGCCATTTGAGTACAGTGAACTCATTGTCATGTTCAAGAAACCAGTCTGAGATGATTCCAGTTTTACGACATGGCGCATTATCCTGCTGAAAGTAGCCATCAGAAGTTGGGTACATTGTGGTCATAAAGGGATGGACATGGTCAGCAACAATACTCAGGTAGGCTGTGGCGTTGCAACTAGGGCTGCAACTAATGATTATTTTAAAAATCTATGAATCGGCCGATTATTTTTTTGATTAATTGATGAATCGGACAAAAAATATTTTTTCTAGTAACCTCTTTATTCCAAAATAAACATTTTAGGCAGAACAAACAAGCACACAAGTACAGGTTGCTCATTAATTGTACTGGTGCAATATGAAAAATAAATGTTTGTGTTAAAACTACGCAAACTTACATGAGAAATGTAGCTGCACATCCACAAAATATAGGCTACTTTGTTTCATAAAGCGCAAAAAAAGACATTTTTGTTTTTAAAAGCCCCTGAGGGGTTCAAACAATAGGTCCCCCCATTTCAACAAATGAGGTTTTTTTAGACTAATAGAGTTCTGCCTTTTAAGACAGGAAAGTTTAGCAGTTAAAGTTGCTACTTGAGAAAATACTTAACCATAGAGATTAAAATAGCCCTGTGATTCAAATTATAAATTGTATTTGGAATAAAAATGAGAGAACTAGGGGTGCTAAAAAACACATCCTCCAAAGACAGATATTTACATGGGAATGTGGCATATAATTAATTGACATATTACTGATCTTGCTGGATTTTATTCTGCTTTACTTCCATAAATTGCAGGATCTTCTTTACTTTATCTTTGCCAGAAGATTTAAACTTTAAAAGCCTTGCCCTCATAATTTGCAAGTTAATTTATTTATAAAGTAAATATATAAACGCTGCTTAAGCTAATTCAAATGAAATTAAAAGTAAAATAAGTAGCCAACCTTATCACTGTCTGTAACCTACTAACAAGGTAAGGAAAGCATCAGATGAGCTACCTGAGAAACTAACGTTACGTTTCCCCACTTTAAAACGAAACAAACATGGTGGTTCCGTGCCATGTTAATTTGTTGTGACAAAAGTTGCATGTTACGACTTTTTTCACTTTAAAAGCACAGGCTATTTTAATTATTGTGATCAATTTGCGCCTTCAATCCCGGCGCATGCGCGCTTCATTTGTTGTCTGGACGCTGAGGGTAAACATCCTGCGGCTCTGACTGCAGCGCTGAGAGGGACTCCTGCGGGAGAGGGAGAGAGGGGGTTGGGGTGGGGGAGGCGCCCCACGGCAGAGTAGGAACGATGCATGCTTTCACGTAAGAGTCTCCAAAAGCCGCCAGTGACACCGTAAAAAGTCACCAGATTTGTCGCTAGTCGCTTTTTTGAAAAATAGTCGCTGGAGGGGTCTGAGAAGTCACTGAGTTGGCAACACTGCGCCCTGCGACACATCAACACAGCTTTGGACTCCTTGTTTACATCTGAAAGGGTGCGCAGGAAACATGACGACATATGAAAACCATTACTGTGAGAAGGATGAGTAATTAATATAGCCACATGAACTGTAGCAAACCCCAGCCAGGAAAATTAAAGCAAATTAAATAAACTAGGAAGTTGACCAGGACAATAAGAGAACATACTTCTTGTAAAGTTGTATGTTTTTAATGCACCCATATTGCTTTGAAACCATTCTTTTGTTTCTGTTAACTGGAGACATGCAACCAAGCAACATCTTCACATTTTAGTTTGCAGGATATGATTAATAATTAACAACAGAGATCAGAAAACAGTAAAAACGCCACAATGCTGGGTAAATTCATGCATCTGATCTTGTTATTAATCCCACTGATCTTGTTGACCCAGTGAATCACCAAAGGGTCAATCTGGATTTAAGCTAGAACTGAGGTAGATCAACCGCTAAAGAGATATTTTGACCATAACTTTTGCTTAAATCTAAATATTTCCAACAAGCACAAGTTGATAACGAGGCTTAATTGCAACTGGAGCAGGTATGGAAAGCAAAAAGGAAAAAATAATCGATACCAAGAGAAAGAAAACCATTTGCTTTCCTGATCAGCTCTTTAATAAAAGCAGCCGTAAAATGCCCACAGAGAGAGGAACAGACTTAACAAAAATGTGTTTCTTTCACCCTCAGAGTGTTTTTAATGAATTTCTTATAGAACAACTTGGGTTATTTTTCTTAATATATTCGGGCAAGTTGGCGTTTCCACATTCATTTTTGCCATGAAAATATCCATATTCTATGTTCCAAAGGTAATAAAGTCTTGTCCTGGATTCCAATAACACTATTGAAATTTTGATTGTCAAATTTTTAGTGCCCTATGAAGGGTTAATTAGCTATAAGCCATAATTTAAATAGTTAAAATGTTAAAAATCAAACTTAAGACTTAACGTGTTGTTTCAAGCAACCCTGATGAGATAAAAATAACGATTATCCTTTTTAATTGGACAATAATTAGGAATTAGAGGTTTACATTAAACATTTTTGATCTGATCAGGCATTCAATTGAATTATTTGTGTCCCTGTAAATGTTGCTATTGACTACAGATATTAACTCCTCCCGTTAAATATGTAGTGACAGAAACCGACCAAAACTAAAACAGAATAACTACTAATTCAACAGGTAAATGGTCTAATATTAATCCATGGTGCAAGCAAAGATTGCTAAAAGATACAAGAAGGTAATTTAAATATTGGAATCTGTGTGCATTTTTTGATGCATTGTGGTCTGAAAACTGTTTTATTTAAAAGATTCCTCGCTGAAATTTTTTTTTCAAATAAATCATCAACACGCCAACATGAAGGACATTCATCTCAATAATGAATTGATAAACTCTTCACCATATGTTTCAGTGTCCCTGCATCACAAATATAGTATTTATTTATAAATACTTACAATTATATAGTTTTAGTTATGTTAACAGCAATATTGAAAATTTCATACATTTGAGCAAACTTCTTTCTTAAGAAGCTTCTCTATACATGAAAAATTACAAATTAAAACGATAAATAGGCAAATTAAATAAGGATGTTTTTCTCTTTTAAACAAATATTTCTGTGTTTTCGTCAAACTTTATTTTGCCACTTGAACGCGCCTCTGTTAGTCTCCATGTGTGAACACAGATTTCATGTCTGTGTGGGAGGAGCTCAGTACCACATGGGAAACTAAAGCTGGACACAGATTTCTGTAGTTTGTGAGTGGGCTTGAGTCTGTAGATCACAGGTTTCCCATGAGCCTCTTCTTTTCAATATTAAAACCAAATCACAAACACTTGCATAAATTGAGGACCGAAGCCTCAAGATATGCAGGGATGCATTTTTCAAAGTGACATCCTTGAAGTGCTGGTGGATCTTCTCTCTTTTTAACCCAACAGGGGGCCAATTCCCCTGAAGGGGCTTCTGCTGGCTCTTAGAGGCAGTAAGAGTGGTAAAGACAGCTGCTCCTCAGGGGGGTAGGTGAGTCAGTCTGACTTAATAAATGGAGGGGGGGGTTGCGCTCAGTCGGATATTCAATTCCTCCTTTACATTTCAGCTCTGCTGGCCTTTTCCTGCTTCATCCAAGATTAAAGGCAGGAACATGTTTTAGTTGCTCTAAGCATGTATAGAAGTTCATCATTTTTTTTTCTGTATGACTACACAAATAGATATTAAAATTATTTTAATAAATAGAAAAGTCACACATTTTTTAAACCTACATGTCCCATTGCGTGTTGTCTTTTTTCAAGCATAGAAACCACAATTCAAATGTTTCTGTTTTGAGGGGTGTACACTGTAATTTGAAGGCGATGTTAAACTTGGTCTCACTGATGATTCCGCCATGCTGGAAACGCTGTGGGCAAAAATCCAAAAGTTTTCTTCAATAATAGGGAAAACTAAAATCATCAAATGATTAAACAGCTTGCAGAGCTGCCTTCAGCAGGCGGTCGTGATTTTAAGGTCTTCTAAATTCATGCATTCTCAGGTCATTGCTGATGTCTTTCCATCTTGCCACTGTGTTTAACACACACCTGGAAATGCCTGACAAGGGCATTCCCTTAACTACTGCTGTTACAGAAGTGGTTGTGCTAGCTGATAACCAAATATTTAAACTCATCTGATCAGGTTTAAGGCTGATCAGATCATATTTAACTAATGTTGCAATTGCAATCTTATTTTGATTTCCTTTGCACTGACCAAAATCATGTAAATGTTTTACTAAAGGGTTTAGTTTTTTAAAGTCGTAGGGAAGCGGCTGTTCCAACGGTTGCATTTCCGAATTCTCCCGAGTGGTGCCCGACTTTACACGAGTGAATAAAGTGAATGTGATTGGTCCTTTATCAAGACGGCGGGATTGTTGTGGCAGAAGGTTTGAAAGCTTTTTTGGTTGTGGCCGGTTTGTCGGAAGCATCTTGCTAACCAGTTAGCAATTTAGTGCTAGTAGGTTCCCAATGGGAAATTCCATTGGGACCAAGTAGAACAAAATTGGTGACTTAGAAACGACACTGTCAAGGAACGCTATGGACAGTGGAAACATGCAAGAGGAGGAGAGTTTAGTGTCCGAGGTGGTTGATGAGTCTCCTCCGTCATCCATTTTTTATTTAGAGGAGGAAAGCGGGGATGAAGATGTTGTGGAAGAGGACGCCAGGGCGGCAGAAGCTTGGTTTGGTGTAGAAGGCTTCCAGCCGTACATGTTTGAGCCCTTGCCTCGCAACGCTGCCAGTTCTGTTAGCTCTGCGCCTGCCGAAGACACAGACGTCCATCCCCGTGAAACACTGGAACGGAACTCAATGGGAAAGGAAAGGATTCTGATTTCTTTTTTCAACCGTTGCATATATTAGCTACAACATATGAATCAAGATGCAATGACCGAAAACATTTGATTGACAGATGACCGTTGATATATGATGGCGGAATTTAGGTGTTCAGGCTGACGTATAACTAACTGGAGAATTTTATTTTTGTGACAATATAGTCTGATAAACAGTACATTTATATACATATTTAAGACAGAATGATTTGACATTTAAATATTACTTCCCTACAACTTTAAATAACCTTGGAAGGCTTGCTTGTAGAGTCCATTGCTGCAGCACTTTCTCATAACCTTTCTGTGAAAAAGTGCTCAATTCTACTTGCATGCATGAATCTGTGTGCTGCTTCTATCTTCCCTGCTCTGTGATTGCAAACTCTCTTTAAGCATATTACAGCCACCTAAAGTGCTTATATGAGAGATTTAGCAAATTAATCTGCTAAATGTTATTTGCCCTAATTTGGGCTGTTATTTCGTTTTGTCAAATTGTGATTATATTGCGAATCCCAGCGCTAATCAGCATGACCTCTTCCACTACTTTCTCACTACAATTCAATGGCTAGGTCTTCCCATGATTATTCTTTCCTAATACTCAAATATAAAAATATTCATCATGTTAGAAAGTCCATGTTGTTTAGATGTTTTTCTGTTGGAAACTGTTCATTTATACTGTGTTTTCGGTGAGATGTCAATGTCCGATACTCATGAACACACCATAAGTGTTCGAAGCTTCATTGAACGCACCACACCTGCAAGTGAGATGGCTGAACGTTTTTCCTGCTGATACAGCAGTGTAAAGCTCATTATTTCATCGGCAGGGTTGCACCAGCTTCTGCAGACTCACCATCATCAACCAGAGACCTGCACATATTTTGTGATGCTTCTGAGAGAGCCTATGGGTCTGTCGCTTACCTGAGAACAGAAGACAGAATAAAATCCATGTCTCCTTTGTTCTGGCCAGGTCACGTGTGGCACCAAAGAAGCAACTCTCCATGCCACAGCTAGAGCTGAGCGCTGCCCTCACTGGTGCACAGCTAGCCAGTGTTCTTCGCACTGAACTCACCTTACCCATCAGGAAGATAACACTCTGGTCCGACTCTACTACAGTTCTACACTGGATCAGATCGGAATCTTGTCACTATAAAGTATTTGTGGGTACCCGAGTGGCAGAGATACAGAGCCTAACGGACATGAACAACTGGAGGTATGTGGACAGTGCTAACAACCCTGCCGATGACATCACCCGGGGTAAGACCCTGAAGGAGCTGTCCCGACCACATCGTTGGCATAAAGGCCCTGAGTTCCTGTGTCACACAGAGGATTACTGGCCAACCAGCCCATCATCCTATCCAGAGACAGATGATGGCGAGCTAAAGAAATCATCCTTCTGTGGACATGTAACTTTTGACACCTGTCCGCAACTCCCTGATGTGAGCCAGTTCTCAACATCGAAGGACCTGATACAGACAACCGCACGGTCCCTTCACGGGGCGGCTGAGCCAAACTCTGAGCCACCTAGTAAAGCAGCTGACTACATCAAGGCAGAGAACCTCCTCCTTAGAAGGGCGCAGTGGGAATCATTCCCAGAGGATGTCAAGGCTCTCATGTCCGACCGACCTTTACCAGCCTCCAGTCGTCTGGGTTCCCTTTCTCCAGAGTACGACAAGGACACAGGACTCGTCAGGATCGGAGGGAGGTTACGGAGAGCAGAGCAGTTACCACAAGACACCATCCACCCAGTTTTGCTGGATCCCAAGCATCCACTAACCAACCTGATCATTCAGGATTTCGATGAGACCCTCCTGCATGCTGGGCCTGAAAGGGTCTTAGGAGAGCTGCGTCGTCGGTTCTGGATTCTGCGGGGAAGGGAAGCAGTAAAGAAGTGTCAGATTCGTTGCATGCAATGCCGGGCATGGCGGGCTAATCCTTCTGTTCCTAAGATGGCAGATTTACCACCTGCGCATCTACGCCTCTAAAAACCACCATTCTACTCAACTGGAGTTGATTGTTTTGGTCCGTTTACAGTCAAGATTGGACGGCGAACGGAGAAACGCTGGGGCATCATCTTCAAGTGTATGACAACCCGCCGCGTGCACTTAGACCTCCTAGAGAGCCTAGACACCAATGCTTTTCTGATGTCTCTACGACGTTTCATCTCTCGAAGAGGAAAACCTTTCGAGCTCTTGTGTGATAATGGGACCAACTTTACTGGTGGAGCCAGAGAGCTACGTGAGGCCTTCGAGGCAATGGGCCCTCAACTGAAGGAACAGTTGGCAGCACAGCAGATTAAATTCTGCTTTAATCCCCCAGGTGCTCCTCACTTCGGTGGAACATGGGAGTGAGAAGTGAGGTCCGTTAAGACCGCTCTCAAGGTGGTACTTAAAGAACAGACAGTGCCTGAAGCAGTGCTCCGCACCGTTTTAGTGGAAGTGGAAGGCATCCTGAATGCTAAGCCCCTTGGGTATGTCTCGTCAGACGTGGCTGATCCGGATCCCATCACACCTAGCATCCTGCTAATGGGACGTTATGATGCATCTCTTCCACAAGCTGTTTACGATCCTAGTAACACCCTGGAGAATCGTCGATGGAGGCATAGCCAAGTCCTTGTTGACCACTTCTGGTCCAGATTTATCAGTCACTATCTGCCTAGCCTGCAGGAGAGGCAGAAGTGGCTGAAGGATGGAAAACAGCTCCAACCAAATCAAGTGGTGCTCATTGTCGATCCACAGCTCCCACGGGCTTTATGGCCTGTCGGAAAGGTACTAACCACTTACCCAGGGGCTGATGGACGCGTCCGGACTGCTGCCATCAAGGTCAAGGATCGGACATATGTCCGACCAGTAGCTCGGCTGGTCCAGCTGCTTAAACTGGAAGACGCAGCCGAAGATTCAGTTACTTCAGTGGACTTTCTATCTTGGATTCGACTGTGCGAAGACAGTCGGGGGCGGCTATGTTAGAAAGTCCATGTTGTTTAGATGTTTTTCTCTTGGAAACTGTTCATTTATACTGTGTTTTCGGTGAGATGTCATATGTCCGACGCTCATGAACGCACCATAAGTGTTCGAAGCTTCATTGAACGCACCACACCTGCAAGTGAGATGGCTGAACGTTTTTCCTGCTGATACAGCAGTGTAAAGCTCATTATTTCCCGTTTTTTCTTGAAATTCTTCATTTGTACCAACTGGACTTGCTGTGTGTACATGTCAGAAGGTGAGTTTAATGGTGCTTCATTTTACTGTATGCTGTAACTTGCATATTTTATGATTACATGTCTAATATTTAGTATTTTATACTGCTAGATGTTCAGCTACCAAGCTAATTTTCACCATGTTCAATGTGTGCTGTATTCATGCTCACAATATATTAGTCATATGTGTTTCATTGCTAAATGCAGTCTTTATGTTCAAATATACATATTTTATGTATATTATGTATGGTGTGTTTGCAATGATTGTTATTCTGTATTCCTTTTTAGAACCACAGTAAATCTACAACAAACCCAGACATCTGCTTCTGTGTCTTTTAACGGGGACACATTCCATACACCTCGCCGCTCTAAACCAGTTAACTCCTGGAGAACACCTCATCTCCTTTTTACATCAATTGTGATGAATTCTAGCAACTCATTCTAGTAGCATGCCATCCAAACTGGCGATTTCATCCCCTTGATTTCTAACTGCCTCATCATGTCGCTGCTCAAGTCTCTGCAATACAATCATTTTCATTTTCTCTGTGCCGATTCTTTCTTTGCTGTGCCAAGTTAAAGTGCTGAGCAACTTTCTCAGCCTGTCACCTTTAAGGCTGATTCGATATCAGAGAGGCAATCAGTGTAATATCTTGATGAAACAGGTACTTATTTATACGTGGAAGTTTGAATCTTTAGAAAGAGAATAATCAGCAGCCTGCATGCGAGTAGCGAGATGCTGTAATCATGTTTTTAACACTTTGTCCTCTTTCATTAGAAGGCCAGATTGTGCAGTTTACCAGCTTTACTCTCCTCTTAAAACACAATACTGTCTGAAAATGATGGTGGTTGGAGCAGATAAAGCTCCATCCAGTGTCTGTCTGTTTGTGTGTGTGTGTGTGTGTGTGCATCAAAACAAGCCTGATTCACTGAACACTCCACTCAGAGATGATGGCATCACTCATCATTAAAGTGCAAATCAATCACAGTTAACGTCAATTCTTAGATCTGTTCCCCATATATACACCCCCACTGCAGTTACTCATTGCTGGTTTCTTGTTGATTTGTTTCTTCATTGCTTTCTCCCCATGTATTGTTTCTCCCTGCCATTTCCTTATTTTTGGTTTCTTATTTTTGTTCCTGGATTTTAGCCTCAGTTTCCTGTGGAACCTTATTAAATCACCCTCCTTGTCTCTGCATTTGCGCCCTCAAAAACCTCCACACAAACCCTGACAATACACACATCATCAACAAAATCAAATCCAAAACAAACTATATATCCTGAGGTTTTTTTATTTTTATTTCCATCTAATAAATGCCTAAATAATGATGCAATGAACCCAAAAAAGGGGTCATCACATATGCATTGTTTCTGGTCATCGGTTCTTTACTTGGTGTTCATGACACCAAGTAAAGTCATATTTCTGTTACAGAATCTGGATAAATGTCATTATCTTATTAATCAACACAGATTTTAATCTAGAGCGGCGGTTTTCAAAGTGTGAGGCGCGCCTCCCCTAGGGGGTGTCAGAGCACTTTAGGGGAGGCGCGGTGCGAGGGAAAAAATAAATATGTATTTAGGACAAAGTTGGAACTGTGGGGTGCCCGTGTGGAGCGGGGATCAGTGGAAATGTTTCCCACCTTAGAGGATGTTTTGGCCAGAGCGGGGCTGAAGATGGAGTTTTTACAGAAGGCTGTCTGCGCGCATTTGGAGGGGATGCGCGAGCAGTTTGGAAAGGAGACAATGGCAAACCAGTGGGTGAGAAACCCATTTTCCTTCCCTGTGACACTCAAAGATGGACTTTAAGCAGGAGAGGAAGAGGCTCTGGCTGAGCTGAGCTGTGACATGGACTTGAAACAGAGGATGAGTGACGTGTCACTTGCGCAGTTTTGGCTGTCAGTAGGGACTGAATTTCCACAGCTCTCAATGAAGATCTGCAGGCGCAGCAGGCATAGTGCTCCCTGGAGGGGGGCTCACCCTTTCATACTTTGAAAACCCCTGATCTAGAGCATCTAAAAATGGCAAATTGTTTAGCAGCTTCACATAATTCAACAATTTTGAGCTTGAATATGTTGAACACAGGTATGCATGTAATATTTCATTGAATATTTGATAAATTATGCTGAAGATTTTAAGCTGAAAAGCTGCAAGGGTTAAAAAATTATACTTATTATGTAAAAAGTTAAAATGTTGCAAAGGCACATAGATCAGCCTCACATCTCATCAAAAATTTGTCTCAAGGGTAAAATGTATTCATTTAATCAGTGAGCACTAACTTAATCCTGTGTATAAAGGAATAAACTTGTATATTAGCCTTATGGAAATAGATAGCTTTTTGATTCAAATCGATCGTCATATGATACAGACAGCGACAAAGATGGCTATTTTGTTTCAGTGAAAGATTAAAAAGGGAATTAATAACAATTTCCTCCACTTTTGTGAGATTTAAACGCAAACTTAAATGCATAATTTGGAGCTACAAATAGAGTTTTAATCTAAAGGTAAGTTTGGAAATGAGAAGATAATATTTTTTTCAGTTGAATTTTTCTTGCTGAGCAAAATTAAATCAAATTGAGCCTCCGTTGGTTAATCTGTCAAAAATAGAATTATAGGAGGATCCCTTACTTTGCTCCAAAATGTGACAGTGGTGTTACCACACATTAATCTCTGATGCTACAGGCAGGGCAGATCTTTGCACAAAGTAGTTAAATTGGTCATTAAGTTAATTCTAAAACTGGTCGATGTTTCATTTCCTGACGCTGTCTTTGAATTTCTCAAATACTCTCCACCTTAAAAAATGTGCGTGCGAGAGCGTGCACAAGCCCATTTCTTTTCATGCACGCTCTGTTTAAAAGTTGCTGTTCTCACAGCTCATACAAGCTTACTGTGACCGAACGTCCGCTCTAACCTCTAAATCCCTCAATCTTTATGTAGAGCGGGGACTATATAGTGGACTTCATAGCAAACTCAGTTAACTGACCGTTCAGCCAGATGATCACTGCTTTTTGCTCCATTTGTAACTCCTCCTCCACTGCACGGTGCCCATGCCGTCTTTGTTATTAGTCGCCGCTGTTGGGTAGCAACAGCGGGCTGCTGGCGCTACCCAATAGTCATACGCCTGAAAATGAGCATGCTCAGAAAAAGATAGATAATGGAACGACGGCCTTACATAAACTTATCACCAGAATGATTGACAATTAGGAGGACCACTTATTGAGATGATTTGCCCGGATAAAAAAGATTGTCCTCTATACCTTTAAGCAGAACCTTCTGAACTGATTGAGCAAAGCAACACCTAGAACTCGCCTACAAAAATTAGGTTTTAAACAATTTGTTGCATAGCAGCAGACACCATGAGAAACCACAATAACTTACACCTTTAAGTTTTTGTGGTTCCTCTTCAGAAGATGATGTTGTGGACTACGATAAGCTAATATGATAGCATAGGCTATGCGCACATGCTCCTGTGCTGCATAGTCATTCAAAGAAGTTTAACTCCTAACTCGTCAAACATTTTCCTTGGCTAATTCCCCGCCTCATGCTGCTTTACTAAGTTCATGATGTTGCCTTAGAGGCTCTGCCCGATGGTACCCCAACCCCGTGTCTGAACATCTGCCCGAACCCCTAAATCCCTCAATCACTATATAGAGCGGGGCATATGGTGGACTTTATAGTGAACTCAGTTAACTTACCGTTTGAACAGATGATCACTGCTTTTCACCCCCTTAGCCATTTAACTCTGCCTCCCCACATGGTGTCT
Organism: Cyprinodon diabolis; assembly: GCA_030533445.1. Lineage (NCBI taxonomy): Eukaryota > Metazoa > Chordata > Actinopteri > Cyprinodontiformes > Cyprinodontidae > Cyprinodon > Cyprinodon diabolis. Next base: position 4,866,748 of record CM060077.1, read on the forward strand.
GCGAAATCTTTACTTGTTGCTGCCACCACAAATGGCAAGATGCTTTGGGAGGAGAGCTGTCAAAAAGCATTCCGGGATATATCTGCTCGTCTAGTGACCATGGAGGATCGGTACTTCTCAAGATGCAATGTAGGAAATTTCAAGTCCACAAGTTTTTCATTCACTAAATGTTTAGAAACTAGGGATGGGACAATTTCTGAAAACCGTCCGAACCGTTCGGTTCGACTGTCTCGGTTCGGTTCGCGTGTGTTGCATTCGGTTCATGCGCTGCTCCTTTTTCTCATAGGCGAAGCGTTTACACTCCAGAGCAGAAGGTGGCGGTACAGCGACCAAAGCAAACTACCAGTAGTAAACAAGAAGAAGAAGCGAAGCAGCGTAGCCGGGTGTAGCAGGGAAAAAAATCAGTTGTTGTGGAGAATTGTGTGGGTATGGCGAGTGGGAAAGAACAGGAGTTGGAAGACGCGCCAGCAGCACTTTATAGGTCTGCTGTATGGGACCACTTTGCATTTAGAGTGACCTACGATGACGGCGGAAAGAAAGTTGTGGATAAAAGTGCAACAGTGTGCAAGCATTGTGCAACACGTTTTGTTTATGCTAACAGCAACATGTCATGCTAACCCCGAAATCCCTCATACTCCGTCAGCAACCCCCGCTCCGCCCCGCTGCGCTCTAGACCGGCTGCTCAAAGCAAAGCCTACAGCCCCCACTGTGGCTCCTCTCTGAGTTCCTTGGAGATGGTAGAGAGCATGCGCGAGATGATTAAATTCAAAGCAGCAAAACATACGGAATGATCCAGGGTTTCCGCTGATCATTTAAAATAATTACAATCCATTATTTTTGGGGGGATTTTTTCATTAATTTCATAAATTAATGGAAAAAACTGGATTTCGGTGTAACAATCAACATATACCGAATCGAACCGAACCGAAAACCGTGACCACGAAACCGTGAATCGAACCGAACCATGGATTTTGTGAACCGTTCCACCCCTATTAGAAACTCATCTCAACTCATCTAAAATGGCGTAACCACTATATACTGTAGTGGCCTATATAGTGATTAGGGCAGATGTTCGAACACAGCCCACTTCTTTGAGAAAATCTTTCGCAGTCGAAAATCTAATTTATTTTATGTAGAATTTATCCCAAAAAAGAGCAGTTATTCTTAATCCCTTGAAGCCTGAAGTGATATACATGTACACAAAAAAAAGATATTTTGTGCATGTTTTTCCCCTTCACTGAGATGCCAAATTAAAATGGTTAATGTTACTAAATAAATAAATACAAATGAAGGTAAAGTATATTTTGTAATAGCAGTTATAACTACATAATAACTGACATTGTGACTAGCACTGTGGTGATGCAAAAACGCTATGGTGGCTGTTTGCCTACTCTGGGAAAATTTTCTAAAAAATGAGTACAAATGTCTTAAAATAAGTGAATTTACCCTCAATATGACTAGGAAAATAAGACGATCTGCCAATGGAATGAGCATTTTTACTCTTAAAAAAAGATAAAAAGAGACTGCAGATGTTGTTTTTTTTCTTATTGTAAATGTACATTGTCCTGTCCTAATTGCAAAGTGTCTCACTTACCTGCTAGGAGTTTCTGCTCTGAGAGCAGAATTCATAAGGATTACTTTTAACATTGCAGATGATTCTGTTTTCCAGGCCAGAAATCAGCTGAGGAATAACTTTCTGATGGTAAAAAGGGGCTGGTATTTTCTGTAACAGTTTTACATATTAGGTTGTCATTAGAAACAATTATGTTCCACTATCTCTCCAGGACAGATTGCTAGAAAAAAACTGGATAATACATCTTTGGTTGAAAGAAGAAGCCTAATATAAGTTCTAACACAACTAGTAAATAGAGAAAAGAAACGTTTGCAGTCAGAGTCCAACTAGCAGCTTAAGAATTATAAACGTGGAATGATTTTGGATTTCACAATAATCATCAGTTTCTGTTAAAAAATACTCAGACCTATGGAAATCTTCAAGCAGCAACACATTTCTATCAATCACTGGATGAGGGAACTTCACTCTGGCCCAAACGTCCTCCAGCCTCTGAGACTTGTCAATTTCCAAATTAAATGCAGACATAATTTCATCTGACAAGAAAATTTTGGGAAATCTGTCCTACATTTCTGTCCTAAGAAGGCTGGACTATTGTAATTCTTTACTATCAGAAAGCCCACAAACTGTAGTCAGCTGATCCAAAATGTTGCAGCCAGAATTCTGATGAAAATGAAAAAGAGAGATCATATTTATCCTATCCTGGCTTCTCTTCATTGGCTTCCTTTTAAATCCAGAATATAATTTAAAAATCCTGTTTCTCGCATATAAAGCCTTAAATGGCCAAGCTCCATCTGATATCAGAGATCTGATTGTTCCTTATGTTCCTAACAGAGCACTTCGCTCTCAATCTCCAGGTTTACTAGTGGTTCCTAGAAATGAATTTCTAGAATGGGAGGCAGAACTTATAGTTATCAGGCTCCTCTCCTGTGGAACCAACTACCAGTTTTAGTCCATGAGGCAGACACCCATGTCTACTTTTAAGGCTAGGCTTAAAACTTTCCGTTTTGATAAAGCTTATAGTTAGAGTGGCTCAGGTTATCCTGAGCTATCTCTATAGTTATGCTGCTATAGGCTTAGACTGCTGGAGGACATAGGGACCCCCATTTCATCATTCTGCTTCATTTTATCTCCATTTATCCCATTCTGCAGAATCTGTTAGTTCAATCTCTAACGTTCTGCTCTCTGTGCTTTTTCTCATAGTAGCTTCATCTGGTCTGTTCCTGTTTGGCTGTGACTCCATCCTGGAGAGAAATATCAGCTGTGCTGCTGCCATCAACATATTTGTTTATAGATGTTCGAGATTTGCTTGTTTTTGCAGTGTAGTCCTGTTTCTCTGACTATGACTAGCAGGATGTGCTCTCTTCATCCTCTGACATGGGAGCTGGCTCGGAGCTCGTCTGCCTGGCTGTGTGTTTCCTGGACGGGGCCGCCTTCTACAGTTGTTTTATGTATCTCTGTTTCTGTCTCCCTAAACCCCAGTCGGCCTCAGCAGATGGCCGCTCACACTGAGCCTGGTTCTGCTGGAGGTTTCTTTTCTGTTCAAAGGGAGTTTTTCCTCGCCACTGTCGCTAAAAGCATGCTTAGTGTGAGGGATTGATGAAGAGTCAATGAGTCAATGGAATCAGCTGGTTTCCCTCGTTTGGAAACTTTTAATCAATTTGACTGGATGATCTGGTGAACTGTAAAGTGCCTTGAGATGACTTGTGTTGTGAATCAACATATTCTCATTATGAGTGCGTATGAAATCGTACGAAAAGTTATGCACACAATTTCGTACGTTTTTCCTCAAAAAAACACATCAGTGCGCATGCGCTGGCAGACAGAAAACAAAAGCAGATCCGCGGACGGACGTAAAAATGGGAAAAACAGTGCAATCATCACTTATTCATGTCTCTAACTACGTTTCTTGCTGTTTTATATCTTAGGGTTAGGTGTAGGGTCAGGGTTAGGGCTAATTGTAAATTATATTCTATATTCGTGAATGGTGCGTCAGATGCGCATGCGCATACGACGAAAAAAACGTCCAAAATGTACGAAATTACGGTGCATAACATTTCATACGATTTCACACGCAATCTTCATAAGGCTACAGCAATTTCTGTTTCTTACACAGCTGTTTTCTTACACCAGACATTTTCCTTCCACTCAACTTCCCATGCTTGGATACAGTATTCTGTGAGGAATGATTTTTTCTTCCATAGTATACCCTTCATTTATCAGCCATCATCTGGACACCTGCAAACCAGCCGTCTTCATGTGATTGTTTTCGTAGCCAATTATACAACATTCCTGTATTTCTGCTTGCACTATTCTTGTTTCATTTGAGTATCTTGGAAACTAGCCTTTTTTTTTTTTTACATCAACTGTAAACAGTAGGCGTATTCTCAAAACGATCAGAAATTACCACTTGAATGATATCAGTGTTAAATAAATGTAATTTAGATTAACTATCTTGAGTAACAGATGTAGATTTTTTTTAATATCTAATGTTGAAATGCAGATTTGCTAAAGAAAAAAAAAACACAAAAAAACATGAAGACCAATGTTGAAAAAACGTTGAAGGGAAGAACAAATAAAAACATTGAATAATGTTGCATTAAAAAAATGTCAGAAAATTTGTGACCATTTGTTCTGGAGGTTTTGGATCTATGTAAAGCTAGATTGTTGTGTTTGTTCCGTCAATTCACTGATATAATCCATTATAAAATAAGATATTCCAATTTATTTTAAATGCTTTAAACTTTAAATGACTCCTTCTTTCCCAAGTTTTAAACTATGTCTGATGAAAGCAGCTGAAGTGAGTCCAAACAAGCTGCGATGAGAAACGCGCCACTGCAGGATCCACAGGAACCCGCTGCCATCAGACAACTTAAACTCCAACTTACCTTTAAGTCGCCACTTTCCGCACCGAGCGCAGCCTGTCTCTAGGTTTTAGCGGTGAAACAACTCGAGAGAAGCGCTCCTGTTCTCAGCCTGGACGCGTTTCATCCCCATCCTGCGGAGAAAAGCCAGCCGCTCCTGCGTCTGCAGCCGAACTAAGTGATGCTCATCAGCACAGGTCGCTCAGTCTCCGGCTTGTATCTAGGTAACAGCTCTGCTGCCTGCATGCAGTCAAGAAGGAGGTGTTACCAAAGGGGAAAGAGGCTTTGGTGTGATGCTATGATCAGCCTGACTGCTTCACAGGTGCTGCAGCATTCCACTATATGCCGTGCCACCTCTAATTTCATTACTCGATTTATTTGCTTCTCTGCGTGGGAAAGCATGCAACAGAGAACGAGGAGGAATCAAATTATGTTTTCTGTATTAGATTTAAAAGTATTTGTTTGGGGGATTTTGGTATTAAAAGCTTTCCAGTCGTTTAAATCAACAGTCTTTCAAAATCATGGATTACTATCAGGGCTGTCTGCTCTCAAAATACATCAACAAGCCAGTCTAGGCTAAGCTTCAATCACTGGCTTTGTGTTTTGGAATTCAAGCACTCAGACAAGTGATTGGGTTCTCTTTTGAAAGAGGGAAGTTGGTAGATTTTATTTGGAACTGTTGATTGTATTTACTTCTTTGTTGGATGCAGAGCTCAAAGTTTTTCTTCTGAACTCAATCCCAAACAAAAAATACTACTTTCCTGTTATATCACCACTACATGTATTCTGTATGTCATGATTTAATTAAAGGTCTGACCCAAAATGCAGTAGACCAAACAGAGAGACCAGAGAAAAGTTTAACAGGTTTATTTAGAATATTGAGACGAGTCCATTGCTGCTCTGAACACTGTCAAACCGGAACTGGAAAGTGAGGGGAAGACACTGCGGTTAGTTCAGGCTAAGTGGGAAATTAGATTCTTTGACTTGAAGATGAGGAAAAGGTTGTAGACTCACGTTGTCATAATTGAATGTGACTCTGGACGAGGGCAACTTCAGAGGCTGGAGAAGGTTTATGAGGTTTTATTGAAAAAACACGATAGTGGATGTGAACTGGAAGCTGTATGGTCTGGTCAGGTTCTTCTGGGCTTCTGCAGAGAAGATGAGACTGGTGAATGTGAGGAAACTGTTGCTGGAGGATTATGGTGGGCTGACACTCACTGTAGAGAGGCTGTGGTCCGGTCTTGGGGGGGGGAAGTGTCCCTGGTGGTCCGAGTACTGACCAGTACTCTCTTCCTGGTTGGAGGTTCGAGGGTGGACAGGCAGGTGATCGCAGGTAGGAGGGCTGAGCGCTGGATAACCCGAGATCCTTCTCGGGTTCCTGGTTGTTTTCAGACGGAGGGTCCAAGGTCTATGGTTCACGGCTGGGTCCAGGGGTCAGAAACAAGGGTTCTGCAGAAAAAGGATCAGAACTGGATTTAGACAAGGGTTTAAGAATCACTAGGACTAGGTTTGGGTTTGGTCTGTTACCAACGCTGTGGCGTTAACTAACTGACCCCCTTCTCCTGGTTCCAGCTCCTTAAGAAGGGTGGTGATCAGCTCAGATCCAGTGCACCTGCCCGTCCATCCCTGCTGAGGAGAGAGAGAGAGAAAACCTGGCCTGCACCCGGATAGAACCCGGAGTGTGACACACGTTTCCAGAAAAGGTGTCTTTATTGAATACAGTCTGTGTGGGATGTTCCAGTGATTGTCTTGTTTGATGGAACCCTAGCTCAGTTAGAAGCTCAGTTGATCCTTCCAGAGAGAGATGGTCCGAAAAAATCCAGTTTGCAGGATGACTTCCTGCCGAGAGGCAAAGAACAAAAACAAAGTTAAGACTCAGGTTGACAAAAACTCAGTTTGACTCAGCAAAACTCAGCTTGGCTAGAGAACCCAAAACTGGCAAAACAAAAACTCAGGTAAGACTCTGCGAAACTAAGCATGGCTAGAGTGCCCAGTATTGGCAAACACTCTGGCGTCGAGGTAGTGGCAGTCAGCAGCTTAAGAGCACTCCACAGGTAATGAGGCAACGAGCTGCAGGTGTGCAGGGAGGCCCAATGAGGACGGGGCACCAACTGGTGGAGGAGGAAAGGAAACACAAAAACAGACCACAAAAACTGGGATCCTGACAGTATATAACAATATTGTCAGGGTTGGGTTGAGGTTTTCAGGACCAAAATGCAGAGGCGAGGAGGCACAGGTGAGTTCTTGTAGTTTTAATGGAGTAATCACAGGTTACAGAGGCAAGAATCCAAAAATCCAACTTAATAATGTAAAACAAACCAGAACCATGGAGACATCAGGGAAAACATGCGTGCACCTGCAGGAACCAACATTGAGGACCTGCACAGGGAGAGTGTTTATGGGGGACTAAACAAAGGCTACGTTCACACCGCAGCATGAAGTGACCCAAATCTGATTTTTTTTTTTGCCCATATGCGACCAGGATCTGATCTTTTCATGACAGTTTGAACAACACAGATCTGATTTTTTCCAATGCATTCCAGGCCACTTGGCTATGTAGTCCTGAATCCGATCTTTTCAGCCAGGTCGCATTCATCCGCCCTGAATGTCATTAATACCCAACAAAGGTGACTTTTCTGCCTCTTGCTACACAGAAGTGACAAGAAAAACCACAATAATGGTGGATGATAATGCTGAGAGCAGCATTTATGTTTAACCATCTTGGAAAGATGAAGCTTTTAAGGTTGGGAAAAATCGGAAGATGTTCTCCAGCACTACCATCCATGTTTAGTTCCGTAAACACAGAGCACGCTTGCTTGTGACGTCATTGCTTCCTTTACTGCGCATGCAGGACACTTAGGTTGTATGAATGCAGTTGATCACATAAAAGTTGCATATATTTGGAAATGTGAAGAGCAACCCAAAAAATTGGTACTGAGCGTGTGAACGTAGACAAAGACAGGACTAATGAGCTGATTGGGAGCAGGTGTGAACAGAGGCTTCTAGAAGGAGCTAGGGAAAAGGAGACCAACAACAGAGGGCAAGCAAAGAAAAACCTAAGAACTCAAACATATCCAGAAAACACCTATAAAGCTAGAAAGAAAAAAAAACATGGATCAACATGAAACTGAAATCTCACATAATAATTAACAGAACCAAGACTGTGACAAATATATAAGGTTTTATTTTTATTTTGGGATTTTCAGGTAGGATGAGTTTGCTTATTCATTTTGTTGTTGTTGATGTTGTTGTTTTCTCTATAATTAGGCAAATACACATAATTTTAATGACCATCTCAACACTGCTACATACCGTTCACAACCCCCCATTGTATTTTGTTTTATACAATGTTGGGTTTGTAAAATGGCATAGGATACAATTGAACTTTAGTTAACTTATCGAAATGATCCTGCAACGCACCCAGGAATTTTCTGAAGAATTGGATCAACTACAGAGACCCTTAGAAGATGTTTCGGCTTGGTAAGATATATCACACTCATCCTCTCATTCACACACTGCAATTTAAAACTACTTAATGCAAAGTCGATGTGTATAAAATATATGAAGCTCATCTCGGCCGTCGACAAAGGTGTTGGAATTGTGCTTTTAGTGATGATCTTGCTATTAGTCCATTGTCAAACTCCCTTCAATCCACAAAACTGTCATTTGTGAAGTGGCTAACACAAATATAATGCTTTTTCGCAGCCTGAAATCCACACCTAGCTAATCAAAAAATGTTTATTAAAGAAAAGCAAAGGATGATCTAAAGTTGCTCTTTGCTGCGCAAAACTCAACTCAACTTTATTTATAAAGCCCTTTAAAACAACCACAGCTGCCACAAAGTGCTAGCCTGGGTGCCATTCCGAACTTAGTCCCGCCCACAACGTTTGAGGTCGGGAAGTTCGGTCTGGCATTGCTCCATAGTAGCGCGAGTATGATCGCCCACTCTCTGGCGATCCAATCAAATTGTCAGGGCGGGCTTTATATGATGGTGGACAGATGATCAACAGTAACGTAATCAACCACGTGACCAAAGCGCGCATGGGTGACAACAACAATGGCTGCCGCTGGAGAGTTGAGGTGAGTAGATTCTGCTATTAGGTCTGTTCTAGAAGATATCGACAGCAAATTAATTTTAAAAGAGGAACAGAGAAACGCGATCAAGGCTCATCTTCTTATTCTAGACGTGCAACTGCAGGCTTTGATTTTTGTTGACAACAACTGTGACTGGCTTAACATACGTCACGCACTCCGTTGCTCTTATTGGTTGTAGGTCTATCCAATTGAGTGCAGAGGCATTTTTTTTCCTGGTTCATTCGAAACACGCCCCATAATTACAGCTCTATGGAGCAGTATCAGACTCATATTCTGACTAGAATTGAGTAGGACTACGTCAGGCTAACAAAGTGCTGTACATACCAAGTAAAATTGAAATTGTTGCCAAAGCCAAACAAAGACCATGTCATGGGTCAATTATACAGAGGATATAACTACAACCTTAAAGTGAGTTTAACCTGCTTGTTTCGGTAACATAACCAAAACCAAATAATAATCCAAACCATCCAGGACAATGTTTGACTTCCCTTCACTAGCCTGGTATAAAGTGTTTGTGTCATGATGGGTATCAGAAAAGCCCAGTATGCAGAACACCACGGAAACAGATGAAAAGTTTAACAAGATTTATTGAGCACAAGCACATGGAATAAACACTGGTACTGGTTCAGGCCTGGGGGCAGGTTCACTGGAGTCTGTGAGGATGACAGTTCAGTTAGCTTGGAAGCAGATGAGTCTGAGTTTGAGAGTTTCAGATTTATACCTTGAGGTGTCCGGGTTTGGCTTTGAGAGAGGAACTGTTGGGTCCAGAGACTGTTTAGTTCAGCAGAGTCCAATAACCGCTTCAGCGTCTTACTTCTAGCGTGAGGGCAGACCTTGGCTTTGGGTTTCCAGCTCTTAGTCCAGAGCTGCATGAGAATCCAGAGAAGGGTCTTCAGGTTTGGCTCAGAGGGCTGGCTCGGCAGGTTAAGCTCATCCAGAGCTTACAAGGAAAAAAATGGATTCCTGAAAGCACAGACAAAGAGGGATTAGAATCCAATCAGGAGCAACAAAGGTTCTCAGAAGAAGCTAGGCTCAGGTGCTAACCAAACTGGATAAACACTGCGGCGTTGAGGCAAGGTCTGAAGGTAGGTTATATACTGTGGATCCTCTGATGATGAGATGCGCCTCAGGTGTGTCGAAGGCTCAGCTCAGGAGGATCCACGGCGGACTCTGCTGGAGAAAGGTGGAACTTCTCCAGATCCCAACAGTTTGCTTATTTTACTGCCTTTAACCACAACTGCTGTCTTTTTTTGGCAATGGCAGCAGGTATACAATAACATTTCAAATTGTTTGTACCCTGTCGATCCTGGCAATCAACAACAGGATGCCATTTTATGGTTTGTTCACATTGAACAAGATTTCTCAGACTAATTCTCCACTTTCGGGCGCTGTCACTCAGCAGACATTATAGCAATTTGTGCAGCAGGCAACAAGCTCCACCACCTCATTAAATCTGGTGCTTGGCGGTTCCACCTCAATATGGCAGAGGGTTAGCATTAGGGTTAGGGTTGTGAGATTATGGAGAGGGTCGCAGTGCTTTACTTTGGAAAGCCAAACAAAGCCATCAATGTCTCCAGGTTCAAAATACTCTTCAGAGATGAAAAGGGTATGGAGAGTACCACCAGCTCCTCCAGAAGCTGCATCTGGAGGGTATTTCTGTCTGACCAGGACCCAAAACTATCCCACATCAGGGAAGGAATGACAATAGTGGTAAGGCGAGGGGTGTTCTGCAGCTCAGATAGGAGCAGCTGGAGATCTGAGCAAATACCCTGGGAAAGAATAGGGAAGAGGCAGCTGCCAGTGTCCCGCTCTGCATCTTAGAGACCTAAGTGCAGGAAAATGTGAGGAAGACAGTGGTGCAGTGAGGAAGAGAGAGCACAATAATGGTGGAGAGGTAGTAACTGGCTAGAGCCATATCTCCAAGCTAATAGCTGGCCGGGGTCTGGAGCTAAGGGCGAAAACAAATTATTAATTATTAATGAAAAGCCACCTACAAACCAATCAAGGGTATTTTTTACTTCATCCTTGATCAACCTTATTTTCTTTAGATTTCATTTTAATTGAAAAAAAAAGCCTGACATCACAGCCACTTCTAGTGATTGATTTTCGTATCGCTCCAACTGCAAGATGCTTTCGGTGTGAATGCACCTTTAAGCTCCTTTTGAAGCCTAATTTGGCCATTTTTTTTGCCTGTAGCTAAACAAACTGCCTAGATGTAACTGGGAAAAGGTTCCATTCCATCTCTGACTGGGTTTAGAGTTATTGTGTGGCTGGAAAGGAAACCTCCACCCCAACATAAAGAAACTCTTCCAGACTCAAACCATTCTTTTTCCAGTATTGTCTTGTGTGTGTCTACATCGTTCGTCTTCATTAAGTATAACGAAGCAAAAGAAACGCAAAGCCCACAGCACTATTGTGCCACCACCATAGCTTTCTGTTGGTGTGATGTGTTTAAGATGGAGCTGAATAACAGTTGTCTCGTAAGGATGTAAAAGTGATCGGACATCCCTCGCTCGAGGAACAAATTGTATGAATCTATCAAATAATTAGTTCCCATATGTTTTTTTCAGCTAAAGATGTAGTATTCTTGTAAATACATCATCTGTGTAGCGCACTACTAACACTGGGTGAGGACTGAGTCATGTCTCAGTATGTCTGCAGTTGGTCCACCCTCTGTGTTTAGGTGATGGATTGAACCGAGGTTGGGATATTATCTTATAACCTACTACAACCACGCTTAGTGTGAGAGATTGCATTTGAGTCAATGAGTCGATGCAATCAACTGGTTTTCCTTAGATAGAAAACTTTGAATCAATTTGACGGGATGATCTGGTTGAACTGTAAAGTGCCTTGAGATGACATGTGTTGTGAATTGGCGCTATATAAATAAACTAAATTGAATTGAAATGAATAACCTTACCCTACTTAACCTTTTCACAGCTTTGTCCATCTGTTTTGGTTCTGGTTGATTTCTTTGTATCCAATAAAGTGGAAAATCTTTTGCCTTTTGTTTTTCAGAATCACACAGTTTCCGCACACTAAAGCCAAAGATATAATTCCACTTGGTAAAACATGAGCAGTGGTGCATAACCCAGGATTTGTTTTATTTAATCTAAATATAATGTGTTAAACTTCCCTTTCTGGCTCACCATCTGTTGCTCACGCTCTCAGTTTGAATTATTTCATCAGAAGTAGTTAGAGCGTTCCTCGCAAGATGTTGTTTTTTTCTCCTCTATGCCTTGTTCAAATTGTCCACTATACTTATGGTACTTTGAGGTCCTTTAACAAGCAATGCATGATTGCACTTGATAAGTGAGGAAAAAGAAATGTTATGTTTGCTTGAGTACATTTTCTTAAGCTTACAACTTTGTGAGACAGGCTGTTGTCTATATGTGAAGACAATCTGCTGTGTTCTACATGGATAAGGGCTGCAACACACAGGTCGTTTCAGGATGAACTCCTGTGCTACACTGGAGCTTTTTCTTTATATCTGCTGTAATTTCACAGATATCTTTTGTCCAGTTACTGTATTTGTGGCTTGCTTCAGTCTGTCAGAAACCTTGTAAGCACAAATGACCAATAATGTGTTTTTAGCTCTGGATTCTGAAGTAGCTGCCATGATAAAAAGCTGGTGTATTTCGAACAAATAAAATAGAACAAGCTTCAGAGGTTCCATATGATCACTTTTAACATAAACATTAAGGCTGTATGTAATTAAAATATATGTTTTATTGCTTCCCTCTTTAATGAGGAAAAACTCTGATATTCTAGCTGTGAGTATTGACCAATACCATTAATGACCTGATGTGATATCAATCCGAATCAAACACACTTTAGCTGCTCATTTTGTAAAATGTTGGAAAGGTTTGATCAAGTGATTTACAGACAGAAATAATAGAGGTGAGTACAAAATAAACATTCCTTAATAACCAATGACTTAGAATAACTTTAAACAGAAGCAGAGTGTTTCTATCTGTTTGCTTATATTTGAAATTTTAGATACAGGCAATGTTTCTGAAATTACTTTTTAGGCTGATATTGGAGTGATTTCCTGGATAAATGGCGAGTTAGCACATCCCTAGATGTCCATTTTATCTTTATTTAGTTCTATAGTTCTATGTGGTAAATTTGGGTGCTGTATAGCTGATAACATCAGCTCAACGGAGGAATTCAATTAACCATATCTAAACCGGGGGGTGCTAAAAGGAGGGAGGCAATAAAATCTAATATTGCTTTCATTAATCCACATTCTTCTTTAATCTGCTTAATAATCTTATGAAATTAAAGAATTCCCATATCTTAGATTAAGTCTTTTATAGATACAAAGGTAGCAATGCACCCAATGGAAGACACCATGTTTTGTCTTTAATCAAGGTAACTGAAAGGAGACAAACTTGTTAGCATTCCCTGCATATGAAGGCTACTTATACTGCTATAGGCTTAGACTGCTGGAGGACATAGGCACCTCTTTTCATCTATCTGCTTCATTCTATCTCTAGTCTCCAATTCTGCAGTATCTGTTAGTTCAATCTCTAACGTATCAGAGAAATAACAGCTGTGCTGCTGCCATCTACACCTTTGTTTATTGATGTTTGGCGTGTTTTTCAGTGTAATCCTGTTTCTCTGACTGTGACTGGCTGGATGTGCTCTCTTTCATCCTCTGATATGGTAGCTTGCTCGGAGCTCGTCTGCCTGGCTGTGTGTTTCCTGGATGAAAGATGCACAATTGTATATACATCTACATCCATACATGTAAATGCAAGAACCGAAACCGTCCACAAGAGTCCCCTGAACAGCGACCCGTAATGCCTCTTTAAAGCTCTTTTATGTGTGCTGGAAAGAGAGGAATAGGCTATATTAAACCAATTAAATAAAATGATCAACCATGAAACTTCCTCCCTCTAAAAGAACTTGCTGTTGTCAGCAGAATCATCTAAACTGACCTTCCTGTGAGAGCCTTCATGACATTTTAAGTTCAACCTTTATTCTTTAATCCTTTCTAACAGTTGAAAAAACATCCCTGAGAGGCATTACACAAACACAAAGGCATCGTTTCACCCCAGTTTTATTCTGAGCCGTTCTAATTATTGCTTTTAATTAAATTTCAGTGCAGCCATGTCAACAGCATCATTTGGTCCTGAATATTATGTTTTTATTCATTCATCCACAGGGGATCAAATTACACTGTTGCTGTTTGAGAGTCAACGAAAACATGATACATTTTTATTACAGCCTATTCCAGCCCAATCGAGACCATCCATCATTAAAACAGCAAATATTTAAAGTGACAACAGAAAATTAGGAGGCTTTCAGAGAAACGTGGGCCTTGCTGTGTATTCATAAATTATTTGAAAGTCAATTTATTTCTGATTTTCAGGTGGGGGGTTTGGGTTTATCAGTGGGAACCTGGTTATCAATTCAGGCCTGCTGAGCTGACACCAATCCGCTCAGTAATTACACCAAACAAGACATGAATCAAATGCATCATTTGAGTAAAGAGGCTTTTCTGACAAGAGTGAAAGTGAGTTCATGGAGCGTGGAAAACGGCATGCATTCATCCAAAATCTTGACTTAAGAAGGTGCATCGATCTAAGAGGAGCAGAGAAGTGTCAGGATCCAGAGATCTGCCACCTGATCTCCAGCAGAGAGCGCTGTGGGCCTCCTGAGCTGATTCCTCTACACACCTGGAGATCATCAGCTCATCAGAGGTCCACACTACTTAAGCAGCTACCAGACCTTCCTTCGACGCCGGAGTGTTGCCCTAGTTTGATTAGCGAACCTGAGCCTCAGAACGTCTGAACTTACTAGTAGACTCTAGAGAGGAACTAATCTTCTAATCGCCTTTGTCTTTGTGCTCACAGGAAACCCTGAAGCTCTGGAAGAGCTCCACCTAGAAACCTGCCTGCCTGCTCATGAAAGCCAAACCTGAAGATCTCAGTTTGGATTCCTTCTTCAGCTCTTGGATAGAGAAAGGAACAAACCCAAGCCAGAAACCTTCTAGCTCGGAACTAGACGCTGCTGCTGCTTAAACTCTCTGCCACATCTTTGACTCTGGACCTACGGTATCTCACCTCACGGCTCAGTTACAATCTCCTCAAGGTACATCCTGATTCTTCTCTCTATCAATCCATCATCAGCCTGGCTAACCAAACTCTCATCTCTCCAGAAACTCTGAGACCAGTCCCGGACCAGTACCAGAACCAGATCCAGTATTATATCATTGTACATCTTTCAATAAACCTTGTTAAACTTTCCTTCAGACTCCGTTGTGTTCTGCATGTGGGCTAAGTCCTTAAACCCAATCATGAAAAGAAGCACTGGCCTGAAGTTTCTAAATCATTAGTTGGAAAATCTTTTCAGAACAAAATCAACCATGCTGTACAATAATCTGTTATTGCTTGAACCCTACAGCACCAATCGACTTTTAAATGAAGTTTTATGTGATTGCTATTTTAGCACTGCTTTACAGGTTGTTTATCTGATATTTATTTTTCCCATAATATTTCAGTTATATAAAGTAACTTTACTTTTAGAAAAGTTAAAAGTTATTTTAGGTGTTATTTTTTTTTGTTTCTACAGCAAGTAAATGTATCCTTTTTCTGATCAAGCTGCTGTCAAAACAGGATTATGGGCAACAGTATAGCTCCTTAGTGGCAGATAGGAACCCCAGGACTTGACTAGCATAAAGTTTAACTAAAGAAAAATGGCAGCAAAAATGTAACTACAGAAAATATCCAAATTCAGCTATAGAAATTTTAATTTAAACCCTATAACAAAAATCAGCTGAAGAAATTCTCTTGCAAAAATTCACGAGAAAAAAATCCAAATCTAGTGGCTTTTAGCCAATTAATTAGGCTCATTTACAGTCAGCTTTGATCCCAAAACGGCACCAAGTAATAAAACACTTAATTTCATTGGCCTCCTTAACCATACTTGTTGAAAAACACCAAATTGTGGAAGCAGGTTGTGTAAAATGTTTGATTGATTTGATGAGAGTTAATCCAATCAAACCAATTTCTGTGAGAAGTACTGGTGTAATCAAATGAGTGTTTTTGAATGGCCTCAGGCTACTGGACACACTGTAGTTCCGGTGGCCTGAGTAATAATAAAAGTCAAAACATAGGCAAGGGAATTTCTGCTGTTGAATTTTTGTAGATTAATTTATGCAGCTGACTTCTTTTATTGACAGATTTTCAGTTGAACTTTTGCAGGTGAATTTTTGTAGGTAAAAATCTGCAGCTGATTTTAAGTACTGGTGAGTTTCTGCATTTCAATTCTTGCAAAAAAAAATTTTAACTGGGAAAAAAAAGCTAATTTAAATGAAAAAGTGCACATATTATTTGGTGATATAAATACAACATTTAAAATATGTCCGATTCTGATGACATTATATTTCTTTAAAACTTCCAGCTGTTATCATGTTGACCACTGATTTCCACTATTTGGATGCATCCTTTCGCCTGCCTACATTCCCCAGAATGCTGTGCAGTTCCTGATCAAGCTCAGCTAAGCTATACTACAATCCTATATCAATACTGATTAGCTGTTTATGAGATAATGATATAAGTTTTGTAAGGCAGATGCTGATACCGGTTATTATGCAGCTTAAGAGTAAATTTAATCTGGAAGACTTATTGGCTTCACCTGGAACACCTGCGATGCCCCTAGATCAAGCTTCAGCGAATCATTATCGGGATCGCACCTCATCCAAAGTCAATCATCTTTCAAGACCCCCTTCGTTTAGCTCCTGGCCTAGCTTCTCTCCAGCACGCCATCAAACTATCACCCCATTCCCCTCCATCTCCTCTCTTCTCAGTTCCACTCACCTTCTGGCTTATTCCACCACCACTGTCTGGCCCCAGGGGAAGACTACTGCAATGCATTTCTAAATGATTCTTCCAAGCGTACGTCGATCCTCAGCGTCAGTGTCTTTTGCCAGCGCCCGAGCTCCAAAAATGAATTAACATCAGTCTAACCGATCCCTGATATGTGCAATTACTGTATTTAGATAGATATGGCTCTCTCTTCCTTTATTTTCATGATAAAAATGCCAAATGTTCCACAATTCTCAGTTTAATCAAGAAAGAATGGCTGTGAAATTCACTAATAGATCTGCTCATGCATGCATGCATGTTGCGGCCGAAAACATTGGCTAGCTGATATATCTCTCTAACTCTAGTGTTTATCATGAAACGTATTGTTATTAGGGCTGCAACTAACGATTATTTTAAAAATCTATGAATCGGCCGATTATTTTTTCGATTAATCGATGAATCGGACAAAAAATATTTTTTATATTAACCTCTTTATTCCAAAATAAACATTTTAGGCAGAACAAACAAGCACACAAGTACAGGTTGCTCATTAACTGTACTGGTGCAATATGAAAAATAAATGTTTGTGTTAAAACTACGCAAACTTACATGAGAAATGTAGCTGCACATCCACAAAATATAGGCTACTTTGTTTCATAAAGTGCAAAAAAAGACATTTTTTGTTTTTAAAAGCCCCTAAGGGGCTCAAACAATAGGCCCCCCATTTCAGCAAATGAGTTTTTTTTAGACTAGAAGAGTTCTGCCTTTTAAGACAGGAAAGTATAGCAGTTAAAGGTGGTACTTGAGAAAATACTTAACCATAGAGATGAAAATAGCCTGTGATTCAAATTATAAATTGTATTTGGAATAAAAATGAGAGAACTAGGGGTGCTAAAAAACACATCCTCCAAAAACAGATATTTACATGGGAATGTGGCATATAATTAATTGACATATCACTGATCTTGCTGGATTTTATTCTGCTTTACTTCCATAAATTGCAGGATCTGCTTTACTTTATCTTTACCAGAAGATTTAAACTTTAAAAGCCTTGCCCTCATAATTTGAAAGTTAATTTATTTATAAAGAAAATATAAACGCTGCTTAAGCTAATTCTAATGAAATTAAAAGTAAAATAAGTAGCCAACCTTATCACTGTCTGTAACCTACTAACACGGTAAGGAAAGCATCAGATGAGCTACCTGAGAAACTAACGTTACGTTTCCCCACTTTAAAACTAAACAAACATGGTGGTTCCGTGCCATGTTAATTTGTTGTGACAAAAGTTGCATGTTACGACTTTTTTCACTTTACAAAACGCAGGCTATTTTAATTATTGTGATCAATTTGCGCTGTCAATCCCGGCGCATGCGCGCTGCATTTGCAGTCTGGACGCTGAGGGTAAACATCCTTCGGCTCTGACTGCAGCGCTGAGAGGGACTCCTGCGGGAGCGGGAGAACGTGGTTGGGGTGGGGGAGGCGCCCCACGGCAGAGTAGGAACGATACATGCTTTCACGTAAGAGTCTCCAAAAGCCGCCAGTGACACCGTAAAAAGTCGCCAGATTTGTCGCTAGTCGCTTTTTTGAAAAATAGTCACTGGAGGGGTCTGAAAAGTCACTGAGTTGGCAACACTGCGCCCGCAGCGCTGGCTCGCTCTGCCGTATTTTTTTTCTTCCCCCGTTTCAGTCAAGTGGATGTGATGACGGCAGCGGCGGATGACACATTAATCGCGCGACACAACTAATCGATGATGAAATTTGTTGCCAACGCTTTTAAAATTCGATTTTTATCGATTTTATCGATTCGTTGTTGCAGCCCTAATTGTTATTGTTTTATTACCCAGCATTACTTAAGGAGAAAATAGTTAAACAGTTTGTCATCGTGTGACTTTTCATTTGACATAAAACAGGTGCTTTACTGGATATGTGAAGACGTTCTAGAGCACCATGTTGTATCCAGGTCTGTATATTGGTGGTTTAAATGTCAAATCAACATTAGGGCAAATATTAACCCTTTAAAGCCCGATCCAAGAATAAAACAAAACAGAAAATTACTTTTTTTTTGGTTTGAAGTCCTTATTTGGCCTTTTAACAAAATATGTAAAAAGAAAAAACAGAAATACATTTTTGATATTAATAATTTATTACTATGCGAAGTCAAGATTATTTTTTGTGTAGTCTTCTGCTGGCTGTCATCAGGTATATCTGATTGTGTACAATAGGATTTTGAGCAAAGTTTTTACCATTAAATTATGCAAAAGGTGTCAGACGCAAAACATTTCAGAAACCGTATTATAGGGTTAAAGAAAAGTGCAGAAAACGCCTCTCTCCTTCAGGTTGTTGCTAATTTTGATTTATTTCCCAAAATAAATAGACATTCTGTTTTTCTCTTTTCGCTGCAGAGGAAATTAAGGACGGAGTGCAAATGTGTAAAGAAGCTTCATCCTTAATGGCTACAAGAACACAGCAACACAAATGCACTGTTATAGCAACAGATGGGCTCATCACCCCTGTTGTCATGGTCATTTCTATGACAGTCAGGGCCTCCTTTGTTGCTTTGGGGGGAGAGAAATCCTTCACAGCAGAACGCGGCTCCTTTGTGAAAGCATTAGATGGGTGATAATAGAGTGGCAGAAAAAAAAGAGGGGGGTACTTTGGCACATTTCGGTTTAACAATCTCCTGATCTGTTGCATCAGTGGTTTTCATCTGTGGATCTGAGAAGAATGTGAATCACAGCTCATCTGCTTGATGAGCTCGGTGGCTCTAACCTGACTCTGTCGCAGCAACAGAGCCGCCTCCTGCTAGAATCACAGCAAAAAGGAATTTCAGTCAGAGCTCCATATAAAAATCAACAGAAAACAGTTTTAATTTCAAAACTGCTATGTTTTAATTCTGTTGAAATCCGAAAAAAATAGAATAGAAATGCTATTTTAAGATAAACTGTGCAGATTAAATGGAAATAAAAATGCTTAAAGGTTTTGTGTTGAAGCTGTTAAAAGACAAGGTTCTGTCAAGCATATTTCAGTCTGAAAAACTCAAACGAAGAGAAAAGACTTAGATGAAATGCATTGATACAATTACTTGGTGTTTGGTGCTCAGACCTCGGCAGGAAACATAGCACTTCATTTTTATAGATATGCATGAACAGGGGCAAAGAACAGCGCTGTTTCCCCCAAGGCCTGAAACTGGTGGTGGAGTGGAGATAGATGAAGTTGGTCAGTCTGTAGACTGCTGGTTAGTGAGACGGTCTGCTGAGCTTTATGGGGAGATCCAGTGGACTGTGTGAGCTGATACTAGAGCTTCATTCAAGGACCTGGAAGATGGAAGTCCAGTTGGATAACACAGGTTGAGAGAACCTGTCCGTGATGAGCAAGCATGAAGCGACAGTGGAGAGGAAAAACTCCCTGTTGGGAGGAAAACTCTGGCAGAAACAACCTGGCGGTATTCTGCCGGAGCGGATCAAATGAGATACGGAACGCTGCAAGAGTCCAGGAGGAATTAAACTCTGATGAAGTTTTAGCTACGATGGTGGAGGGGGGGCTGCAGGAGGGTTGAAACGGGGTCATCTGAATGAAGTCACACAGCACAACCATCGCCTGCGCACCAGGCAGCAGACAAGTTGGGGATCGGAGGCCTTTTAAGATGAACTTAGGATGCTGATTAGCTTTCATGGAGGTGTGGTTCAAAGGTGATTGGATGTATCGCAGGTGGATGTATGAGAGCAATCATTTTCTTCAGTCGACCTTCCACCTAGGCTCCATTTCAGCACAAACGCTGAAAACACTGAAAATTGTCAAAATAACTTAGACTTCGACTAGGGGCCGGCAACCCAAACTGCTCAAATAGCCATATTGGACCAAAAAAAACAAAAAATAAATTTGTCCGGAGCCGCAAAAATGTAAAAGTATTATATAAGCCTCTTATGGCAACACGGGCTCTATGTTGGGATCTGGAGAATCACCACCTGTCTCCAGCAGGGTGCGCTGTGGGTCTCCTAGGCTGGAGCCCTCCAGCACACCTGAAGCTCATCAGCCCACAGGAGACCTTCCTATATAAGCAGCAGCCAGACCTTCCTTCAACGCCGCAGTGTTGACCAAGTTTGGTTAGCAAACCTGAGCTTCAGTCATTTTTAGAAAATCTTAGTTGGCTCTAGAGAGAAACTAGATTCTAACCTGCCTTTGTCTTCTTTGCTCACAGGAAACCCAGAAGCTCTGGATGAGCTTTGCCTGGAAACCTGCCTGCTGGCCCAAGGAAGCCAAACCAGAAGATATCAGTCTGGATTCCTCCTACAGCTCTCAAGGAAGAGCTAGTAAACCAAGTCAAGGTCAGAAACTCACGAGTCAGAAGCTAGACGCTGCTGCTGAGCTCCCTGCTGAATCCATAGTCTCTGGACCCAACCGGTTCCCCCCCTCTCAAAGGATCTGCCAGAACCTCTCCAAGGTACATTCTAAATTAACACACTCGACAAGCCATCTAAACTGCTTGGCTAATCAAACTATCCATCTCTGCAGATATCAGTGATTCCAGTCCCGGACCTGTACCAGAACCAGTTCATATTTCTCTGTGTGTGCCTTTAATAAACTGTTGAACTTTTACCCCTGACTCCGTGGTTTGTTCGGCATATGAGTTTATCAGAAAGCCATCATGACACTCTAAGGGTATTATCCAACTATAGAAAAGGACTTTGCGGGCTTAAATATATAATAAGCATTCATGGTTAAATGTTTATCCTCGAGCAAATGTCACATAGCAGCATGAGGTGAGGGACGAACAGTGAACACTCCTATTGCACGCTGTGTCATCGCGCGCTGCCCTTCACCGCATGGTTTCAGTTTTGTTGCATTGATGAAATGATAGAAACACAATTAAGGAATCTTTCTATGGTGGTAGTGTTTCTGTTGGGAGAGACAGAGCAATTTATCCAGAAGTTCTGCAATCACACCTTTTCTCTTCCTCCCAGCTTGGTGGTCGGCTTCATATTTAGCCTTCCCAGGAAATGCCTTTCCAAATTTTTATTTTCATTTTTTGCCAACCTCTCATTACCAAGCAAAACTGCAGGCAATCCTTCCACATTGATAATGAAAGAAAATGATTCGTTCCATTCTTTGAATCCTCTTTTCTCATCAGCTATCTTCCTTTTTTCCCCTTTGGGATCCATGGTCTGAGACACACCTGCAGCTTTGTTTGCCTGTCACTGCGCAGCGCTGGTTGCAAGTTATGACCACTGATCTCTATGGCTATGACGCAAATTTGTTTAAATTTATTTATTATAAAAATGCTTACAGCATTGGAAAACATCATTATTTTTTGTATGACCTTCTGCACACCATATTAAAACAAACAAAAAACAAAAAAAACATTTTCATTAATTTTTGAAAAAGCTCCAGGGAGCCTCTGTCATGAATGGTTTAAGGTTAAACCCACATGCAGAACACAAACGGAGGCTGAGTAAAAGTTTAACAGAGTTTATTGAAATTAGTTTTCACACAAAGACATGAACTGGTTCAGGTACTGGTCCGGGTTGGGTTCACTGATGTCTGCAGAGACGGACAGTTTGATTAGCCAGGCAGTCAGATGATTAATTGAGTCTTAGGATAATTCAGAGTCTACCTTGAAGAAGTCCAGGCTTTACTTGTGAGAGAGGGAACCGTTGGGTCCAGAGACTGTTGGTTCAGCAGAGTGCACAAGCAGCAGCAGCCTCTAGCTTCTGACTTTCAATGGCAGACCTTGATCAGAGTTTCCAGCTCTTCTCTGAGAGCAGCAGGAGAAAATCCAGATTGGAATCTTCAGGTTTGGCTCACCAGGGCTGGCAGGCAGGTTAAGCTCATCCAGAGCTTCAGACTTGAGACAGGTTTCCTGTGAGCAAAGACAGAGGCAGATTAGAATCAGGTTTCCCACTTGAGATGACTAAGATTCTTTCAGGTAACAGAGGCTCAGGTTTGCTAACCAAACTAGGTCAACACTGCGGCGTTGAAGGAAGGTTTGGCAGCTGCTTATGTAGGGAAGGTTCCTGATGAGCAAACGAGCTCCAGGTGTGCTGGAGGGCTCCAGCCCAGGAGACCCACGGCGCACTCTGCTGGAGAAAGGTGGTATATCCCCAGATCCCAACAGTAACCCCAGTCCCTAACAGAAAACAAAAGCAGAAGAGGATACTCGGCGCCCTCTGGTGGGCAAGCCTCAGGATCCCAACAGCCTCAAGGGGAACGCTAAAGAGCCGCATGCGGTTCCGGAGACGCAGGTTGCCGACCCCTGACATAGACAAACATTATTATTTTGTACACACAGTGTATACAAAAATAAAATTCACTCAATACAGGTCTTAAGAAATTTTAATTTCTAAAGTGCAGCAGTGATCAAATGTAAAGTTAAATGAAAACTTACATTGTAAAATTAAACTGAAACTATGGGTTGTAGACCTTTTATGGCCCTGTCCAGCTCTCCTGGAGTAACTGCCTCTCTCCTGGAATCTCCTCCATGCTCTTGAGATTGTGCTGGGAGACACAGCAAACCTTCTGGCAATGGCATGTATTGATGTTCCATCCTTGAGGAGTTGGACTGCCTGTGCGCCTCATGCTAACAGTGACAGTGACCCTAGCCAAATGCAAAACTGATGAAAAAGAATCAGAGAAGATGATGAGGGGAACAAATGTCAGTGGCCTCCACCTGTAAAACCATTCCTGTTTTCATGATCGTCTCATTGCTGCCCCTCTATTGCACCTGTTGTTAATTTCATTAACACCAAAGCAGCTGAAACTGATTCCCAACCACCTCTGCTACTTATCTGACCAAATCAATATCCCAGAACTTTAATTAACTTGATGCTATACCCTGATTACGAAGTGTTCCTTTGATTTTTTTGAGTAGTGTACATGAGAAAATCACTGTGAAAACCTAAACACCGCCCTCTTCAGACTCTTTGTCATCAGCTCACCATGAGTGCTTGCACACAGGTGAACATATCTTTACCCAATTACTAGCAGACAAAGAGCCAGCTTTGAAAGCAGGATGGAATCCCAAACGGAGGTTCAGTCAAGCAAAACCGACCATTGTCTGCTGGAGGGTCGTCTCTGGGTCAGTCTAATAGATATATATTAAGGGGAGATAAAAACATGACCTCCAACATGGAGAAAAGATAGAAAGAGAAGATAAGTGTCCTTAATACGTAAAGATGCAAGAGAAAGAAAGATCATATAGGTTCACCATTTACTTTATCACCTATCTGTAGAGCTGGAGCAACGAAGCACCTCTGGAAAATACCTCCTACTGCGTCTGAAAGGTCAGGAACACTGCCCACATCTTCCCTGCATGCCTCACTATCGTTTCTGACATGACTTTTATTGGCTGACACATGGTTCACACTAGAAAACCATTTAGAACTGCGGCTTAATTTAGAAGCCCCCCTCCTAACAGCACTGGCACATTCAGTCTGTCTCCGTATCCTGATTACTAAAGGAGATGCTGCTGGAATAAAAACATATATTGTGTTGAGCTATAATGGCTGCCACAGAGTGCCTATCCATTATTACCTAACATTTCCCTCACACAGGCTATCTCAAGCATCATGCCCATAATTAGGAGAGGCTTCTTGACTTTTCGTTATCCATCCATTTTGGAAATTGTTGCTCAAACTCCCAGATGAGTCAGATGTGAAGGATGACATGAGGGTCAGAGTAAAATAGAAAGGTTCCTCCTAATGAGATCCCCTCACTGTGCCCTTTAGTTGTTTAATGGGCTTCAAGGCTGCCCCAATCTTTGGATTACTTTACAGCCTTTTGGCAAATTAGTAACAAAGGCTGAGATAATATGAAAGCTACTCCTGAGTACAGGGAAAATAATCCAGTTAAAGCAGTGATAACAGACAAATACATGTATCATAAAAAAAAATATCCAGAAGGGATAAACTTGCTAAAGGTGATTTGTTTAAATCCTCTTTTCCTTTTATATTTGGAAAGATTCACAATTTCCAGTTTCAGCTGCAGAACTGGTATCTCAATAAATCTTAACTGAACCTTTGGACACAAAATTATTCTGCTGAAGTCTAATAATAGAGGGCAGTTCAACCACAAAAGGAGACGCCATGTTGTGTCTCTGTCATGGTTTAACTAAAGATCAGATCCAAATGCAGAGAAACCATTACAGAGAGACCAGGGAAAAAAGTTTAACAGGTTTATTGAGAAGCATTTGGAGATTCCAGTGTTGCTCTGAACACTGCTCAACCGGAACTGAAAGGTGAGGGGAAGACACTGCGGTTAGTTCAGGTTCAGTGGGAAAATTGATTCTCGAACTTGAAGAGGAGAAAAGGTTTGCAGACTCACGTTTCCAGAAAAGTGGTTGACTCTTAGACTCCAGTAGGTAAGGAATGTATTCTGGTGTTTGTCTCATACGGTGGAGGACGGACAGGGTTACCCAGAATGCGGTTGCTTGTAGATGAACAGAGAAAGACTGACTGCCACTCAGATTTCCTGAGGCACTTGAACAGACTGTTGTGCAGATGAATCCCTTGCTCAGTGTGAAGCTCAAACGTTTCCTCGGGGAAAAGTGGATCCAAACCTCTGGTCTGTTTCCTCAGCTCAGTTTGAAGCTCAGTTGATCCTTCCAGGGGGAGAAGGTCCAAAAAAATCCAGTTTGCAGGATGAGCCGAGAGGCAAAGAAAAACACAATGTTAAGACTCAGGTTGACAAAAACTCAGATTGACGCAGCAAAACTCAGCTTGACTACAGTACCCAAAACTGGCAAACACTCTGGCGTCGAGGTAGTGGCAGTCAGCAGCTTAACACTCCGTTAACGAGGTAACCCCTTGCAGATGTGTGAGGAGGAGAATCAGAACCAGGCGCTGCCTGATGGAGGAAGGAAGACAAACACACAAACACACAGACCACACAGACTGGAGTCCTAACAGTCTCCATTTTGGACCAGAGCAGCCAAAAGGAGACAGACACACTTATCAGCCTTTTGTGTTTCACCTGCATCTGAAAACTTGTTTTCAGACAAGGAAAAACAACCACATTCATTCTACATCTGGACCGTCTGTACTTTCTGTCCAGTGAGGGCCAAGAGAAAAGAAAGTAAAAACCGGGAGAAAAATTACATCTGCCTGACTTTTACCAATTGGAGACAATTTCTAAGCAGGGCTTTACAGTGAACATGGAAGTCGCGAGTTTCCATCTGGACAAGTAGTTGAACAGTTTAACAGTCAAATTTATTTTGGTGTTATGTTGTAAACAGCGCAGTGTAATCCTGCATCTACTCTGTCCCCCTGACACAAATAGTTTTTTTTGTAATTCTAAATGGAAAATTGGAACATTGGAACAGATATCAGCTGCTGTTGGTTTTCTTTACAAAAGTCACACAAACAGGTGGCTGTAAGCTTATTTCAGCTTTGTGTTTGTGATTTATCTTGATATGTCAATAGTGATTCAGCCAGCTTTGTCCTCTAGTCAGTGATGGCTAGTTTGTTAGCCTACACTAGACAACCTCCAATGCAACAGTTACCAGCTTCTGTTATTCTTCAAAGAAGAGGTAGCAGGTCAATAGTTTAGGCTTCCTTCAGTCTGTCACGATTCAGAACAGAGGACCCAGAGAGAGAGAGAGAGAGAGAGGAAAACACAAGTTATAGACCAAGTAAATCTAACGGAGGAAGATCTTGAATGTGAGTCACTAAACTGGTTTACAAATTCAATCCATAGCCAGAAAACAGGGTAGGATCCAGTTGGTGGGCTGCCAACAAGCTGCGACGGGTGCCACCCAAAGTGTCCCAGATGCTGCAGCCCCGGAGACCATGCAGGAGACCAAAGCCAGGTCAGGCAAACAGATCAGAATAGGCAGGCTCAGTGGTCCAGAAGTCCGAAGCCAGATCAGGCAAACTGTTCAGACTGGAACAGGCAGGTTCAGTACTAGGTCAGGATCAAGAAATCAGAAACACCAAGGAACTATAAAAACACTCTTACCAATGGCCAGGAAAAAAAACAAAATAATCTGTTACTGATGACAGGGTGCAAACACCTTAAATAGAGGCAGGAGAAGGTGGATCAGATTAGCAGTAATGGGAAACCGGGCAGAGGTAGACATGTGAATGGAATGAGTAATTAAGCCAGTCAGACACAGTCCTGTTTTCAGAGATTTTTCATGTGTTTTATGGTTTATTTTTGAACTGGAGGAAGAGGTGGAGGTCGGCTGATATCTGTGCTGGAACCAAGGGAGGACAATGAAAAATCCCTCGAGGGATAAATTAAAAAAATCCTTACATAAAGTGCAGGGTGTCCTGAAACAGCCTGTGAAATGGACTGGAGGTTTCTTTAAGCTTCAGCAGGGATGTTTAGTGATATTCCTGCAGGGGGACAATTCATGAGTCACTTTTTATCTGTTTGTTTTTGATGCAATATTCTTGAATCTTCCAGATTGGAGAGGATCAAACAGAAATTTAGGTATGGGTGGGCTCTGTAGCGATGCGTCTGATGCTTTTCTGGACTCATGCAGCAAAACCCAAGTCAGATCTGGTAGACAACACCTCAAAATTCCCTGTGCTGTTCCCACCACCTGGGTTAAGTCCTTCCTCTCCTGTTCCCTAGAGCTTCTGTACTACATTGAGAGACTGGAGGCTTTTAGTTGTTGCTAAAAAAAGATACAAAGCAGTTCAAAACAAATAAATGAAATAAAAAAAAAACATATTTAACACAAAATCAAACTGGTTACAATTCT
The DNA here is from genome assembly GCA_030533445.1 of Cyprinodon diabolis. Lineage (NCBI taxonomy): Eukaryota > Metazoa > Chordata > Actinopteri > Cyprinodontiformes > Cyprinodontidae > Cyprinodon > Cyprinodon diabolis. The sequence goes on from CM060077.1 coordinate 4,893,790, forward strand.
CACGCATCGCCATCTGTTAAGCCTGAAGGCTGTGTTTGACTGAGCTAGTTTCCTTGTTACCAGTGTGGAGGATGTGTTTATCTCCCATTGGAGACTCATTTTGGCAACCTTCCTTTGTCTAGTATCTGTTCTGTTTCTGTTTGCTTTTTAAAGAAGGAAACTGGTCGATTCTTTCGCTGAACCTGAACCAAAAACATACTCTTAACCCTGCTGCTGGTTTCTCCCAAACGGCGGACGGACTCAATGGAGGCAGAGGTGAAAGACAGGTCTTCTAAAAGTGGATGTAGATGAGAAGAGAGTCGGATACGATGGAGTCTGGTGTGGCCACTTAACCTGTAAAAGAAAAAAAATGTCTTTAAACTCACAATGATATTCAGGTTATAAATGCATGACAGAAGTATTATATAACCCCCCGTCGCACACACACATGCTACTATTTGAGAACAAGTCTCTCTAGCAGGTTCTACCTTAGCTCCAAGTTATCTTTAGACATTTACTGAGTTCTGGCATAATTCTGACTGATGTTTTAGCCAATTGTATCAAGTAGTTTTAATGAGATAGAGAAAATTAGTCCACAAATTTTCAACATTAAGCACAGAGACACCCAGCAGCCTATAGTTAGCCATATCATTCCATTCCAAAGTGATATGTTTGTTTGGTATCATTCTTTAAGAGATCCTTAAACTGCATAAAGATGCTTCATGCCGTCTTTGTTTATGAGGGGAAAACAAAGCAGAGCTGATGTAATCCAAAAATGTTTTTCTCTCTCTTTATCCAAATGGAAGAAAAAGAGTAATTCCCTGTTCTTTCAAGCAGAACACACAAACAATAGAAAATAAAAACCGCTGCAATGAATAATTAATCTACATTTCATTACATCATCTGCCCCACAGAATACTATGAACAAATAAGAAATAACAGAGTACATTTTTGTACATTCTTCTCACAGGGATGGATTTTAGAGGACAAAAATAACCGGAGAAAAAAGATCTCTGTGTGCACTGAAGCATTGAATATATATATATCGATGTTTTTCTTTTGCTCTAACTGCTTAAACCCTTACATTTCCATATCTTTTGGGCATAATTTGTAACGAAGCTTGAATATGAGCCCCAAATATAGTAAAACCTCAATTCTACCCTTAAACATCACTTGAGAGATTTCACTGTGGTAAAGAATACATAGAAGTCACAGGAGAATCTGCATCTAATGATTGAATTTTGGAGAAGATTCAAAAATCTTTTTAAAAAATACAGTGGGGCAAAAAAGTATTTAGTCAGCCACCAATAGTGCAAGTTCTCCCACTTAAAAAGATGAGAGAGGCCGGTAATTTTCATCATAGATATACCTTAACTATGAGAGACAAAATGAGGAAAAAAAATCCAGAAAATCACATTGTCTGATTTTTAAAGAATTTATTTGCAAAATATGGTGGAAAATAAGTATTTGGTCAATAACAAAAGTTCATCTCAATACTTTGTTATATACCCTTTGTTGGCAATGACAGAGATCAAACGTTTTCTGTAAGTCTTCACAAGGTTTTCACACACTGTTGCTGGTATTTTGGCCCATTCCTCCATGCAGATCTCCTCTAGAGCAGTGATGTTCTATGGCTGTCGCTGGGCAACACGGACTTTCAACTCCCTCCAAAGATTTTCTATGGGGTTGAGATCTGGAGACTGGCTAGGCCACTCCAGGACCTTGAAATGCTTCTTACGAAGCCACTCCTTCGTTACCCGGGCGGTGTGTTTGGGATCATTGTCATGCTGAAAGACCCAGCCACGTTTCATCTTCAATGCCCTTGCTGATGGAAGGAGGTTTTCACTCAAAATTTGACGATACATGGCCCCATTCATTCTTTCCTTCACACGGATCAGTCGTCCTGGTCCCTTAGCAGAAAAACAGCCCCAAAGCATGATGTTTCCACCCCCATGCTTCACTGTAGGTATGGTGTTCTTTGCATGCAACTCAGCATTCTCTCTCCTCCAAACATGACGAGTAGAGTTTTTACCAAAAAGTTCTATTTTGGGTTCATCTGACCATATGATATTCTCCCAGTCATCGTCTGGATCATCCAAATGCTCTCTAGCAAACTTGAGACGGGCCTTGACATGTACTGGCTTAAGCAGGGGGACACGTCTGGCACTGCAGGATTTGAGTCCCTGGCGGCGTAGTGTGTTACTGATGGTAGCCTTTGTTACTTTGGTCCCAGCTCTCTGCAGGTCATTCACTAGGTCCCCCCGTGTGGTTCTGGGATTTTTACTCACCGTTCTTGTGATCATTTTGACCCCACGGGGTGAGATCTTGCGTGGAGCCCCAGATCGAGGAAGATTATCAGTGGTCTTCTATGTTTTCCATTTTCTAATAATTGATCCCACAGTTGATTTCTTCACACCAAGCTGTTTACCTATTGCAGATTCAGACTTCCCAGCCTGGTGCAGGTCTATAATTTTGTTTCGGGTGTCCTTTGACAGCTCTCTAGTTTTGGCCATGTTGGAGTTTAGAGTGTGACTGTTTGAGGTTGTGGACAGGTGTCTTTTATACTGATAACGGGTTCAAACAGGTGCCATTAATGAAGGTAACGAGTGGAGGACAGAGGAGCCTCTTACAGAAGAAGTTACAGGTCTGTGAGAGCCAGAAATCTTGCTTGTTTGTTATTGACCAAATACTTATTTTCCACCATATATTGCAAATAAATTCTTTAAAAATCAGACAATGTTATTTTCTGGATTTTTTTTTCTCATTTTGTCTCTCATAGTTCAGGTATATCTATGATGAAAATTACCGGCCTCTCTCATCTTTTTAAGTGGGAGAACTTGCACTATTGGTGGCTGACTAAATACTTTTTTGCCCCACTGTATATATGAGGGCACATCCGAGTATTTTTTTTGTGTGTGTGTATTTATTTTTTAGGTCCAAGCTGTTTCAAGAGTTTCAGACACGTTTTATTTATGATCATCTGGATCAAAGCTTCTTTCATCTCAGTAGGGAGTTTGGCAGGGTCAATACGTAGCAATATTACAGAAATAATCTCACTGATGCATTGATGCAGTTACTAATGTAAAAGGAGCCCAAACGTCTTATACTGATCCAAACTTGGACATGCTTTCGAGGTGAAATGTACGTTCCAGATACTTCTGTAATTTGTTCAGACACCTCTATTTGTGTTAGTAGTAAGTATTATTAAATAGACTAACCACCTGGTATGTATCACTATGTGTGAAAATATATATAGGAGATTCTCTCTTATTTGCAACTCATGGCTGAAAGTGAGAAAACATTTATGGACCATCAAGATCTGAACAGATTAAATCAACTACTGTCTAGGTGCAGCAGTTGACATTAAGTCGGGTAAGGATAACATTTTTAGAGATTGTGGTCAAATATCTGAAGGGGTTGATGACAGCTTTAGGAAGAGAAGGAAATCATGCAGTATCTAATTAATAAATGAAATGATTTTAACTTTATTGATCTAACAATGGAGAAATTAACTCTCATTTAACCCATCCCCTTCGCGGAGCAGTGGGCTGCCACTGTGTAGCGCATAGGGATCAATCAGGAGTTAAGGGTGCTGCTCAGAGACCCAGAGTGGCAGTCTGTGGGAGAGGGTTTCGAACTCACAACCTCAGGAATCCAAGCCCTATGCCCTAACCACAAGGCCTCTACTCCACAGGACAAAATAAACAAAGCTGTAAAAACAATACAGGCTATCTCTATTGGAAGATATTACTGACAAAAACTCACACCAAAACTTTTATATTATACTGCTTTTTCTCTATTTTTATTTATTTTATTCGAGGACTATTTGTCAGGACTCCTGTTTTTGTGTTTGTGTTTCTGTGTTTGTCTCCTTTCATCCACCAGGGGGTGCCTGGTTCTGGTCCGGTTCCTCACACACCTGCAGATGGTTTCCTCGTTAAAAGCAGTGTTCTTAAGCTGCTGACTGCCACTACTTCGACGCCAGAGTGTTTGCCAGTTTAGGGTACTCTAGCCAAGCTGAGTTTTTGCTGAGTCAAGCTGAGCTTTTCGTCAACCTGAGTTTCACTTTGTTTTTGTCTTTGCCTCTCGGCAGGAAGTCATCCTGCAAATTGGATTTCTCGGACCTTCTCTCCCTGGAAGGATCAACTGAGCTTCAAACTGAGCTGGGGTTCAAACAGGAGGTTTGGATCCACTTTCCCCAAGAGATCATTTGAGCTTCTCACTGAGAAAGGGATTCATCTCCACAACGACCCGTTCAACTACCGCAGGAAATCTGATTGGCAGTCAGTTTCTCCGTTCACCAACTAACAACCGCATTCTGGGTAAACCCTGTTCCGCCCTCCACTGAATCAGACAGACACTGGAACCACAGCACACAGACAGGAGTCAAGAACACAACAACTTCACTGGAAACGTGAGTCAGCAACCAAAACCTCTTCTCCAAGTTCCCGAGTCAAATTCCCCATTGAGCCTGAACTAACCGCTGTGTCTTCCCCTCACTTTACAGTTCTGGTTGAGCAGTGTTCAGAGCAACACTTCTCCCTATGTTTAACTTCTTCATTAAACCCGTTAAACCTTTTCCCTGGCAGTGATGGGACTAACGGAGTTGAAAGTAACGGCGTTACTAATGCCTTTACCTTGTTTTAGTAACGAGTAATCTAACTAATTACTTTGACTGTAACTGTAACGCAGTTACCATTGCAGACACCCCGTTACTGCGCGTTACTCAGGTTGCACAATGAACCTTTTTTCATGATAGGACTCGTGCGCAGCTGCGTGAAGCTGACACCCCACCCACGTCAAAAAACTCTGCAAATAGACTGGATGGTTAGTGCAACGTTAGTGCAGATTTGTGCAGAAAAAAAATATTGTTTGTGCTACTTTTGTTTAAGAGATATTAAAGATTATTTTTTAGGTCATCCAGAGGTGCGCCCTTGTCATGAGAGAGGGGAGGATAAGAATGGCTGATGTATAGTGAGATTCCGTCTGTCAGTTGGGTAGGTGGGTGTTTCCGCTGGTGGGTGTTAACGTACAGCACACACAGAGAGATGGAGAGTGAGGAGGATCCAGCAGCAAAACAGCGTTTTCCTGATGGAAATACCGGTGTTACGTCGAGCTGCGGTTCCCCATCACATACGGTTTCCTCTGCATCTCCGCACAGTGCAGGCGGCACGAGTCACCGCGCAAGCGACAGGAAACGCGCATGCTCACTAAAGGCGCGCAACAGTCGCCCTGTGCTCGCGCCACAGGAGAACTATGGAGAGCGGGAACGATCAAATGAAAGGGAGAGATCTGGATGGATGGATGGATGCATGGATGGATGGATGGATGGATGGATGGATGGATGGATGGATGGATGGATGGATGGATGGATGGATACTCTGCCTTTTCAACCTACTGTATTTTTTATTTTAAACATTATTTGATGGCCTTTGTGGCAGGGATGGAGATCCATATTTTATGTCACACGCAGAGTATACATCTAGATAGATAGATGATAGATAGATGTTACAGTATCTATAACAACCCAAACACACAGGATTTCAGAATTAGACATCCCCAGTTATTAATTTCACCAGATCTGAACGCCCTGTTAAAAAACTTCACATGGCGTTCCCCCCTGATGTCATTTACGTTGAGTTGCAATAAATGCTAAACTCTCTGCAGGTTTTTGTCTTTGTCATCCACTCTATTCAGCTGGCTTTGGAAACACACCGCGAGAAGGTGGGGGCTGGGTTGTGAGGGTTACGGGGCGAGAAACGCAAAAGTAACGCAATAGTTACTTTTACTAGTAACTAGTTACTTTTATTGTGGAGTAACTCAGTTAGTAACTCAGTTACTTTTTGGGAGAAGTAACTAGTAACTATAACTAATTACTTTTTCAAAGTAACGTGCCCAACACTGTTCCCTGGTCTCTCTGTTCAGTTTTCTGCATTTGGGTCTGAACTTTGTAACATCATGACACTATTTTATTCCCCTCTTGTCCCAACCAAAGCAAAAACTAATCTTCTTGGAGTCGTTTCTCATTATAAAAGCATTGATAAGGTTAGGATTTTTTCTAATTAGCTATAGTTTTCTTCAAATTAGCTTTGAAAGAAACATGATTAATTCACAGTCAAATATATTGCTGCCAACTATTCCAATTCAAAACACCTCAGTATATAAAATAACTTTTTTTAGAGACAAAGTAAATGTCTGATTAGAGGACATGTTTGTGTTAAATCCATGTCTGCAATAGTTTGGATGAATTTAGAGAATAGGCTAAAATCTTTAGGTGAAATGTATATGTTGTGCAAAGAAAACAGAGAAAAAAGCCAAATGGTCCTTAGTTGCCATCCATGAGATTTTTTTTGATAAATAGCATTAAAATCGGTTCAGAAAGAGCAGCCCAGAGGAAGTCTTGCAGTACGATTCTGCACCATCTGAAAATTGTCTAGGTTGTTTTTTGCAGCACTCAATCACACAATTCAATTCAATTCAATTTCAATTCAGTTTATTTATATAGCGCCAAATTCACAACACATGTCATCTCAAGGCACTTTACAGTTCAACCAGATCATACAGTCAAATTGATACAAAGTTTTCTATCTAAGGAAAACCAGTTGATTGCATTGACTCAAATACAATCCCTCACACTAAGCATGCTTGCAGCGACAGTGGAGAGGAAAAACTCCCTTTTAACAGGAAGAAACCTCCAGCAGAACCAGGCTCAGTGTGAGCGGCCATCTGCCGAGGCCGACTGGGGTTCAAGGAGACAGAAGCAGAGATACAAAAAGCAGCTGTAAAAGGCGGCCCCGTCCAGGAAACACACAGCCAGGCAGATGAGCTTCAAGGCAGCTCCCATGCCAGAGGATGAAGAGAGCACATCCACCCAGCCACGGCCAGAGAAACAGGACCACACTGGAACACAGGCCAATCTCCAACATCTACAAACAAGGGTGTTGATGGAAGCAGCACAGCTGATGTTTCTTTCCTGGATGACGTCACAGCCAAACAGGAACAGACGAGGCAAAGCTACTCTGAGGAAAAGCAGAGAGAGCAGAAGGTTAGAGATTGAACTAACAGATTCTGCAGAATAGGAGAACAGAGAGAGAATGAAGCAGAATGATGAAATGGGGGTCCCTATGTCCTCCAAAAGTCTAAGCCTATAGCAGCATAACTTTAAAGACAGCTCAGGATAACCTGAGCCACCCTAACTATAAGCTTTATCAAAAAGGAAAGTTTTAAGCCTAGCCTTAAAAGTAGACAGGGTGTCTGCCTCACGGACTAAAACTGGTAGTTGGTTCTACAGGAGAGGAGCCTGATAACTAAAAGACCTGCCTCCCATTCTACTTTTAGAAATTCTAGGAACCACTAGTAAACCTGCAGATTGAGAGCGAAGTGCTCTGTTAGGAACATAAGGAACAATCAGATCTCTGATATAAGATGGAGCTTGGCCATTTAAGGCTTTATATGTGAGAAGGAGGATTTTAAATTCTATTCTTCATTTAACAGGAAGCCAATGAAGAGAAGCCAGGATAGGAGAGATATGATCTCTCTTTTTAATTTTCATCAGAACTCTGGCTGCAGCATTTTGGATCAGCTGAAGGCTTTTAACTACAGTTTGTGGACTTCCTGATAGTAAAGAATTACAGTAGTCCAGCCTTGAAGTAACAAATGCATGGACTAGTTTCTCAGCATCACCCCTGGACAGGAGATTTCTATTTTTTGCAATATTCCTCAGATGAAAGAAGGAAATTCTAGAAACCTCTTTGATCTGGGATTTAAATGACAGGTCCTGATCAAAAATAACACCAAGATTTTTTACTTTATTATCTGAAATCAGTTTAATCCCATCCAAATGAAGTGACTGGCTAATCAGCTTCTTTTTCAGAGACTCTGGTCCAAAGACTATAACTTCTGTTTTGTCTGCATTCAGAAGCAGAAAGTTAAGAGTCATCCAGGTTTTTATGTCTTCAAGACATGCCTGTAATCTATGTAATGGGTTAGCTTCATCTGGATTTATAGACAGATATAGCTGGGTATCATCAGCATAACAGTGGAAATTAATCCCATGCTGTCTAATAACTCTACCAATTGGGAGCATGTATAAAGTAAAGAGAATTGGTCCTAGCACTGATCCCTGTGGTACTCCACAGGTAACCTTTGAGCGTGTTGAAGATCTATCATTAACATAAACAAACTGAATTCGATCAGATAGATAAGATTTAAACCAGTCTAGTGCTGTTCCTTTAATTCCAACAAAATATTCAAGTCTTTCTAAAAGAATATTATGGTCAACTGTATCAAATGCAGCACTAAGATCCAACAGGACGAGCACAGATACAAGTCCATTATCTGAGGCCATGAGAATATCATTAGTGACTTTCACCAGAGCTGTTTCAGTGCTATGATGAGCTCTAAAGCCAGACTGAAACTCTTCAAAAAGTTCATTATGGTGTAAGTGGTCGCAAACTTGTTTGGCAACTACTTTCTCAAGAATTTTGGATAAGAAAGGAAGATTGGATATAGGTCTATAATTAACCAAGTCATCTTGGTCAAGAGACGGTTTCTTAAGCAGAGGTTTAATTACAGCAACCTTAAAAGCTTTAGGTACATATCCCTGTAACAGAGATAGATTAATCACATCTAAAATGGAGGAGGAGATCAAAGGGAATACCTCCTTAAATAACCTTGTTGGAACTGGATCTAACATACAAGTTGAAGGCTTAGATGAAGACAATAATTTTGCCAATTCAGAAAGTTCAACTGGATCAAAGCAGTCTAAACCCGGTTCAGATTCCATGACTACCTCAGGTACAATCGCGGATAGAGGAGTGCTTATGATCTTATTTTTAATAAGATCAATCTTATTTATAAAGAATCCCATAAAATCATTGCTGCTAAGAGCAGGTGGAATGGACGGTTCAACAGAGCTATGGCTCTGGGTGAGTTTGGCAACTGTATTAAAAAGAAATCTAGGATTATTCTTATTCTCCTCTATTAATGAGGAGAAGTATGCTGCTCTTGCTTTACAAAGGGTCCTCTTATACAGCAGTAAACCATTTTTCCAGACTAGGAAGGACTCCCGCAGGCCTGTGGAGCGATATTTTCTCTCCAGTTTCCTAGCATTTTGCTTCAAAGTACGCAGCTCTGCATTAAACCAAGGAGCAAGCTTTCTATTTTCAACGGTTTTCATTTTCAAGGGAGCTGCGTTGTCTAAGGCAGTACGCAGAGAACTAGCAACCCCATCAACAAAATCATCAACCTGTGAAGGGGAATAAGCTATGCTTTTGCACTCTGCAGCACTGCTCAGCGACACAGAGGAGAGAGAAAGTGAAGCAGATTCTTTAAAATTTATAACTGCACCATCTGATAAAGATCTACTAAAATTGAACCTTCTTTTGGGGGAGGAGAACTCTGTTAAAGTAATCCTGAAGGTTATTAGAAAGTGGTCAGAGACAACAGGACAACATCCAGATAACAGCATGGGATTAATTTCCATGGTTATGCTGATGATACCCAGCTATATCTGTCTATGAATCCAGATTAAGCTAACCCATTACATAGATTACAGGCATGTCTCGAAGACATAAAAACCTGGATGACTCCTAACTTTCTGCTCCTGAATGCAGAAAAAACAGAAGTTACTATCTTTGGACCAGAGTCTCTAAAAAAGAAGCTGATTAGTCAGTCACTTCATCAGGATGGGATTAAATTGATTTCAGATAATAAAGTAAAAGTCTTGGTTTTGTTTTTGATCAGGACCTGTCCTTTAAATCCCATATCAAGGAGGTTTCTAGAATTTCCTTCTTTCATCTGAGGAATATTGCAAACATTAGAAATCTCTTGTCCAGGGGTGATGCTGAGAAACTAGTCCATGCATTTGTTACTTCAAGGCTGGACTATTGTAATTCTTTACTATCAGGAAGTCCACAAACTGTAGTTAAAAGCCTTCCGCTGAACCAAAATGCTGCAGCCAGAGTTCTGTTGAAAATTAAAAAGAGAGATCATATCCTATCCTAACTTCTCTTCTTTGCTTTCCTGTTAAATCCAAAATAGAATTTAAAATCCATATGTTCCTAACAGAGCACTTTGCACTAAATCTTAGGTTTACTAGTGGTTCCTAGAATTTCTAAAAGTAGAATGGGAGGCAGGTCTTTTAGTTATCAGGCTCCTCTCCTGTGGAACCAACTACCAGTTTTAGTCCGTGAGGCAGACACCCTGTCTACTTTTAAGCTAGGCTTAAACTTTCCTTCTTGATAAAGCTTACAGTAAGAGTTGCTCAGGTTATCCTGAGCTATCTCTATAGTTATGCTGCTATAGGTTTAGACTTGTGGAGCACATGGGGACCCTTTTTCTGCTTCATTCTATCCCTATTCTCCCAATCTGCAGTAGTTGTTAAACCTCTAACTTTATGCTTTTACTGCTTTTTCTCATCATGGTCTGTTCCTGTTTTATCAGCTGTGCTGCTGCCATCAATGCGTTTATTTATAGAGTTTGGATTTTTCTTGACCTGTTTTCCAGTAAAGTCCTGTATCTCTGACTGTGACCTAATGTGCTCTCTTTCATCCTCTGTCATGGAAGCTGGCTTGGAGCTCTTCTGGCTGGCTGTGTGTTTCCTGGATGGGGCCGCCTGTGGAGTAGGTTGACAGTTACCTTTTATATCTCTGCTCCTTTTTATATGTCTGCTTCTGTCTCCTTGAACCCCAGTCGGCCTTGACAGATGGCCGCTCACACTGAGCCTGGTTCTGTTGGAGGTTTCTTTCTGTTAAAAGGGAGTTTTCTTCTCCACTGCTGTGGCTAAAAGCATGCTTGGTGTGAGGGATTGCATTTGAGTCATTGAGTTGATGCAATTAGCTGCTTTTCCTTAGACAAAAAATGTTGAACCAAACTGACTGTAGGATCTCGTTGAATTTTCTCTGTAAAGTGCCTTAAAATGACATTCCTTTCAAATTGGTGCTATATAAGGAAACTGAATTGCATCGAATAACACAACCCAAGAGACTGCAATACAAGTTTTCTTATTTCTGTTGACATAAGAGTAATTGCACCTGATCAATAAATGTTTCCATATATTTTAGTCAAAATATCATTTTGTTTTAGCCATGAAATAATTTAATCTAAAAAGACCCTCCCTGATATCACATCCGTGTGTTAGGAATCCAGTTTGTGTGGGTTGTTTTTGCGTTTGTCTTTCCCTCCACCATCAGGTGGTGCCCTGTCCTCGTTGGTCCTCCTGCACACCTGCGGCACGTTGGTTCATCACAGAGGAGTATTTGAGCGGTTGACTGGCACTACCTCGACGCCAGAGTGTTTGCCAGTTTTGGGTACTCTAGCCAAGCTGAGATTAGCTGAGCCAAACATCAGCCTTTGTTTCACTGAATTTAACATTGTTTTTGTATTTGCCTTTCGGCAGGAAGCCTTCCTGCAAACTGGATGTTTGGCCTTCTCCCCCTGGAAGGATTGTTTGTGTTCTCACTGAGCAGGGGAAAAACCTTCACATGACCAGTTCAAGTTCCCATGGAAATCCAAGTGGCAGTCCACTCAATTGCTCCTCAGGGTCTAAACCAAAACCAACCTGTCCGCCCTCCATTGAGTTCCCCTTCCTCAGGATAAATCCACACCTTCTGGATTCGAGGAGAAGATAGAAACCCCATCCAACGTGAGTCCCTTTCCGCTGAAGAACTCAATCCAATTTCCTACGGCCCCTGAACTAATCGCTGTGAACTTCCCTACTCACTGCTAGTTCTGGTTCACCATCTTTCTGAGTTCCAGATTCCACTCTTCTGTGGTTCACCTCAATAAACCTGTTATAGTTTTCCCTATATGGTTCTCTGAGTGGTTTTCTACATGTGGTTCAGATCTCTTAAAAGCAACATGACACCCTGTGACAAAATGTACTTAAGGGGTGGACTCCCATTCAACTCCCTCTTTGCCTTGGGACCCGTGGGTCTGACAGGAAGACATTACATCAGTTCTCAAGGAACGTTACGTGGCTACCAGCCCCCTTCAGAGAAGAGTCTGTACTCAACTCCCTTTTTGCCTCCAGTTGCAGGGCAATCTCCTACATCTGACACCCCAGTCACCTTACAAAAAGCGCAGTTTTTTTTTGTTTTTTTTTTGTTCGTGTCCTGTTTTGTTAATATAGCTCTACGAATAGATGCCCCAGAACTACATGATAGCCCAATAGCAGACAATCAACCATGTTGCCATAAGGTCCTGCTTGGTACTCATATGAAATCTTATTGAAAATTATTTAGGGAGTAAAATTGTAAACAATCGACACAGATATGGAAATGGAGTTAAGAAAGAAAGAGGGGATAAGAACTAAGGGGAGAGAGAAAGAGAGGCAGGAAAGGGTTCATGAAAACAGAGAAAATAAAACAGCAAAAATGTGCAACACAGAAGATATACAGTAACTCCAAAAAGTCTGCTTCCACAACTGTATGACATGAGAGGAATAGAAAACATAACAGCAAAAAGAAGACAACAGAAAACCAAAGCAAACATCAAAAAGCATCCAGAGCAGTTGGTATCCCTTAGATATCCATGTGTGTGGAAGACAAACTTATGGTTATTACACAATATTATTCAGGGTGGTACAGTATACATCTGTAGCTGCAGCTTAGTATTTAGTATGAGTGTGTATCTGTGAACACCTGTGATATATTATACCTTATTCAGAAGGAAAATATGCTCAATAGCAGGTGTTGGTGGTCCCAGACGTAACCCACACAGCCCAGGATCTATAGAGGTCACAAGAGCCCCAGATATCCAAAGATCACTGGGAAACAAGGAGGCAAACGTAGGGATGGACACACCCACCAGAGAAGGGCAGATGAGAACAGACTGACTAAGAGACTTAGACAACTTTTATTTTCATTTTGTATACTCAGAATTTATACCAAACGAAATTTCATTTAGTACAGCTTTTCAGAGAGTAAATCAACATTTCCATTCTATATAGTGCAGCAGGGATCAAATGTAAACAGTGCGGGAGAAAAAACCTGGTGCAAAAAACGCATTTTTATGGAAGTTCAGAGTATTAATAGATATGGTTCAAATATTAGTGCGATGCAGAGTTTGTGACATGATTTAGAGTTTTTTTCAACAGTTCAGCAATACAATCCGTGTGCATGCCTGTGGTCACATGGGACTGCGGTACTGAGCCAATGGGAGAAAAAAAAGGGCAGCCTTTCTAAGAGAGGAATGTCTGACCTGTCTAAGTTCAAGACTGTTCACTGCTTCAATTTAGTGATTTAAAAACTTCTCTAACTGCAGTGGGCTCAAACTTTTCCACTTATCTAGCTCACAGTGATTCTAATCATAACCCTATATAGAATAATGGCCATCATTTTATCTATAAAAGAGTTATCTATACTCAGTTATTGGTGTTTTTAAATGACAATTCAATCTTTCAATCATTCAATCGCAGCAAAAGGTCCCGCAGCGCTTTTGTGCAGCAGGCGCGCGCCGCAAACGCGCTGCTGCTCGAGAAGGAAAAATTTGCTGCTCGACACGCCGCATCAACCAATCAGAGACGCTGATCTGGGAGCTGGCAGGGTCACAGACAGATCGCTGATGACACAGAGCGCTATGATCACTCAACTGAAACATTTTATTAACGCCTAAATTAACTGAAAATGCTGAAACCTTCCGACAAAGCGTGTTTGCTTTTATTATCCTGGTGCCTGCAGTTTGGATTACGTTCATGAAAATCGCTTCCAGCCGCCGCAGCGAACCGCAAGGAGGCGACCGGGCCAGAGGCTGCTGTTGAATGGGATTCCTACTGACAGCGCACCACCGGTATGGGGGGGTCTGAGCGGCTCAGAAAGAAATAATATTGGAAGGCAGGATTGTAATCTAGATGAACTGATTAAGTTTTCAGGTGGACTTTCCCATTTAAAAACATATTAAACTACTTTATTCCCACTGATCAGAGCAAATATACCTGCAAGGCAAATAAAGGATAGAGCAGAGAGCCTGAAAACCTTAAACCACTGATCACTTGCATGCAAACCATTCCATGTAGCACAGCTGAGTGTGAAAGAGGGTTCAGCTTAATGAACAATATCTGTACAGATAAAAGATCTTCTCTGTTGTTGTCAAATATAAGTCATCTCATGATGGTCAGCATAAATGGGCCTCCTGTTAATCTTCTTGAACCTAGGAAGTATGTGACAACATGGTTAAGAAACCACTGCTCTGCAACAGAAACAAGAAGACAAGTGAAACATAAGGAGCCTCAAAACAAACATGTCTGGAACATTTTATAGACACAGTTTTAACCTGCATAGTACTTCTGTTCTTACATGTAGTACTTGATACTTAAGCATGTTTTGTTGTACTGTTGTATAGATTCTACATCTTTTCAATACAAAGCCAACTGCAGTACAGTTTGTTGTTCATTGATTCAAATGTAAGCAACAGAGAAATTAAGCAATGTTAAATATGCTTAAAAAAAAAAAAAAAAGGTCAATTACATTGCACTTACTGGCGCGCTTATTTTTCAGAACAGTATACCCACTACAATAATGTAGACTACACCACTGGTTAACTGGCTTCATCAAATTGTCCTTAGATGTGAGTGTATATGTGTTTGTGTGTGTGTGTGTACCTGTCTAGCCCTCAGAGCGAGGACCATTTTTCTAGTTTCACCATCAAATTCAGGACCAGTTCTTGCAAAGTAAGGTCATTTTGCTGGTCCTCCCATGCTATTTTCCTAATGGTTAGGTTTAAGGCTAGTGTGTCAATTGGTTAGGGTTAGGATGAGGTATAAATTGGCAATGGTTAGGTTTAGGGTCAGTTTTAGGGTTATGGCGAAGAAAGGGTTGCAAATTACTGAAAATCAATGGAAGTAAAGGGAGTCAACACAGGGTCCTCACTATGCCTGAACGAGTATGTGTATGTGTGTGTGTGTGTGCATGGTTTCACATCCCTCTGTTGCCATACCTGTTACCTCTCGTCCATAGACTGCTGGAGATAGACACCACGACCCTGACGGAGTAAGTGGGAGAAGATGGATGGGGGAATGAATTCAAATGCTGGTTACTTTTAGGTCTGAATTAGTTGAAGTCTAATCTAAGTTTTTCTTTGTTTAAATTGGTAACAAATCCTCTTGTTTCGTAAAGTTTGTCAGGCTCAGTTCTTGGTCCAAGTCATTTCTAAAAATAATTTGTCATTTGTATGATGGTGTGCTAAAAATTATTTATGTCTTCTGTTGTAAACCTGCTACTTTCTGCCTCAATATCATTTTGTAATCTCTGGAAAAAAAACATATTGGTAGAGGTTGACTTTTAACTGAGAATTTTTTTCATAATTTTTCTTAAATTTGGGGTCATTTTATTTTATTCTCTTTTGATTTTTAAGAAGTAGTGATGTAAAGCCATTTGTAAGTGTTTTGAAAAGTGTTAAACACAGATTTATTTTCACTATAATAGCATATAGCTCTGACACACAGCCGTTTATGTTTAACATTTTCTTTTTTAAAAGGTAACATATAAAAGCCTCTTAGATGTAAATATGTTGTCTAAACTGTTTTACCACCCCTGTAGTACCTATGTGGCCCACTAGGAGGAGGCGACCCCAACATTGTAGACCTCTGCTCACCCTGATGCTATGCTTGACTTTTTCCACACACAGCATTTTTTTTTTCTTTTTTCTTAATTTTGCCTTTTACCTCTTTGTTTAGTTATCAAAGACCAAGTGGAATTTTCTGGATAAAACACTTTAATTAACATTTGACCTTTTGTTTTAACATGTAAAACTCCAGATATCAACAAAACGGTTTCACTCTGCACTGAGGCAAACCGAAATCCTTTTATGAGAAATATTAATCCTATTCATCCTTTTTCTGAAATATGAACCTTATATTTCTTGTAAAGGCCAACATTTTGTGTCCAGAGTCATTGTGTTGCTGTATGACTCACTGTTACCTTGACATTCTTTTATTTATCCTCACATTTTTCCTTTAAAAGCGCAGTTCCTTTGTGGCCTTGCAGGCTTGAAGGCATTTTTTAAAATGTTTTTTGGATCAACTCTTAACTTCATCCATCCCTCTGCAGATTTTAATAATCTGCATCAGTGCAAACGCAGAGTCTCTATAAATTTTTTTTTGTGTGGAATCAAATGCTTCCTAAAAACATATTTTTTGATCCAAGGTTTTAGAAGTTGCATGAACCCTTGATCTACAGGCAACGCAAAGCATTTCCTTTAGAGCAGCAGCAGAACTGACCTCTATGGAGGAATACAAAGAAAGGTTCTTTGGTCGCTCACTGCTGTCAGACAACATGGCAACCGTAATGGCTGAGTAAAGCAGAGATCAGTGGAACAGAGGCAGATTTCACAGGTGCTGCAGGTAAAGTGGTAAGAGGTGTAGACAACATTATTACCCTTTAGGGTGTCATTTGCTTCCAGTATAGGCGGATGTTAAAGATCTCAACTCTTTTCGACAGAAGTGAAATCAAAGCTGTGTGAGTGTTTCCAGGTGTGTCAGCCACCGATGCTGAGTGCTTATCACTTTGCTCAGCTAAATGGAAAAGTAAAAGCCATGTTCCTTTTATGGACTCTGACAGAAACCAGCTGCCACTCTGATTAAAGAAGTGCTCTCTTCTCAGGCTGCCACCTTCAACACGCTGCGTCTTAATTTCTTTTCATTTCTGCATTCATCATAATTTCTCTTTGGGCGAGCCCTCTGTTCCCCTGCAGCACAGAAGGGCTCCAAATGTCAAGCTGAGCTTTTTTAGAGTAACCTGAACATTCAGCCTGTACAGTGGGGCAAAAATGTATTTAGTCAGCCACCAATAGTGCAAGTTCTCCCACTTAAAAAGATGAGAGAGGCCGGTAATTTTCATCATAGATATACCTTAACTATGAGAGACAAAATGAGAAAAAAAATCCAGAAAATCACATTGTCTGATTTTTAACGAATTTATTTGCAAAATATGGTGAAAAATAAGTATTTGGTCAATAACAAAAGTTCATCTCAATACTTTGTTATATACCCTTTGTTGGCAATGACAGAGATCAAACGTTTTCTGTAAGTCTTCACAAGGTTTTCACACACTGTTGCTGGTATTTTGGCCCATTCCTCCATGCAGATCTCCTCTAGAGCAGTGATGTTCTGGGGCTGTTGCTGGGCAACACAGACTTTCAACTCCCTCCAAAGATTTTCTATGGGGTTGAGATCTGGAGACTGGCTAGGCCACTCCAGGACCTTGAAATGCTTCTTACGAAGCCACTCCTTCGTTACCCGGTCGGTGTGTTTGGGATCATTGTCATGCTGAAAGACCCAGCCACGTTTCATCTTCAATGCCCTTGCTGATGGAAGGAGGTTTTCACTCAAAATTTGACGATACATGGCCCCATTCATTCTTTCCTTCACACGGATCAGTCGTCCTGGTCCCTTAGCAGAAAAACAGCCCCAAAGCATGATGTTTCCACCCCCATGCTTCACTGTAGGTATGGTGTTCTTTGGATGCAACTCAGCATTCTCTCTCCTCCAAACACGACGAGTAGAGTTTTTACCAAAAAGTTCTATTTTGGTTTCATCTGACCATATGATATTCTCCCAGTCATCGTCTGGATCATCCAAATGCTCTCTAGCAAACTTGAGACGGGCCTTGACATGTACTGGCTTAAGCAGGGGGACACGTCTGGCACTGCAGGATTTGAGTCCCTGGCGGCGTAGTGTGTTACTGATGGTAGCCTTTGTTACTTTGGTCCCAGCTCACTGCAGGTCATTCACTAGGTCCCCCCGTGCGGTTCTGGGATTTTTACTCACCGTTCTTGTGATCATTTTGACCCCACGGGGTGAGATCTTGCGTGGAGCCCCAGATCGAGGAAGATTATCAGTGGTCTTGTATGTTTTCCATTTTCTAATAATTGATCCCACAGTTGATTTCTTCACACCAAGCTGTTTACCTATTGCAGATTCAGACTTCCCAGCCTGGTGCAGGTCTATAATTTTGTTTCGGGTGTCCTTTGACAGCTCTCTAGTTTTGGCCATGGTGGAGTTTAGAGTGTGACTGTTTGAGGTTGTGGACAGGTGTCTTTTATACTGATAACGGGTTCAAACAGGTGCCAAGAATGAAGGTAACGAGTGGAGGACAGAGGAGCCTCTTCAGAAGAAGTTACAGGTCTGTGAGAGCCAGAAATCTTGTTTGTTATTGACCAAATACTTATTTTCCACCATATTTTGCAAATAAATTCTTTAAAAATCAGACAATGTGATTTTCTGGATTTTTTTTTTCTCATTTTGTCTCTCATAGTTGAGGTATATCTATGATGAAAATTACCGGCCTCTCTCATCTTTTTGAGTGGGAGAACTTGCACTATTGGTGGCTGACTAAATACTTTTTTGCCCCACTGTATCAGTTATTCAGATCTTGCTGTTGGCTCCTGATTTTATTCTTTAAACACATTGCAGAGGAATTTTTCCTACTTAATATGCTCATATTATTCTATATTTTGAAACTTTACAGGATAAAAACAAATATTCCTCAACTTGTCAAATAAATTAAATAATTTTTAAGTCGTTAAAAATCCTGTCTGCAAGAGAATGCTTTTTTTTATGTCAGCTAATTTAACATCCTGTTGCCTTGTAATCCTGGGAAAAACTCGAAACGAATAAATATTTCCTAAGTTTGTTGCTGTTTTTCCCTCTGAGAAACAAGCAAAACTAAAGCAAAAACAACAAGACATTTGAAGAGTTTAAAAAAGAGACTATTATTTTAGTTTCTAAATGAAAACAATTTCAGTTAAATTAAAACCAAATTAAAGAAGAGCTGCATATCTCTCTGTTATAAAACAGAATAAAGGATATTTGCAGAAAAGCATTGAGATTGTTACTGGAAAAGCAGCAGCCATTCTGCTTGTCGAACAAAACAACATTGCAACAAAATATCCCCAAAGGTAAATGTGTTTTTATCAGGTATAAAAAAATAATTCAAGTCAAACATGAAATGAATTATAAGTTTGTATATGTAAGAAACTAAACACGTAAAAGTGTCTGCCAGTTAAAAATAAAGATTTGAGACAAAAGCATACTGTAAGTATCCCACCAAGCCAAAACTATTCAGCTTCAAACAATGTCTAGATTTGGTTAAAAAAAAGAAAGGTGAAAAGCTGTAATTTCCAGATTGTTGAAAAGACGTTGAAAACTGGGGTTGCAACATCTTTTCAACGTCCATTATTAGACTTAAATGGGACAAAATCAGACCAACCAAACCAATCTTCCACAAGGGTTTTTGGACTAAATTAAGACAACGATGGACAGACCAGATTCAGCCTAAAAACCGACGTCTCGTGTTTGGGCAGGGATGAGTATGTTGGGAACCAAGACCAAGTTTCGCAGAAGGTGTGTTTAGATGTAAAGAAAAAAAAAAACAAAAAAAAAAAGTATTTGACTTCCTCATTTTTAAACATTGTTGTAACATTGCAGTAAATTGTTATAGTTGTAAAATGTTGACCAAATTTTTTGATAGTTTAAAGGTATTGTGGATGAGGTGGATTTTTTAAAAGACCCACCCTCTCCACTTTAAAAAATTTGCGTGCAACGTGTGCACAAGCCCATTTCTTTTCATGCTTAAAACGTGTTGTTCTCATAGCTCATACAAGCTAACTATCCCCGAACGTCCGGTCTAACCAACAAATCCCTCAATCACTATATAAAGCAGGGACTATGTAGAGGACTTTATAGCAAACTCAGTTAACTGACCGTTCAAACAGATGTTGACTGCTTTTTGCTCCGTTGGTCACGTAACTCCTCCTTCACTGCGCGGTGCTTGAGCCATCTTTGTTATTGTTGCAGTTCTGGTTCTGTTATGTTTTTTATGTTTGCTCCATATTTTCTAGTTTTAGTGGTTTACTTCTTATTTTGTTGTGTTCTCTGATTATTTTTCAGTTTTCAGGTTTTTATTTGTTGCCCTCTGCTGCCCTCTTGTGTTCTCCTTTTCCCTAGCTCCTTTCCTATCTTCTCTGTTCACACCTGCTCCCAATCTGCTCGTTCGTCCTCTCTTTGTTTCAGTCTCCAATAAATACACTCCTTATGCAGTTCCTCAGTGCTGGTTCCTCGTCTAACTTCGACCTACACCGTCTTACAGTGTCTTACCTCGTGATGATTGTTTCCCCCTGATGTCCCCATGGTTTCTGGTTTGTTTAACTTTTTTCTTGTTCAATTTTTTTGGATTCCTGCCTCAGTTGTTTGTTTACCATGCATTAAATCTACAAAAACTCACCTCTGCCTCCCTGCCTCTGCATTTGGGTCCACAAACCTCAACCCAATCCTGACAGTTATTAGTCGCCGCTGTTGGGTATCTTCAGGCTATGGAGCCACTGTGACAGCAAATCCCATAATGCTTTGCGAGGAGAGCTCTCGTGCAAAGCATTCTGGGATATATCTGCCTCTTCTGAGGCCTACACTTCATATACCTACACTTTTTCTCTTACGACCCTCTGCCTTTTTCAAAGAACCACGGTGAGAAAGGTGAGCTTCAATGTCTGAAACCGTAGCTCACCACAGATATACGCCTGAAAGTGCGTATATCTGTGGTGAGTTAGCTAACAGGGCGAGCATATAGGACGGCTCTACGTAAACATATCACCAGAACGATTCCCTATTAGGAGGACCTCTTATTTAGATAATCCACCTGGAAATAAAAGGTCATCCTCTATACGTTTAAAAAACAGAGTGCAGAATGAAATATTGCAAAACAGCAGCAAAAGGAGAGAGCTAATAACTGATTTGCAGGACCTGAGGTGGATAATGGGGACTTTTAGTAAAACTGCACACATACTGATAGCAGAGGTGAATATAGAAGTTATCAGTGAAACAAAAAGCAGGTCTGATTAGGCTCAGGTCTGAGTCTGATTACCTGTATGAGTAACAGCGGTGGGGTGGAGGGGCATGAGCTGTGGCGCTGAGGGGGAGCAGCTCAGAAAGATCCAGAAGCTAAACACTACAAAGGAAAACAGGGGAAGAATCTGAGCATAATTCAAATGGAGCAGAAAACAGAATCAAAATAGGCGCAAAAACCCCAGCCCCAAAAATAGCAAAACAGATGCGGATTGTGACAAATATGTCTGCTTAATTGTCTGCATGTGATTAAATAACATGTTCAGATCAGCGTGTCTCTTCAGCGCCTTTCAGAGCCGAGTTCCGCACCAACCCTGCTGCTATGGATCACTCAGTCCTTTCAAGTTAATCTGTGCAGATCATGGCCCACGTGTGCTTTCAGATCTTCCTTCTCAGAACCAAAGGGTTTGGGTTCCTAACATGCAGCGTTCACTAGAGCAATGATTTTTTTTCATTCTTTTTGGGGCTTTTAATAAAAATAAAAGTTGATGAGCACCATCCTAAACATGTAATTATCTGCTTCAGATTCTAGAGAGCAACACCATGAAAAGTGAAGTTTAAATTTTAAAAGAGTTAGTAAAGTTTTCTTGAAATTAGTATATTTTTCCACTTAATTTTAAGGTAGGCAAAATAATCTTACATTGTAACAAGATTTTTGCACTTAAAACAAGAAAGACATTCTCATTATCTTATTTCAAGTGCATTTATTTTATAGAGGTGCCAACATTATTTTTATTAAGATTAAGGAGAAATACACTTATTTAGAAATATTTCTAAATATTTTTACATAAATATCCAGTTTTTTCTCAGATCTTAAAATTCTGAGAGTGGTCTACTGGTTCTGGAGTCATATTGTAAGGGTTGGGTGGAAGTTGGTCGAGGACCCAAATGCAGAGATGATGGCTCTGTTCGAAAACCTGAGCTACATCCTCCAAGGACGCGGTCTACCTAGACTGGATCCTTCCAAGTCCGTGAAAATAAGGAGACTGGAAGTGTTTTGGCTGTAAATATGAACAGGTCTACCCTTCGGCGGGTTTTACCCCGTATGCTCTGTTGCTTAGCAACCGTGAAAGTTGACACACAAAGCAGGAAAAGAATGAAAACCGAACTTTTCAAAACTGTTTGTTTATTTATTTATTTTTTATTATAAAGTGAATAAAGACTACACTCACAAGAATCCAAAGTGGAATAAAGGTTCCAACCACCGGGAGCAGGAACAAATAAAATCAAATTTAATGATAGAAACCTTAGTCAGTTAAATAACCTGCTGCTGTCATTCTGCACATCTCTGATGTTGCTGCTATTTTCAAATATCTATTACTGTAAAAATGTCCATAGCTGCATATTGGTTATTAATTCTCCAGTTTTATATTGTTAAAACACTTTACAGGATTTATTGTTTATATTTTAACTCTTCCCTATTATGTTATTCTTATACATTTTTCTAAGGTCCACATTTGTGTGACTATTTTTAATAATCTTTCTGCTGCTGTAAATTTGCCCATTGTGGGACAATAAAGGGATTTTCTTTTCTATAAAAGGGTTAGAAATATATAAGTAAATCTAAACATTGTATGTGTAAAAATATATCTGCAAAATCTCCTAATATTCAACAACAAAAATACTTAGTTAAGCATATTGTGCAAAACAGAAATAAAATAATTAAAACTCCTATCAGATTTATAGTCCCCACACTGCAGATATATTAGAATCTGTCCTTAAATTACAGCCAAACCCATTTACACAGAAACAGATAAAAACCTTTAGATAAATCAGACATTACCGCCACATATCTGACTCAATAACCATTAAAACAAACATTTTTATTCATTTCAGACGGAACTATTCACAGACTTGTGATATATATAGCTGAACTTCCAATTTTCACCACTGTTCGGCACCAAGTAACCTTTCCTCTGATCACGGAGCAAATCACGGCTTGCTTGGTCTTGCAATGAATCCTGGGTAAACCAAGGATACCAAGGATAAATCGGACCCGTCCTTGAAATCAGGCAAAAACAGGGACGCATTTTAAGGTTGCATAACGAGGAGTCTTGGAATCCGACCAGACCTCGGCGCCGAGCTATGACGTAATCGTCCTTCGAATCTGGCCTTCTAAGGACGCGTCCCAGGATTTCGAACAGAGCAGAATTCTTGCAGATTTAATGGATGCAGATGGCAACAGAAACACAAATCCAGGAAAAACCAGTGATGGGACTAACGGCGTTGAAAGTAACGGCGTTACTAATGCCTTTACCTTGTTTTAGTAACGAGTAATCTAACTAATTACTTTGACTGTAACTGTAACGCAGTTACCATTGCAGACACCCCGTTACTGCGCGTTACTCAGGTCGCACAATGAACCTTTTTTCATGATAGGACTCGTGCGCAGCTGCGTGAAGCTGACACCCCACCCACGTCAAAAAACTCTGCAAATAGACTGAATGGTTAGTGCAACGTTAGTGCAGATTTGTGCAGAAAAAAAATATTGTTTGTGCTACTTTTGTTTAAGAGATATTAAAGATTATTTTTTAGGTCATCCAGAGGTGTGCGCCTTTTCATGAGAGAGGGGAGGATGAGAATGCCTGATGTATAGTGAGATTCCGTCTGTCAGTTGGGTAGGTTGGTGTTTCCGCTGGCGGGTGTTAACGTACAGCACACACAGAGAGATGGAGAGTCAGGAGGACTCCAGCAGCAAAACAGCGTTTTCCTGATGGAAATACCGGTGTTACGTCGAGCTGCGTTTCCCCATCAGATACGGTTTCCTCTGCATCTCCGCACAGCGCAGGCGGCACGAGTCACCACGCAAGCGACAGGAAACGCGCATGCTCGCTAAAGGCGCGTAACAGTCGCCCTGTGCTCGCGCCACAGGAGAACTATGGAGAGCGGGAACGATCAAATGATTAACCTGACAACAGCCAGAAATGATAGCCTATATGGAGAAAGGGAGAAATCTGGATGGATGGATGGATGGATGGATGGATGGATGGATGGATGGATGGATGGATGGATGGATGGATGGATGGATACTCTGCCTTTTCAACCTACTGTATTTTTTATTTTAAACATTATTTGATGGCCTTTGTGGCAGGGATGGAGATCCATATTTTATGTCACACGCAGAGTATACATCTTGATAGATAGATGGATAGATAGATGTTACAGTATCTATAACAACCCAAACACACAGGATTTCAGAATTAGACTTCCCCAGTTATCAATTTCATACACTCACCAGATCTGAATGCCCTGTTAAAAAACTTCACATGGCGTTCCCCCCTAATGTCATTTACGTTGAGTTGCAATAAATGCTAAACTCTCTGCAGGTTCTTGTCTTTGTCGTCCGCACTATTCAGCTGGCTTTGGAAACACACGGCGAGAAGGTGGGGGCTGGGTGGTGAGGGTTACGGGGGCGAGAAACGCAAAAGTAACGCAATAGTTACTTTTACTAGTAACTAGTTACTTTTATTGTGGAGTAACTCAGTTAGTAACTCAGTTACTTTTTGGGAGAAGTAACTAGTAACTATAACTAATTACTTTTTCAAAGTAACGTGCCCAACACTGGGCACCACACTAATTAAAACCAGGAGAGACCAGGGGGAGAAACACACACCAGCATCAAAGCAACGAAGAGAAGCTAGCAATGAGGATCTGCACAGGGTGAGTATATATGGGAGATAGAACAAAAACTGGGCTAATCAGCTGATAGGGAGCAGGTGTGGATAGAAGCAGCTAGAAGCGAGGGGAAAGGAAACTTACGGAAGCCCTCAAAGGCAAGAGAGAATGATTTATATTTAAATAGTTAACAAATTAATTCTTACACCCATGTCTAACTTAAGTTAACTTATGATAAACATTGACTGACAACAAGTCTAATGTTACCTGGGAAATGCAGTCTTGGTCCAAAGAAAGAGCAATTATGATGTTTTCCTACAAATAACCTGGCTCATCCCTGCAAATCATTCTTTATTGCTCATAAAAATACAAGGTTGATATGATAACCATACGCCATGGCCAATAAATACACAGCTTTTGTACCTTATTTGTAACTTATTTTACTTTGCAAAAATAAATAATATATTTGGGACATTGATTATTGAAAACCAGGCCTCTCTGACTATGTATAGATGAAGAGTGACTGTATTCAGAGTGACTTTCTTATTACGTCAGTGCCTCTAGTGGCAAAATGAAGTATTACAATAAAAAGAAAAAACAGAAAGATTTGCCTCTGTTTTTTTACTTGCCTTTTCCAGATTTTCCCCCCTCTCTTGCCTTTCAGGGAAGAAGATAATACAAGAAAAAAAAAATTAAAACTTTTCTTTAGAGATTTTATTTTCTCTCTTGCCTTTCAGGGCTTCCGTAGAACTGGCACAAGGAGGCAACATAGAGCGACACAAAAAACACAACATTGCTTGATTATAATGATAAAACAACTACAATAACAAAATGGAAAAGAAATAATTACCAGGAAAACACGGAATGAAATAAACAAAAATATAAATGAAAAAAGAAACCATAGAACCATTTAAAAGAAACTTAAACAGAACAAAAAAAGTCCACAAAGGGGGGGATGATGACATATATTTCATTACCTCACCATAGTCAGATTACAGGTCTATCTTATTTTGAGGGTGTCTTTATTTCTCTGTCGGGACCTTCCAGTAAATAAATCGCCAAACTAAACACCGATAAAGTGTCCATCTGACCAAATCTTACAATCTTAGATCTAGCCAAAAAGTCTTTTGATCTTATTTTGAGATTGATGTACAAAGCAAAGGTAAATTCTGTTAGATTATTAATCTTCTTCTCAAAATAGTGCAATAATCTTCTACTGCAGTTGGACAGTTACACTTAAAATCATGTTATAGCCTCAAAACAAGAACCCTTTCCAAGTGCACTTGTCCTCACTGGGAGATTATTGGATTTATTTCAAGTAAGGTTTCTAAAAAAAAGGAATAATTTAACAGATTTTGCTCTTAATATATGAATCTCAACACAAGATAAAAAAAATAATTTGCATCTGGATCTAAGATTGTAAGACTTGGTTAGATGGATGGATTTTTCAGTGAAGAATTATCCTAAATTGATTTAGGATTCACAAACTTCTACTTAAATTTTTTTTCAACAATAGATGTTTTCCTTTAATTCCGGATAGTATGTCTCTCTTAGAGGGCAAATTTGTTGCAATGATATCAAACAAAAATAGCTATTTGATATTCTATCACTGTCTTCTCTTAGTTTCAATCAGAGATTGTGTTCCAGTGTTTTTGAACAGATAATCTTCATTACTCGGCTCATTTCAGTAATGAAAACTCTTCATTTCCAGATGAATCTGCTACTGTTTAGTCTTTCGCTAACAGCTTCTTTTCAGAATAAAAACAAATGCTCCACTGTGACAGTTTTAACCTCTTGGGGATCTGCTCCATCCTGCTGCTTCCTTTAATTTATACTGTGTAATATAACTAAACTTCTTGCTTCTGATAGGGATATTCCAATCAGGTAATTAGACAAAGCCTGTACTAAACCAGAACACTTGCCTTCACTTTGATTGGAATAAAACATGCAAAGCAGATTGCTCAGCCCCAGAGAAGGTCAGAGAATGGTAATTCCACTTTTGCATCGCTAATCAAGTTATCGCAACAGGAGCATAAATGGAGAAGGTGTCCCTTTGACACTTTGCTCAATATGAGTGACGGTTCAGGTCGAGAGGTCTGTTTTAAAAAGGGACACATTTAATAATGTTTGCATCCACTGCAGAGCTCCATTTAGTTCTAAATGAACACAGCTAATGCACAAACCAGGCTGCACATACATTCATTTTGACCTTAAAAATAAGAAAACATGTTTATTAATGGGAATATTTTTGATAGTTGTTCATTAGTTTCATTGTTTGGCCAAAACAGATGGGACACAACATCACTATAAACAGTAAAAAACTATTTCAGTAACTTAATGAATGAGGTTAGGTATAGAATGAGGAATGAGAGAATTATGTTTTCAAACCTTTAGTTTTGTTAAGTGTGATTTTTTTTTTTATAAGATCTTCATTTTACATAAAAATGTTACCACATTACAATAAGGCTCACAATAAATGTTTTACCGATATGTCATATTTCTTAATTTAAACACAAACAAGTGACAAAATCTGTTGAAAAATATATTTTATTTAGGGCTGTTTATATTCAACATGTCAGGCTGAAGCCTCTTTCCCACTGAAATTACTGGGTTAACCCGGGTTTTTTGTTATTATTTTTATTTTTTTTATCTTTTCTTTAAAGTCGTGCTCTTACTTAGATATTCCAAGATCCAGATTAAAACTCAGAGGTGATTGGATTTTTACAATCTGTGCAAATAAACTTTGGAACGGTTGACTTTTTAATGTATGAACTGTTGAGACTGTCTAGAGTTTTAAATCTTTGCTTAAGATTCATTTCTATTATTTGACATTTAATTCAAACAATAGTTATGCTTTATATTTATTTTAGATTGAAGTTTATCTTTAAATATATTTTTATTGCTATTATTTGTCAGGGTTGGTGGATGTTGTTGTGGACCCAAATGTAGAGTAGAAATGGTAGAGATAATTGTTGCAGTTTTAATGGTGAAGCAGATGGTACAAAATCATAAATCCAGAAATAACAGGCTTGGAACTCAGAAACCAAATACTAGAGAAGCTCGGTGTTACGTTCAAAAATGTAGGTTCATAAAAGAGAAACTGAGTCCGCACAGAATAGGGATTTTTGGCCTCTGCAGAGGGAGAGAGCCACGTTCAGCTACATCTACTCTCTGATGGGTCTCCTCAGCAGAAGCCTTTTTATTAGCAGATCATAACACATGGGCTGGGTTACAGAATAGTGTTCTTCTGACAAGGCAATTGATCAGGTCATAGGACAAAATGCTCCTCTGATTGAATCACAGAATAGAGTGATCTCCTGATAACTGTGATTAGCCTTGCACAAACATCAGCAATTTTCTACCACCGTTGCATGACAGTTTGCAGTAAACAGAGTGAAGCATCTAATTTCTTCAATGTTCTATATGTACACACATTAACTTTATAATCATCATTGAATAAACCTGACGCTCGGGAGTAACTTATAAGAAGAAATGAAGAGAATCCAGCACTGATGAGCTTCAGAGGAGGATTATATATGGGAGACAGAACAAAGAGTGGAGTAATCAGTTAATTGGGAGCAGGTGTGGACAGAAGCAGCTAGGAAGGAGCCATGGGTAAAGGAAAAGGGCACAAGGGGGCAACAGAGAGTAATCAGGAAAAACAAAGCTGAACTATAACTAGAAAATAACTTTAATAAAAAATCTAAGGGAGAATAAAATTAATGACTACAAAGGAGAGGATAGGAGAAGGGACGGGAGATATGGAAAACATAACCTAAGGATTAGAGAAAGAATAACTTTCTAAAAACTAGGAATAAAACCCAGGAATAATTAATAGCTAAAATTCTGAAAAGAGACAACGAGGAAAAGTAAAACTAAGAATTCAAAAATTATATAAATCTTAACAATACAGAATTACATAAAATGAAGCATAATTGAGAACCGAAATTTAAAACTCACACAGAACAAAAACGCCCTCAGTTATCTGTGTTTATTTCATTGAACTTTACTGCACTTTGGTTTATATTTGTTGTTTTTATTGTGCCTCACAGAAATATAGTCATTTACATTCACATAAATTAATTTTATTCCAACTGGGTGCAGAGTATCAGATGAGCAATTTTCATTAATCGCCAAAGAGCCTGAAATCGATTTAGGTCAGATCTGGCCTATTGGCTTTCATTCAGTAATTGATAATATTAATAATAAATATGTTATTGCAATAGATTCGGACAATCTGGCAGGTCTGAGGAATCCTGGTAAGACTTTTGGGCTCTAGTCTAATTGGGCAGATGGCTAAAGGGACAAAACCTCCCCAGAATCAAAACAGAACCCGCTATTGAAAAGTATTGTTGAAGTTCGGTTTTCAGCAGATAGGAAAAAAATTCATGTAGTTCATCTTTTTATTCTGTATAAAACACCATCTGGTGTTGGGTTCCTTGAAATGTTGATATAGTTCACTTCTTGAGAAGTCATTTTATAAAGTAGAGTGTTGAACATTGCTGCTATCAAAGCAGGAGGAATATCTACTTTACATTTATTTCATCAAGCCAGTATAGAACTAAATGTTTTCTTTTTGTCCACTTTCTGAACATCTACACTTTAAAGTAAGAAAATATCTCACCATTTAACAACACTTTCAAGGCTTTCTAAACCTTGGTAGCCTGATGAACAAAAATAACTTACATTCCTATTGGTGATGAAGGCTTTCATATGTTTTAAAATGTAGAAAATGGGGTTTTATTCTGTCTACCTTGACACCAACATAGTTACATTTATTTAACATTTATAATATAACTCGAAAAGCAAAAACTACATCAGTCCTCAATGAAGCCTTTAGTGGAAAGAAAACAAACATACTTCAGGTTTATTTACAGTACAGGCATAGGGAGGAAATACTCTAATAAATAGAAATATGTTATGTTAGCAGAGAAGTGTAAGTGCAATGCAAAAACAAGAATTAGAAAAACATGCAAATACACACAAAAAAATGCTAATGAAAAGTGCTGCAAAAGAGAAATGTAATCGATGAAAATAGAGAGCAGCAAAGCACAAACATTGCAAACACTTATATTATGCAAACCCACAAACACATGTAACAAGAAAAGCAACATTGCAGGTTAAAGGAATAGTACACCCAAAACATGATTAGCCTTCATTTTCTACTCACCCCCATGCTGAACAACACTCTGGAGTACTTTTTTGATATCTCAAATGCATCTGGAGATCTGGGAGGCTTCTTGCTGTCTGCTGACATTCAAATAATGGAGGTCTATGGTGCCCGAGGCAGAAAGGTCCATAAAAGTCCACAAAAAACGTGTCAATATTCCTCCATACTGCTCGTCCAATGTATTCCAAGTGTCCTGAGTTGGTAGCGTCCATAATTTACTCGAAACGAAGTCATTTAGAATTTTTTTAGAGCATAAACAGTAGTGTATAGGATTTCCTAAAAGCGCGCGCCTGCGAGTTCACGAGCCTACGGAAACCGCGGCAGACCAAACCAGATGAAAGTGCGCATTCAGCGTCTGCTCTTGATAATGCAAGCGTAGAAGAAGAAATGTGCTGTTTACCTGTGCAAAGAAAGAAACAACGAAAGAAAAATGTCTGAGGACCTCAGTGTTGAGGAAGAGCATGAGTTCTTTGCCGAGCTGAATGCGCACTTTCATCTGGTTTGGTCTGCCGCGGTTTCCGTAGACTCGTGAACTCGCTTTTAGGAAATCCTATACACTACTGTTTATGCTCTAAAAACATTCTAAATGACTTCGTTTCGAGTAAATTATGGACCCTACCAACTCAGGACACTTGGAATACATTGGACGAGCAGTATGGAGGAATATTGACACGTTTTTTGTGGACTTTTATGGACCTTTCTGCCTCGGGCGCCATAGACCTCCATTATTTGAATGTCAGCAGACAGCAAGAAGCCTCCCAGATCTCCAGATGCATTTGAGATATCAAAAAAGTACTCCAGAGTGTTGTTCAGCATGGGGGTGAGTAGAAAATTAAGGCTAATCATGTTTTGGGTGTACTATTCCTTTAAGAAAAGCTGCAAAGTAGCTCTGCATAACCGTAGTGCTGAAGACCGCTAGCAATAAGGAAACAAAGACAAGTTTCACAAGATTTGTGATATTGCATCTTTTTTATATTTTACCTTGAACCTGTATTGTTTTTCTTAATTTTTTTTCTTTTTTTTTTTTTAGCAATTTGAGATTCTTATGTAAGTTTTAATATAAATATTGCACAGTGATATTTTTGTATTATTAGCTTTCAGATGATGACCTGCCAATAGGAAAACCCACCCACTCATTTTAATTTTAACCAAACCGGTTTTAACATCTTATCATTTAAGCAAGAAATCATTGCAGAACACTGGCCACACCACATCCCTGGATGTGCAATAATTTTCTTTAACTGAATAAAAACAAAACTGAAGTAATAATCTTTGGACCAATAGAGGAGAGATCTAAAGTTAGCACACAGCTTCAGTCGCTTCAGCTAGTAACCACTGATCAGGTCCGAAATGTAGGTGTAGTGCTGGATTCAGACTTGAACCTCCAAGAGCATTTAAAGACAATTACAAGGTCGGCTTTCTATCACCTGAAGAACATTTCCAGGATTAAAGGACTAATGTCTCAGCATGATCTGGAAAAACTAATCCATGCGTTTATTTTTAGTCCAACTGATTACTGCAACAGTGTTTTCACAGGTCTGCCTAAAAAGTGGATCAGACAGCTGCAGCTGATCCAGAACACTGCTGCCCGTGTCCTCACTAAGACTAAGAAAGTAGAGCACCCCAGTTCTAAAGTCCTTACACTGGCTCCCTGTATCTCAGAGAATAGACTTTAAAATACTTCTGTTAGTCTATAAATCCTTCATAAGTAGCTGAACACTTTTCAGAGTTCAGATATTCACATAAAAATTCCTCAGAAAACGAGATACTCAAGTATAGGAATTGAAAAATACAGTACATTACAGTAACGAAGGAAGAAAGTGGCCCCGAAAATATGTGAATCTGCTCTGCAGCTGTTTATGGTTGCTTATTAGCATGTTAAAAAATATATAAAAATGTATAAAGTGCTTTCACTGTAGGGCTTTCCTCCACTGAAGACAGGCCTGCACTGGTGCAATATGCTCATAATACCCCGATTTCATCAGATCTGGTGCTTTGCAAAGCTCCAAAACTCATTTGATGCAGTCTGAACAGATTGCATCAAATGAGATTGGCATTAAGGCAATCCAAGGAAGGTGTTAAAAATGAATGGATGTAGACCTTAGCATCCACATAAGATGGGATAGATCAGAGCAATTCTTTTGAGATAATATAGTGACACCTTTGAGAAGTTTGCTTGTAAAACCCAAGGATCTGATCAAATATACCAGCAACACAACACAATAGTCAAGAGACACAGAAACCCTCTCAGTTAGATGAGTTAATTTCAAAGCAATCATCATCACTTCTTTGCAGAGCCAAGGGACAGTTTGATAGTTCAGTTTAACGCAGCATAAACTTTATTAAATGTCGTTTCTTAAAGGAAAATCAATAGTAAAGATATTAGCACAGCTGAAACCAGTTTTTACTGTTATTTAGAGGTGCAGGGACTAGCATTATATTCAGCCTAGATCAAACTTATATATATCACATTAAATACTCTTTATCTGAATCAAATTTATCAAAAAAATAATAATAATAAAATAATTTTATCTTATTTTTTTTAACCAAACAAGGTATCTTTTTACGCAATTCTTTGGGAGTAATGGAAATTTAATTTTAAAATGAGAATGATGAGAACTGACCTTGTTTGAAAACATTGGAGAAAGAAAAGTAGTAAAATTAACAATATGCCTTCAGGAAATTTGAGCAGAGCTTAGGTTTTCTATAGTATATCTGACACCCAGTGCAATAAATATATTAATAAATATAAATATCCATCTATATAAACGCCCATGTAAACACCCTGTGTAACAGGGGTAATTAATTAAAAATCAGCAGGGTCCGAAAAATTAAAATCATTAACCAGTAAAGGTCCGGAGTCATTTTTGATTACAATCTGTTACTTTAAACAGAATTTAACACTGAAATACAAAACAGGTTTTTATGCAGTCATGTTATACATTGACTTTTTAAATAAAAAATATAAAAAAATAGCATGTTTTTCATTTTAAAATCTAGTGTTTTTGAAGTAGAGAACAACAATCATTCAGTTTGGTATTTAGACAATTTGCTGATTCGCATATTTTATAAAACACCTGAACTGACAGTTTGTCATTTTTCTTTCTTTTTTCTGTCTTAATGTTGGCAGTGGGCTTTAGGCTGCCCTGCAAGGCTTTAAACCTGGGTTTGAATGGAGACTAAGCCATTCTCAAGCACATAACAAGGTGCTCATTTTGAGCCTGGATCCAGATTTATTTTTGATTCTGTTCATGGTGGAGAATCCTGCTTCACAGCAGCAGGTTGAGCCAAACATCCTCTAAATGGGCAGGGTCACCTTTGAGCACGCCATTTCACTTTTCTTTCACCAGTTCACCGCAGTTCTTCCAGCAGTCCACACTTTCTCTGCTCTCTTTTTCTCATCGTCTTCTCCTTCTTTCCCATCGCCCGGCTTGCCACAGGTTTGCCTGCTGTGTCTAAAAGTAGCAGCAGCAGCAACCCAGACTGACAGCAGCTCATTGGCTCATTTGGATCACGTGCAGCCTGGTGTCGGACGCTCTGGAGGGCTTTACCGTATTAACAGGAGCAGCAGTGCAAGAGAAATTAGACACTGCCATCGGACAACATGCGAGTCATTTATAAACGTTTTAAATCAGGTTGGGTCCAGATCCGGACCCTGGTCCTCTAATCTTTAACCTCTGCTGTATAATAAACCTACTATAAAAAACTGTTTTAAAAGCTGTCATATTTGGATGCATATCCCAAGTACGTTTTTCTTGCTTTAGCACCTTCTCCTTTGACTATTTGAGCTGATATAAAGAGTAAGTTTCTCTACTGCGGAAATATAAACTCATTCAATCAATCAGTCAACATCAAAAATCTATAATTCTACTTGGAGCGTCCTAAAAGCTACGACTTCTATTATTGAGAGGAAGCTTTACTATTAAGCTACAAACCGAGGGTTTAACTCCACAGAGTAAAAGACACCAAACTCAAGTGATTTTCTTCTCCTTTCACTCATTAGGAAGTCATATTGTTGCATAAAAATCACCTATTAGAATTGAAGAACGTATACTTTATATATGATGATTCCTTCAAGCGTTATAAATAGAACCATTTTTTTCGTGCTTGCATTGACCGACACGAGAGCACCTAAGTTATGCATGATCGAACACATCTAAGCAAAAATCCTCTGCACACTGCCCACATTCTCCTGCTGTAAATAGATCTGCATGTCTCATCTAAAGCCTTCTAATCTTTCAAGGGAACATTAACATTATGGATATCAGGTTGCTATGGTTACGAGATGACACGGCCCTGAACGAGGGAGTGGAGAAGTTTTGTGATGAAAATTCAACTTTTACTTGAGGAAGTTTCATTGGATGGCAGCAACATACAAGCTCCTGAAGAGAAATTAGTGTAAGAATAGAGATCCTGTATTGGAGTGGATGGTCGCTCAATAATTATCAGAATGAATTCTGCCTTTCCTGTGCAGTAATGTGTGCACCTGCAATGCAGGCAGCAGGTCTGAAATGAATGCCTGTGATTCCTGACTTGCTGAGGTTGTCGGCTGCTGAAGCTCACTGTGGAGGTAATTATGTAGAAACATTTGAACTGAAGAAAGGCTCATAGACACGGGACACACACACCGATCCACTGGAGGGTTCAAACGTGAACCACTTACACCATAAAGCTGTCTCACACCGACACCATGGCGGCTTCACCTGCTGCTTGTTACAGATAAACTGATAAATGTTTTTCTGGAAATGCTCACATGTCGATGTGATCCGGCTGCCCTTGTCAATCCTCTGCATCTCTCTTTGCTTTCTGCCTCTTTGTTATTTTGTGCCTTCACTCAGGATTTGTTATACCCTGTTTTCGTCAATTTTCTCTTCCCATCCCGCTGAAGTTCATGCAAATTTTGGTTTTGAATGTTTGAACATTTACTGCTGCTGTGCATATCGATATTTTATTGTATTCCTCCATCCATGTTCAATACCTGCTTATCCTTGCAGAGTCTCAATGAAGCTGGTGTGTCATTCCACAAAAAGGCTGCAATTTCCCCCCCCTGAATTGGCAACCTTACTAGCTGCAAAAACAGGAAGTAAATCTCAAGAGGCAGGATTTCCTGAAAAGTCTCTTTTCTTTTATTCTTTCAAAGCAGATATATAATATTTTTGTTAAAATTCACATTTTAGTTGTGTACCAAAATTAGCAGGATTTCCTTCCTCTATCAGTAACCCGTATAGTTTGTGTTTGGCCTTTTGTTTACTTACTTATTCATTTAAATCCAGCTTGTTCAGTGCACCCGAATGTGCAAAAGAGCCTTAAGTAAAAGAAACATTTTAATGTAATGCTCAGAGGTGGAAAAAGTACTAAAATATCATACTCAAGTAAAAGTACCAATACTTGGATGAAATATTACTCAAGTACAAGTAAAATTACCCATCAGAAAAATTACTCAAGTAAAAGTAATAAGTAGCTAATTCAAAATGTATTTATTTATTTATGACTTAAATGAAATACTTTGTTTTTTTTTTAGCAATTTATTTTCCCAAGCCACTCAGAGCCGCAGAATAAGGATGAAAGAGCCGCATGCGGCTCCGGAGCCGCGGGTTGCCGATCCCTGTGCTAGACAAAATTAGCAATGCCACGAAACAGGTTGTATTGCTAATTGTCTATTAGTCATGAAAACTTTGTTTGAAGTACCAATGCACTAAAAACTTACCAAAACATGCTTCTGCAGATTAGATGTGGAGTTATTAAACGCTGCCAGTTCAGTCACCTTTGGCAGACACATCTGGCATTGCATGATGATACTGTTGGCCCTCTTGAATTTAAATAAAAAAACAGTCTTTCAAATGTGGCCAAGGATTTTCGTCGTTTTGGGCAGCAGAATTCGATGTTTCAACTAGCATTTCTAGTGAAACGTTCTCTGAACCGTCGTTGCTCTCCTGATCCACCTCCATCTCGTTCCCAATCTCCTACAGAAAGACTTGGCGCCTGGTAGCCTAGATACATGCTGATCACGTCACTCACTGTAGTGCTTCCGGGCCCGATTTTTTGTCTTCCTTTCGGTTTTCCAAAGTTTTTTTTTAACTCAGTAACGGATGGGATTTGTAATGTAACGAAATACAATACTTCACTCAAAACGTAATCAAGTAAAATTTAAATTACCGATTTTAAAAACTACTTGAAAAATACAAAATACACAAAAAACCTACTCAATACAGTAACTTGAGTAAATGTATTTCGTTACTTTCCACCTCTGGTAATGCTTCTACCCCAGGCTAAATCATTTAAGCCTGTATATAAATTAAAACAATCAGGTTCACAACAATTTAGGAAGACAGTAAACTGACAATCAAAACTATAAAAAGAAATGTTTTTACTGAAGCACACGGCTTGAAGGAAACCCTTTTTACTGTAAACAGAAACTGGTACCTCTGGAATAATATAGAAGCTGCATTTCTATGTTTTTAAAGCTTTATTTGACTGCCTTAGTGTGAAGAAAAAAAAAAGTTTGCTTGTTTATTATGCAGAAAATCTTATTTCAGTGTAAGTACCCTATAGCCTTTTATCATTCCGGTTTTTTCCATCTCTTTCTGTCTTTTCTTTGCAGTCCGATGTGTTTACTCTGAGGATAGGAACTGATCCTTCTGACCCACTGGACTGCCAGGCCTGTTTCCAAAAGGTCCGCTCAGTAATTCCTCCCTTATTTTAACAAGCCTGTGTCATCACAAGCTTGGCAGCTAAATGTGGAGCCGTGGGAAGAAAGCATTCCTCATTATGGACAAAGAACACAGAGACAGACACCCTTACTGCAGAATCAAAGCGCCGCAGACAGAACAGCGAGCAGCTAGAGCGATTACCGCGCTTATAACGAGCCCTCGTGATGATTGGCAGCACTGAGCAATGAGGCCTAATGTGATAAAGGTCAAGCTTGAGCAATCCATCTGAAAAAAAAAAAGTTTAAAAAAGTAAAATTATGCCAGATGGCTTTTTAATGTTTAAATTATCTCAACTATCTTATGCCTAAAAGATTGAAATTAATATCTAAAATATTTTGGTTTTTAAAAATTTATAGGTGATTTTCTTTTCCTTTGTTGTCAGGACTGGCCTGGTTTTCTTTTTTTGTGGGTGATGGTAGCTTTTCTTCTCATCGTAGCTGTGGTTATCCGATTTATTGTTACTCTTTGTCAGCTGAAACCAGCCTGTCCTAGTTTCTCTCCTCGTCATTCTGAGCAAAGGAAGGAAGTCTGTGATCTCAGAGAGACTGAAACCAATAATTACAGGAAGCAGAGTCCAATGAAGTCCTGACAAAAATATAAATTTTCTTGTTTATGTGTATTAAATGTTTTCAGATATTTCTTACACTCTTCCATTTGACACATTTATTAAATTCCTTTGTAACCTCTACAAACTGAAACTATTAGAAATAAACTCTGCCACAGGTTCATCAGACTTAAAGCATCCGACTGCAGAGAACTGAGGCCCTGATCTGTGTTTTTGCCACAGATTAAGCCTTTTTTTTAACCAGATTAATTTTTTTATTTTATTTATTTTTGTATTTATTTGAATTAAGACAATGCACATTCATCAACATGTCAGCATAAAGCATCAATGTAAATATGCCAGAATTAGCACAACAGCTAATTTGCATCCGCTGTCCTAAGGCAGGTAAAAACAGTGAATATTAAACAAGACGCTACAGGAGAGAACAGAGTGGACACAAACAGATAAGATGCCAATAACATAAAATTAGGTTAACAATAAAATGAGGTTAACAGACCCATGGAAACAGATCAATTTACCTGTGAACACATGTCTGGTTAGTTTTCAACCAATGTTTCAAGGAGAATTTAAAACGTATGTAGGTTAAGCAGC
This sequence comes from Cyprinodon diabolis, assembly GCA_030533445.1. Taxonomy (NCBI): domain Eukaryota; kingdom Metazoa; phylum Chordata; class Actinopteri; order Cyprinodontiformes; family Cyprinodontidae; genus Cyprinodon; species Cyprinodon diabolis. Next base: position 4,931,256 of record CM060077.1, read on the forward strand.
CCCTAACATGAGCTGGCAGTGTGTTCCATAACTGTGCTCCTCTGATGGATGCAACCATTTGGCCAAATTTTGTCCTCTGGTTAAAGCTCTAGTGTTTATTCTAGCAATGTTTTTTTCTTTTTGCGTATAAAATCTGTTAGAGGAGGAGGAGCAAGTCCATTAAAAACTTTAAAAACAAGGCATGTATCCAGAAACATCTGATGACGTTCAAAGTCTAAAATGTTGTACTTACTTGAGATGTTACTTAAATGAAGCTAAGGCGGAAATTCAACTGAAGAAACTCTGATTACTTCCATTCAATCTGAGGCTGATCCGCCTCCGATGCAGCCAACCCGCTTCAAGCTACATTTCCTCGATGCCCAATCATCTTCCAGCACTCTACTTAAAAGCCACTCCAAATCATCTCTAGGCCTGCTCTTCAACAAGCGCAAGATCCGTCGCTCCTATGTCGGACTTTGATTCAGACAACCCACCTCCATCCCCTTCTCCACCATTGTAGCAAGCTCATCCGACTCCTCCCCGATGCTCCTTTAACCTCACCTCCAGTGTGTAGTCCCTCCAGACTTTCATGGAGTTCCCTGTCACTTTAAACGGTCCGGCAGAAGACCGCCATGTTGAGCATGGTTCTGCCAGAGATTTCTTCCCAAAGGGGAGTTTTTTCTCTCCACGGTCGCTTCATGCTTGCTCTTCATGGACAGTTCATGGACAGTTTATGCAAACGTTGTTCATTCAGTGACATCTAACTCAAGCATCACCCTGTATACCAGCCTCTACGGATTAACCAAACTTCACCTATCTAAACTCCACCACCAGTTTCAGGCCCGGGGGAAATATCCTTATTCTCATACATCAGTTTATCTGCATTAAAGTATAAATCACCGTTTATGTTTCCTGCCGAGGCCTGAGCACCAAAGTTCAACTATTGTATCAATAAACTCTTCTAATTGCATCTTTCTCTATCTGTGAGTTTTTCAGATTGAAATGTTATTTAATAAAAAGTGACCACAAACCTTCACAGTGAATGTCAGGGATTATGTTGTTGGTTTTTGGATAAAAAAGCAGAGAGCCAGAGCAGAGCGACATGATGAAGATATTTGTGATTTATTAACAGCATAGGAAGTTACAGGTGGCGTGGATGCAGATGAGAAAGAAATGGCTAAAATAGAGTTGAAACAGGTGCAGACAATTAGAGATGATGAGTGCTAACAGGTGAGGGGAGTTACTAATTAACTGAAGAGGCTGACAGAGACCTTTCTAGTCTGAAAGGAATAGCTGAGAATGAGAAACATAATGAACAGGAAATGATCAAAAACCAAATGAGAACAGAAATATCTAAGAACTGGAACAGGAATGATTGTAGCATAATGAGGAGAGTTAACTAACTCAGAAATCAACTAAATAACATGAAGAATTAAACTAATAAAAACTATAAGAAAGTGAGGAAGAAACATACTATGATAGAAAGAATTCAGAACCTGATCACCAAAGAACAAAAAGTAAAGGGTTTGAGTTCAAAAGCAGAAAAGGTCAAAATAAAAAGTAGGGAAGACAACCAGGGAGCCTGCAGAAAACCCAAAACAGAAAAAATAAAATAAAAAAGACAGATGGATAATTGTGTCACCTATAAGGGCAAAAAAAAAACAAAGTTGAAAATAATACAGTAAAACACAAAAAGGCCTACCAGTATCGTATTATGGAAACCATAACATTTTCCTCATTAAGACGGTTTACTTATTATGGGAAACTTCAACATTTCCATTGACAAACCTGCAGATAGAAGAGCTATAAATGTGTGAGATACTGATAGATTTGACAAAACATGTTAAACAGCAAACCAAGAAAACAGGAAGATGTTCTGGACTTGATCATCATGAAGGGTCTAAATATCTCCAAAGTAAAGGCTGATTTATACTACAGGTCGTCCAGGTCGTCTACGTATGCGTGGCAGTTAACGAAGATATGCCCCCCCTCCACAGACAGTCTGGTGCACCTCTCCAAATTTGTAGTTGACCGCAGACAGGAGGCCTCTGATTGGTCAAATCTACATCCGCTCTACACTATCCGTGTTTCCTGTTTCGTACCTTACCTGCTTGTTTTGTTTGTGTGAACGCCATTGTGGAAAATGACCCGTGAAGATTGACCAGCTAGAAGAACGAGGTGCGTGAGAACGCTGGGACCCTTTTTTCACCTGGATACCCGCTCTTTTTCGCCCTCATGTCCCTCTGTTGTCGCACAAACTTGCCCTTTGAATTTTTCCACTTCCTCACCGCCTCTGCTGTATCTAGACCCACAGCTAGTTCGTGATTGTCCCTCTTGCTTTGTGGTGTGGAACAACATAGTGCACGCTTCAATATTGGGCATAAATCAAAAATTACAGTGACACACTGCTGTGGGAGGATAACCTAACCTGACTCCGCCAGATGGATTTGCTCCGCATATCCATCTTGAAACCTTCCGTTGAAGTAATTTTGGGAAGGGGCGAAAATACTGGTTAGCTGATTGGCCTGTGTTGGTGATAGACGGGCCAAATAAACCAATCAGATCAACGAAGCATATGACGTACTAACAGAGCAACGACAAAAACACAACCACAAGCCAGGCTACTCTTGTCGAAACCAGTCGGGAGAAGAGCAAAAACATCTTTTCTTTTGAGAAAAGCCTCCAGAGCAGTGTTTTGCTCTTCTTTCAGTGAAGAAATACTCTGTAATTCCAATAAAACTTGCTCAATAGCTAGGCTAGCGCTAGTTTCATCGGCTGAAGCCACCATGTTCTTTAGACTGAACTGCCGCGCTTCTCGTTGCGTCACACCTCAACCCGCCTCAAAGCCAACGCTGATTGGACGTTCGTTTGGTGAACGGCTCCTAATTTTCTTTAACGGAGAGTCTCCAGACTGATTTTCGAGTGAAACCTTGAAAGCTCGCAAGATCAGGATGGTCTCATGAGGCTAAGGATAACCAGCCCTTAATGGTGCTAATCTGACCACTTTTATGCCTCTGCACTGTCAAAGCTCTCAAAATCCCAAGATGGTTTGAATATAGATTAAAACATGTTTAAAGCAACCTTTGGTTGTGCTGTCTGAACATGAAAAGATTAGTTTTCAGTTCAACTTTCTTTTCATTTGGTAAATAGTAAATTAAGTGTACTTTTTAAGGCTTTTTCAAGTCAGGAGACTTGAAAAAGCCAATGCGCTTTACACTACATTCAGTCATTCACCTATTCACACACTGACGGTGGTGAGCTACACTGTAGCCACAGCTTCCCTGGGGTTCACTGACAGAATCCAGGCGGCCGGGCCCACTGATCACCATCAGTAGGTAATGTGGGTGAAGTGTCTGGCCCAAGGACACGACACTGAAAGGCGGAGCTGGGGCTTCAACCGACAACCCTCCAATTGGTGGCAAAATTCTTCATCCAATGCTATTGTCACCCCACTCATTAAATATAATCATCTTATTTTAGCAATATGTTTTTATTCTGTTTGATCATTTGTCCTAACTTTGTTCCACTGCAGTGTACTTTTTTTCTCATGTACAGCACTTTGAATTGTCTTGCTACTGAAATGTGCTAAAAAGAAAAAACATTGCCCTGTTCCTGGAGACCTCAGGAAAAATATTCTAATTTAGTCTTTCATTCTTGGTAAAAATGGTATAAAGCTTCTAAGCAGACCTTTATTGATCTCAGATTGGAGAAATTAATTAATTGAGCTGCCTATATTTATATATATATATATATATATATATATATATGTATATATATATATCCTCCCCTCTCAGGAACCCCCGATGGTTCCGATGTGGGAAACCATTCGGTGTTAAGGGTCTTGCTCAGTTTTGAACTCACAACCTCAGGGTTCCTAGCTCTATGCCCTAAACAATAGGCCACCACTCCCCCTGATGATTCTGCTCACATTGTTCCTGTCGTGGACTATAACTGTTCACCAACCACACTGCAATTAAAAAATCAAGATATCCAATATCTGCTATAATCTCATGCTGTCATGGTTTGGTAGCATCTCTTGGGCAATGATATAGATGTCTCCTTTTCACATACACTATATTGCCAAAAGTATTTGCTCACCTGCCTTGACTCACATATGAGCTTAAGTGACATCCCGTTCCTAATCCATAGGGTTCAATATGACGTCGGTCCACCCTTTGCAGCTAGAACAGCTTCAACTCTTCTGGGAAGGCTGTCCACAAGGTTTAGGAGTGTGTTTATGGGAATTTTTGACCATTCTTCCAGAAGCGCATTTGTGAGGTCGCACACTGATGTTGGACGAGAAGGCCTGGCTCTCAGTCTCCGCTCTAATTCATCCCAAAGGTGTTCTATCGGGTTGAGGTCAGGACTCTGTGCAGGCCAGTCAAGTTCATCCACACCAGACTCTGTCATCCATGTCTTTATGGACCTTGCTTTGTGCACTGGTGCACAGTCATGTTGGAAGAGGAAGGGGCCAGCTCCAAACTGTTCCCACAAAGTTGGGAGCATGGAATTGTCCAAAATGTCTTGGTATGCTGAAGCATTCAGAGTTCCTTTCACTGGAACTAAGGGGCCAAGCCCAGCTCCTGAAAAACAACCCCACACCATAATCCCCCCTCCACCAAACTTTACACTTGGCACAATGCAGTCAGACAAGTACCGTTCTCCTGGCAACCGCCAAACCCAGACCCGTCCATCAGATTGCCAGATGGAGAAGCGCGATTCGTCACTCCAGAGAACGCGTCTCCACTGCTCTAGAGTCCAGTGGCGGCGTGCTTTACACCACCGCATCCGACGCTTTGCATTGCACTTGGTTATGTATGGCTTGGATGCAGCTGCTCGACCATGGAAACCCATTCCATGAAGCTCTCTGCGCACTGTTCTTGAGCTAATCTGAAGGCCACATGAAGTTTGGAGGTCTGTAGTGATTGACTCTGCAGAAAGTTGGCGACCTCTTCGCACTATGCGCTTCAGCATCCGCTGACCCCGCTCCGTCAGTTTACGTGGCCTACCACTTCGTGGCTGAGTTGCTGTCGTTCCCAAACACTTCCATTTTCTTATAATACAGCTGACAGTTGACTGTGGAATATTTAGGAGCGAGGAAATTTCACGACTGGATTTGTTGCACAGGTGGCATCCTATCACAGTTCCACGCTGGAATTCACTGAGCTCCTGAGAGCGACCCATTCTTTCACAAATGTTTGTAAAAACAGTCTGCATGCCTAGGTGCTTGAATTTATACACCTGTGGCCATGGAAGTGATTGGAACACCTGATTCCAATAATTTGGATGGGTGAGCAAATACTTTTGGCAATATAGTGTACTTTCACAGGTATGTGAATGTTGAGCAGATTTTATTTAGAAAGACAATCAGCAGGATACACATATTTTGATGTATATCCTGTAGATCAGGCCTGTCCAAAGTCAATCCTTGAGGGCCACTGTCCTGCAGGCTTTGGAGTTTTCCCTGCTCACTGGTTCACTGGTTGAGAAGCAGAATGGGTCAGGATCAGATAATCAGAAACACTAAGGTAATGCTGGAGCACTCTCCCCACTGGCTTGAGAGAATACACTGGCCCTGATGACTGGTTAGAGAGCTGATAAATAGAAGCAGGAGCAGGTGGATAAGATGGGCGGTAACGAGAAACTGGGTGGAGTTTGACAGGTGGATGAAATGAGTAATTAAGCCAGTCAACTGCGCTAGAGACTGACATGGGAGTGGATTTTCACTCCTGTCCCATCCCATCCCACAGAAAAAAATTGTGTCCCGTCCCGATCCCGGGCCAGAGTAGAAATCTAAATCCTGTCCCGTCCCTCTCCTGGTGAAATTACTCCCACTCCCATTCAGAATGACTCCCGCTCCTGCACCACTCCCATTCTTGTTGTCTTCAATAAGATTTCTGCCAATACATTGAATCTGAATTCCTATGAAGGGTCGGTTAAGTTCCTGTTTCTAACTGTAGTAAAGGTCAGTTAAAGTAAAAGGAATAATAATTATAAATACATAATAAAAGTAACAAACAAGGAAACAGACCATGCTTATCTTGGGTGAATAAACAATCAAAACAATCAAACTTTTCGAAGTCGAGTTCGCCACTAACTGTTGGTCCCTCCATTGTTGTTTTTGAGCGCGGGTGAAAAACTCAGAGCGGAAGCACTGTTGGTTTTTGGGTCGTGTCGTTTTTTTGACTCGCATTATAGTGTAGGCTTCAAGGAAAAAAACAACAAAATGGCGGCGCCAGTACTGAATTTTTTTTCTTTCTATTTTACTTAATTTTTTGGCACTGATCCTAGTTTTTTTTTGTTATTATTGGTTTGCTCCCACTCCCGTCTGCTCCTGTTAATGTTTAATCCTGTACCGTCCCAATCACGTGATCGTTACTAATACTGACACCCATCTCACGGGAATCCCACGGGAATCCCGTGACTCGTGGGATTCCCGAAAAAATGTCAGTCTCTAAACTGCGCCAAGATCATGACAATCTCTGGGTAAAGGAACGGAGAATAAGCTCTGAGGCATAAAAGCCTTCAGGGGGAAATAGAATTCCATACAGTTTCTAAATATAGACTGTAGTTGTAAAGGATGCTTTATCCCTCACATTAAGATGAGCTCAGTTTGACTGACAACAAAGATTACTTTAATTAATTTATGATTGCGTAAACCATCCTAAACTAGTGCCGCCCTGAGCAGCCGCCCATATGGCTCATAACAACAGCTCCCTGGTTTAAATGAACACAACTCAGACTTCATATCGTTAGAGAAGCTCATTAAAAACAATTTGGTAACTGAAATTGACTTTTGCTCTTCCTGCTTTAATTAAAGAAATAAAAGTTTAACAGAAAACCTGGTTACTCTTTAAAACGTTATTTTAAAAGTTAAATAAAGAAACACCAGCTGAGCTTCAAAACACTGAGTCACTGAACAAAAACAGCTCTGACCTTAAGCATGACACAAGATACCCACTCACTGCGCAAATCTATTTAAGGATATTTTTTCCACAACTAGTGCAAATTTAGTTAACAAGGAGTTTTTATTCTATTAAAAGATTTTTAAAAAACTTTTTTTCAAATCAGAAAACAATACTGAAGAAAATTCCCCTTTCATGGTGGAGGTATGAGAAAAACCAGCAGGTCAGCACAGAGCAGCATAGTGGGGCTTCGTCCTTCAAACGCCCTCTCTCTTGATTAAAAACACAGCAGTTTGCTCAGCTCAGAGGAGGACGTCTGAACATTAGAAACACATTTCTCTTATTTTTAATGCAGAAAACAAGATCAGATGCATAAATCTGAAAGTTCCTCCAGCGAAAGAGGCCAACGGATGACTCCTGAAGTATGATTGTGCAATGCCCCACACATCAGGACATTGACGCTTGAAATTACCCTGAATTAGATTTCAGGTTTAGTCATATTATGTCACATGGGAGTATCTAAAATTAGATGATCAGTCAAAAAATATCCATCAATTGTTGGAGTGACTCTCTTCCTTCTGATGATGAGTAAATAGTTCTGATGAAATAGAGGAATTTTTAACTTCTGCTTGACTTTGACTTCATTCACAGGCTGATCTAAGCCACAAACAATTCAGTTTTTTTTTACTTCCTCCTCTGCTTTTGTTGTTATTACTATGATCTGCTGGTTACAGTTTTGCAAATGGCTTTAATGTGAATGCTTGTTTGGATATCAAATTGGAATAAAGAAAATTAAAAACTCTTGATAAATAAATTCAATGACATCCATATGGAATCTATATATCCATCCATCTTCTTCAGCTTATCCGGGGTCAGGTCGCAGGAGTAGCAGCTTCAGTAGGGAGGCCCACACGTCCCCTTTCCCGGCAATGTGGACCAAGCTCTGACACTGCTCAGCCTAACAGCCCATATTAAAGGGCCTGGTATCCCATACTCCTAGAGTACCCCTCATAGGACCCACCGAGGGACACAGTCAAATGCTTTCTCCAGATCCACAAAACCATGTAGACTGGTTGGGCAAACTCCCATGCACCCTCCAGGATCCTGCTGAAATGGTAAATGGTAAATGGCATGTACTTATATAGCACCTTTATTCAAGTCATGAGACTTGACCAAAGCGCTTTACACTACATTCATTCACCCATTTACACACACTCACACACTGATGGTTGCAAGCTACATTGTAGCCACAGCTGCTGTGGGGCTCACTGACAGAAGCGGGGCTGCCGTACACTGGCGCCACTGGGCGCTCTGACCACCATCAGTAGACAATGCAGGTGAAGTGTCTTGCCCAAGGACACAACGATACTGAAAGTCAGAGCCGGGGCTTGAACCGTCAATCCTTCGATTTCAGGACAAACTCCTACATCCAACGCCACTGTCACCCCAGCTGAGGGTGCAGTGCTGATCCAATGTTTCACAGCCAGGACGAAAACTGCACTGCTAATCCTGAATCCGAGATTCGACTATGCGACGGACCCTCCTTTCCAGAGCCCTGCAATAGACCTTACCAGGAAGGCTTAAAAGTGTGATTCTTCTGTAGATGGAACACACCCTCCAATCCCCTTTTTTAAACAGGAGGACCACCACCCCAGTCCACCAATCCAGGACAACTGCCCTTGATGTCCACACATTTCGCATTAACCAACACAGCCCGCCAACATCCAGAGTCTTAAGGTACTCAGGGCGAATCTCATCCACCCCTGAAGCCTTGCCACCGAGGAGCTTTTTAACCACCTCAGTGACCTCAGCACCATAAATAGGAGAACCCGACCCGGAGCCCCCAGGCTCTGCTTCCTCAATGGAAGACGTGTTGGTGGGATTAAGGAGGTCTTCAAAATACTCCACCCACCGACACACGATGTCCCAAGACAAGGTCAGCAGCACACCACCCCGACTATAAATAGTGTTGGTACTGCACTGCTTCCCCCTCCTGAGACACCAGATTGTGGAACAGAATCGCTTCGAAGCCGTACGGAAGTCTTTCGCCACCTCCAAACTATCAAGCCCGAGTTCTTGCCTCAGTGACCAGCTGAGCCACCTGTCGCTTTGACTGCCGGCGCACATCAGCTGTTTTTGGAGTCCAGCTCAAACGCTGGTGTCCACCGGCTTGTTCGAGGGTTGCAGCCGCGATATGCACCGACAAGCTTGCAGCCACAGCTTCGATTAGCCGCCTCAGCAATGGAGGCAACTCAATGTCCCCCACCTCCCTCGGAACTTGTTCAAAGCTCTCCCGGAGGTGGGACCTCACGACTCCTGATCGGGAGGTGGTCATGAGAGACTGATCGCCCCTCTTTACCCCCTGTACACTACATGACGCATGATCAGGTTGAAAGTTGGCCAGATCGAAAAATTCTCGCATGACTGGAAAATCGTCCAGAAAATCGCACCCGGCTTAAGAGGTAGACTTCTCTTTGTCTGGTCCCTCCCCTAGGACCTTTGGTGACAGCATAGCTCCTAAGGTCATTGGGACACCCAAACCCCTGCACCCTGATAAGGTGGCAGCCCAGGGGGAGTATATATAATTACATTTATTTACAGAGAAAAGGAAGTCCCAGTTGGACTTAAACAACCTCTATTATGATAAACTAGAATAAGTTGACAGGAAAAAAAATTAATGAAGCATAAGTTCCGAGAATATAAACCAGAGGTCAAGCTCTTGAGATCTGACAAAATTGTTGGTTCAGCTTCAAAATGCAGAAGAGGAAAATGAGCAAAAGACAAAACCAAAAGAATGAGAAGTCAGTTCATTAAAACTGCAACTTAAATGGATATAAAAACCACAACGATCTGCATATTAGATGTGTCTTTTATTCTGTTTTGTATCACATAATCGCATGGTTAATTTATTCCAGTAATATAATGAAGTAGTGGAAAGTATACAATCGGTGTTAACTTGGTCAAACTTAGACAGAAAAAAACTCTTTGTTCCTATAAATTCAAAATAAACAGGCTTGAATCTTGTTACTTTATTATTTCTAGAAAGAAAAATGCTTATTTATGTTTCTAAAACTGTAAAGATTACATGATCGATTCAATTTCAAACCAATTAATAGAGATTGAGTAATTTTTGGATGTGCATTAAATAATAAATCACATACTTCAATATTTTCAAAGTGCATTTTAAAAACAACATTCTCTTGACTGTTAACGTCCTTCCAGACCAGCAGAAGTATATCTTTGCTCCGCACTCCAGAGGAAAGCCCGGCCCCAAAAGTGAAGAGAATGAAAATAATAAAATTAACCTGAAAACAAGAAATTTTAGAAATAAATCTTAAAATATAAAATCCATAAATAAATGATTTATATTTTAAAAATGTACCCTAAAAATCCTTTTTTGATTGAGAAAATAGTCAAAGTTTAATTTCTGGATTACCTTTTCTTCAAATTCCATTTATCAAACATGTCTGTTGCTTAGAAGAATGAAGGCGCAAAATTACCTTCAAAGAATAGATGTGAATCTAGAAAAAGAGGATCTGGGTCAGGAACAAGAAACTCAACACAACCACCAGTCAAACAGCTAGAACTATAGTCTAACATGCATGGAGCGCCCGTTTTGGACGTGATCAACCATTAAATGGCTGTTTTCAGTGGATCTCAGTCCCATAGAATGGCTTCAGACTGCGTCTCCTCTACCTTCTAGTAGGTTTCTCATTGCTGATAATATGCAATTGGCATTGAGGGTAAGAGGACGTTAAGAATCTAGAATACTGACTAGTTTCTAACAGCTGGGGAGGTAAGTGAACGGTGAGGAAAAAAGGTGAGAGAAATCAGTGGAACTATTGAAAAAAAAGAACAAAGACAAAATGAGACTCAGAAATCTTAAATACCAAAGATATAACTAGATAGACCAATTATTAGAGAAAAGAGGACCAGAAGAAGCTAAGAATCATAAAACAAAGAGTAAAACAGGAATAATTGTTTGATACTACCAAGACAAAGACCCAGAGGTCAGGATTCCTTCTTTTACCTTAAATCTACATCAGCTGAAGCAAAAAAATCCACAGGACTTTGCTTCCAAGTTTGAAGACGTTTCGCTTCCCATCCAGGAAGTTTTTTCAATTCAAAAGTTTCCTGGATGGGAACCGAAACGTCTTCAAACTTGTCCAGTGGATTGTTTTACATTTTTTTTGGATTGACCAGCAACTTCCTGTTAAATTTTTTATTGTAGCTTTAAAATAGAGTTTAAGATTTGCTTCTTAAGCAGGACCTCAAAAAGAATAAACTGGATTTTTTTTTAGTTTTAGTTTTTTGCACGTCATCAGAACGTCTGAGAGCGGCACTCTCAGTGTAACGCCTGCCCTCTTTTCCTCTCTGACTTCTTAGCTTGTTTCCTGTGCAGCAGCCAGTCGCTCTGCATAACAACATGGCAATAAGCAGGAAGGACAGCTTCCTCTGGGGCCGAGGTATGGTGATGCTTTCAACTTTTAAACCTTTAACCTGTTAAAAATATAAATTTCGGACGCGGTGTAGAGGATTCTTTCCCCACTTCTGGGGTCTCTCTGCTGGTGATGATGGTTGTAGTTTTGACAGATGCTCTTTCAGATGTAGTTATGGAAACTTTTCTTTGTATTTTGTCATTTTAATTGAACTTTTTGGATGCTGGTTCAGTCCCTCATCAAATGAGGATGAGCTGTTCTCCTGCTCCCTGCCTCATTTAGAGAAGGTTTCTATTTGCAGCCTTTCCCACTGACCTGCTGTCTAACTGGAAGGAAGGTTGATGAACATCCATTTAATGCTTCACCATTCTGTTAATGCTCCTACAGCTCCTCCTAAACTCCCAGTGGCTGAGAGGAGGCAGAGCGACAGGAGCTACAATCTTAACGACATTCAGGTAGTGAATCTTTTCATCAACCTTCATCAAAACACGTCATTATTCTCCGGCACACATCCACAGCTTGCTGCATATTCATGAAAAAAAGTCTATTTCTTATCTTTTTTTGTGATATAAAAGGATCTGAGGGTCATTTTATAATAACTTAGGGGATGTGACAACTAAACCTGTGTTATTTCTGCTTCGTCTCTGTTTCTCCAAGAAGCTAAAACTGGAGATGGCCAACGATGCACCTGATTCCAGCAACCCTGACCGGAAGCAGCGCAGGTGAGGATGACCACAGTTTGACACCAGTTCAGCCTTTGGTTTGCTTGATGCCTCCTGATTCTGCCGGCTGTTGGTCATTCTGGTTTCAAAGAGGCTGTCTTTCCCAGCAGCTCGTTGCATCAGATAATGAAACCAGTCTTTGCTCACTATGCATCTGCTTCATCTATTTTTATTTCACTAATAAGGGCTTTTAGGCACTTACTTTTCTTTACTAAGCAGCGTATCTCCTCTGAGAAAAAAATAGCACTGAGGCAGCAAAAAAAATCCAGAGTGAAATGGACAGAAATAACTTTGGTTTTCTGTCACTTAATGAAACCGAGAGTTTTTAAGTATAAAATTATTTAAAGTCACATCATTACACATGGAAAAACCTCTGATCTGTTCTTGCTTTTATGGCTTCACAGTTTGTAGATTAAAGGAGACTCTGAATCCTTGTTTTTACAAACTAATTCATAGAAAATGTGCAAAAAAAAAAGTATTTTCAACGATATATTTTATTCTTCCTCTTTCTTATTCGCGCACTCAGAGGGTGTCAGTAAACTCTGCATTTAGAAAAACATCTACCATAGTTTGTCCTTCCGCTCCACCAAAACCCAACACCCACCGTCTTACAAAGTAAACCTCAAAATACAGAGAAAACGAAAGAGTTTGATGATCCAGTCGGCGCCTGAAGGAGATCATTTTTAACTTGAAATTGGAGTTTAAACCAGTGAGGTTTAAAACAGCAGCGCAGAGTTTAGAAAACACACCTAATGAACACTGATACCTACTGTTTCACTTTAAATCTCCATGATAGGAACATTTCATTTGTTATAGTTTTATGCAGCTGCATTTATACATTTTTACATACTCCTGATATTTATAGCAACTGCAACAACATCTCTTTTTTAAACATGTAATAAATTGTTTATATCAATGCTTGCAGCAAAAGTGATGTGAGGAACAGGAAGTTTCTGAGGGGGAAAAAGAAATTCAACATGGATCCAGAAGTGGTGAGCTTCCATTAGTTTTTTTTCTGCACATTTATCATCTGTAAAGATCATAACATGACGGAATAAAACATTCCTGTGATACGACTCATCCTCATGTCGTCCTGTAATCGCTGATCTAGGTTTGGAGGATGACGGTTTGTGCAAAATCTAAAATTTTTGGCACAAATACAGATAAAAAAATTAGCGTATTGGATTATCAACCTTAAAAAAACCCATAAATAATGGATTTTCTGTTTTTAGTCGTTTGATTTTATTTGGATTCATTGGTTTGCAGCGAACTAAAGGTGGCAGCTCAAACTCTGAATGCAGGTTTGAAGGAAGTTTGGGGTTAAAGTGCAAACAATGAGCGTGCAGCCACATAGGCAGAGCATGAGCACTAACGAGAAAAACCACATCCTGTTCCCTAAAGTGACGAGAGGCGTCGCCTCACGAATTAAGCCGAGGCCCCTGGCAATGCGGCCAAGTCTCAGAAGGGGTGGGCGGATGAGAGGCTCCGACTTCTCTGCACGGAGTGTCATTAAGTGGCTTTAATTTGGAGAACCCATCATCATGAGTTCACTCTTACGGTGGAGGGTCATGTTCTGAAGCACTGCACCAAATCAAGCATATACTTTAGCTGCTTGACTAATAACAGCAGTGAGTCAAAAGGTGAAGGAGGAAGCCTTCTCAGATGTGAGATATAACTGGCTAACAGCTGGCTGATAAATAGACACCCACACATGCATTCTGGTCTAAAGATTGTTTAAATAAACTTTTTCTCATCCGTTCTCCTGCTGCAGGGTATCCGTTACCTGATTGAACATGGCTTCCTTGAATGGCGGGCAGAGTCGGTGGCAGAGTTCCTCTACAAGGAGGAGGGGCTGAATAAGACCGCCATCGGCAACTTCCTGGGAGAAAGGTACATGGAAAAAACTAGAGAGCAAGTCTGGAGGAGAGACGAGAAAACAGGCAGCTCACTAGATTATAAAGAAGAGATTAAAATACAGAAATCTGCTCATCTGCCGAGAAATGATAACCAGCAAACAAGACATGTTTGACTATGAAGACGATCAAAATGTAGGATTTAATTTGAAAAACTAAAGTGAAAAAATAAAGAAAAAAAATTGCCTGGTTGTCAGAAGTTACTCTATATGAAATAAGATTTAGGTGAAATACATTTTAAATTTAATTACAGTAAAAGAAACAAAAACAAGCATGATCTACAATAAATACATACATATTAATATCAGGATTGCAATAATGAACCAAAGTATGTACTGATAAATGAATAAAAGTCATCAATCACCAAGACATTTACTATCAGTGCTCTATCAGCAAACAGTATATGTTAGAAAAATAAATCAATAAATTAATTAATACATAAACAAATAAAGAACCAAATTTCAATTAATACAGTTGAAGAAAGAAATCAATAATTTAAATAAAAAAATTCAGAAAACACAAACTCCCTGCTTGTCAGATTTTAAGCTTCTTTTTTTTAATCATAAACAGATTTTATGATGCAAAAGAATATTTTTATTTGCTTTGTTGGTAACAACCAGCTTCTTAGATTTTATATAAATCTCTTTTGGACAAATAAGTCAGATAATTTTCTGTTTATTATTGTTATTGTAAATGCATTTGGGTTAGGTATATACATATATCACTTAGTTGTACAAACCCGTACGCACTTAAAGGTATAGTGGAGGATTTTTGCAATTTTTTTTTAAAACACCCACCCTCTCTACTTACAAAAATGCACATGCAGAACCCTGTACCCGCTCCAGAGAGGGAACGCCTATTCACCGTGTGAGAGAGCGTGCACGAGCCCAACGAGCCATTCTCGCTTTACTAGCAGCGATGTGAAATGGATTTCTCCAAATAGCCAAACTTTACCCGTCGAGTAGAAACTTCAGTGGGAAGCTCGACCTGTGCTTTCAGTATATCATCGCGTGAAAGAATCTCCCAAAAACACTCTTGTAATGTTTCTCTCTTCTGAGGCCTTTGTCTTCTTGTCATACACTTCATAGATACTTTTTCTCTTAAGACAAATATACGCCTGAAAGTGCGTGTGTGCAAAAAAAAAAAAAAGTGGTGACGACCTCATTTAAACATATCACCAGATTGATTGACAATTAGGAGGTCCTATTATTTAGATTATCCACCCGGACAAGGAATATCCTCCACTATACCTTTAAAGGGAAAATAGAAGGACATCTTGTGTCCACCTTTAGGACAGGAGCAAAAAATGGGCGGAGTTACTTCAGTAGGATTTAGTCCCGCTTGTCTTGTCATTATTCTAAATTGGAAGTACTGTCATTAATTTCCTTAAATTCGCTTCTCTCTTTTTAAAGTTGTCAGATTTTAAGCTTTTAAGAATTTCTTTGCTGTATTTTCATTGTCTTTCTGATCTAATCTCTTTCTTAAATGTTGCGCAGAGAGGAAATGCATCTAGAGATTCTGAAGGAGTTTGTAGGCCTGCATGAGTTCTCCGACTTGAATCTAGTCCAGGCACTGAGGTTTGTCAAATCCAGGCTGAGATGTTGTTTTATCTTTAGTCTGTTGATTTTAAACAAAAGCTGCAATAAGTCTGTATTTTTACCAGGATTTGTTTTTCTTTTCCCCGTTTTAAAAATCTGTTCTCTAAAACAGGCAGTTTCTGTGGAGCTTTCGCCTCCCAGGTGAAGCCCAGAAGATTGACAGGATGATGGAGGCTTTTGCAACTCGCTACTGTGACTGCAACCCAGGGGTCTTCCAATCCACAGGTAAGAGGTCGGTTAATGGTGTCCTGTTAAAAAGATTACAGCTGCTTTGATTTTATCTTCTTTACAAGAAAGAAAACAGCACACTGAACTGCAGAAAAATGACTCATCCCCCCTTCTCCAATCTGAGCTAATTGATTCTTCTCCAAAACTCCTCTGCCTCTTGCTGCATTTGCAGAAAGCCATTATTTTTAATGGACCAGCTCGGCTCTGCAGCTGAGGCAGAGACAACAAAGCCCGGCTGAGGGGAAGCTAAGTTGTGGTTTTCTGTTGCAGACACCTGCTACATCCTGTCTTTTTCCATCATCATGCTCAACACGAGTCTGCACAACCCCAACGTGAAAGACAAGCCCAGCCTGCAGCGGTTCGTGGCCATGAACAGAGGCATCAACAACGACAAAGAGCTGCCCTTCGAACTGCTCTCGGTCAGCTTGTTTGGATTCTTTTATGGCTCCATCAGAATCAAATAGTTTTGACAAAAAGAAAAGTTCAACCATAATGAAAAAGAGCAAATTAAACTAAATGCTAAACAATGTGTGGAGAAAAACACTGGGCACACATCTTTTCAACCCAGAAACATGGTGGTGCAAGTATCATGCTGTGGGGATGTTTTTCATTAGCCTGGACCTATGGGTGGGTCTAGACAGGAACCAACCAGGATCCTGTAGAACAGGTTCTCCTAAAGCTTCAGCCTTATTGAGAGAATCATAGTTTTTATTTTCTAGATCAGGGGTTCCCAGACTGGGGGTCGAGAACACCGGGGGCTCCTGACCCCCACAAAATGGCTTTCACAATTATTGTAATGGGATTCCTTAGGTATACTGACTGCCAAAATATATCATAAAGTACATAAATATCACTGCAATGTGAAATAAATAAATGTAAAACTTATTCATTTAGTTTTGCAATCACAATAAAAATATTAAATATACCATTACATGTTAAATGTTTACACATTTAAATGTTTAAATGTCCCACTAGATCATTAAAAACCTTTAAAATTATTAATTAAATAATTAAAATGAAAGAAATACATTCATTTTAAAATGAATATAATTACTTCACCATGTATGAATTGGGGGGGGGGGGGGGGGGGGGCAGTCTGTTGCATTGTTAGTGTTAAAGATCAAAGGATGAAAAATTTTTGAAGTTTGTATTAAATAATTATGATATATTAAGATTGAATCACTGCTTAGTTTAAATTATATGGTTGGCATATCATAAACATATCTATCCGTTTCCTTTGGTGGTTTTCCCCTAATTTCCCTTTGGGATTATTAGATTATTGTTGAATTATATCAAATACAGTGTTTTCTTCATAGCTTTCCAGTTTAGGAAAGCAATGACAACTGTCCTCAGATTTTCAGAATAAAGCGTGACGCTTCATGCCTGATGTGAAGTCCTGGAGACATTGATGCCACAAATGCGGATCTAACTGATGGGGGACGGAGGGCTGTTAGATTATGATCATTTAGATTATATCTAATTTTTTAAAAAGAAAAGTTTAATTATTTTTTTTTTTTACATTTTATATTTTCAAAACTGGCTTTTCGGATGTCATAACTATCTTAAAATGTTGCATTTGCTGTGTTAGGTTGGGATTGTGTCAGTGCACATCAGAGATGGGAAGTAACGAAGTACAAATACTTCGTTACTGTACTCAAGTAGATGTTTCTGATATTTTTACTTTACTTTACTACTTATTTTTATGGTGACTTTTTACTTCTACTCCTTACATTTTTACACAAATATTTGTACTTTCTACTCCTTACATTTTTAAAAATTGGCTCGTTACTTTAGTTTTGAATCATTTCAATGGAGTTACCGTTATTATTTTTCACGTCATCAATACCAAATTCTTTTTTTTTTTTTTTTTTATTACAGTGTCCTGTCTGGCAATGTGGCAATAAGAATAATTGTCTTGATGCCAAAAAGAGCCCAACAGATTTTACTTCCTCTTGTTTCATGCATATAAATTGCTTTATTATAATTATGCAAGGAGTTTTACAGTTTATATGGACACTGCAATGTAAGTAGAACAGAAAAAACAGAAGAAGAAAAAGGAAAAAAGAGGAAAAAAAAAGAGAAAAGATGAAAGAAAGAGGAGATAGAAAGGAGACAATGACAAAACATTTTCAGTCTGCTTCATCACCTGTAACGAGATGAAAAAAGAACAGCACAACCAAAAGACACGGTACGAGATATACAATAAAGCAACACCTTGAAACTATTGCTAAAGTAATATTATTAAGTCTGACATGTACTCTGTACCAAATTCATTCTAAGTGGATGGGAATCTACGTTGCATTTGACGCACCACTACAAGTGCACAAATCATTGCAGCTTGGTGGCGGTGGCGTTAGCATAGTAGCATGGACGACGAGATGATTGAAAATGAACACAACGGAGATCTAGTCCTATTGGCAGACATCCATTTAAAATGTAGGCAACGGCATGAAAAAAGTGGTTTCTACTTTTACTTTTATACTTTAAGTAAATTTACAAGCCTGTACTTTGTTACTTTTACTTGAGTAAAGAAGTTTAATCAGTACTTCCACTTTTACCAGAGTATTTTTTAACAACTTTTTTAACTTTTACTCAAGTACGGAAAGTGAGTACTTTTGCCATCTCTGGTGCACATTTAAGAGAGCCCAAGGTCACAGTTTATCTATTAATTCACTTTTAAATTCACAATTTCTTTTTATTGTTGTTTCGCAAAAAACAAAAAACAAAAAAAGTAAAAAAAAGCAAATAATAAATCAATACAATATATATAATGCAGACACAACAGGCAAGTTAAGGGGAAAATAAATGAATAAACAAAAAATGTTTTCGTTATAAAATGGTCCATTAGACAATAAACAAAAATGTATTAAATGAATTTATGATGTGTTACAACTGTCCCAGGTAGGAGGATGTTTGCAAAGTTGTTTTTTTTCCCTGTTCCTTGGTCATCATGTTCTGAGCAATTAGCAGCTCTAAGTTTAGTATATAAATAAATAATTCCCATAGGCTAAATAGCTTCAAAGAGAAAAAGGTTTCAACCGTCTGCAGTCTCCCCTTTGTGTCGTACTAATAACAGAGATGAAGTGTTGTGGTTAAAGGATGAAACTCAATTTGTACCAAAATGAGGCTTTAAGGTGCCGAGAGTTTAACCCACTTCCTGTTTCCTCCCCAGAAACTGTATGCAAGCATCCGCAGCGAGCCCTTCAAGATCCCAGAGGACGATGGGAACGACCTCACGCTGACGTTCTTCAACCCGGACCGAGAGGGCTGGCTCCTCAAAATGGGTGAGATGCTAAAGTTACCCTGCAGCAAACAGAGTGGTTCAAGCTCCTTCCTGTTTCAGTTTGTTTCAAACTCCTCTTTGTTTTCATCCAAGGTGGACGTATAAAAACTTGGAAGAGACGTTGGTTCATTTTGACAGACAGCTGTCTGTACTACTTCCAGTACACCACGGTAAATTTATTTCCCCCCATGAGGCAAAAATAAAAATAAAAAAAGACAGCAGAATCAAAAACCCTCCTCTTCCTTTGTCTTACACCTGTTTTGTCCTGCAGGATAAAGACCCGATCGGGATCATCCCTCTGGAGAATCTTTGCGTCAGGAAGCTGCAAGATTCCAGCAAACCGGTAGAGACTCTCTCAGTTTCGCACCTTAACTATCTGCTGTCACAGATTGTGCTGATGCACACAATAGCTGCTAGATTCCTCACGCAAGTTCTCCAAACGCTGAGTCAGACGGCTGTCAAGTAAACAGAAAACATATGCCTCTTTTTAACAGTATTGTCTGGAGTTATATAACGCCAAAGGACAGAAGATCAAGGCCTGCAAGACGGAGAACAAAGGCAGAGTGGTGCAGGGTAAACACCAGTCTTATAAGCTGAATGCAGCCAGCGAAGAGGAAAGGGACGACTGGATAGATGCCATCAGGTGAGAGCCTCTCTGGTCCTGTTTGCTATTACCGTGGAAAACAGACAACGCTGTCAAAACTCATTACTCCCTTTCAAATTACACATTCAGGGATTTTAGTTTATTTCCATATCAAACATAGATAGTTTGAGTTTTTGTATTGAAAATTGTGTGGAAAAGGTATTAAATTATGAATGAACTGCATGAAGCCACAGCCTTTGATTAGTTAAGCTTTATCCATGTCTGATTATTGTCACTTATGCTGAATCAAGAAATCATTGCAATAGGGGTCTGACTGACAGCATGAAGTAGGCAAAAAAAACCCTGAACTAGAGAAATCAAGAACAGATGAGAATGATTTTAAATTTAAAGAAAGGTGTCACAGAACAGAGTTACTATTGATTACTAACAATAATTAGTAATAATTACATAATAATTATCATAGCACTAAAACACGGTGGTGGTAGTATGGCGATCTGGGCCCGAGGCACCTAACAGGACTAGATACTGAGTTAGAAATCCTGACAATAAAGTTTGTTCATTCTTTCTTGACTTGAAGCTTTAAGCTAACTTTGGTGATACAGCAGGACAAAAAAACTGTAATATCCACGTCTAAATGATACCAGTATCGTGCGGGGCCCCGATCCAGCACTAAAATGGTGGTATCAGTATTAGTGAGTACCAACCAATAGGGCACCGATACCATTTTGAGAGCCAAAAGTTTATTCAACTATTGTCACCCACTCCAGGTAGGCAATAAAAACTTCTACTGGATTCAGTTTGTATTAGTCCTTTTCCTGCTTCATAAAGGTAGGCAGCAGCTTGACAAAGCCATGATGGCAATTATTTTACATCCAAGTAGTATGCAGTTCTTCATAGATACACACTCATCAATTTCAAACAGACAGTATCGGTATCAGTCAATACCGCACAGCCAGGTATCGGTATCAGGGCCAAAAAATGGCATTGGAGCAACACCACTAAATTACTCAGAAATAGATCAATACTTTATGGTAGAATAATTCATCTAATTAAAATAAAATACAAATAAAATAATCCAACTGTTTTTTCCCCAGGGCGAGCATCACCAAGGATCCGTTTTACGACCTGGTTATGATGCGGAAGAGGAAGCTTATCAGCAACACTTCCTCGTAGGAGTGAAACTGCAGACAGCGGAGGGTCGTGCACGATAAAGCAACACAATCGTCGACAAGTTAACCATGCAGCGTTTAAGGAAATGGATGACTTTGCAAGTCGCACTTGAGTTGGCAAACAAAGGAAAAGTGAACTGAATTTGACTCGCAGTGCAAACGGGTTTATATCATTTCTACGAAAATGCAAGTATGGCAGCTTCATCTTCAAAAACTGACAATACTTGGAAGTAGGGCGGAAGTAGAGTTACAGGCTTGACAGCATTAGCAGTGTTTCATTAAACTGGGCTCATTAAAGATGAACAGTGAAGAAACTGACACAAAGCAACAACAAAGATAGAATGCAGAACGGCCAGAAGTAGGAGCTGAATAACTAGAAGAGGCACTGAAAGATGTCTCTCAAAAGAATGCATGGCTGCAATGAGACAAACACATTTCTTTAGAGATCCTGAAATTCCGCCTTAAAACTGAAAAATCCTTTTTTTCCTAAGCAAGAAACAAATTACGCAAAAGAAGACGTAAAACAACCACAAAGGGATTTAAAATAAATATAGCAGCATGTCGTCTGCATAGAAATAGATGTAGAACAAAGAGACGAAACAAAAATGAACACAGTAGTAAAAAAAGATGCGTAAATATTGTATAGATGATAAATTACTAAAGTTTAGAACAGAAAGTACAAATAATGAAGCTCAATAACTACAAAGAAGATATGCAACATGGGATAAAGTGCCAAGAGTCATAGAAAACACCCAGAATAAGAGCAAAATGTAGTAAATGTATGTATGAGTGTGGGTGTGTGTGTGTCTGTGTGCACCTGTCTAGCCCTCAGAGTGAGGACCATTTTTTTTATTTCACCATCGAATCGAGGGCCAGTTGAGGACATTTTGCTGGTCCTCACAAGCTATTTTGCTAATGGTTAGTTTTAGGGCTAAAGTGTCAATTTGGTTAGCTTGAGGTATGCATTGGTAATGGTTAGGTTTAGGGTTAGTTTCAAGGTTAGGGCATAGAAAAGGTTGTAAATGAATTAAAAATAAATGGGAGTCAATGGGAGTCAACATATCGTCCTCACTACATATAGCAGAATGAGTGTGTGGGTGTGTTTGTGTTGGGGGAGAGAATGGACACAGAAGTAACATCCATCCAGACATATTTGAAAAGATGGCCTCCTACAAGACAAACACCAGGGATGTCCTTTTATTGTCAAGTGTAAAAAAGAAAAAAAAAAAAAAAAAAAAAAACGTATTTATTCAGTCAGGGAAGTGTAGCATTTTTTTATGTAAATGTAAAATAATTGTAAGATTTATAAACTTTAGAAGCTAAACAAAAGTTGTGCTTTATATTTTTCTTAACGTGTTTAATTTATAGATCTTTGAATGAATGTACAGTTTATTGTTTTTATCTCTAATGTGTAATGATTCTAATTTTGCAGAATAAAGTATATTGTTTAAAGCTTCTGCAGTTGATTTCTCACCACTAGATGGCGCCACATCTCCTCCTTTCACTTGAATCAGGACTTTCAAACTGAGAAGTTAAACTTACTGAGATGAACCAAGTAGTATTTACTGGAAAAGTGATCTGAAGGATAACTAGTAGAACAACACACCCCAGCAAATATAAAACCACTTCACTGCTCTGATAATCACAGCATTTATTTTCTTCACCTTCAAATCTTGCAGCTTTTATATATTTGCTGCCTGACAGATTTAATGTTTGAACTTTTCTTATCTTGATCTTTAGAATCTTTTCGATAAAAGAAAAAAAAATACTCTGCACATATTTCTAGGTATTGCAACATGTTTTCCAAAGGACTTTGTAGCTTGGATCAAGTGCAGATGAATAGAGCGACTGGTGTCATCCTGGACCCTGCTTCTTAATGGGTTTTTTTTTCCTCGTGGACTTTAAAGGACAATGCTGATTTGTGTCTGCTGTAAAGCTAAAAAAAAAAAAAACATGTTGATGCAACTTCGGTGCTAAAAGGGAAACACCTCTATATCATCTCTTATTTTTCAGCTTTTTTGTAATTGTCATTACACTGTCACAAGTACATAGCAACGAAAATCACTCTGCATTCAGCCCATGCCCTTGGGGAGCAGTGGGTTGCCATTGTGTGGCTCCCGGGGAGCAGTGTGGGGTGAAGGGTCTTGCTCAGGGACCCAGAGAGGCAGTCTGTTGGAGTGGGGATTGAACTCAGAACCTCAGGATTCCAAGCACAATAATCTCCAGTGTTTTTCAATCCTGGTCCTCAAGGAACCCTGCTCTGCATGTTTTGGATGTTTCTGAGGTTCAACACACCTGATTCAGGTGATTGCAGTTCATCAAAGCCTGATAATCTGCTATCAATTGATAACAGGTGTGTGAAAGCTGGGAAACATCTAAAACATGCAGGGCAGGGTGCCTTGAGGACCAGGGTTGAAAAACACCATTCTAACCAGTAGGCCACACTCACCCTCTTATGTTTCTGTTATATAGGTACACAAAATAAAAAGACTAACACTATCATGTCGGTTTCTATTGTTAGGACAATCAAACTTAAATGATGCATTTACTGAACAAATTATTAATATTTTTGCCAGGTTAAACTTAAAAATGGACCAGCTCTATCCGCAGTGGAGGGTTCTTCAGGAGTATGAAGACGATGCTCTCTACCAGGGAACATCACTGCAGAGTTTGGTCTGCATTAAGTGGGACCTGTTCTCAGTACATGTTGAACTCTGACAGGGCTACTGTCATGATGGGTCTCTAGTGTTTAAACCCACATGCAGAACACCACAGGAAACGGAGTAAAAGTTTAACAGTTTATTGATGAGAAGCACACAAGAATAATAATGAACAGGTTCTGGTACTGGTCCGGGACTGGAATCATTGAGTATCTGCAGAGATGGATAGTTTGGTTAGCCAGGCAGCGGTGATGACTTATCAGGGGTTTGATTCTGGTTTGTACCTTGATGAGGTTCAGACTGATCGATGGAGAGAGGGAACCGGTTGGGTACAGAGACTGTAGATTCAGCAGGGAGCTCAGCAGCAGCAGCGTCTAGCTTCTGACTTGTGAGTTTCAGACCTTGACTTGGTTTCCTAGCTCTTCCTTGAAAGCTGTTGGAGGAATCCAGACTGATATCTTCAGGTTTGGCTTCCTTGGGCAGGCAGGCATGTTTCCAGGCAAAGCTCATCCAGAGCTTCAGACTTCAGTCGGGTTTTCTGTGAGCAAAGAAGACAGAGGCAGGTTAGAATCCAGTTTCTCTCTAGAGTCAACTAAGATTCTCTAAGATTAACAGAGGCTCAGGTTCGCTAACCAAACTTGGTCAACACTGCAGCGAGGAAGACAGGTCTGGCTGCTGCTTATGTAGGAGGTCCCCTGATGGGCTGATGATCCTCAGGTGTGCTGGAGGCCCCAGCCCAGGAGACCACAGCGCTCTCTGCTGGAGACAGGTGGCAGATCTCCAGATCCCAACAGTAACCCAAGTCCCAACAGAAAAAACATACAACAGGAGGGGATCCTCGGCGCCCTCTGGAGGGCAAGCCTCTGGATCCCAACAGCTACCCTCCGTCCCCGGTCGTGTTCTTAACCTTTATGGACAGGATTTCTAGGTGCAGTAAAAGCCCAGAGGGGTTCTGGTCTGGGAGGAAGCAGAATGAATCTCACAGCTTTCTGCACATAATGTAGTTCTGCTGGCTCCCTCCTGCCAAGATTTACAGCAGGTGAGGACTGCAAAGCGGCCGGGATGACGATCAGCGGTTCCAAATCAGAGGTTGTGATTCGTGACAAGAAAAAACATGGCTTGCCTTCTTCAGGTCAGCGGAGAGTTGCTGCCTCAAGAGGGGGAGTGAAGACTTAGATTTATTTTTGTCATTTTGCATTTTTTAAAGTGCAGCCTTGATGAGGTAAGCAGCAGTTGTTGTTGAGCTGCTACTACTGCCTCCAGCTCCTGAAAGCGTCGCTTCTCCTGGCCCAGGGGAGGAAGAGGACAATGATGATGATGAACCTGTGAGGGTGGTAGCTCCCTCGGTTGAAGAGGCGGACATGGTTGAAGCAGCAGTGGTGGCATCGGCAGGTTTTGCATCCCCAGCTGGGAGGAGTTTCAGCATTTGGCAGAGGGCTCTGCTTCCCCTCTAGATGCTGAAGATTGCCTGGGAACAGTCTCAGAGGAGCCTCCATTCACGCAGAGCTCTTTGTTTTAGCATCAGCCCCCCCAGGCCCAGCACCATCCGGTACTGCTGGACACAGCCAAGACCCCGTCAGAATGATGGCGCAGCAGTTAGTGAAGGAGGTTGTTATCTGAGAGAGGCTGTGAGTAGAGCTGCTTCACCTCCACATCGAGAGGAGTCAGCTGAGGTGGCAACTGTTCCAGATGCCCCCTGGATGCCTCCCCATGTCTCTCAGCTGGCCTGGGAGCAACTAAGGGTTCGCTAGGAGGAGATGGAGGAGATTTCTAGTAGGAGGGAAGTCAGGGAATCTTTAGTGAGACTGCATAACCTGTGACCTGGTCCTGGATAAGAAGAAAATAATGAGTCTGAGTAAAATAATCTGCACTAACAGCTAAACCTGACAGTAGTTCCTACTTTAATGGGTCTATATCAGTTATGAAGAGATTTAGGTAGATTTTTCTTTACACCCTTGGTTCAGTTTTGCCTTAACAGCCATCCAATATTATAGAGCTCCCAAAATGGTGAATTTTGGTTATAAACACATAAAATTGTAGCAGAACCTGGAGCTGAAATCGGTAACTGGCATGCCAATTAAAAAGAAACATACAGATTGAGGTAAACAGCAGTTGCAGGGGTCTCAAACTGGTTCCAGAAAGGGCCGTGTGGCTGCAGGTTTCTGGAACTGGTTTGAGACCCCTGATTAAAGGGTCCAAGAAAGATGAGTAACTCTTCTGGCTGTTTTGTTTCGTCCTCAAGAAATGATGAGAGAAGATATGTTTCAACAATGAAGAACCTGCCCAAAAGTCTTAAAAAGCCAAAACCTGCTCAAAAGACTTACTATATTTTTTATTTTATTTTTTCCTGCATCTGGGCAGCTGCTATTGGTACTTTTTTCAGCACCTAAAACTATATAAACACTATAAAACAGCGATGTATGCAACTAAAAAAGTTTTCATTGACAAAATGTCGCCGTTTGGCCACATGATCATCCAGGATTGCGTCCACAGCTCAGCTAGTTTCCCTTAGATTGAAAACTGATTGTCTCTATAAGAGAAATAATGTGTGTTGAAATTTGAAATTTTTTAGGGTCAGTAAAAATCACAAAGAGAAGGAAAAACTTCAGTTAAAAGAAATCCATTCAATGTTTAAATTCTTCACACTCATGTTAAACATTTTATTCAAAGATTTGTATTCATCCCATACAGACAGAGAGAACAATTATTGCTGACTGTCTCCTGATCTCCTGTGAGAAACATATTTGTTCCCTGGGTCATCATTTTGCTGATGCCGTTGATTTTTATTTAAGTTCTACATCAGAGTTGTAATTGTTGAGGACTGACATCATTTAATTTGTACATTTGTGTGTACAACACACTTTGTAACCAAGAGAGAAGAGACAGCCATCAATTGTCCAGTCACCATAGCAACCAGTTTGATGTAATACACCATGTGCTGTTCAGGCTAAAGTGAAACACTAAGTAAAACACTGAATAGTCAAATAATTTAATACAAAATGTAGAAAAAACAAGAAAAGTGTCAGATGGCAAGCTGCCATTGACTGCACTTTTTTGGCTACTAAGAATCTCTAGCTGACCTTTAGTTCAGTAACATTTTCAGCACCTGCTAATAAAGTGGTTTCCACCTGGTAACAGATAAATCATGCTGTGACTCAGCTGCTGCACCAGGAGATTCAGTCTGCATGCAAGGCTGATTTTCTTCTCAAGACTGAATGCAGTTCTTCTTCTGATGCCGCCGGCGGCTTTTTAAACCTGAAGAAACAAAAAGAAGCAAAAAATCATTCAGCATCTCCGTCCACAGGCTAAAACTACCAATTCACAGCACCCTGTGTCCGGCAATTGATAATAAAGGGAATTTAAACCCAATCAGATTTCAAATCTATGCTTGCTGTTGTAGAATTCACTCTTAGAGGAGCAAAGTCGCTGGCTTTGTGTCGCTGACTTTGCAGCAATGCCTCATACCGAACATGCATGTGGCAACACGGGAAAACTCCCCTTTAACAGGAAGAAACTAGCGGAATCAGAACAAGGCTCAGTTTCTGTTCAGATTTGAGAGGATGACATAGACACAAAAAAACCCACAGAAAATAACTGGGCCAACAGTATTTCTTTTTTCCACATGGAAGACTGTAGTTCTTACAGTAACTTGTTGCTAGAGAGAACAGAGCTGAGCCGGTTCTCCTATCAGCAGGATGAAGCAAATGATGCATTTGGTAACTTAGCCTATAAATCTAGGAGAGGGACAGGGTTAAACCGACAATGAGAAGCTGAATTATGCACCTATAAATACTGATTTAGTGATATTTAGTTAATGTTTTATTCATTGTTTTTGCACGAGTCTGTCCTGCTTACTATATTATCAATGTGAGACTCCAAAACTGACTTTCCTCGTGCGATTAACAGCTTTTATTTTGTATTTCCTCCCAAAGCAGATGTGTTTTAAATGGTAAATGGCATGTACTTATATAGCGCCTTTATTCAAGTCAGGAGACTTGATCAAAGCGCTTTACACTACATTCATTCACCCATTCACACACTGTTGGTGGCAAGCTACATTGTAGCCACAGCTGCCCTGGGGCTCACTGACAGAAGCGGGGCTGCCGTACACTGGCGCCACCGGGCCCTCTGACCACCATCAGTAGACAATGCAGGTGAAGTGTCTTGCCCAAGGACACAAGACACTGAAAGTCGGAGTCGGGGCTTGAACCGTCAACCCTTCGATTTCAGGGCAAACTCCTACATCCAACGCCACTGTCGCCCCCCGTTTTACTTTATAACCATTTCTCTCTTGCTATCAGGCCATTAAATTATCACTGAATTGCTGCATAGTCCAACTTAAATAGACCTGTGGTCTATCTTAGTGAGATCTACGCAGACCCCTTACGTAAAATCTTGACAGGTGTGACCATCCTTATTGACTTTCAATGAGCGCTAACCTCCATTACCTCGTATGACATGATTTTCTGTTGGATTGGATGCAAAATCAGATTTGTTGTGTTCTGGCTTTAACTGTATGTGCTCTACTTCATGGTTTTTCACATAAAAACCAACTCCTAGCTCGTCTTCTTAACTCCTCCCTTCCTAGACTGTACCACCTGTTGAGCTAGTTTATGTTTACCTTTTCTAACATAGAAAGTGTTTATGTATCAGTGCTTCTGTCTCCTTCAACCTCCAGTTGGCCTTTGCAAAAGGCCAACTTAGTTCTATTCACACTTTCCTCTTCACTGTCACTGCATGCATGCTTGATGTAAGGGATTGCTGCAAAGTCAACCACACAATGCAAGAAAATGACTGGATACAATCAGCTGGTTTTCCTTAAAGAACTTTCAACCAGGCTGACTATGATCTGACTGAACTGTCTCTTTAAGGTGTCTTAAGATGACATGTGTTGTACAGTGGTGGGATAGAAATAAGATAAATTCAAATTCCACTTCATTTGTTTAAGCTTTTTTAAATAAATTTGTATTGAATCATGGATGAATATGTTAATATGTTCATTGTTTATAAATTCACTGAAGGCATAAAATGGAAATGAAATATGACCGCATACCATCTTCATCTCCGGCGTTGATGGTCTGCAGAGACACGCTCCTCTGGATGTGCTTTGACGGTTTCTTGGTTTTGAGTTTCAGAGGTCCTGGTTTATCCAGGATTTCAAACGAGTCCTCCAGCTCATTTCCAATCACACCATTAGTCTCTGGTTCTTGAGAGGTGGCGGCAGGGCTCTGAGGGGTGACCACGCCTTCCTCTATAGTCTCTGTGTTCTGGTTGGCTCCTCTGCCTTTCAAAAAGTGCCTGAAGGAACTGCGTGGCTTCTTTACACTAGTCCCTTCATTCTTCTTCAGACTCCCCTTTCCTTCCTTATCCTCTTGCTCTGTGGTTGAAGATGGACTTGGTGAGGTGACTCTGTCCGTCTTGTCCTTGCTGGTATGAAGAAAGCTGTTCTGCAGCCCGTTTCTCTGATTCACCCCACCAACCAGTGAATCCTTCTGAGTCGACAGGTCCTGTAAAGAACCTGTCAGGCCTAAACTGTTCCCAAAAACTAGGGAGTACTTGGGATTGTGGTACTTATGTGCAGGTACCTTTAGGTCAGTTTGTCTCGAATCGCCGACTGATACCTGAAAGCGAGACATGGAGACAGGCAAAGGCCGAATGTGCTCCACCTTTGGCTTTAGGATGGGTGTAGGAAGAGGAGGTTTGGTTATGCTGAACTCCTTGTAGAGGTCAACCTGTTCAGACACCGCATACATCTCCCGAAAGTCACTGTCGAAGAAGTCCACAATTTGGCCAGTCATTACAGTAACTGTGCTCCTGTCCAGCCGGGATGAACTCCACGTGAAGCTAGAGGTCGGCAGAAAAATAGCCATGAAAAGATCAATGAATATTCTTTTTTAATAAACTGCAGAACTGTTTAGCAATGCCCAATAGGCTCATTTACCTGTAGGACCCAAACATGACTTTCTCCCCGTCGACCAGCATGTATTTAGAAGTCAAGGAGCCGGGCAGCTTTCCAAAAGACAGAGCGAGCCCCGCCCCTCTCACCATCCGCACACGAAGGTTCTGCAAAGAAACACCCTCCTAATTACACATTGCCAGCAGCTCCGCATCCCTCAGGTGATCCTGAGCAAACACACTTAGCCTCATAAATGAAACACAACTGGCTGCGTCCCTCTCAACGGTTTAAACTTTCATTCAGTCACATGTAGACAAACTGGGAGGAGGCTTGGCTTTCCTGTCAACACCTCAGTGGAGGCGACGCATCGAGTTTCTCTTTCAGCATCACTTCTCAGGGACAATGAAGGTTCGTTTGTAAGAAGTAAGAGTAACAGAGCTCTGCGCTCTGAAAAAGGCCTTTCACAGTGTAACTGAGAGCTCATCCAGTCTCACTACGCCATAAAACTCTGCATGCAGCAGATAAGGCTGCGCATTGTTCCCGAGAGGAGATAGGATGTCAGTGACTCAGTCAACTGCTGCTCCTTCAACTGCATCATGAAAAAACCGTCATCTTCTGTAAACAAACATCTTTTACCATCTAGAAACTGAAACATAACATTTTGCCTGAATCTAAGTTCTCTGTTGAGATAATTAAGCCTGTTCAGATGACAAGCTTTAATTCGGGAGGTCAAATATTAAATTACATCTTCTCATTAAGTCCAAGCTTTTTTTTTTTAAAGCGTATCGGATGTTCTGTGGAGGCGTTCACAGCGAGGTCTGACACTTCCATCTATAATAGAGCTGAACCTCCTAACGTTTCCCTGGACCACTCACTGAGACAGGACTACAGGTCACAGCAGCACATAAAGCGATTTCCATCCTTCAAATAATTTTATTCTATTTCTAATAGAAATGAAATCCAACCTTATCCTTGGGCTGAGGGTGTACTGCTAGTTAAACATGTAGGGTATAAAATATAGATAAATCAGGAAAGTTCTTGTAGATTTTGACACAAGAGATTTGGATTGAACTATTTTATAGTTTATATATAGATACAATCTAGACCTAACTGTAAGATATATTGGTTTACTAAACTAAACCATGTAACCTGTTTAAATGAGATTAGCTCTAAGATGAGCTGGGTCTGATCTAGAAAAGATCCCAAGGGAAGATCCTTTATGACAGTAAGTAGGTCACAAGTTCATTTTACCTCATGCCCACAATGCAAGAGCTTTTTAAACAATAAGTACCAGACCTCTTAGTTCTGATTTAGTTCTATGTTAAGTTTATACCTTTGGCTCAGTAAAGTGGGACAACACTGCAAAAACAATTTAGAATCAGGTAAAGATTTCTTAAATTAAGTGTATTTACCCTTGATTTGAGTAAATGAGATGATTTGCCAATGGATTTTTTTTTTTTACTCGTAAAATAAGAAAATTAGATAATACCCACTTGAAATAAGAGAATACGATTGTTATTTTCTTTGTTTTTTAAATGTAACTTGTCTTGTTCCATTGGCCGTGTCTCACTTAAAATTTAAATTGTTGCTTAAAACCCACTTAAAAGATCAACAGCTGTGGGTCCCTTTACTAGTTGTTTTTCTAAAATCACACTGAAAAAGGTTCAAATATGTTTGTAACACTTTATTGCTAACCCAAAATGGATTATGGGGAGATAACATTAACCCTAAAATAGCAGTTTAGTAATAAGGCTGCTGTTGACAGTACTACTTTCTATGCCATTGAAAGTACTATTATTGAAACTGATCTCTGTCGTTCTCCTAATCTTTTTAGCTGCAGTTTTGTTTTCTAGATGGTAAATCAAACCTGCCATTAACTTGTCTATTCTATTGTTTCTCTCTTTCATAGTTTGTGCATCAGTCCCTGTGCTCCACTGAGTCTCATTGCTGATGGAGCAATTCCTACCATTAACTCTATTTTTCTTTAGAAAGTGACCACTAATAAAAAGCAAGTTTCTGCCACAGTGTTGGTTTCAGTTGAAAGGGTAAAATCTTAACTGTGACCACATGTTTGCTCTGGATTATAGATTAATCATAAGAAAAAGACCTCAAACCATCATTCCTCTGCTAATTGATGAGACTGTATCCCAGTTTCTTGGAAGGAAGGAAGGAAGGAAGGAAGGAAGGAAGGAAGGAAGGAAGGAAGGAAGGAAGGAAGGAAGGAAGGATAAACAGCCGGTTTGTCAGACCAAACCGACCAATGGTCAGAGCATTGTTTTTTACCCAATAAATTGATCCAACAGTGCGTAGCCGCGTTACCACGGCAGCAGGTCTGTCAGACCAATGTCTGGATCGGTCTCCTACTTCACATATTAGTGGGAGAAATGAGCAACGCCTCCAAGATGGAGAAAAGATTAAAAATCAAAAGTAAAAAAGGAATTAGCTTGATTAGGAAAAAAAAAGATGATATGGGTGTAGCGCATTAAAGAGTTTTTATGAGCTATGTTCATAAAAAAGTCCTGATGAGAACCTCGCTATCCAGGTTCCCAAACTGCTGAAGTCAGATTTCAGACTTTTCCAGAATGAGCAGGAAACCTGATTATTCCCTTCTGTAAGTTTCATAAAATGACTTTTCTTTTAATAAAAGAACAAAGGAATGATTATATCTGAACAATAAACCTGAAACAGGTAGAGCGTGGGATTAATGCCATCTTTTCAAATTTTAATCTAGCCTTTTAAGATGTCAAAAACAAATACTCTGAGCTTTTCTAATCATGTCTGAACTTAGTCCACGACTTTCCTTAAAAAACATCTCAGCGGTCTTTCTAATCCATGATAAATGCAGTAAGATATTTTCTGGTAAAGCACTGCGTTTTAAGACAGCCTCCTCTCTCTGTGCTGCTTAGTCATGTTTTGTTTGCTCACCCGCAGATGCATGCCATTAATCTGCAACCGAGAGCACATATCCAGGAAGTGGGGAACTCCCCTGGCCTCCAGCACAACATAAACAGCCACCCCGCGGCGGGACGAGGCATCCAGCAGGTCCTGGAGGATCTGCAGGTCCGTTAGGAGGTCCATGACGATGGCCACCACCTGGGGAGGACGGAGACGGGTGGTGAGGGGTGCAGCTTCTTTATGAAAAATACTTTACTCTTTTAAAATTTACATTAACATAAAAATGTAATACAGCCGTTAAGCTTCTAATAAACATCAAGCACAAATTTACCTCTTATGGAAGATTAGAGGTGACAAAATAAATATATATATGTATCATAAACTAATAAAATAAACCAAAATCAATAAATGCCTCATTAAATGTCCCACTAAATAATTAAATATACTATTTATTTAGAACATAATGAAATGTTTCATTAAATGACCCATGCAATAAATACATGTTCCATCAAATAATTAAAGTTAAAATAAAATAATAACAAACATCTTAATCCATTAAACACTTAAATGTACCGTTAAATTATAAAATGTACAAATAAATAAAAAATGATGACAATAACTAGCTAAATGTCATCTTTGTTAAATAAATTCATTTAAATGTACATTTCATGATTCATAATGAATCTGTGCAGCAAAATCGTCATGAAATCAATAAAACTGTAAACTAATCTAACAAAGTGGGCGGGACTAGAGTCACTACCATAGAAACCCTGATGTCTGATTGGCTGCTTCTCACTGAGAAAGATGATACAGCTTTTTCAATACTAACGCTACAAAAGGAGGAAATATTTTCAGTAAAAATGTTGTCTTTTAATTACAGCACATTGAATGAGCATTGAAATTGATGTCTCTAGTTCGGTCAATAAAACGTTCATTAGAGAACGTTCGCTGGTTGTAATGAGTGGGCGGGGCTACGCTTGATCGGTTGAAAAGTCTGGCAGCTCCCACTATGCTAGACCACAGCAAGCACTCTGCTAAGCTTATTTGATCTATTTTAGACAAGGTGTAAATTAAATCTTTATTCCCATAATTATTGATTGTTATGTATTATACAAGCTGCTGTCATTTTCTGCAACCTTTGACAAGGATTGGGCAGACAAAGCAGGAAGCGTTTTTCCACCGGGATCCTGCGTGTCTCCTCTAACTCGTCACCCCATCATAGGTCTGAGTATCAGGATGCTATAAAAAAAATCATCTCTCTGTTGTATTGGTTTACTGCCCCAAAATGAACCAAATTTTCGATGAAAACTTTGGGACATTTTAAAGAAAACAGGGAACTCTGATCTTTTTCCAAGCTTGACAGCTATAACTCCAGTTGTTAAAGCTAAAAATAACTATTTCCTTTGAATAACTGCTCTCACTGCAGACAAGGGAACGTTTAGTCAGTACACATTTACTTGTAGTCATTTCCTGGCTCATTAAAATAATTACACAGTTGCCTGACATGAATGGTATAAAGCTGAGGTCACGGATTAGCGGACTGAGGTCCGGATCCGGACCCAACCTGATTTAAAACATTTATAAATTACTGCATATTGTCCAACTTCATTTGCACCGCTTCTCCTGTTAATATGGTAAAGCCCTCTGGAGCTTCCAGGACCAGGCTACACACGATCCAAATTAGCCAATGAGCTGTGTCAGTTTGGGTCACTGCTGTGAGACACTTTTAGACACAGCAGGCAAACCTGTGGCAAGGCGGTTGATATGAAAGGAGAAGACGATGAGAAAAAGAGAGCAGAGAACGTGTGGACTGCTGGAAGAACTGTGGAGAACTGGTGAAAGAAAAAGTGAAATGGCGTGCTCAAAGGTGACCCTGCACATTTAGAGGATGTTTGGCTCAACCTGCTGCTGAGAAGCAGGATTCTCCACCATGAACAGAATCAACAATAAATCTGGATCCAGGCTCAAAATGAGCTCCTTGATATGTGCTTGAGAATGGCTTAGTCTCCATTCAAACCCAGGTTTAAAGCCTTGCAGGGCAGCCTAAAGCCCACTGCCAACATTAAGACAGAAAAAAGAAAGAAAAATAACAACCGGTCAGTTCAGATGTTTTATAAAATATATGAATCAGGAACTGTCTTTATACCAAACTGAACCATTGTTGTTCTCTACTTCAAAAAACACTTTAGATTTTAAAATGGAAAATGTTCACTTTTTAAAATATTTTTTATTTAAAAAGTCAATGTATAACACGGATGCATAAACACATCATTTTATTTCAGTGTTAAATTCTGTTTAAAGTAACAGATTATAATTAAAAATGTCTCCGGACCTTTACTGGTTGATGATTTTCTTTATTTGGACCTCACTGATTTTTAAGTGGTTACCCTGCAATAAAGGATTTCTACTCTAGTCACCAATGTCATGTTCCCCGATCTGATATCTGACCTAACTGTTCACTTTATTCACCTGCCTAACCCTCCCTGATTACTAATTATCATTCATCATATCCACCTGCTCCTGCTGCTTTATATACTTCTCAGCCCAGCTATCAGGGCCAGATAATTGATTTTCTGTTTGTTGAGTTTGAGTTGGATATAATTTCTGATTTCCATAGTTCATGTTTTCGTTCTCCCTGGGCAGTGGTTAGAGAGGGTTTCTGTCTTGGTATTTCCTGATTGTGTCCTGGCTCTTGTCCGCTGAGCGCGCCCTGTTCCTGTTTTGGCTCAGTGGAGGGAGCTAGTTGAAAGTTCTGAAGTTTTCCTGGTGTCATGTCTTGATCTGCCACCGAACTGCTGAGCCTGCCTGTGTCCATCTGGGCATGTCTGTCTGAACTCTCTGCTGGACTCTTATGGTCTCCTGGATCTCAGAACCCTCTTGTTCTGAACTGTTCCCTGACCTGGCTTGGACTTCTGCCTTTTCACAGAGGCTGCTGCATCGGGGACACTCCGGGCGGCTCCCGCCACATCTCATCTGACAGTCCATCGACCCGGATCCTACCTCATTTTTAAGAGTTGGACTGAATTGTTAAACCAGGTAAGTGACTCATTTGGACAATCATCTTCCTTCGGATTATCAGGGTCACTTACCTGTGTTTCTCCCAAAGCAGAGTGCCAGTGATGGATTTCCCCCCCTTCCCCCTCAGCCGCTGCAGATCCACAGCTCAGCCTGTTCTGTTCTTGTAAATAAATGTTTTGAACTTTCCAACTGTCTGTCTCGCCTGACTTCTGGGTCCTACTTTATGGTCTCATTACAATTAAAGCCCATATCCATAAGTGTCCATGTCCTGACGAACGACTCAAGATTTACAACATTATTGTCTATTTATTGTAAAGAAATAATAATCATCAAGTTTTAACTAGTTTTCATTTCGGCACCCTTGATCAATGAAACCTAAACAAAAGAAGCAGCCATCAGGGATGGGAGGGGTGAGGAGTGATGTAAAGAGGAGGAAAGATCTTCTCTTCCTTGTAAAATTCAAACAGACATTCAGTTAAAACTTTGTTGACTGTCGAAGAGGAAGTTTAGTTTTACAGGCTTCAAGGGAAACCAGCTGATATTTTCCATTTAATTTCTCATTTCAGAGAAAACGGTGATAACCTTTATCGTCTTATTGAAGATGACGTTTGCAAAATCACAACGGCCATAAAAAATGTACAGCAAAACATTTAAGTCTGTACTGTGAAAAAATAAGATTTGCAGAAAATATTTGAATTTATATTTTATTTCAATTTTTAATTGTGAATAGTTGATAAAGGACTCAGAACTAGCATCTACGTTTAAAACTCAGGTACTATATTAAACCTTTACTCCTTTAACACTGGTTATACTAAATTAATGGATGTGGAGTGAAACAGATTACATTTACTAATGTTTCATAACTGCAGCAGTAAAACATTTCTAATTGGCAGCACAACTTCTCCGACCAGCCTGGTTGGAAAAAATGTCTTCAGTTGAACTTTGATATCTTGCAGGTTTTCCATGAAGCATTTAAAGCAATAAATGTTTCAGCACTTTATTTTCGTCGCTGCTGTGACACAGATCTCCTGCAGCAGCCGATTCGAATGAAGAACCTGTTTCCCAAGGTGATTACAGGTGCTGCTGGAAACGGCTTGGCCCAAATCCAGTGACAGTTATGACTGAAATGCTTTAGAAATGATTTCAACATCGCTGTCATAACATGAGCAGAGTATTTCAGGCCATTTTCTCCTGAAAAGTTTATTATAGGTACTTTAGTAGAGCTTAGAGGGGATGTTTTGCATCGCTGAGGTCAGCCTGAATGTTTTCAACCTTTGTTTCCTGGTTCATTTGTTTGCGGTTAGACTAGATCTAGGTGACTGAAAAAAAAAAAACCTTTATTCAAATCAGAAATTCAAAAGTTAGAACTAATCATCTGTGACATCATACAACAACCAGCTGCTAGAAGCAACAGTTTCCTCTACAGGTATTAGGAGGAAATAGTTTTTTTAACTTTTAAATCAAAGGTATAGCATTTATTTCACCGGCTTAATCTCATACTATTTTATTTTTTCCAAAATTAAACCTTTTATCTATTTCAGTTTTATCAAATAAATCTCCCATTCTTTTATTAAAGCTTAATGGAGAACATCAGCAAACTAAACGGTTGGTTAAGCAAGTCTCAGCGAAGTTTGCATTTTATTTCCATTCTATAGTCAGAATAGTTGCTGAGAAGTTGTAAATGGCCTCTATCATTCCAAAACAACAGCTTTGAGCTTTTAACAATATTATAATGTTATTCTTTCATCACAAAGTGACATTTTGCTTAATTCATGCATATCTAAATAATCCAAATGTGATCTGCTGCCTGAGAAACAGAACGTCTCAGTTCCCCTTGATGTAGCAGCGGTGCATAACCGACTGAGTCACAACTCACCTGCTCCAGCGTACCATCTACTGTCTTCCAGTTTCTTATGCCAATAAAGTTCCTCAACTGTTGCTACTCTTTAGGGTTTCAATTTTAAATTATTCTTTAAAGGAACATAATCACATCATATCCCATTATCCAGTTTGTTATCATAAATAAGGCTATACTCATAGCATCCAACCTCATAGTCTCAGATCAGTCTCAGGTCCCTTTTGAGCCTAAATAGAACTTCAGCACTGGGTGCCATGAGCTGAGGTCATAGACTTGGCGCCATCTATGAACGTTACAGCTGTTGGGTTCATAAATGTAGGTTTGCAAAAGAAGAACTGAAATACACAGTAATCGATACAATTTCTGCAGAAGGAGAGACAGTTGAACCCCAGACTCAAACACACTGTCTCCCACCGGACCTCCTCCACAGAGCGTTTATTAACAGAACTTGACACATGGTTACAAACAGAGTATTGTTCTGACAGAACAATTGATCAGTTCATAAAGACAGGACGCTGCACTAGAATGACAAGGCAGGATGGTCTCCTGACTGAATTAATGAGACAGGAGTGGAGCATCCCCTTGCACAAATGTTTCATAAGCACACATTAATTTTATAATCATCATTGAATAAACCTAACAACAGCCCCGACATTAAGACTCTCTCCAGGAAGTGGATGTTTTTAACAGCTAATCTGCAAAAGCCACTTTTCTTTTTTGTTTTTGGCCTAGCAAAATCAGAAACTTTGTTTAGTCATCAGAAGTGGTGACATAGGGCAACATCAGATGGGCAGCACAGCAACAGAAGTATTTCGTTTTTAGTCTAATTAATAAATTGCATCGAGAGTAATATTTGCAGGAGATGCTTTAATTTAAGCTATTTTAGTCCAGCAATTATAGACAAACACATTCTGATAAAAAAAATACTTATAATCATGAGCCTATTATGATCTAAAATCTAAAAATCTACAATTTTTTCACACCATTTGTAAAGGTTAATGACTTCTCTAAAAATTATTAATTACAATTGAACTAAACAAAGACCTTCAGGTTAGATGGTTTTTAAACATATAGTTTATATTATCACAATTACCTGGATTTTTTTAAAACTTTAGCATAACAATATAATGTCATTGGAAAGGCTTTCTGAGATTTTTATTGTTTACATTAGAAGCTAAGATTTCATAACCTGAAAAAGTTTGACTTTTTGCAAAGTTCTGATAAAATCTGCTCAGAAACACAATATCCTGGAACTGAGGAACTGAAACAGCCTTATCTTCAGTTACAGGAAACAACTGTTTCAGCTTACGAAGGTTATTTAAACCAGCTAAATAAGAGTTCCCTGTTCTTTTTTCCCTGCAGGGTGGTGCTTAACACTTTGGTAGAGACACAAACTTTGAACCTTCAGGTATTGTTAACAGCTCAGGTTGCTTTTAGAAAGAGTCAGGAAATGGATCGATTTACTCCTTTTCTACTCTTTAGGGCAACAAGCCGGAACTGAGATAAATCCTGGACAAGTTAGTCTGTTTACCTCCATGTTGTCCAGTGTAACCAGTTTTTTAATTCTTTGAGTAGATAAAAGACACCAATCCCTCTATCAAACTAATCAGCAGCACGGTTGCTATAAATTATAGCCATTTAAAAATCCTTAAAGATGGCTAACTCATGAGAACAGGGTTCCTTCATCCTCTGTTTGCATCAACATGGCTTTGAGAGAACATCTGTAAAGATTACTTCTGGCTTACAGGGAACCCTACACTCCAGCCAGATTGAGCCTTGTTCTGCTGGAGGTTTCATCCTGTTAAAAGGGAGTTTTTTCTCTCCACTGTCGCCACAAACATGCTTAGTTTGATGGATTGCATTCAAGTCAATGAGTCGATGCAATCAACTGGCTATCCTTAGATAGAAAATCATTGAATCAATATGACTGGATTATCTGGTGAATTGTAAAGTGCCTTGAGATGACGTGTGTTGTGAATTGGAGCTATACAGATCAACTGAAATGAATTGATTTGAATTAAACTGAAAGATCAATTTAAGGAAAAGAAGGTTTCAGTACATCTAAGAAAGCTTCATTAACTCCAGGAAGTGTGTGCTTGATTTAAAGATGAAGCCATGGTGAACATTCAGACATTTAGCTTCATCTCTCATCCATTCGCCGTCTGAAGTTCTCCCACTGCAAACCTATCAGCCTCACGCAATGCAGCGGGGGAGGGGACAATGCCTACAGCTTAGACTGATTTATGCTCAGAAACCAGGTTGTCTTCATCGGTGTAGCAGTTAACGAAGATATGCCCCCCTCCCACTTCCGCAGTAGGGATGGAACAGTTTATGAAAACCGTCCGAACCGTTCAGTTTGCGTCTTTTGCGTTCAGTTCATGCGCTGCTCCTTTTTCTCATAGGCGAAGCGTGTACACTCCAGAGCAGAAGGTGGCGGTACTGTGACCAAAGCCAACCACCAGTAGCAAACAAGAAGAAGAAGAGAAGCAGCGTAGCCGGGTGTAGCAGAAAAAAAATCAGTTGTGGAGTTTTGTGTGGGTATGGCGAGTGGGAAAGAACAGGAGTTGGAAGACGCTCCAGCAGCTCTTTATAGGTCTGCTTTATAGGACCACTTTGCATTTAGAGTGACCTACGATGACGGCGGAAAGAAAGTTGTGGATAAAAGCAGCGTGCAAGCATTGTGCAACACGTTTTGTTTATGCTAACAGCAACACGACCAACATGTCAGGCTAACAATCAACATATACCGAACCAAAAACCGTGACCATGAAACCGTGAACCGAACCGTGGATTTTGTGAACCGTTCCACCCCTATTCCGCAGACACTCTGGTGCACCTCTCCAAAATTGTAGGTGACGGAAGACAGTGCCGCAGACAGGAGGCCTCTGATTGGTCAAATCTACATTCGCTTTACACTATCGTAGGAAGTTGGACCAGGTAAAAGAGTGAGGTGCGTGAGAATGCTGCTACCCTTTTTCCACCTGGATCCCCGCTCTTTTTCGCCCCCATGTCCCTCTGTTTTCGCACAAACTTTCGCCCACTTCCTCACCGCCTCAGCCGTATTTAGACCCACAGCTAGTTCCTGATTGTCCCTCTTGCGTTGTGGCGTGGAATAACATAGCGCAGACCACGCTTCAAAATTTTCAAAAATATCTGTCATACCTTTTGCAAGCTCATTGCGAAACACTGTGGCGGGAGTATAACCAGCACTAGACTTATACAAACTTTTGTCATTTTGTATGCACAGGGTGTATACAAAATCCTTTGGGATCCTTTGGGAATCCTTCTGAACCTGGTCACCTCAGCCCTGCTTTCAAAGCTGGCTCTCTGTCTGCTGATAGGTGCGATCATCTGCCTACAAGCACTCAGCCTTAGTCCAAAGGGCGCTGGACATGTCTTTAATGAATATGTGTAAATGAGGAGGTAAATGTGTTTAAAATCACAGTTTCTTAATTTCAATATAATTTGGAAAACTTTAAGCGTAGCCAGTGTTTGTGCTGAAATGTGCTGCCACTGCAAAATGCTGGCAAGAACCCTGCTTTGTTAAAAAGCCAGAGAACCTGGAGAGAAATACGCATGCATGGGGAGAACATGCAAACATGATGAAAGACCTCGTCTGGGCATTAAAACCCTCCACCATCATGCCGCCTGTCATAAAGCTTTATCATATTTTTAAAAACACCAATGTCGTTTCTTGATGCAATACCTTCCAACATCGGTTTCCAACAGCAGACCTTTGCTTTTTTCCAGCTGCTGATTCATTTTTTCGTCTCCAGAAAATGTTTTTGACAGATCCGAACATGAATGACATTTGATGCAGTACTGCTTTTGTTCTCCTGAGTCATCTCAGCAGTTATAAGCTCATTTTCCACCTACCAATTATTTGTATGGTTTCATAAGTCAGCATTTAACATAATCCTTCCCTGTAAAAATCAACCGGCCCGTGTGGATGTTCGCGTCTCAGTTTATTTATGCAGGTTGAGAGATGTTGGAGCATGAAGACTCTCATTAAGTGCCTGACAGGCTTTTATGGGCGAAGGATTTAATCAACCTGCAGGGAGGAAATCACAGCATGTGATTGATAAATGTTTTACACACGCTTCTATAAAAACTCCATGAACTTCATTTTCTGCAGAAGTTCTCCTCCTGAGGCATTTACTGTCCTTTGTAGCGTCTGATCAAATGAGTGTCATGTCTCCACTAAGCTAAAGCGGCTTCTGAAGGTGCTTTAGTATGCACACCTGGCCCTTAGCCAATCAGATGCAGATGTAAAAATGTCTGAATGAACGAGTGAAACATAGAGACCGCCTTTTTGTTTTGTTTGTTGTTGTTTTTATGCTTCAACTTCTATTGGATTATTTTCTAATCCAGCCTGAGCCTGTTGGAGGTTTAATCCCACTGCTGTGCGTCCAGATGTGAAGCTGACAGTTACAGCAGCACCTCTCCATCTCCAGCGCCGTTGACTCAGCTTGTTAAAACCTGTTTACGACACTCCTTTTTATCACTCCTACTGCTTCGATTAACCCTTTCCTGTTTTATGTATCCAGAAACTTCTGCTGCAATAACTTTCAATTGTAAAACACAAAGTGAGTTCAACCAGCACTTTTTAGGGGTTTAAAAACACATTATCAACACAAAAGCATGTTTCTGATGTAAAGGGCTTTATTTAGTGAAAAAATAATTAGTATTAGAAAGAAGCTTTAAAGTCATAGGGAAGTAATGCGGTCTTCCAGCAGTAGCCTACCACGCGTTATCAGAGCACGGATTCCATGGATAGAATAACCTTTCAAAAAGATGTGACGTACATACGTTCTGTTCCGTCTTCATAATGCATTGTTTGGCTGTTGCGACCTAAACTCCGGAGCGACGTGTATATGAAAAACACGGTGATCGTGATTAATCGTTAGCGCACACGACCCATGTACAGAGCCCTCAGTCCTCGATGTGGCCGACCTGGATTCAAATCCGGCCTGTTGTCCTTTGCCACATGTCTCTCGCCCTCTCTCATCCTCCTTTCCTGTCAGCCTACTGTCCAAAAAACAAAGAAAAAACAAGCAACTATTGATGTAAAAACATAAACAATAATCAATTAATCATTAAAGTCGTAACATGAAAAAGCTGTTCCAACCGTTGCATTTCTGAATTCTCCCGAGTGGTGCCCGAC
Organism: Cyprinodon diabolis; assembly: GCA_030533445.1. NCBI lineage: Eukaryota > Metazoa > Chordata > Actinopteri > Cyprinodontiformes > Cyprinodontidae > Cyprinodon > Cyprinodon diabolis. Next base: position 4,973,587 of record CM060077.1, read on the forward strand.
TTTACACGAGTGAATAAAGTGAATGTGATTGGTCGATTATCAAGGGGACGGGATTGTTGTGGCGGAAGGTTCGCAAGCAAGTTTGATTGTGGCCGTTTATCGGAAGCATCTTACTAACCAGTTAGCAACTTAGTGCTAGTAGGTTCCCATGGGAAATTTCATTGGGACCAATTAGCACTAAATTGGTGACTTAGAAACGACACTGTTAAGGAATGAAAGCGAAAACTTGCAATAGGAGGAGAGTTTAGTGTCGGAGGTCGTGGATGAGTCTCGTCCATCATCCATTTTTTATTTAGAGGAGGAAAGATGTTGTTGAAGAGGACGCCAGGGCGGCAGAAGCTTGGTTTGGTGTAGAAGGCTTCCAGCCGTACATGTTTGAGCCCTTGCCTCGCAACGCTGCCAGTTCTGTTAGCTCTGCGCACAGAACACTGGGACGGAACTCAATGGGAAAAGGAAATTATTCAGATTTCTTATTTCAAATGTTGTGTATATTAGCTGCGAGATGGTAAGACCGAAAAAATTTGATTGACAGATGACTGTTGTTGATATATGATTGGCTGAATTTAGGTGTTCAGGCTGACGTAGAACTAACTGGCCTGCATGAGATAAAAAAAAAAAAATGCAGATTTTAAGACAGTTTTTTTTTTTTTTTTAAGAATTTTTTTCTATCTTATAAAGAGTACATGCATATACATGTTTAAGCCAGAATGATTTGACATTTAAATATGACTTCCCCACAACTTTAAAACCGTGGGAACCTCAAAAGCTCATCAAAAATGCTGCAACCAGAGTTCTGACCACCACAAGGAAACCAAGTCCTACCAAAGGAAATACTTCTAAAAGGAAAATACTTCATGTTTATTTTTTGTCTCCTCAGGTGATCAGAGATCTGCTAACTCAGTGATCCAAGGGCCAGAACTGAACCAGATGAGGCAGCGTGATGTTTTATTTCCTCAGCGCAGAAACAAAAAGCCTGAAAACCTGAGATGTGCAGAAAGTGTTTGTTCCTTTAAATCGAGACATTTCTGCTTAGTTTGGCTGCTTTTGATGAAAGGTCTCAGTAAAGCGCTGCCTGATCACTGATGAATGCCTGAGGACACACTGATCTCACAGACCACAATAAGAGCTTTTTAAAGAATTTTTTAAACAGTTTTTCGGTTTTAAAAACATTTTAAAAACATCTATTTTTTTGTATATGTGACACTATAAAGAGTCTTTTTTTATTCTGCATTTTACTGTTGATCCCTTTATTATGTGAATCGGTGTATTTTTCTTTTGCCAGTCACTCACTTTATCAAATCGTATTCTATTAACTGCTTGTAATCTTTCAACCAAATGTTGAAAAATATGAAGCACATCCCTTTAAGGGCTAGAACCAAATAGCTGTAATTATAATTTTATTTCCACTTGATGAAGTGAAAATGATGAACACAGACATGCTGTAACCTGCGCTCTGATCTCTGTTCTTCAGAGACTCTTCAGATGACATGTAATCAGCAAAGCCTCACCTCAACATACAGCTTAAACTATTTATATAACAAGATTTATATCTCCTAAAGAGATCAAAGGGTGACATAAATGCTTCAAAAAGTACTGATCTGCTTTTTGTGAAGTGAGACTCCACTTCTTTCGCAACAGACTGGTTTTTGTGAAGGATTTATGAGCAATATTGGCACATTTTATGAGGAATTTAACTAAATGCTGTTGCTGTTACATGATGTCAAAATGCTTTTTAAAGCAATGTTCATTCTGATTGTTAATATTCTAACAGACAGTTTATCTTTTATAAGTTTGAAAAATAAAATAAACAACACCGAAATGATCCACACTTGTGTTGTGGCTATTATTTAATGACTAACCTATATTTCAATAATCAGGAGATTAAACATCGACTGCTGCTCATGGGGATTTAAAAGAAAACTTCAGCAGCAGCTACGATTGTCATGTTGTTTAAAGAGAAATGATTCATAGGTAGGACTCACGAAGAGTGACGTAATTGCTCTAACCGTAGGGATATTTGTCACCTGATCACCTCCAGCCAATAAGAAAATCATTTCAGGGTAATTATGTCTGCCAGCTGTGAGCCCAAGTAGGCCAGAGGTGTTTTTTAGTCATTGCAAAGGATCCGCCTGAGATCAGTTTACACACAAACTGCGGCTCAGACGTTTCTGTAAATCCAGTTATCTTTTCTAGCAGTTCCTGCTCTGTGAATGTTTTCACTGCTTAAAATCACAAAGACATGAAGATCATGCTGTAGGCAACGGAAAGGTGACTCCTTAAAGCTTCTTAAAGTCAATAACAGGAGTTTTCCCTCGTTTGACAACAAAAACAAAGAGCTTTGAACTAAAGGTACAGTTGATTTATTAAAATGCCTCATGGTAAAGAAAGTTAAGCCTAAATACACATTTACACCCCGTTTGTAAAAAGGGGCGGTACCGCAGGTCATTCATCCCTGCTGCAACCCGACTCTACAATGCGACACTAAAACGAGAATAACTTGTGCAATTACTATTTAATACCATGTACAATACCCTGTTTCTTTAGATTTTTATACCCAATGTAATAACTATATGTATACATATATAACTGTGTATATATATATATATATATATATATATATATATATATAAATATATAGTAAATACTCCATGCACCTGTTGTTTCTTTCTTTGGAACCTTCTTCTTCTCTTTTTCACTTTTTGATTTGATGGAACAAGTTACTTTCTCCACTGTGAGATCAACAAAGTCAATCAATCGACCAATCAATACAAGAGCACAAACTGTTTTTGTTTTGTTTTTTTTTATGTATCACCAACGAGCTTTAGTTTATTTGTTCAACAAAATATAAAAAAAATATTTACTCCAAAGGAAAACATTTATGTTGGTGAAAATCTCATTTTTAATGAGTTGTTGTAGATTTTCTCTCGATAGAACGACTTCCGTCACTGATATACAAACTAAATGCTCCCTCAGAGTCAATATTTTAATTCTTTTGTCCAAATAATTAACTCTCTAGTGGTCGTATCTTTTAAAAAGATACACACACACACAAAAAAAACATTTTTTTTTTATAAACCTAAATTTGCCTCTTTTTGATAATTATTTCAGATAATTGGAGAGTTACTTTGGATCCTTCACTTAAAAAATATTGTCTTATGAAATTGCCAAAGGTGGGTAGTGTACGCAAAAATTTTACTTAAGTAAAAGTAAAACTACTTCACCATATTTTTACTGAAGTAAAATTTAAAAAGTAGCCTTTAAAGAAATTACTCAAGTAAGAGTATAAAAGTATTTAGTAAAAATGCTACTCAAGTACTGAGTAACTGATCTACTGACTCCCCATGATCATAAAAACTGATTTCAAATTGTTTTCAGTTTTAGCACTTTCTCATTAGTTTCTGAATGTAGAAAAAGTTAAAGTTACAGTTATACTGTTTACAGTGTTTTCACTGAACCTCAGAAAAATATGGCAGACTCAGCAGATGGAAAATAACATTAAACCAAAAAGTAAAAAAATAAGAAAGTATGTCTGAATGCTGCATATAAGCTGAAAAAAGCTAGTTTTCATGAATTTAAGTTACTGACAATGGATTGAGTCACCAGAAGTAAAAGCAGTGATAAACATAATTTATCATATATTTACCTTAAGTAAAAGTAAAATCCTGTAAAAGAAAAAAAGTTACTCTAGTAAATATAACTGAATAAATGTAACTAATTAATAGCCACCTCTGGAAATCCCTTTGTTAAACTTTAATTGTATATTTTATTTTTCTCTGATTATCCCCGCTCTGTTTATAAATAAAGGATGTTTTTCTGGAAACATGGTGTTTTACCTTATGTGAACCCTGGATGAGTCTCCGTACCACCTCCTTAATGTGGGGCCCGGGCTCCTTGGGCGGATGGGTGTAAACGGACACCCGGGTCACTCCCTTATACACCCCGCTGCTGGCCGGCCAGCCGATGTCCAGAGACGGCACCTCGGTGTCGGACATCTGCGGCCAGTAGGTGGAGTGGACCCCGGAGTCCGCGCTGGAGGCCTCTCTGGGCTTCTCCTCCCCGCCGGGCTCAGAGTCGCTTTCCGTGTCGTACTCCTGGAAGGTTTCTCTCATGACTTTGACCTCCTTGGCGCAGAGGAAGTCCTTGATGTTGTCCTCCTTGAGGCGCATCTTGAAGGCTCCGTCTCCGCTCCTCAGCAGCTGCTCCAGGGCCGCCCGCTGCTCCTCGCTGTAGTAGAACTCCGGCCTGGACTCCGGGACCTTCTCGTTGACGTGCTCATCGTCCATGCACACCAGCTGGGACTCCGCCATGGCCGAGAGGAACTACTGGCTCTCTGACTGCTGCTCAGCAACATCAGCTACAGTTAGAGGAGCCGACAGGTGTGGGAGGAGCTCAGGTGGGAGCAGGGGGCGGGGCTAAGAGAAAGACCTGAGGTTCCCACAATCTTTACTGGAAAACCTGCAGAATAAATCAAACTGAATCATAATTATGGTAAATACCAATAACTGACATGAAAGTTGCACCTAACCTACTAATGTTGTAATCTACACTGGAAAGCAGGAACAATTTGATAATACCTTAGTTGTCAGATTAAGGGAAACTTTGACCTTTCAAAATAGCAGAGAGCAGAGAAATTATCATTTAGCATTTAGCAGAGAAATTATCATTTAGCATTTAGCAGAGAAATTATCATTTAGCCTTCACAATTAAACTTATATTGTTTTATTTTATCAGATGCTAGTTAGCAGTCAGCCAAGGATAGCAGCCTAGTAGGGTAATGTCACAACCATGATCTGTAGTGTATCCCAGTGTGCTCATGATTTACTGGAACCAGAAGATGACGGCAGGTCAGGATAATTCAGTTTTCAATTCAGTTTATCTATCTACAACTCGTCATTTCAAGGCACTTTCCAATTGAACCAGATCATACAATCAAATTGATTCAAACTTTTCTATCTAAGGAAAACCAGTTGATTGCATTGACTCGAAGGCAATCGTTCACAGTAAGCATGCTTGTAGCGACAGTGGAGAGGGAAAACTCCTTTTTAACAGGAAGAAACCTCCAGCAGAACCAGACTCAGTGTGAGCGGCCATCCTGGGCTGGAGCCCTCCAGCACAGCTGATGTTCATCAGCTCATCAGGAGACCGGCCTTTATAAGCAGCTGCCAGACCTTCCTTCTACGCCGCAGTGTTAGCCAAGTTTGGTTAGCGAACCTGAGCCTTTGAATTTACTAATCTTAGTCTTCCTAGAGAAACCTTATTCTAATCTGCCTCTGTCTTCTCGCTCCTAGGAAACCAATCTCTCGAGAGAAGCTCTGGATGAGCTTAACCAGAAACCTGCCTGCCTGCCCTAGAGAGCCAAACCTGAAGTTCCCACTCTGGAATCCACTTGCTGCTCTTAGGGAAAGAGCTGATCACTCCAACCAAGGTCTTTCACTGGAAGTCAGAAGCTAGACGCTGCTGCTGCCTTAGCACTCTGCTGAACCAACAGTCTCTGGACCCAACCGGTTCCCTCTCTCAGAACTAAGCCTGGACCTCTTCAAGGTATCCACTGAAACATCTGAAAACTCATTTAACTCATCTGCAAACCAAGCTAACCAAACTATCCGTCTCTGCAGACGCCTGAGAATCCTGCCCGGACCAGAACCTGAGTCTAGTTCATGTCATTGTGTGAAACCTTTAATAAACTCTGTTAAATCTTTTACCAAGTCTCCAGTGGTGTTCTGCATGTGGGTTTATCCCTAAACCGATCATGACAAACCAGCTCCACAGGCGTCCCCTTCCAGGAAACACACAGCCAGGCAGACAAGCTCTGAGCCAGCTCCCAAGTCAGAGGATGAAGAGAGCACATCTAGCCAGTAACAGCCAGAGACACAGGGCTACACTGAAAAGCAGGCCGATCTCGAACATCTATAAACAAAGGTGATGAAAAAGGGGTTCCCTATGTCCTCCAGCAGTCTAAGCCTATAGCAGCATAGCTATAGAGATAGCTCAGGATAACCTGAGCCACTCTAACTAGAAGCTTTATCAAAAAGGAAAGTTTTAAGCCTAGCCTTAAACGTAGACAGGGTGTCTGCCTCATGGACTAAAACTGGTAGTTGGTTCCACAGGAGAGGAGCCTGATAACTAAAAGATCTGCCTCACACTCTACTTTTAGAAATTCTAGGAACCATTAGTAAACCTGCAGATTGAGAACGAAGTGCTCTGTTAGGAACATAACGAACAATCTGATCTCTGATGTAAGATGGGGCTTGTTCATTTAAGGCTTTATATGTGAGAAGGAGGATTTTAAATTCTATTCTGCATTTAACATAACATAATCTGTGGATCAACCATGTTCCTCTTCTCTACCACAACAAAAGCACCTGAACACAAAGGATCATCTTTACCAGACCACATTAAGGCAGAAAAAATGCTAACCTGGTATAAAGCAGATTGATACAGTGTATAATTCAAATTGAACTACACTATTGGGAAGGCTCCCATAAAAACTGTATGCAAGAGGGAGGGACATTCAGTACAATGCTTAAAGCGGATTTGGTACCTGCCTCCCATCTAGAGCTTTTGTTAATTGATAAATCATTGATCCACAGGCAACAGATCTGTTATGTATTGAGGTTCTGATCTATTCAGTGATTTCTAGACTAACGGAAGGATTTTAAAGTATATTCTCTGAGCTACAGGGAGCCAGTGGAAGGACTCTAGAACAGGGCTGATGTGCTCTACTTTCTTAGTTCTAGTGAGAACAAGGGCAGCAGCGTTTTGGATCAGCTGCAGCTGTCTGATGGACAATTTAGGCAAACCTATCAAGACACTGTTGCAGTGATCAAATCTTCTCAAAATACATGCATGAATTAGTTTTTCTAGATCCTGCTTGGACATTAGTCCTTTAGTCCTGGAAACAAAGTGTTCATATTAAGGTGCTAACAACTTTATCAGCTTGAGATGATCTTTTGTAGATAATAAAATTCTAACTAACTATTTGAAGGATTGTGCATAAAAGAGACATAACACCTAACGTGAGGGAGTCTTTATGAATGTTTATGATTATAATCATTAAGTGTAATTTTATTAGATGACACCTTTAACCCTAAGGTGTAATAACATGTCTTTTGTTATTACACCTTGACAATAGTCTCTAAATCATAACCTATCATATAAATATTTTATAACTGATTTATTTATAAACATTTAAATAGTTATTTAAATATGTCCTAACAAATTTTAATAAAGTATTTGATAATACTTAATGAAATCTTTACAATTAGTCCTACATGTTCATATTTATGAAGCAAACTGACCTTATAGTGACACTATTAAAATAGTGGGACAGCTAAAGTTTAGACCAATCCAATTTTATAGGATAATGTTATGTAAACACTTCAAAATAATTGATATGGAAACTGAAATTTGATTCTCCGCTAGTTTACCCTAAATGTGTTTAATATGGCTGAGGTCAGGATTTTGTTTCTCTACAACAAACTTTCTCCACCTGCAGCCAAGCAACAAAGCTTGTGTACAAACAGGAAGTCTCACTTCAACATGGAGAGGAACTTTGACTCTTTGATGCATTTTTGGCTGAAAATGAGCCTGTTTTTTTATTTATTATTTTATTTATCAAATAGATGTAACAACTGTTTATTAGAATTTCTGTTGCCTTTTTACCATCTCAAAATAGTCTGTCAGAAATCACTCCAACCTTCGACTTTAGCAACATTTTTTTTTTAACATTAATGCAGTTTACTGAATATTTTACTCTTTCAATTGTTCCTTATAAACTCCAAAGACTGAGTGTGAAAATCCCATTAGTTCAACAGTTTGTGAAATCATCAGACCAATCAGTTTTGAATCAACAACCAAAACCAATTTAAATAAAACCTTCTCTGTTTTCTTTTACTGACGCTTGCTTCAAATTTCATCAAGCTTTTCTTTAGAAATGTAGCAGTTTTTCTAGAAAAAAAAAGAAATATAGCATTTAATTTTATTTATTTTCTGTGTTAAAACCAATTGAACAGGTGTACTTAATCAAGTGGATTGTTATTTATGCTCAGTTTTAGGGACATCCGTTAAAAGAGGGATGTTTAAATTAAACTTCAATTTACAAAAAAATATATACTGTTAAGTATAAAACTTATATATATATAAGTATATATATATATATAAAACTTGTAAAAAATAATGTGTTCAGACATAGCAGATCATGGTTCGAGTAATTTAGCTATCCTGACCATAGAGAAGCATCCTGCCAGAGTAAAACATGTAATTCTCTTTGTGAAACATTTTGCCACCCAGCGAAACAGTTGTTTACTAAAAAGGATTAAGGATTAGTTGTAACAAGAGATTTTATTTGAGAAATGTTTAAATAAAAAAAATACCCTAACCTGTTTTATTTTGATAAATTTCAATAAAATATTGTCACTCAGACATTGCCATGTTGTTTACGCTGCGATGTATTCTGCAGCGAAAGGATTTGAACAATGATCTGCCTGATTTTAAAATGTCATCAAAATATGTGCAGCGGTCAGCTCCTTTTGATGGTTCTGCATACAAAGCTACTACAACTGCAGTACTTAAAATTTGACCTTATTCATGTTAACAGCTGAAAAAGAGCTGAAAAAGGTACAAATATGCATTAGTAAAAATAAAAGCTTTATTAAAATTTCACCACCATGGTTAGAATTAAACTAATACAGCTGTTGTGTAAAATCTTTTTTTGTGAAGGAATAGTGTAACTAAATATGAGAAAATTATGTCAGGATGAAGAAATAAAAGTATCTTTTTCTGCATTTCTTTATTAAAGTTGGGAAAAAATAAACCGTACAGCAGCACAAAAAAAAGTTTAAAGCAGAAAAACCTTCTAACACAAGGTTGAAGGTCTATAGGGCTTTTATTTTGAAACAACCTACTCCTTTTAACATAGCATGTTTTTTGCTAAATGTATGCAGCTGAATGAGGCAGACAAAAATAGAAAAGCTGAAACAGATCTTTATAAAAAAAACAGGAGTTGAATATAGCAAACAGACTGATTTCAGTAGAATTGACAAATAATTAAAATATCCATACATGTAGGCGACAGAAAGGAAATATACTCATGCACTCATAAAGCCAATTGATCAGGCTGTAATCAGACAAGCTTTCAACTCATAAATACCTTTTGCCACATTTTTAATACATTTGTTGTAAAGAAAAAAAAAAAAAAAGTGTGGCATCTGCAGCACTTCCTCTTCAGAAACCATCCTGCAGGTGTGTCTATCACCCCCAAGAATTAAACGTTCAATAAAACCTGAACAAGCCACGCTGGGTAGCGATGTATCTATAAACCCACAGTCCACTGCAGTGCAGAGCTCGGTGTTACTTTCAGAAACACCCAATGACGACTGTTCCCGTCTGCAGATTGGTGTGGAGCTAAAGCCTCGCCCACGGTGCCTTTCCTCATATCTGTATTGTGTAGTTTGCAGGAAACAACCCACTCTGCCCCCGCAGCCTGCCTTTCCACCAAGAATTGTCTGAGCGATCCAACACCTCGATGATGTCACCAGCACTAAACCCCAGCTCGTCGTCTTCCTCAGCGGTGAAGTCGTACAGCGCCCTCACCTGCACTGTGGACGATCGCTGTTGGAAAGGGGGAGATGATCATTACTATCAGGAAGGCAGCTCATATATGACCTAGCTCACAACTATTAAAACATTTAACACCACAAGATGATACTCTACAACTTAAGTTCCAGGAAATGATTTATTCCAATTAATGTTTAATTAATTTTACCATAAGTTATTGAGGAAAAAAAAACATAAAGTTGTGCATCAGAATTACTCAACTTACAAACTTACAAAAGTCTTACAGAAGTCTAACAAATATGGCTAAATTTGACTTAAAAAGTCAAATGTACTTAATTTAAGTATGCTTTCTTCAGTGTAACTGAACTGAATCAAAAACATTGTCTTTAAAGGCTAGGATTTATAAAATAATAAAAGAGACCAACATTTATAACCTTTAATAACACGTACAATTTGCCTAAGTTCTTTTTTTATTCTGATTTTAGATTAAATTATCTGAATTCTCCCTGTAATCAGTTCATTTGAGTGGTCTGTCTCTGAGGAGCGTCAGATGGAGAGTTAAGCTGAACTAAGTTACCCCCATATTACATGTCGTCCTCCGCAAAGATGTAAACTTTGAACGAACATAACAAAACCAAACACAGCGGTTTCATTATGTCCACTGCGCACAGCGGTGCCAAGCCTACAGGAGCTCCGAGCAGGATGCACAGATTGTGTTTTCAAAGCCTCTAAGACCGAGGGCAGAGCAATACTGTACGACATCTTCAATAGATTTTAATCTGTTTTCCTCACTTTGTTTTGAGGATCCAGATATTTTTAGTTCTATTCTTCAATGACTGATTAGACTGCGTGAGGAGAGGCCATTTTTGTTGTTTACATTTGAGCATTTCATGTTTAATCATTAGGTTTTGATGACCTACATTAATATATACTACCCAGTAATTAATCTGATATGTTTAGTGGATAGTATACGGACATATATAATTATACTCCTGTCTTAAAGTTTAGTGGAGGATTTTTGAAAAGACCCGCCTTCTCCAGCTTAAAAAAAAAAAATGCACATGAATTACACCTATCAAACATGTGCAACAGTGTGCACGAGCCCATTTCTCCTCGTGCACGCTCTGATTAAAAGTTGCTGTTTACATCACTCATACAAGCTTACTTTCCAAAAGATTTACAATTTTTCCACTATGTCAGACTCACCGCCGGTAAGTGAATATGGGGACGAGGACATAGGATGGCCTTACGTACACATATCACCAGAATGATTGACAATTAGGAGGACCACTTATTTTGATGATCCACCCAGAAAAAGAACATCCTCCACTATACCTTTAATATAAAAAGGTTTTTTAAGCAAACATAGCCGTCTTAAACAACTTATGTTGAAAATCTTCTGCCATCTTGCTGCAGTAAATCTGGGTACTTTAAATAAAAGACTAAGCTAACAAATAGTGTATAAAGTTTCCACTCGAAAATTGTTTACTAATTCTGGGAATTCCAATTCCTGACCAGCCATGGAGGCATGAGTCTGAGTGACAGGGATTTATTGCACATTCTGTTGGGAAAGTACGGTGGCCAAAACAGTGGCCATAGTGGCCATATGACTGAAAACTTTAAACAGTGGAACCGTACCAGAGATTACCTCCCAGTTGCCTGTTCTGAGGTAAATTGAACACACCCTATGACCCATAGGGGGAAGCACTTAGGGAAAGGTTGCAGATTTAATCATGGTGACATAAATAAGCCAATATCTTTAGAGTAATATAAATATAGCATCCATCATTCCCAATTTTTACAATTAACCGCAAACAAAAGTTGCTTTTGGGTTTAGTTACTCACCCAACAGATGCTCTTACAAACATAAACAAAAGTAGGAACCTGTGATCCTTAGGCTAACTTTAATAGTTTAAATTATCCTGTCAGTCAAGCTGAGTGACAGGGGATCTTATCTGGGCACCAGAAATGATCCAGTCAAGTAAGATGTACAAAGTATGAGGGTTTTTTTTTGGACCTGCCTGTCGGGTTCATAAATTGTAGGTTTTTGCTTAAGAAGAACTGAAATACACAGTAATGGATACAATTTCTGCAGAAAGGAGAGACAGTTGAACCCCAGACTCAAACACATTGTCTCCCACTGGACCTCCTCCGCAGAGCGTTTATTAACAGAACAGGACACATGGTTACAAACAGAGTATTGTTCTAACAGAACAATTGATCAGTTCATGAAGACAGAATACTCCATCAGAATGACAAGGCAGGATGGTCTCCTGACTGAATCATGAGACAGGAGTGGAAATGTTTCATAAACACACATTAATTTTATAAATATCATTGAATAAACCTAATACTGCCTATGACATCCCCTGGCTTTGCCCTGGTTGGCAGCCTATTTAAAAAAAAAATTATAATAAATCACTGCCTAGTTCTTTTTACTGCATGTAAAATAGTAATAGATGAAAAGTTTCCCACTAAAAAATAACAGAACCAGGCTGACCGTAGGTGGAGGCATGGTTTCAGAGATGCGGCGAGGATGACAGGCGGAGGGGACAGGGCTGCTTCTGCCCGTGTGTCCAATGGTGTGTGCTCGCTCCTGAATGGCAGGATTTTTAACCTAAAATCAGAAGAAATAAACAAATAAAAATAAAATGATACATGTTCTTCTTGCATCCATGTCAAGATGGTCAAAGTTATCCTAGAAACAAAGACCCAGAGTCTGGCATTCAACAGAAATCAAATGATGATTGATTGATTGAGTGGAAAAGTGGGCGGCTTTGGGTGCTAAACTGGTTCCGGTTTTTTTTTTCTTTGCGATTTACTTTTTGGTCTAATTATTCAGTATAAATCTAGGAGAGAAAGCATTAATTATGGAGTTCCTCAAGGGTCCGTTCTAGGATCAGTTTAATTGAGCATCTAGCTAATCCTACTAAACCAGATTATTGAGAACTAGAGCATGTCTTAACATATCCTGCCGACACACAACTTTATATTTGTGTCAAACACATGACCATAGTTTATTACAGTCACCAAATCAATGAGTTGTTTATTAAGACAGAAATTACTGTGTTTGATCCCAAAAAACTGAAAATCCAAAGCTCAACTAGATTTACCCTGGAAAAAAAAAAGTAACATCTATATTTTCTATAGCTATCTGTTTTTTTAATTACCTTTAAATTACTTTAGATTTTCTTTAAGTTTTTTGCCCTGTACAAAAACAAAATGCCAAGCCAAACTTAAAAAGGTTATGTAGCTCTTTCAGCTGTAAAAAAAAATAAATTTCTTAGGTTATAAAGATGTATAAATATTAGACTGTAGAAAGAGAAGTTGCTACCAGCTGGCTGACGGGTTGATCTGAGGCCCTGCGAGGCGATGAAGCAACGGCTGCAGCTGAGTTGCGTTCAGGCAAACTTACCCTCTTCCCCTGCAGGAAGGAAACACAGGAAGCCGATAAGAGAGATTCATTGAGATATGCATACCTAAAGAGATAAATGTAATAAACAACTCTCGTCTCTATTTATACGCGTATAAATCAAATGGGTTTTTATCACATAGGAAGTCAGACGGTGAACATCAGAAGAAAATTTGTTCTTATCCTTTCAGCTCAACCTGGAAGGACGAAATCAAAATGTTTCCCAACATGATAGCTTCAGTTGGAAATATCTGAAAAATAATTGTTAACCTTTTGAATTTATAAAAGAAACAAGTGAGTGAGATAAAATAATTAACATTTAAACAGGTTTTAAAAACGGTTTTTATTATGCCGTTTAGTTGTTTCTAGCCCTAAATAATATATTTATATTATCAAAAAATACTAATAATCATCAGTCTGTGTGTAGTTAATATACATAATGCCCTATCACTAAGTGATATTGGTTGATTATGAGGAAACACATTACTTTTTAATCACAATTTTATGTATTAAATGTATCTGAATGAGGTTTGACACTAAACAGCATTATTTTTGTTCACTCAGGTGGCCCCGTCTTTCCTAAAAAAAAAAAAAATGTCCTCAACAACTGAAAAAAAAAAAAACCCTTTCTAAACTATTGAAATTGTAACATTTCTGAACTTTCATATTAACACCAAAAACTGCCAGGCTATTAGGGTTGTCACGATACTAAACTTTTCACCTCGATACCGATACTAAGTAAAATATTCGATACTCGATACCCTTTTCCATACCACAAGGATAAAAACAAAGACTCTAAAATTCAACAGAAATATTTTCATTACTAAAAAAATACAAGAAATAAATAAAAAAAACAATAAGAATAATATTTTGAGGTTGTATGCTGTGCACAATATTAAGCAAGCTTGATAAAAAACTTACAAAATAAAATTAAGTGTTTCCTCCTTGGCTATGTTTTACAGACATAACAATGACACTAGCCAAACCGGTTAAGAAACAAAAATAATTCTCAGCAGCTGCAACTGTTACAAAAATAGTCTGAAACTGAAAAATGCACCGAATTATTCAATCGCACAGTGTTCAGAAAGTGCATTTTCCACTATTCTCCACTTTAGATGGCTGTATCGATACTTTTGAAAATGAGTATTGTATCCGGATACAATGTTTCAGTATTGATACTTTTTTTAATATCGATATTTTTGACAACCCTACAGGCTAATTAGGATAATTATCATTGATCTGAGTAAGATTACAATTTCTATTGAAATCTGTTGTCATGTCTCCTGGTTATTTAATACATATAAGTTATGAAGTGTTATTTAAAGAGTTTTAAAAAAATACAGTGAAGTTTGTTACCTTTAAGGTTTTAGCAAAATGGGCAAACATATAAAACAAAATAGTTCCTCACTTTCAATTAGAATCTAATAACTGAAAAGCTTAACTTTATGCAATTTTCTGTTCTGATTATTTATGTCTTTTGATTAGTAGAAACAAGAACAAGAACAAACAAAGAACCCGTAGAACAGAATCAGTGCCTGGTTGAGTGATTGTATGGTCATTTATTGCATAAATAGTTTCCTTCAATGAGAAAATGGGAATAAAAGAGCCTTTTTGTTACCTGGGACATGGGGCCATTCCTGCTGTCTGAGCTGCTGTCGTACAGGAAGATCTGTCTGGTTTTGGAGATGGAGGTAGTTTTGTAGAAGTCCACCAGTTTGTTGAGTGAGGTGAACTTCTCGGACCACAGGAAGTACTGGCCCTTATTGTCTCTCATCACCTTGAAGTGCTGGACGTCGTTCTCGTGTCTGAGGAGGGACAGACAGACAGACAGATGCCTCTAAGTTATAGAAATAAAACCTGCAGATGGATTTACAATTTTCTAAAACTGCAAGTTGACATCTGAAAAACTGGTTCTGGTTTGGATCTCTGATCAGGTTCTCCTTTATTAGACCTGAAAACAACAATTGCAATTTATTTTTTGCAATTGCAATTAACATTTATACTATATTGTCTTTAGCTAAATTTTAAGCATTTTTAAAAGGATCTCTATTCAGTGCAGAAAATGTTTAAGAATGTGTTTGCAAAAGAAAATCAAGATTACATTTATATTGATATTATTGTCATGATACTAAAATTCCCAACTTGATATCGATACCCAAGAAATTATACGATACTCGATACCATTTTCAGTGCCACAAAAATAAAAAAATACCAAATAATTAAAGGAATAAAAGAAACAACATATTTCTGAATAGACAATGGTTTCACAACAGAATCGCAGATTATATTAACTAAATAGGTGTTCAAATAAATGCAAAATAAATAACCAGAATACAACATTTGATAATATTTTAAGGTTGTTGGAGGTCTTACTCATTTAATGCGGAAATGATCTAGAAATCTAAAATTAACTTTATCAAAAATATGTAAATAATATTCTGATTTAGAACTGACACCATGCCAAATGAATATTGTGTATTGATACTTTTCAAAGTATCCATACTTTGGACAGCACTAATCGGTATATCTTACATTAAACTTTATCAGCTCGCTGCTGCTTAAAAAATTGTCAGTTTGGGCTCATAAAACCATCCCAGATTTTATTACATTTTGTGCACAAAAAAACAAAGAATCTAATCTGAATCCCAAACATTTGATCTTAGTTAGGAGTCCTGATATTTGCTGTAGGCATAATGTCACAACAAATGCATGTTTAATTGTCATAGGCCTCCAAAAAAAAAAATAATTCCACATTATTTCATTTATCAAATCTGTCATCACTTGGTTTAAGAAGGGAAGAAATGTAGAGGCAGACTGGTGTGGAAAAAAAAAACACCAAAAAGTCCTTTAATAGGAGAAGAATAGACATCAAGACAGCAACAGACATAGAAAATAGGGTTGTCAAAAGTATCGATACTCAAAAAAGTATCGATACTGAAACCTTGTATCCGGATACAATACTAGTTTTTAAAAGTATCGATAGAGTGCCCATTCATCTAAAGTGCAGAATAGAGGAAAATGCACTTTCTGAACACTGTGTGATTGAATAATTCTACGCACTTTTCAGTTTCAGACTTTTTTTTGGTAAGAGGTGCAGCCGCTGAGAATTATTTTTGTTTCTTAACCGGTTCGGCTAGTGTCATTGTTATGTGTGCAAAGCATAGCTTAGGAAGGAACACTTAATTTTAATTTTATAAGTTTTTTTATCAAGCTTGCTTAATTTTGTGCACAGCATACAACCTCAAAATATTGTTCTTATTGTTTATTGTATTTTTTTATTGTATTTTATTTATTAATGAAAATATTTCTGTAGAATTTTGGAGTCTTTGTTTTTATCCTTGTGGTATTGAAAATGGTATCGAGTATTGAATATTTTCCTTAGTATCGGTATCGAGTTGAAAACTTTAGTATCGTGACAACCCTAATAGAAAATAATAGAATGACAGAATAATGGAAGAAAGCAGAGAGAACAATGGTAACCAGTGAGTATATTCACTGATTTCATCCCAGCGCTGTGTGTCCCGAGCCCGAAACATCTTCAATGACCCCTCACCCCCCCCACCATGGACTGTTCTCCCTACTGCCCTCTTGGAAGAGGCTTCACAGCATTCAATGCACATCCAACAGATTCTGCAGCAGCTTCTTCCCCACCGCCATCAGACAGCTGAACTGTTGCAAAACTCTTAAATAATGTAACAGACTCTGCATCACACTGATCACACCAAACCAGAAATACTGCATATTTGCACCATATATATTAATGCTCTAAACTTCCATATCAATGCATTTTTTTTCACCATGTCTTTTTTTCTCCCACACTGTTTACATTTGATCACTGCTGCACTTTATGGAATGGAAATGTTCAATTACTGTCTGAAAAACTGTACTAAATGAAATTTCAAGGTTGTTAAAGTCTAAGTCTGATGGGAGAAGAGGAAAGCAGCACTGAACACAGACGTAGCTGATAAAGTATAAAATCAAGGTGCTGAGAAGGGAAGAGAAGAATTACCTTTCACAAGGACATAACAGAGATACAAATAACCCAGGAGAAAAATCAAACATAATATAGTTCAACAAAGAACACAAGAATTTGGTTTTATAACATAAAACAACATGATGGTGACATTCTGAGGTTCTGATCCAACTATATGACAAAGGCTTGTTGATCAAATTAATCTAAATAAATTCCCTTAAAAGCCAATCCTGTCAATATCTGCTTTATTCGGTCAATCAGGAATTTTACTGCTTCAACTAACGGCAGAAAGACTCAGTCTAAGATGGATCTAAAGGGTCCAGATGTTTACTAAGATGTGAAATTGTGGAATTTAAAACTTAACGTTTAGAAGTTTTTAAAACATCTAGGGCTCAATAAAGTACAGCATAATTTTCAAGTAAGTTCTAAGTATTTGGAAAAACTTTTCAAACCTTCCTGTAGATGTTTATCTGATTAAAGTCCTAATCTGTTTTAATCCTAGGAGATTTAAAACTGTTAGATTAATTTTATCACAGGAAAAAAAACATGTTTATATTCTCTAAATCTGTGAAATTTGCAGAAACATAAATTATCTTGAATAAGGATAATAATATTAATGATATATTTTATTTGTGCGATCCTTTACAGACACTTTAGGTCAGCTTATGTGGTTTAATATAAAAGCAGACAGAATATTAAAATACACAGGGTAAATAAGTACAGAGGAATATTTAAATAAGACAATGCAGCAGCAGCAGCAATTACCGCAAATAGGCTTCTTAAAAAAAAAATAAAGAGTATTGAGTTTGAATTTGAAATGTAGCCTTGAGTCTGTGTTACAGAGATCAGGAGGTACCTGAGCTTATTCCCTCTAACAGGGTTATTATTATTGGTATAACTTTATATATTTATTATAAACTGTATTTACCAAGATGCAATAATGATTCTTATTCAGTCTTCATTTTTACAAAAAGAGAAAAAAGATTAATTTCATCTTAATAAACTGATTATTTACAACCTTCACTGATTAAATTGGAAATTAACTTTTAGTTTTAGTAAAAACTAAAAGTTAAAAGGCCCTAATGAATGTTTACATTCACTGAATCTAGAAATAATTAAATAAATTTCTGTTTTTATGAGCACCATAACATCTCCTGTATTATATTTAATACAGAAGGTTTATTTATTTCAGATTAAGAGTCAAGCTTTTCAAGCTTATTTTAAGCTCTACAGGAAACACACCTCTGACTGAATTTGTTAATCTATATGACGGATGGATTAGTCATCCAGATTAGGTCAGTAAGGTCGCTGAAAATGGACTGATAGCTGAAACTGAAACTAGTTTTGTAATAATTGAAAATATGTTGCTTTTGTTTATTCTGGGCTTTCCAGCTCTATCCTGGTCAACCTGCAGAACTGCAGCTTTAACAACAAGAGGTCAAAACTTCCATCAGAAAATCAAACCACAGCAGCATTCTCAGAAAGAAAGAAGCTCAATCAGTCATAATTCTTGTTCAGCATGAAAATGTATAAAAATAATGTTGGTAATTTAAAAAAAAAATCAGGATAGGAAACAGAAACATTTACTCCTGATTGTTGATTGTTAAATGCTTCTTCCTCATTTATACAGGATTTCAATTTAAATCCATATGAATGTTTACCTTTCCACAGAATCAGTTAATTTCAAATTATAAAATAAATAACAGAAAAACAATTTAGATCTCCTTAAATTTAAATCAGGATTAGTATTCTATAGACTTTTTTTTTTTTTTTTTTGCTTAATTATTGCCTAAGTAAGTGTAAAACCTAATAAACATGTTTGTGTGCAGAACCTGTAATATCCTGTTGTATAAATATAGAAGTTAAATATCTTTTGGTACAGTTTGATCAGTGAGTTCTGCAAAGATAAACTAAGGCTGTAAGGCAGAAGAGAACCATGAGTCACCACAGGATTACTGCTTTTTTTTTCAGCTATAAAAAGAAATTTTCCTAAGAGCGAGCGTCGCTGCAGGTCCGACACACGCTGGTCAGAGAGTAAACTGACTGAACTTACAACCTGTTTAATGTGCAGCTGCCTTCAGCTACAGTATAAATACAAGCCCTGCACAGTCTGCCAGTCTCAGGGGAAGTTAAAGGGTAAGAAGATGAGTCACATCTTGTTTTATCTTAAAGTGTAAAAAGAAATACTTGTGCTAGTGAACCAGAATTTTTTTATGAACAAAAAGAAACTAACAAAATCTTATATTAGCAGCAAGGATGTGTTGCAACTTCTTTATGGTTACAAAACTGCTTAATAGATTTGTGACCGCCTGCTGTCACACTCTGAAGCTGTGTGCTAACTTGTACATGAGTTGCACATTTCATATATTTTCATTAGCCTGACTTTAAGTTATCTTTTTGCAGCGCACACATTTAGTTAACTTTATTTGTCGGGTTGTTTGTTTTGTCAAGATGCAATTGATTGCAGGCTAATCAGAGGGTCAAAACATTTGTAATAGGAAGGGAAATTTGTTTATCATTTGTTTAAATATTCTAAGTGTGGGTAAATTTAGTTAATTAGTTACATTTAAAAAGTACTTAGTGTCTGGCCAGTATTTATCTGTTTAATTCAGTTTTTTTTGGTTAGTTTGTTGGTCAGTTATCCCCCTCGTGTGTTAACAGTGGTTTGATCAGCCACTATTTAAGTTTCCTTCATGGCTTGTTTTTTTTTAGGTCGGTTTATGCTTGAGTTCTTTATGTTAAAGCCTGAATTAAATTCTGTTTTGTTGACCTTTTTTTGGCCCAGTTTATCATTTTTTGAACACTTTTTTTTTAAATAAATTATGACTTAAAAAAAAAAAAAAATCAGTTTTCTGGCTGGTTTGTGCAAATCCCTCACAAGATTGTTAAAAAAAAGAAAAAAATGTTCTAAATAACTTAGCTGTTTTGATTCATTTTCATGGCCTTTTTCTGTTGCAGCTAAATCCAATTTATCTAGACAATGTTTCTGTTTTGTCACAGATTCCCAATTTTAGGGAGAGTTCAAGTTGACAGTAATTTGATCTACTTAAGACTTCTGCTAAATCAGTTTCCATTTTTAGGTTTCAGGCCTGTAAATGACTCCTACCATCCTCCGTTTAGCAGTGCCTACACTCTAATTCACAGCTGCCTCAAACCAGGCTTCTGTTTTCTCTGAAGTGATTAACTGGTAAAAATTTCCCTGAATGTTTGCTGCATTTCACATTTCTTCTTTTTACTGCAAATCACATTTAGTGTGTGCATAAAAAACAAAGACAGTTAATTACAGAAAATGCATCTTAGAGGATTAGAAAACAGTCTGCAGTGAATCTAAAACTCACATCTGAGAACTAAAAAAACCTGAGGAATCATCTTCCTTTAGAGGTGGGAAGTTTTCAGTGAACAGCTCTGTGGGGATAAGCCTTCTTGGCTGTAAAACTCTCCGTTTTGGGTATTTTTCATAGATAAAACAAAACTTTGATCAGTTATGTCTAAGTGACAGACTGCTCTCAACAAAGAGCCTGAAGATGCTATCTAAAATATGTTATTTAATATATTTTAGGCAAGGTTTGCTGGTATGAGTAGAGAAACTTATTCTTAAACATTGCTAAGCTGCTGCTGATTCACTGTTTGAAAGTTGTACAAAACGAAATTTTGTTTTGTACACACTCTGTATACGAAATGACGATAAAAGTTGTTTAAGTCTAACTTATGAAGTCTGATAGATCAAGTCAAATTTGTATGACTCGTTAATAGTTTTATTAGATATACAAGAAAGAACAAAAACCATTTGATCATGAAAAAAAATAAGATTATTACACCAAGCCTCCATCCTGGTGGCGTTCAGGCTTCTTTTTGAGCCTTAATAGAATTGCAGCATCAAGCACAATTAGCAGACATGGCGCCACCTGTTGGCAGTTCTTCAGAACTATCAGAAAACAAGTCTGCAAGTATTAAATAAAGCCCGACTGTCCTGCAATGCCTCCCGGTAAAGCACCAGCTTGGCATGGTGGAAGACCAACTGATATTGATTAATTTAGACAACTTTTGTTGAAAAACTGTGAAGTTTACGTTTAGTAAAGCTTTTCAGGAAGTAAATTAACATTTCCTTTCCATAAAGTGCATCAGCGATCAAATGTAAACAGTTTGGGAGGAACCACATGTTGCACTTATATGGAAGTTCAGAGCATTATTATAAAATGTTGGATTAAATAAAACAACCAACAGCCATTTGAGTTCTATTCAATCAATCTATCTATTAATCAATCTATTAATATATTAGCATTTTTACTTATACTGTAGAAACCTAGAATAGCTTTGCTGTCACTAGTAGCATTAATAAAGACATTTATCCATGCATCCATTACCTTAGCAGCCATCTATGAACGCCTGCGGTAGCTTTAGTTTCTGCTTCATGAAAAACCAACTTTCAAACTTTACTCTGACAGCTGTTGTATTCTTATCTCTCTTGGAATTAAATATGGATTCATTTTTTTCTGACTTTTTCTTGGACTTGTCTTCATAATTTTCGCACTTCCCTGGGAGGCACCAACTGGCTGAGCCATAGTAGGCTACCTCCTTTTTTTACCTCCTACGTAGATATGTAGAATCATACCAATGTTATTATTGTAAATATACACAAAGGGATTTAAAAAGTGTAAAATAAAAAAATAAAGTGACTTAGTTAGCTTTCAGAAAAATCTTTATATGTGTACCCAGGCAGGATATTTGACATAAAAAAGTCAAATAATGTGACTATGCACCTTTAAAGAATAACTAGTATGACTCTAGACCTGTAACTTCCAGATTTAGTCCACCTGAAGGTCCCTGAAGGATGAAAAATTAAACAGTCTTCCTCTGTGGTTTGGAATCTGATAGCAGATCCCTTTAGTAAAGAAACATTCACCCTCTAGATTAAATCCTACTCTAGAGAACTAAAAACATATCTGATCAGGTAACGGTCATATTGGGTTTAATGCCTTAAAACAAATTTTAGCTCAAATTCCTGATTTAATACAGAAATGAATCTGAACCTTTAAAGATAAATAGGCAAGTTTCTGAGAAGAGGAACCCATAGGGAGCATCGATACACACTTTTAAAGTGCTGAATATTGACCTAAAAAATTACTGTAATATATCTAAATTAAGCTGAAACTTGGGTCACAAGTTATGCATGATTGCTGTAGCAAACAAACATACTTTTGTGAAAATAATAAGTTTCTGAACTGTAAAAACATACAAAAGATCAGCCAGCATGTAAAAGCAAACATCAAAACACTCCAAGCAAACCAAAAAAATTATATTATATTAACTTGGATAAATTACAGTCTAGTTTTGTGTCAGATTGTAAAGATCAATCTTTTTTTTTTTTCATCACAGGAAGATTGCTTCAACTTTACCAAGAGATTCAAAAATCTTCCCCTGTAGTTTCTCTGCAACCGTATTCTGCAATCTTCCAACTACAAATGACCGTTTCTGAACCAAGCATTCTTTCCAGCATGCCTCCTATTACAACATATAAGGGATGAAACATCCCATTAATGGTACTAAAAAGGGCTACCGTTGCTTTAAGATGAGGTGTCTTATAGAAATATTTAATCATTTTCAGACAAAAATAGAACTTTAAACTAAGAATTAGATTTTCTGCATTAAAAACAACATTAGAGGCCACAGCATGTTGAATATAAGCCATCATGTCGCATAAAAACATTTTTTAATCATCTTTTCTTGGGATCTTCTTTGTCTGATTTGTTGTGTAACTGGTCTACAAGCTGACAGCTGTAGAGACATTTAACAAGAAAGGAAACCACCGCATTAAGTCAATGATCTTTATGAAATTCAAAAGGTTCAAGTAATTAACCTGCTTTCATTCAAGTTTCTGACTCAAAGCAGAAAAAGTGCAATTTCTCAACTAGAAGCTAGTTTAGCGTTAACTAAATGCTGGAGCAGAGAAAAGCCATTCTGAGACACAACACAACCTGAGCTGTGCCAAAACGTTTGCCACGGTCTGTGGGATATTTCTCTGAAGTAAAATTTGAATGTACAAGATTTCAAGGTTTACTTCCCCTTCTGCCCTCTAGATTCAGTTTTCATCTGATCAAAAGCGAACAGCTCTGCATTAGTATCTAGATGTTAAACCACAGGAAACAAACAGGCACCGTTCTGTGAAATTTAAATCCAAGAAACCTGCTATCAGTACTGAAAGCATAACTGAACATTAAACACATCAACTGGTTTTCTGCACTCTGCTGTTGCTGTGCAATGACTTTGACAACTTTTATTGTCATTTTGAATACACAGAGTGTATGCAAAACATTTCATTTTGTTCAGCTTTCATTTCATTTCCATTTTTTAAAGTGCAGCAGTGATCAAAATGTCTCCCCTGTGAGATCAATAGAGTCAATAAATCAAAAAATGTAAACAGGTATGGAAAAAAAAACATTGATATGGAAGTTCAGAGCAATAAATATAACAAATAGGTTAGCAAAGTTGGGTTAAAGTCCCACATATTCCTTTTTTAGAGAGATTTTTACAGCTCCGTCTGAGGAATTTAAAACAGGTATATATATTATTTGGGTTTGACAGGGATATACCTACAACCATGGGACAATATAATGATGTCTGTTAACTGCTTTCTGTACTGATAGAAGTCTTTATTTCATATTTCTTTGATTTAAAATTCACAGAACGCTGCCTGTTTGTTTCCTGTGGTTTAACATGTACTGTAGATTTTACGCTGCACGGCTCGCTCTTGATCAGGTGAAAACTGAATCTAGTGGGCAGTGAGAGAAGTAAAACTTTAAATATTGTAAAGTCATCAGTTATGCTAGATAAATATCCAACAGACCATGACGAATGCTTTGCCATTACTCAGGTTTTGCTGAGTCTGAGAATAGCTTCCCTTTGCTTCAACATTTCCTCTTCTCTTTGTGTTTGTGCAGACTGGGAGGAGCTATGGACGTAAGAACCAGTATGTGAGGTCGGGGGGAATGTGTTTCCTGCAATATTTGAAACAAGCACATTTGTTTGTCCCTCCTGCAAAAAAAAAAAAAGCAACAAAAAACCTATATATATTTTGAAAGGGCAATGCAGCATGATGTAAGGTAGTAGCTAATGCTAAATAGCTCCTGGTAGCTTCGAATCAATCAATCAAATCGATCAATTTACATTGTAATTGAGATTTTAGTTTCAGTACAAATCGATAAAGGATTTACTGAGGCCATGTATGCTGCAGAACGCTGCCTTTGGTGAGTTCTTATGGCTGCCAAGGGCCCCACCATGAGGTGGATCCCTATAGAGCTGCCTTTAAGTTGAGAAAAAAAGCTTTTTCTGCTTTGAGTCAAAACTTAAAGGTATACTATGCAACTGGTGTTGATTTTCCAGCAAGGCTCCCCCCAGAGGGCGAAAGTAAAAGTGTACTGTCGTAAATATGCTCAGCTGTTCTCCTGGTTTCTCCGTCAAGCCAGGCGCGGTTGTTTTGAGCTTAGCAGACAGGCGAACGTAACGAATCACCATGTCTACTGCGGTAAGTGACTATTTTGTTCCAATTTTCGAGTTTGAAAATTTTGCATGTTTTCATACATTATTTGTTATGCATGTGTCTAAATAACATCGATTGTAGTTCTCGCTGTAAAGCAAGACCAACTCTCGCGATGAACGAGACTTCTGAGCCTGTGGGTGCGGGCCGAGGGCTCCTGCAATTGCAAGTACGGTATTTTCCCTACAGACCACCAGGGCGGCCGAGAAAACCTTTGTTCGACCTGAAATGACTCATTTAATCATCCAAAACGTTATGGAACACATTAATTAACTGAAAAATGTTGAATAATATGCCTTTAAATGAAACCAGATTTGCTAGTTTAACCTTTTGAATTCAGCATTGATCTTCACTTCATGCTGCATTTCTGTTAGAAGTCTATACAGCAGTCTGTCATGATAGGCCAGATTATTGTTTGTTTGTTCCATGTTAAGCCCGGCGTACAATATGAGATTTTCGGGGCGATTTTCCAGTCGTGCAAGTATTTTTCAATCGGGCCGACTTTCAGCCCGATCGTGCGTCTTGAGTGTACAAGGGGTTACGAGGGGCAATCAGCCTCTCACGACCACCTCCAGATCAGAAATCGTGAGGTGGTCGTGTTAGATGTTTGATTTTCTCCCGACCACCATGGGTAAATCGTTTAGGGCACATGCGCAAAGAAGGATTCTTCTGTAAACACAGCAGCATGGCAGGGATGCAACGAGTGAAATGCAGTTCTGTCTGTAAAATTGACAGACCGTAGTAGCCACGTTTGCTCAGCCATGCACAATTTGTGCACAAAATTGCACAAATTGCCAAGGCAGCGCGGTTCACTTTAGTGAGCTTCATATTCCCCTTCTATTTGTTTGGCTTCCTGAGAGATGAGTCAGAGCAGCTCCATCTCACTGCGGAGCTGAATCCGACGTGGTTTTTAGTCGTACAGTGCAGGGCTCGATGTTAACCATCGCCCGATCGCCCGGGGCAAGTAGTTTTTATTGTCGGGAGAGTACAAATTTCATTCCATTTGCCTGCCGGGCAAGTACAATGATCGCAAAAAAAAACATATTTATCATTTAAAGTTACTTTAAAATCACCGACATTCGCTCAAAACGACCCACAAGCGTTGCCGGCGCCATCTTTGTTGTTTTGTACACATTCTCGCATGATTTGAAAAAGCCGCGTGATTTTCCGCTAGATGGCGTGATTCAGCTCTTGGGGAGAGAATTCGGCAGAGCAGCAGCTGGATGATGAAGTTAATCTATACTATAATACACGCTAGATTAAAAATGATCAGTCAGGGATTAGGAAAATAATAATAGTTGTATGCGCACAGTGTAAATATTTCTATACAGTGGTCATACATTAAAAAATGTTCATTAAATGATTTTCTCTTAGACATTGGAGTGGTGCATATAAATGTTATAGAGCTAAACATGTTAAATTGGTGAGTAGTAGTAGTGTAAGTCTTTAACCTGTCAAGTTTTTTTTTAGATTTCTAACATTACAATTTATATTTTTCCAAGCACACAACAGTTTAAAGCAAAGTTTAGTTTGAAAAGAATGTGCAGGAAGGCTTGAAAAGCATGTTAACATGGTAATGTAGGCTTGAGTTCATTATCTGACGCATGCATATACACACCAGGAACCTGAAAACTTAAAAAATACTGAATTACAAAAACACATTTAAAAAACAAACATGTTTCATTGATATATATACAGTACAAAATGAATATTAGGAACTATATTTATCAAACATTATACTGGGCAAGTAAAAATTGTTTCTGGGCAAATGAAATGTAAAAATCACTTGCCCTTTGGGCAAGGGGTAAAAATCCTTAAAGTCAACCCCTGCAGTGTGAGCAGGCAGGTCGCATTAGAGCGTCTGGCGGAAAAATTAATCGTGAGCTGTGAGCTCACACTGTACGACTAAACTCTGCGGTTAGTCGCACAGTGTGAGCAGCAGCTGCGTGCAATGACTGAGAAAAAAAAACGCAGTGTACGCCCGGCCTTAGAAGTCTTTAGGTTCTGTTTTCATAATTTCTAGTTAGTCCATGGTTCATGTTCCTGTTCCAGTGAGCAGATTATTCTGCAGCCAGTGTTTTCAGGCGTGTTTATTCCCTAACCGGTGGTGAGAGCGTTTCAGCGTTTGCTTAGTGATTCTGATCTCCTGATTCCGTTCCCTCTCACTCACTGCCCCTGTCTCTACCCGTCTGACATGTTTGCCTGAACCTCCTTTGGACTCCTGCTGGATTCTACTTGTCTGTATCTGTGCGTTTCTGTCTGAGCGGGTTGCTTGACACAAGGGACTCTTAACCCGCCTTCACGCTCTGAGGATTCCCAGGAATCCTGGATCCCTGTGTTTCCTGTTTGGGTTGGAACCTCTGATTGTGCAGAGAACTCTGGGATCCCTGAACTGTTCCTGCCTGCTCTGTCTTCCTGACCTGGATCGGCTGCCCCGCCCCTCTCCTGCAGTCGCAGCTGCTCCACAGATCCTCAGCAGCTCGCTTCAGTTCTGCTTCCGTCTGTTTGTTTTAATAAACGCTTTGAACTTTCCTACTGATCGTCTCACCTTAAATGCTGGGTCCATCTGTCCTCGTTTTATGACCACAAACTGGATTACAACCCACTTTTAGGACTTTATGTCATATTGTCACATCCTGAGGAATAAATCCTAAAACATTATTTTTCAGACACCAGGAAATGTCTTTTCTTGGCTGTTTAGTCCTTCAATGATTTTTAGTGGAACAAATCGAAGTCCTCCCCCTTTTTCTGAAAATTAGATATTTCTATAAATCAACTTTACAGTAATTTAAAATGTTCAGGTGTGAAAAGTCTTCCACTTGGTTTTCCAGGGGGTATGATTATCAGAGGCCTAAACCATCGAAACCTAAAGAATGAAAAGAATCTTTAAGGTTAAATAAAATCACAGAAGAACTAAAACGCTTAAATTAAGGCAGACACTTCCTGCAGAGATTTTTCCACTTCTTCATTCCACATGAAGCTAATTCCCTGATGGAAATGTCTCTTTAAGTCTGTAGTTTTTAACTGTATTAGACCAATGAAAAGATTTTAATATTAAAATATACCCTTTCTCTAAATGTAAATCTACGGTTTGCACTGTAGCACCTGTTACCTGAAGCTAGAAAACTAGCGGTTAAAAATTACATCAGCAATAACCTCAATAGTCAAAGGATTATTCATGAAACATTTTATTTTTTACCAGGTGACAAACATGATGAATAAAAATCTAAAAAGTGTGGCATGAATTTGTATTCACCTCTGAGTTAACTCCGTAAAGGTTCCACCTTATACTTTGTAGAACTAGCAAACATTTTAATAGCAGCAGTGAGTGTTTCTGTTTTATATCTACCTGCTTTGGACATTTTCCCAAAAAAAAATGGAGGAGCAGTGTTAGAAAAATGTAAATGTCATCAATTTATTTGTATGAACTTACAGGCATTTGGCCTGCTAGGAATGTTCTGTTAACTTCAAACGGGGAGAACAAATGATTCTCCCAGAAAAGGAAAAGTCATGCTCTATCCAGGCGTGTGTGTTTGCAGGTGACTGATCATCAGCCGCCATAAAACTGCATGCACAGGAAAAAAAATCAAAAGTCATCTTTTCTTAAAATAAGTGCATTTGTTCTTGGATTGAGGAGGTAAAAGAGATACTTTTCCAATGGAACAAGACAATTTTCATTTAAAATAAGAAAACACAATTGCATTGTCTTATTCCAAGTACATATTATCTAATTATCTTATTTTAAGAGTAAAATACTCATTCCATTGGCAAACTATGTCAATTACCTGCTTAAATAAAGGGTAAATACACTTAATTTAAGAAATGTTTACTTATTTCTAGATGGTTTTTCCAGTGTGATGCTTTATCATGTGTAAACTTATGATCCCTCCTGATGTCCGGGCAAAGTTGACCACAGACATTCAGTGAGTGTCATTCTCCTCTTCTGCAGGAAAGTAACTTGTGTCTTACATTGGTTTATTTCTAAGACAATAAGGGGTTACTATCATTCACCCTAACAGCCAGCATCTTTGAACATCAACTTTCAACTCTTTCACAGTATAGTTAGTATATGGACCGTTGACTAGACCACTCTAAAATCTAAATATTAGGGGTGGAACAGTTCACAAAATCCACAGTTCGGTTCGGTTCACGGTTTCGTGGTCACGGTTTTCAGTTCGGTTCGGTCTATGTTGATTGTTACCCCGAAATCCCATAAAAATTAACGAAATTAATGAAAAAAAATAAATAAATAATGAATTGTAATTATTTTTGATGATCCGTGGAAACCTTGGATCATTTCCGCATGTTTTGCTGCTTTGAATTTAATCATCTTGCGCATGCCCTCTATGATCTCCAAGGAACTCAGAGCGGTGCGGACGGGAGCCACAGTGGAGGCTGTAGGCTTTGCTTTGCGCAGCGGGGTGGAGCGGAGGGGAGCGCTGACGGAGTATGTGGGATTTCGGGGTTAGCATGACATGTTGGTCATGTTGATGTTAGCATAAACAAAACATGTTGCACAATGCTTGCACACTGTTGCACTTTTATCCACAACTTTCTTCCCGCCGTCATCGTAGGTCACTCTAAATGCAAAGTGGTCCCATACAGCAGACCTAGAAAGTGCTGCTGGCACGTCTTCCAACTCCTGTTCTTTCCCACTCGCCATACCCACACAATTCTCCACAACAACTGATTTTTTTCTGCTACACCCGGCTACGCTGCTTCGCTTCTTCTTCTTCTTATTTATTACTGGTGGTTGGCTTTGGTCGCAGTACCGCCACCTTCTGCTCTGGAGTGTACACGCTTCGCCTATGAGAAAAAGGAGCAGCGCATGAACAGAACGCAACACACGCGAACCGAGACAGTCGATCCGAACGGTTCGGACGGTTTTCATTAACCGCTCCATCCCTACTTAATATGGATTGTAAAGTTGCCTATTTCTTTCAGAAGGGGCAAATAATCGTTCATTCATCTCTATTCATCACTGACCCACTTTGCTATCTTTGCTAAGGAAAAGCATCCCCACAGCATGATGCTGCCAACGCCATGTTTCACAGAAGAGATGCCGTGTTCTGGATGGGACATAACGCTGGTCTCATTAGATAAAAGCACTTCTTGACCATGTCAAACTAATAACAGGATTTTTTTTTTTTGCAATAGTAATTTTTTTTTATGCAAATCTTTTGAGCGTTTGGTTCAGTTTTACAATCTTGAGAGTATGTGTCGGCCTCTCACTGAAAATTAATTTAAAAAACATAGAAGTTTGTAATGTGAAAACACTTTAAAATGTTCTTGTGTCTAGATTCAACTTTTATACACGTTCACCTACTTGACAGAGATGGAGAAGTCTCCTGGGGAGCTCTGGCATCCTCGGATCACAAAGTCTCCGACTGTTTTGTGCCTCAGGAGATCCTCTGCATGGCTGCGACTGGCATCCTCCTTAAACCAGCTGAACAGAGATTCCCCATTTTTATCTCATATGCTCAAAACACATCTTATTTATTATATTATATAACAGCTACATGATTTCATTTAGAAATTCAGCTAAAACTCTGTTTTCGTGCTACATCTTTTATTCCATTTACATAGGCAGTTTCATTCTGCAGAGGCATCGTTCTCTTACTCTGGAGTCTGCAGATCGATGTAGTTCTTAGGTATGAATCCTTCCTGTCCATTCATCTCAGCCTTACACCAATCATCCTCATGGTTTATAATCTAACCAGAACAGAAACAGAGACAGGGGAGGTTTTATACAGAGATTAATAAGCACAGAGACAGATTCTGTCAGCATCGCATGCACTGACCTTGAGAATGTCGCCCTTTTTAAAGCTGAGCTCGTCTTCCGAAGTGGCAGAAAAATCGTATTTTCCTCTGGCCTCCATTTGGATCTTCTTAACAGTCAATCCAACAGAAACAAGAGGGATGAGATGAAAATTCAAAAGATGAGGAAGACGTACAGACCTGTAGGGAAGAAGAGAAATAAAAGATGTCTTACATAAAAGCAAACAATTCAAATTCCAACCAAAGCAGGTCGGTCTGCGGCCGCATCAAGAAAAATTTATTATTAGCAAAAACAAAAATCTGTTTGAAGAAAACATATCAGTGTGCTTTAGTTCCCTTAAAATCACATTTTTCAATATGATGTAGTGACACTGATCTGGATATGCAGTCATGCAAATTGAGGTTTAATAAACAGCTCAGCTGGTCATCCACTATGAGTTCTCCTCGGGTTCCCCACATGTTTGGTAAAATGCTCCCAACTCAGTGGCAGCCTACAGCTAACATGCAGGATAGGCATTTTAACATCAGTTATAATATTTAACAAAGAAACTGATGGTATTTATCTATATCACAGTTTAATTAGGATGTTTATATATGAGGCATATAAAACAGCTCAGGTTCATCATTTGGAAGAAGTGGATCCCTGAATAACAGCCAGTTCTTCTATAAACCAGGATAACAATTAGGCATGGGTTTCATTGGTTTTACAGTGTGAAAAAGTCACGTTTCAAAATCACTAGAGGTTTCCATCATATTGCTGATGCAGTATAGGGTTAACATGTGCAGCCTCACGACAGGAGATGAAGCGATTCATCCACCAGCTGATTTTTTCCAAGCTATTAGCATTTTTTTTCTTCTTCTATCGATATTGACCCATACATGCATGCACTGCCCCTCCCTCTGTTTGCCACTGTTTGTTTAAAAAAATGCTTTGTTGTTGTTTAAATTTAGACTTTGTTATCATTGTGTCATTTTTATCAGGTAAATGCAAGAATAAAAAGCGATTTCTGCCTAAAGAATTGGCTAAAAAAACCTGGCAACATTTGTCAAGAATAGTTTAGGCTGTCAAAATAATCACCATCAGCGCTAAAAAACCTCCATCAGTTGCAGTGACCGTTAGTCCTTACAGGGAGCTAGGGCATTGCCCCACCAGCCCAATGACCATGATTAAGACATAAAACAAGAATTGTTTGTATTGACTGATTTAAAGCACTTTTTAGAAAAAGCTAAGAAGCATGAACTATCTGGGATTCACATGGAAAATAATATAATATAGTGAAATTTATCTAGGTGTTTGTTAATTTGCATAGTTGCTCTTAAATAAACACATTCTTAGACAATAAATAGTTTTTATATATTAAAAAATATAAAGCTGACTAATAGCTTCTCCATTATTAAACTGGTACATTATTTTTCTGGGTTAGTGACACAATATTGGACAATTCAAAACACAGATTTACCTTCAGAAAGCCTCAGAAGGACAAGATTTATGTGCAAAAAGTAAACCTTAAACATTAAATTACGTTTTATTTTTATAAAGTGTTTTTATAATGTTTTTTGTTGTTGGCATTCATATAAATATACTGGTGTGATAATGTATTATACGTTTGACTGGTTTTTGAACTTACACTGTAGGGAGGGAAGCTCCCCAAACTTTTTCTCCATCTTTAGCCCTTTCAGACCTTTTAAAAACACTTTAAAATAAATTTAAAAAATGAATAAATAAGGTGGCTGCCTGAAAAGGGCTATCGGTCATTACTTGCTTCCAACCCCTGACTCTATGTGGAGAGTTTATGTAAGATGGTGCCTTTCAGAGTGCTCACTTCTAACAATAGCCGTAGTGGTCACATACTGTACAAACTATGGTGAAAAAGAGCGTTCAGTGGGAATCTGGAACGCCATCATCTCAGAGTTTATGTCACTCTGAGACGCCTGTTCCAAGGTACTATTAAACGCATCATTAATCCCAAACGTGGATTAATGGTGTAACATTAGAATGCACGTGCAGTAGCCACGCTTGCACCCATAGAGGGCAGCACTTGGACGATTTAGGCTGAATATTGTAGAAATAAACAAGATGGTAAATGGCATGTACTTATATAGCGCCTTTATTCAAGTTACGAGACTTGACCAAAGCGCTTTACACTACATTCATTCACCCATTCACACACACACTGATGGTGGCAAGCTACATTGTAGCCAAGCGGGGCTGCCGTACACTGGCGCCACCAGGCCCTCTGACCACCATCAGTAGACAATGCAGGTGAAGTGTCTTACCCAAGGACACAACGACACTGAAAGTCGGAGTCGGGGCTTGAACCGTCAACCCTTCAATTTCAGGGTAAACTCCTACATCCAACGCCACTGTCGCCCTTAAGCTTGCATGAAAAATTCAAACTTTGCATGGAAACATTATAACCTGACAGAAACCTTCCGTTGAAGTAATTTTGGGAAGGGGCGAAAATACTGGTTAGCTGATTGGCCTATGTTGGTGATAGACGGGCCAAATAAACCAATCAGATCAACGAAGCATATGACTACTAACAGTACTAACAGAGCGAAGACGAAAACACAACCACAAGCCAGGCTACTCTTGCCGAAACCAGTCGGGAGAAGAGCAAAAACATCTTTTCCTCTGAGAAAAGCCTCCAGAGCAGTGTTTTGCTCTTCTTTCAGTGAGGAAATACTGTGTAATTCCGATAAAACTTGCTCGATAGCCACGCTAACGCTAGTTTCATCGGCTGAAGCCGCCATGTTCTTTAGACTGAACTGTCGCGCTTCTCGTTGCGTCACACCTCAACCCGCCTCAAAGCCAACGCTGATTGGACGTTCGTTTGGTGAACGGCTCCAAATTTTCTTTAACGGAGAGTCTCCAGACTGATTTGCGAGTGAAACCTTGAAAGCTTGTGAGATCAGGATGGTCTCACGAGGCTAGGAACATTAGATAGCACCATTAAAACCCAAGTTTTACGGTAAGCTGCAAAGAGGTTGATTTAGCATTTAGTTACTATTTAAAGTCCATTTCATGGAACAGCCGGGAAAGTAACCAGCGTTTTCTCTGCCAGCATAAAACAAAGCATCACCCCAACCTGTTACAGCACCCTGCAGGCAAAATGGCCGTCTGCTTGGAAATCAAATACAGAGAGTCGAACAAAGAAGAAGCCACTGATAATACAGCTTAAAAACTACAGCTGATAAGTTAAAAGCTGGTTGGTGCACAGTTTAGATTTTTTAAACAATTGTTATTTTTAATCTGGGTGTTTCCAATGTTAAAAAAAACACCAGTTATTTAATGTAACATCATGAGAATTATTCATGCTGCCAACTAAGCAGATGGAAAATGATTCATATTCAATCCAGCTGTTATTGGGTGTTTGTGGTCAGATGGCATCTTTAAACTAATTAAAACTGACAAACAGAGAATGAACATACTAGATAAGGCTCTGCACGATCTGCTATTTATCATAACAATTATTATTTCATAAATCAGAGATTAATTTCACCAATGAAAAGAAGACTTCCTGCTCTGTTGGTGTGTTTTAGATAACAAAGGTCCTATCGATAGACTCAAAGGAGGCAAAGATGCCTGGGAAAAAAGGAAAGTGGCAAAGGCTGATCACCACATGCAAGCGAAGGCAATAAAGATATTCTGGTTTGGTTTTTATGGCACCTAAAGGCCACAAAATTCAAATAATAACTGGACATGCATGGCTGCTGAGCAGTTATGGTTTTATTATCAGCAGCATGGAGGCTGCTTTCATTGGGCCTGTAACAGACATCAAACACCCTGTTTTTGCTTCAAAGGATCCAGAAAAGCTGTCAAAGTCATCATTAGCAACAACAAAATGATTAGATCTTTAAAAAAAAACTAAAATTATTTTAAATCATTGTTTGGAAAGCTTGACCAACTCCTTTTAGCAGGAGAAGCGAAGCTGTTTAGCCGTGTTTCTGTCGTTGAAGAAGACACAACAGGAGCTGCTTCTGCTGTGACTTTGTTGTTTTGGGTTTTTTCACATAGAGAGTACTCCTGGCTCAGTGCTTCTGATCAGCACTTCTTGTGTGTGCATGCCCTGTTTTCTGAAACCCCCAGTCAGTCTTGGGAAACAGCCAATCACATACAGCCTGGTTCTGGTTCTGCTGAAGGATTTCCTTTCTGCTGTCGCTGCTCGGCATCAGGGACTGATGCCATGTCAACAACCCAATGCAGGCGATTAGCCATACATCCTCATCCAAGAGGAATGAAATCTATAAGTCAGTGACTTGATGCAAGCTGAAACGTGACTGATGCAAGAATAATAAACTGTTAAGAACAAGGGATGCACCTATTGATTGTTTTAGTAATCAATAAATCTATCAGTATCTTTTAGACATTTTTTATTTGATACTTTGGTAATCTAACACTTCTAAATAGGCTAACATTTGAAATAAAAAAAAACTTTATTGCACATTTTAATTTAAGCATGATTGGCAAAATGTATAAAAATACATTTAATTATATAAATCTATTAAAAAAATTAAATCTTTAATAGAAAAATATCAATTTTTATTAATGGTTTTAGTTTATAACTGTAGAGTTTTTCTTAATTAGGGAGCTAAGTAGCAAATGTTTTAGAGTCAGTGTGTCATTTCTCTCAGTTATAATTTGATTCAATTGATTAATTATGATTTATTCAATACATTTTTATGACCTTAAATTAAACTGTAGTGTTTGATAACTAAATAAATAAATGGAAATGGGAAAAGTTGATGTTGTCCTTATGATTGGATTAAATGTACTTATATTTTTGTAAAGTCAACACCTCATGTGGAATCAGCCCTAAACTAAACTGAGATTGGATATCATTTTCTTTTTATCCAAGGCAATGTTGTATTTATTTTTTTGTAATAACTTTTTTTAATCATCACATCATTTCAGATTCAAAATCTGAATGATTACATCTAGACAATATTCCTTAAAACCTTCTTTGAGTTTTATTATAGATTTTATTCTATGAGAGGAATAATTGGTATTCAGACCGCCTTAAAACTAGATGGCTAAATAAATATATCAAATCTTGACTGGAATTTTTATCACAATTTCAGATTCTTCAAATCAGATTTTGGATTTATGAACCTTTAATTGAGTAAAAACTGGAAGATTTGGGTTTTCTCCAATCCTCTAAAACTGTCATTTTGTGATGAGTGTCATGTTTATTGTTAAACCACAACATGGAAAATATAAAAAGATTATCGCCCCAATCCACCATCCACCCCCACCACCCCCAAAAAGTGTTATTTTCACTTTTTGTTGTGGAAAGTACACCCTTTTTTCTTTCCTGTAATAAATAAGTTGTGGATGAGATACTAGTAATTTACATCACCAGCCTAAGAAACATTTGGGTTTTCCTGCTAGACTCCATCACTAACGGCTAAAACAAGGCGTCTTGCAGAATCTAAAGGGACCTGGGAGAAGTGGAAGGGAATAATTTCACTTTAAATTTATAGTTGCCATTTAAAACTATTTCAATTGATAAAATCAGTTAAAAATAATTATAAATGCATTATATTGACTGATATTTTGAAAGTGGCATTTCTTCCTTACATTGATTCAAAGTCAAATGCAGCTTCCAGAATCAAACATTTTCAACGAGTAAAAAGATAAGTAATTAGGTTTTTTGTTTGTTTTCTTTTTTTAGCACGATTTGGGAGAAAATTAAATCTTGTTTTTAAAAGATTTACAAAAAAAACTGCTTGTGGAAGGGAGGGTGCTGCTGAAGACGTGTTGAATTGAGAGGTTTTTAAACTGGTTGACTGACAGGAAAGAAGTTCTAAAAGAGTACTGACAGCCTCAGTTCAGTTTCTGTTTTGTTTATTTATATAGTGCCAATTCACAACTTACTAAAACAAAAAAACTCGCCTTTTTCAATCTGAACATGTAAAATATTCCTCAATAGAATGACAGATGCTAGTTAAATAAATGTGCAAATAAAAGCAAAATAAATAACCCAATGAAAGCTTACTGTAAGGTTGTCTGAATTATTATTCATTTAATGTTAAAAAATTAAGAGATCTAAAATTAACATAAGCAAAACTATGCAAACTACTTTAGCATCAATATCACGCCAAACTATTATTTTAGCTGGATACAGATTTTGAGTATCGATACTTTTCGGCCTTTTTAAAAACACATGGCATCAAAAGGCATTTTAAATAGACAATTAAATCAGATCATATACTAAGATTAGATAAACGTTTTATTTCTTAGGAAAACCAGTAGATGCATCTCACCTTTGTGGAAACATTAGATAATTGTTTCATTTGAAACAAGTTTTATTAAGCTGCTCAATCCTAAAATCTGATCATGGCAATGACAGATAAAAGAACAAAAAGACAAATCTATCTTGTTTTCTTTCTGCTGTTAATGTGTTTAGTTGAAGCACGAATTAGGGACGCACGATATTGGGATTTTGGCCGATATCCGATATGCCGATATTTTAAAACTCATGTAGCCGATAACCGATATCGATACCGATGTTAAAGCTGGACAAAAATAAGTAGTCATTGAAAATAGCAGTTTTGTTATCCATTTCTGACACTTTGGAAAATAATATACTCAAATATATTTTCATATGCTGATATTAAATTAATTTTTAAAAACACGGTATCGATCTATTTTACTTTCAAAATCCCGTGGAATTTCATCGTTCTGTTACAAACTCTCGTGATATTTTGCAAATTCTTGTGAGATTTTGTTAGTAAAATAGATTGATACCGCGTCAATATATCAACATATAAAAATATGGCAACATTTCGTGAATTTTCGGGGGATTTCGCAGCATAACGATAACATATAGCAATATTTCATTAGTAAAAGAGATTGATATGGTGTTTTTAAATGGCAATATATCAGCATATGAAGATATTGTGATATTTTAATGTATCAATATTTTTTCCCTCGTCTTTAGAAGTTTTTAAGTCTGTAAAAAAGAAGTTTTTGAGGAAGAAGAAGAAGTTTTTTTTTTTTTTTTTTTTTTTTAGACTTTAGAAACTCAGAAGCTGATCAAATATCGGGTTAATATCGGCCGATGTCCGATATTCAGTTTTAGGGCCGATACAGGCCGATACCGATAGGGGGCTGATTATATCGTGCATCCCTAGTACGAATGCACATATAGATCTCTGTACATGCATAGTGGTCGATTACGGGGATATTTTATTTAAAAAAGGTTCCAAAAATTAAATAGCCAAGTTATGAATTTTAAAGTGGTTTGTTTTCTTGGAATGGAGGATCTAATTCCCAGCGCCGTGGCACAGATTGCCCATAGTCCCGATCAGCTGTGCCGTCTAACTCAATCCTAATCCCCCCACCCCTTATAGGCGCTTCCATCTGCATCACAATATTTCTAAAAAAAATGTTCAACTCTCGATGCTTCCTGTGATAAATAAAAGAAAAAAACATTTTATCACGAAATAAATCCACAAACAACCAGCACAGAAAGACTTTAAAATAGGATCAAACCATCAGAGCAAATCTGAAAGTTCTGCAATATTTAGAAAAAAAAAGGTGTTTTAGATGAAGGAGCTGAATCCTACAGTATGGGTGCAGTTACAGCTTTAGGGGCGTTCCGTTTTCCCACAGACCCAAACACATGTTTCACTCAGTTTGTGAAGTGAAGGATGTGGTGAGTTTATTATACAAAAAGAAAAAAAAAAGGTTCCTGCAGTCGCTGCAATGATGCAGCTGTGGAGCGCTTTGCAGGTTACATGTACTTTCTTTAAGCTGCACGACTTAAAATATCCCACAACCAGACAGTAAAATACAGTGCTCAAAAAAATAAAAGGAACACATAAACAACAAAATATAACGTCAATCAAATCAAACTTCTTAAAATCAAACTGTCCACTTAGGAAGCAACTGATAGACAATCAATTCCTCCTGCTGTGATGCAAATGGTATAAACAACAGGTGGAAACTATTGGCAATTAGCAAGACCCACTCGATAAAGGAGTGTTTCTGCAGGTGGGGACCACAGACCACTTCTCAGTGCTCATGCTGTCTGGCTGATATTTTGGTCACCTTTAAATGTTGGTGTTGCTTTCACACTCACTGTAGCATGTGTCAGACCCTAAAACCCACACAAGGGGCTCAGGTAATGCAGCTCATCCAGGATGGAACATCAATGCAAGCTTTGCCAAGGTTTGCTGTGTCTGTCAGCACAGTGTCCAGAGGCTGGCGGCGCAACCAGCAGACGTGGAAGAGAGCAAAAACCCCAGCAAGAGAACCGCTACCTCTGCCTTTGTGCGAGGAGGAACAGGAGGAGCACTGCCAGAGTTCTGGAAAATGTGCATGTGTCTGCACAAACAGTTGGAAACCAACTCCATGAGGATATGCTTACAGCCCAATACCTTGCAGGATGCTTGGTATTTGCCAGAGAAGACCTGGATTGGTAAATACGCCACTGGCGCCCTGTGCCCTTCACAGATGAAAGCAGGTTCAAACTGAGCACATGTGAAAGACATGACAGAATCTGGAGACACTGTGGAGAGTGAGCTGCTGCCTGCAACAACCTTTCAGCACGACGGGTTAAGCAGTGGATCAGTAATTGTGTGGGGAGGCATGTCTTTGAAGGGCCGCGAAGCCCGCCATGTGCTCGCAAGAGGTAGCATGACTGCCATTAGGCACTAAGATACTTAGACCCCTTGTGAGGTCCTATGCAGGTGCAGTTGACACTGGGTTCCTCCTTATACAGGACAATGCTAGACCTTATGTGGCTGGAGGGTGTCAGCAGTGGCAAGATGAAGGCATTGAAGCTATGGACTGGTCCGTCTCTTCCCCAGACCTGCATCCAATTGAGCAAATCTGGAACATCATGTCTCGATCCATCCATCAATGTCCACCAAAGGAGTTGGCGGATGCTTTAGTCCAGGTCTGGAAGGAGATCCCTGAGGAGACCATTCACCACATCCTCAGGAGAATGCCCAGGTGTTGTAGGAAGGTCATACAGGGATGTGGAGGAGAATACTTCATTCATTCAGATCTAGGATTTGTTATTTGAGTGTTCCCTTTATTTCTCTGAGCAGTGTTTATGTTAATTTGTGCCATGAACTAAAACTAGGTTTGAGCTTTGTATGTATAAACTGGACTCTGTGGTCCAGGAGCCGAACAAGGAATCTAGATAGCAGGAAAATTCAAAAAATTGTTTTCTGTTTTTAGAAATTTGGTATAAAATATTTGATTACTTAACGCTTGGAAATAAGCCTGGACACATGCAGGGGACACATTTCTCTTCAAACTAGAGGCAGGTGACACAAAGTTCAAATCAGTGATGAAACATGAGGAGAAGGAAACAGGATAAGAAACCTTCATCTGGCTGCTTCTGGTCTCAGATTTTTGGTATTTGAGGAAAAAAAGATCTGGAAAACAAAAAGCTGGTCTCCATCCTTTAACTAGACTGAGCCTGAATGAATCAGGAACTAGAAAAACTGTTCAGCTTATTAATCTCAAAAATTTTGAAATTTAACGCATTTAATGTTTTTGAAGCCCATTAAAATAAAAATGCATCCCAATACAAAGCAAGAAGGAATAAACAACACTGGCAGAGATAGAGCTGCTGGTTGTAAATAAAAACATGCAAAGTGGCTCATTTAAATTCAAAGAAACTAAAATAACCTGGTTTGGATTTCAAATGGTCTCAAAGCTCCATAGTGTGGTTGAAGACAACAGAATGGGATCATATCAGAGATATAAACCAACCGACATGTGCAGAGCCAGCAGAGGCAAATTCAAATTCACCTGCAGCTCAGACTTTCTGGGTTAAATGTGGTTTTTAAAAGTTTGCCTGTGTGTCTGAGTCCGAAGATTCTGCAGACCAAGACAAAATGTTCAACAAAAGACATGAGGTGCTTTGCAAAAAGGCCCCATTTACTTTAAAGGACACTTAAATCAAAAGTTTAAGTTTGTCTTTGAACGTTTGCAGCTTTTGTTTGTTTTGTGTTTTGTTCAACCGCTCTACTTTTACTCAATGTTTATTCAGACTATAAGAAAAAAAACTACTGAGGGACATTGTGCCGACACAGATATAAAAAAGAATGTATTTTAAAATTGGAGACACAGTTTGTTTTCAAATTCCTTATTTTAAAAAAATCCCCAAACACAGTTTTACTAACAGAAAACTGGATTCTTATAAAAATAACGTCTGAAAACAAACGTGGCAGTACGTAATCAGCAGAGGGATGATGAAGATGATACCAGATTCTAAAAGCGACATTTGCAAGAAATACAACATAATCTGCTCTTGCCTGACGTCTACAACATGAAAATGTGGTGTAAAGCTGAAAGGCTGCTGCCTCAGGAATGGGAGCAATTTATTAGAGCGCCTGGAGAACTGAGCGTGCATTTCTGGTGCAGCACTGAATGGTTAAATCCTACTTGAAAGACAATGTTTTTATGTCAGTATGTAGCGTTACATCAGAGACCACAAAAATAACGTATGGTGTTCCCCAAGGGTCGATCTCAGGGTCCCTTCTGTTTAATATGTTTAATGTTTAATGCTTCCCCTCACTTAAATTATTAAAAGCACTAATATAAGTTACCATAACTAGCTAGACGACACACAGCAATAAATTACAATACAATTTCACCAGGTGACTAAGTTCTTGGTAAATGCATAGAAAAAATCAACATGTGGATGGGATAAAAAAATTTTCAGCTTAATCAAAGCAAAACTGAAGTAA
The DNA here is from genome assembly GCA_030533445.1 of Cyprinodon diabolis. NCBI lineage: Eukaryota > Metazoa > Chordata > Actinopteri > Cyprinodontiformes > Cyprinodontidae > Cyprinodon > Cyprinodon diabolis. Next base: position 5,014,552 of record CM060077.1, read on the forward strand.
TCATTTTCGGACCAAAGGAACATTTTTTCAGAGTTAGCACTAGAGCTGAAACAAAATAAAAGTCAAATAATTGAGTAATCGATTAATCGTTAATTGGATTATAGAGACTCTAAAATATGCCTTTAGGTGACAGAGTAATCCACCTTGAGCAGCAACTTTATCAAAATTGTAAAAAAAAAAAGTCAAAATTTTGCATTTAAGTAAAAAAAAATCCATCTGACCATATGGTCTATCCAGAACTCCTCAAGTAGAAAAATTGGTTTAATGGTTTAATTTGGCAAAAACTGTTGTTTAAAGAACCTTTAGCTATCCGATTATTAATCGGTTAATCGAAAAATAATCAACAGATTAATCGTTTTTCAAAATAATTAAATTCAGTTTATTTATATAGCGCCAATTTACAACAGGTCATCTCAGTTCGCCAGATCATCCTGTCAAATTGACTCAAAGTTTTCTCTCAAAGGAACACCAGTTGATTGCATCGACTCATTGACTCGAAGGCAAACCCTCACGCTAAGCATGCTTGTAGAGACAGTGGAGAGGAAAAACTCCCTTTTAACAGGAAGAAACCTCCAGCAGAACCAGGCTCAGTGTGAGCGGCCATCTGCTGAGGCCGACTGGGGTTCAAGGAGACAGAAGTCATCATTAGTTGCAGCCCTAGTAGTACACAGCTTCAGTTAATCCAGCTAGAAAACACCAATCCGAGATTTACCTGAACCTTCAGAGGCTCATAAAGACAGAAACAAAGTTGGCCTTTTATCGCCTAAATAAAGAAATAACGAATTCCTGCTTCATTTGTTCATCTTAAATAGGATTGATCACTGCAGTAGCGTCTTCCTGGTTTGCCTAACAAGTGGAACAGACAGCTGCAGCTGATCCAGAATGCTGCTGCCAGCGTCCTCACTAGAACTAAGAAAGCGAAGAACATCAGACCATTTATAAAGTCCTTCACTGCCTCCCAGTATCTCAGAGAATATACTTTAAATTACTTCTGTTAGTCGACAAATTACTGAATGACTTAGCTCCAAAAAAAATTACACACTTATTGTCAGTGAATCAACAGCCAGACCTTCAAGATCAAGTTACTCTGCATACCCAGAAACAAGGACTAGACAATAGTTCAATATATAACACAATATAATTTCATTCAGTATGTGTGATATGACTTCGAAAACATATTTGATATTTCAATTAACATTACAGTCTGTGATGAAAGCATTTTTCACTGAGGTACTACAGTTTTGTATGTTTTTGCTTTTTAAAGCAAATATTTCTAAAAAGTTATGTTGGACTTTTATAAACAAAATCATAGTCATACGTTTGTATAGGCATCTGTTGTGGTCATTCTCGGCAGTCTTTCTGACACTTCATTGCTTTTGTATCAATATCGCAATTATATCATATCCATTAAGAAATGCATCTTGATATAAGCTTTGGCCGTATCGTCCAACCCTACGAGAACTAAAAACAAACATGGAGAATCAGCTTTTCATTCTTTTTGCTCCATTAATTTGGAATAAACTCCGAGATAACTGTCATTTTCAAATCCGAAACTGCTTTAAATCCAGATTAAAATAATAATTTGGTTAGAGCCGACTTTTGCTGAGCTTTCTAAACATCATTAGCTTATGTTTGCAGTCTGATGTTCCTTTCTTCTTCTTATAATTTAATCAACAATCCAATGCAATGCGCTTTTCCTGTATTGTTTTTGATTTCTTTTATTTACAGCGCATTGAAATGTCTTGGTACTGAAATGTAGTACGTAAATAAACCTGCATTGCTTTGAGGACAAATTTCATTTGAACGTAAGAAATGTGCAATGGAAAATACAGATGATCTAATTTCCTAACATCCTATAGATTAAGGTTTTGTTGACAAAGTTTTTAGTTCTAAAGCTAAACTTCTGTTAAAAGTCTCAGGAATTATCTCTGAAGAGCATTTTGAAAGACTAACAAATTTGGGTCCCTGGAGGAAAAACGATCCTCATCAATTGTTCCAGTTTAGAGGAGAAAATGCTGCATTAAGCTCATATTAATCAGGCTTAAAAGGGAGGAAGTGTTTGTTATAAAATGCAGCAAAACACCAAGATTCTCAGCTTTTTTTTTCTACCAGAGTGAACCGCCTGCAGTTCCTATTAAAAACACAGAAATGTTGTGTAGATGTCGGCTGCCATGAGGAACAGAAAGAGCGTTTATGAAGGGAGCGACGCTGCAGCTGCGTTTCCTGAAAACTTAAATTGATTTTTTTTTCTGTTTTCTTTTAAACTGAAGTTACAAACAATGAAGCTTCTGTGCTTCTGGGAACGAAACAAATAAATGATTGACAGTCATTAACGGCATCAGTCTCATTAAAACCTGACAGTAATCCTAATTCGTCTGTTAGTTTTCTGATTAATACCAACACCGTAAAATAAACCCAAGCACTATATTAGACAACTAATGCCATTTAATAAAAACAACTATTAATATGGATATATTCTAAACATTTTATTCCACTAAAAAGGTTCTCTTTAGTCTTCTGTAATAACTACGAATCACAAACACATTAATTAATCTCTCTAGCCTCTTAAAACTTTTTAAATACAGAGTTGTAGATCTGTTCCTTCCAGATATCTAAAAAGTTGTTGTTCCAGAGGTATTCCAGAGGTAGAGAGATATGTTGTTGTATTACATTTGGAGAAGCTTTTCTTTTGGCAATCTTTCCAAACACAGCAAGCTTATAATTGATCCTCTTCGCTTCTAATAACTCCATTCCCGCATTAATATGCAGAAACAACTAAATCTTTAAAGTAGGGTTGGGAAATATGCACTTAAAATCTTAATATCAGTGACATTATTGTGATAAGAATAAAAGAGATGATAAAAAAAAACATGACTTCTTTGCAGTCCTTCTTTGGTAACTGTATCAGTGTGACTGCTTACCACAGCAATCATAGCCCCACAAGCACAAATAATACTCTTGAAGAATAAAAGCATGTAAATTTGGCCTGTTCAGAACACCAATTCCATAAAAAATATGATTTCTATCACTGAGTATCTCGTAGTTACCGCATTTAATTGTATCATTTAAATTTGTCCACACAACAATGAGAATAAGAAAAAAAAAAGAAAAATTGTAAAAATAAAAGTTCTGACAATTCAACCAGTTTCTGGAGTTTTTAATCATCATTGAGTCTAATTAAGAAAGTTAAAATTCTTATCATGATTTCAAACGCATCACAATAAACGATACAGTAAATGTCCAGCCCTACTTTAAAGATATTGCTGTTTTCTATCTAGCCTGGGAAGGGTCTAAACGTAGACCTATGTGCTCCAGAGCAGCAAACAGAAAAAAATCACAAGGATGAAAATAAGTTAAAGGGTTTTTGTTCAGCAGCACCACTTTACCAGAGGCAACAAGAGGGTACAACGTTGCACACAGTCACCATCTTTACTGCCTTCTATGAGTAAAGTCCTAAACATTTTACTACGACGTGCAAATAAAATGTTTGTTCAGAGGCAATAAAGTTAGATGGTTTCATCAAGTGGTGATGACCTCTTATGGTTTGATGGTAGCTGTGGTAAAAATCACCACAAACAATAAACTTTATGGTTTTAGCATCAAAGCCAAACACCTCATTTGTTAAACTTTCATTATAGTTTGAAGGTTAAAGCAAATAAACTTGAACTAGGACATTGTACCCGCCGAGCAAGAATAGGTTGAAAAGACATTGTAAAGACGACATGATTTACGTCCAAACACCAACATTGGGTTGAAAAGTGAAAAGCCAACATGTTTAGATAACTGAAACGATGTTGAAAATGTCTATTATTGGACTAAAGTGGGACAAAATCAGACCGACCAAACAGCCCAATCTTCAACAATTATTTTTGGACTAAATCAAAACTATGACGGACCGACCAGATTCAGCCTAAAAAGCAACGTCTAAATGATGTCTGGTGTTTGGTAAACAGTAAATGAAAAATCTGACTAAATTTAAACAACGTTACGACGTCTCTACTGCCTCCAGGTTTACATTATTTCAACTGGTATGGAAGTGTTTTCTAACAACTACATGCTATTTTCGCTCTTGTCTAAATATACCGTAAATCCTCTAATATTGGCCTCTATTCTATTAGCGGCCAGGTCTCTAATAATAACTGTCTCTCTGTCGGCGGAAGTAAATAATGACCGGACTCGTATACAGGCCGGGGCTATAATTAGAACCAACGATGTTCCTGGGCAGTCCTCAACAACTTGTGATAGTAACATACAAGTACCACAGGGGGGCAATGTTTGCTAACAAATCCAAGCCATTAGCATGGGAAGTCCCATCCTTACACAGAGATCGTAGTGGCCTTACACAACCGTTCTGATCTGAAAGACAAATGTGATTACCGGTAGGTCTGATGGTAACCAGGCAGCGTTTAAAATGACAAAATTTCATTCGTTCCTTCGATGTTCTGAATTTCCCTTGAAATATATGATACTGGTAGCCTACTTCCACTTAGCCTGCCTCAAATAAAATTTCGCTGTGATGGCAGAACAGTTTCCATTATTATTTTTTTTTTAACTTTGTTTCGCAAGTCAGTTTGGCCAAGACTCCATTCTGTTTTGGGTTTTTTGTATTGCTGTGCAGAAAAACTGCAGCTGCTGGAAGATGTCTGAATAATGTTTTGTATACCGTTATGGTAACTGTACTTTTTCAATAAATGAACCTAGCATTTTATAGGTTCAAAGAGACACAAAATCTTGTTTTTATTAATTCCACTGCTAGTCTGTTTTGATCAAATAGAAATAGAGGCCTGCCTCTAATTCTGGCCTCCTTCCAATAATGGCCTGGACCAAGATGTAACTGAGTGAAATAAAGGTCCCGTCCTATATTAGAGGATTTACGGTAATTTATTTGTTTCCAGTTGCAATCCTGGAAGATTTGCATGAATTTAAAAGTCTAACAAAACACATAAGGACCGGGTTTTTCTATTGCATAGATGAAATCCTGAAAACGTCTCTAAGTGACATCAGGTGGTACAGTTTCCTTTCAATCCAGTGGTAATGATTCTGCATTTTCCAACAAACACATGTTAAAGATGCACAGTCACGTCACATGTCTATGGAAAAGAGACCAAACACGGTTTGCTCATGATAAAATAAGGTTAAATAAACCAAGCATCAATTCTGATACTGTTTAGATAGATCTTTTGAGACTAAATAGAGCTTCCAGCAATCGGTGTGGCGTCATCTGCTGGTAGAATTACCAGAAACCTTGATGGAGACAAATGAGGCAGCTAGTTAGGGCAACACAGAGACAAACAACCATTCACGCACACACTCACACCTAAGGGGACTTTAGAGAAGCCAATTAACCTATCAGTCATGTTTTTGGACTGTGGAAGGAAGCCAGAGTACCCGGAGAGAACCCACACATGTTCAGGGAGAACATGCAAACTCCATGCAGAAAGACCCCAGACCGGGAATCAAACCTAGAACCTTCTTGCTGCAAGGCAGCAGTGCTACCCACTGCGCTGCTGAGAAAACCTCATCTAAATACCTTGGCGGCTTTAGCTCCTTCTTCACGGGACGCCAATGATGAGACTATATTCTAAGCTCTGCTTAAGTGTTTTTACTGTTGGAATCAAATTTTTTTTGCACTTCTTCACACTTTTTTTCATGGACTTTTTTATGATGTTGTTGGGACTTCCACCCTCACTCGCTTCTTTTGCTGCCTCCATGGTAAATATTAAGCTTGTCATGCTAACAAATGATTGCAATACATTTTCAATTCAGTTTATTTATATAGCACCAACTCACAAAACATGTCATCTCAAGGAACTTTACAGAGACAATTCAACCAGATCATACAGTCAGATTGAAGTTTTCTATCTAAGGAAAACCAGCTGATTGCATCGACTCATTTAAAAGCAATCTCTCACACCAAGCATGCTTGCAGCGACAGTGGAGAGTAAAACCCTCTGTTGCATTTTCAATATAATCACAAACTTCATATGGCAGAGACGTTCAGTTCTGGTCACATTACATTTAAAAAGAGTAAGGCACTGACTTTTTCACTCCAGTCCTTTAGGTGGCAGTAATACCCTTAAAGTGGGTTTGGTGCCACATAAAAGGGAAGAGGGAGTTGCAGCTAGCGCACAGATCCATGCATGTGTGTAGAAATCGACTCTAAACAAGCAAGCTCAAGCAAGCAAAAGATCATGAAAACAGTAAAAAAAAAAACATGGAGTTAAACATATACATGCTGAGGCTTTGTGCAACCAAAAAAAAATCAGAATTTTGATTTTTGGCTAAATTTTTAAGCCGGAAAGGAAATACTGTATTTCAGTTTCCCTAATAAATTGAGCAAAATTGAAGCGTAAAAAACCAAAGAAATATCAAATATTAAGATAGAAGAACACATTAATTTTTCAGAAAAAAGTATGCAACCAGGCATAGCAGTTTGTCTATAAATTTGAAGTCTTATAATTATAATTAGGTAATAATGCACAGCTTGAATGACTGTAAATTAACTAAGCTCCACATCTCCTTTATTGCTTTGCTTCATGGGTCCAAAGTCCCTCCTTTCTGCACATCTGCTCGGGGCATTTCTTCCTGCAATGCATCATTCCAGCAGCTCCATCATTAGCTGCTCTCATGCTAAATTCCATCATCAGGTTCATCTAAAAACCTCTCAGGTGCGGCATCTAGATTCCCGTCTGCCTTGCAGCCGAAAACAAAAAGGCTTCATCCTAAACCCCTTCCTTCGCCAGGATTTAAAGCTCTTTTCCGCTTAGCTGCATTTATAATAATAATAATAATGGAACTTTATTGATCTCACATTGGAGAGAGTTTCCTCTGCATTAAATCCATCCCCTTGGGGAGCAGTGGGCTGCCATTGTGGGGCACCCGGGGAGCAATTGGGGGTTAAGGGTCTTGCTCAGAGACCCAGAGTTGCAGTCTGTGGGAGTGGGGCTCAAACTCAGAACCTCAGGTTTCCAAGCTCTTTGCCCTAACCACTAGGCCACCACTCCTCACTTTAAAGCCCCTCCCTCTGCCTGCTGCTGTGCATCAAACTCATCCAGCTTCAGCACCATTTAAAGTCCCTCCTCCCTGCAGCTGCATACCAAACACCCAAACTTGAACTTACTCCCACCTCCAGCAACCATCACTTCTGGCCCATTTAAGATGTTCTCAACTCTTTGTGCTATTTGCTATAAATGCTTCTTCCCATTAGTGAGTTTATGTTTCATGACTTTTTAATGTCTACAATCTTATTTTCTCATAACATCAGCAGATTTCTTACATCTTTGTTGTGGTTCAGGTTTCTTATGGTGTCCTAAAAACGTGACCTTTCTACCTGCTGGTGAAATTTTCCCCAGAGCCTTTTGGCTCCTCAGACAGTTTGTGTTTCAGCCACAAATAAATCAATAAGTCGGCATTTCAGCTGAACGCAAACTGGGTTGATTTGCCCGCTCTGAAGCTACAGACTCTGATCTTGTTCATATTTTATCTCAGAATACATCCTGCTTTAGTTGGTAAGTTTATATTGACATATACACTCACCGGCCACTTTATTAGGTACACCTGTCCAACTGCTCGTTAACACTTAATTTCTAAGCAGCCAATCACATGGCGGCAACTCAGTGCAGTTAGGCATGTAGACATGGTCAAGACAATCTCCTGCAGTTCAAACCGAGCATCAGTATGGGGAAGAAAGGTGATTTGAGTGACTTTGAACGTGGCATGATTGTTGGTGCCAGAAGGGCTGGTCTGAGTATTTCAGAAACTGCTGATCTACTGGGATTTTCACGCACAACCATCTCTAGGGTTTACAGAGAATGGTCCGAAAAAGAAAAAACATCCAGTGAGCAGCAGTTCTGTGGGAGGAAATGCCTTGTTGATGCCAGAGGTCAGAGGAGAATGGCCAGACTGGTTCGAGCTGATAGAAGGGCAACAGTGACTCAAATAACCACCCGTTACAACCAAGGTGGGCAGAAGAGCATCTCTGAACGCACAGTACGTCGAACTTTGAGGCAGATGGGCTACAGCAGCAGAAGACCACACCGGGTGCCACTCCTTTCAGCTAAGAACAGGAAACTGACGCTACAATTGGCACAAGCTCATCGAAATTGGACAATAGAAGATTGGAAAAAAGTTGCCTGGTCTGATGAGTCTTGATTTCTGCTGCGACATTCGGATGGTAGGGTCCGAATTTGGCGTCTACAACATGAAAGCATGGATCCATCCTGCCTTGTATAAACGGTTCAGGCTGGTGGTGGTGGTGTCATGGTGTGGGGAATATTTTCTTGGCACTCTTTGGGCCCCTTGGTACCAATTGAGCATCGTTGTAACGCCACAGCCTACCTGAGTATTGTTGCTGACCATGTCCATCCCTTTATGACCACAATGTACCCAACTTCTGATGGCTACTTTCAGCAGGATAATGCGCCATGTCATAAAGCTGGAATCATCTCAGACTGGTTTCTTGAACATGACAATGAGTTCACTGCACTCAAATGGCCTCCACAGTCACCAGATCTCAATCCAATAGAGCATCTTTGGGATGTGGTGGAACGGGAGATTCGCATCATGGATGTGCGGCCGAAAAATCTGCGGCAACTGTGTGATGCCATCATGTCAATATGGACCAAACTCCCTGAGGAATGCTTCCAGCACCTTGTTGAATCTATGCCACGAAGAATTGAGGCAGTTCTGAAGGCAAAAGGGGGTCCAACCCGTTACTAGCATGGGGTACCTAATAAAGTGGCCGGTGAGTGTAGATGATAACTGGAGTAGATTATAAGCTTTAAACAGAAGCCACATTCACCCAATCACAAACATGCACATTGATGCATGGATAAGCAGGTAACTTTTGGTTAAATGCCTTGCCCAAGGGCTTTTAGATACCTGGAAGGACTTTGCTGGAATGAAACCCACAGCTTTCAGGTTGGTAGATCATTACTTCTCGCCTTGGTGGTCCAACTGAATATTTTTTAATAACAAACCTTCTTTCTAATGTTTTAGTTTAGTTTCAAAACTGGCTCTAATGACTTCTGAATTATTTAATTTATTCTTATCTTAGATTTTTCATCTGATCCTTTTCCTTGAACGTTTCAGTCGACCTTTAATGGCTCAAGCATAATTTTTTATCAGTTTAACTGAAATTAAAGATCAAAAACTGGAGAATTCCTGTAATATCTATGAAAACATGAAGGTGAAATGCTGCAAGGAAATAGATACGTCATCTGATTTTGCAACAGCCTGTTCTGTAAGGGTGTATCTGTCTGATTCAGCTACAAGCGTTGCATGCAGCGTTGCCTGAAGTTTCACTGCAGTGAGTTTTTCTCTCTAATGCTTATCTATCTGCTTTAATGGCTGCCTCCACCGCTCACCATCATTCTGCACCCTGGCTGAAGCGTTTTAGTAAAATTAGGGTTAGGGATCCATAGAAATTACAAAAATATATTTAATTCCAACTCTCAAGATTTAGAATTAATTTGATCAGATCTGATATCAAAGTGCATTGCTGGTATTTAAAAAAAAAAAAGCTTGTTGATAAAATGTTTCTTTTTATCATTTTCTCCCTTTAACCTTCTCTTTCTTTCATCTTTTCCCCTTTTTCCTGTTCTTCTTACATTACAGTGTCCATATAATCTGTAATACTCCCTGCATGAATTATAATAAAGCTATTTATATTAATAAATCAAAGCGATAGCCGTACTGCTCCACGTGTGAAAGTAAAATCTGTTCGGCTCTTTTGTGGCATCAAGACAATTATTCTTATTGCCACATTGCTGGACAGGACACTGTTCAGAAAAAAAAAAAAAAAAACTACTGTTACCTAATTGACATGACTGTGAAGTTATGCAACATTAGTATTAAATAAAGATTGAAGAGCGAATTAATAAAGTAATGGTACATTTTGGCTGAAAGGACAGTGGGAAATTATTTTTTTCCTTTTAGTGATCTTTGGTTATTCTAATCTATGATTTGATGTTTAGGGATTAACATGAGAATTGATGATAATTGGAAATTATTTTTTTTTAGTTAGTTTCAGACTTTAAGAAGTAGATTAACCTGATTCTTCTTTAGCAGGGGTGAGCAAAGTGGGGGCCATTTTGGGGCCCTTTACTTGTATTTTGCCTCCTCATCACAGCTTATCTGTGCAGATGGAGACCTTTTAGTTTTATTACGACACAATTATAACAGAAAATCTAAAATAGAATAACTAAAATACTAGATACAAGCAGTTTTTTTTACAATCCTTTTAATTCCTTTGTTTAACCAAAATCATCTTTTAATTCACTTATTAAACTTGGCTAACAGATTAACACAAATTTTATTCCTAAAACTAAAAAAAGTGTCTAATGTTTTGTTTGTTTTTTTGATAAAGAAATAAAGAACAAATGTTTTTTTATGTTCTGGCTCTACCGTAGTTTTTTTTTTTTTTTTACATCCTTTTCCTACAAAAAACGAATTGTTGAGTTTTAATTAAAATATTATTGCTCATATTTACGGAGCAGCAAAGAAAATAAAAATAAATTACATATATATTTCTTAATCATTTGGATTCTGGACTGGAGATTGAAGAAATCTGTTTCTCTCGATAGTCGGTGGAGGAACAGAGCAATAATCAGTAGCTTACAGTAAATTGAACCATTTAAATTTAATATTGTGAAATTAGCTGTTGAATATGATGACTTCTTTTAGACATTAAAATGAGACGTTCTATTTGGCTTGTCTGGAATCTTAACAGGAACATTTAACCACAAGCATGAATATCTGATTCTAAAAGCAGCTTTACCAGCAGTTCAACTGTTTGCATAAAAACTTGCTCCTTCTGCGTTTCTCTTTCTCCTACATATTCAATATTTCTGCATTCAAAACAACACGAGAAACCATTTCTTCCATAACAAAAACCAAAGACTCAGCAGACTCTTCTCAAACTCAAAGGTGCAAAATATATTGATTTATAATCCTTGTAATAAAGAATTTCTGCAGTAGCACAAACACAAACATCACATGGATGCAGTACTAGATTAGTTTATAATTTAAACCTTCATGCATTTAGTCTGCATGCTAGCTGCTGTACATTATCCCATCACTTTACGTAGATCTTAGTGACTAAGATGCTGGATGAGGGGGCTGTGATGATGGTAATCAGAGAGAGGAGGGAAGATGTGGTCGCTTCATGATTGATAACAGTTTTCCTGATATTCCGTAGATCTTTTTTAAAAGAAGAAACATTTAAACATCTCATGAAAGTTTTGTACAGCAAACTTACATGTGTTTATTTATCATTAAAGACTGATGAGTTGCCAGAGAAAAAACAAGAATGACAAGAGCCTCTCTCGTAGGTTATAATCCCTTTTTTCTTGCTGTGAGCTGCTGGTCAGCTGGCTGAAAGAAGGGGATTCTTTCCCCCATACAAAGAAGACAATATGGTCTGTAAACGTGGACATTTATAGGATGCAAACTAACAGAGCTCCATTGATCGATCTTTTTAAAGTTAACATGAAAACTAGATTTAGCAAATTAACATATAAGGGAACAGCCTGCAGGCTGGATAATCAGAGCAGCCAGTCTGACCGATTTACCGTCTGAAATCAGCCCCCATTGTTACTCTAGAAAGAGCAGTACAGGAAATAGATCGGCATACATTTAAACATTTAAAATAAACCCTTAAAAACAAAAATCAAAATGATAATCTTTATATTTTACATAAAAAATGTACTTATATTTATTTATAAAACATTTGTTTCTAATTGTAAGTCACAGTGTGTATAAAGGTTGCTTTAGTGTTTTGAATAAAAACAAAAAGATCAGATTAAACCCTTTTTTTAACATTTAATATTGTAGATCTCACGCCTGCAAATGAGTTATGCTTAAAAGTGATGCTGTCCCTGATTCTGTGAGGATTTCACTTGATAAAAATAAAATAAAACCAGTCGATAAACGATCAGGTGAGCTGACTATCATTGGTCTGAGCTTCTGTAAAGTCCAGCAGAGGAGGGTTTTCTAAGTGGCTGTTTATTGGGAAACTTTAGGGAACCACGCTGCATGTCTGTTTACAGAGACAGATTACAAAACCAAGGTAAACTTAGCAGAACCTCAATGAAAACTTTAAAACCTGATAATCTTAAATCAGTAAAGCCTCAGAAATGACAAGTTGGTTAATTTTACACCAAATATGCAACACAAATGCCAGAAAAAAGGAGAAGTCATTAAGTTAAGAACACATTAAGAGAAATTTGTCTTTTTTGCAACATAACTCTGCAACTGAATGTTTAAAGCAAACATTCAAACAAGTTCCCCTTTTTCAGCCATGTGTGCCAACTGCCTGAACTTCTTGTTTCTACTGAGTGAGCGTCTAATAAAAAACTATAATCCACATAGAATATGAGAAAACTGCAGCTGGAAAATGGGAACCATTGAAGCTATTTGCATGCTGGAGGAGATGGGACTGAGTCAAAGTGATTGATTGTTGCTGATTGTGAGCTGCCACTTCTTCTCTCCACCATCAGGCTGCAGAGAAAACCGTCCCTGCTGCAGCTGCTTCAGACAGAAACCACTAAATAACTTCAATAAACGTTTCGCTCTGACCTGTATGCTTTTTTCTTTTCTCATGAGTGAAGCTTTTTTTTTTACAGAACTTTCCTAAAGTGTTGCATGCAGTAAAGCAGCATGCAAACATGCAAACGGAGATATGATCACAGAAAGTTTAAGAAAATTAAGATTAAACATAAATCCAGAGAGTTGGGGGAATTTTGTTTTAAATATATTGTTAATCCTGTTTGGTTTTTAGGTTATTAGGAACTATTGAGAAATAAATCAAGAGTTAAATTTAGGAACCAAAAGAGTTTGAAAGGCTTTACGCCCGAAATGTTGCAGTAAATGTTCCTTTGGTTTGGTTTAAGTTTCAAACGCAGGAGAAACAGAAAGAAACAAAAAGAGGAAGAGTGATCACCTGACTTTAAAACAATTTCTCTGTGGTTTGTTTCTCCGGTCAGTTTCCAGCAGCTGGGCTCCCCTTCTCCTCCCTGAAGCTGCAGATCTGCGGCTCTTTATTCTAAGCGCAGCAGCTTCTCCTTCCTGAGCGACAGCGACGCTGCATCATTGACGGTTTGAGGAAAAATAAATCAGAATTAAACTGTTTTTAATCCAGAGTCCAAACAGGGAAAAACATCAAAGGATAAGATCCTGAATGAATGAAGCCAGGAGGAGATGAAGGAGCAGGAGGTTTGTGATGCAGAGGCTGCAGGAGGAGAGGCGCAAAATAACTTAACTTCCGTCTGAAATGAAAATATAGATTTAAAAAAACACTGGAGCGACTGATTAACAGGCGCAGCACAGCGCCCCTAGCGGAGCTACACAGTACTGCGCTGATTAAAACCCTTCACATATTCTTACAAGAAATTCATGTCCCTTTAATTTGAGCAGGTAGCAAAAGTAAAATTGCCATATAAATTATTATCTGAACTTAAAATAAGATCATTAGATATTATGCACTGATATAATGGAGTTTTTGTTTTTCTCCTTATTTTAAACATAAGTCATCGTATTCTATCTGCAAATGGTCTTAAATCCTTAAATCAGAGGAAAATAAACTAATTTCAGGAAAAATTGTCCTACTTATATTTTAATTTGTGCTCTGCATATTTTCAGTTCAAGGGCCTTAACAGGGGCCAGGACCAGCGGCCCCTCTTGCCCCCCAGTCTAGCCGCCCATGATCATAGATAATAATTCACCAGTTATAGACGATGGTTCATAATCTCTATTTACCTGACAAAGAACTAAACTGCAGGATATTACACACTGTCATCAGAATAAAAGACAGTCAGCAGTTAAGGGTGTGTGTGGGGACGGGGGGGTCATTGCTAAGAAATCAGAAAGATCCACATATTTTTCTATTTAAACCCAATTTCTGCAAAGAGACATAACAGAAAACAGTTTTCACTGGCCCTATTGTGATTATAAAATAAAGAATTTAGGTGATTGCTTTATAGTAAAAACATCAACAACTATAAATTTTTAAAAGTGTGGAGGGATTTCTTTATTTATTTTTATCTCCTCTGAGTGAATAGTTTCTAGAATCTCCTTTAGCTGCAACAATGCAAGTGTTGATAGGTATGTTTGTACACAAGAATAGAATACAACAAAACCAAATAGAATAGAATAGAATACAACAGATAGAATAGAATGGACTAGAATAGAATACAATAGAATCAAATAGAACAGAACAAAATAGAATAGAACAGAACAGAACCAAATATAATAAAAAGAACAGAACCAAATATATCAGAATAGAATAGAACCAAATAGAATAGAATAGAACAGAGTAGAGTAGAGTAGAGTAGAAAATACCAATACATCACAGACTTGCTATCAGTGTATCAACCCTCCAGACCACTCAGGTCTTCTGGCTCCAGCCTGCTCTGCATACCTAGAACCAGAACTAAACATGGAGAAGCAGCATTTAGTTCCTATGCTCCACTTATCTGGAACAAACTTCCAGAAAACTGTAAAAGTGTGGAAAGCCTGAGTTCCTTTAAATCAAGACTAAAAACACATTTGTTTAGGATTGCCTTCGACTCTTCTAGTTAAACAGTTCAACTGTAACATCATTAGTTCAACTTTTGTATTTTCTTTAGTTTAACTGTTTTTAATGTTCTTTTTGTTTCTGCATTTTTTATTTAATTTTTTTTTCTTCTTGCTTTGATTCTGTTTTATTTTCCTATATTTTAATCATGTAAAGCACTTTGCATTGTCTTTGTACTGAGTTGTTCTATACAAATTAATTTGCCTTGCCTTGCCTAGAATAGAATAGAATAGAATAGAATAGAATAGAATAGAATAGAATAGAGGGACTTTATTGTCATTATGTTCAGACTAACAGCCTTGGTGCCTGATTGTGATCTCAAAGAGGAGACAATTTAAAATAAAACATAACTGAAATTTAGATTTTTGGAGGGGGGGGGGGGGTCAAAGTAAAAACATTGTAATAAGAATAACCAGAGACTTTTTAAGTGTATCTAATCAGCCCATTTTAAATGTCTAAAATAAATTATGCACTTAAGACAGAAAATGTTGCCCATAGCAGAGTAAATGTCCAGAAATGTAGCTTTTCTTCTTCTCCTGCTGACCAGCTGTTCCCTCTAAGCTGCAGAATGCTGCTGCCGGTATGTGTGCTGGTTTTAATGGTGAGCTTGGGGTTAGTGCATTGTTAGCTGTCAGCCACATATAGCATTGTAGGTCAAACCCTTCAGCTTCATCTGACCTAACCAGAATACCTTCTCTATGCAGCTCCTACCACTCTACATAAAGGTTCAGCTTTGACTGATCATGTTCTTGTCCTGATTCTTCTACCTGAGCTGTGAATCTCTGCAGCTCCACCAAAGTTACCACGGACCTGTCGACAGCTTCTATGATTAATTCTTTCTTTCCCCGGCCACTTCATAAACGCTCACTTCCTTTTCTTGTTCTCGTCATGTTCTTAAATAACATCCATGTAGGTTTGTGGTTGTAACATGACAGAATATGAGAAAGTTCAAGAGGTATAAGCACATCTTCAAGGAGCTGTACAACCATTTTATCTGTCCTACTGCATTTTTGTAGTAATTAAAGTTATTAAAGATCTCAGTTCTGTTTTTTTCCAATTTCCCTGCAGCAGAAATTAACAAAGTATTTCCTATTTCTGCTGCTCAGTCCTGGGAAAAAGAAAGAGATTAAAATGATGCTTGAGTAAAAAGAACAGACTGAATATTAAAACTTCCAGTTCTCTGATCTGACTTCCCCCTTCATAAGGGAGCAAAATAAAGCTGCATGGCTGGTTCTAAAATTGACCTTTATCAACAAAAATGCACAAACAGCTTTCCTGGTTCTGGGTAAAGAACATTTCATTGTATATAAAACCAATCATGTTTAAATAGTATTTAACCCAGAAAAACTCATAGAAAAGACAATTAGAGAGTTTTATTGACATGAGAAAAGTAAAATTTGGCACTTAGGCCCTGGTAGAAGAAGTAAGCATGGAGAATTATGATGTTATGATTTAGCAGATGAATTAGGATAGAAAGTCCTGTTAGATCAGCGGTCTGCAAATTTGACCCATAGTCTCATTTTAATATAATAAACAAGGTGCTTTTCTTTTATTGCAGGTCCCCAGATCAGTGCGATCAACTGCGCCGCCCTGCCTATGTATCGATGTGAACAATACCTTGTATGATGGAGGATTTTCGCGAATTTTTGAAAAGACCTGCCCTCTCCACCGTTAAAAAAAAGTGCACATGCACAAACCTGTAATGGCTAACCGGAGGGAACGCCTATTAAAGGGGAAAGGCGTTTTTTTTTTTTTACATTTGGCCATTTATTTTATGTTATTCCATCATGTTCTACTCACCCATATGAGTCTTGTGTCAGTTGGAGCCGTTCTGAAGATATTCTGTTAGGTTATATCCAGGTAACGTCTTCCTATGAGCAACGACTTGAAGGCACAAACTAAACTGTTCATAATTTATCATTTATGGTACGCCAACATCCATAACATGTAGGTGAATCACTGTCCCCCAGACATCCGCGGTTATATATTTTATATTTATATTTTCTAAAAACGAAGCGGCGCGTGTATGATGTCATCCGTGCGCGCCAGTTACAATTCATTCATCCTATCAGCTGAACTGCTGCTAGTTTTCCTCACATGCCTGGAAGATGTCTAATGCTGCTACCAAAGATGATCTCGCTCTCGAAATGGAATTGAACAATTCAGATTAGCTAGAATGAATAGAAGGGGTAGAGCGTAGCCACCTGTGGCCCGGGCTGCCTGTCAGAACTCCAGTCCGCATGCGTGGATGACGTCATACATGCGCCGCTTTGTTTTAAAAACATATAAATATAAAAAATAAAACCGCGGATGCCTGGGGGACAGTGATTCGCCTACATGTTATGAATGCTGGCGTACCATAAAGAATAAATTATGAACAGTTCAGTTTGTGCCTTTAAGTCGTTGCCCACAGGAAGACGTTACTTGGATATAACCTAACGGAATATCTTCAGAATGGCAAATGATCTGCAAATGTAACAGAAGTTGTTTCTGCGCATGCGCGTGCATGCGTATTACTATGGGTATGCTGATCTGAAAAAACAGCGGCCTTATGTAAACATATCACTAGAATGATTGACAATTTGGAGGACCACTTATTTTGAGGATCCACCCGGAAAAAACAACCTCCTCCACTATACCTTTAAGGGTCAATAGCAGCACTGAAGCTGATGGTAAATCCATGAAAAACAACTATCTAAAACTGTTGCAATGCAATATTCTAAATCTATAAATATAATCTAAGAACTTTGAAAAAAAGAAAAATCCTCTCCTAACATGTGTCATTGTGCAGCATTAAAGTTTCCTGCACCGTAGTGTTTTGGAAGTGAGCATCCTCTCTGAGCTGTTATTAGATTAAAAGCTCCTGAGCTGCACCATGCATGTCGGCTGCGGCTGTTTTACAGGAAAGTGTGAAGATGAGCATCTGACCTGAATCTCCAAACCACGTATTGTGCACACAGCAGCTGCAGGTAGATCTCTCACATCCGCCTCGCAGCCTGTTACTCAATACCACAACATGCTCTCACTCACAAAGTGAAGCTGGGCTTCACAGGAAGTGTTGCAGGTGTAAATGTTAACTTACTGCTGCTGATTGAACCAGTAATATCAGCTCCTCTGAAAGCTTTTTATCTACTTCTGTGGTTGTTGTTGTGGACCACAGAAAGCAGAGGATCCTCGCATGAAAATAATTTATTTCACGTCGGTCACTGTGCAAACTAGTGAAGAGAGGTCGCAGCCTAGAAAATGTTCATAGGGTTGACCAGGCAGGGGCCAATGTGCACAGAAGAGTGGTCATAAATTGATACACTCACTAAAGATAGACCAGATTTTTAACAAGGCATCCTGCACACATATCTATACATATATGTTGTTTAAGTAAGTTATGGTTCGGTGTTATATGTACATTTTTATATACTGGAAAGACAACCTCTTCCCCATAAAACCTAAAAAACTCTTAAAAGAGCATGAATTCTTTATTAATCAGAACTCTTTAATTGTAGTATACTTTTGTGAAGATCATTGCTTCAATTTTGCTGTCAGTTTAGGTTAATGTACTAACTTTCAAATTTCAAAGTAGGACATTCAAAATAATATCACTGCTGCCACCTTCTGGTTTAGAGGAGAACTGCAGGTTCCAGAAGCACAAGTTCAATATTATTTATTTTAAAAACTATTTATATGATTTATTGTTTCCTATCTGACTCCTTTTTATTTTTTTAATAAACTGTATTTAAAAAAGTTTTATAATACAGAAAAAGGTACAATTTACAGTGAACAATCACCAGGGGTTTAAGCATAAGAAAAATAAAATAAAATAAAAAGTAATTAAATAATAGTAAAAATAGTCATAGTAAATAGAAGCATATAAAGGGATTATATAAATACTTTAAATTTAGAGCATAAAGTTATAGTTGTAGCAGCCTTTTTATTATTGAGAAAGACAATGTAGAAAAATAAGTAGTTGCTTCCTTTAGAAAAAAAATAAATGAGGGTTTAGTCACAATAATTTTACATTTGTCAATATAAAACTTGGCCAACAGTAACAAAAGTTTACATGAGAAGAAATGTTCAGAAAGTTCTTTTTATATTTTGTGATTCCAAATAAAACATCTTTAAAATAAAGTTCAAATGTATCGTAAATATTGTCCAGAATGAAGCGACAGATACCTTGCCAAAAACGCCTGGTGTTTTCACTGGACCAAAACAGATGAGAGAAAGACTCTGAGTAATGGTTGTAGAAAGTACAAGTGGTATCAATTTCCTTTTTATATTTAACCAAAAATGACTTTACTGGATAACAGCGGTGAATGATCTTAAAGGAAACCTCTTTAACGTTGTTTACTAGTAAATATTTATTAGGTAAAGACCTCCTATCTGACTCCTTGTGAACATTTCTTCTAAAGACCAGCTGTCCTTCTTTAGTATTCTTATTTTTAAGTATAGCAAAATAATTGACAGACAAGATATACGATCTGCAATGGGGCTAAGAGTATTGACAATATTAGCAGATTTATTATAATTGTAGCAGCTAATATCCTATATTCTAGGCTACTGGTTGTTATTCCTGAAAGGCTTTGGTTTTACATGGGCTCAATAAAGATTATAATGCTGATCTTTGACTTAAAATAAAGTCCTTTAATATAAAAACAATGTCCATAGTTTTACTTCTTGCCTTTTACATGAATACATAAATCTGACATTGATCTGAACCGAATAAAGTAGAAAACTTGCCTCTTCTCATTAACAGCTGAACAGAGTCATGGTGGACTTTAAATAACCCATTCCGTTCAAACAATTGGAAACTCAAAATTAAATACGCCCCCTGGTGGCGATAAATAAAGGAAAGGACTAATGGCTCCTACAATAATCTTAAATTACCGTAAAATACATCTATGGTTGGAACAATAAAGGCGCTCTATTCCAACCTCAGCCTGGTTTCTCCTGGGCTACAAACAAACCCATCATAATAACAGACCATTTATTTTCTTAACTACATCAAGTTTTCCAGGAGGGGACTCAAGGGGGAAAATGAGGTTACTAAAGCTGTAATGGACACTTCTGCCACTAGATGGCGGTGTTGATGCAGAATTCTGTGACCTCTACAGAGCCAACAGTGATCACATTATATTTTCTTTCTTGTGTTTTTTCCCACACCTTATGGTTTGGTAGCTATAAAAACCCCAAATGTCTGTTGTTCCAGTTGTTACGATTTACCTCCTCATAAAGTAATATCATTATTATTATTAGTTTGACCATTTCTTGTATAATCCTTTTGCTCCTGTAGCACCAGAATTTCCCCATTGTCGAACAATAAAGGGACTTTATATTCAATATATATATATATATATATTATTACTTTTTTTTTTTTTTGCTGTCTGTTGAATCAATATTATATTTTTAGGTAGAAATAAAGCACCTTTTAATTGGAACTATCTTCTATCCTCTCTCTATAATCTTTATGCATCTAGGAAAGATTCAATATTTAAAGATATTTGTGACTGTTTTGTGTCTGTATAATAACTGTGATCATATTTTGTTCATGTCTAACATAATCTTTGAGAGGTTTGTGTGTTTGAATGTGGGTTCTGATTGTTCTGTGCGGCCATTTTTGGATGTTTTCTATTATACTTTTGCATCTGCCTTGTTTATCTGTCAGTTTGTTGTTTTTCTTTCTTTAAGGATGCCCTTGAAAACAGATCTTTTTTTTCTGGTTTAAATATATAAAATGACTTTATATTGTAAGGATATTTTCTAAGGATGCTAATTTTCTTGTTATGTGTGTCCTATATGCACATTCTGACCCAAATATAACATTTTATTATGGACTCATAATGAAAGTAAAGATTTGTCATTTTTTGATGGTTTCAGCACAGTTCTAGAAAGAATATGACTCTTGTTGAAACTCCAGATTACCGTTTCTGCATTTTTTCATCATTAACTTTAAATCTGCCACAACAGCAGTAGGTCTCAATGTCCCGGAATAAAGAAAGAAAGCATCTGATATTGGTTTCTGTTTTCAGATGGAAACAGACACTTGTTTTTTTCATTTGTGGACTAACTTTAATTATCTTTATATAAATTTTAAAACAAAGTTTTGATATCTTAGGTCTAATTATTCCCCAATATTTACTGCAGTCTGTCACAGAGGTAAGATTTTTATCCAGTTGATTTTTCTCACATCAATAGAACATTTTTGTTAATTCCTTTATGAAAACCTGGTTTACGGGAAAAAAATGTACGAAAAAAATGGTTTACTGTATCAAACGATGAAGTAAAACAAAAAACACTGCTACTACCCCTCCCCCATCCAGGCAGGATTTCATTTCTTCTATTAAGCAGCAGCATACTGTCTCAATTGAAAAAAAAATTCTAAAACCAAACTAACGAGAATTTATTTTCCTATTTTGCAAACAATATTTCTTCAACCCCTGAAATGTACTTAAATAAAACTGTCTTTAATAACGGTTAGGGGAAGGTACAACATTTTGCAAAGAATATACAGAGTGAATTGTATTAACATAATATTCAGGCTGTTTACATATTTCCAAACTCAATAGATCTTCTGATTGCTTCTGCGAGAAGGGCCATCATGCTATCCTCATCTATTACACATGTGGGAAGGCTCAGAGTCAGGGAGGATGTTGAAGCGTATGGATAAGAGCACTCGCCGCACTGTGTATCAAAAAAGTCCACCTGCAGTGGTCTGGCGAAGCCGAGGAGGGGAATTTCATCGGCTCCGGTCCAAAACGCTAAAATGTCTTCAAAAGAGATGGGCGCTTCACCTTCTGAAAACACAAGGGCTTTGAAGTTTTATCCACTTTCTCATTAATGTTCAAACAGATGAATAAAAACCTACCTGCGATTGTAACGAGGTTACTTTCAAATAAAAACATGGTTTCTTCCTCTTCCGCTCTTTTAGCTGAGTCTACGTTACTCCACTTCACATAGTAAAGAGCCTTGAACTCCTCCCTGCTCAGTGGCTTTCCTTTTGTGAAGAGCTTCTGGAACACCCTCCAACTTTTCTTCACCGTCTCCCAGAGAAATCCACAGGAGTTGAAGCCCTCGATAAACTGCTCTATCATGCACCTTGGCCTGCATGAAATAACAATCTTGGTGTCATTGTAAAAGTTCACTTTATCTAACCTTTAAGCTTTATATTAAGAACAACTGTGTATCCCTGAGCACCTGGAACCAAACGCCTATGGTGTATATATAAGTGTGCTTGTGTATATTAAGCCAAAAGGCTCCTTCAGTGGGAAGATATGCTCAATGGCAGGTGTGAGGGGCCCCAGACCCACCCTCATATATCCAGAGGCTGACACAGAGGAAACCAGAGCCCCTGGTATCCAAAGCAACCCCAGAGATAAGGGACAAAGGGAGTGCAGATTGAGGGACGGCAGCACCCTCCCAAGGTCCATAAGGCTATGGTACAGAAGCCCAGAGGAGCTTCAGCAACAAGCTCAATAACCTTGTGGGCTTAGAAACCTGAGACCCAGGGGGCACCACCATGAAACAGAGATCCCAAAGGTCCAGGACACCCGAGGCTGACTCAGCATAAAACAATATCTTTTAAAAAATGTACCCAAAGATTTTGGCCATCACAATGTTTGCATGTGCCAGGAAGTAACTGCTCTGGTACATGCAAACAATCTGTCATGATCTGCCACTCTGGTTCTGTAAGTTTTCATTTTGGGTTTTCAGATATGTTTTATTTTTTTATTCTGTTTGTCAACATTTACATCATTTTTGCCATTATTTATTCCTTTGTTCTAGCTTTAGTTAGTTATTCCTTCTCTTATCTTTAGGTTATGTTTTCCATGGCTTCAGTTATCTACAGTTCCTTATCTTATCCTCTAGTTTTCCCCTTGGTTTGTCCTTATTTTGTAGTTAATTATTATTCCCCTTTACCTTTATTTAAGTTCCTTTCTAGGCAACAAAGAGTAAATAGTTTCCCTGGTTGTTCTTTGTTGCCCCCTGGTGTTCTATTCCTTTCCCCTTGGCTCCTTTCTAGCTGCTTCTTTCCACACCTGCTCCCAATTAACTGATTACCCCATCCTTGGTTCTGTCTCCCATATATAAAATCCTCCTCTGCAGTTCATCAATGCTGGTTTCTTGTTATTGCTTTGCTCCCTATGTGTTGTTTCTCTCTGGAATCTCCTGCTTTTTGGTAATTGTATTTTGTTTCTGTTGCCCTGTCTGATTAAATCTGCAAGAACCCATCTCTGCCTCCTCTCTGCATTTGGGTTCTCAACTAAATTCCACCAAACCCTGACACATTCAAAACATGAGAGCCTTAAAACAAGAAAACAGTGCAAAATTCAAAAGGAGATCTTTAAATCGTATTGCATAAAACATAAATTAAAGTCGCAAGCTGCGTTGGACAGCCTTCACAGCTCAGCGCAACTCAGCCTATTGTGACCGCAGGACCTTTGCAGTTTCATCCCCATACATACTCCATTATGTCCTTAATCCAATGTTCCTGCAGCAGTTCTAGCCATTTCCTACCCCGAAGGGCACGCATAAAAATGCAAGGGCTTCCAACAGTGAAACATGGGACTTCCTGATCTAAGAGGGTGGGGCTAAACTGGTATCTTCAAATCTATTTGTGGTTTTTCAAGATAATACACAGAAAAAATGTACTCCTCTTACCTTGCTTATTGAGGTTATAAAGCCATGTTGTAAGTTTTCTTTTTTTTCTGTTCAAAAATATAAGTGATTTTAATTCAGGCTAATGTGCAGCCCTGTTAGCCATTCATGCATGCAAGCCAGGAAAGCTGCCTGCATGGAGGTGTAGTTTGTAATACTGCCTTCTGGTATGATGGATATCATGGGTTCGATCCCAGACAAGGCATTTATGAATTTAAAAGTGTTTAAGTTTGAGGAGATGTTGAGTTAAGTTCATCAACCAAAAGGAGTTAAAATTTTTAGCTTCACCTTTTGGGGTAAATTCTATAGGATATTGTTTATAGCAGGGGTGCTGCAGTCCAGTCCTGCAACTTTTTGATGCACCCCATTTTTAACACTCCTAAATCAAATGATTGGCTCATTGCCATGACTGTGTTGAGCTAAATGAGGGGATTAAGCCATTCAGGCGTGTTAGAGAAGAGATGCATTTACATTTACAGGATGGTATCTCTTAAGGACTGGACTTTAGCACCCCTTGTTTGTTGTGTGTCATTTCAGGATCAAGATGTGAGTGTACATGCAAAAACACCTCAGAAAAACAAAATGCCGAATAAGATGATCCACAACTCGAAGCCGGTCTGCCATGGGGAGGCTGTAGATATATGGTGCACCGCAGCGAGCAATCCAGCCCCCCAGCTCTTCCTTTAGCCTGCTCCAAGAGCTGTCCGAGTCGCACTGCAGGATCTGTGGCAATAAACACCAGCATTTGGTCACTTTCAAACCTTGATGATTTTGTTAAGAAACTTTCATATGTAACAACTAAGGACTGCAAAATATTATTATGGTGAAATTATTTCTTTTAAGGAAAATACAAACACATTTTTCCTACTCTTTGGAGGTTGTGCTGAACATCAGTGTCACAGAGCACAGCATAATCAAACGCCCTGTAGTGTGGAACACGACCACACATGACTTTGTACAAAATGGGATTTAAACATCTGAGTCCTGGACCGCCGTGAACGATGGACCAGGCAGCTAATTTGCCTGCAGTGTAAAACCGATTTTGGTCAAACGCCGCCTGGTTGTAGGTGAAAAGTAGATTGTTTTCTGGACCTTCAAAGACTCCCATGCCTTGAACTTCCTTCATGAGAAGCCTGGGGAAAAAAACAGAAAGGAGATTAACTATGAACAAAAATTACTTATTCTATGTGAAATTAATTTGATTTAATATTTGTTACAAACAAAAGTTTTGGAAATGGAAATAACAAAAAAACAATACCAAAAATTAAACTTTGAAAAGCTTCTTAACCTGAAAAGGTTTTGATAGTAACTTTAATGTTTTCATATGTGTTATTTGTTGAAATAGTTTTTCTTTTTACTTAAATTTTTTTTTTTTACTTTATTTGTTTTTAACAAATTTCATATTTACAAAATGTATGTGTTTTACAATTAAAAACAAAACAAAAAAACAGAAAAATGAGTAAAATTCAATCAGAAATTTGAAAAGATACATTTTGAAAATATAAAATCTGGAAACATAAAAATTAAGAAAATAAAGTTTTGAAAAATACAATAAAAAAAAAAGATATATATATATATATATATATATATATATATATATATATACAGTGCTGCTTGAAAGTTTGTGAACTAGTTGAGTAGTTTAGATTTTTCTTTATTTTTACCATGATTTTCTTATTTTTTCATTACCAGTTTTTGTATATGAAATGTCAGGTTTATGTTCATCAATTCCATTCATTTGTTTAGAGGAAAATGTGGGAGTTGAAAGCAAAATAAATGAAAAACGGAATCAGAGCATCTGCAAAAGTAAATGAACCACAGCTGCACTGGTAAAGACAATCAGGTAAAAGACTCAGGTGAAGAACATTTTAGTGCTTGAGTAATTAATTAAGCAGACCAATCAAATGAGACGTCCTTGGGAAAAGTTTGGAGGTGCACTGGTTAAAAGGGAGACGAAATCAAACAAACCACTGTTGTGTCAAGGCATAAAGACCAAATCAACAATGCCAAGAGGAAGGGAGACATCTGAGGACGTCAGGAAGAAGGTGGTGACAGCCCATCAGACTGGGGAAAGCTATAAGACCATCTCCAAAAGATTCCAGCTTCATCCATCCACTGTAAGACAAATCATTTACGAATGGAGGGCACTAGGCATCACTACAACTCTGCCCAGATGTGGACGGCCGTCAAAACTTTCACAAAGAAGCACCAGAAAAATAATGATGCAGGTAAAGGCCAACCCACGCATCACCTCCAGAGAATTGCAGACCTCTCTGTCAGCGTCTGGGATAAATGTACAAGCGTCTACAATCAGGCGAAATATCAATAGACATGGCATTCATGGGAGAGTTGCTAGAAGGAAGCCTCTGCTCTCAAGAAAGAACAAAGCTAGACGTTTAAAGTTTGCCAGAGAACACTTGGACAAACCAGAGGCTTTCTGGAAGTCCATTCTCTGGACGGATGAGTCCAAAATTGAATTATTTGGCCACAATCACAGGCGCCATGTTTGGAGAAAAGTAAACACTGAATTTAAAGAGAAGAACTTCCTCTCAACAGTGAAGCACGGTGGTGGAAATGTGAAAGTCTGGGCCTGCTTTTCTGCCTCTGGACCTGGACGACTCCATATTATCCAGGGAACCGTCAATTCCCAGGGCTATCAACAAATTCTTGATCAGAATCTCTTGCCATCAGTCAGGGAGTTGAAGCTGGGACGGAAATGGATTATGCAACAAGACAATGACCCAAAGCATTCCAGCAAAAGTACCAAAGAATGGCTTAAGAGAAAGAAGATTTGCACTCTGGATTGGCCCAGTCAAAGTCCAGACCTCAATCCCATAGAAATGCTGTGGCAAGATCTGAAACGGGCAGTACATGCCAGATGTCCCTCCAACATCTCTCAACTGGCAGAGTTCTGCAAGGAGGAGTGGACAAAAATCCCAAAAAGCAGATGTGAGACACTTGTTTGTGGTTACAGAAGACGTTTAGTTGAAGTAATGGCTGCAAAAGACGGTGCCACAAGGTACTAACTGAAAGAGTTCACATACTTTTGCACTTGGCATATTTTCTGTCTTTGACAGATAAAATACTTTTGTTGAATAAATAATAAAAAGATGCATCTTTTTTGTCTTTGTGTTCCTTATCTGGAAGGTCCGCATTACAATTTGAGCTTTGGATGTTCATTTTACATGATTATTATAATTTTTCTTTAGAAAACAATGGCCATGTTTGGATGGTTCACAAACTTTCAAGCAGCACTGTATATATATATATAACAATTTGACAAAGAAAATTGAAATAAAACCTTAGGAAACTGCAAAGTTACATTCAAAACCTTTTTTAGATTTAAAAGTTGTTGTTTTTTTTTTCAATTTTAATTTCTGGATTGCTTTTTGTTTTAAATAAATCCATTTACAAAAAGCGTTCTTTGCTTGGAACAATAATGGAACAAAATTCCCTTCAGAGTACAGTTCACATAAATACCCTGATATTTGTTTCATTAATTTCATATCTAAACATGAAACCAACCTCATAAATTTCCGCGTCAGGCCGCTCGAATCTTCAGCTTTTTCTCCAGCAAATTCCACCTGTGGCCGTTTGGGCCAATCTAAATAATCGTTGCGTAATGCACTGATGGCGCTATGAAGGATCTTCGTTCCTCCGGCAACAACAACCAAAGTCTTGTGATGGTTTATGTGCTTCTTTTTGAATTCCTCCAAAATGCTGCTCAGGGACATCTCCTTCAGAGATAAATGCTTTAAATGTATTTTTATAAATAGGAAGACATGGATGCCTTTTGCTCATTGATATAGATGAGCAAAACATTAGAAATCACATTTGCAAAAAAGCTTTGACAGCAACTTGCCTTTTCCTCATTGATGGGTTGTTTTAGAGGGCAAAGCATTTCTTCCTCTTCCTCAATCACACTGTAGTGACAAATGTCACTGTTAAAATGAATAAAAAACAGAAATTATACAAACACAAGAAAACATAAGAAAAGTTATAACAAGGCATCCCATTGATTTGCAAGAAAAAAAGGAAACCCTTTTTAAAGCTACAATTCCTGTCTATAGGGCACATTATCGCCTACTTGCGTTAATTCGTGTATTTCCTGTAAAATAGGATTTTATTGACGAATTAATGTAAAAGATAATTATTAGACGAAACACATTATTTATTGTAAAAGTCTTAGAATGAATAATGTTTTTTTTAAACTTTGTATTTGCTACAATAAAACACATAACACGAGGGGAATGTCAAAGTGGACATCACAGTCTGAAATCTATCTGCTAATTTCCTATACGAATAAGAAGAACACATCTACCTTATAGATATGGAAGCCTGCTGATCTCTTGGCTGAAAACTTGAAACACACTGATCTGAACCCTGTTAAAATACAGAAAACAAGTTTAAATATGACTGACTTTTTGTTTGGTTAGTATGTTTAGTTAGTAGTAGGAAAAGAGGTTTTTAAGTAGCATAATAAATAAAAAGAAAATTGAATCTTAACGGGATTAACATAAACACGCCCATTAAGATTCAAAATACCAATCACAAAGCCCCTGCACAATAAAAGGCTCCACCAATTCAAAAGAACAGAGGATATGAAATTAACTCTATAATAGGAGCAAAAATGCAAAACAAAGGACTAATATCAGAATCAGAAAAGGCTTTTACAAGCATGAGAATTGTGCTTTGGTGATAAGCTGCTTCACAACGACAAACATACAGCTGACATTAAGAGATCTGGAAATAATGTGGAATGAAGAAATGCAATGTATAGGAATTAAAAAGAACATAGAAAGCGGGTGCATCGTTTTGGAGAGGAAGACACAGATGCCTTTCGTTCATTGAAATAGGCAAACAAACCCGGTAAAAATCACAACAGTGGAAGCAGGTTTTTCTCCCTTTGACACAAACTTACATTTCCTAGACTGGTTCGTTGTTGCAGAGGTGACGGCATTTCTGCCACTTCATCACTCCCACAGTCGTGGGAAATGTCACTGTTACAATAAATAAAAACAAAAACAAAATAGCCGTACATGTAATTAGCCTTCAACATAAATAAAAAGCCTTTCTATGAGCTAAAATTTCAGTCCACTACTGTAAGGCTGGTTCACATGGTAACCATGCCAATTTTTGCCCAATCTTCTCCTTGTGCCCTTTTCCATTTCATCTTTTTTTTGGTGGTGGTGGTGGGTGTGGGGGAATTAGTTGCAAAACATTGTTTTACATAAAGTGATACAGCAAACCTTGTGTACGTGAGAATGGCCATCCCTATGCACATTACACGTTATTACAGTTACTAAAGTATTCTGTGTCATCTTAGACATGGGATAAAGGTGATCAGTTTGTGTGAAGTGTATTAGGAACTATTTAAATATATTCTAAATAATAAATGCTGTCTGCGCTAAATGTCCATAAAACGTACTATGAGAGCTACACAAAAGCAGCAAACAGATCTGCCTTTTCCATGACATCAAACTTCATTAACTCCTACTTCTTCAATCTCTAAATACCTACTCCTTAAAATAAAATAACATGCACAAAGAATATGCTAAAAAAAAAAAAGCCATATATTAGCAATATACTGTATATTTGCTTGCTTGTCTCTAGGCAACCGTGACAGCAGCTGATCCGAAGCTGACAAGGTCATGCTTTAAACCCACATGGATAATTGAGGTGGCTGTAGTAGTTCCTGCAATGTTTTTCCTTACTTTTTGTTAGATTTAGTGTTGATGTGAATTTGACAGACAAGTGTATTGGAAATTAATGGATCGACAGTAGTCTGAAATACATTTCTGTAATTATTTTCTATACAATCAGGAAGAAAAATCCACCTCACAGATGTGGAAGGATGTTGATATCCTGATCCAGAACTTGAATTACTCTGATCAGAAACCTGCAAACATACAGAAAACAGGTTTTCAAGTTTAACAATGACTGACTGGCAGCTATCCTGTTGACTTAGTGATAGGTCAAGAGGTGTCATATAAAAAAGTAAAAATACTTTGATTCCTTCCATAAGTAATAGAGAATTTAACCTCTTACACCCTCAGGGGGTATAAATAAATTTCTGCCTGACAAAAACACACAAAAGTAAATCACTTTTAGCCTCACAGCTATTAGATTTAAGAAGAAACTTTTGGTACCTCTGTAAAGGTAAGATGTCATAGAATGGTTTTCTGGTGTCAGCACCATTGTAGCTTTGACCCTGCCTGAAGTATTAGGGACAAAATACAAAATATTTTGCATTTTTTGAACCTCGCCAAAATTTTCTTTGAAATAAACATTGCAAAACACTATCAAAATATTATTTATAGCACAAAAAAGTAGTACAGTTTTTTAAATCTAAATGTTGTGTAAAAATATACCAAATTTGGACTCAATCAGATGAATCATATTTATTCTAGAATGGTATTAGTGAGAAATTTCTTAGGCGGAGAGGCTATTTTGGCACATTTATCCAAAAATGTCACCAAACTGTGCCAAATGTGTTTTTTAAATCAATACTGGGGGTTTGTTAAAATTACGAGGTCATGTAGCAGCTGGACCCACCGGTGGGTCCGTAGGGTTCTAGGGGTTAAGTAATCTATAATCCACTTTGGCAGAACAAGTTTATTTATGTAACATATTTCAATTCAATTAAATTCAAAATGTTGCATATGAGAGTAAAAAAGAGAAGAACATTAGAATTTCAGCACTTCTGTTTTCTTTGAGTTTATTCCATTTTCATTTCATTCTTAGGTAATTTATGCTTTCCATATTAAATAACATAAATACATAGGTGGAGGTTAGTAAGGAAACAAGATAAATACAAAATAAAAACATATAATAAATCTGTATTTATAAAAATGGATTCAAATTTGATGAATTGGGAACAAAAATTAAAGTCAGACGGACTTAATTAGTTTTACTGCTGCTTTGATGAGCTCCGATAGCTCAGTGTGAAAACCAGCTGATCCCAGGCTGTTCTCTACATCCAGTCTGTTCCTTGGCTTGGTTTGGATGCGTGTCAAAGATGAAGGTGAACTCAAACATATAAGAATAGTTTTTGGTTGATAAAAGCTTGTTTAATCTTTCATTTGGGGCCTCACAAAGCAAAACAAATCCCACCCCTATTTTATTTTGCTACCTAAGAAATAATTTTTACATACCCCTTGCAATGCACTCGCAGACCACTAGGGGTAGAGTACCCAGTAGCGAATCAGTGATCTAAATACCAGTTTTAACCACATGGGTAAATATACACAACTAAATATCTCTGCAGGTTGAGCTAGACACTAATTAGAGTAAAAAATAACTTTGAATGAATGAATGAATGAATGAATGAATGAATGAATAGGAATTTATTTCAGACAATATATAGCTGTTTATTTTGAATTAGGAACAGAACTTTAAACATTTCCTTTTGATAAAAAATATATATACATATATATTCATCCTTACTATTGCATAGCTAAATAACCTATATAATGTATTTAAAGTAATTCATAGTTTTGTTGCTGTGCTCATATATTAATTGATTTAATAATTAAGGAGTAATTTTTTTCAAATAAGTTTATTTTGTCGATAATGGGTTTTTGATTAAATGAAATTAATTGTGATGAAAAAATAACAGACTCTCAATTAGATATTTTATTCCAGTTCCACTGCTATTTGGAATAATTTTTGGTCGAGTAAATACACAGCTGCAGACCACAGTCATTGCTTGGCTGAGTTCATCAAATGGACACTGTGAGTTATAGCATAACTAGATTTGGAGTCTTTTCTTACTTGGAGGACATCCCAGTCGCCTGAGCTGCCGTCGTACAGGAAGATCTGTCTGGTTTTGGAGATGGAGTTGGTTTTGTAGAAGTCCACCAGTTTGTTGAGTGAGGGGAACTTCTCCAACCACAGGAAGTACTGGCCCTCATTGTCTCTCATCACCTTGAAGTGCTGGACGTCGTTCTCATGTCTGAGAGAGAAACAGACAGACACCTCTGTCAGCTACAGAAATAAAAACTGCACATGTGCTCCTTTGTCTGGGCAGCTTTAACCCAGCAGCCATAGTCATCAATAGTGCGGTAACTAGACAAATTGCAATGCATGTCTTCAAGTAACCAGTTGTATTTTTAATGACTTATTCCATCACATCCACTCCTCTGTGGATGTGACGTCAAATACATCCATGTTAAATAGTACCAACCTAGCAAACCATCGAAGCATTATATTCTAAATGTATTTTGTGAATACTATTCGAGCGCGAGCTACTAGAACGAGTAGGAGATTATTCTGAGATTTGATTAGGTTTCCTTTCATCTGTTTGCTGATGATATTCAGCGTTTCTGCTCTTTTAAAGGCTGATTTATACTTCAAAAGCAGGTTCTCTGCGTAGATGTCGCAGTGAACAAAAAAACGTCCCCGCCCCGTCCGCAGAAACTCCGCTGCACCTCTACTAAATTGTAACTGACCGCAGACAGTTCAGCAGACAGGAGGAAGTTTGACCAGATAGAAGATTGAGGTGCGCAAGAACGCTTGGGCCCTTTTTCCACTTGGAACCCCGCTCTTTTTCGCCCCCATCTCCCTGCGCTGTTGGACTAAACTCGCCCCCATTTCCTGCAGGAGTATAACCAGCCCTTAGGTCCTCGGAGACCAAGAAGTTAAGCTCTCTGCTGAAATGTCTTGCACAAGTTAAAACATGGCTTGGTGCAAATTCCAACTAAACTAAAATCTATTTAGGGCCAGTTTTTCCTCTCCACTGTCGCTACAACATGCTTAGTAGGGGTGGGTATTTCCAAAGAAGTCCTGATTCGATTCAAATCACGATTCACATGCCACGGTGCGATTCTATCACGATGCATCATGATACCTGACATATCGCGATGCATAGCAATATTTTCACTGAACACTGTTAGAAAAAAAATACAGCCATGTTGTCATAGTGTTTTCAATTGATACACAACTGAAAGCAACTGAATTCATACATAGCTGTATTTATTGAAACAACTTTTGGAGGTACTGCCATGAAAACAAATACTGGACAAAAATATTACTATTACTGGAGTGGACACACTGTCAAAAAGTGCTTAGGATTTATAAAACTTGAAATAACAACATAAGGATAATCAGTGCCGTTTACATGGCCTCAGTGGTCCTTTAAACCACTGAAAGGAAAAGATTCAAATGTATGACATTTCCCCTTTTGCAAATTACGTGCGTCATATCAAATTCTTTTTTACCTTCTTTGTTTTTAAAGCCAAAATGCATCCAAACATCTGACTTGAAATGTGATGGAGATGGGCGAATTTTCTCAGTCTCCTCCTTGTTTTGTTTATGAATGACTCGTCGCAGTATCCCGGACGGAAATGCTTGTGACACAAGCAGTGGGCGTCAACACCTCCTCAGCGACATCTGCTGGACTGGAAGCTTTATTCCACTTGTTTTTGGCGGATGTGCGCCAACCGTTCGTGTATTTTATGTATTCCTTTTTTTAAATTAAGAATCGATACTTCGCGTCAAGAATCGATGCAGTAGATCGCAACATTTAGAAACGTGATGCATCGTCATGACGATTATTTTGCACACCCCTAATGCTTAGCGTGAGGGATTGCAACTCTGCTAGATGCTATTCCAGGTATCCACCATTATCAGAGCGACTTTAGTTTGTCTGCTAAACCAAGCCTTAATAACATAGACGTTATCCTTGACAAAGCATTGACCTTTGTGTTAATTTATTTAATTTTTTTTTTTTTATTTCATTCTACAACATTTTAGCTAAGGCGAATTCTCAATGCCGGTCCACAGTTAGGCTTTTATACAAAACACAGTGAAATGTACACAAGGCACAACAGAACAAACTACACACTAAAACATCATAGATACAAGATCAGGTCAGTTAGATTATTAATGTTCACATGTCTCACCTCTCAATAAAAAGTCTTTAAGTTTATGTTTAAAAAGGATCCAGTTTCACTCTCCCTTCAGTTCTGCAGGTAATGTATTCCATGTTTTGGTGCCTTGTACAGTGAAAGCTGACTGTCCGAAGGAAGTTTTGCATCTGGGTAGGAACTGAGAGGAACTACACAGTCACTCAAAACCTCAGGGGCCTGATCATGCAAGCATTTGCATGCAAACCAGTTTTAACTGAGCAAATTTGACAAACCTCTCAAAATTTTGCATTTTTAAATTGTTCAGACTAACACAGTGATGGGACCTGATTGTTTTTTTTATCTAAGATATTTATAGCCCTATTGTATATCATCTGAAGAGGCTTGATAGTAGTGATTGTGGCCTGTGACCAAGAACTAATGCGGTAACTTAGATGTGATTTGGTTTGATTTGAATTCAGGAGCGAAAAGGGTTTTTGGAATAAAAAGTTTGACGTTATTGTCGATAATTATTTTGGCATACTGCAAAGGAGTATTTAATACGGAAGAGGATTAGGGCCACTGAAAAAAAAGAAAAAAGTTAACTGATTTTTTAATTTTATTTCAGTTTAGTATGGGAAAAAAAGTCAGAATTCTGACTTTAATCTCAGAATTCTGACTTTTTTCTCAGAATTCTGACTTTAATCTCAGAATTCTGACTTTAATCTCAGAATTCTGACAGATAACAAACATGTTAGCATCAAGCCATAGCCATGTCTGTTTTAGAGACTAGCTCTCTTGTTTTAATGACCTTCTGCTCCTCCATTAATGAGGGGAC
This sequence comes from Cyprinodon diabolis, assembly GCA_030533445.1. Taxonomy (NCBI): domain Eukaryota; kingdom Metazoa; phylum Chordata; class Actinopteri; order Cyprinodontiformes; family Cyprinodontidae; genus Cyprinodon; species Cyprinodon diabolis. The sequence continues at coordinate 5,048,453 of CM060077.1, forward strand.
GTAAAAAGTTGCCTAATTCCTTCATTTTCCACCAATGTGTCACTGGCCACCTCAAACAACTCACATCTTTGTCAGAGAAGCTGAGTGCTCCACATCTCTTCCATCATGGTGCCCATCTACATTAAAAGCCAAAATTCTGAGATTAAAGTCAGAATTCTTAGAAAAAAAAGTCAGAATTATGAGAAAAAAGTCAGAATTCTTAGAAAAAAGTCAGAATTCTGACTTTTTTCCCCATACTAAATTGAAATAAAATTTTAAAATCAGTAAACATTTTTTTTTCAGTGGCACTAATCCTCTTCCGTAATTTAAGTATTTCTATCAACAGTAGCTTTTTCTAAAATGGTTCAAAGGGTGCCAGACAATGGGCCTAGATTCAACTTTTATACACGTTCACCTACTTGACAGAGATGGAGAAGTCTCCTGGGGAGCTCTGGCGTCCTCGGATCACAAATTCTCCGACTGTTTTGTCCCTCAGCAGATCCTCTGCATGGCTGCGACTGGCATCCTCCTTAAACCAACTAAACAGAGATTCCCCATTATTATCTCACATGCTCAACACACACTTCTTTATGGTGTTATTTATCGTCAGCATGATCTCATTAAAACAGCTCAGCAATAGTTTGATCAAATGTACTCTGTTTTCGTGCTGCATCTTTTATTACATTTACATAGGCATCGTTCTCTTACTCTGGAATCTGCAGCTCGATGTAGTTCTTAGTTATGAATCCTTCCTGTCCATTCATCTCAGCCTTACACCAATCATCCTCATGGTTTATAATCTAACCAGAACAGAAACAGAGACAGGGAAGGTTTTACACAGAGATTAATAAGCACAGAGACAGATTCTGTCAGCATCGCATGCACTGACCTTGAGAATGTCGCCCTTTTTAAAGCTGAGCTCGTTTTCCGAAGCTGCGGAAAAATCGTATTTTCCTCTGGCCTCCATTTGGATCTTCTTAACAGTCAATCCAACAGAAACAAGAGGGATGAGATGAAAATTCAAAAGATGAGGAAGACTTTTCTCTGCAGGGAAGAAGAGAAATAAAATACCTCCAATATAAAAGCACACAACTAAAATTCCAATCAAAACAGCTCCGTTTGATGTAACATGATTAACTTTTCTTAAACAAATTTTTGGGGTTTTTGCAGGTCTGTAAGTTATTGTTTTTTTTTATAAGAAAATATAAGAGAAAAGCTCCTTGAATAAGTCCCTAACTTAAGGGCTTTGTTAGTCTTTCTCGTCAGATTTTCACCACTCGCTTCAGCCCGCCGAATCCGTTCAACCGCCTCCTCTTCCAGCGTGTCCAACTGCAGCCTACTTGTTAGTTTTCATTCACTTTATGTTAGTACTATTCCACGATAGATTCATCCTTTTTAATTTGGTTTATTTATGTAATTTTATTTATTTATTCTGAAACACTCCCCTAGGCGTGAAACGTTTTTACAATGTTTTGCCACTATGACAAATGAACCTGTTACAATAAAAAATAAATTATCTGCTCAATAAAATTCAGGTGATTAAATGTGCTCAATAATTTATGTTGCTTGTTTGTTTGCCTTGTTTCAGAAGGTGGCTCACACTGAGCCTGCAGATTCAGAGTGAAGTGCTCTGAATTTACTAGCGGTTCCTAGAATTTCTAAAAGTAGAATGGGAGGCCGATCTTTTAGTTATCAGGCTCCTCTCCTGTGGAACCAACTACCAGTTTTAGTCTGTAAGGCAGACACCCTGTCTACGTTTAAGGCTAGGCTTAAAACTTTCCTTTTTGATAAAGCTTATAGTTAGAGTGGCTCAGGTTATCCTGAGCTATCTCTATAGTTATGCTGCTATAGGCTTAGACTGCTGGAGGACATAGGGACCCTTTTTCATCATTCTGCTTCATTCTCTCTCTATTCTCCCATTCTATAGTATTTGTTAATTCATTCACTAACATAATGCTCTATCTCCTTTTTCTCATCATAGTAGCTTGATCTGGTCTTCTCCTGTTTCGCTGTGACTCCATACTGGAGAGAAATATCAGCTTTAATGCTGCCATCAACCCCTTTGTTTACAGATGTTGGAGCTTGGCCTGTTTTTCAGTTTAGTCCTGTTTCTCTGACATTGACTAACTGGATGTGCCCTCATTCATCCTCTGACGTTGGAGCTGGCTCAGAGCTCGTCTTCCTGGCTGTGTGTTTCCTGGACGAGGCCGCCTGTGGAGCTGGTTGACAGTTACTTTTTGTATCTATGCTTCTTTTTCTATCTCTGCTTCTGTTTCCTTGAACCCCAGTCGGCCTCTGCAGATGGCCGCTCACACTGAGCCTGATTCTGATTCTGCTGGAGGTTTCTTTCTATTAAAAGGGAGTTTTCCTCTCCACTGTCCCTACAAGCATGCTTAGTGTGAGGGATGACAAGTCAGTGAGTCGATGCAATCAACTGGTTTGATGCAATCAATGGGTTTTCCTTAGATAGAAATCTTTGAATCAATCTGACTTTATGATCTGCTTGAATTGTCTCTGTAAAGTGCTTTGAGATGACATGCGTTATGAATTAGGGCTATATAAATAAACTGAATTGAAAGTGAGAGCCTTGTGGCTGAGAAGCAGCAAACCAGGCGAATGCTATATAAGATTTGGAAAAGCAAATATCAAATTAGTTTCAAACATGACAGCTCCATTTTGTGAGCACTTTAAATTCAAAACTAATGACAATGTTATTGTTCATCACAACAATTTCTGGGTCAATTTATGGTTCAGCAAAACTGTTATTGCAAAACTGAAGGGTTAAGGAAGCCATCTTTGTTAAGCTTCGAAAAACCATCTGTCAAAAGCGGATGTGGCCTTAGTCAAAACCTTTCACCAACCTACATAGCACTTTTAGGAACAATACCCAGAAGATTCACCTCCTACCCGCCTTGATCTGACTCACACTTCGATGAGGTATGTGACCAAAACCACTCTGACGAGGGAGTTAGCGACCCATCAGAACCCCCAAATGACCATTAACCCCATTAACCTCCTAACGACCATTAACATCACCCATGCAACTTACCGAGATGATCAAAGGGAATAAATCAGCTATGCATCATCTGCTGCTGTCAAACCTATTTAAGACTATTACAACTATTTTAAATAAGTCGCATAGCCTCTGCAGCTGTCAAATCTGTCACTGTGCACGACCACGCCCCCCGCAGAGGTTCTAAAACCATCATCAGGCACTTCAAAAAAATCCTGACTACGCGTCAGATGGTCGCAAACCCGTGCAGACCTCAAGTGGAAGTGCGCAGACAAAAAGCAGCTGTGATTGGTCCTTGGTATGCCTTTCCGGCTGTCTGTGTGGTCGTCCTTCTTAATTCGGTGCTGGGGCGTGCCATTTTTAAAAACCGAGTAACAACTACAATGGACAACTACGACGAAAGGTTAATCGAGGAGGTTCAGAAGTACAACCACTTGTATGATGCCTCAGACAAATTATATAAAGATGCTAAGGTCTCTGCCAAAACAAAGTTCTCGTGACCAACCGCCAAAGTTCTCGTGAGTTCTCAAATAGGCTCCCCCTTGTGCTTTGGCGGGAAACTGCTGTGCGTCCCTAGAAATTCCAGATCGACGGTGCAGAAGCATACCAGCAAAACTGGTTTGCGACCAGACGCAAACGACATTTGATGTGTGTGGTTAGAGAAGTATAATCTGCCTTTTAGTTTAAGAAACCTCTCTGCAGCTTCTCTACTGTTACCCTCCCATTGCTCCATCTCAAAACTGCATGTCCACAGCTAAACTCTAATAAATTACAAAAGAATCAGAAAGTAAACAATCTTGATAATCTAACACAAATTAACATGACTCCAATTGGTGAAAGAAATACCTTTGGTTTATTACACATTACATCTTTCTCCTCAAAGATTTTGTTGGTTAATGACTTCATCTATAATAACAGGATTGATTCATGTTGCCTTACAGAAACTGACTGCAACAGGAGAATTATGTTAGCATAAATAAGGCAACTAGCTTCAGCTTTTAAAATTTTAACATGACAAAATGTTTCCGCCTGGAGAGGGAGTAGGGACTGGTTATCTCCAGTTAATAAATCACCAGTTAATAATTCTTTTGAACATTTAATCCTTAGTCTCTCCATCCAAATTGTAAAACTTAGTCTGTTTGTAACTGTATTGTTCACCAGGTCCTTACTCTAAGTTTTTATATCAGTTTTCAGACTTCCTTTTTGATTTAGTATTAAATACTGACAACGTCATTATAATGCTGATTTTTAAGGTGATAGCTTAAATGCAATCTTTAAAGCTATCTTAGGCTCAACTTGGTTTGTTCAAAACTGCATATTCCCATGCATTCTAATCTTCATACTCTGGACCTTGTACTGACATTACTGATATCATATTTTATTAGTATGAAGCTGCCACCCTGGTTTAATTTAGAGCTGCCTACTTTGAAGCTCAATTTCAATAAAATTCAAAAATGCTTTATTAATCCCCAAGGGACTGAAGAGGATGATCACTGTCGTCAATAATGTTCTTCACTTTTTGAAGAATTCTTCTTTGCAAAATGATCTCCAGAGGTTCTAGAGGAGTTCCTAGAACAGAGCCGGCCTTCTTAATTAGCTTGTTGAGCTTTTAAAGCATTTAAAACTAGGAAACTGGAGAGTAAATTGTGCTCTACTCATCTACAGGAATCTTACTTAAACTATAAAATCAGCCTACTGTTTTATAAAATAACCCTTTGTAAAACAAGAGCAGTATATTTCTCTTCATTGAAAATGAGAATAAGAATAATAACAATAATCCTAGATTATTAGAGAGTTGCCCCATTGAGCCAGTCTCCTTTCCCCTAGCCCCCTACTAGTTGCATCTATCCACACATGCTCTAAGCTGGTTAGCCCATTATTTGTTCTGTCTCCTATATAAACATCTCCTGTGCAGTTCCTTATTGCTGGATTCTCTTCATTGCTTATGTATGGTTCTCCTTGGCATCTCCTAGTTTTGCTTACCTATTTATTATTAGTTGGTTTGTGCTTCTGTTACCATCTACATCTAAATTAAGAATAGATGATCTCTGCCTTCTTGTCTCTGCATTTGGGTCCTCAACTAACTTCCACTAAACCTGAGAGTTATTCAAAGACCTGACAGTTATTTTTTTATCAGGAGCGGCCTTTTAAATACTATATCAGAGAGGTTCTTAAAATTACCTTTCTTCATGTCTGGAATATTTCAAATATTTGAAATATCCTGTCCAGGGGTGATGTTGAGAAACTAGTCTGTGCATGTTGTTCTTCAGTGCTGGACTATTGTAATTTTTTACTATCAGGAAGTCCACAAACTGCATTTAAAAGCCTTTAGCTGATCCAAAATGATACAGCTAGTGTTCTGATTAAAATCAAAAAGATAGATCATGTTCCTCCTATTTTATTGGCTTCCTAATAATTCCAAAATATAATCTTAAATGCTGTCTTTAAATTAAAAAGCCCTAAATAGCCAAGATCTTGATAAATCTCCATCTTATATCAGAGATCTATCTCCTTTAAAGTGCCTTGAGATTATATTTGTGTTCTGAACAGTTGCTATCTAAAAAACTGAAATTAACTGAAACAAAGAAATGTTGCTCATCATGCTGATTGAGGTAAACCTGAAAACCACAACTGCAAACTAGATGCAAACGATCTGGATATTTGATCAGGTTTCAGACAGCAGCTGGACTCACCTTGTCCTCTCTGAAGCTACAGACCTGCGACTCTCTGCTGGAGTTTTATTCTAAGCGCAGCAGCTTCTCCTTCCTGAGGGACAGCGACGCTGCATCATTGACGGTATGAAGAAGAAAAAAGAAAACACGAGTTCATCCAAAATCCAAACAACTAAATGATGAGGAAGAGGATGAGGAGGCGCTGAGTGGATAAAGTCAGATGAAGGAGCAGGAAGTTTCTGATGCAGAGGCTCAAAATAAGTTAACCTCCTTCCGTAATGAAATATAACCTAGATAATAAACTGGAGCTGCGGTTTTACAGGGTAGCATTGCGCCCCTGCAGGGTTGGCGCATAAAGAGCGCTAATTATTAAAAACGTGTTGTTTATTGTCTGACATAAGCATAATTCTTAAGAAATATTTCACAAGTTTATGATTTCTATGTAAAATTCCCAAATGCTAAACTGCAGCATAATACAAATTACCATCAGGATGACAAAAAGGGAGCATTTTACTATGCAGTTATTTATTGGCTATGTCTGTACGGAGGACCAGCTCTACCATATTTAAAAATAAATGCAGAAATAAATAAATGCTCTATAAATAAATAAGCATGCAATTAATTGCCCCCAAAAATACAATAAGCAAATAAATGTAGGTAGAAACAGTGAGACATAAATGTCTATACATCTCTTAATTAGATTATTTATTTATATGCCTTCATAATTATTTGTTTATTTTCTGTTATAATCTTCAACTTTATTTATTAATTACTTATTTTTTTAAGTATTTATTTATGTGACTATTATAATATATATAATATAATTTATAGTGTTGTACCTATACCAGTATCGGGCGGGACCCCGATCCAGCACTAAAATGGTGGTATCGGTATCAGCGAGTACCAACATATAGGGCACCTATACCATTTTTAAAAGCCAAAAGTTTATTTAACTATTGTTACCCATTCCAGGTAGGCAATAAAAAGTTCTACTGGACTCACTTTGTGTTAGCCTTTTTTTTCCTGCTTCACAAAGGTTATTTTACATCCAAGATGTATTCAGTTCTTCATATATATACGCACATATATCAATTTCAAACAGATGGTATCGGCCAATAGCCTGGGTGCAATTCCGAACTTAGTCCCGCCTACAACGTTTGAGGTCGGGAAGTTCGGTCTGGCATTGCTCAATAGTAGCGCGAGTATGCTCGCACAATATCTGGCGGGCCAATCAAATTGTCAGGGCGGGCTTTATACGATGATGGACAGATGATCAAAAGTAACGTAATCAACCACGTCACCGAAGCGCGCTTGGGTGACAACAACAATGGCTGCCGCTGGAGAGTTGCTCGCTTAACATACGTCACGCACTCCGTTGCTCTTATTGGTTGTAGGTCTATCCAATTGAGTGCAGAGGAATTTTTTTTCCTGGTTCGTTCGAAACACGCCCCATAATCACAGCTCTATGGAGCAGCATCAGACTCATTCTGACTAGAATTGAGTAGGACTACGTCAGGCTAATCGGCCAATACTGCACAGCCAGGTATCAGGGCCAACACTAATAATTTATCTGCATGTCTATAGCTGCTGTCCATGCAGGATGAGAGGACAGCTCACCAGTCTGTCACATAGCAATGATATAACTCTGCCAATGGGCAGAAGTTGGTCTTCTATGACACAGCCTTTCCTCATTTGCATAATGAGGCAGAAATGCAGACAGAAATGTTAAAACGGCTGGCAGAAATAAATAGCGTGGAAGAAAAATACAAAGGAAGAATTAAACAGACAAAAATATTTTAACATGCACATAAATAAATAAGGTCATTACTACAAAGGTGAATACATAAAGAAGCTAATTAAGAGATATATACATTTATGTCTCACTGTATAATTTAATTTCTACCTCCATTTATTTATTTATTGAATTGCAATAATTGTATGCTTACTTATTTATTGAGCATTTCTGTATTTATTTTTAAATATGGTAGAGCTGGTTCTCCATAATTTTGCGGAAAAATGAAGTCACAGAAAAAATAGGCATCCCACATGATTTGCAAACTATATTTTTATTTTTTTTGTTTGTTTATAGCTGCTGTCCTTGCAGGATGAGAGGACAGGTCACCAGTCTGTCACAAAGCAAATTATAGATACCCAATCATACATAAAGCTGGCGATTTAGAGACAAATCAACTTAAAACACCATTTTTGGACAGTGGGGAATCTCTGGGAACCAATAACATGGACATGGTCAACATAAAGAGACAAAGACAGGTGTTGTGTCAAGGTAGTTATACCTGCGAGAATTTGTATCCCCCTCATTGGGAGCGTGCAGAAAGTAGACAGAGCTGATTGAGTTCACTGTGCCTCAGTTGCAACCTACTAAACGTGAAACTTGAGAAGTGTTATGTTTATGAAAGATGAGAGTTATTTTATTCTTTACTTCACGTATTATAGCAGAATATCGCCAGTGATATTGTTTTAAAAAAAAGGAAACACGAGCGTTTCCTTCAAAACAGGACGCCGACAGCAGTGTCACCTCCTCTCTCTGAAAGCCAGCAGCTCCTGGTTTCGCTTCAACATGTTCATTGTTTCACAATGTCTAAATGTTCTCATATCATTATAAACTGGTGTAGACCATATTCTTTTAATAGAAAATGAAATAGTAAATGGAGTGTACGTGTACATATTATAGGCTATACCCAGTAGTAATGTTACTAATAATTAGTGTTGCACCGATACTGATACCAGTATCGGGCGGGGCCCCGATCCAGCTCTAAAATGGTGGTATGGTAATCTGCGAGTACCAACAAAAAGGGCACTGATACCATTTTAGGAGAGCAAAAAGTTTCTTCAACTATCGCTATGATATCGTATCAGCCAAAACTGCACAGCCGGGTATCGGGGCCAAAAAATAGCATTGGCGCAACACTACTAATAATTAAATCTATATTTGTGTTTTAAATTGACTTATACTTTCTCTATGTTGACCTATCCTTAATAAACAGTGTTTGTTCTAACATCTGGCTTTTTATTTCATTCTATTTTGCCAGAACTGGTATCCCCATCTACTCTTCACATTCACTATAGCAGTGGTCCCCAAACTTTTTTGCACCACGGACTGCTATATGTCACACAATATTTGATACGATCAAGTAAAGTGATACGACTGGCATAAAATCAAATACAAACAGCATAAAAATAAAACAACAAGCCGGTCCCATCTAGGCGTAATCGGAGACAATGACAGACGAAGTGTTCTCCTGATGTCCAGTCTGCTCCGTAGCTTTGTTTTGGTCGCTGTAACCGCAGAAAATCCCGCTTCACAAAGACAGGATGTTATAGATAGGATGCATCTGAATTAACCTGTCTCAAGAGGCACAGATGCACCAACTGATGTAATTGGAATAGAATACCGCAATATTTTATATTTTTTAAAATAAAACATCACTCAGACTCTGATCGTCGATAAATTATATATACGGTATATATATATATACTTTTTTCTGTGCGGCCCGGTACCAATTGACCCACGGACCGGTACCGGTCCGCGGCCCGGTGGTTGGGGACCGCTGCACTATAGGAATATACACATTCTTTAGATTATGATTAGACAGTAGGCTGGAACTTCAAGCACAGAGTTTGCTGTCTGTCCCTGCTATAGTTTATTCCTTCAGCTTCATTTAAACTAACCAGAATACCATGGGTGGTTCTAGATAGGTGCCACTGGGGGCCCGTGCCCCTGTAGATCATGTCCTGGGCTCTGTTACGGCCCCTGCGCTAAAGACATATTCCTCAAAGAAATTCTAATGATGATCTGCGCTGGAACAGACATGGTTATTGATAGGTCCTTTGGATCTATTTCATTTTTCTTCTTTATAAATTCTGTTTTACTGATTATTTAAAAGTGTGATAGCTTCAGTGGAATTGAGATAGGATCCCAGTTTTCTTCTGCTAAATGTTTTTTCAAAACAAATAAAAAAAATAGTAAAATTTTTAAAGCTAAATTTATGAGTTTTTCTTGAGTTCTAATTCTGATTTTATAGAAAATGGTCATTTTTAACTTAAAATAAGTCAAAAATATGTGAAATTCATATTATGAATATATATTGTATGGAAGAGGATTAGGGCCACTGGAAAAAAAAAAAGTTTACTGGTTTTAAAATTTTATTTCAATTTAGTATGGGAAAAAAGAATTCTGACTTTTTTCTCAGAATTCTGACTTTTTTCTCAGAATTCTGACGTTTTCTCAGAATTCTGACTTTTTTCTCAGTATTCTGACAGATAACAAACATGTTAGCATCAAGCCATAGCCATGTCTGTTTTAGAGACTAGCTCTCTTGTTTTAATGACCTTCTGCTCCTCCATTAATGAGGGGACCCCTCGGGCACGTAAAAAGTTGCCTAATTCCGTCATTTTCCTCCGATGTGTCTCTGGCCACCTCAAACAACTCACATCTTTGTCAGTGAAGCTGAGTGCTCCACATCTCTTCCTTCATGGTGCCCATCCACATTAAGATCCAAAATTCTGAGATTAAAGTCAGAATTCTGAGAAAAAAGTCAAAATTCTGAGATTAAAGTCAGAATTCTGAGAAAAAAGTCAAAATTCTGAGATTAAAGTCAGAATTCTGGCTTTTTTTCCCATCTTAGATTGAAATAAAATGTAAAAATCAGTTAACGTTTTTTTTTTTCAGTGGCCCTAATCTTCTTACGTAATATTGACCTAATAAGACGTAGGATTTTAATTAAACCTAATTGAATAGAACTTTCACTTCATGCAGCTATATTAATATATTTGAATCCCTTGCCCTGTCTTTTATTTCATGGTTATCTGTGCCCTCATGGAAACATGCTGATGATGTAGGTCAGAAACAGTGATTATAGTTATTCCAGGTCTGAGATCTCAGTTTTTCCGAGCAGCAGAATAAAACAAGCGGCCTTTTTTTTTTCCATGTTTCTGAGCTCTGGAACAAAGAAAGAAATTTAAGCACTGCTTTAGTCAAGCTGAACACAATAAATGTTCCAACTTCTAGTTTTGGGATCCTACTTCCTCCTTCATAACCAACATTTTAAAGAAGTCCACATAGAGGATCATATCTCTATTGGGCTTTAGAACCACATGAAATGCTCCAGGTATTCTCTGTTATCTCTCATTTACTTTAAAGTTCCTCAAAGAATGTTTGTGAGTAATATATAACAGTTGTTTTGGTGTGAGGACTGCAAAGCTCTTTACAATGCATTCAGTCATTTACCCACTAATGGTGATGACATCTGCCCTGGGGCACGTCCAGGAAGCAGGACTTTGAACCAGCAACTGGTCACGGAAAGTTCACTCTGCCTCAGTTCCAACCTACTAAATGTGAAACTTTATTTCAATTATAAGAGTTTATCAACTTTTCATGTTATCCAATTTGTCAGGATTTGGTTATGGTAGTTGACCCAAAAGCAGAGGCAGGAAGGCAGAGGTGAAGTTTTTGTGATGATTTAATGAAAGGTTTTACTGAAAACAGAGGCAGGTTATCCCAAAATCCAATTATGAAAAGTCCAAATCAAACAGGAAACCAGGAATCCAAAACCCAAAGTGAAAAACAAGGCCAAAAATCAAAACATGAAAACAAGTCAAAACAAACCAGAAACCATGGAGACATCAGGGGGATCACTAACAAATGACGAAATTAGACGAGGACTCAGCCAAGAAAAACTGAACACAGAGAGTATTTATAGGAGACTGAAAACAAAGAAAGGGGTAATGAGCAGACTGGGAGCAGGCGTGCACAGAGCAGGAGAGGAAAAGAGCTAGGGAAAAAGGAGAGCACAAGAGGGCAGCAGAGGGAAACAAATAAAAACCTGAAAGACTGAAAATAATAATAAGCTGCTGATTAAGCTATGATCATTTTAAAATCTAGTTTACCCAAAAATTCCTTTGTAGTATTTACTTAATGTTATATTATTTCTGTTATTTGATCTCAAGGAGGAAGGATTATGGAATAAGTAAACGCTGCCCACAGACTAGTGAGTGATAATTATGGATTGTAGGGAACTATTCCTCATTCCTGAGTCCATCCACCTGGATGACACCTTTTCTCTCACTTAGCAAGTCAGTAGTTCCTTTAGTGAACTGTCTCTTTGAACAGCTGATTCCAAACAGTTAGTGTGGCCCGCTATTAAAAAAACACTTCTCCAGGAACCACTACCCTACTGGGTGGCCGTAATGCATCTTAAAGTACTTTGTCAACCATCATTACCACTAGACAGAACTTATGTTCTCCGAGGAAATATAGGAGACCTTTTCTGAAATTTGGGATCTCCTGCTACATTACACTGGAGAGAATTCAGCTACAACTATTATGCAGGACTTTGCCTTAATGTGGCTGTAACATTTAAAATGTTGGAAATGAAAGTTGTTAGATCCTGAAAAATGTGATGTGGGTGTATGTGTGGTGTTTATGGTTGTGACTGACTAGTTGGTCTGGGAAGGATTGCAACTGGTTAGGCAGTTTAGAGTATGGGAGGGAAACTCGGGGAGGGAAAACGGGTAGGGATTAATTACTGTTTATTGTTGTTTTTTTTTCTTAATTTTTATCTGTATACATGTTTTTATGTAATTTTTTACTTTTTTAAGTTTGTAAGTCTGCAGATAAATATAGCTAAATTACAGTGAATATTTGCATATGTACACAATTATGTTCATATATATATATATATTACATGAACGGATGGAGACGAAAGAAAGAAAGAAAGAAAGAAAGAAAGAAAGAAAGAAAGAAAGAAAGAAAGAAAGAAAGAAAGAAAGAAAGAAAGAAAGAAAGAAAGAAAGAAAGAAAGAAAGAAAGAAGCATCCAACTTCAACATGGGCTAAAAGATACCCGATTCCATGGCTAAAGTACTGATGTATTTCCTAAGAAACTGGTTGGATCTATGTTGCTTTCTAAGTACTTTTTTCCTGACTGATTAAAATGACTGGAGCTGAAACCCACATAGACTGTATACTTAGAGCTTCGCCTGTTGGGCTTCTGCTAACAAGATGGCACCAGCACATACAAAAAATATAGACATAAAACTGACGGACCTGAGCTTCTTCTATAGGTCCAGTTCTCTCTGCCCCTTCTTGTAGACAGACAGACTTGGGTGGCCTATGAAACTAAAAGCCACGATTTCAGGGTTTGAATCTACTATTGTGGTAAACCTGCCTGTAAAAATCATAAAGACTTAAGTAAACACATCTACTCGTATCTTGGTTATTGTGTGATTTTTAATGTTACATCGCTGGCTGTGCAGAATGAGATGAAATGCTAGACTGATCCTACTACACTGGAAAAAAATCTAAATCTAGATTTGTCTTTTTTTTGTAAAATAAGTGCATTTGTTTTTGGCTTGAGGAGGTAAAAGAGACATCTTGCCAATGGAAAAAGAAAATTTACACTTAGAATAAGAAAACACAATTGCATTGTCTCATTTCTAGTGCATATTATCTAATTGTCTAATTTTAAGAGCAAAAATAGTCATTCCATTGGTAAAATATCTCGTTTACCTACTCAGATTAATGGTAAATACACTTAATTTAAGAAATTTTTACTGATTTCTAGATCGTTTTTCCAGTGTACACTTTACACTGACAGTGGGGTGGCCAGGTCATTGCACAGGGTGGCTGTGAGTGGCAATGCTTGTGAACGGCTTTGCAAATGCATATCCAGTCTAGTTTATATCTAGGTAAACACCAAGGTATTTATGTATTCATATTATTTCTGTTTCTGCTGAAATCCACATTCATCTCGCTTGTTTTTTTTTTTTTTTTCAGGATCAGATAATTCTTTCCACATCATGTCACAAAGTGGTTCATCAGCTCCCTGTACTTAGCTTCTTGTCCATCCCTGGTGCAGCCAACGACTGCAGAGTCATCTGAGCCAGGAGGTGTTTAAGAGCAAATTCTTATAACGCTCCTATCAATATTCTTATCAAAACTGTTTTTTTCAAATCAAAAGAGTCTCCTCTTAACTGGATTGACTCATTCTTTGCAGGAGTTATACAGTAGAACTACACCACCTGAACTTCTGTGCAATAATACAGATGTATATAATATATATAAATAATACTCAAACACGTGGGAGGGGGGGCTATTTATATACATATATGTGTAGATATATATGTATTTGGGGTGTGTATGTGTATATATGTATGTATATGTTTGTGTTATGAATGTCAAAACCCATTGGTTAAATTAAATCAATGTGGTATTCATTATTTCATAACATGTCACATGTGAACCTTTTAAGATCTGGTATAGACACAGATTAGACACAGATAAGGTTTTAAAGAGATAAAATTACTAATATGAGAAAGAAAGTCCTTGGAAAATAAAGAGAAAAAAACAAAGATGTTATTATTATGGGAAAATCGTCATATTATGAGAATTAAGGGGGAAGATTCACAGTTTGCCAAAGTATTTCAGTCCTGGCGTAATAAGTCTAAGTTAGATTCTTTTAATTATTTTTATTCTTTACGAGAATAAAGTCAAAGGAATGAAGCCAAAGGGCTACGATATTACTAAAATAAATATATTATGAATATAAAGTATATTCTGAGATTAGAGTCCCTCTGATGTTGTTTAAGTGTCTGACTATCAGCAGATTTGCCACCTTCAACATGGCGGACGCTCTGACTCATCCGGAGCATAGGCAGACCTCCTCCAACCAGGCTTCTATGTATATTATGTCTATAGTCTAGTGACCATGGATGATCACTACTTTTCAAGGGGCTTTATGTGAAATTTCGAGTCCACTACTTTTTCATCCACTAGACATTCAGACACTCATATAAAACGGCATTACCACTATATAGTGCCCTATATAGGGATTAGGGCAGACATTCGGACACAGCCAGGGTTCTTCTGCTTTACAGTTTATTGTTGATTTTTAAAAGCTGCAGCAGCAGACAAATATATATTTGGTCCAACACGTGTAAGTTTGCTCAGTAACATAATGCACCAGGATTTTTACAGTATCTCTGGCATGTTTACAAAGAGACCAATTCATCTACATTTATATTTCTTAACGGACTATTTATATTTAAACATTTTAAATCTAATAAAAACACTATATGTCGTTTTTTTTTTATTAACTAAACTAATTTTCCTAAATCTATACTAATTTATTTGAATTAAATCAAACATTGCCATGTTCCTATTGTGGTTTGCAAGCCATTAAAGTGCATAAATGTTTTTATTTCCAGCAGTCTACGAGGGAGACGGGGGGTACAGCCAGTCTGACGCAGGGCAACACAGAGACACACAAAGACATGCAATCAAAGTGGGAGTGGTGACCTAGTGGTTAGGGCATAGTGCTTGGAATCCTGAGGTTCTGAGTTTGAGCCCCACTCCTACAGACTGCCACTCTGAGCAAGACCCTTAACCCCTGATTGCTCCCTGGGAGCCCCACAATGGAAGCCCACTGCTCCCCAAGGGGATGGGTTTAATGTAGATGAAGTTTTCTCCAATGTGAGACCAATAAAGTTTCAATTATTATTATCAATTATACACACACACTCACGGCTAAGGACAATTTAGAGAAGCCAATTAAACTTAACAGTCAATTTATTTGGCTGTGGGGTAAAACTTGTCCACATGATAGAAAAGCTTTATTATGTTCCCAGGAGCACGAACAATATTAGTAGAATTATTTTTTTCTCAAATTAAAAGATATATATGGTGGGAACAAATAAGGCCTAAGAATCCAGCCTCCGTGAAGTTTCTCCAAACCATCCTAGTCTAAAACCAAACTCATTGGAATTGAATTACTAACTTCTGCCACTAGATGGCAATGTTGATGCATAATTCGGGTATAACTACAGGAGCTCAGTTTACAATTCATTGTATTCTAAGAAAGTCGATACAAATCTAATAAACTTAAACAGTCAATATGGATTCCTAAATTCAGCAAATAGAGAAGTTCCTGAGCTACTCTCTGTGGTTAAAACAGACAATGGGCTGAAGGGAACCGAAATATAAGTTATAAATCATTATAATTGCATCAACTGGACATCTTATAAATCAGTAACTGTTCAAATATTCACTATATCTGTCATTTGGAGAAGAATCTAACAGTTAAAATATGTTCACCTTATTTTTAACGGAAATAGGACACAGTAGTGAACCCAATTAGTGCCATGATTGTTTCCAGAAACTACAAGTCAACTTTTTTGAGGATAAGGGCCACTGAAAAAATAAAAAAAGTTAACATGTGTTTTAAATATCATTTAAAAAAACAAAAAAATATCAGATTTCTGAGATTAAAGTCAGAATTCTGAGAAAAAAGTCAGAATTCTGAAATTAAAATCAAAATTCTCAGAAAAAGTCAGAATTCTAAGATTAAAGTCGGAATTCTGAGATTAAAGTCAGAACTGAGAAAAAAAACCAGACTTCTGAGATTAAAGCCAGAATTCTGAAATTTTAGTCAGAATTCTGACTTCCCAACTTCATTATGTTTCCATTCTCTTTTCATTTCATGCATACGGAAGAGGATTAGGGCCACTGAAAAAAAAGTAACTGATTTTTAAATCAGTTTTAGTTAAAACTAGCCTATATATTAGACTATTGTATTATAGTTATTTTTAAAAAAAAAGCAGCAATAGAAGCATTCACTCAGAAGGAAACCATTGGACAGACCTTGTGTTAGAAATTCATGAGAGTTTATTCAGGTTATTTAGATATGGAATAGATGTTCAGTTCTGTGGGGTTCCAGCACATGAAGGGGTGAGAGGAAATGAAGAAAAGCTAAAAAGCAGATTACGGTTCAAAAACTTAATTTCCTTCACATGTACCAAAATGAAACAAACACAAATACTGTCTTGTGTCATGTTGAGTTTTTATAGAATCTGCAGCCTCTAAGGAGGTCTGAATGTCATTTGTAAAAATTTAATAAGATAATGAGTTAAGATTTTTAATCCTTAGCCTATGAGCAAATATTCATACACAGTGTAGTTTGCACAGGATTCGATTCCTCTATTAGTGCCATTAATCCAGTAATAACTCATTTCTTTCACATTGTTTTTTTTTTCTTGCGCTGCATAGAATTACTAATAAATAGTGAAATTCTTAGTTTACAGTAGATGCAAGTATTTTAGTAGGGCCCATACTTTTAGTTCAATTCTCTAAAAATCACCAGAATATAGAAAATAATGTATATTGTGTGAAAAAATGCCTCAGTTTTTTTGAACCAGTTCCAACACTTCTTTTGTTCTATGGCTTACACAACATATAATTTGTTGTCTCTGGTGCAACTCCCTATAACAGCAATATTAATAGAAATATCAACAAATTAATGACAAGAATATAGGAAAAGAGTAGTCAATACTAATTCACCCGCGTCCTTGGCCAATGCCATGTCTGCAGCAAGCTGGTGCATGCCAGTGGCAATGTCAGTCTTGAAGCCAAAGGTGCTGTAATGAGCCATCTGAAATAGCAGGGCTGGTAGGTGATTACATAGAGCTTTACCTGCTGCACAAGAACACAACAGCCAGAGCTACAGGGTCCCCTTCGTCACCAGTGTAAACTGGAAATAGATTCATACATTTCTAATTTATCAGAATCAAGTTTATTGCCAAGTAGGTTTTCGCTTACAAGGAATTTTACTTGGTGTTAATAGTGCAAACAAATGATATATATATATATATATATATATATATATATATATATATATATATATATATATATATATATATATATATATATATATATATATATATATAATACAGGATCTATAGCTATATACAATATAAAACATATTACAAAATATAGTACATAGCCATATACTATATACAGTGGCTGTGCATTAATGTAACGCAGGAGGTCTGGAGATACTACGTTGGTGTAGGTGTATGTCCTGCACGGGGAAGGGAGAAAGGCAATGTAACGGTGGTATGACTGTTGGAAACAGCATACCGGTATGTAAAGAACTTCATTTTTTCCCTCAAAGACTACATTTACATGTGCAGAATAAAAGTCAATGTTATAGGAAATAAATTATCCCTATTTGTCATTTGAACTAACAGCTATAAAAGAAAATCTGATAAAACAGCAGGTCTTGCTGTTTTAGAAATTGAACTTTATTGATCTCACATTGGAGAAATTAACTGTCTGCATTTAGCAGTGCACTATGTAAAGCAGAGAGTAACAGACAGAGATGGCAAAAGTACTCACTTTCCGTACTTGAGTAAAAGTACAGATACTTGTGTTAAAAAATACTCTGTTAAAAGTGGAAGTACTGATTAAACTTCTTTACTCAAGTAAAAGTAACAAAGTACAGGCTTGTAAATTTACTTAAAGTATAAAAGTAAAAGTAGAAACCACTTTTTTCATGCCGTTGCCTACATTTTAAATGGATGTCTGCCAATAGGACTAGATCTCCGTTGTGTTCATTTTCAATCATCTCGTCGTCCATGCTACTATGCTAACGCCACAGCCACCAAGCTGCAATGATTTGCCGCGAATGAATACCGCCGAATCTGTCGATTCATCTTGTAGTGGTGCGTCAAATGCAACGAAGATTCCCATCCAGTTAGATTGAATTTGGTATTGATGACGTGAAAAATAATAACGGTAACTCCATTGAAATGATTCAAAACTAAAGTAACGAGACAATTTTTTAAAATGCAAGGAGTAGAAAGTACAGATATTTGTGTAAAAATGTAAGGAGTAGAAGTAAAAAGTCGCCATAAAAATAAGTAGTAAAGAAAAATCTACTTGAGTACAGTAACAAAGTATTTGTACTTCGTTACTTCCCATCTCTGGTAACAGGTTGATGACGTGTTTTTTCTCTGGCCAGAAGTTCAATGTCAAATCCTCCCTCTTCAAGTTGGCAATCCAACGACAAACCCATCCGTGGAGGATCAGGAACAGATAGGTGAAATAATTAGCAAAACAAATTAGGACTCGGTGTTCACAACGAAAAATATTGTTTTTTATTTTTTTTAACCAATTAACTTAATTACTGATTAAATCAATACAAACATATTAGTTTTAGGTATAAATAATGACCCATTGGTTATTCCTTGCTGATCAGACTTTTCCTTTAAATATTTGAGATTATGGACATCATGGTACGCAGTGCTCTCAATATGCAAATTGTTTGTTGATTTCATTTACAGTTAAGTTTTAAAAACTGGTTGGAAATGTAAAACATTCAAGATATTTCACTGTAATTTCTGGTGTGCATTTTTTCATTGTAGGTTATCAAACTACACTCATGTTTTTGAGATGTGTCTGAATGAAAAGACAAATAAAGAAACCAAACTGAGTTGAGTTGTCCCAGCATCATTTTGGTTGTGGCTAGGCCTTTGGGCAAGAGCTGGAGAATCTGAGAAAACTTGACAGTAATGGAAAACGTATTGCTCTACAAAGATCTTTTAACCTTTGTCGTGTTTGGAGGGAAAAAAAAATTAGGTAGATTGGTGAGGGAGGGTGTGAAATCCATCTCCAAAAACAACACTCTCCGAGATGCTGGAAATGAAGATATCCTGCTTCGCTTCAAAGCAGAAGTTTTGTGACATCACTATGAAAAGGGCCTATAGCCTGTTTCTATCTCCAATCTGTTTTATTACATAGAAAGAAATCAAACTTACTTTTTATGTTTCTTTCATCAAAGACGCTGGTGAAAATTCTCAGTCATCCAGGTCATAGTCATTCAAAGAAAGTTAAAAAAAACAATCCACTGGACTTTGTTTCCAAGTTTGAAGACGTTTCACTTCCCATCCAGGAAGCTTTTTTAATTCAAAATGTCCCAAAAATCACACAAATGGCGTTGAGTTCCAAGCTTTATAGAGTGGACCAAAAACAAAGCCTTGTTTTGGCTTAGAAAACATGCAAATTGAACCGGTCCACCCCTTTGTGTCAGGTTTCTGCTTCTGTTATAGTATTCAGTCTTTTTTTCTGGTGTTAGTGGTTTTATTTTTATTTTGCTGTGTTCTTTGTTTTTTTCCAGTTACTGTCCTAGTCTGGGTTCTGTTATGTTTTCTTTTGAGTGTTTAGTTTTTTTTCTCCATGTTTTATAGTCCTAGTAATTTAACATTGTGTTATTTCCAGTCTTCCAGGTTTCTGTTTGATGCTCTCTGCTGCCCTCTTGTGTTCTCCTTCTTCCCTAGCTCTTTCCCTCTTGTTCTGTGCACACCTGCTCCCAGTTTCCTCATTAGCCCCCTCTTTGTCTCTGTCTCCTTTAAAAGCCCTCTCTCTTCAGTTCCCCTTTGCTGGGTCCTTGTCAAACACTGACAAACTTTATCAAACTTTCTCCAACTCCGTCTTCCTGAGTCTTCCTCGTTGTGACAGTGATTCCCCTGATGTCTTAACGGTTTCTGGTTCGTTTTGACTAGTTTTTATGTTTGATTCTTTTGGATTTTTGGACTCCTGATTTCATGCTTGTTTAGACTTCGTTTTCATTATTGGATCTTTGGATAACCTGCCTTTGTTTTCAGTTTCCCTTTTTAATTAAATCTAAAGAAATTCACCTCTGCCTTCCCGCCTCTGCTTTTGGGTCAACACTCCATAACCAACTCCTGATACTTTGGAATCCAGCTTGGAAAAAAAAAAGGCCAGTGGATTGTTTTTTAACTTTTTTTTGGATTATCATCAAGACATTTTCCTGACAAACACTAAAATTACCAAAATAACGATAAAAAAACTAAAAAGAATAGGAAAATAGGAATTCAATATATATCCAGGGGCTCTTCAAAATAAAAGATTTTACATATTTGATTCCCTTATTACATCTTTTCATGTCTTCACATGCACAACAAATTAATCAAAAATCTACAGTATTTGCTATAACCAAACACTTCAGTGCTAATCATGACTGCATATTTTTATCTAGTTTGAATTATCACCATATTTCATGGTTCCAACAATTTCTTGTCAAAAACATGTGATTCTTATCCAGACTCTCGATTTGTTTTCTACATAAAAATCTGAAGTTGTTTCCTTTTTTAGATGCAGCAAAGATACACTTTGCAGCCTTTTTTTAATTTTGTATCAATATCTATCATTTTAGCATCTGTATAACATCCTGAAGACCTTTGATTCTGTCGTGGCATCGGCCATCTTCTATAGTCTAGTCTGTAGAGCAGCAGCTTATCTGTGGCTGACAGGAAACAGCTGGATGAGCTCTTCAGGAAGGACAGCCCTGTGCTACGATGCCTCCTGGACTCCGTGCAGGTGGTGGGAAACAGAAGGAGGCTAACTAAAATAAAATTTTTGTCAGATAATGTCTCCCACACCATGCATGAAGCTTTTGTTGAACTGGAGTCTCCTTCAGTGGCAGAATGCTAGACCCTAAATGCACAAAGGAGCGTTATCACAGACTCTTCCTCCCAACAGGTGTAAGACTTCATGACCATCACTGCTCCCAACAATGAGTGTTTTCAATCATGCTAAGTTTTGTTTTGTTCCTTTTGACTCACTTTTTTTTTAACAGTGTCCTTTCTGGTAATGTGAAATAAGAATAATTTTCTTGATGCCAAAAAGATTTTACTTTCTCAAGTAGAGCAGTACGGCTTTCGCCATAGTGTTCCGCTCGATTTATACATATAAACAGCTTTATTACCGGTATTAATTTTTTGACTTTAGATAACATGCTGCTGTCATTTTTTACATTTCAGCTGTTGCTATTTCTTAAATCCATTGATTTCAAAAATGATCATAGCTGTATATTATGGTTATTGATTCTTTGTTAATGACTGCACAGTATTTCTATTAAAAATGCAAGTTTTCGCTTTATGTACAATGTTTTCATTTTTAAAATTTTTTTCACTTGTGTTTTTCATTTATATACTTTTTAATCTCTATATTTGTGTGACCATTTTACTATAATGCCTTTGGCTTTGCTGGTGTGACACCATCATTTCCCATTTTGGAACAATAAAGGGATTTTCTATTCCATTCTATTCTTTTCTATTCTATCCGAAATTTGCTTTTTAAATTTTGTCTCGAATATCCCTCGCTAAATCCACAGCCTTAGCACCTGCATTGAAAATCAAGGCATTAGGGATTTTAACCCGGCTTCTCTGAGGGAAACCGCATATATAAGAGATGCTGCTTTTTTTTTCATTCTTTTTTCTAAGTATCATGTCATTGGGATTTATTATAGATTACATTTTGAAAAATTTTTCATTTATTGCTATCAGGGATCTTAACTGAACAAATCAGTGATGCATCTTTTTTAATGCTGTCCAAATCTACAAAACCTGTCAACATAAACATTTCTAAAACTTAAAATTAGAAAGGGAACATCTATATAGGTGTAATTTAAAAAGAGAAATGCTAATGAGGTTATTCAGGAATAATCATTGGGAATTCCCACATCGGTGAAGTTACGCACAGATTATATTACATTTGGACAGCAAAATTAATTCTGGGGACCAGCACCGTAAGTTGAGACACACTTTGTCTAAATAGTATTGTAAAGTTTTTATTGATATTTATTAGGCTATATGTTTTAAAACTACAAATTGGTAAGCAGGGGCAGATTTACCATTAGGCAAAACTAGGCAGTTGCCTAGGGCCCCCAGTTCCCGGGTGCCACATAAAACTACTTTTACATGTAGGGTTAATACAGGTATTACTGATTTGTGCACATTAATTCAGTTTTTGATAAAAATACTTTCCTTAAAATGCCCTCAGAATGCTTATAATATTAAGTGCACCACATTGGTCCATTTTCTCCGTATTTGCAGAAAGGTCCAAACAAGCAGCAGCAAATAATTTGAAAACTACGGATGGGCAGAGCAGTGTTGCCAACTTAGCACTTTTGTCGCTATATTTAACGATTTCAGACCCTTCTAACACTTTTATTACAAAACAAATGCTTAGCGGCCAATCTTGACACTTTTTCTGTGACTGGAGACTTTGACAACTACATATAAAAGCAGCGAACTCTGCTCTCCAGAGCAATGTAATTGGTAACCCCGCCTCCTGCTCTCCTCTGTCTTGTCTGCTGTCATAATCCATGCAGCTATAATATCATTTAAATGAAAAATGGAGAACAGATAAGCAGATCATGGCTTGTCTACAGTGAAAAGAAGGACTGGGTTATTTACTCGCCATTTTGGAAACACAGGAAGGAGCAATTAGCTAAGTTAGAGTGGGCTTAGTGATTGGAAAATCTTTGATTCCTTGTGAGACAGCATGAAAAGTCAGCTGAGCACAATGTCAATATGAAAAGAATAAGTGACAAAGGAAAAACAGAGAGGAAAACAGTAATAAAAGGGATAAGAAGAGAGAGAATAAAGGTAGAACAAATAATGTATGTCTATACTATAATTATCTGTATAACGCATCTGTTTTATGTGTTATCTTCTCAATTCATTGAGCCCCATGCCTGTCTTTGCCTAGGGCCCCAAATTTCTTAAATCCGCCCCTGTTGGTAAATAAATTGCAAAGATTTTGTGTTTTGATGGTCACAATAATGTTTTGTTGTGTTTTTTTCATCTTAATGTTGTGGAAACTGAAACCAATAACATCTGGCAACTCTTACAAAACCACAGGGATGGGCGCATCTATTCATTAAAATTTACCAAATATGGAAAACTACTCATGCAACTTTTTTTTTCATCAAATGTACTAAAAAGCATTTTCTTTAGAACAATAAAAAATAGAAAAAAATGCCTAGATCACCAAAAGAGAGCAAAAACATTTTTTTTTTTAAAAGAACAGAGGAAAATACTTCACGGATCTACAGTGTGTTCTAGACGCCCTTTTCTGCAGTCTGTTTGGTTCATTATAATTCTGATTTTTGCTTAAAAGTTAAAAATACATAAATACATTTAATGTGTTTTTAATTAGGGGCATCGTGGGACGCCATAATGAACTAATTGGGGCCCCTGTGGTACAGACAGTTTGGACAGCGCTGTGTGATTTAGCCACGCCCCCTTGAGGCACGCGCTGGTGACGTCGCAGAGAAGCTCCGGCTGCAGCGGCAGGTTGCTCCATCCAGTCCGCTTAGGCTGCGCTCTCTAACGGACCTAACGGCTCCCAGCATGAACCGGGATGTAATTCCACCGCATCTCCACAAACTTTCCTCTTCGAACGGACCGCTGGTTCTCTTGGAGACCAACTTTATCTCCGGTTGTTTCAATGAAAAAAAGAAACAACCTTTCTTCCGTTTTGGAATCCATTTAATGTAAAACATCGAAACGGTTTTAGTTTTCCTCTTTTTTTCGTGAAGGAATGTCGGTTAAAACTGGATAACGGTCCGCTTGGTGGTATCGGCGGGGCTGTAGGAGAACTTTTCTCTCTGCTTTTCTGATTTTTATTTTTTCTTTGGAGGAAAATCATAAGTTCTGTGAACTTTTTTGCTGTTTTTTTGAGAAAACTTCTCCCCTCCGACCGGAGCTAGCAAGCAGCGGCGGCGCGAGGGGACAATGCTACCCGCTGCTCGCATCGGTCCTCTCCGTCATCCCTTCTTGTTTCTGTGAGGCTGGAAAAAAAACAACCAAACAATGATTTCAGAGGAGAGGAGCAGCCACGTAAATAAACAAGCCCTAAACTTTCCTGTGGGTTTGCTCATCCGCTCTCCCAAGAGGCGCCTGGCCAAACTGGGGAGGAAACCAAGCAATGGATCCCTGCAGTAAGTCTGCTAATAAATACACAGAGCAGGTTTTCACTCACATCTGAAACTGTAAGATCATTATTGGACGGAAAAATTGAAAAAAAAAAGTCGATCAAAGGTCAAAATATTTGATGGTAAAGACCTTTAGTATTGTGATGTACGGAAGACGATTAGGGACACTTGAAAAAAAAAGAGAAAAAGTTAACTGATTTATATATTTTTTAAATATTATTTCACTATAATATGAGAAAAAAGTCAGAATTCTGACTTTAATCTCAGAATTCTGACTTTTTTCTCATATTATACTGAAATAAAATTTATAAATTAGTTAACTTTTTCTTATTTTGTCACACCTGATATCATATGTGGATGCATTGTGAATACTGTATATATGCCATTCCTTTTTCTTCTCTTTTTTGACTATTAGAGCTGATAAAACAAGTTAGTTGTTCCACTGTGAAATGAATAAAGTAAATCAATCAAAAACATTTTAATCATACAAAACAAGATTTTTTCACAGAATCATTTAAAGTATAGATGTTTTCATATTGTGACCCCATCTCTGCAAGCTGATCTAAACATGTAGAGATGCCCTGCATGCAACTTCTACATGCATCCCTCCTCCAACCTAAATGAACTAAACAACCTAGATTAGTCTTTTGCTTGCCCTCCAGTTTGTGAGAAGCATGGTAGAGAGCCAGTTTAGTTGAATCAGGTTTGTTAGAGCAGGATTGCAGATAGAAGCTGCACCATAGTAGCTCTGAAGGTTGTTTTTCTAGCCTAACCTTACTTTAACCCCTTAAAGGATTCCACAAAAACTTTCTTCAAGCATTTACTGTGGACGAAAATTAGTATTTTGTGTCATTGTGGAGGGGGTTTTGCAGAATTGTTATAAATCCTTCTGAAATCAAGGGATTTAAGTTTGGAACCTGAACAGGTTTTACCTCAGGTGTCAAAGTGCGGCATGGTTTAAATCCAGACTAAACTACGCCAAACTAGAACCTTTCCAAACCACATCAGTGGAGGGCCTGTTGGTTTTTTTGGATCATCATCATGCTAAATAATCCAAGTCAGCTTTAGTTAATGAACTGATTTTTTGAAAGTGAGCAGTGCTATGAAATGTGAGTCGTCAAAGTCCCAAAGCTTACGTCTCAAACCAAAGATCCAATCTGGCCAGTCATGGTAGTTTATCAGGCCCTTAACAGCCAAAAAGGAGCAGCATCATGATATAAAGTGACTTAAAGTACATTTTCTTTTAAAGTGTAAAATTTGGCTAAAACTGCCCAATAAATTGGAAAAAAATATATATATTTCTATATAGAGCAGTGTGTAGATGAAATAATGAAATTAGAAGTTTCATTTATACAGCCAGACCAACCCTTCTGAAGACTTGTAATGCAGCAGTTGCCCTATGTGAGCTTACACCGTTGCCCTAAATCTTAGCAGCCCCAGACATAATACTACTTCTGCCGTGTTTGACTGTCGCTGTAATGTTCTTCCTCTACACATACAGAGGATTAGTGCCTTAAGATCACTCCCTTCATTAACTATCCATCACTAATGTTTCCTTTTTTTTTATATTGAGATTTGTTCCATTTTTTGTCATCATTGTGTCATTTTTTATCATGTAAATGGTGTAGGAGAACTAAATATTGGCTTCAAAGATCAGCCTAAAAAAATTTGGCTGCACTTTTAAGGGATTAGTTAGACTGATAATCTGTATCATCGTCGGCCTTAAAAAAAAGTCCTACATCGGTTTATCTCTATTAGTTTTAATATGCGGATGTAAGTGTAAACACACAGCCCAAAATGTTTCACCAGAATGTTTCAAAATAAAGGATATTTTCCTCCAAATTTTTGGATCATCAGGATGTTGTTTTTGTTTTGTATGATGTGTTTCTTTTGGTGTCAGTACTGGTTTTCATCTGAAAAGCGAAGCTCCTTCCTGTTGTTGGATAATGAACACTGACCTTTGCCAAGGTGTGTGAGGCCAGTAAAGCTTTTAAGCTTTTGTTGCATCCTGGTTGATTCACCAATGCACCTCGTAGTAGATTTCATTGGGTGGCGTCTCTTGGGAACGTTCACCACCGTTTCTCATCGTCTTTGGTGGTGATAGATGTCAATGATGTTGCTTCTTGTCTGTTCTTGATTTTAGCAATGCTAACCACTGTTTAGCATTAGCAGACCAATAAACAGGCTAGCAAAAAGTAAAGAATGAGAGCAGGCCAACCTGAGCGCTCCTCCTACTCGCCATGAGGAGTTAAACATGTAGCTCTTAGCTTTAAATTCTTCCCAGGTTGAGAGAAATTGAGAAGAAAAAGCTGTTTAAGAAAAAAAATTTCTGCTTATGTTCTATTATCTGAGTGAAAATGTGTAGAAACTTTGTGGGGAGCTGTCCAAATTGTTGTGAATAAAGTGTTGACAATCAAAGAAAACAGATATATTAAAATATCCTCTGATTAAAGAAAATGCTTTGTCAACCGATGTTCAGTTATAAACTTTGCCGGCGTTGGTGAATCTGAGGCCACAACGACCTGCCGAGTGTTGACCTGTTCCCCCTCTGTCTTGGGTTAGGTCCAACAAGTCGGACAGCACCGTCCGTTCTGCAGAGAGCGTCGGTGTGCGGCAGCCGGCCAAGAGCAAAATCAGGCGTCACAACAACAGGCTTTCAACGGTTTTCAACCACAGCCCCAACCTCCGGGACGGTGGGCGACGCGGCCTGACCAGGGGCAGCGGGAGCCTGACGGGAGAGCACCAGGCTGCTGATGACCCTGCCGAGCTTTCCAGCCAGTTATCTGTGCCTGGGATCCTGAAGATCTTCGGCAGCGATATCTGTCAGGGGACCCACTACAAGAGCGTGTTGGCCACCACTCATTCCTGTGCAAAGGAGCTGGTGAGGGAGGCCTTAGAGAGGTAAGAGTTTCCTTCCAGACACAAATCCTGAAAAGATGTCAATCATGTCACTGTTCATTGTGGTCAGCTAAAAATTAGAAGGTTCTTTTTCCCACTTTCTAATGTGTCTCCATGAAAAATATTACCATCATAAATAGATTTTTAGGTCAGCTTTTTATTCCATGTACGGTTCGTTCTGGATGTATTTCTGTTTGAAATTATAAAAGGAAAATAAACATTTTGTTTTTTTCTGTTTTATAAGTCTAAATGTCATGGGATATTGAAATAATAAAAATACAGTGTTTAAATGTTCTTTTTGCTATCCAAATCTAGAACAAACTGTACGACTTTTGTTTTAGTTTGAATTGACGTCGGTTTTGTTCTAGAAATTGATTACTGCAACAGTTTAAAGCTACAGTGTGTAATAATTACAGGGATATACAGTCAGAAATGTAATATATTATACATAACTATGTTATTTATCATCATCTACGAGCTCAGCCTCTTAACCTTAATATTTGCGTTGCCTTAGAATTCGCTATTTATAATTACATAGGAGCGGGTCTCGCAGCCATGGAGGCAGACATCTTTGCGCTACGGCAGCGCAGAGCCAACAAACTAGCGATTGCAAGATCGCCCATGTAGAAAAAATAACGGGTATATTTATTATCTTAAGTCTACATGAAATCTATACCCTACACAGACTAATGAAATACTATCTGTAAAATTATCTATGTAAACAAACCTCATCACTTCAGAAGGTAGGTGATGCGGACGTCGTGGAAGACATTTTGTCCCGTAACGCTCGCCGTACTGTTGGGGGGGAGAAGCGGTGGGGGGGAGATGTTCATGTTGCTGCGGTCTGCAGTCTGGACGTTAGATGTTGCTGAAAATTGCAAACTTAAGCTTTAAGGGTAATATTCAGTCTATCAGACATAATAATAGTTTTATGTCTTATAGTTTAAAAGGACAGGGAAAAAATAAACCAGAACTATATTTAATGGTTATAATAGCTTAATTAGGAGATTAGACGTTTTAAAAATGCAGGGTGAATAATTCTGTACACATAGTTTAAATTAGCTACAGTTGGCATCATCAGTTTTTACCAAACCGTCACTTTATGTCAAATAATGGATAGAAGACACCATTGCTGCACCTAAACCCAATTCTGCATCAATTACAGAACTTTTTCAGATGGAAAACTCTACTCCTGAAATATTTTCACTCTTTAATGGTGATCAGGATGCAGAAACAAATTAATGTTGTTCTGTTTTATAAATAAAAACACTTCATAAACTACTTAAATAATCACCTAACAATTCAACCACCTGTTTAAAGGTGCTGCTGGCAGCAAGTCTGTTCCAGCACTATTTCCTGGATTTTGCTGAAAGCAGAAGTTATATCACAATTAGTGTCCACTTTATTGAAACTAAGTGGTAAATAGTCGGATCATCATACCCTGTCTTCTACTGATAGTTTAATATCTCTTTAAATTGGAAATTAAATGTTTAATATATGATTTTATTCAGTGATCTATTTGGTTCCTGTTTTTTTATATACTCTTTATACATCAAGCTCAATAGCAAAATAAAAGCAAAGTTTTTTTGTTTATTCAGTCAGCGTTTGTTTGTCCCAGCGTTACACAAGTGTTGCCTTGCTTTTTTAAATTCATCATATTGTTAAAAACATATTAAGGCCCTTATGTTAATAGAAAGTTCATCTTGACATAAAAGAAAACGGATAAAAAAACCCTATTATAATCAATTTATTGTTTATCGATCAAAAAAATTAATAAACTTTAAATAAGTTCATTATTTAATAACTGGTATCCCTAATTAGATTATTAGACAGAATAACACATCACAAAAAACTAAAAAGTTGATGTTTATAGAAAGACAGTAAAAGTCCTGTAAAAGTAATGTTTGTCCCAAAGCATTAAGGGAAGGCAGGAGATGTGAAAAATGCCCTTGCAGCTTACATTCATAAAAACACTATTCTCAAACACGGTGGTGGCTGCATCATGCTATGGAGAAGCTGTTTATTTTTCAGCATTTCAACATGATAGTTTCTGTGCGTGTTTGTACAGGTCTACATTTAAAGGCGTAGGGAAGTCATTTAAATTTTAAATCATTCTGGCTTAAACATGTATATAAATGTATTCTTTATCAGACCATATTGTCGCAAAAGTTAGAGAATTTCTATTTAAAAAAAATTCTATCTTAAATCTGTGTTTTTTTTCACTATTTTATGCAGGCCAGTTAGTTATATGTCAGCTTGAACACCTTAATTTAATCATATATCAACGGTCATCTGTCAATCACATTTTTTCGGTCATAGCATTTTGATTCATGTGTCGCAGCTAATATACGCAACGGTTGAAATAAGAAATCAGAATAATTTCCTTTTCCATTGAGTTCCATCCCAGTGTTCACAGGGATGGACGTCTGTGTCTTCGGCAGGCGTAGAGCTAACAGAACTGGCAGCGTTGCGAGGCAAGGGCTCAAACATGTACGGCTGGAAGCCTTCTACACCAAACCAAGCTTCTGCCTCCCTGGCGTCCTCTTTCACAGCAACTTCCTCCCCGCTTTCCTCCTCTAAATAACAAAATTTAGCACAAAGGAGACTCATTCACGACCTCGGACACAAAAATCTCCTCCTCTTGCATGTTTCCGCTGTCCGTAGCGTTCCTTGACAGTGTTGTTGCTAAGTGCTACTTGGTCCCAATGTAATTTCTCATTGGGAACCTACTAGCACTAACTTGCTAACTGGTTAGCAAGATGGTTCCGACAAACCGGCCACAATCAAACTTGCTTGCAAACCTTCCACCACATCTCGCCCCCTTGATAAAGGACCAATCACATTCACTTTATTCACTCGTTTAAAGTCGGGCACCACTCGGGAAAATTTTCGGAAATGCAACCGTTGGAACAGCCGCTTCTCTACAACTTTAAATGAATTTTTCTAGCATAGATTTATACACACCCTAAACCCCCAAAGTCGCTGTCCCCTCCTCAGTCCTGCTGCCTGAACCATGTGCTTTTTTTTCTTTCAGGTACTGTCTGGAAAAAGAAGACGCCAATGACTACGTGCTGTGTGATGTGATCGGTCAGACGGGGGCTGATAACCAGTGGAAGAGGGAGTGCTTCAGGGTGGTTGGGGACAATGAGAGGCCCCTCATGCTGCAGTCCTTATGGAAGCCTAAGGAAGGCTTCTTCAGGAGATTTGAAATCCAGCTGCGGTCCACTGTGGAGCAGCAGAGCTTGAAGGACAGAGACACGGTCACAGCAGGTAAACATCTCATCTCCACGTTGTTCACAATAAAGCCTGGTTGAAGGTTTGCTGGTGTGCAGAGTCTCAGCGGTCCCGTTATCTTTACGTCCGGGTGATCAATCACTCCGTCTCTTATTGCAGGCTAGCTGCCATCATTGTCCTGCTTATCACCACCTACAAGAGGGTAGAGAGCATGTGAGAGTGGTCAGGAGGAAACAAAAGCTCCAGGGAGGGATAGAGAGGGTCACAGTAGCGCCGCTCTTATCTTGGTTTCATTTCTGAGGGCCGATAGAGCCACCATGAAGCATCAGCTCGGCCTGAAACCATCACTGCTGGCTCACTGTTTCCATCCTAGCTCACTTTTAGCCATACATTTTATTAGTGTAAAGTCCTTTAAATAAGATGCCAGAAGTATTAACCTCTATCATTGCGCACTGCTGGTCAGCTGACCCAATGTAACACCCTCTCTCTCTCAGCCACAAGAACAAAATGACATTGTTCTGTTCTCACAGCTTTTCCTCGATGGGGTTTTCACTGCTGGTCAACGCCTTGGCAGGATTTTATTCCCCACAGTGTCTGAGAAGAGTCATGTGATGGTCAGGCGGTGTGGTGGTGTTAAGTAGAAAAACACAGACTATTTTTCTAATTAATTTTTGGGTTTAACATGATTTCAGGTGTGGAAATCTGTCCAATTATCTGTTATGCAACGGATAGTTTGAGGATCAGCTAGAAGAATCAGAAAATTTGTGTGAAACATCTTTTAAGTGTCCCCCCTCCTCCTTATCAGTCCAAGAAACGCCTCCACTACCATCAAGTTTCTGTGGTGTTTTCTTTGCGGGTGTGACGTTGGCCACAGGGGATGAGTTTTCTATGAGTGCAGCAGCTGAAATCCTCCTCCTCCGAGGCAAAGCAAACCTTTTTCTTGTTTATTCACCTCAAGAACAAGAAGACATTTCTTGGTGCTTTAGGAGAACGAAAGCTTTGCACCTTTATCTTTTTAACACGGAATACAAGTTTAGCTGCTTGTAAATGTTTCCAGCAAAACCAGTCTTACTATTTTTTTATATATCATTGGTATGTAATAAATACCAAATGGGAAAGTGTGGTATGTAGTGTGGCGTGAATATGTGGGATAACTCTAAGATTTAGTGGATAGTTGAACTGATTATTTTTGCTTCAGTAACTGGGTAGAGGTGAAGTTTGAGAAACGTCTCCCCCAAAGTTATGGGAAAGTTTCTTATTTCACATTTGAAACAAACAGTCGGTTTTCAGGTGGTCACTCTCAGCATTAAGGCATTTTAGAGCTGCTGTAGTTTATGATCCTCCCCATCATCATCATCGTCATCATCACTCCCCTCTGCTCTCTGGACAGGAAATCTGGTCTTACCTCTGTGGGGTTTGTGACACAGAGCCCGTTCTGTCAGAGCGGTGCTGAAAGAAGTGGGGGGAAAAAAAGAAAGCACCCGTTTCCACAGCTGATAGGAGGAGCAGCGGGTTTGGGTGTGAAGCCCGGCTCTCTGGACATTCCACCGCGCTTAATGGCTCCAGCAAAGCTGAATGGTGTTTGTGTTACGTCAGACCGCCTGAGCGATTGTTGATATCAGATAGTCGACGCCGCATTTCACTTTCCCCGCTGCACATTAGCCTTATTTTCCTCCGGTTCTGTTGCATTTGAGTCAGCGCCAGTGGAGTCCAGCATTATGTTTGAGTCGCTTTGGTTTACCAGAGTAATTTCAGGGGAATTTCAGCCTCTGTAAACAAGATTTCATAAACAAAAGTCCTTTTCAGTTTGTTTTTTTCCCTTTCAAAGAATTTTGATGAAGTAAAATGTTCTAGAGATTAACTGATTGGGATTTGTTGATGTTCTTATATCCCTAAAACATATTTTGAAACATTCATTCATTTCTTTTATAAACTACTTAGTCCTCTTACAGACATAATAATCTGAGGCTGCAGCTTTTTCTTAATTTGACTGATTAAGAGAAAAAAAATGCTCTTAAAGTCTGAGAGAAGCCTGCTGAGGCGACACTTTAAGACTTATTGGATCTGCAGAGAGAAATAAAATACATTTTAAAAGAGCCTGCTTGTCTTTGAGTCCCATCTATTGTCTATACCTGCTTATCTCTGCACAGTAGTGGGAGGGTTGATGCCTTTGTCCAGCAGTCACTGAGCAAAGGCACATTTGAACACAAAGGACAGAGAACCATGAACACTCTCTCATACCTAAGGGCAATTCAGAGAGACTAATTAACCCGACACACATGAATTGGAATGTGGGAGGAAGCTGGAGATCCGAGGAGAAGCCAAACATGGACGGTGAGAACATCCGACTCCATGCAGGCTGGGATTACTGCTGCAGAGCAACCGTACTGATCAGCGCCCCCCTAAGAAGGCTTTTCCTCTTCCATCGCTGTCATCTGATACACAAATTTTACCTTTTACTTAAAATGTTTTCATTCCTACTTATGATGTAGGGAAGGTAACCTGAAAGTAAAGAGAGCAAAGCGGCTTGGTCAGGAAGCTATGGAGAAGTTTTAAAGCTGGGTCTGGTTAGGAAAAAAAAACATCCAAACGCTTTAAATGTCTAATTTTGAATCCATCATCTAAAGATGGATATGATTGAACATCAGCAAAAATGAACCCAAAGGTTGGGTCTCATTCTTAGAACCAGTTTTCTTTGCTAAACTGAAAAAAGGAAACAGTGGTGAGATTAAAAACTTAGTTTTTAAGTCTTTGCTAGTTAAAATGTTTATTTTTATTATTCATAGATGCTCTCACTCTGATTTGACCGAGCTTTAGGTACGGCATTCACCAATGCTTTCAGTCTCTAGTTCTGCAAAGCTGATCGATAAATACCCAAAAGTATCTGCAGCTAAAGTTAAGCAAAGAGTGTTTCTGCATTATTGATCTCTCAATCTAAGGATATTTAAAAACGTTTCTGGTTTTGTGTTAAAAAAGTATTATGTATCATTTAGTCACAACATGGCCAAATGTTGAACTTAACAAGGTATAAAAAGTTTGGATTAAGAGATATAGAGTGGCCCAGTCAAGTTCCAGATTTAAGACCAATTAAGAATCCTTTGGCAAGATAATAATGTTAACAGATTCTCTCCATCTAATGTGACTAGAAAGGAGATTTTTTTGCATAGAGAAATAAGGAGAAATTTCCATCTGTATTCCGCTTAAGCCCAGAGGGTCTAAGGAGCAAATTTCGCCTAAAAATTACATATGTGAATTAAAGCCAGTACAAACTACTACCATACTATAAATTGGAAATACAATTGTTTGTATTTTTATGACAGAACAGCATTGATGTCACCAAGTCTGATTTATAGGTGATCAAAAAAAGAAAAAAAATGAAAAATATTTTGCCTTGCCAATTTTTTTTCCAAAATAGATGCCGGAAAACACCACAAAACCTCATTTGAAACTTTGGATGAACCCTCAGACTTTATAGATCTACATCTTGACTATAAGTCAAGCTAATTCGGACTGAACAAGTTGAAGCATGTTTGTTCCACAAAGGTTTTAGTGGGCAGTGAACCAGACGGAAATGTGATTTTGGCACAATGCCAAAAGTGCAAAAATGCATTTTTCCACAAAAAAAGGGAATCTGGCCAGACAAATATGCTGATTTACATTATTGGAGACCTTCTGCTTAAGAAAAAGCCTTTGCTGCTGAGATAAAGCGTTTGTTTCAATGAAATTTACCACTAATAACACCAAACGGAATCGAAAATAGGAATAACAGAGCAAGCTTATGGTTACATCACCTAAAACGGACGCACAATTACCTCCAACCCCTACTTGGAAAGGTCTGAGCCTCTAGTTTCCAATGATGCCGGCCATTAAGGTGTGTGGCTAGAAATAATTACCTGCTGTTGCATTACTCCCGCAAAGTCACACGTCAGGTGGAATTTTAAATCTCATTTTATTTGTTTACACAGCTATAAAACAAAAATTACTTGTGAAAAAATCATTTTGAAACATATGTTAGAAATTTTAAAGCCCTATTTGAAAGGCGTGTGGATGAAACACAATGTGATTGTCTTTTGGCCTTTTCTATAAATAGATAAACATCAGCAGGTGTCAGTTGGAGTTAAAAGCTGGTAGAATCATAAAGCAAATGACTTCCTACTGTAACTCAAAGAGGATCTGCAAAGTAGCGGGCTAAATACCATTTGAGGCAAACCTCTCCAGATGGTATTGTCAAAATGTTTGTTTGTAACATGCAAAAAGGTAAAAAGTATACAAATTTGTGTAAACACTTTATATAACTGAGGGAATCTCTGCAACATTAGTTTTAAAAGATGGAAGCTTAGACTAAAATATCTGCACAGCTGCAAGACAGAATAAAAGGGATCTGCAAACTTGGCGATTATAATCAAATGCTAACTTGTTTATTTTGACACAAAAATGTAAGTATTTTAGAGTTTGACACAGAAAGTAACAAGATGCCTCTCTGTCATGTCAGGGATCAATGCTCAAGCTCGTAAACTGCAAAAGAACCGGTCCAGAGTGACTTCCCTGTTCGTGGACAGCGGCGGGGAGGAAGCTGAAGGCCTTGGCTTCTGGAGGAGCCTGAGCGAAATGAACCTGTCTGCGATGGAAAAAGAGGCCAACCGAGCCCAACAGACCGCGCTCAGAGAGGACCCAGAGGCCGAGGCAGACAAGGAGGTGCTGCGGCTCGGCATGGAGAAGGAAGAGACGGAGAGCAGTGACGACAACACCACCCAGTACTCCATCCATCCACCCTTTGATTTCCCTTACTTCCTCCTACTGCAGGGCTATAATCACAGACAGGTGAGCCTTATTGATCTGAATGTTAATGTTTGGAAATGATAAGTTTGACTTAAAACAAAGCAGCAGAGATCAGACCATCCCTGAGATTGATTTACCTACTACTGACTGCTCTAATAATCAATAGAAAATGCTAGAAATGTCAATATCTGGATGCAATCCAATGTTTTTTCTAAACAATCATACAGTATTGTTTCTGTAAGTTGCCCTGAGATGAGATGAGATAAAAAGATGAGCATCGCAATAACAGAAAATACTAGAGATGCATCAATTAGAGACGAGTCGTGAATTTTTCACACTAAAAACCTTCTTCACAGCCTTTCCGTCCTCAATGCCCACCTTTGAGCTTCACACTGACAGCAAGGTGAAAACAAGAGCATCAGAGTTCTGGATTATCATCTGTTAATCCCTGAGTCTTAGAGTCAGAGTTTGGTTACCTAAAAAAGCCTGGGGCTCAGGAAAGATTTCTCAGGTTGTGGAAATAGGACCAGATTTATTTTTTGAGAAACGTTTGACCAAACCTGACTGTTCTCAGATGTATAACTGCTTCTAAAATCAACACCACTTTACTTTCCCAGAGTTGCTTTGTTGACTCGTCATGTCAAACCTCTTGCCTGCATTTCCCATAATTCATAATAACTCAGAGGAGCGAAGCATGTTTTTTGTTTAGCTCACTGTACCAGGAAGCTTTTTTTTTTATTTTGGTCTGTGTGTGTTTATCCCTGCTGCTGGAGGAGATTGCTGACTGTGCAGGATACTGGTAGCGCTGCGGCCTGCAGAGAATCGAAGCTGGCCGCGTCCTTTCTTTTGACATTGGGTCAAAACCGGTGCCAAAGCAAAGAAACCAAGCTGGTCTTTGTTGTGTCAGTTGACATGAAACAGGAACTGAGAGCCGATGTTTCCCATAGTCATTAATCTTGTGTTTTCACAGACGGACTGAAGGAAAAACCAAGTAACCAACATTTCAGCTGACGACTATTTTAGTCCCTGCCTGAAGTATTGAGGTAGTTGTGGAGGTTTACCGTACCCGAACAGTATCTTTATAGCATTGCATGCAAACATCCCAGTGAAGTTTCTAGAGCTAGATTAGTAGAATGTAATAAACTGTGCAGCATCTATTATCATGGATATATTCTTGACATAGCGAGTCCAGACTTTTAGACTGGAAAAGATAACGCACAGTATCATAGCTCCGCTGTCACATTAGAGCTGCAAGGCTTTAACCAGCACCCATGATAAGCTATCATTAACCGCCTAATAATCTTACTGCTGTGACCCTGAGGTCAGAGACATCAGCAGCGTCTCACCTGGAAGCTCTTCTTCTCTTGTCACGCCTCGTGCTGCCAGTCCAGGTTGTACTTTTACCAGCTTATCCTGTTGCTGCTCAAACTCTCCCCGCTGCTGTATTTCTAGACTGTTACACAACAGAATCAATCCCATCCCACACACTCCTGCAGATTTAAAGTACGCGTTAACTGAGGTGAATTAGCAGTAAGTAACAATGACTGGCATCATGTTTAAACATGTGGTCTTTAAATTCATGTTTAATCATTTTAGGAGAAAAAGAAAATTAAAATAAAGCTCATTCAGAAGCCTTTCTTTTTCCCCGTGAGGGTACACACATGGAAAAAGCTGTAAATACACAGGGCTCATGATGTGAGCGCCATGGCTTGTGTGTAAATGGAAGTTTACATCAGACGTTGCAAAGTATGCTGCACAGCTGTAAGGAGCAGCATCATTAGATCGACTCCTTAGAAGATTTATGCTACGTTCACACCGGGCGCAGCAGAAGCAGCGAGTTTACATGCAAAGTCAATGGTTGACGCATGTCAAGGCGCATCAAAAGGTCCCGCAGTGCGTTTTGAGCAGCAGGCGCAGCGCGTCTGAGCAGCTGGAGCAGCACGTCGGAAGCGTTTAAGCATCTGACGCGCGTGACGTGCGGCAAACGCGCTGCTGCTCGAGATGGAAAAATTGAACTTTTTTTCGACGCGCCGCGTCAACCAATCAGAGAAGCTGATCTGGGAGCTGGCCGTGAGACAGACACAGCGCTGATGACACAGAGCCCTGTGATCGCTCCTCTGAAACAGTTTATTGACGCCTAAATTAACTTAAAATGTAGAAATCTGCCGGCAGAATATGTTCGTTTTTATTATCCTGGTGCCTGCGGTTTGGATTATTTAGATGAAAAACACCTACCAGCCGCCACGGTGACCGCGAGGAGGCGACCCGGCCAGAGGCTGCTGTTGAATGGGATTCCTACTGACATCGCACCGCTGGTATGTGGGGGTCTGAGCGGCTCCGACAGAAATAATATTGGAAGGCAGGATGGTAATCTGGATGAACTGACAGCACTGATTAAGTTTTCAGGTGGATTTTCTCACTTAAAAACATATTAAAACTACTTTATTCCCACTGATCACAGCAAATATAGCTGCAAGGCTGAGAAAGGATAGAGTAGCTCCGCCCAACGCGCATCAGACACACTTTTGCACCGCGCAGCCAGAGCAGCAAAGCTGCTTCAGCCGCGCATCAGAACTAAACTGGTACAAGCAGCAAAAATGAAGCAGCAGACGCGATTTTGCTGCTCTTGCTGCGTCCGGTGTGAACGCAGCATTAAAAAGCAACGAAGGCTGGAAGTGATCCGCTGTGATTGGGACACCCTGTCCTTCAGCTGCTGTCCTGCCCTCAACTCAGCGTAACATCGGTTGCCTACCAGTCATGACAGCGTGAGACAAAGATTTGCACTGATAATTTGAAGAACTTTTGCCTCTTACATGATTAAATTATTAAATTACCATTAAGATATCAGATGTTTTGATCACCTAAAGCTCTGTGTCTCTACCTTTGGATTAGAAATCCCAGTTTTGAGTTAAATTAGTTAATTTTTCACAACTAGCAAAACCTGCTAATTGATTTGACACTCGCTGACGAACTCAGGCACAGCATAGCATAACTATGCACTTTGAATGTGTGTAATTATGCTGCTTCGCTGCTCTTATGTGCTGCAACATGCCTGGAGTGTTTTCTCCTCCAGAGTTCCATTTGTGCTCATGTGGATGTCGCATTAGCAACATAAGAACCATGGATCACTTCCCAGTCCTTTACACCAAAGGAAAAAACTTAAACTTAGACAATTTTCATTGTCATTTTGTATACACAGAGTGTGTACAAAAACAAAATTTAATTTTGCAAAGCTTTCATGACATTTCCATTCCTTAAAGTGCAGCAGTGATCAAATGTTAACAGTGTGGGAGAAAAAAAACATGGTGCAAAAAAGTACATTGATATGGAAGTTCAGAGCATTACGTAGGTTTATATATTTTGAAAACATGCAGCATTTTTACGATTTTAACATTTTTCCCTTAACCAAGTTACTGCAACTTTCTTTGATACGGTCAGACGGCCCTGTTTTATACTTGATATTGAAATTCTTCTTTTAAGTATATTTTTATTGGGATTTTTCTTTCAGAGGTTTGTTATCCTGATACTGATACTGATTCGTAGGATAATAAATGAAATGTTCACATCTCATTTGCTTTAGAGCTATTATTAGCGTGTTTGCTCTTTGTTTTGATAGACCTTGTTGATCATTAAACAACAGCTGCACAGTAACCTGAAAAAATAACTTTAATTTGAGCAGAAAGTAGATTTTGTTACCTGACAAGATGGGTAGATATTAGCTCACCTTTTTGAAAAAGTAGAAATTCACTGTAATGCATAAGTCTAGGCATAATGTAATGAGTTATTAACTGTGTTTTAAATGATATGTAATTAAAATAAAACTCAACCTGGATTGACTTGTCCATTAATTACAGATGTTGTTTGATGTTGGCCATAATGCCAAACAAACCTTAAACAAATGATTAGCTTTTGTCTTTCAATAATAAAATACCGGTAAACAATTTATAAACAAAAAGGCTATTCTAATGAACCTTGGTTCAGTAAGTCCAGCTATCATTAGCATTTTAGTTCATTCCAAAGATGTCAAATAATTACACTTTACCTGCAACCCTCCAGTTTTTACTGTTGCTGAAAAGCATTTTTATGCTGCTTCATCATTCCTTTGTTTTTTCAGAATAAGAGTCTCTAACAAGGAAGCCTCTGTTCTTGTCTTATTTTATGTGTTTTTTTTTAGGATTTTGTGATCTACCTGATGAGCGGCACCACCACCATCTTTGGATGCTGCAGGGAGCACTGTAACGGAGAGGACGAGGAAAGGCTGAAGGTGGACATCCTCCTGTTCGCTCCTGATGTGCTGCCGCAGCACTGCTGCGTCAGACGCATCGACTCCAACATCCAGACCTCAGGAAAACACAAAAAGACTTTGACGATGCTGAAGCCCCTCCATGGTGCTCCCGTCACCAGAAACGGTTGCCCTCTGAATGAGGAAGTCGAACTGAATCCTGGAGATTTGGTTGGTTTGGGAAAAAACTACCTGTTTATGTTTAAGGATCCAACCACTACGTCAGGATCAGCTCATACTCCACTTTGGATGAGCAGACTCTGCCCGAGCTCTGACTCTAAGACCTCTTGTTTATCGTGTGGCTCTTGTGTGCCCATAAAGAAGCTCCAAAGGAAGCCGTTAGCTCCTTGTTGGAGAGACCTGGAAGGAACAGAGGCCTCCCTAAGCTACGAGCTAGAGCAGGAAGAAAGAGTCCTGCAGGAGATCCTGGACATGGTGGATCGAAGTGAGAATGAACCAAAACTAACTCCTGCTTTCCTGATGATTCTTTGCATTCAGCGCTCAGCCTCCGCTTTCGAGTTAACACACTTCAGACAGCTGCTACTCAGGATTGCCAGTCAGATCCAGCTTATTGCATGGGTAAGTAAAGAATTCTGCAGCTGGGAAGCTCAACATATACAACTAAACGGTGTATTTTCTATCATATTTAATTGTTTA
Organism: Cyprinodon diabolis; assembly: GCA_030533445.1. Classification (NCBI taxonomy): domain Eukaryota; kingdom Metazoa; phylum Chordata; class Actinopteri; order Cyprinodontiformes; family Cyprinodontidae; genus Cyprinodon; species Cyprinodon diabolis. The sequence goes on from CM060077.1 coordinate 5,088,562, forward strand.
TGGGTTCCTCTTTTCAGGAGAAGACAAAGGAACTCGCCGCAGTCCAACCAGAAACGTGAGTCCAGCACAGTGGTTTAAATTCCAAGTTTCCAAAAAGTATGAGATTTATGCGGTCAGTAGCTACATTAGCTTGGAGCGTGTCACTTTAACACACCAGTCGGTTCAGATTCAGGAGCATTGCAATGAAATTGTAATCCGCTTCTTGGGATGAAATTCTTCTGAATGAGGTGAACTGAGCGTGTTGCACTTGTGCACACCGCATCAACATGATGGATTTCCTGCTTTGAGCAGCTGAGCGCTGCCAGAATATTCCAACTGGCATGTTTATGTGACGCCTTTCAGGTCTGATCCGCTGTTTTATTCCGATTATTTTTCCAAATAATCGGTAAAATACAATTATATTTTGTTTTGTTTTTTAAATCCAAACACATTTCAATAGTCATGAATTTTTGTGAATGTAATCATAGCTAATGCTAGCTGACCGTTTAAATACCACTAGGCTACAGGGAAGATAGTGACTGCTAAATTAATCAAACCCCTTAAATCTGTTTCTGAATCTGACTTTTGTTGACTTTGAACCGCTAGCTTAAATGTATTATTCTGGGATTTAACTTGAAAGACCTACTGAAAAGTCTGCAAAACTTTACAGAAAAAACCTTGAAAGCCTGCAATGCATTTTTATTCTGTCCATCTAACACCACATGTTGTAGAAACACTTTTCACTTTATAGCTGTATGTTTTTGGGTTCTGTCTATGCAAAGTCTGCACTAAACCTTTTGGCCATTCTGGCAAAATAAGTTAAGATTAGTTCAAATGGAGGAAGAACCTTAATAATGCTGACTTATTTAGGAAGATTCTCTGTAAAATGTAGCTTCAGGGGCTTTGATTAGACCTTTCTAATCGCCTTGGTTGTAGATCTGGCTGTTTGAATGACGCCCTCCATGCCAGCATCAATGCTTTTTCAGCTTTTACCAGGTTTTCTTTTAGCGTTTTACTGTGTTTATCTCCATCCTTCCTCCCTTTAAACTCTGACCATCTGTTTGCCACACTGAGTGGAATGGAGGACTTTTTTTTGTTTTTTTTACACATCCCCAACAATACATTAAAGTTTATAATAGTGACATAAAGTGTGAATAAATTCAATATGTAGGTCTTTTTCAACAAACTGATTCCAATTTAAAGTTTTTAAATTTTTTAAATCCTTTTCGCACTCTTTAATCATTTAAAACATGCAAATCCATCTATTAAAAGTATGACTGAGATGTTTGTTCTAACTTTAACCGAACAGGAGGGAAAAGAGTCACACTGGGAAAGGTGGACATTGATTTAAAGTCAAAGGATTTTATTCATTAAAGCAGTTTATTCTGGAATTCATTAACTGGTTCATTCATCAAGCAATTGTCTCACTCACTTGGCAAATATTAACACTAAAACTATTCTAATTTGGTTCTTTATCAGCTTGAAGCCCCATTCTCCTTTTTTTTCTGCCCTCTAGTTTCTTGGAGATTTTTTTTTTGTTGGCGTCGATACTGATTTGTGCTTAATCTGATTTATTTTCAAGAACAGCAAATTGAGAAGATGTAGAAACAGCATTGAGCCTTTTTTCTCTGGTTTGAGTAGAAGTTTTGTCCTGCTGACTGAGGGGCGATGGAGCAGTTTGTCTAACATAGTTTTATTATTTTAGATAAAGACTAAATGTGGCTATAAAGTCTAATATTAGGGTGCTAATGCTTTGATTTACTAAAATTGGAGATTGAAGGGAATAATACTTCTCAAATGACATTTTTCACCACAGGTTGAGGGTTTGAAAGGATGGAACAGAAATGTTGCTGCTCTCTGATCAGCCTTCCTGTTCCTCCAGTGTTTTCTCTCTCCCTCTAAGCCTTAATAATTTACAGACTTTAAAACGTCTAGTTTGACACAGGACATGTATGGAATGAATTTTGTTCCATCATTGTTGCAGCAAAGAACAGGTTATGCAAGTGGAAATGTAAAAAAAAATTGCAATCTGGAAATTATACTTTAAAAACAATTCTAAATCAAAAAAGGTTGTGAGATTAACTTTGCTGTTTTCTGGTATTTTATTTTGATTTTTTTGACAAATTTTTACCTCTTGTTTTTAAATGTCTCTTTCTCAGATAGTTTTACGTTCTCTTTGCTTTAAGCCCAATACAAACGTTCACTCTTGACCAATAAAAATGTTGTTGCTAATGTCACTGCAGACCAATATGAGGAAAGCGAACAAAACTGAACATAATTTTAAAACGATACTATTCGTAAAACTATATTTCAAGAGATTTCATTTGAAAAAATAAAATCTGAGAAAACAGCAAAGTTGCTTTCCATTTCCACAACGTCTTTTCTTGACAAAGAAATTCTCTCTATAGAAATACTGAGCTTTCTTACCTCAGTGACGGACTCCACATCAACGTTTGTTCTTGTTAATCGAGGTTTTGTCACGCTTTGGAATGGTGGCTTCACAAACAAAAAAAGAAGTTGGATTTTTGAGGTTCTGATGGATTGGTCAGAGTTAAAAACAAATAACAAAAACCTATTGGTCCCACAATGTTCAGTGTCAGTGAAAGCTGTATGTTAGCGATAGAACTGGTATGCTTCTAATGATACCCACACTGAACGTTGATTTAATGTCAGACGTTTCACTCTTAAATTTTCAGCAAACTGTTGGAACCAAACAGCAGGAAAACAGCTTAAACATGATATTAATTTAAGACCGACGGCTGTAAACCTGTGTGATGAATTAGAACTGAGGGAAACATCTGCCTGAATTAGCTTAAGTTATTTCTGCAGTCCTAAAAACCTCCATTCTCTGATTAACTAATCCCTTAAATCAAATGCAGAGAAGCTTCAGCTGTAACTCCTGATTTCTTCCTCGTTAGGAGTGACGGACAGCCTGAAGAGATTCAGCTGCTCAGCATGGAGCAGCTGATCCCAGGTCTGCGACCGTTGGTGCTGTGGATGGCCAACTCCATCGAACTGCTGCACTTCATCCAACATGAGGTTCCTCAGCTGCTTCCTTGGAGAAGGGAAAGTCTGGATGAAGGTGAGCGTTTGGTTTGACATTTTGAAAGCTGTTAAAGCTGCAATGGATAAAGATTAGAAAAGCACCTTATGTGTTTTCATCAGATCTTCTGGAGTCAGAGATGTCGTCCACTCGGACCGCCTGCGAGGAGGCCATGACAGTCCTGGAGGAGGTCATCATGTTTACCTTCCAGCAGTCTGTCTACTATCTTACAAAGGTTGGCTCCTGCCTACAGGCATACGCAGCATAAATCCTTTGCCAAAGTGCTTCACATCCCTTCGGACCGGTGAAACCTGGTTGTCTTTCACATGTGAAGCAGGAAACCCGATTGTGTAAACACAATATTCTGTTTTCGTTGAGCCTATTCCAGACAGAAAACACAATAACAGAATGGAAACACAAACCCGCCGCCAGGAAAGAGCTGTGAGATAGAGAGCGGGGTGTCCTTTCCACTCACAGCAGCATAAACAGTGACGACATGGTATCTGAAGGTTGCAGAGGTTTAACTGACTAAACCTGAATGCTTGATTTATTGGGAACTGCTGGGTTGGCATCTGCACATGTTGTCTTTGGCAGAGTTAATAAAGAAGCTGCTTTTCTGATACACAAAGCGGTTAAAGTGTTGAGTGTTAAAGTGTTTGCTTTGCCACAGATTATAGTTAATAGAAAACTGGTTTTAACCACTAAGATATGTTGACTTTTACTTAAACAGGAAAAATTAAAATGTTTGCGGCATAAAATCCTCGTAATAAACACAAAGGTTTAAAGGGATATTGTGTTATGAATTTGGCTTTTTATCAGCAAAAATCAAGCACTGCTTTCATAAATACATATTTTGCCAAAGTCTCATTATAACCGAATCAAAAATGAACGTTTTCATAGCCTAGAATGAGTTGCATCTAAACATGTAGGTGGTGGTGTCCCCTGTGCCGACTCCATCCTTCCCATCAGCTCATTTACACATGTACATCCAGAATATCACCCATTAAATAGTGACATTATGGTACCAGAAGGACATTTCTATCCTTAAATCATTCAACATTGTAGGGCTGAAACAATTAAACGTTATTCATTTATTTAGTAATTAATTAATCGTCAACTGGAATGCAGAGACTCTAAAACATGCCTTTAGCTGACATAGAGACCCACTTAGAGCAATAATTATACCAAGATTGTAAAACAAATATATACAAAGTTTCCATTTAAGATTAAAAAAAATTGTCTGTCAGTATGCTCTTTGTTTGAGTTTGAGTTCCACCTGGTTTAACCTTGTAAAAAAACTTCTTTAAAGAATCTTTGACTTTCCCAATATTTCTCAATTAATCAAAAAAATTATCGACAGATTAATCGATTTGCAAAATAATCGTTAGTTGCAGCCCTAAATCATTGTATAAAATAGTAATTAGAACTTTTGTGATTGCATAGATGCCTTTACAGTGTTTCGTTATATTGCTTTTATACCATATTTATCTGTATTTTAGTTGCATCGCTCTTTAGCTTATGCTATACATGTACAATGAAATGCAGACAATAAACTCAAATGATATAAAGGGTGAATGATGAGTTTTATATATATATATATATATATATATATATATATATATATATATATATATATATATCTCCAAAGATGAAAATTGTGCCGCTTGAAGTAGGTTATGGTATCCAGGAAACGTCTGGTACAGACCAGTGACATACCAAAAGGATTTTAAATGTGTTTTCAGAAAAGTCGTTATTCTTTTTTTTTTTTTAACAGTATAGTTTATTATGCTTTTATGATTAGTGATAGAAATAAGTCATTTCATTCTTTCTGAATTTTTTTAGACATTGAATTCCTTACACTTAACTCAAGCCAATGCATTCTACACTCGATAGAGTCGAGCAGCTTCTAGCCAGTGAAATTTGCTAATTTGGTCACGTGACACAACGGCTGGGCTCAGCGCTGTTCCTGGCTGAATGAGGAATTTTTTTTTGTTAAACAGAATTACTAAATGTCAGTTAGATACTAACAGACAGCTATTAGAGTTTTCCCTCTTATCAGACTGGGTGAAACAACTTAGCCAATCACAGCAAGAAGCGGCCGGCGGCTTTTTTTCTTCTTCATTTGGGCCAGCGGCCGGTTTGCCGCCGGCGGCAAACATTTTTTCTAAACCGGCCACTGGCCCAAATGAAGAAGAAAAAAAGTTTGCCGACGACTGCTTCTTCCGGATTAAACCAAGAGCCTTGGTACTAGCTATGATTGGCTCAGTTGTTTCACCCAGTCTGATAAGAGGAAAAACTCTAATAGCTGTCTGTTAGAAAAATTCCTCATTCAGTCGGGAACAGCGCTGAGCCCAGCCGTTGTGTCACGTGACCAAATGAGCTAATTTCATTGGCTAGAAGCTGCTCGACTCTATCGAGAGTAGAATGCTTTGGCTTGAGTTCACCAAGAGGTCAACACATTTTCAGCTGAATTTTTTTCTGGTGAATTTTTACCAGATAAAAATTGAGTGTAAGGAATTCAATATCTAAAAAAATTCAGTGTTTAAAATTCGGTGTTAAAAAAAAAAGGCAGATTCCAATGAGAATGTTTTTCTTCCATATGTTTCTGGTTAAACATACGCAACTAATCTGAGGATACAGACCATGCTACCAGTACAGATCAGGTAGCGACAGGCTCCATCCCAGTACCTCAGATTGTAGCTCCGATCCTTTCAGCTTTGCTCGGTCAATAATAAGAACAGTTTTCAGAGTAGAGAAGGACTGCTGTGCTGAATCCATACAGACTTCATTACATGGCAGATTCAGACATGAATGAAGCTGGTTAAGTTGGATCTAAAGCTTCAAAAAACAAGTTAAAAAAATGTTGTGAATGGCTGAAACCCTCTGTTTTATAACCCCAAACATGAAGGTTTATAGTTTAGTATGTGGCTGTGAAGAAATAATGTATATCTGTTCAACTGTGTGAGGTTGGCCTTGCCTATACTTCCTGTCACACAAAGGATTTGGGGAAACTATGTTTGGAGGTTCCTATGCCAACTGCTTGTCTCCTTCCTTATTGCCGGTACTATTCAGGAAGCACTTATTACAGCGAATGTGGACGTGTTCCTCCATGGTTAAGGCGTCCTTCCTGTCTAAGGTTTAGGATCGAGCCCGACTGACACTGAATGAAAGACAGCATGTTGCCATTGTCTTTCATGTTGTCTTCCATAGAGGGGACAAAGTTGTTACCTTGCAAGTTTTACTTGTATGTGACAGCTTGCCATACTCATCCTGTCATGCACTGCCGGAGGCCAGTTGGCTGGATTTTATGTCTTTTACTGAAAGGGGTAATCATCAACACACAAATAGTGCAGTGAGCTTCTGTACTGATCACTCTGTGTACACAGCAGTCATTTACACGTGATTTTTACAGTTAGTTTTGACAAATCCTTTTCTTTTTGTGACATTTGATCGTATATTGGTTTTGATAATATATCTTTAAAATGAATTTAATATAATTTGGTCTTTCTTTTACAAATGAAATAACTTAGAAAAAAATAACAGCAGAGAAAATCTATTATCAAATTACTTAACAGCACCTTCTGGTGGTTTACAGGAAAAAAATGCTAACTATGGTTATGTCAACAGAGTAGCAACTAACAAACTGACAAACATAACTGACAAAACAAATTAGTGACATTTAATGTAACATTTAATGTAATTACCTTAAAGGGGTCGTCAACAACACAGAAATAGCGCAGTGAGCTTCACTACTGGTTCAATAGTCACTCTGTGAGCTATAACAAAATTCTAAGTTAGTCTTTGAACATAACAGCCAATACTACTTTTTGACGGCTTACCAAAGCACAGCGCTGAACAGACTGTGTGGAATTTTTGGCTTTCCTTCGTATGTATAGGCATCCAGTAGGGGGCGCCAAAAACCACCCATCACAGGACAATTATGATACACTTTTTAGCATGAATTTCATGTGTATATCCAAAACCCGTTAAATGTATATGAAGACAATTTGTCGTTGGAAGAGGAATAAACAGGAAGAGACAACCGTTGATCGTTCTACTTAACATTTTCTGTTGAAATGGAGAACCATCCATACTCTTTGTCCAACACGATGGAGGTGAAAGTAACCAAGAAAAGATTAAAGTAATAACAGTGAGAAGATGATAGTGTGTGTTGGTGTAGCTTATAGGAAAAAGGAGGCAGTTTATAAGGGAGCAGGACTTCAAATGAATGCAGAGATTTCAGGCTTTCTGCTGGACTGGTAAGATCATCCAGAATAGCAGCGAAGTTTATGTTGGTTTATGTTAGAAACAGGACAACTAGTCTGTCTCACAGCTACTTAGTCTCACTGGACGAGCTCTGCTGCAATCGTTATCAGCTGCTGTTCTTAAAGCTACAGTGTGTAATAATTACAGGGATATACAGTCAGAAATGTAATATATTATACATAACTATGTTATTTATCATCATCTACGAGCTCAGCCTCTTAACCTTAATATTTGCGTTGCCTTAGAATTCGTTATTTATAATTACATAGGAGCGGGTCTTGCAGCCATGGAGGCAGACATCTTTGCGCTACGGCAGCGCAGAGCCAACAAACTAGCGATTGCGAGATCGCCCATTACGCTCGAAAGTAACTACGGCAAGTTGAGAGAGATGAACTGAGACGGTACTGAAATCTATACCCTACACAGACTAATGAAATACTATCTGTAAAATTATCTATGTAAACAAACCTCATCACTTGAGAAGGTAGGTGATGCGGATGTCGTGGAAGACATTTTGTCCCGTAACGCTCGCCATACTGTTGGGGGGGAGAAGCGGTGGGGGGGAGATGTGCATGTTGCTGCGGTCTGCAGTCTGGACGTTAGATGTCGCTGAAAATTACACACTGTAGCTTTAACAAAATTCATGCCAGCAGGGGGGGGCATAGCTGTTAGCTATTAGCAGTAGCTTCCTACTGAATACATGGAGGACACGCTTGTAACCTATTGGCATTAATAAAAACACAGAATTATGTACCGTTCTGCACCTCCTCACCTGGCAGGATATTTAAACCTTCCTTATATTATAATGTTCTAACAGCGAGGCCCCAGAGCATCCTATCAGTTGTGTGTAATTCACTTAGCACACCACTAGGTGGGATAAATCTCACACACTGGGGCTTTAACTCGACATATTGTGTAAAAGTTAATTGACGAGCTGCCGGATCTCATTGTGGACTTTTCCAATTTAAAACCTCCGGATCTTAGATTTAAGGTCTGAGTTTGAGACGAATGTAATAAAGTCAAGATGATCCATTTGAATTAGCTTTGGGTCACGTGGGCGTCTGCGGCTTTATGGCTCCCCTGTCTGAATTTATGTGACTTTCACTTGGTGTGACTTGGTGTGATTAGAAGAACTTTAAAGCCTTCTATCATTGAACTTTCTAAATAACCAAAAGCAGACGTAGAACTGAGCTGTTTTATTTGCTGAACCATCTGTGGGAAGTGCCTGAAACACCGCCACCCTCATAGTGACTGTTGGAGGAAGGTGGGGAAGGAAGCAGGAACAGTCTGTTCTCTTGTTTTAAAACTATGGGATATTTGCAACAACTTTACTCTAACACTTAATTACAAAAAATAAATAAATCAGGTTTTGTTGAAGGCTTGAGCTATTGCTGAAAGCAGATTGCCGCTGGGTAGCGTATTTATAATCTCCTGCTTCTTATATCTATTTATACAGATCTATATTTGTAAAGATTGTAGATGTTCCATTTGATTTAAAAATGGGTTGATCAGCAGCAATAAGCTCTTTCCTGCAGAGGAAAACAAGCTGTCATCAGAGAACACAGAGGAAGGGGAGGGAGGAGCACAAAAAGGTCTTTCCTTTGATTTCCTGTAGACGACCGAATGTTCAGACTGGATTCCTTTACCTCTCCTCCACATCAAACTACTTATTATTGAACTGGAAATGAAACGGGCTTAAAGTTACCTCAGCCTGAGCAAACATGTTGGCATGTGAAACGTTTTCACATCCTGTCTGTAAAAATCTTCCACCATCTGTTATTTCTCAGCATGTGGTCTCATGATAACACCTGCTCAGCGTCTCAGGAAATCCTCAGCTGACCTGTTGCTTCATGCACACAGAGTTACTGCAGGCGGATGGTTTGCTCCAGCAGCGTGAGCTTTTTATCGCTCTTCATGTGTGTTTTCTGTCGGTGCCAGAGAAGTGCCAAAACACACACTTTGACCACCACAGTAATAAAAGCTGATATTCTGTTTGAGGTCAGTAAAAAGCCTCACCAGCTGATCCTGTTCTTTTTAGACTCACCAAGTTGTTTTAAGTGCCTTGAACTTTTTCATAAGATGCATTTTATTGAGTTTTCTAGCAATTGGATCACAACCTTAAACTAATAAACCTCAGTTAACAGTTTAACCTCAACATTCAAAGGCAGCTCTAAACAAATGGGTTTTTAACTTTGACTTAAAAGAACTCAAACTTTTAGCACCTTTAGGGTTTTCTGGGAGTTTGTTCCAGATCAATGGAGCAGAGGAACTAAATGCTGCTTCTCCATGTTAGTTCTAGTTCTGGGTGGACAGAGGTGGCTGGAACTAAAAGACCTGAGTGGTCTTGGAGGTTGATACACTGACAACAGATCTACAACAGCTATCCATTCAGTGATTTATAGACTAACAGGATTTAAAAGTCTATTCTCTGAGCTACAGGGAGTCAGTGTAAGGACTTCAGAACTGGGCTCTACTTTCTTAGTTCTAGTGAGAACACGGGCAGCAGTGTTTTAGATCAGCTGCAGCTGTCTGATGGACTTTTTTGGCAAACCTATGAAGACATGATTGCAGTGATCAATTCTAATCCTTTTCTAGATCCTGATTGGACTTTAGTCCTTTAATCCTGGAGATGTTCTTCAGGTGATAAAAGGCTGACTTAGGCTACGTTCACACTGCAGGCCTTGATGCTCAATTCCAATTTTTTTGTGAAATCCATGGAGGACGCAATGACGTCACAGGCCAGCGTGCTCTATGTTTACAGAAGTAAACATGGATGGTAGTGCTGGCGCGGATCTAGCGGTCTTTTCCAACCTTGAAAACTCAATCTTTTCAATATGGTTAAACATAAATACTGCTCTCCGCATCATCGTCTGCCATGGTTGTTGTTTTTCTTGCCGCTTCTGTGTAGCAAGACCCAGAATAGAGACCTTTGTCGGGTATTTATGGCGTTCAGGTCGGATGAATGTGACCTGGTTGTTTAGACACAGGTTGCATTTGAAAAGATCAGATTCGTATTGGATTCAGGACCACATAGCCAAGTGGCCAGGGTCAGATTGGATAAAATCGGACCTGTGTTGTTCAGACAGTCATGAAAAGATCAGATCCAAGTCGCATATGGGCAAAAAAATCAGATTTGGGTCACTTCAGGCTGCAGTGTTAACGTAACCTTAGAGACTTCCTTAATGAGTCTCTGAAGGTTCAGGTCTGAGTCCATGATGACACCAAGACTTTGGCCACAATAAGTGGTTTCTAGCTGTAATAGTTGAAGCTGTGAGCTACAGTAGCACCCATTCAAATAGTCCTTTACAGTCGAATGGCAGCCCACTCCCCTGTGACTCCCAGCAAAACCCACTCCAACTTCCAGCCACTGTCCTTCTACTGGGCATTCCTTTTTTTACTCTGACTCCACCCTTTCACTGAAATAAAGGCTCTGACCAGGAGATGATGCTTGTATTTAGACCTTAATGTCTACAAATATTGACAGAAAGAATATTTAAGTACAAAGATTGATGTTTAAAAAGGAATTGTAGGGGACCAGCCAAGGACCCATCAAGGAAAGTGGGAACATTTTGAATGGCTACTACTGTAACTCTCGATTGTTTCTTTGTTGGTCCAAAGATTATTATCATTATTAGTGCATCCACATTTTGAGCATCTAACCAACGCTCTGATGGGTTCATAGTCACCTAGTGACATTGTGTCGCCTGCATGGTTATAGTAACTGATCTGCTTGTTTGCTATAATCTGAGCTAAAATGATCCTGTAGATTCTGAATATGAGGGGCCACAGAATGGACCCTTGAGGAACCCCACATGTGATTTTTCTGCTTTCCGATTTAAAGTTCCCCACTGACACACAGAAGTCCCTGTCCTTTAGTGGGATTTAAACCAGTCCAGTGCTTTACCAGAAAGACCGACCCAGGTTTCCAGAAGCTCTGATAAAATCAAGTGATCAACAGAATCAAACTTTGCCATGAGGTCCAATAATAGCAGCTCTGTTGTTCTTTATTTGTATAAAATGTCATCAGTGATCACAGTTCCGAGATATCAGCCTAACTGGATCAAGCCATAACTGTGAGAAATGAGTTTCACGACATGCTCTGTCTTTTCTGTGAATCCCTCGCAGTCTGAGTAAATATGGCCTTATGTTCCGTTTAGACCCAGACCATGTCAGAATAACTAGAGATCCATCCAATCATGTAGTAACGCTCTCCTCTCTTTACAGAGTATGTATTCAGCCCTGACTGGTCTGCTGGACGGGAACCCGTTCACTGAACATGGTCAGCTGCAGGTGCCTGAAAGCCTCAGCAGCATCCTGGAGGTCCTCAAGGATGCGCTGAAGCTTCTTACGGCCTTTCAGGTGCATCCAGACATCTCACTTCAGCTCTGTGCCTACCTGTTCTTCTTCATCAATGCATCACTGTTCAACACCCTCATGGAGAGAGGTAATCTCACAGTTTATCTTCAAAGACCAATTTCTAGCTTTCTTAGTGATTTTAATCAGGATTATAGTCTTCGGGTTGTTTTATTTTTACCTCTATACTTTAGTCACATATTATTACGTGTTTTACAGCAGATAAAGGTGATAGCTTTGTTTGCTAATCTCAGGTTAGCATTAGCAAATATCTAAGTTACCTATTCAGAAGAAAAGCAGCAACCTTCGCAGTCTCTTTGTTTTCTCAAATGAGTCAATATTAAATCGTTCTGAAATTATCTTCAAATTCATGTTTAATCAGTTTTAGGAGAAAAAATAAATAAAGCTAATTTAGATCCCTTTTTATACCCCTTTTTCTCACAAGAACAGGCATGAGAATTTGACCCTTTTGTCTGCTTGTTCATGTGGACGTAGCATTAGCAATATTATATATTAGCCATGGTCCTATAAATTATTTCCTAGAGAATAGTGTGATGATAACATGGTGGGCTAAAATCATGGTCGGGAGAAAATCAAACATGTTTCAAAGTGTTGTTTGGTTTTGGGCAAATCGCTCAGTAAGCAAACAAGGATTCTTTTTTTCCTTCCTATCAAACGAAAACACAGAAGCATGGCGGGGGTGCAATAAGTGAAGTGAAGTTCTTTCTGTAAAATTGACAGGCCGTAGCAGCGACGTTTGCTCAGCCACATTTTTGTCGTTGCCTTTTCTTTTTATGGCTTTCAGCACAAAATTGCCCAAATAGCCAAGGCAGCGCATTTCATATTCCCCTTCTACTCGTTTGGATTCCGGATACACGAGTTCGAGTAGCAACATCTCCCTGCGGCGCTGAGTCTGACTCAGTTTTTAGATGTACAGTTTAAGCAGGTAGATCGCATCAGAGCGTATGGCTGCACAGTGTGAGAACATACATGCTGAGCTATGAACTTTTAAACCCTGCGGTTTCGTCGTACAGTGTGAGCTGTAGCTGCATGTAACGATTGAAAATATCGCACAGTGTATGCCCGACTTTAGTGGAACAATGGCTCTTCTCAGGGTTTGAATCTCTGTAATCATAATCAGAGCGTCTACATGCTCTTACAATTTTTTTTTTCTAGCAAGTCATTATTTACAGTAAGACTACCTAAAGATGCTGTTATGAACGTGGAACGACACGTTGCTGTGCGTGGAGGTGTGGGACCATCTGAACACGCCCTCTCAGTGAAAGCAGACGGATTTTTGCAGACACATCTTTCTCCTGTGAACTGAAATGAACTAGTTTTACGTGTTTCTTCACTGGATTATCTTTACATTTCTAAAGTTGTTTCATATGTGTCCCTTTGCTTTTTCTAAAGTTTTGATTTGATCAGTTTCCCTTAAACACAGAAACTCGTTTTAATTTTGTATTAAAGAAAGTTAGAGGGGATTTGGAATAAAGAGCCTCCTGTACCTCAGTTGCTCTATTTGTGCTATTTTATATTTGATAGAAAGTTTCTCCCTGCTGCATTTCTGCTGGGTTCCTTAAAATGGATTAGTTCTAAAATATATTGTTATAATAAAGATGTAAGGTGCTCTTGTTTAATTGAAGGTTTTATTGTTCAGGATCCGTGGCTGGGTTCTACCAGTGGTCCCGCGGTGTGCAGATCAGGGCCAACCTGGACCTGCTGATGGACTGGGCCCAGAACATCGGCCTGGGTGACATAGCCGGCGAATTCTTCCAGAAGCTCTCTGCTGCTGTCAATCTGCTGGCCACACCCAAAGAAACGCTTCTGCAGGTCAGCAGACATCCGCTTCTCTTTTCCTGTTTGTCTAAGCACAGGCGGGTGCAGCCCTGATAGCAGAGTCATGCTGATGTCAGCCTGTTTGTCTTCTCTTTAAGGTGTCAGAAGGACCCATTTTGTTTATACATCAATTGTCTTCATCTTTTAAATGTCTCATATTCATTTTTTTTTTTTGTACCAATGCAAAGCCAGTGAATGGCTCTGTGTAAATACTGAGAAAGGTTCTGGACTCAAGTCTCTGGTTCATTGTCCTACTACCACTGAGAGAAGGAAACAGCTAGCAGAAACCCAGTCAGTTCAGACACTAAAATGCTCAACTCATGACATTAGCGGTACCCATTTCTTAAGGTTATATAAACCAGAATAATGTTTAGTTTGTTACCAGTTCAGATCCCCTTGACTCTTTAAAAAAATGATTTTATTGGATGGTCTAAGGTGTTCTAAGTGTTTCATTATCAGTCAGGAATTAAACACCAAATAGATCATAAACAACGCAGCAAATAAAAGAACAAGTGGTTGATAATTGTGTTGTGGTCAGCTTTAGCTTACTGCTGTAGCTTAAGTCCTAATCCTCCTCTAAGTTACCTCTTCAGATCTTGTTTACTTTTCATTGGACTGGAAGAAGCCAAAGTTACGCAGAGTCAGAGTAGAAAACAGACCAATAAATAGATCCAGGTGTAAATTATTATGTTTCTTTAAAAGCTCGTATAAACCAGCAGGTAAAAGCCTCGTTTCTGACTCACATGTTTTATTGCCCCTGAATCTGTTGCCTCCCATCATGTTGAGTAGATTTTTTATTTTTTTTTTGCTGGGTAGATGCCACGGCGGTCATGTTATGCCAACTCATGTTGAGTAAGGTGTTTAGATCCCAGCCTGCGTGTGAACACAAGGAGCTTTAGGATTCTTTAGCTCCTTGATTTGGTAACAACACACGGATGGATCAGTGTAAGTCACAAGGACTTTAGTTATAGATAGAAAAACAATTTGAAGAGTTTCAAGTAAAGGAGCGGCTTTTAAAGAAGGCCCAGGCCACTTAAACCAATATTAAAACTTCAATCAAGTTTTCTTTAAAACAAAAACACTCGGATATATGGTTTAAATCTGAGGTCCCCAAACTTTTCAGCTTCTGACACAGAAAATGGTTCCAGACTCAGTTTATAAGTCAAAGTATTATAAATATTTCTATAAAATCAATTAGCTGTGGTGTAATGATATTAAAATCAACATTAAGAACCAAAGTAGTTAGGCTTTATTTTTAAGTGATGATTTATATATCTTCAAACACTTTGACCTAAAAGTTTATGTTTTGGTTTAATTTTTGCCGTGGATCTCCAAACTCCGGGCATAGACTGTACCATCTTTTGCCCTTTTGGGGCCGATTCTCCAGTCGTGCACAAATTTTTCGATCGGGCCGCATTTCAGCCTCACCCCGCGTCGTGTAGTATACAGGGGTCACGAGAGGCGATCAGCCTCTCATGACCACCTCCTGATCAGGAATCGTAAGATCAGCAGACAATCAAACATGTTTGAAAATCGGCAGTGGTAAGGTGTTAGTGGACAAATCCTACTGCTGAAGCAGAGCTACGTGCCGATTTAACTGAATCTCAGAACTGTGCATGTGCAAAACCAGGGAGTTCTGCTTCTTCCAGATTGATGATGAGATTCTGCTTCTTCCAGATCCGACTAGATTGTTGAGTCCGGACTCGGTGCCATCTCTCTGCTCTGAATCCGACGTGGTTTTTGGAGTGATCTCATCAGAGCGTCGAGCCGCACTGTTTGAGAACATGCGTCATGAGCTGTGAACTTTTAAGCCCTGCGGTTTCGTCGTACAGTTTGAGCTGTAGCTGTGTGCAACGATTGAAAATATTGCTCAATGTGTGCCCGACTCTAGTGGGGTCAAACCCTCAACTTTGGGAATCAATGGTTTAAAGGGTTAATTAAAGGGATGCCAGTTTGATCAGCCTCCAGTCTATACTGCCATTTTCTACCTGCTTGTCAGCATTTTACCCTTCCTACTTTGATTTAAAACCAAGAAAATAATCAATATCCTTCTGTCAGTAATAAAACTGTTCTTATCAGTTATGACAGAATAATCTATAAACATTCGATGAGCTCAAACATTTATTTACATTATTTTCTGAAAATCTCCCAGCGTGTTTCAACAGGCTGTGATTCTTCTCCCTGAGTTTTACCTTTTTATAACTTTTCATTTCTTTCCTGTTTCCTACAAATACACATTACAATCGTTCCAGTTTGTATTTCTAAATTATTAATATAGAAGTAATATAATTTATTGGTTCATTTCTCCATGTCGTGTGTTTCGTCTATTTTTCTCTGAGGGAAACATGAGATTTAAATCACCGGTTGAACCTAAATACCTTGGTGGTAGATTTTATTCATATGAGTCACATATCAGCATTTCCTTTAATTGGATAATAAAGACTCTTGTTTGAATGAACAAAGCATTCCTTTGCAATAAGCTACTCACATTGTATATTTTGATATGGTTTAAGAGCTGAAATTACGTCCATTTCCAAGATACGACCATATGTTTAGTGGCGCTCAGAGTACAACTAATTTGACCCTTTGGAGGATCAGGTGTTTCTGAAGTGTTTTAGATATGAGATCTTTACATAGGGAGGGGGGCACCTGCTTTCAGGACATGACTCAAATCTTAAAAATCCAACAGAAGCTCAGCAGCGGCTTTGTCTCGTCTCCTCAGAGGGCTGCCTGGTTGCTATGAGGCTGCTGATTTTACAGACATCATGTCTCTGGAATAAGTTTGCTCTCAGTGGTCGTTAGAAGGGGACACGCCCTCCACGGCTTCTTAGTTTTCCATTTACGGATCTGCAGCGGCTCGCTGGCTGGCACTGTGGTAAACCATACCAGACTGATGTGGCTTTGGTTGCTTGTGGATGGATATTTTAGAGCAGCATGGTTGCCCAACAATAACTGGCAGACATAATATTCAGAAGCATCTTTAGGTTTCTGTTGTTTCTGAGAAGCCTGGAAAAATCCCTTCCACTTAGACTCAATCAGTCAGAGCAGCTCTCTACTTATGGTTCTGTTGTCGCCCCAGAAAGTCTGGCTAAAGTCTGACTTCCTCAGAGTCAATTTGGAACGGTCAGAAGAAAACAGATGAGAATCAGAATGTTTGTTTTTGGTGAAATCACCCAATTAGTGTTTATTCATGAGCAGCAGCTTTCCTTAAGTCATGAAAAAAATCCCATCTGGACTTTTTCCAAACTAAACACTTTCACAACATCAGTTCAAATCTCACGGTGTGCTAAACAAAAGGCATGTTCTAAAATGAAACCCAACACCCACATTTCATAGCGCAGAAACAAAAGAAGAGCTGCAGGAGATCCAGTCGACACTTTAACCACTACTTATTCATCACCGCTATGAAATATTTTCCCATGAGTTTTCTTACCACATCTGTCGGTGGGATAATGGAGTTTAAACATGTTCATTCAGTCTCTGTTAACCTTATTTTACATGTTTAGAGAGAAAGACTGTTCGTCTGTGTAGCAACCCTGATGACGGGAAAGTTACGGTTCAAACTGTTTAAAGAAAATCAGTAGGTAGCTTTACATCAGTGGCCACAAAAATTACATGTGGCGTTCCCCAGGGGTCCATCTTAGAGCCCCTCCTATTCAGTATTTACATGCTTCCCGTAACTGAAATTATAATAAACAACAATATAAATTACCATAACTATGCAGATAATACACAGCTATATATTACAGTACGATTTTACCAGCTGTGTATGAACTCAGAAGCGCTAGGTAAATAAATAGAAAAGATAAATAGAGAAAAGTCGATTGATTGGTGCCAAAATGTTCTTCTCTTGAATCAAAACAAAACTGAAATGATATTTTTGGACCAAAGGAAGAGCATTAGAAGAAGTTTCAGATAATCCAGCTAGAAACCAGCAATCAGTTTCTAAATCTGGGTGAAGTGATGGTCCGAACCTGAACCTTCAGAGGCTCATAAAGACAGGAACAAATATTTATTAAAGGACTAATTTCTCAGCAGGACCTTGAAAAACGAATTCCTGCTTCGTTCATCTTTAGTAAATTGCTTTAGATGAATTGCTTACTTCCAAAACACATTACAGACTTCTGTTAGAGGATCAACAGCCAGACCTCTCAGGTCTTCCCTATTATGCTGAAATGCTCTTTATGAATAAACTTTTTTCCTGTTTGCTGATGTTCCTGTGCTCCTCCAGGTCTCCTGGGCTTCCCTCAGGACCGAGTTTGCGGCTCTGAAACCAGCCCAGTTGCACCACATGCTGCGGGAGTACAGCGCCGGTAGGCCCTGTCCGAGCGGATGGACTCCATCAGCAGATGACATGGAAGACGCAGTCAGCACTGGTGAGCTCCGGGGACAGAGACCAGCGGCATCACCCTTTTTTTTCTCTTTTTTTTTCTCATGCCAATCATTTCCTTATAATAACTCAGAGGTGTTGCATTGGGTTCTGGTGCATTTAGAGGTTATCTTTGGATATTTTTAGGTAAAGTGTAGATTTTACCCCAGGATTTACCTCGATGTCTTCGGTTACGTTTGGACCAGCCTCTACCGGAATGTGCCTTTCAGATATTTTCAGACCCCTTAAACCTCCACACCTAAGAAGTGTGGAGTGTGTTTTTATTCAGTCCCACTTGTGAATTGGAACTGTAGTGGGGCTGAGGCTGATGACGTTACACAAGCACACAGAGCCCAGAGTTATAAGTTAAAAGTTCTCTTTTCTGTTGCCGTTGTTCTATAAAAGTATGTTTTTTAGGGGGATTGGCCGGAGGGGTGGCTCTTTTTTTTGGACAGTAGGCTGACAGGAAAGGGGGTATGAGAGAGGGGGAGACATGCAGCAAAGGACCGAGGGTCGGATTCAAACCTGGATCGGCCGCGTCGAGGTCTGAGAAATCCATACATGGATTGTGTGCGCTAACTGCTGCGCCACCAAACCACGCCCATAAAAGTACATCTTCAGATAATTTTAGGCGAGAAATGTATACCTTTAAGCTTCAATATATGGCCCATTTACGGCAGTCAGGGCTAATGTTAGCCCGTCTGCAGCAGCCCTCTCTCTGCATAGCCGTTTGTGAAGAACCGCTGGCTTTGATGGCGATTTTTTTGTTTTATTTGTTAAAATGTTTTATTAATTTGTATCTGACTGTCCTTTATTATTCCTTCACTGAATGAAAAAAGTAAGAATTTATTATTATCTAGCGACTATTAATAACAGGAGGTGAAATGCAGCTCCAGATCAGCCGAGGGTGTGGTGACGTCACGAGTACGCTTATGTTCCAATTTCCCATATTTATGCTGCTTGCTCCCGTTCTCCCTCAGTCCATGCTTTCCTGTGTTCTTGTCAAGTACTTGACGAGGACACAAGTCTTTAATCGCGTTCTTGTGAATTGAGAAATGGCCTTTGTTTGTGCCTTTTTTTAGTTTAGAGTATTATAGCGTTCACATTGCATTCTCAAAGGAAATCCAACTTTTTCCAGTGCAGATAAAAAAATTTATTTTTATATTTGCAAATCTTTTTTGTTCTGTTTTTTTTCTTTTTACATATTTCATGCTTTTGTCTGCAGTGAGTCACGAAAATGCATTTCTATTGGCCCGCTAGGGCGTTAGCAAAGACGTGTTTACTGGTCAATGTGTTACAAAAGCAAGCATTTGTATTGAGCTTCAGAGAATATGTTCTGTGGATAGCAATTTGAAAAGAATGCTAAACTTAAACTTCAATCTGAGAAAGTAAAATAAAAAATTAAAAACTTTTAGCAGTTTAAATGTTTTCAAAGTTCAATTTCAGTTTTTTTTTTGTTTTTTTCAATTTCCGTTGACAATTTCTGTTTTCCAACAATAATGGAACAAAGGTTACTCCATATTTCTGAGGCCTTTAGAAAGAAGTAGAGTTCATTCTGAGGTTAAACAGCAGATAGATTTATACTGTTCAAAATCTGAACTTTTTGCCACTTTATATATATATTATATATAATTTATGACTTAATCTAAAATTCTGTTAAAATGCTATAAAAGCTGTAAAAACAATTAAATAATTTGTGTAACATCTAATTTAACTTCAGGTAAAAGCATCCTGCACCATTTTTTCCCTGGGGGCAGAACCAGTTTTGGATCCGCTGTTCTCAGGATATTAGTGTTTACAGTAAACTGGAGTAACCAGCAGGAATCAGAGCAAGTCTTATATAGCGTACATGTTGAGACTTGGTATTTGGCATGCAGGCCTCCACAACACCTCACGATAACATGACTGTTAGAGGTCTAATGAAATCGCGTGATAAAATGAGGGGAACCGAGTGCATCTGAAAACAGTCCGGAGTTGGCAGGGCGTCAGCTGGTTTCACCGATACTGTTTTCGATTAAAAACGGCACATTCCCTGTTTTATGAACGCTGCTTGAAGCAGCTGAACAGCATCTTAAAAGCTCTGGAGGCTGCTTTGTTGTTGAACGAAAAACTAAATCAGGACAGAAGAATTACTGCAGGTTAATGTGAACCTGTAATCCATTCCTGCCAGCCTGTCTCCTCCAATCGGCCTTATTGCTCAGATATATGTCTTCCTGCTGTTTAAAATGAGACCCCAATCAGCCCTTAAAGGCAAATGGGGAGCTTCATTTCTAAATGCAAGGTTGTTTTATTTGTAGGCCTTCAGTAAAAACTGCCTGCAGTCGAGAGTAACGGTTCCTCCTTCTTCTTTACAGCCGACATCCTGGAGAGCTTTGACAACCACCCGCCTCTCATCCTGCCCAGCAGCTCGTTTCACCTGGAGCTGGGTGAAGCCATCCTGGAGCCGGCTCTTTTTGAACAGCTCTCTAATCTGCAGGAATTTATTGGCAGGCTCCCTAACAGTGAACCCCGGGCCCATAGTTCTGCTCAGGAACAGGTAACCATCTTCCTGTGAACGGGTCAGGAAATGAGCCGCTGGGTTGGTTCAGCACCGGTCTCTGATTAACTCATGTCACCCAAAATCAGGTTTCTCAGGGTTCCAGCAGTGACAGTCCTTCAGCCCATCAGACGCTCCCCGAGGTTCAGACTTGCCCCAGTCCAAAAGCAGATTCTGACCTCACCTCCTCTGTAGACCCAGCTCAGACTCTAGGCTCTCATGGTGGCCTGAGCAGCTGTGAAGCAGTTCTGGCCCAAAAGCTGAAGAGCCTGCAGCTGCAGAACTCCCTCCCTGGCCCGGCCGACACAAGCTACCACAAGAGCCTGGCTCTGGACCCTTCCTGCCTCCTCACCCCACCAAACACCCCGCAGGGTATGGAGCTGGCTGAGCTGGAGGCGGATCTGCGGGAGGGTGCCCATCAGCTTAAGACAGGTAACTGAAGGTTTAAAGATCAGATCCCAGATGGATCAGGTTACTGTTTTAGTCCTAATGAGTCCAAACTGATCTTTCCTCTAATGTAAAACAGTATCTGTTATGCTGCTTTACAGCTAAACTGTAATAGATCATGGTGTCATGGCCCGGATCTTGACCTTTAACCTTTCCATCCCTAGGTAAACTGTTCAACTGCAAATTTCGAAAGGGTTTCCTGGATCTTATTGTGGAGGCCAAATTTACTTTAGTCAACATCAATTAGGACTTGGTTCAGAAACCTGAGGTCATAAAGGAGGGTCCTAGTGGACCAACTATTGTTATAGGTCAGAAGTCACGGATTACCTGACCAGCTGGCTAATCTGAACCCAACTGGATTTAAAACATTTATAAATTACTGCATGTTGACCGACAGTGTCTAAACTTCCCTTGCGCCGCTTCTCCTGTTAATACGGTAAAGCCATCCGGAGCGTCCGGCTCCAGGCTACACCTGATACAAATTAGCCAATGAGCTGCTGTCAGTCTGGGTTGCTGCTGCTACTTTTAGACACAGCAGGCAAACCTGTGGCAAGCCGGGTGATGGGAAAGAAGGAGAAGACGATGAGAAAAAGAGAGCAGAAAAAGTGTGGACTGCTGGAAGAACTGCTGTGAACTGGTGAAAGAAAAGTGAAATGGCGTGCTCAAAGGTGACCCTGCACATTTAGAGGATGTTTGGCTCAACCTGCTGCTGTGAAGCAGGATTCTCCACCATGAACAGAATCAAAAGCAAATATCGATGCAGGCTCATCTTGAGTAAGGACGAGCACCTTGATATGTGCTTGAGAATGGCTTAGTCTCCATTCAAACCCAGGTTTAAAGCCTTGCAGGGCAGCCTAAAGCCCACTGCCAACATTAAGCCATAAAAAAATAAGTAAAAAATAAAAATGAATTTATAAAAAAAAAGGGAGTCAGGAAATTGTCTATATACCGAACTGAAAGATTGATGTTCTCTACTTCAAAAAGAGTTCAGATTTTAAAATGGAAAAACTTTCTATTTTTTATTTAAAAATTCATTGTATAACATTGATGCAAAAACGCCTGCATTTTTATTTTCAGTGTTAAATTCTGCTTAAAGTAACGGAATATAATTATAAATGTCTCCGAACCTTAACTGATTGATGATTTTCTTTATTCAGACCCGCTGATTTTTAATTGGTTACCCCCGTTATAGGTCCTCCCAACCGTGTTGTTAAGGTCACTTTCAGCTTTTCAGGGAGACTTATGCTTGGTTCATGCTTAATGCCTCATAAAATACCAGCTGGGTAAGGAGTATCATTGAGAGTTAAGAGTATATACAATCAATCCTTATAACCCTTCATAACATAAAGTATTTTATATTCGGCCCTTCATTACAGTTCTCCAGACATTCCAAGCTGCTGTGTTATTCTAAAGCCACCTGCTAAGCTTCATCACTTTATGTCTTTATTAACATATTTATTATGGCTGAAAAAATTAATCGTGATTTATCGATTATTCAACTAATTTAGTGATTGATTAATAGTTAAATGGAGTATAGAGACTGTAAAATATGGCTTAAGCTGACAGAGCGACCCACTTAGAGCAGTATTTATATCAAATAAAAAGATTATAAAATCATTTAGCATTTAAGATTAAAACATTTTTTCCGTGTTTCTATATGCTCTATCCAGAACTCCTTAGATAGAAACCTTTAAGTTTACCTTCATTTCATAAAAAAATCTTCTTTAAAGAATGTTTGGCTATTATTAATCGATTAATGGAAAAATAATTGACAGATTAATCGATTTGCAAAATAATTGTTAGTTGTAGCCCTAATATAGATAGGATTGGTTTTAGTTTCTGTTAGAAAAGAAATTAAAAATCTCGATCAGACATTTGAAGCTGAGAGCCAAACAGGCAGCATGAAGGTTTTAGGGTCTTTTAAGATGTAATTAGTAATAGATTAATAGTAATAATTCCTTTATGAATTGCTTACTTGATGGAAAGGTGTCCTTCATTCTTCAGATAAAATTAATAAAGTTATGAATCTTTCTTACTTAAAAAAGCAACACAGTTTAAGTTCTATAAAACTCACTGATTGTTGCCTACATGTTAATTAATTTAAATAAAATTAATTTAAGGTTTTCTAAATTTTACATATATTCTTGATGTTACATATTGTGTTAGTGTTTTTATAAAGCAGCAATAAGAGCTGAAAGTGATTAACTGTAACCTGATGAAAGCAGCTGATACGTTTTCCTAGAAACCATGAAACAAAGAGCAAACCGTTCCGGCGCCACATGATGACAGCTCGGCTCAACCTGAAAGGCCCATTCATGGCTTCACTTCAGACGACACACAGCTCTGCCTCCTCACATCAAACCCTGTTCCACTCAACGAGCGCTGACGCCTAAAAACACCCCTCTGCTGGGTGGTAGTTTACATAAAGGCTTCGTCTTCTCCTTGTACTTTAGGTCAGGCGTTTCCAGTGGAAGGGTGGCTCAGCCATGTTAAAGGAAAGACAGCTTCCTCTCCCACTCTTATTGTTGAAGGACGCCCCTTTATGAGGTCATGTGGAGGAGTCATAGGGAGTCAAAGCAAAGAATTCAGAATGAAAGCTGAGTTTTCCATGCGTCAGAAATCAGAACCAAAAGACTGCAGCTTTTTGACCTGCTGATGGTCGGTGTTACACCCAGAGAAGATTTCTCAAAGCAAACATTATGATAAGTCTTCCCTGCAGTTAGTGGATTAAAATTTGGAGGAAAATGCCTCAAACAGCTAGTTGTGCTCCTTCAACCATTATTCAGGCGTTACTCTGATGAAAGAAGCCTCAGCAGAAGAGAACACCGTGTCTATGACAGGATGCAGTTGGTCCTGCTGCCTCACAGATCCCCTCTCCATTAGGGGGTAAATTAATAATAATCGTTTTGTATCCATGAATCGATCCAACAGCCGACGATCTGATGCATCGACATTTGCT
The DNA here is from genome assembly GCA_030533445.1 of Cyprinodon diabolis. Classification (NCBI taxonomy): domain Eukaryota; kingdom Metazoa; phylum Chordata; class Actinopteri; order Cyprinodontiformes; family Cyprinodontidae; genus Cyprinodon; species Cyprinodon diabolis. Next base: position 5,112,353 of record CM060077.1, read on the forward strand.
CCTGGATGTAATTCTGACTCCTGTGCTGCGGTGGTGCTAAACCTATTTTGCCCTCCTAACTCGCTTCCTTTAGCCACTCCCTCTTTCCGCTTGATTACACACACTCGCTTTAACACAGAGGCATTATTATTTTTCAGTGAATGAGGTTTTCAAAGGCCTAGGTGAAATACAACTTTGCTACTTCTGTTATTTGCTTTTGTTTCTCAAATAAAATGTATGACGATATTACAGATTTTATTGATTTATTTCAAATTTGAAACGTCTAGCCTGTAAGGTTAACAAAGAAAAAATTAACAAATTAATCGAATCATGGTGTATTCTTGAGTATCGAAAATAATCGAATTGTTGGGTCAGGAAATTGATACTGAATCGAATGGCCATGATGGGTGTGATTTAAACCCCCTACCAATGACTGATTCCTATAGTTATTCTCTAAATCGGCCATTACTTTAAAAATCAAACATGAAACTAAGCATCATTTAATGTCTGCTCATTGTAATAAAAAACAGCTGTGGTTTCTCTCACTTAGCTGCTCGTCCGCCTCCATGTTTTTTTTCCTTTTTTTTTAAGTTCAGTTTTTTTTCACAAAGAGAAACATAATTTTAAGGAAAATAAGATGTGTGTTTGTTGACATCAGAAGTTTGTCAGGCCGATAACAATATTTACTAATATCATGCGTAACATATTTCCTAACCCTTTGGACAGAATGCAAAATAAACCACAGTGCTGACTAGGGTTGAGTATTGGCATGGACGTTGCGATACGATATGTGTCACAATACTATATATTATCACTATATTGCAATATCACCATTTATTCCAACCTCTCTATATTTTTCATCAGATGATATTGATTGTTCAGTTATTTTGGGATCCATATTGCTTGGGGTTTGAATCAGTCCACGCCTTTAACTGTTACTGCCTCAACTACAGATAATGCGCTGCGCTGCACAGCAAAAGGGCTCCACAGCACTATCTGCCATAGGGCTGGGCGATATAGAAAAAAAGCTTATCGATAAAAAAAAATGCATATTGATCGATATCGATAATTATTGAAAAGATTTGAAACCATATTTTATGTGCAGCTCTGCCTGGACTTTTTATGATATTGTTAAATGATTTAATTTTAATAAAGAACACAAACACAGACTTCCAATTAAATCTTTATGTAACCAACTTTTTTAACCATAACATAATTGTTTTAAAGAAAAATAACTTAAGAGATCTGGGTTATGTTATTAAATACTGACAAAGAATAAACTAAAGTGACCAGAAAAGTGACCAAAACAAATATTACAAATAAATAAATGCCCCCCCACCGCCGCCCCCGTTTCCTGCTTTAACCTGAGTTATTACTTTGAAGTTTCTGGCCCCTCAGCATTTTTCTCTCAATTGTTAGAACTATGTGGGAAACTGCCCAGAACTGAAAATATATATATATTTTCCCAAAATTCCCGAAGATTCCTCGGACGAGAGCCGCGCCGGGGATTACACAGCTCGTACTCCTGCGGGTGTGAGCGGCTGAGATGATAAAAAAAAAAAAAAGTTGGTTGTGTTATCTGCTTCCCTACACATTTTACAGATGACTGTGGTTTGTTTTTTGTCCGACTTGCCATGACCGAAATACTGCCAGACTGCCGAACTACAAAAACCCTTCTTTGAAACAATTTCCTCCGACTCTCCTTGCTGCGACATCTTCATGTGCTCTGTGTTGTGGTTTGAAAGGGCGGCGCTTTGTGACGGCGTGCCTGGGTCCGCGATTGTGATTGGTTGGGAGGAAGTAGTGACTAGCATAAACCTACATGCTAGGCTACAATGAGAAGGAAGGAAAACTGCGTTTCTTTTTTATCGAACTTTTATCGACCCTTTTTTTTTCTATTGCGCCACACGTCTATCGATCGATATATATCGTTATTGAATTATCGCCCAGCCCTAATCTGCCAGACTGGCGGTGCAGAGGTAGCCCATTTTCCCGCAGTTTTAGGTGAAACTGTTTTGCTTAAAAAAATCGATACTAGGAACCAAAATATCGATATTATATCAGGCAACGATGTATTGCTAAGACAATTTTTTTCAACACCCCCAGTGCTGACTAGAGGTGTAAATAATATTCGTTTTGTATCGATGCATCGATCCAACAGCCAACGATCCGATGCATCGATACGTCCGCAAGAGTATCGATTCATATTTTTTTTTTCTCCGGTCTATTTTTATCCATTTGCTCCTGGGCGTAATTCTCCCTCCTGTGCTGCGGTGGCGCTAAACCGATTTTGCCCTCCTACCTTCCTGGTTCTACTCTTACAGCAGTGTGTTGCAGTGAGCTTGACACAGAAATTTTTGATTTGTGCCCAATATTGAATGGTGGTCTCTGTGCTACACACTGTGGGTCTAGATACGGCCGAGGCGGTGAGGAAGTGGGGGCGAGTTTAGTCCGATGACGGAGCGACATGAGGGCCAAAAAGAGCGGGGATCCAGGTGGAAAAAGGTTTTAATAGAAATAGGTGGGGTAAAACTTTTCTACTTCTGCTATTTGCTGTTGTTTCTAAAAAGAAAAAAATGCATAACAATATTACAGCTTTCATTAATTTATTTCAAATTTGAAACATTGTCTAGCCTGCAAGGTGTAAAAAAAAAAAAAAAAAAGGAACCTATTAATCGAATTCTTGAGTATCGAAAATAATCTAATTGTTGGGTCAGGAATTCGATACTGAATCGAATCACCATGATGGGTGTGATTTACACCTCTAGTGCTGACGTTACTTATCTGCTTTAAACTCCTACAGTCCTCAGCTGCGTCACATGACCAAACAAAAACCACATGACCAATCCCCTTCCTGAACCAAAAACAAGAACTACCTCGAGATAAAAATCGGTTTTTAATATCGGCCCAGTTTAATTTTTCTGATTCTTTTAAAAATGACCAACCTTTGCCAAAACTGATTTTAATGCCAATTCACTTTTTATGAAACACAACTTCATAGCTTATGATATTTTCTGAAAATCTCTTCTCCGATCAAAGCAGCTCGTTATAGAAGCTTTGTCTTTTTGTAGATTCTGTAGAGAAGAGACTCCAAACTGAGGCAGACCTTCAGAAATCCTCGGGGTCTCGTGATTCATGCTGCCCCCGCGTTAATGCTCTCCTCCCCTCCCTGTGTGGTTGTGTGCCCTCACAGAAGTTTAAGCTGGAGGATTTTGTTGATCTTATTCAGGTGTCTTTACTGTCATTGGTTCCTGGTGTCGCGTGTTTTCTCTTAGCACTTTTATTAAAAGCTATTTGCCTAAAGAGATTAAGGAATTACACTGAAAGCGAGCCATCTGGCACCGTCACTGGCCGTGGTCAATGGAAGCTAATTACTTAAAAACATTAGCTGTTCAGTGACGGGATTTTATACAATTATAATTACAAATGTTTTTCTTTTTAAGAAACAAAAAACCTTCAGCAGGTTGTTGGACATTTAACAAAAATATAATTGTAAATGTATTTATCTATCGTAGCAATAATTGTATTTTTTTGCCGGTAAACCTAAAATAACTTTCTACTCAGGTTGATAAGTAATAAAAACTATTAGGGAATTCAAGCATAATATATTATCATTTATTAAAGATTCATGAAACATTTGCACAAACCGACATGAAACCTTTAGGCTGAGAATATCCTATAAATTGATTTCTCTTCTTCCATTTATGAAAATTATACAGTGATAACAAGGGTTTCACAAGTTTTAATTTAAACAAAAGACAAACAATATCATTTAAATGAATTAAGTTACATTTTTGTTGGCTCATAAATTCAACTGGAAATCTAATTTCAAATGCATAAAACAAAACTATATAAAAGTGTTTGACTCCTAAATAAATGAAAGAACATTTTACAACAATCAACACTGGAAATCATATTATATTGTGAAGAAATGGGGCAACAATGAGAATGTTAGAGAACAAACAAACAAACAAAATGTTTATTGAATCAAATATGTTAAAGCTAAGAGACTTGGTTCATTTAAAAATGATATTATATTTAGAGCTGCTAAGAGACTATTGTCAAATAATTAACCAACGTTCTTTGTCTTAAATTGAAGTGATGGAAATAACAAGATGAAGTATAAGGGAAACAGTCTGGATGAAGAGTTCAGGAAAGCTTTACTATAAAAAAAAAATTAAGTCTTAAACACATTTGGGTCAATAATTAGCAGAATTATATCTAGTCTGCAACTTATTCTGTTAATTTAAGGCAAGGGTCACCGACGTGGTGCCCATGTGCACCGATGTGCCCTGAAGGACCACATAGGGTGTCCTCAGCATCTTCTGAAAACAGAAAAAACTCACCAGTGGGCTAAGTTATAGAGCATATCATCCTATCAATCATTTAGAACATTAAAGCATTTATAGTGATTTAAAAATGATTATATCTGAAAGCAAATTAGAAATGAAAAGAAACAATAGAAATACGTTTATTATGTATAAGGTTTATGTGAACGCTGCCTCCTCCAGTTCATAAGTCAGTATTGGTAGCCTGTCCTATGACCATCAGTCTTAAAAAGGTTGGTGACCCCTGGTTAAAGGTTTATGGCCAAAAAAAAATAATTTAGGATTATTGAGAAAGGGGCAGATTTTTACTTCCACAGAATGTGTGAATTAATGATGAAATGATTAAAATGAGTGAATAAACTGATTAATTGGTTGAAAGAATAACAAGCCATAGCAAATGGAATGAAGAGTAATGTTTGCACCTCATCTTAAGTCATGGTTCAGAGTGCTCTAATGAGCTGCCACTGAATTAACATATCAGCTGAAATATGAGCAAAAATCATATCATGTTTAATCATCTGATGTTCCTGCCTCTCTGTCCCGCATCACCAACATATTCTTAGTCTTTTTCATGATTTGAACTTTCTACCATCCCCGTCATTTTGAACCTCCGCCCCTTCTACCTCCCTGGTTCTGCCGAGTTTTATATTCCTTTAATCCGTCCAGAGGAGCTACAGAGAGGCGGTGATGTCAGGAGAGAAAAGAGCAGTGGCTGATCTGTCATGGGAGTTTACAGCTGGGTTGGTGCGTGGAATCTTAATCGGCATTGTTCAGGACAGGACCTGCTGGGGGTGGGGGGGGGGCTCCATGTTGGGGGAAAAAGGCAGGGGGAGGATGAGGAGGGGAGGAAGGGTGGAGCAGAATAGTTTGGAACGGCTTTTTGTCCTGTTTTAGTGGAGGATGGGACAAATAAAGACATGAGCCAGAGGTGGACAGGAAGAGCCTCACCCATCCCTCCAACCACCCCATACCAACGCATCTGACTGGTCAGGGTGAATTAACAGAGTTAAAACCTGTAAAGGAGTTAAAAGATGCTGGAATATGAATCTGTGAGCTTTGATCACCTGATGAACCTGAGTTCAATCCATCGCCTGCGTGGAGAAAACTGTTTATTATGGAAAGGTAGCGCAGACATACACTCACTGGCCACTTTATTAGGTACCCCATGCTAGTAACGGGTTGGACCCCCTTTTGCCTTCAGAACTGCCTCAATTCTTCGTGGCATAGATTCAACAAGGTGCTGGAGGCATTCCTCAGGGAGTTTGGTCCATATTGACATGATGGCATCACACAGTTGCCGCAGATTTGTCGGCTGCACATCCATGATGCGAATCTCCCGTTCCACCACATCCCAAAGATGCTCTATTGGATTGAGATCTGGTGACTGTGGAGGCCATTTGAGTACAGTGAACTCATTGTCATGTTCAAGAAACCAGTCTGAGATGATTCCAGCTTTATGACATGGCGCATTATCCTGCTGAAAGTAGCCATCAGAAGTTGGGTACATTGTGGTCATAAAGGGATGGACATGGTTAGCAACAATACTCAGGTAGGCTGTGGCGTTGCAACGATGCTCAATTGGTACCAAGGGGCCCAAAGAGTGCCAAGAAAATATTCCCCACACCATGACACCACCACCACCAGCCTGAACCGTTGATACAAGGCAGGATGGATCCATGCTTTCATGTTGTAGACGCCAAATTCTGACCCTACCATCCGAATGTCGCAGCAGAAATCGAGACTCATCAGACCAGGCAACGTTTTTCCAATCTTCTATTGTCCAATTTCGATGAGCTTGTGCAAATTGTAGCCTCAGTTTCCTGTTCTTAGCTGAAAGGAGTGGCACCCGGTGTGGTCTTCTGCTGCTGTAGCCCATCTGTCTCAAAGTTCGACGTACTGTGCGTTCAGAGATGCTCTTCTGCCCACCTTGGTTGTAACGGGTGGTTATTTGAGTCACTGTTGCCCTTCTATCAGCTCGAACCAGTCTGGCCATTCTCCTCTGACCTCTGGCATCAACAAGGCATTTCTGCCCACAGAACTGCCGCTCACTGGATGTTTTTTCTTTTTCGGACCATTCTCTGTAAACCCCTAGAGATGGTTGTGCGTGAAGATCCCAGTAGATCAGCAGTTTCTGAAATACTCAGACCAGCCCTTCTGGCACCAACAATCATGCCACGTTCAAAGTCACTCAAATCACCTTTCTTCCCCATACTGATGCTCGGTTTGAACTGCAGGAGATTGTCTTGACCATGTCTACATGCCTAAATGCACTGAGTTGCCGCCATGTGATTGGCTGCTTAGAAATTAAGTGTTAACGAGCAATTGGCCGGTGAGTGTACATGAGATCCATGGCTGCTGAATGAATGAGTAATCAGTCAAACAATGCATGCAGGCATCGACCGATACAAGAAATAACCTCTAATATCGGCCGGCGGATGTATCACTCCATCCTCTCAGGCTCTCCAACCAGTCAGACTGAGCTGCTTTTAAAAAAAAAAAAAACGTGCAGATGAACAAACCTGAGGGAATAACGCAAAACATTTCCTCCAGTGATTCAGAAGAATACAGACAGTAGTTTTATGGATTACTGTGTGTTGATTCTTCCACTAAAATCCACCCAAAATGTTTTTCAACTTTATGTTTAAAAAAATGTAAAAGGTTCAAGAAACTTGGATATTTTTGCACAATGCTGTATGGAGCACAGAATAAAAAAAATAAAAAATCTAAATCCAGATCGACGGCAGAACCGAGGCGACGCTTTCATTGAGCCACCTTAGTGTTGATGTGACCAGGTGCAGAGGAGCGTTCTGTTGGACCGGTTTAGGAGGGTCCATGTCTCTGAGCCGATGTGTTTTCTGTTTGTCTAGCTGCTGGGAGGACCCAGATGGAGGCAGGAAACGCGGAAGCAGAAGAAGACAGAGAGGAAGTGTTCACAGTGGAGATCTGCAGAGGGCCCCACGGCCTCGGCCTGGCTCTAGTAGACGGAACGGTGAGACATCAGTCACGTCTTTCTAAGCCCGGAGTCCTTTTCACAGCTTTTTGCTTTTCCTGTGTTTTTCTTTTTTTTTTAGTTCAATGATTTTCAGAAAGCAACTTTTCTCTGACCGATTGCTCTGAACAAGAAACCATGAGCTTGTTTCCTGCTTTATCAGAAAATATTCATCCCCTGCAGACATCAACTGACTTCTTTGGAGAAAAGGAGTAAAACTAATTCACTAAGTTTTGTTTAAAAAAAAATGTTTCTGGTCTGAACACATGTTGTCTGGAGAAGAAAACAGTCCAATAACGACATTAAACTGAATCTGTGGGATCTTTCTGTCTCAGAAACAGAATTAATTGTAAAAAAATATATTTCAATCAGCATCAGAAAAGGCTGGTTTCCCTTTATATGTTTTTGTTACGTCCCAGTTTAGTGATTACATCGACCTTTTAAACACCCCGGTCTAAAAGTAGCTAATTTTGAGTCAAACTTATTTAGAAAAACATCCAGAGTGAAGAGTTTCTTTTTTGGCCCATGTTCAGATGAAGAAACAGAAACATGTCGTTTTCATGTGTTACTTTTGACAAACTTTAAAGAAACATCTTGTCAAACTTCTCTCTTTAGTTAGGATCAGACCTTGAGTTTAGAAGATTTTAATGGTGGTGAGGTCAGTGCAGTGTGAAGGTGCAGCTTCACATGAACCAGGAAGTCTTTAATCTCTGACATACGGCGGGAATTTAGTTCCATTATTTTCGCAGCAAAGAATATTAGAGATGCATAAAAAATTAACCTAAAAGCGTTCGGCTTTCAGGCAACAGAAAATTAACACAGAAACAACAACGACAAACAGTACAGCCAGCATGGGGGAAAAAGGGATCAAAGGCAAAAAGCAAAGCCAGCATGAAGAAATGTTGTCAATCGCATGAAGAAAAGCACTGAAGCAACAGAGCACAGCTTGCAGAGCAGAGTTGGTCAGAGTTTAGCGCCCTGCAGACAGGTTGTGAGGGAGGGGATGCGTGTTTAAACGTTGCACAACGACCTCACTCCACTTAGGTCAGTGGCACTTAATGCCATAGAAATCCAAACATCTCCATCAGCTTTCTTTAATGGTTCTAAATGAGAAGAATGCGACACGGAAAAGGAAACCGACATACAAGCCCACTCAATCTGTGGCGGACATGTTTGAAAATGCAAGAAAGTTTCCCAGATATTCCGCCAATGTAAAAGGCATAACAGAAAGATGTCAGCGGTAAAATCAATATGTTAATATGTTTTCAAATTCTAACTGATTTATTGAGATGCCTTGAGATTCAATAAATCATATAAAATTATTTTTTTATGAGGGTTAGTACACATCATAGCCAAAAATTCTGTGGTTCCAATATTGGACATAATTAGTGTTTCAGTTTTTAGCCTTTGATTCTTAATTTTTCCCTAATGGTCAAGAATTTTCATTTCGGTGCATCTCTAAAGAATATGTTTGCTAAGAAAATGTAATCCAAAAATAAACCTCGAAAATCTTCTTAAACAAAAAAATTTTTTAAGAATAACTTTGCTGCTTTCCCGGATTTTTTTTTTCTTTACATTATCTAATGTTTTTTTTTTACTTGAGTTTTTTCAAATACATTTTTTATACATGTGTTTTCCTTTTTTTTTTCTTTCAAAATTTCCCTTATTCAGATACTTTAAATTTGGTTTCACAGATCACATTCTCTTTACTTCAGGCCCAGTGCAAACATTTGGTCTTGACTCTCGCATTGACCAATAGAAATGTTGCTAATGCTCATGCAGACCAACAGAAATGTTGCTAATGCTCATGCAGACCAACAGAAATGTTGCTGATGCTCATGTAGACCAACAGAAATGTTGCTAATGCTCATGCAGACCAATAGAAATGTTGCTAATGCTCATGCAGACCAATAGAAATGTTGCTAATGCTCATGCAGACCAATAGAAATGTTAATAATGCTCATGGAGACCAACAGAAATGTTGCTAATGCTCATGCAGACCAATACAAATGTTGCTAATGCTCATGCAGACCAATAAAAATGTTGCTAATGCTCATGCAGACCAGTAGAAATGTTGCTAATGCTCATGCAGACCAATATAAACGTTGCTAATGCTCATGTAGACCAATAGAAATGTTGCTAATGCTCATGTAGACCAATAGAAATGTTGCTAATGCTCATGCAGACCAATATAAACGTTGCTAATGCTCATGGAGACCAATAGAAATGTTGCTAATGCTCATGCAGACCAATACAAATGTTGCTAATGCTCATGCAGACCAATAAAAATGTTGCTAATGCTCATGCAGACCAGTAGAAATGTTGCTAATGCTCATGCAGACCAATATAAACGTTGCTAATGCTCATGTAGACCAATAGAAATGTTGCTAATGCTCATGCAGACCAATAGAAATGTTGCTAATGCTCATGCAGACCAATAAAAATGTTGCTAATGCTGATGCAGACCAATAGAAATGTTGCTAATGCTCATGCAGACCAATAGAAACTTTGCTAATGCTCATGTAGACCAACAGAAATGTTGCTAATGCTCATGCAGACCAATAGAAATGTTGCTAATGCTCATGCAGACCAATAAAAATGTTGCTAATGCTGATGCAGACCAATAGAAATGTTGCTAATGCTCATGCAGACCAATAGAAACTTTGCTAATGCTCATGTAGACCAACAGAAATGTTGCTAATGCTCATGCAGACCAATACAAATGTTGCTAATGCTCATGGAGACCAACAGAAATGTTGCTAATGCTCATGCAGACCAATAAAAATGTTGCTAATGCTCATGCAGACCAATAGAAATGTTGCTAATGCTCATGCAGAGCAGTAGAAATGTTGCTAATGCTCATGCAGACCAATAGAAATGTTAATAATGCTCATGTAGACCAATAGAAATGTTGCTAATGATCATGTAGACCAACAGAAATGTTGCTAATGCTCATGCAGACCAACAGAAATGTTGCTAATGCTCATGCAGACCAATAGAAATGTTGCTTATGCTCATGCATACCAATAAAAATGATGCTAATGCTCATGCAGACCAATATAACTGTTGCTAATGCTCATGCAGACCAACAGAAATGTTGCTAATGCTCATGTAGACCAATAGAAATGTTGCTAATGCTCATGCATACCAATAAAAATGATGCTAATGCTCATGCAGACCAATAGAACTGTTGCTAATGCTCATGCAGACCAACAGAAATGTTGCTAATGCTCATGCAGACCAGTAGAAATGTGTTTTCACTCCACAAGAAAGCCCGGGCGCCCCCAGAAATAAGGAGAATGATATCTGAAAAAAAGCAATTTGAAACTAATACAATTGGTGAAATCTGATCCGAAAAGGATGAATTTCAGAACAATTAAGTTTAAAAACAATAACATTTGAAAGAAATAATAAAAAAAATAATAATAATGTGGGAAAACAGTTAAGTTATTCTCAAAACCTTTTAACAATTAAAATGTTTTTAGTTTTATTTCTGTATTGTATTTTTTTTTCAGGTTTTCATTTACAAAATATTTTCTTTGCTGCAACAATAATGGAACAGAATTGACTCCATACTGACAGCCTGAAGGAGAATCAGAAGGAGGATCAAATAAGAATCACTTCAGCTCTGTATTTATTCTGTTTTTTCGTCTGCTCCCATCATTGCAGAAAACCCCCCTTAGAATGAGCGGCATCTACGTGAAGTCTGTTGTCCCCGACTCTCCGGCTGCTCGGTGCCAGAAACTGAGAACAGGGGATCGGATCCTGGCTGTAAACGGTGTCAGTCTGGTCGGGATGGAGTATAATGTGTAAGTTTCTGCACAGAATCATAGACCTATGTGAGCTAGAATCCCCTGATTTATCCCCATTTCAGAATAATTCAGGTGCTAGAAATCCTGCGAAGGTCTCACTGCTCTTTCTTTTCAGAGGCAGAGAGCGGATTCGCTCATCAGGAGACACTCTAAGGCTGCTGGTGGCAAAGATGGACACAAACTCCAGCAGCTAGACGTCAGCTGAGGATTCTGGGAGCAAAGCTCTGCTGGAGGAAAAAATGTGCAATGTAAACTAGCAGAGGAGACCTGGTTCTTCTACAGCATGTATGCTCCACGCCAAAGGGAACACATTTCCTGCTCCTCATTCCAACCTGCTGTAGAGCGGAGGTGGTTATTGTGCATAAAGGATCGCTGAGACAGACGACCAAAAAGCAAACCGAGGGCGACGAATGCTTGCTCTGATCTACTAACAAACATCACTGAGAGGATGCTCTGAGGACGGTCCTCAGCATGGCTCACAATCACTCATGGATGGCTTTAACTGGAAATGTTCAGATTCATCAATAATCGAGCATCTCTGTTCTGAACGTGTGACTAAGTATCGTCACCGTCTTTAATCTGAGCTTTTCAGGATCTAAAATGTCCAAATATTACAAAAAAAAAATAAATAAATATTTTTTTGCAGCTTTAATGTTTTATAAAAAACACTTTTACTTGGACATCAGTGTTCTTCTTTACTCCACCAAACTGAGAACAGTAAAAACCAAAGCTTCGTGTTTGTATATCTGTGTTCATTGTTCACACCAAACAATTCAGAAGTTCCTGTTGAAATGACGACTTAAATGATGCAACAATCAGAGAACCGTGTCCTTAATGCGAACTTAACGTGGATTTTTACCGCTTTCTGTTAAAATTAGCTCTAGTAAAGCTATTTTTCACCATTGCTTCATTTTTGGGTTTAATTGTTGGAAAAAAACACAAAAAAACAAACATGCAGTGAAGAAAAGGAATTGTAACCAAAATCTTTTGTTGTTTCTAAACAAAGAAAAGTCATAATCATCAAATTTTACATGAAGTTCTAAATGTTTGGTTTGAATCTTCTCCAGATCTTCTACATTTATATCGTTCAGTCTCCCACTGGAAATACCAACCTGCTAAGTTTACATCAGTAAATCAGAACATCACTAAAAAAGTTCATTTATTTCACTAAATGCATACAAGAAGTGAAAATATACATTATTTTAATTTTGCTTACAGCTAAAGATGCACCTAGACACCGAACATTGTAGTAAACATGAAGTCTGGTAACAGTTTGACAACAACAGCTTTGAACCAAATATTAATGAAGTAATCTGGTGACTCATCAGTCGCTGACGCCAGCGAGAAGCAGCAGTTAAGGGAAAGTTGAGTGGAAGGAAAATATTAGGGTACATAAACATCAGAGGTACCTGCAGGCTTTGGGAGGATTGTGAAAAAACAACTGGTTGTCTGTGTTAACCACTCCACCCCTGATAGCTCATCGCTAACAGTGTGAGCTATCAGGTAGCTTTAATCCAGATTAATTCAGATTAAACTGGAACAGGTAACTAATAAATCTGCGTTTTACTCCTTGAATTACTAGGAAAAAATGAACTTTTTGAAGATATTGTCATTTACAGAGATGCATCCAAAACTTCTAGCCTCACATTTTGTTCTGGTTCTGGACCATCAGCATAATACAGAGTAAATATCAGCTGCTAGATGTTATTTCTAAGAGTTTTTGTGTAAACCGTGTTATAATACATCCAAATAATTTCCTTTTTGTAATATTTATATTGTTGGAATAAATATTATTTGGACTTTGAAAGCAAAGGTCTCTGTGTGTTTGTGAAGAGAAGCGGCAGCTGGAGCGGAACCGGTTGGAAGAAAGCTGATGGGTGTGTCTGCAGTGTGGCACGTTTATAGCTCCTCTGTGGTTTCTATTAGCAGAGCACTTTCCACTGACTCCAGCATGGCACAGTTTACGCACTGTGGCCCCCCTTGGGGCCTCGAGGTAAAACAGTCCTTTATGACAGCAGAAAAGTTGGCCCCGCCCTCACTGAAACCCTTCTGAGGGTGGAATTAGTGTTAGCAGTCTGCAAGGTGCTGAGTGTGAAGCCCCCTGCAGCTCTCTGACCTCATTCCTCCTTAAAGACCTTTAAATGTTGCTGAGCATTTCCTGAAGCGTCTGTAGTTAAAAATGCAATCATAGGGTCTGATTCACAGTGTTAAAATAGAAAAGTGCCCCTCAGACGTTCACTGTCTGAGAAAACAGAGCATCAGAGAAAGTTTTGTAGCTGCAGTTTCTGGTGCAGTGAGGTCTTTTCAATTCAGTTTAATTTAGTTATTCACAGAACCTCATCTCAAGACGTTTTTCAATAATCATTTATGGAAACCAAGCTGCACAATGTTTGCTCCTGGAAAAGTCTGGTGACAGTGGAGACGTTGGTAAAGTACCTAAATATTTACCTCATGTTAGAGTGGTACTAACTTTAGTACTTTACTCAAGTGAAAATGTAGAAAAAATATCAAGTAGAAAATAGGCTGTCCAATAAATCATTTAAGAAATAATTAGAAAAACTCACTGTAGCTTCGCCTCGTCTGTTCCTGTTTGGCTGTGACTTCATCCTGGAGAGAAATATCAGCTGTGCTGCTGCCATCAACACCTGTGTTTTATAGATGTTGGAGATCCGCCTGTTTTTCCAGTGTAGTCCTGTTTCTCTGACTGACTGGCTGGATGTGCTCTCTTCATCCTCTGACATGGGAGCCGGCTCAGAGCTACAGCTGCTTTCTGTATCTCTGTTTCTGTCTCCTTAAACCCCAGTCGGCCTCAGCAGAAGGCCGCTCACAATGAGCCTGGTTCTGCTGGAGGTTTCTTCCTGTTAAAATTGAGTTTTTCATCTCCACTGTCGCTACAAGCATGCTTAGTGTGAGGGATTGCATTCGAGTCAATGAGTCGATGCAATCAGCTGGTTTTCCTTAGATAGAAAACTTTGAATCAATGTGACTGGATGATCTGGTGAACTGTAAAGTGCCTTGAGATGACGTGTTGTGAATTGGCGGTATAGAAATACACTGAATAGAATTGAATTTACAAAAAAAAAAAAGTTTCTCCTTTATATATAAATCAATCCATCTGTTTTTAAATCACGGTGTTGTAATAAGCCATCCCTGTGTCGCCTATTCTATAATAACCTGAGATATCTGGGCCTCTAGTCTCCTTTGTGTCAACCCTGGGCTCTTTGGGGCGGGTCTCGGGCCCCTCACACCTGCGACTGAGCATATCTCCCAGCTGAAGGAGAATAAAAAAATTGTTTATATACATGTATTTACTCTGTGTCTATGGGATACTCCCTCTTTTGCTGTGGTTGGTGTGTTGTATATGTGTGTTTTTATTCCCTCTCATTTCCTCTATGGTGTGGAAACAGACTTCTAGGAGTTTATATGTATTTTCTGTGTTTTGTTCTCCTTTATTCTCTCTCTCTCTCTCCTCTTTTTCTCTTCACTTAGTTTGTTTCCCCATCTTTTCCATCTCCATTGTATAGGATTATATTTCCCAAAGCCAAGTGTGAATAATGAAGTTTCATACATAAGGGGAACCTTATGGTAGCCATGGTGATCTATTTGTGAAAGAAAAATCTGTTGGGCTACTATCAAGCACCTGAAAATTCTCACTACTCTATGGGCAAACAGGATATATAAAAAACGAATAAAATTAAAAAGAGCAGATGAAGCCATATATGGAAAAACTAAGTACACTTGATTCCAGCACCTTTAGCCGTTATAAATGCTAAAGTAGTGTTTTCCTATTTAACCGTATCAGCCTCTGCTTCATTTCCTTGATGTGTAGAAATAAGCTTCCCCACAGCCTTGTTGAGTTCCCACTAAATAAAATTTGACCACTGCAACACACCAGGCCCTGTGCACATGACAAACAATCCATTAAAAGCATCCTCTGTGGTTTTCTTATCTGCTCTGCATCCGTTATGCTGTGGCATGCTCATTAAATTCAGCTGATTGCACCCATGCTGGACATGTGCCATCGCTTCCCCATACAGACAGATTTGGTGTTTCCTGTCGCTATGACCAGCCTGTTTTCTTCTTAATCCTTCCACTCTGGAAACCATTTTCTAGCGGCATTCTTGTTCAAACAGACACATTAAAACTCTTCTACTCTGTAAAAGGAACATTGATGTGTGAGCAGGGCCTGACTCTTGTCTTTTTTATGCATTAACGATAACATCCAATTCGCTTGACGAATGTGGTGCCTCTAAATTTAGACCCTCATCCTGCCACTATAAGGCTGCTGTCCACCATTACAACGGTTTCATTTGGCAGGTTAGACCCTCCTAATGGTAAAGAACAGAAGCTCTTTTAATTTACGGCTTTTCCAGTATTTCAAAATAATTTTTAGAGATTTTGGTGTGGCCATCTAAAAGGTGAAGCATTCTGAAGGAGATTTGGTGCTATTTAACCACCAGATGGAGCCAAACTTCAGCTGTTTTTGTTTTTGTGTTTTGCGGTTATACGTAGGCGTAGTTTTAAGAAAAAAAAATACGTTTCCGGTGAGGAAATATGGAGCCTGGGTGGAAGTTCAACAGAAGAAACTGATTGCTCGCCTACATCCACCTGCGTCACAGCTAATCAGCTTTGAACCACACCTCCACGAAAGCCAATCAGTGTTCATCTTTATAGGCCTCCGATCCGCAACTCGTCTGCTACCTAGTGAGCAGGCGGTGGATGTGCTGTGTGACTTTATGCAGATGACCCCGTTTCAACCCAGCTGCATCCCCTCCTCTACCATTGTAGCTAAAACTTCATCAAAGTGTCATTCCTCCCGGACTCTGCATTCCGTGTCTCATTTCAACCGGTCCGGCAGAAGACCGCCATGTTGATCCTGGTTCTGCCAGAGGTTTCCTCCCAACGGGGAGTTTTTCCTCTCCACTGCCGCTTCATGCTTGCTCATCATGGATAGGTTCTCTCAACCTGTGCTATCCAAGCTGGACTTCCATAAGTCCATAAGTGAAGCTCAGCTCATGCAGTCCACTGATTCTCCCCATAAGCTCAGCAGACCGTCTCACTAACCAGCAGGTGGGGAAACAGCCCGGTTCTTTGCTCCTGTTCATGCATATCTATCAAAATTCAGCGCTATGTTTCCTGCCAGGGTCTGAGTGCCAAAGACCAGGTAATTGTATCAATAAATTTCTTCTAATTGACTTTTCTCTTTGTCTGAGTTTTTCAGATTGAACTGGGATTAAGCATGCACAAAAAGTGAAAAATAGAGGTTTCAATCTAGGAGCTATCCAGAAGCTCCAGAAAATGATTTTAAACAAAGCTCTGGTTTTCTGTGTCTTGACTTTGGATTACAAAAGGAATATTGTCCTGAGTTTGTTTCCCAGAGTCTCTTATCTGTGAGGAGGGCAATGAGAGGAAATGAGGCTCTGCTCACATTACTAAAAGTCTGATTCACCTCCGTAAATACCGGAGTCCTGCCTCTCTCCGGCTTTTTGTGTCACTTCTCTCCTTTTTTCTTTCAAAGAACCATAAAAGAACTAAAGCCTCCCTTTGCTTCAGCCTCAACAAACAAAATGATCATTGCAGAAAATACTTTAATAGTTTTCAAGATAAGAACAGACAAAGAGCTGCGTTATACATTCCACAAAGCAAGAAGGATTTAGTGTCTCAGGTTCCTTTAGGACTGATCAGTGTTTGTCTGCATTGAACAGCTGATCTCTGCTGCTGATGATCAGAAAACCTCCACATCATCTCTCAGGAAGATCTAAGGCTTCAGCTGGCTGACTCATTTACAAACTAACAAAAAATATATATATAAAAACATGTTATGAATCAAATAAAGAAAACTATGAGAAAACGAAATACAATTATGTAAGAAATACCAAAAATATTCAGGTTTTAAAATAATTTATGCATTAAAAGAAATTGAACCCAATTGTTTCATTTTAGAAAGACATCTGAAGGTTTATCAGCTGCAGCTCGGGCTTTGCCAGAGCAGAAGGGGGCCCGGGTGCGACCATGGCCCCTCCCCAGCCACCACTACAAGGTAATGTGTTATTCCATCCAACCTGTGATAAAAGCAGCAAAATTACCAGTTTAACACGTCAGGTTTCAGGATGTATGCATAGTAGCAGCTTTATAGTTACTCTGCAGATTTAAAGGGATATTGAGCTTGCTAAACAGAGAAAATATGTATTAAGACAAACTCTTCCTCTAAATGTTGAATGTAATTATTTGGTTCTTATGTTTACATAAAACAAACTAAAGAGATCAGTGCAGTAATTCAAGGAAACTTTGCTTTCCAAAAAGCAGACGCATGCTGGTCCTTCTCCAATCAGTCACTTGTTGCTAAGGTTTGTTTTCAAAGTATTTTTAGTTTGTATGAGAGAAAAACCGCAGAGACTAAACTAAAAGATATGAAACTTCCTGTGAAACTGGAGCGTGTGACTTAATGTCTCATATAAATGATCATATTTCATTATTTAGGCTCCTCTCTGTCAGCGTTCTGCTAAATAATCAGGCTGTGATTGTCCTTTAAGGATCAATGCTGGAGATTTTTATAATTTTCTGTTTTTACAGTACAGGCTGCGTGTGATCAGAACCTTACTTGAATAATGGACGGGGAACAGAAACTTAGATTAACCAGAGGTCACTGAATGCAGCATAAATAAAAATTGAATATTCTCTTTATTTTGGAATTTATCACACAGAAATAACTATAACAATAACAGAAAAAAAACAGATAATCCTTATTCTGATATAATTGGTTTGGGGTCTACAGTGTTTGTAAATGTTCAATCTTTGTTCTATTGTCTATGAAATTTTTCAGAGATGTAATATTAACACAATTTCCCCACATTTTTAAGCATGCATGTAATGTAAAGTTACCTACCAGGTTAGGGGGAATATGGATAATTGTACTGGTGGTACTTTAATTAACCCCACAGCGCTGTAAGATTGATTTAATTAGTTCAAGCTCATTAAATAAGTAATTTATCACAGCATATATTGTTACCTTTAGTGCATGCAGCAGCAATATTGCAATGAATGCTGGCAAATTGTTAAATTGGTCTAAATATTAAAAGCGATAGCTACAAGTTTAACTCCTCCCCTCCAGTAGGTGGTGCTGTCTCACTCCTCTGTTGTTTTTCCAACCTTTATTTGTATGGTTTGCAAGCCAGGTCCGCCAATGCTAACATTTGGTTAGGTTGTCAGCGTTTCCCAATAAAAGTAGCTAATTTTGTTAGCTAATGCTAACTCTCGTTAGCATTAACAAAGCAGACGCCTCAAGGTGCTTACTGAGCCCATTTGGTTCCTTAATTCATCACCAACACCCGAAAGCTTGACTGATGTTCATCTTGTTTTGCTTTGGTTTCGTTGATGCCAAGAAGAAGCCATTTCTCAGCCCTTAATTGGAGCTATTAGGCAACACCTGAACGTTGTCTCGCATGAGTTCGACCTACAGGTGCTGGTCATAAAATTAGAATATCATGAAAAAGTAGATTGATTTCAGTAATTCCATTTAAAAAGTGAAACTTGTATATTATATTCATACATTACATACAAACTCATATATTTCAGATGTTTATTTTGTTTAATTTTGATGATTACAAATGACAACAAATGAAAATCTCAAATTCATCATATCAGAAAATTAGAATATTGTGAAAAGGTTCAAAATTGATGGCCCCTGGTGCCACACTCTAATCAGCTAATTAACTCAAACCACCTGCAAAAGCCTTTAAATGGTCTTTCAGTCTAGTTCTATAGGCTACACAATCATGGGGAAGACTGCTGACTTGACAGTTGTCCAAAAGACGACCATCGACACCTTGCACAAGGAGGGCAAGACACAAAAGGTCATCGCTAAAGAGGCTGGCTGTTCACAGAGCTCAGTGTCCAAGCACATTAATAGAGAGGCGAAGGGAAGGAAAAGATGTGGTCGAAAAAAGTGTACAAGCAAGAGAGATAACCGCACCCTGGAGAGGATTGTGAAACAAAACCCATTCAAAAATGTGGGGGAGATTCACAAAGAGTGGACTGCAGCTGGAGTGAGTGCTTCAAGAACCACCACACACAGACGTATGAAAGACATGGGTTTCTGCTGTCGCATTCCTTGTGTCAAGCCACTCTTGAACCACAGACAGCGTCAGAAGCGTCTTGCCTGGGCTGCTGGTGAGTGGTCCAAAGTCATGTTCTCTGATGAAAGTAAATTTTGCATTTCCTTTGGAAATCAAGGTCCCAGAGTCTGGAGGAAAAGAAGAGAGGCACTTCATCCACGTTGCTTGAAGTCCAGTGTAAAGTTTCCACAGTCAGTGATGGTTTGGGGTGCCATGTCATCTGCTGGTGTTGGTCCATTGTGTTTTCTGAGGTCCAGGGTCAACGCAGCCACATACCAGGAAGTTTTAGAGCACTTCATGCTTCCTGCAGCTGACCAACTTTTTGGAGATGCAGATTTCATTTTCCAACAGGACTTGGCACCTGCACACAGTGCCAAAGCTACCAGTACCTGGTTGAAGGACCATGGTATCCCTGTTCTTAATTGGCCAGCAAACTCTCCTGACCTTAACCCCATAGAAAATCTATGGGGTATTGTGAAGAAGAAGATGCAATACACCAGACCCAACAATTCAGAAGAGCTAAAAGCCACTATTAGAGCAACCTGGGCTATCATAACACCTGAGCAGTGCCACAGACTGATCGACTCCATGCCACGCCGCATTGCTGCAGTAATACAGGCCAAAGGAGGCCCAACTAAATACTGAGTGCTGTACATGCTCATACTTTTCATGTTCATACTTTTCAGTTGGCCAACATTTCTATAAATCCTTTGTTTTTATTGGTCTTCAGTAATATTCTAATTTTCTGATATGATGAATTTGAGATTTTCATTTGTTGTCATTTGTAATCATCAAAATTAAACAAAATAAACATCTGAAATATATGAGTTTGTATGTAATGTATGAATATAATATACAAGTTTCACTTTTTAAATGGAATTACTGAAATCAATCTACTTTTTCATGATATTCTAATTTTATGACCAGCACCTGTATAACTAACAACTACTGCAGATTGGGAGAACAGAGATAGAATGAAGCAGAATGATGAAATGGGGGTCCGTATGTCCTCCAGCAGTCTGAGCCTATAGCAGCATAACTATAGAGATAGCTCAGGATAACCTGAGCCACTCTAACTATAAGCTTTATCAAAACGGAAAGTTTTAAGCCTAGCCTTAAAAGTAGACAGGGTGTCTGCCTCACGGACTAAAACTGGTAGTTGGTTCCACAGGAGAGGAGCCTGATAACTAAAAGATCTGCCTCCCATTCTATTTTAAGAAATTCTAGGAACCACTAGTAAACCTGCAGATTGAGAGTGAAGTGCTCTGTTAGGAACATAAGGAACAATCAGATCTCTGATATAAGATTGAGCTTGGCCATTTAAGGCTTTATATGTGAGAAGGAGGATTTTAAATTCTATTCTTCATTTAACAGGAAGCCAATGAAGAGAAGCCAGGATAGGAGAGATATGATCTCTCTTTTTCATTTTCATCAGAACTCTGGCTGCAGCATTTTGGATCAGCTGAAGGCTTTTAACTACAGTTTGTGGACTTCCTGATAGTAAAGAATTACAATAGTCCAGCCTTGAAGTAACAAATGCATGGACTAGTTTCTCAGCATCAACCCTGGACAGCAGATTTCTAGTTCTTGCAATATTCCGCAGATGAAAGAAGGAAATTCTAGAAACCTCTTTGATATGGGATTCAAATGACAGGTCCTGATCAAAAACAACGCCAAGATTTTTTACTTTATTATCTGAAATCAGTTTAATCCCATCCAAATGAAGTGACTGACTAATCAGCTGATTTTTCAAAGACTCTGGTCCAAAGACTATAACTTTTGTCTGCATTCAGGAGAAAAAAGTTAAGAGTCATCCAGGTTCTTATGTCATCAGTGTCATCAGCAAAACCGTAGAAATTTTTCCCATGCTGTCTAATAATTCAACCGATTCGGAGCATATATAGAATTGGTCCTAGCACTGATCCCTGTGGTACTCCACAGGTAACCCTGGAGCATAAGGAGGATTTATCATTAATGTGAACAAACTGAAATCTATCAGATAAATACTATTTTAAACCAGCAGAGGGCTTTTTTTTATTTCTGAAAATATTCAAGTTTTTCTAAAAGAATATTATTAGAATATCAATATTACAATATTGTGATCCACTGTATCAACATGCTTTTAATTGTTTTCTGGCATTTATTATTTATCCAATAAAGTTGTTTTTTTTTCTTATTGTCTTGTTTTCTATAATCAGAAGGTCAGACGGAGGCATGCAAAGGATTGCCTTGATTCTTTCCATTTGTAATCAATTTTCTTTTTATTTTTGACCTATGAGTTAGGATATATTTGTTCTGTAAAACAATAAGTTCACCATTACCTCACTTTCTCATTCTACTATTTTTTTTTTTTTACTTTTTGGTTGCATTTTTAATTTAAATCATAACTTGTGTTTATAGCAGGTTTCCTCTGCTGTATTGGATATTAAAGAGAAGGCCTGACTCCCTGAATAACCGTTTGGTGAAGCAGCGGAAGATGTTTCACAGCAACAGTGACAAGAGGAAGCCATCCCTGGAATGGTTTAGGGATGGTTCATCCTTCCTGTTTGCCATGAACAATGGAGGCAGGAACTGTGGTAACCAGTTAAAACACAAAGCTACCTCTGACTTCCCCTCAACCAGTCCCTGTCCCAGTATCAGTCACAGGACTGAGACCTTGGAAGGTCCGGATGGGTTCATCAGGCCCAGACAGGAAATCCTCCCTGCAGATGAGGCTGTGCAGGAAAACAGACCTGATTAAGCAAAGATGAACAGATCAGACTGAAAGTATGTTCTGGTGAAAAAGTGATCCAGTTGATGTGACCTAAATAACCTCCTGATCATAATCTGAGATAACCAGTCAATGCTGGCAAATTATTTAGAAAAGGAGCTTGAAACACAGAATTAGGCAATTTCTGCCATCTAGCGGTAATAGTAGGCAATTGCAGAAAATACACAAGAATTTATTACATTGAATTATCATATTTATTTACTTAATAAATAGACAAAAATGTACATATTTTTTTTTTTTAAACGCTGCCAATAAAAGTTAATATTTCGTTTTTTGACATCTGCTCATATGAAGCATTAAGTTTTGAAGGTAAAACATTGATGAGTTAAGGAATCATTATTACTAAACATGGAAAAATCATCAGAAAGAATGTCGAGGATCCCAAGATTCATGAATCCTAAAAATCATAAAAAATCAAACTTTTCCTTTTTGATAAAAATATTACTAAGACGAAGTCCTTTGCTTCATAAAAAAGACAAGAAAAGAAACTGAATGAAATCAGATGATGGCAAATACTTATTCAACACAAAAATATGATATGCGTGTAATAAATGTTCATCTTATACGATAAATTAATTATTCAAAAATGTTCATCTTTGGACTTATTTATTTATTGGGATAATAATTTTTAGATACTACGGCACACTAAAATAATCATACAATTTTGAGATTTTTTTTTCTTAAATTTGTTAAATCAAAACCACAAAAAAACGGTGAATCTTTTTAATACAACTAAAGCTGCATCATAACCATGACCAAACATATGCACAGTATAAAAAGTATATATTTCAAATACATTATGTGTCGAAACTAAGAAGTATAGCGTCATTATAAGACATCTTTGTATTTTTTAACCGCCTGGTTTTGTGCTGTGGTCATGCGAGTAGTTTGAATAAACTTTTTTTCCAACACCAATTAACTCTCATTGGTTCTCTTGGGAATCAAGACTGTTATTTGTAAATCGAGTTTGTCCAATAGATACCACTCATGCCTAACTTTGTCATGTTTGGCGTCTGTCACAATGAGATTTGCATTGATTTCCACAAATAAATTATAGTTTTACATAATGAAAATAAAAGCAAGAGTCATTTTTGACAACAATAATAATAATAATAACAAAAACATTAAGATACGTCTTACTTATAGTAGAACAGGGGGATTCAACGTTTTCCAGGTCAAGGATCCCCAAACTGATGGCAAAAGGAGCGGGGACCCCCTAATTATATATATTTTATGAAATAGTTATATCAAACTGGTTCTATATTCACTCTATTACATATAGAGTAATGTAATGAAAGTAATTTCTTCCTGTTATTGTCTAAGTGTTTCTGATTCTGATTCCTGG
Organism: Cyprinodon diabolis; assembly: GCA_030533445.1. Taxonomy (NCBI): domain Eukaryota; kingdom Metazoa; phylum Chordata; class Actinopteri; order Cyprinodontiformes; family Cyprinodontidae; genus Cyprinodon; species Cyprinodon diabolis. The sequence goes on from CM060077.1 coordinate 5,135,690, forward strand.
TTGATGGGACAGGTGTTGTGAATGAAACAGTGCCCAGATTGAAAGAGCTCCTGTGTGTCGCTGAATGTGTGGATTGATGACTGAAAGACATCTTCTGCCTCCATTTATCTCTTTACAGTGTGTTGAATTCATGTTTATGTGCATTTAAAGACCATTAGTGGAAAAAAATTGCAGGGGGGAATATAAAAAAAAGGTCTAATCAACCAAAACTTTCACGACCCGCATGCAGTACCATGGACCCCCTAGGGGTCGCGGACCCCCTGTTGAAGACCTTTGTATTAGGGTATTAATTGTTGAATTCAAAACCAGAGTGTGTTGAAAGATGAACAAAATAGGAACGCAGTTCTGAAGAATTTCAAGTTTTGGTTGATTTTAGCTCCCCCCAGTGGACAAAAGCTGTATTATTTTCCCTCAAGGAAGACAGCATTCCCCACGAGGACCAGGCCATAGCAGAAAAATCCTGATCTCCCTTTTATCTTTGGTTTTGTACCGTATTCCTGCACTTGTTGTAGGTCAACATATAATAACAAAAGTTATGAATATATTTTATGTAGGTGGAAAAGTAACTTAGTGTTGGTCTAAAAACCAAAGAGTTTTACACGAAAGATTCCCCTAAGCTTCAGATTGTTTAACAATAATTTGCAAGAGCTCAACCAAACAATGTAATAATTAGAGCCCAATTTGTTTAATGTAGATGAAGACATCATATGTAGAATAAGAAGATAAATGATCAGTTTCAACTACTGTAATAAGAACTATATATATATATATATATATACATATATTTGCAATGTAAGAAAAATAATGAAGAAGAAATATTTAAAAAGTAGATTCTGATGAAAAATTATGTGTAGCTTAGTGGGATGATAAAAAATGACATGACTATGTTTGTGCATAAAATGTTTGTACATAAAAACGAGCAACAGACTAATTACATAAAAATGAAAAGATTTGAAAAAAATATTTAAACAAGAGGAAACTCAATAAAAAGTGGTTTAATAACTGTCTTTTGAAATGTTAAAATGTTTTAAGTATAAATGTACTGAGCAATTTACTGTAACAATCTGAAATATGTTAAATACATTGTAAATGCTGCTCTCCCTCTCTTTCCTGTGTGAAAATGATTTTCAGCCGACTGTAAATGTAAATTAACCATTTTTCAATTCTAGTTACAAGATGTAATTTCCTGGTTGTTATTTTCAACATATTTCAGTTGGAATCCATTTATTTCCTTTCAAAACCAAGCATAAGATTTCCATATTTACATAACATGGCCCACTTTCTCCTCTTTATGCAGTGTTTACAAACCTTATTTCCTATTTTATGCACCAGAGCTTCTGTTTTCCTTCAGCCAATGAATTAAACATGCAGCTTGAGTTGCTTTAATGTTTCAGAATAACAATGAATGAAGTGTTAGTGATATGAAGTACCACTGGGTATAAAACCCTGGTTTATGTACTGATGTGGATTCTGAAATAAAGAGCTTTACTAACTTCCAGTCAGATAACAGCTTCAGTGAGGAGAAGACTTGTTTGTTTCTGCAGCTCTGCTGCTCTGAGCCTTCTTGGTATTCTGATCTGAGCTTCCTGTTTGTTTGTTGCTGTGAGGTGCTGCTGTCCCGGCTGGCTGCTCTGGCCTCGTTGGGTGTTCCTGTTCCTGTTCCTGCGTGATCGGACTGGTGAGTGGGTCAGTTTTTAAGGTCCGACTCTACTGGAGATGTGCCAAACCTTATCAGCAGCGTGTTTACCTGATGGCAGCACAGAGAGTTTGTTTCCTTTAGGGTGGACAGAGCTACGGTGTTTGAACTGTAAAGTTCCTTCAGATGACGTGTTATGAATTGGTGTTATTTAAATAAATGGAATTGAAATTTTACCACAGATCTGACACCTGATGTCACCAAACCTGGATTAGTCATAAAGGTATTGATCTACAGAGTTTAGGAGCTATAAACTGGAGATGTTATGCAGATGGGACGCCTGGTTCAAACTTTCCATCCATGCTTATTTTCCAATCAGTGTTTCTTATTTAAAGGCCTGAACTCACCTTATTTAAACTAAAGCTCTTCTTTTTCTTTGTCGGTATTTACATTTTCTTAATCATTAGTTGTAGTGAAATATGTTTCCTGTTTCACTTTACAAAACTTGATTGCTTGTCTTATTCATTTTCTGCCTGCAGTTATCTTTATACTTTCCCTCTATTTCTCATTACTCCCTGATGAATTTACAGTTTATATAAATCAATTTAAAAAAACTTTAACTTTTGTTTGGTTTAAATTACATTTTAACCTCAGACTCTCTTTTATAAAGGCTAAATGTAATAGATTATCACACACCAGGGCATCACTGCAAAAAGGAAATATGTTTGCAAACATTTAAATCTAAAAAATGCTGAAATACATCCTCATTTACTCTGATTGAAATTAAGAGTGAATTAAAGAAGTTACCTGGTTAAACCAGATTCCAGCTGTGTTCAGTTTAAATCCAGCTGTTCTGTTTCTGGGGTTTTTCAAAGAAAACAGATGGGTCAGAGAAAGTTTTAGAGAAGATGGTTAATTTTTAAGAGAATAACCCGTCATTGAACGTGTCACTGTGTCTAATGCTGTTTTCTTACACATGACACCAATGGAAAAAAATGCTTAATTTCCGGCTTTTATAACGCACCAAATGGCTACAAATATCTGGGTGTAAAAATAACTCCAAATTTGTTTAAGTAAAACTTCAACCTAACGACATTAAAGGTCAAATCAGACTCTTTAAAGTGGTCTTCCCTCCCATTATCACTCTGGAATAAATGTAATTAGGATGAATATTCTTCCAAGATTCAACTTCATTTTCCAAAATATTCAACGTTTTCTGTCTGAAGATTTTTTTAAACTGATCCATTGTCAATTATCTAGATTTATTGGGAACAATAAAAAACCTTGAATTACTCTAAGGACTCTAATGGAGCCTGAAGATACGAGGGTTTTGGATTACGCAATGACTAAAATTATCTCTGGGCAGCTCAACTATGAAATTTTAATAAGGAGAAAGGAACCTTTATAGGTCCAGATGGAATTTAAGTTATTTCTGCCTCAGATTGTGATCTCTTTTCTATTTGTGATTTATTTTGAAACGAGAGAATATATAGGCAAGTGTTTTGTATAATCAACACCTTTAAAACCTGGAAAGACTGTAGGAAAAAAATGGAATCACTGTTTATCTCTATACACTCCTCAATTTTTCAAAACCCATATCTAAACAATCAAAATACAAAGAATAATGTTCATCAGTGGATAAATACCAGTATACTACGATTCAAAGATCTGTTAAATTTAAATAGGCAATTAAAATACTTTATTGATTTAAGACAAAGATTTCATATCTCTAATGAACTTTTTTTTATCCTTACAAATTCCCAGTTCCCCCTATTCTTTAATCAAGTAAAAAAAATTTAATTGGAGGAAACTGTTTTATTTTCAGCGAAATTAATGGAAAATATTTTGAGTTTATAATATCCTTATTAAGCATTAAATGTTGGAAGATAAGGCCTGTTTAAACATATGTGAAAGTATCCATTTTCCTTTCACAAGCAATACAATTAAGAAAGCTAATAACAAGTTAATTGAGGAAAGGTTTTTGTTTAAAAAAAATATGTTTTTGGAGGAATGACTTCCCTCCAACTTCAAAGTTTTTCTTGGAGCAACTGGCTTCCTTTATACCTGTGGAAAAGCCAACCCGGGAGAAATATAACCATGCTTATTGTTTTAATGATCTCTGGTTGCACAGATTAAAGAAAGGCTGAATTTGCATATTAAACATGGATCTTTTTATGTTCTAATAGGTTCTGCTTTCTGTTTTTAACTTTAATTCTTACTGTGTATTTATACACGTGAAGACGGGTTTGTACATGAATATACAGAAACTTGTTTTTCTTTTTTTCCTCTTTTTTTATTTTTACCTCCTCCGAGGGGATTATGTTTTGAGTCGACTTAAAATCCATTCATTCAAATTTTAATCAAATTTTTACCGAAGGTTCACTGCAATCCAAGAAACAAGCCATTACATTTTAGCAATGATCTGCATTATTACTGCAGATGCAGGGATTAAAAAATAAATAAATAATTTGTTGTAACAAGCAGTTACCCCCTAAACCACCAGGTGGCAGCACTGATAATTTACAGCTTCAGCATATGACTCAAAGAATACATACATACATGCTTTATTATTTTATTCTTTGTACAAACAAAAAAACAAATAGTTTTACTTCGTCCCAAACAGCATCAAGTCATTATAAATCAATATCTACACACTTTATGCAGGATTATGATGTTTTGTTGATCAGCTGCACTAAATACCTAACAGGCAGGGATATGATGTATTCAGGTAGATAGAACCTGGAGCAGCATCACTGGAGACAGAACAGGAACAGGGCAGGAAGGATCAGTCAAAACCTGACAGGAAGGAAAAGATTTAACACAGAGGAGTGAATACATATAATCTGGGATCACACAAACTATCTAAACTATATCTACCAGTTAGAGCTATGAGGAATAGATTAGATGAAAGCATTTGGTTCAGAATGGCCTAAAACTGATGCCAACACAGATCCTCTCTGTCCAACCTGACTGAAGTTACGCTGTTTCAACAAATACAAGCAGAAAAACATGTATGATTTACAATCTACTTTACATTTTATGCACTATTTCGTGTTGATTTTATCACCTCAAATCCAGTAAGATAAATTATATGTGCTTCCATGGAGCTGTGCTGCAGATTTACACTCACCTCTCTAGGATTACATCAGAACGCTTCAGTTTCATCTGCACCATAAAACCTCCAGAGAGGATCTTTGTCCCTCTGCTGCAGCAATATAAATTTACCCTCTGTGTTCATTAGCTGCTCTGGAGGCACCTTGTGTATTTCATGGGACAACTCTGTTTGTCCATGATTTAATGTGTGCAGCTGCAGAGAAGCAGGACACAGATAAAGGGCTGAATTACTCCCAAACAGTGAAGACAAACAACCTCATGTTTTCTGCTTCATAAATCCACAACGGCTGCATTTCGCTTGCAAAGATGGATAAGTTGTTTGGTCACAAGTGACTAAACTGCAGTGGCTTCTGCAGAGCGGCAATCAGTCTACAAGTAAAGTGATAAACAAATAGGATTTGTGTGACTCTGTTCTGTCTGAAGTCCACAGAGGGACATGGAGGGAGGGCTTTATGGTCCCCAGTCAGAAAGATGGAGGGTTGGAGACAGAAGACTGAACCAAACATGTTGGTTTGTACAATAGAGGATGCAGAGTGCACACTGAGGGCAGGCTTTGTTGAGCTGCAGCAAACTGTGAGGGGAAACCGTTTCTAACAGCTTCACAGGTGGTGAAATGTAACAACATTTTAAAAAGCATTAGAGAACAACAATGAAGCTTTCTATTCACCCAGACACGTTTTAATAGTGATGGGAAAAGCAGTTCTTCTGAGTGCATTTCATTAATATGATGCATTTAAAAGATTCGTTCACAGAATCACTCAGTTTACCTAATTGCAAATTTGGTTTTGCCATCAAAATGTGCTCAAGCAGCACATGTTGACATGTGCTACATATTCTGCTGCTTTACATTTATAATTAGTGTTGCACCGATACCGATGCCAATATTGGGCGGGGCCCCGATCCAGCACTAAAATGGTGGTATCGGTATTGGTGGGTACCGACAAATAAGACACCGATACCATTTTGAAAGCCAAAAGTTTATTCAACTATTGTCACCCATTCCAGGTAGGCAATAAAAAGTTCTACTGGATTCACTTTGTTTTAGTCTTTTTCCTGCTTCACAAAGGTAGGCAGCAGCTTGACAAAGCCATGATGGAAATTATTTTACATCCAAGTACTCACATATCAATTTAAAATAGATGGTATCCATATGGTATCGGTCTCAGGGCGAAAAATTGGCATCAGCGCAACACTGTTTTGCTATAGTGTTGGTTCTGTTATGTTTTCTTTTGTGTATTTTGTTTTACTTTGTTCCATGTTTTCTAGTTTTACTGGTTTCATTCTTATTTTGTTGTGTTTTCTGGTTATTTTCAGTTATCAGGTTTTTATTTGTTGCCCTCTGCTGCCCTCTTGTGTTCTCCTTTTTTTCCCTTGCTCCTTTCCTGTTTCTGCTCTGCTCACACCTGCTACCAATCTGCTCGTTAGCCCTCCCTTTGTTTCAGTCTCCCATAAATACTCTCTCTCTGTGCAGTTCTTCAGTGTTGGTTCATCGTCTTACTTCCTCCAACTCCGTCTCTCTGAGCCTTCCTCCTCGTGACAGTATTCCCCCTGATGTCTCCATGGTTTCTGGTTTGTTTTTACTTTGTTTTCATGTTTTTTTGGATTTCCTGCCTCTGTGTTCAGTTAATCTATCATTAAACCCACTTGAAAATCACCTCTGCCTCTGCATTTGGGTCAACAAACCACAACCATATCCTGACATATTTATAATAGACTGTAAGCATGCGTTTAATGGCATTAAGAGATATAATCATAGACCTTTACCTACATCAGGGGTCTTCAACGTTTGCAAGGCTAAGGACCCCCAAACTGATGGCGAGATGGAGCGGGGACCCCCTAATTATATAAATTGTATGAAATTGTGTTCTATCAAATTGATCCTATAGTCACTCTATTACAGATGGAGTAATGTAACGAAAGTAATTTTTCCCTGGGATTATTAAAGTATTTTATAATAATTCCTTGTTGATGGGACAGGTGTTGTGAATGAAACGGTGTCCAGCTTGAAAGAGCTCCTGTGTGTCGCAGAATATATGCATTGAGGACTGAAAGACATATTTTACCTCCATTTATCTGTTTACTACAGTGTGTAGAATTCATGTTAATGTGGATTTAAAGACATTTCAATTAGTGGAAAAAATTGCAGGTGGGGGGGATAAAATAAAAAGTCTAATCAACCAAAACTTTTGGACCCCCATGCAGTACTTCCGTGGACCCCTAGGGGTTGCAGACCTCCTGTAGAAGACTCATGACCTACATTTTAAGTTTCCTGAGTGCTTAAACAAGAAAAAATATCAGACTCACTTTTCAGGATCCCAGCTTACCTTATTTTAAAGTGTCTGTAAGTTCAGATTGAAAGTACAACAACTACTGCATGGCTGCTTAACCTCTGCGTCTTTAAGTCTAAAGATTGACTGATGTTCACCATCTTTTTGATTTATTTCTTTTCCTTGTATGTGAGAATGATAAATAAGCCTTTATGAGACCATTTCTCAGCTCTATCATAGAGCTACTAAGATCTGACAACACCTGAGCTCCATCTCACCTGAGCTAAACCCTCTATTCCTCTTGGTGCAGAATCCTTTTGTTTTGATGTTGGCATCATCACCAGAAGTACATTTTTATATATTTTGGACCTGTCCCAGTTTCTAAGACAGTTATTTCTATCCTACATAATCGTTCATTAAACTTTATGCTCTGATTCAGCAGCACTTGAAATGTGCTGTCCCCGTGTTATTTTAGAAAAATCGTTGTTGCTTTGACCTTTAAAGGTTGGACTCCTTTCTTCAGCTAAAATGAAAATTTGAGGGAAAATAAAATAACTCAAAGGAAAAGTCATATTCAGAATTGAAACTTCTGAAAGTACTTTAAAAATGAAATTATCACATAGTGTTCAATAAATGATAAGTGTTTAAGAGTAATTTCATTTGAATGTGCTTTACTGAGTGTCAATGTTTGGTAGAGTTTTGAGGAACCAAATGCAGAAGCAGGGAGGCAGAGGTGAGTTCTTGCAGCTTTAAATGAATGGTCACAGTTAACGGAGGCAGGAATCCAAACATCCAACTTAAAATGTTAAACTAACCAGAACCATGGAGACATCATTGAAAAACAAGCACAAGAGGCAATGAAACCAGCACTGAAGAACTGCACAGGGAGAGTTTATATGGGAGACTGAACAAAGAGGACTAACGAGCTGATTGGGAGCAGATGTGAGCAGAGGCTTCTAGAAAGAAGATAGACAAAGGAAACCAACACAAGAGGGCAACAAAGAAAAACCTAAGAACTCAAATACATCTAAGAACATAACAAAATAGAAATTAAACCAATAAAAATAGAAAACAAAAAAAAACACGAATCAACATGAAATTGAAAACTCAAAGAAAACTTAATAGAACCAAAACCATAACCATAGCAATCATGTTTGTCAAAGAGCACTACTGCCACCTACTGGTTTGTGACGTCACGGTGCGGTATCGGCTGTTGATCAAGTCCCAATGCTGTATCTGGTGTTTGTCCAAACGAGCTATTTTCCAAGATGGTGACGACCAGTGCACTTTGTGAAGCAGAGAGTAACAAATTAATGACGTGTTTTTTCTCTGGCCAGAAGTTCGATGGCAAATCCTCCCTCTTCATGTTGGCAATCCAACGATGAACCCGTCCGTGGAGGATCAGGAATCAGAAAGGTGAAATAACTCTTTGTTTTTCACTTTTACCCAATGTATTCCAACATCCAGCTGCCATGCGCGTGGGCATTGTCAGTTTGTCAGTTTCACTATACTGTAGCTCTGGTGAATTCCAATGGTGAAGTCCTCTGGAAATCTTCAGATGTGTCTAGTAGTTCCCATTGATTTAGCTTGTAAAGTGGGGAGAATGGCGCTAGGCTTACCGCACCGTGACGTCACTGCTGGAAGATGACAGGAGTTAGGGGTTACTATATTTGGGCAAAAATGGCCGCTCACGGACTGAGTGATCACAATGAAAATGATTTGAATTTTTTTACTGATTAATGCTAAATTTATTAAATCACAGTGACCATATTAGTTTTAGGTATAAATAATTATACATTGGTCCTTGCTGACCGGACTTTTCCTTTAAAAATAAATAATAGATGCTTTTAAACATCTTTTTAAAATGTATTTGTTTAGGTTAACATATTAAATCACATGCAATGATAATTAGCAGTGTTTTCAATATATCTCTTAACATCATCATCAATGGTTCCAAGACAAATTTGTTCTTATTTTGCAGTAAAAGATCAGAAACTGATTTTACCAGAGCTCTGTGTTTCATATACCCAGGCAACTCAAAACAAAGTCCTCGTCAGTAAATCCATTTAATAAGCTCTGACCTGACTAATGTCCCTGTTAGGCAGCAGACGAGGCACAGATTAGTTTGAGAGCTGAAATAATAAAGTGGCCTTTTACTCAGCGTTTAGTTCTATAAAGCCACCAGTGGAAGCACAGATACTCCTCCTCTGCTATCAAACTAAGCTTATAGGACTGATCAGCTTCATCCGGACTTCAGTTCAACTTCAGAGGCTCTTTGAGATTAAATTGGCTTTGGATGATTGCTCTGAACATGTTGAGGTTAGCTTTCACAATCTCTTAAGCGCAGGAAATTGCATGTACCCAATTACAAAAAATATTTAAAGGTTCTGTGCTGAAGGTAAGGAACATTGGTTTTACCATGTCTGGCAAATTAAATACCATCCAGAAAACAGAGCGAGAGTGAATAACAAAAGGAAAAACCTGCTACTTTGTGGATGGATGGATGGATGGATGGATGGATGGATGGATGGATGGATGGATGGATGGATGGATGGATGGATGGATGTTCAATGGATAGATGGATGATGGATGGATGGATGGATGGATGATGGATGGATGGATGATGGATGGATGGATGGATGATGGATGGATGTTCAAATGATAGATGGATGATGGATGGATGGATGTTCAATGGATAGATGGATAGATGGATGATGGATGGATGGATGGATGATGGATGTTCAAATGATAGATGGATGATGGATGGACGGATGTTCAAATGATAGATGGATGGATGGATGATGGATGGATGGATGGATGGATGGATGGATGGATGGATGGATGGATGGATGATGGATGGATGGATGGATGGATGATGGATGGATGGATGGATGATGGATGGATGGATGGATGGATGATGGATGGATGGATGGATGGATGGATGGATGGATGGATGGATGATGGATGGATGGATGGATGATGGATGGATGGATGGATGGATGGATGATGGATGGATGGATGGATGATGGATGGATGATGGATGGATGGATGGATGGATGGATGATGGACGGATGTTCAAATGATAGATGGATAGATGGATGATGGATGGATGGATGATGGATGGATGCATGGATGGATGGATGGATGGATGGATGGATGGATGGATGGATGGATGGATGGATGATGAATGTTCAAATGATAGATGGATGATGGATGGACGGATGTTCAAATGATAGATGGATAGATGGATGATGGATGGATGGATGGATGGATGGATGGATGGATGGATGGATGGATGGATGGATGATGGATGGATGGATGGATGATGGATGGATGTTGTATAGATGGATGGATGGATGGATGGAATAATGATGGATGGATGGATGGATGGATGGATGATGGATGGATGTTCAAATGATAGAGGGATAGATGGATGGATGGATGGATGATGGATGGATGGATGGATGGATGATGGATGGATGTTCAAATGATAGAGGGATAGATGGATGATGGATGGATGGATGGATGATGGATGGATGGATGGATGGATAGATGGATGGATGGATGGATTGATGGATGGATGGATGGATGGAAGAAGTCTGCTGTGATTTAGAGTTATTCTGGGCTCCTTTGGGTCCCCATGAAAGACGCAGCTCTCATCCTGACTCTGGTAGCGGTAATTAATCATGCCAGCGATGTGCCGTTCTTTGCGTTATATATAACTATAGCCAGTGGCGCAGGAAGTCGACTTTTCATTTGCTTAAGTAACTTTAAGTCACGCTTAAAATGCTGCAGCGCAAACAGATGGCTCTGAACTGCCAGACTGGGCATCAGAACTAGCAATCAAAAATGAAAAAAAAAAAAAAAGATTTAGACGATTCCAGGAGAATTTAAGGGTGGAATCAGTTCTGGTTGATTTCTGATTCTCAATGCCCAACCTTACGTATAATATATGCACATATGTGTGTTTTATATTTACTGACCATTTGTTTGTTTTTGGTGTGTATCTACTTGATCCATGAAACCTCCAGCAATGTTTTCCGGGTACCCCTCAGATGAAAGCGTGTGCTTTCAGCTACCATGACTCCAGGCTCCCATGGACCAGCTGGTAATTGCCACTGAAGACTTTTCCGTCATTGTTGCCAAACAGTAATGAAAAGCTTTTTAGCTTCAGCCACTTGGTCGGTTATTAGAGCGACTTAACGAGACGTACTTGTAGCTAGCTTTTGATTTGTTTCACAACCCTGTGGAGCTAATCGATCAAAGTCTTGCCAAATATGGTCAGGAGGAAAGTACAACATTTTTTTCCCCTTCAACAAATGTACAAATTGCTTTTGCTCGTGTAAAAAAATAAATAAATAAACAGGGCATTCCAGCTAAAACATACTGAATATGAGTCTGAGGGTCCATTCAATGGTGCAGCCATGTTTGTTTAGCTTCGGACTGCTGCTTTTGGTTGACATCATACACGTCACTGAATTTCATTGGTTCAAAACATTTCTGTATTTAAAGCAAATGCATCTGTTGGCTTCTGCTAAGATTTTCAATAGTTGGGGATTTCACAAGTCTTGCAAGTATTCATCTTGCTTGCACACTGGAAAAATGATCTAGAAATAAGTAAAAATCTCCTAAATTAAGTGTATTTCACCTTAATTTGAGCAGGTAAATGAGAGAGTTTGCCAGTGGAATGAGTATTTTTAACTCTTAAAATAAGATAATTAGATAATTTGAACTTGAAATAAGTAAACACAATTGTGTTTTCTTATTTTAAATGTCAATTGTCTTGTTCCATTGGCAAAATGTCTCTTTTACCTCCTCAATCCAAGAACAAATGCACTTATTTTAAGAAAAAAATGACTTATCTAGATTTTGATTTTTTTCCAGTGAGGTATTTGATGTGCTACTTGTTTGAGATCTTTTGGCCTACTTCGCGTTGTTATATGGTTTCAGTTATTGTGATTTCACTGTTCAACATGTCTGGTATTATTGAGGGCTGGGTAGGGCTCGTGATTCATACACAATTCATGGTTAAACAAGCGGGATCTTCTGATAACTGCTTTTTTATTGACTCAGGTTGTCTTTGGTAGATAACAACTGAAACATTAAAGAATGCCCACAAATGGGGCGTGCAGGCAGTGGTTAGCACGCACGACCCATGTATGGAGGCCTTAGTCCGTGACGCGGCCGACCGGGTTTGAATTCGACCTGTGCTCCTTTGCCGCATGTCTCATCCTGTCAGCCTACTGTCAGATAAACGAGCCACTAGTGCTGTAAAAACTCAAAAAATAAATAAATGAATGAAGGGTCGAAAACAAAAAAGGAGGACTTAATTTGTGTGTTTTTCTACTTTTAATTGAAAATAAAATATCTTTTTAAGAAACTTCTTCATTTTTGGTGCAATTTATTGTATATTTTGTAGTTTTAAGTCTCAGATTGGTACCAGAGAACTTTTTTTTTAATGATTAGTTTTTCTTTTTCTTTTGAGATTAGAGTCTAAGGGAAAAAATGGAGAGATGCATTTGCTGGAATCTTTATCGATTCAGGGAGAACAATATAACATCAGACTGGGTTGTTTACCACAGTGAGCTGCTGTCTTTGTGTTTCTGCAGCCTGCTGATAATCAGACAGTGTTAATATTCTGAGCAGCTGCAGGGTCAGGAGGAGCTGACTTTCCTGAACGTCCTCCTCCCCATCTTATGACCATCAAAGGAGAAAATCACAACAAAGAGTTTGTGCACATGCATTAATTACACACGCAGCGACAGACCGACAGACACGCTGAATTATACTCATCAGTGACACGAGGGTAGCTAGCAGCCACAAGCATCTTCAAACCCAAACGAAGGCAGCTCCAAAGCATCAGTTTATACGTTCAGCTGGCTGTTCGTGAAATGTGGGAGAGGGATAATGGAAGGAAAGAATTGCAGAAACTAACCCCTATATTTGTCAGCATACATGCAGCGGTTTTAAATTTCTCCTTTGAAAGTAATATTTTCCTCCCAGTTTTCCAGCCTTTCACAGGGAGCAGAGCAGAAACATTTAAAGATGTGACCTCTTAGTAATATTTTTAGAGATTTGCATTAGTTATGCGTTTGCACAGAATGTGTGCATGATGTTCATGTCTGTTTGTCGGGGTGAATTTATATGCAAAGTAAAAGTTGTCAATTTGAAGAATTTTTGTAGCAGAATCGTGCTCAGTTTGGTGCAAATGAAATGTAATAAAAGCTGTAAGGGGAAGAGACAAACCGCCAGCCTGACAGCGAGATGCTGGGATAAGGTGTCATATATTTACACAGTCGGAGTTACTTGTCAACACACTTGTCACAACATCGGTTTATGTAAGACGACTGGAGTCAGCTTCAAGCTTGGTTCACATGGAGAAAAACGACACATCGACTCTGATTTTATCAAACTTAACATTCCCCAAATGATAAAAATCCAAAGTATGTGCAGATATCTTTGCTGAGTCTATTCTTCTAATTGAGATATGAAGTAGATATGGAAATTTAAAGTCGTCCTCGGCCCAGATTATGATGCCACTGATTGACATAATGAACCGCACAGCTCCGTCTGCATGAAGTTGATTTTCTGCAGCTCATTCAGAAATTGTAGATGAAGAAAAAAGACTTAGACATTTAAATAAAGAGTTTTTCACACTTAAAAGGTGAAAAGCTGTTTAAGTTTCCCATTGAGTTTTTATTAAGATGTAATATTATTGCTTCACTCTTGAAAAAGAGGAAGAATACACAGCAGGAATTAATTTCAAACAACCTTTACATTCTGAGTATTAACATATTTACGATTGGTTACGTTTGTACATAGATGCCCTTTTTCTAATGCTTTACTTAGTTTTTAAAGTTCATTCATTACTTTATTCATTCATTCATTCAAATTAGCGGAAACTGTTAGAGGTTAAATTATGATTCAGCAAACCCTTTTTGCCTATTTTTTAACATTTGATTTTCCAACACATAGGCAGCTGGTTTCTGTCCTTGTTTTTGACATTTTGTCAGAAATTCAGTTTGAAGGTAAAAAAAAACGTAAAAGAAAAGGTGAATCCGGTAAAAATGTTTCGTTGAGAATAAAATCTCTTCTCCAGAATGAACCTGCCAGTAAGTCATGATGAAACCACCATTTGTTTTCTTGTAGTCATTCATTCCAGCCCAGTTCTCTTCATGGAATCATAAACTGGTTCTGGTTGAACAATTTTAGGAGAAAAAAATTTAAAACTAATCTTTTTATGATCGTTACAGGGTTATAAACAGGAAATTGACTTGTGGTTTTGTGCGTTCATTTGTATGTAGTGTTAGCAAACATTACTAGCCAGCTATGTGTTACACTTTCTGGTCTATTAGCCTACAAGGGCCAATTATGAGGGAGGTCTTGTTGGTCTCCGTCTTCCGATACGCTCTCGCCTGTGTCCGACCTTTCAGACATTTCGACATCTTTTTCTGAATCCGACATTGTAGCATGGCATAGACAATTCACGTTAGCAGTTTGAAGAACATCTGCTTGCTTCTGATGATTTCATTTAGCTAACCAATGAGTGTTTGCGTTATATGACTCATCCAATTACACTAGTTTTCACTAGATGTGGATGGAGCCAATGAGCTGCATTGGATGGAGCACATGATGGGAAATAAATATTTATAAACATTAAACCGAAGCCAAGAGTAACGAGTAACGTTTGTTTTAAAAATGTAAGGAATAGAAAGTACAGATACTTGTGTGAAAATGTAATGAGTAGAAGTCAGAAGTATGAAGATAAATAAGTAATGGAGTAAATTATAGATACCTAAAAAGTTTATTTAAGTACAGTAACAGAGTATTTGTACTTTGTTACTTGATACCTCTGGTGGTTAGAACATTGCGTTTGGGTCCTTGAGCTTCTTGAGTTCAAGTCCCACACATTTCCACGGAATGCCACTCTGGGTCCCTGAGCAAGAGTCCCCGGGTGCCGCACAATGGCAGCCCACTGCTCCCCATGTAGATGGGTTTAATGCAGAAATTGAATTTCCTTATTGTGAGACAATAAAATAATTACATTTTTTGTTCCTTTGGTCAAATACAGACAAAAGGAGGGGATAGCAAGGTGGGGTTATGTTAGCACCCTTCGGGGAATGACAAAAATCAAGGAGGAAGTGGGACGCTCTTGCTCTTGCTTGGAAAAAAAAAACAAATGAAAAAAAACCCACAACAAATTTAACTTTCTGGAATGTTGTTTTAATAGGTCATGATTTTTGGATGATGGCATCTTCAATGTCTCTTCAGTTTAGTCAGTTTAAGACTTGATTTTATCAAAGCTCGGACCCACATGCAGAGAAACCAATACAGAGAGACCAGGGGAAAAGGTTTAACAGTGTTTTTTTGAAGAGATAATGCAGAGAGAAGTGTTACTCTGAACACTGCTCAACCGGAACTGAAAAGTGAGGGGAAGGCACAGCAATTAGTTCAGGCTCAGTGGAAAATTTGATTCGTGAACTGGGAGAAGAGGATTTGGCTGCTGACTTACGTTTCCAGAGAAGTTGTTGAATCTTTGACTCCAGTCTGTATGCTGTTGTTCCAGTGTTTGTCTGATACGGTGGAGGGCGGGACAGGATTTACTCAGAATGCGGTTGTTTGTTTGTGAACGGAGAAGCAGACTGCCACTTTGATTTCCTGCTGTACTTAAACGGGTCGTTGTGGAGATGAATCCCCTGCTCAGTGTGAAGCTCAAACGATCTCTTGGGGAAAAGTAGATTCAAAGCTCCAGTTTTAATCCTTAGCTCAGTTTGTACCTTAGTTGATCCTTCCAGGGAGAGAAGATCAGAAAAATCCAGTTTGCAGGAAGACTTCCTGCCGAGAGGCAAAGACAAAAACAATGTTAAGACTCAGGTTGACAATAACTCAGTTTGACTCAGCAAAACTCAGCTTGGCTAGAGTACCCAAAGCTGGCAAACACTCTGGCGTCGAAGAGCACTCTGTTAACGAGGAAACCATCAGCAGGTGTGTGAGGAGGCAGACCAGAACCAGGCGCCTCCTGGTGGAGGAACAGACAGGAGTCCTGACACTTGCTTATTGCCCATCATGGAATCTTCATTTCTCAGCCATTCTATTATGATGCTGTATTTCCGATTATTGTCCTTTAATGACTGAGTTTGGGCCAAGCTTCAGCAGTATGACTGATAAATTTGAGTAGGGAAAACTTGGAGATACAGAGGATATGATGATTTACTCACTGCCAGGTCCTGTAGCTGCAAAGCTCGCCCCAATCATCAGCCCTCCACCACCGTACTTTACAGTTGGTATAAAGCATTGAGACTGAAGTTTTAGAAATTCAAACCAAATCAACCTCAAGGAATGGTGATGGCTTTGCAATAGTAAAGGCAAAGCAAAACACGTAGAAACATATGATAAATCATCACACTGATGTTAGAATGATCTGTGTAAATGTCCCTGTAAATCAGCCCAAGCAGATTTATTCTAACCCATCCCCTACTTGAACTGTTACAAGGAAGCCTTTGACACTAGTTTACTTTATTGTTCACCACAAGAGCTTGTTCTAGCTAAGAGAGGACATAAATTACATCAATTTGCATCCCCCTTTAAGAGTAACCTCAGCCCAGGCTGATGTTTGGCTAGTATAAAACACTTGCATCAATCAACTGGATGTTTGCTGACAATGGCTGAATGAGAAAAGGGGCATTGATGACGATAAATATTTTTGTCTTCCGTGTTTTTGTTCTTTTTTTCCCTGCAGAGCATGCAGGAGAAATGTGGGAGGGTGGATTTATTTTCCTCCAGTGCACGTGTCCTTGCAGAGTTGTTGTGTCTGCTGCACGAGCTGCTCTAATTTGCTGGAGTGCTGTGTGTCCTGTGTGGGGGCGGGAGCTTTGTCCGCTGCTAAAAGGCACACATGCCATTTGGCAGATGTTCTTTATTGCTGGTCCAAACACCTTTCACCTTCTTTTCCTCTTGACCAGCGGGCACGTGTACTAGCAGATTTAAATGGAGGATTGATATCTGCCCAAAACCAACCAAAAGGAGGTGCATTTTTTAAACCACTTCTATTAAATTTTACACCATTTAAAGAGTTTTACACATATATGAATATTCAGTCATGATTTTTGTACTTTTACTTCACATAGAAACTGTCCCTTCTAGTTGTCCATCTTTTTCACTCAAAATTGCTTCCTTTTTAAAGGAATCATCATCTAGAAATCTGTATTTTTCATGTTGAAACCTGAGTGTTGATGTGGGCTGAAACGGTAAAACCTGCTGGAAAAGCCAGATTGTGAGTGTGGTTTATTTTTTTCACGTGTACTCATTGTAAAAACTTGAAAACTCTGCACGAACTGAATTTGGTCCTCCTTTTATATTGAAAATAAATCCTAATTTGGGGCTAATATCAGCCCACCTCGCTATCACCAGTCCCATCTGCATGCCAAGAATCAGGGACTAACTTGCAGGCAATCAGTAAGTGCAGCTGCTTTTAGCAACTTTTCTCCTATTTTGGAAAAGAGCAGGAAACCATGTAAAACAAACCAAAGCTAACTGCTAACATTACTTCAAATTCTTGTTTGCACCTTCGCAACAAAACGGGGTATGAAATAAATGAGCTCTAAATTTTTCCTTAAAACTGATAACATATGAATTTAAGGACAATTTCAGAAGGATTGCACTGCAAAAAATGTAAATCTAAATGAGTCATTTTTTCTTAAAATAAGTGCATTTTATCCTGATTTGAGGAGGTAGATGAGACACTTTGCCAATAAAACAAGACAATTTACATTTGAAACAAGAAAAATCAATTGCATTATCTTATTTCAAGTGCATATTATCTCATTGACTTATTTTAAGTGTAAAAATACTCATTCCATTGGCAAACTATCTTATTTACCTGCTCAAATTAAGGGTAAATACACTTGATTTAAGACATTTTTTACTTAATTTCAGATCATTTTTGCAGTGTGTATGGGTAAAATAATCGGTTATGAGTCATTTAATGAAATTTTGTTCAAAACATCCATGTTCAAGGTGTTTCACTTTGAAATGTGTTTACTGAAGGGTTAGTTAGTAGAGACCATCGAAGGTGGGGGTTTGGATGCTGCAGACATTGAAGATCTTATTTTAAGATCTATTTGCTAACCATGTCCTCCATAGAAGAGGTGGAGCCTGAGAACTTAGGTGTAGTAGTATGTGAATCCGTCACCATAATTATTGATGTAGTCCCTCCCATTTTGCCAGGTGAGAATGAGATCGGTTTAGTTTAGTAGCACAGCTTAGTAGTTTAGTAGCACAGCAGTGATTCAATTCAATTCAGTTTATTCATACATTTCTGATTCACGGCACATGTCGCTGTATCTCTGTATTTTCTGTATGTCTGCTTCTCTCTGTCTGTTTTCTCCAGTCGGCCTCAGCAGATGGCCGCTCACACTGAGCCTGGTTCTGCTGGAGGTTTCTTCCTGTTAAACGGAGTTTTTCCTCTCCACTGTCGCTACAAGCATGCTTGGTGTGAGGGATTGCCTTCGATTCAATGAGTCGATGTAATCAATTGGTTTTCCTTAAATAGAAAACTTTGAATCAATTTGACTGGATGATTTGGTTGAATTATAAAGTGCCTTGAGATTACATGTGTTTTGAATTGAATATAGGGTCCTCTGTTCTAAGCTGTGACAATGCATGTTTAGAAGTACCTTTTAAAATTATCCAATAAGCCCACACCTGTTTACCAAAAGTTTGTTTTTTGGTCTGATGTAATATTGTCATGTCAAATTAGAGAAGGAAAGTCTTGAAAATATGTTGTGTTTTACTCGGTGAAAAGAGTTACAGAAATAAATGAAATTTTCACTGTAGGGGGAATTCAGAATGAATTGGTAACTTTGTGTGATGGTATTAGACTATAGAAGGAAGCTAGAGTACCTGGAGAGAACCAGGTACTCTCAAATGGAGACAATGTGAAATCCATGCATTTAATTCCCAAAAAGTTAACAAAATAAACCACTGGACTTTGTTTTCCAAGTTTGAAGACGTTTTGCTTCCCATGCAGGAGGCTTTTTCAACTCAAAATGTCTGGATTAGTGTACATGCATTAAACATTGCAAAGCCTTCCCACTGCTTTGTCTTGATGATCAAGCATCAAAGCTCTCATCCACCAAAACGCAGCGTTTCCAGTGAACCAGAGTCTGAGTGTCTGAGGAAGCTCCTTCAGACGGCTTTAAAACAGGCTCCTCTGAGTCTGACGCCGTGGTCAGATTGAAGATATCAGAAAAAAAAAAACACGAGCATCTAGTGGGGATTCATGTCACAGTGTGGCATTCTGGGAAAATGCTGCCGTAACCTTGATTGCAGGAGTCCCAGCTGTTCTTTGGGCTTTTACTTTATCTGGCAGTAAATAGCGCAAACGTGAAGCACAAATCCCTCAGGGATCACTGATACTACTGTCTTTTAAATCCGGATTGCTAGAGGATTTATTTCATTTTTTTTTAAACCTAATGACAGATTGCATGTTTGTTTGTGCTGCATGTGATGTGGAGCATTGTTTCCTCCCAGCACTGGGACCTCATTACTTCCAGCCTGAAGAGAATTGATCAAACATGTTGCTATAATAATGAGCCAACAGTCGGCTAATTATCCGCTCTTAGCCCTCCTACAGGAGAAAAAACACCGAAGCAGGCGGACTCTGGGTGTGCTCCTTCTACACAGTTTGTTTGTAATGTCAGCCCAGAGCAACGAGGACGTAACCTGTTTACAGTCCGGCAAAAAAAGACAGGGGACGCCTTCATACTCACAGTAACAAAAGGAAAATTTAAATCAAATTTCATAAATATTTGGATGGCGTAAGGGTAAAAAAAAATCCGATTTTATAGCAGTACATAAAAAGAGACAACATAAAAAAACTTCTCAGAAGTGAATTTTTTTTATCACTATCATATTCATGTTAATAAACCTTCCACTTACACCTTTTTTAATAAGAGAAATTAAATCTTTTAATCTTACAGCCACTTTCATAATATTGTCATCAAATGAATAAAAGAGGAGAGAAAGTGAAATAAAATATTTTACTGCTGCTTCTTCATTTCCAGTTGAAGGTTTTAGAAAAATGCAAACTTTGATTTAAGTGCATTTATTTACTGTCATTAATCAATAAGCACATCCTTTTCGCTGTAGGATAAACATGTCGTTCTCCAATAACATCTCACAGGGTTGGAGCGCACAGAGAAAAGGGTGACTCTCTAGAATCCTGGATCCTTGCTGCTGCTTTCAAAGCTTCTCCTGCAGTTTTTCTACATGATTTAGCTCTTCATGCTAAGAAGTTTAGAGAAAAAAGGCCAGTTTTGAATTTCTTAAACCATGCCCTTTGTTAATTTCATCATCACCTTCTGTGTCGCTTTCACGGTGAAAGACCAATTTTCAGTATTCTGCCTAAATTGTCTCTGCATTTTTTTTAGCAGTGAGTGATGAGTACTAACTAGTTACATTTGCTCAGTTACTTTTACTTGAATAACATTTTAACAAAAATATGATTTTTTTTACTTTTATTTGAGTAATTTCTTGATAAAATGTCACTACTCTAACTGGAGTAAAATGTTTTGTGCTACAGAGACAAACAGTTTATGTCAAAATGATTGTTCTCTTTTTGTACACAAGCTGACTTAAATTTACTTCAGTTACATTAATTGTTTGTTTTGATTATTTTATCATAATCTTTAAAAATACCAAATTTGTACATAACTTGCAAACAAAAATCACATATTTTGATGAATTACTCAGTGCTTGATTATCCTTTTTACCATATACTTTTTTACTTGAGTAATTTCTTGGGTGGTACTTTTTACTTTTACAAGAAAAACAAATATAGTGAAGTACTGCTAGTGTGATTTAAGGACATTATTGGGGTACTGTGCTCACCTGTTTTTAATAGCTGTCAAATTTCTTAGCAGTTTTTTCTGTGCCTGAACTTTAATTGAGGTTTTACGTTTTCTGAGGATTTTTCCCTTTTTAATTACATTTGAACACAAATATCTGTCCTTTCTACTCCTTATTTCCAAAAGACCAGCCTGTTACCTCTATATACTGATGAAGACAAAGAGAAAACCACTTAAGTACAAGAGTTCAGTTGGTACTTTTTTTTTTTTACACAGGTATCTGTATCTGTATAGGTGCTGTTCATATATATCATTTTGGTTTATATTGTGGGGCTGCATGGTGGTGCAGTGGGTAGCTCTGTTGTCTTGGATTCGATTCCTTTCTGCATGGAGTTTATATGTTCTCCCTGTGCATGTGTGGGTTCTCTCCAGGGACTCAGGCTTCCTCCCACCAAAACATGTTAAAAGTAAGTAAAACACTGGTAGGTTAATTGGCTTCTCTAAATTCTCCTTAGGTGTGAGTGTGTCTTAGAAGGACTAAGAGGGAGAAGATGGATGCTTTATATTGTATTACTTTGGAATCTTAATTGCTAAAACGCTAAATCATAGTAACTTATGTCTTTTAGCTCTATTTTACTCTTGTTGTATATACCCTCTGACTTGACCGATTAGAACAGGAGGGAGCCAGACTGATGGAAGTTATAATAAACGAAATCTGGGATTATCTGTTTCTGTTTTGTTTTTTTTAGACCTGAGCAAATATTTGATCACTATCCCTTCATAAGAACAACTGCATTCATTTAAAGGACATAAACAACTGAATATTTACAGGTGTTTTTAAATATTAAACATTTATTTTGAGTTTCCATCTTCCAAACAAAGCTAAGATGCTCTATATTTATGGAGTGGATTTTGTTTTATTACTGTCACAAGCAAAGAACATGTTTGTACATGGAACTTTGAAAAAATATAAAACAATACCTTTTGGAAAAATAACATTTGAAAAAGTGTTTTTTTTTTTAAGGAAAGAATAAGTCTGATAAAACAGAAAGGTTATTCACAAAACCTTTTTCAAACATTATTTCTGTATTGTTTTTTTGCACAAAACATTGTTTGCAGCAATAATGGAACAGAACTTACTCCATATGTTTAACCTATTGTTATCTGTTGATACTGTCATAGTTCTGGTTCTGTTATGTTTTCTTTTGATTTTTGAGTTTTACTTTGCTCCATGTTTTCTTGTTTTAGTGGTTTAATTCTTATTTTGTTGTGTTTTCTGGTTGTTTTCAGCTTTTTATTTGTTGCCCTCTGCTGCCCTCTTGTGTTCTCCTCTTTTTCTAGCTCTTTTCCTGCCTGCTCTGTCCACACCTGCTCCCAATCTGCTCGTTAGTCCTCTTTGTTTCACCCTCTGTTCAGTTCCTCAGTGCTGGTTCCTCGTCCAACTTCCTCCTTGTGATATTCTTCCCCCATGATGCCATGTTTTCTGGTTGGTTTAGCTTTTTTCTTGTTGGATTTATTTTTGGATTTGTGGATTCCTGCCTCATTTGTTTG
This sequence comes from Cyprinodon diabolis, assembly GCA_030533445.1. Taxonomy (NCBI): domain Eukaryota; kingdom Metazoa; phylum Chordata; class Actinopteri; order Cyprinodontiformes; family Cyprinodontidae; genus Cyprinodon; species Cyprinodon diabolis. The sequence goes on from CM060077.1 coordinate 5,158,105, forward strand.
TTGGCCTTTCCGTTAAATCTACAAGAAATTCACCTCTGCCTCCCTGCCTCTGCATTTGGGTCCTTACACCACAACCAAATCCTGACAGATGCCACCTCTGTGTCAGTATCTCAGAAAGTTCAGCAGCTGTAAATTTTCTAAGCTGATGATCTTCACCTTTTTATTTTTGTTAAAACTCGCAACTGTATGCTCCAGAGGAGAAAACTCCGGTTTTATGTGAGTATACCATATGTGTGAGATGAATAATTATATTTTGGAAGCAGCAAATGTCACCTTAGTTTGGGTTTTATGTAAAAATATAATCTGTTTTATTTGTGTACACTTTTAAAACCCAATCAAGCTCTTTATTGGATCACTTTCGGATCTTGATTCCTTTTGCATGAAATATAAAATTTAAAGCAATTTATAATTACACCCATTTGTATTTCAGTGATGTTTTTTTTCATAATTTCATGACCTAAATGAGACTTAATCCTGTTCTTGTACTTTAATATTACACTTGCTCCCCCTCTGTGTCTCCTTTCACACCTGTTCTCCTGTAATTACTTAGATCTAGGACATGTGTCCCAGGAGAGAAGCATGGATAAACAGGTTTTTCAGTTCCTGTCCCAGACAGAAGGAGGACCACTGTGTCTGAAACAGTTGAGACAAACATGCGCATAATTACCCCTGGAAGGAAATCTGCTGCGATGACCGAACACAAAAGAACACAAATCAATGTGCTGGTTATCAGCATTCCTTTTACGTCCCCGTCTCGTCCGAGACTCCTTCGTCTGCCTGCAGAATAGCAATCTGCTTTTGGTGACGCAGCCGCTGACTCAGTGAGCCATGAAATAAAATGATGGTCTGAGTTCAGGTTACAGAGGCAGGCAGCAGGTGAAGACGGTAGCAGAATAATCAATCCTGAGCTGGTCGATGCTGCTGCCCTTTATGCTCTCTGTGATCCAGAGGAATGATTGCATAAAGATATTTACACATTCTATAGGGTGTATATCTATATGCACCCACACTGACACTGAATGAACAAAAAAGAAAGAAAAATGCACAGAAGGCTGCATTCATTTTGTTTCCTGAGTATTCTTGAAGATTGATGTTGTTACAGTACATTTCTGGACTGGATCAGAACCTTGGCTCACCAGGATACTGGAAAACTGATGTTTTTGTAATAATTGTATAGCAGAAGATCTGCAGAAAGCAAAACAAGGTGAGTTTGTTTATACAACACATTTCATTAGCAAAACAATTCAGACTGAGGTACGTGGATAAAGAAACATAAGGCAAACAGAGGAACATACCTTGCTGCGGTTGGTAATTAAATACTTATATAAATGAACATGAATAATTAGAGAGAATAAAACGTATTAATTAAAATGAGTATAAAAACCCATCCATCCCTCATCCACCCTTGTATCATCCATCCATCATCAATTCATTGATCCATCCATCCATCCTTTATCCACCCATATATCATCCATCCATCCATCCATCCATCCATCTATCATCCCTCATCCATCCATCTATCCATCCATCCATCTATCATCCCTCATCCATCCATCCATCTATCCATCACCCATCCATCCATCTATCATCCCTCATCCATCCATCCATCTATCCATCACCCATCCATCCATCCTCCATTCATCGACCATCCATCCATCCATCCATCCATCCATCCATCCATCCATCCTTTATATACTGGCCTTTGTTTTCCCCCCATGCTGCATTCAGAGACATTAAACTCTATTGGAAAAGTAAATGTAGGCTTCTGAAAAGTTTGCCTACAAGCAACTCTGAATTAACTTACTTAAAGCTTTGGGATCTTAGAACAAAAACACGCTTTTCACAAGTTTAGGAATTACATATTTAGATTTAGAAGTTTACCTGCTCACAGGTACAAAATTGTTAAATGTAATTGTTTAGTCATATTTAGAAATGAACCTATTTTGCTTCCATAAATAAACTGTTGTATGAAAGAATCAAAGTGTAGGTATCAGACATTTAACTTTAAACATACTGTATATCCAAAACCAGTTCACATTCTGAGAGTGTTTTCAGTCCTCAACATTTTCACATCTAATGTTGTTTTTTTTGCATGACTACAATCGATTCAGAGATCACTGTGTTGAAAATAGGCTCTAAATAAAGCAAAAAAACATTTGTTTTCTACCAGAGTGAGACTCTGGGGATTCTGCTTGCTCTGCTTTGTGCTCATATTTTTATTTCCCATCCTTTTCTCGACACAACATTCACAAATCAGATCGCTTTAACGACGAATGGAAACAAACGGATCGATCAGGAAAACACTAATCTTTTCATACTTCCATATAGAAAATGATCATCCATGGACAACATATTATTTTTAATAAAAATAGCAACAAATGCAGTCTGTTATGTGTTTTTCTCAAGAAAGCAACAATTCACATTATGGGGAGCTTAAAAAGGGAATAGTTTATGACAAAGTGTTTATTTTTTTTATTTTTTTGTTCACTTTGCATGAAAACTCATAAAATACTACATGTGTTGTGAAGTAATGACTTTAGGGGAAACAAACTTTTAAATCCACTTTAATGATTCTGTAATGAGCAGTGTTACTTTTGTGCTACAAGGAAATTGATTAGATTTAGTTGGAAACAACCAAAAACAGTTTTCAGACTTTTCAGCCAATAATAGATTTTACTCTAGTGCGTTCCCAGAGGAGGTTTAAGGTCAAAACTCTTTTTGATTCCATAGAGAGAGAGATTTGGCTTCTCTCTATGGATGAATAATTTCTTAAATTACCTCTTATAAAGACACAATTTCTGAACTTGGCAAATGAATGTATATTTGTTTTCCTTTACTTGTTTTTTTTTTTTTTTTTTTTTTTTTTACAGTTTTATCCATTTGTGTTATGGTTTTGTTTTATTGTAAATTTTATTTTTTATTTATTCTTTTTTTTGGGTCCTGTGTATGACTTTGGTTGCTTGGAGGTGTATATATGGTTTATAAATGAATTGAAGGTTATTGATTGAGAATGCCAGTGGCGGTTCTAGACCAAATGTACCACGGGGCCAGGAGGGGGCCAGCGTGTTTTCACGGGGGCACAGAAAAGCATGAAATAAAAAACAGGGCAAAGGGTTTAAATATATTTGCATGAAGTAAAATTTATTTTCAATTAGGTTTAATTAAAATTATATTTTCTTATTAGGTCAATATACTTTCATAATTTAGGAATTGTACGTGTTTTTGACTTAATTTAATTTAAAATGTCCTATAAAATGTCTTTAAAATCAGAATGAGAAATAAAGAAAATAAGAAAACGATAAATTCAGCTGTCAAAAAATATAAAAAAATAAAGAAAATAATAAAAAACGATAAATTCAGCCGACAAAATTATTGCATTTTTTTAATTTGTTTTAAAAACATCATTTAGCAGATGAAAACTGGGATCCTATCTCAATACCACTGAAGCTATAACCTTATTGTTTTTAAATAATTAGTAAAACATAATTTGAAAAGGGGAAAAAAAATAGATCCAAAGGAATCATGTCTATTCCAGTGCATCATAAGAATTTTTTGAGTATTATGTCTTCAGTGCAGGGGCAATAACAGGGGCCAGGACTTGATCTACATCGGCACTGACCCCCCCATTGGTCCCTGTCTAGAACCGCCCATGGAAAATACTGTATAAGTAATGTTTTACTGTCATTTCTACTACTATTACCCAGTTGTAGCAAATCCTTACCAATCTCCCTCAAGGTTTTAATTATGCCTAAAGAATATTTTTTGGGATCAAACCAGGTTCTTCCGACCTTCTCAGAGCACAAGTGCACTGCTCTAAAGACTAGGCCAACACTCCCCTGGAAAAGGCAAATAATCTTCAATTAAATAAATAATAAAAAGTGTCAATACAAAATGTAAATATTTGAAGTTTTAAGAATATTCGTAAAATTGGATTACCTTGTGTTAAGAAGCTCCTGATCCTAGTTTCATGTTGAAATAATAAATTCCTTATCCGTGTTTAAAGCGTCCTGCTATCAGAGGAGCGCACCGCCGCTCTAAATTCTGATTGGCTGTTCAGAGTCGGTGGGCGGATCCGCTTGGGGACAATAGAGAGCGGCTCCCGGGAGGCTGATCTGCGGTCAGACGGTGAGGCTGATCTGCGGTCAGACGGTGAGGCTGATCTGCGGTCAGACAGTCTGTTCTCCGCTGAGGTCTCAGCCCAGATCAGCCGAAGCTGCAGCGGCTGCAGGACGGAGCATCGTCCCCGGAGAGAGGAGAAGCAGAGAGCCGCTTGGATGGACTGACAGCTGCAGCCTGAACTGAAAGGTAGAATCAGATGTTGTTCCTCCTTTATTTACAGCTGATTAAAATGCTCCTCTGTGTCTGCAGCTGGGCTTTAAAGGACCTGCAGCTCAGGTTCTGCTTAATTTGATGCATCTCTGTCTCTCTGGGTCTTTGTGCTGCTCCAAAGCAAAGCCTCACTCTAAACTGATGTTTACAACCCTCCATTGTTTGGGGTCAAAGTAAAAAATCCCGATTTAATCAATTTTTTCAATAATATAAATCTAATTTTGACATTAAACCATTTTGTAGCAGGAATGTAAAAGTTTGTGATGCCCCAGGTGATAAAGGAGAACAATAGATCTGCTATGTAGCTCCTCCATCAGAGGCTGGATTCATGTTTCTGCCCTGGAATATTCAACCAATCAACATCTATACACCTGAACTTCCCTTCTCTGCTTTCCAGAGACATGCACAGGTGCATGCAGTCCATCACTTGGAGCGGACATAATGCATGCTTTGTGTCTGCACAGCTCAGCTCTTTGTGCAGCAGTTTGTGTCTGTCTGCACACAGTGTGACGGTACTCAGCATTACACCCACCAAATGTGCAGGAATGCTCCAGTCTCACTAGATTCAGTATTTGACCAATACGCTCAAGTTTCAGCCTTTCAGATTCCACAGCTGGACGTTCTATGGGAAACTTTATTAAGATAAATATATTTGAATTTATTACAATTAAATTTATCCTAACATCTGCTGTATCAGAGCAGAATTAAGGTTTCATAAAACAGTATTTTAATGAATCTTTGTTCACTTTTCACTGTAGCTCAGCTTTAAGCTGTCCAGGCATTTTAGATTTTAATCTGAATATGATCAAATACAGGTAGAATCCCCGAAAGAAAGTTTAATAGTCATTTCATTTATTGGCAGCTATGAATCTGAGATTTTAGCTTTTTAATATTTAGGCAAATTTTTATCACAGGTCTTTAAAGGGTCATAAAAGTGAGAGCCCTTTCCTCTCATGAAAGACTGGCGCCCTGATTGGTGAGGCATAGACATTTTCCTCTGGAAAAATAGCGTTTTTTAACAGATATTTGATCATCTACACAAAACAAAAAAAAACAAATGACTTTCGAGTAAAATAAAGGAGGTGAATGTGTTTGTTTTTATTTTGTTTGTGCGCCTTTTGCAGGGATTAAGTTTATATTGTCAGCCTTTCTGGCTAGAATTTCACATATAGTGCAGCTTCTGAATGACTGATCTGATGTATTACTCTTATATTTTCACCCTTTACTTTAAGCTACAATTTTTATTAATTTCAGGCTCTAAATGTTAGGTTTTTGAGGCTTCTTTTGCTGTAAATCATGTCTTTGAGTTCATTTATTTTTTTACAATGTCATCACTTATGTTTTGGACCTTTCTTTCTGTTCATCATGCCACCTTTAATCTCTTAGACACCATATATTCCCTTGGAAATAACTGATTCCTCCCTTCGGCTCAGCAGGCAGAGCAGGAAGTGTCAGAGCAGAAGAAAGAGAGTGAGATTAAAGCAAACAAAAAGGTCTACCGTCGCCTGCTGTAGTGGGGTGAGGGGGTTCACAGTGGCAGCGGCGGCTTGGCTTTAAAGCCGAGCATCCAGTGATGTGCTGCCACAAAGCCTCTGTTTGCACGCGCTGCGGGCCGAGCTGGTGGAAGCCGACTGCCTTGATGTGCTTCACAGCTCTGTGAGCGCCTGGTGTTGCCCGCTGGGTCGCCCTGCCGCTTGGAGCTAAGATTTCCAAGGGAAAGAGCTCCTGTGGTGGGAATAATCTCCTCTGGTTTCAGGGAATGAAATGACATTCTCACATCGGGGTATCAGCTTTAGTAAAAGATGGATCAAAAAGGGAAAACATGGAAAGCACATATATCCATCCATCTATGCATCCATTTTCTGACAGGCTTTATCCCAGCTGGGGTCGCACCCCGGTGCCTATCTCCAGCTGTTAATGGGTGAGAGCCGGGGTACACCCTGGACAGGTTGCCAGTCCACCGCAGGGCAATACAGAGACAACCATTCACAGTAGAATTTAGAGAAGCCAGTGAACCTAACAGTCATGTTTTTGGACCGTGGGAGGAAACCAAAGTACCCTGAGAGAACCCACACATGCTCAGAGAGAATATGCAAACTCCATGCAGAAAGACCTGGGCTGGGAATCGAACATAGAGACTTCTTGCTGCAAGGCAGCAGTGCTATCCACTGAGCAGCCCAGCACATATATCATGAGAAGTTACTGGATTCGAAATGAATCGAAACATCTTCTTCTGTCAGAACAATTTCTGCTGCTGGAGATCCAAAATCCCCCTGGGTTAAATATCTTCTAACAGCTTAACTTAATTAGCCTTCAAATCATTGACCTTTTAATCCAAATGATCCCCTATTATAAGAAGTTTAGCTCTTTATGTTTTAAACGTTGATCTCAGTATTGAGGTAACTCTGGCATCTACTTGGTCTTCAGGGTTTAAATGAAATATACTAGAAATAAATGATGGAAAATTGTTTACAGCAGCATGAAGTTTGCGGTATAATCAGCCTTTCCCACTGACTTAGTTGATTGTTTAGATTTTACTCACTGTTTGTTGAGGTTTAGGTACAAAATCCAGTCACTTGGTTGATTAAAGAGTCTGGATAATCATTCAAGAAAGCGCACTGACGCCACTGGTGATACAATCTCCCAAACTGTTGCAAAATTATCACTGCTTCGAGGTTTTTTTCCATCGATGGAGTTCCAGTGCTAAACCAGGGCCAATGCTGGTGTCTTACTTGGAAATAATCAAAGCGCTGCTTGTTTTGCACATGCTATCTGCTTTTCGCTGTGCATCGAAGCAGACTGCCTGCTCGACTGGAGCAGATGTCAGCAGTTTACACTTAGTTTTTCTGTCAGGTTGCAGGTTTCCTCGCTTTAGTCAAAAACACAGCAGGTACTCAAGTGATGAAAGCAATAGAGAAAAATGTGTTGGAATAGAGCTTCAGGTTATAACGAGATCTATAAGAGAAATATTCTTTTTTTTCAGGGAGTTCATTTTTGGACGGTTGTTTGTAAATGAAAAAAAAAATAGATGCAGTTTGAAGTCATAGGGAAGTCCTATTTAAATGTCAAATAATTCTAGCTTTAGCATGTATATAAATGTACTCTTTATCAGACTATATTGTCCTAAAATTTAGAACATTTCTATTTAAAAAAAATCCAACTGTTGAAGCAAAGCTGTGAGCTTTATTTACCAGAACCTCGCGCTCTGCACATGTAAAAGCAAGGAGAATTCTTCTACTTCTTCTAGACTGACGAGTCTGACCCAGAGCCACCTCACAGGCCTGAGTCTGACATGTGGGTTTGGACGTACAGTGTTACATCGCATCAGAAGTTCTGATACGCCGTGAGCTGTGAACTTTTAAACCCTGTGATTTCATTATACAGTTTAAGCTAGAGAAAAGTTAGAAAATATGGTACCGTGTATGCCTGCCCTAAGCAATGTGAGGCAGAACGCAAACGTTTCTGCACAAACCTGAGACTAAGTGGCTCTTTTATCAGCTAATCTGCACAGTAACAGCAACTGTTCTTTTTTAAATTCTAAAAAATTGATTGTGAGGGGTTTCTGACTTTATTCAGCCTTCCTAAAGAGGAGGGGCGTGATACTGTTAGTGACACCTTGAAACGAGTGGCAACCACATGACCACAGAACTGCTCTGCTTTCTTCAACTGAACCCTTTAGTGTAAAAACAGAAAGAAAATCCAATCAACAAGTTTCTGCTGGGCAAGCTGTGACTTTCTTCTTTGCAGGACTTGAAGGAGATCCATTCCAGGTTTTTTCCAGCCGCTAAACACAAATTTGTGTGTCTTTTGTGAAGCTCCATTCCTGTTTGTGGCTTGTTAATCCTCATAGATGGGATATTTATGTGGGACAGTGGAAATACACTGGAAAAACGATCTAGAAATAAGTAAAAAAAAGGTCTTAAATGATGTGTATTTACCCTTAATTTGAGTAGGAAATGCCAATGGAATGATTATTTCTACTCTTAAAATAAGATTAGATAACAGGCACTTGAAATAAGACAATGCAATTGTGTTTTCTTATTTTAAGTGTAAATTGTCTTACTCCATTGGTAAAATGTCTCTTTTACCTCCTCAATCCAAGAACAAATACACTTAGTTTAAGAAAAAATTACTTATCTAGATTTTGTTTTGTTTTTTCAGTGTACTGAAGTGAAAACTTGAAAGTCTGTCTTTGAAACCATCAAAGCTAAAGGATCCAAAGTCCAGTGATCCAGATTATTCTGAACAGAAATTGCTGAAAGGAAATTCCTCGGCTTTTGTTTACATTGTGATAACACAAAGACTTTAGTGATAAGAAATTTGCTTTTAAAGACATTGAAAGTCGGACATTGATTGTAAAGTGACGTCAAAGAGCGTTACTTTGAAGAATTCACAGAAAAGGGTCAGTATGATTCCTTTGAGTCGATTATCGCGAGTTTTTGACAGATAAACATCATATGTTGCATTAACTACTGGATCTTTAAGATCTTTAAAAATTATTTGTTTGACCCTATATGTGTGTTAGTGTCTGCTAACAGTAATAAAAAAAATATTTATTTTTTTTGTTCACCATTTGCTGCTTTATACACAGAAAATGCTGATTGCCAATCACAAAAATGAAACATTTAAATCATAGTTTGAACCGGAGGTATTTTTTGACAGAGAAAACCTGGTTGCTTGTGTCTTATTTTCTTGTGGAGATGTTTCCTGTTGTTTGATGAAGATTTAAATCGCCACATTGTGTTTTTCAAAGCAGGAATTGAACCATATATCTGTCAGAAGTGTTATATTATTTTTTATTTTAATACCATTTTGTTTAACATGTTAACTGAGGAACTTTCCGATATCTTTTATGCTGACCTCAATATCAACTTTCAGTAATGAGTTATGGTCTGATTTCATTCTCGCTGTTGTTTTGATGAGCTCTCGACGTGGCTGTTAATTGACTTTCTCAGCTGCAGACGACAGAGTTATAATAAAGAACAAATTAACATTCATGCACTCTTTCTGCACAGGAATTTGACTTCAAATTGAGGCAGAAATTAAACATTAATGAGAGTAGAGAATAAAAATTAACTGCTTTCAAAAAAGAAGGCGCCTCCAGCTTTGAAGATAATTGTTCAACAGATTATCTCTAAATGGCAAAGCCTCATCCCATCTAATCATCACGGATTAAACTGTCATTTTCTGCTGATCATTACATTTATGGGGTTGATTATGCTGTGATACTGTGATCGGTTTATGAAAAAGTATAAATGATTACAATAAAGGATAAAGTGGATCAAACTGTGGATGTTTAGCAAAGATTTATAAACACAACAGGTTTGAATAGACTCTAGTTGCTTAATGTTGAGCTGAAAATACCTGCTAACTGAAAATTAAAATAAGGATTGAATGAGTCTAACTGTTAAAGTTTAGAAGCGGTTTATGTAAGATTTTATTATCTAACAAATGCCTTTATTTTCAGGTTTGAAACCATAAACCTGTGCAGTATTACCATGCTTTATAGCGTTTGCATGTGTAGCCAGACCCTTTATGATGCTTTTTCTATTTCCTTTATATCAAAGAGGCATAGTCATTTTCTATGTCTATAAAAAAAAGACCAAAACCCTTTGATAATGATGAATTAAGGTTATATACACCACCAGCAAAGCTACACATCCTGATGAAGGCAAAAGCCAAGTTTAAATTATTACAGTCAAACATAGTGGTGGCAGTGTGGTGGCTGGGGCTGCTTTGCTGTTTCAGGAACAGGACAACTTCTGAAATGAATTGATGAAACCATAAAATCTGCGTTCTAAACATTGCCCCAGATCAAGTTCTAAAAATGTTAGACTCAGTTTACCATGCCTCCCTACGATTTATCACAAATTGTAAGCCTTGCAAACACCACTGTGAACTTTACATACGTGTGGGCTGGCCAGCATTAGAGACTCGTTGACTCACTCCCTGGTATATGATCATTTATAAGAGTATTCTGCGTCTGCTCCCCTCATACCTCTAGCCATGAGCGGCTGGACTGTATTCTCTACGTTCTCAAGAGTCTTTGCTTCTGTCTGTACCAAGTGTCCGCACTGAAGCTGGAAAGACAGCTTTTCAGTACTCTGCCTTTGTAACGTAATCTCTTGCCGCTGTCTTGGCCATGATTCTGTTGAAAAAATCTCAATGGGACTTTTCCTGGCTAAATAAAGGAATAAAAAAAAAAAAAGAAGGACAATCAGCCCCTAACTCGTGATCAGTCGTGAGTTTCTGTTGTCAAGATCAAGCACATCTGGGTTATGCAGCAGGGTAATAATCCAAAGAAAATAAGGAAGTCCACCTGAACATGAAAGACTGGGAATGTTTCGGAGTGGTCTAGTCAAAGTTTTAACTATAAAAATGATGTTGGTGGCTGGGATTGACCTTGCTAAAGCTTTAGTGGGGGGAGTGGCGCCCTAGTGATTAGGGCATAGATCTTGGAATCCTATAGCCTCGTGAGACCATCCTGATCTCGCGAACTTTCAAGGTTTCACTCGCAGATCAGTCTGGAGACTCTCCGTTTAAGAAAATTTGGAGCCGTTCACCAAACGAACGTCTAATCAGCGTTGGCTTTGAGGCGGGTTGAGGTGTGACGCAACAAGAAGCGCGACAGTTCAGTCTAAAGAACATGGCTGCTTCAGCCGATGAAACTAGCATTAGCGTGGCTATCGAGCAAGTTTTATCGGAATTACAGAGTATTTCTTCACTGAAAGAAGAGCAAAACACTGCTCTGGAGGCTTTTCTCAGAGGAAGAGATGTTTTTGCTCTTCTCCCGACTGGTTGCGGCAAGAGTTTGATCTATCAATTGGCTCCTCTTCGTCGTCGCTCTGTTAGTACGTCATATGCTTCATTGATCTGATTGGTTTATTTGGCCCGTCTATCACCAACATAGGCCAATCAGCTAACCAGTATTTTCGCCCCTTCCCAAAATTACTTCAACGGAAGGTTTCCAGATGGATATACGGAGCAAATCTGGCGGAGGCAGGTTAGGAATCCTGAGGTTCTGAGTTTGAGCCCAAATTCCACTGACTGCCCCTCTGGGTCTCTTAACCTCTGATTTTGTCCCCTCATTTTTACCTCTGCATTTAACCCATCCAAGAGGATGGATTAAATGCAGAGGTAAATTTCTCTAATATGAGATCAATAAAGTTCAGTTAATTATAATTAAGCTTTAATAACATTATTGGTAATTGAGAATAATTCAGCAAAGCAGAGTGAGCCATAATTCACCCACAGTAACATGAGATACATTTATTGGATATCCTAAAACATTGAATTGTGAACAAAGAACTGAAAACTACATTAATATGTAAGGCGAATATACTCTTTCATGATATTTATTTCCATAATTAGATTAGATCCACGATCTTCTCATTATTTGTAATGTTTTCTGTTCCTTTCAGCCATGATGGTTGTTAAACCATGTTATTTCTTTGGCGTTAACTGTTTGTTGGAGGCCCTTCAAATCCTTGGAATGTTTTATCTGAGGCTGAACTCATTTTACGGAATTCAAACTGAACTGATCAGAGAAGACAAACAGACATCAAAGTGCTTTTGCTTCTCTGTAACATATCTTTTTCTTGTTGGTTTTATCATGTAATTTTACAATCGTCAGTCTTTGAACAACAGTCACTACGCGTTTTACCTTGTTGGCTGTAGGCTGGTTGACGTCTTTCTTTGAAATGCGTTTGATAGAAGTTAAGATTTTTGCAGCAATTTCAGATAATTACAGAAAATTCAACAACAACCTTTTCTTCTCTGATAACAAATCATACCTGGGGAATGTATGCAAATCAACAGATTGTTGATGCAAATTAACAGATTTGCATACCGTCTAATATTAACAGCGTTTGTTGGTTGATATAATGACCAGGCGTTTTTAGATGATTTATCAGGTGCAGCGTTTTACAAGCCTGATCACAAAAGCAGCAGCTGGTGCTGCTCTTATTTCAAGCTGCAGGGGACCGTTGCTCAGCACATTTGTCACATTTTACCCGCATCCCATCACATTCTCATCTACCTGGAATTGATCACGGCTCTTGCTGATGTTGCTTTTCTGAGAGAAAACAGTTTAGGGTCGTATCCTTGCAGCGGTCAGGGGCCATAAATACACTAAATCCCTGTAATATGAGCACAAAATATGTAGAAGTCAGTTTTGCTTGTTTATAAAAAGAATAGAAAAAGATCTTTTACAATTAAGAGTTTCGTGAAAAGAAATATATGCAGTTTCAAAATTTTGTTGAATATCTGATTGTTTCATCCTTTCCAAAAATATTTATTATAGAAGTTCTTATAAAATTAAGGTAATAAAGTTAAAAGATTTGTTTAAATCTTAACCTTTGTTTCCTTCTAATCATGTAGAGGGAACGGGCATTAAAGAATAGGGAGGAAATGATTGTTGCTTATAATGATGATTTGAACTGAGCTTAAACAGGAAAGGTTTGGTCTGATTAAGGCTTCATCCAAACAAAGACAAAACGCTCATTTTATCAGGAACTTGAGCCAAGTATGAATTTACTTTATATGAAAAATGTTCAATTATGCCAGAACTGATGTTGGTGCTTTGATCGAAACAGGCTGGAACAGGAATTGAGCGCCCAGCGCTGTATAGAGACACTGTTATTATCGTTTTCTAAAGTGTGGAGCGGGAATGTTTTCTTGTGATCAAAGCGTGTCGGTTTAGGGCTCAGTCGGAATACAGACACTTAAGCCACAGCAAAAATGCGTCAGCCGTAGTCTAGAAAAACGCCAACTGAATAGTGCTAGCTGTTAGGAAGGAGCTAGGAGGAGGAAGCAGGGTGCTTCCTAGCACAGTTTGGAGCTCCTTTCCTATCCTGGATAATTTTCTTACTGTTGATCACCTGAAAGGTGAAGGGATAGGAGCTAGAATCTGGAGATAGGAGATACGAATTTAGGTTTTTGTATCAACCTAAAAATGCAGAGAGGCAGTAACCATGGAAACAGTTTTGAAATATGTTCATTCTGGGACCTGGCTTCAAAATGCTGCCTTTGTGTGCATGACATGGGGTTGTGCTGGTGAAGATTCTCAGTCATCCAGGTCATAGTCCTTCAAAAAAAAAGTTAAGAAACAGTCCACTGGACTTGGTTTCCATGTTTGAGGATGTTTCCCATCCAGGAGGTCCCATCCATCAATTCAATATGTCAGAATTGAGTTTGAAGCTTTATATAGTAGCCCAGAAACTTGTTTTGGCTTAGAAAGCATGCAAATTGAACCAGAAGAACAGGTCCACCCCTTTGGAATGGGGAGTCGTTTTGGGTTCTTTGTTAGCCTGCAATAGCTGATACTGGATTATGCCTCTGAAAGGGGGGGGGGGGGGGGGGGGGGGGGGTAGAGGGGTTAGACCAAGTATTTCTGCGTTTACGCCTCGTATTCGCCTGGATGAAGCCTTAGCATCAGAATACAACAAACTACACTGGAAAAACAATCTAGAAATAAGTAAAAATTTCTAAAATTATGTGTATTTATCCTTTTGTGAGTAGGTAAATGAGATGATTTGCCAAATGAATTAGTATTTTTACTTTTAAAATAAGATATTTAGATAAAATGCACTTGAAATAAGGCAATGCAATTGCGTTTTCTTATTTTAAAAGTAAATTGTCTTTTTCCATTGGCAAAATGTCTCTTTTACCTTCTCAATTCATGAACAAATGCACTTATTTTAAGAAAAAATGAATCATCTTGGTTTTGATTTTTTCCAGTGTAAAGGTTATTATGTATTCAGGTGTAAATGTGAAGTGGAGCAAAGAGATTTGAGTGAATTAAAAAGCAACACAAAAAAGAAAAATCATAATAATCAATAGAAAGGTTCCTTCCTTTAATGAGCTGCAAATTTTAGCTGTAAGCATTGAAACAAAGAAGCACAGAGGCCTGAGTGGCCTGATAAGCTAGACTGAGCTTTTGGTCTTTGTTGCCTCCTGTCAACAAGTCCTCCTACCGTCAGATACCACCCCTACCGTCAGATACCACCCCCCCCCAGGTATACCTCCTGTGGCACACAGCAGACAGGTAGCAGTATCTGGGAATTACACATGGAAGAAAGCTAGCAGTGACACAAAACAGGCTGGATGAATTCCAGCTGTGAAGTATTTAAAATGGAACGTTTCACCAAGAAACCAGACAGATAGCAGATAGGCGGTCTCACCTCCCTCCTCGGGAAGCTCCATGATGTTCTCAGGGGAGCAGCAGTGGCACCGTTGCCCTTAGAAGAAGCGCTGGGAGCTGCGATGAACAGAAGATGGATTCTAATTAGCGCTGGCTGTGACTTCTCTTATCTCCATGCTCTTTGATATGACAGCAGCTGAGAGCACATATGAAGCGAATGCTTGCTCTCAGGAGCGGCGCTAAACCCAGTTTGAGGCGTGCTCTCTGCGTTCATGTCAAAGCTTCCTTCTAGTAGGTTAAAAAGAGTCAAACAAGGTGGAAATAGACAGACGGTGGCATCGCTTACAGAAAACTCGGGCAGGTAAATTACCTCTAAGGGCAGCCTTTTCACACCTTTAAAACCAAACCTATACTGCAGATTAAAAATTTACATTTAGATATTACTCCAGTTTCCACATTTTCAGCACAACTAAATAAATAAGTTGTCAACTTGCACTATTTTTTTTGTCCTATTCTGTTTAAATGGTTTCTGTAGCTCCTTAATGATGCTTTCAACCTGATTGAAATGAATGATGTGCTCTGCTTGTAATGAGAGCAACCAATCAGAGCCAAACGGAGCCTGATTGGTGTCAATTGGTTTTATCTCAACAGTTAAAGAGGAGAAATGACATGATCCACATGTGTTCATTATGCCTCGCAATCAACTTAAAGAGCCTGACATGGAGGGGGGGGGGGATTCACACAACTAATATAACGCCTCTGCTCCACTGTGAGAAATAGTGATAAACTTGTATATCTGGATAGAAACCAGTGTAAAAGGATTGTAGAACATCTGTGATTCTGCTAGGATTGAAAACAACCTGATAAATATGTTAATAGCTATGGTTTGTGAAAACTTTGCTGTTCTTTAAAGGTATTCACTGTTGGCAACTCTTCAGCTAGAGAAGTTGCTGTTAGCTGTCCTTGATTGCATCATCACCCAATTTGCATATTTGGTGATGCGTTTTGGAAGTTAGAGCTACAGCACACAGACCTGCTGGTCAGCAGAGTTAAGGAAGCGAGCCGGTAGCCTGCATATAGTTGGACGGGCTCATAGAGGTAAGGGTGTGCCAATCCAGAGCCATACAGGTATGGGAGTTCTGACAACACAATTGGTGACAATTGGAACAATTTCAAAGAGCAAGTTAGCCGCTCTAGCATTGCAGTGTCATTAGTAAACTCTGCTAAACTACAGGAAAATAGACAACAGACAATAGATAACATTCCTTAAATATCCCATCATGCACCTTGCTTCTAGTTAGTGTTAAGTAATAATAATGTTTTAGACAGTTAATGTGTTACATGCGCAGTTATCCATACAGTAGTAAAATGCATGCAATAAATACAAATGTAAACAGGTAAGTATTTGTAAGATTAAATCCATTTATATTCAATACCCATTATGTTTATAGAAATTATATTTAGGTTTCTCTGCTCGTCTTTGATCACGTAAGCAAAAAAGGCACATCTATAACCATTACATTTGAGTTAACTTATACACTGCTGAATTTTTTTTAAGTCATTTTTTTTTCTGAAAATAAGTAAGTTTTCAGAAAAAAATTTAATAATATCTAATTATCTTATTTTAAGAGTAAAAATGCTCATTCCATTGGCTCCACCCCCACTTTGGTGGAGATTTGATAGGAGGACCCAAATGCAGACACAAAAGCTGAAGATTTGCAGATTTTAATAACAAATAGGGTAACAGAAGCAAAAATCCAAAACTACTGAAAACCAGGAATACTCACAACAAGGGGGCAAAGAAATGACAACAAATCAGCAAAGAGTGACTGAACAGGAAGAGATTGAATGGGAGAGAGAAACAATGACCAGGCTAATTAGCAGATTGGGAGCAGGTGTGAACAGAGGCAAGAAGGGAGCTAGGGAAAAGGAGACTGACACAAGAGAAAATACTCAACTCAAATACTATTAAAAATAACTAGAACACAAAAATAGAAATAAGACCAATAAAAAAGATAAAACTTTAACAGAATCTAAACCATGACAAATATGGAGTAAAACCTCTCAATCAATAAGCTTTTTCGTAAGGGTTCTGTATTTTGTGAAAGACTGTTCCGCCAAGCCTCTACCGCTGGTAGAACAATCCTTTGAACTCATTTTATCGATTTATCCTTTTTACGATCTTTTATCCTTTAAACAGATAAAAAAAAGCTTTTAAAATGGATCTCAAAATGCACAGAAAACCAGTGGAGTGAAATGTAAATAGAGCTGATTAGGGTTGAAACAGTCAGATTAATCATGGTTAATCAATAAATTAGATAATCATCAAATATTTCAGTAATCGATTAATTGTTAATTGGAGTATAGAGACTGTAAAACATGCCTTTAGCTGACGGAGCAACCCACTTAAAGCAGCAATTATATCAAAATAGTAAAAAATATGTAAAAAATTTTTATTTAAGATTTTAAAAAAACTTTTTCGATTGTCAATATGCTCTAACCAGAACTCCTCAAGTGGAAAAGTTTTAGTTTACCCTGGTTTAATTTAGTAAAAAAATCTTCTTTAAGGAAACTTTGGTTGTCCAGTTATTGACTGATTAATCGAAAAAACAATCGACAGATTAATCGATTTGCAAAATAATCGTTAGTTGCAGCCCTAGAGCTGATGTTCTCAGACATCTCAGACTCTTTTTAGTTAATAGCTGTGCTGCAGCATTTTTTATCAGTCACTAATCCCTAAATATAATCCATAATCTTGTTTGGATTCAATAAAAGGATATATTTACTGTTTTCAACAGGTAACTTTATTTTAGCTAACTGCCTCAGATGAATTTCAAAGCTGCCCCAATTTGACTCCATTTATTTCAACTAATAGCTTTGTAATTATCGTTCCAACAAACTGAGCCCAATTCTCAAGATTTATAGAAGCTTTAATCAAATACCAAAAAACATCTATCCTGTTTATAATGAAGTAGAAAGTAACCTAGATTGCAGGAGTCTCTAGGTTTGAATGTCTAGTCTTTCAGAATGGAGGTCCATCAGAATTTAGTTTGAACATAATGTGTAGCAGGTATACATGCAAAAATAGAAAGAGCAAGAAAAGCAAGTTCATGGTTATTTATCCAAAGATTAAAACCTTTTTTTTATGATCTGCAGTCTATTATTTAGAAGCTTTCATGATTAAAGACCTTTTTATACAAGGAGATATAAAGACCTCTTAGTTTATGTGAAAATGTGTAAAACCTCATTAGAGATAGAGGGCTTTGATATTAGCGAGGCTTCATCTCTTTATTCGCTTGCTCGCTCTTTCATTTATTGTGTTGGTGATAGGGGTGCTTTGAACTTGGATGCAGAGTGTGCTGACTCATTAAAGAGCTTGAATTTGAATTAAAAAACATTCACAAATGCTGCATCCACAATGAGACGGTGGAGTGTGTTTGTTCATCATGGTGCAGGTGCTCCTTGTCCGTTTATTTCATCAAACACTAGCAGGCCGCCTGTCCACCCTGTTACATGGATGTTGATCGGATCAAAACCAGTTGGCTCCTATGGATTCAGCTGACTCCCCATTTATGTCTGCTTTTTGCTCTTTAGTGTGTAGCAAATCTTATTTATCTTAACATATTTCGATGCAACATCATATCTTGTCTACTGTATATTATATATTTTTTATATTCTGATATTCTGATATTTATCATCCACATATAATAAGTAGTGATACTGGGGTGTTTCTTAATTTTCCATTCAATTGTGCTTAAAGGGATCCAGAGCTAGTGGAACATCCATCCATCCATCCATCCATCCATCATCCATCCATCCATCATCCATCCATCCATCATCCATCATCCATGCATCCATCCATCCATCCATCATCCATCCATCATCCATATCTGTTACTCTTATCCCTGCTGGGGTCACGAGTGGTGCTAGGCAAGGCAAGGCAAGGCAAATTTATTTGTATAGCACAATTCAGTACAAAGACAATGCAAAGTGCTTTACATGAATAAAATATAGGGAAATAAAACAGAATCAAAGCAAGTAGGAAAAAAATAAATAAATAAATAAAATAAAATGGTGCTAATGCATATCTCCAGCTGTCAATGGGCAAGAGGCAGGGTACAACCTGGACAGGTGACCAGTCTATCGCAGGGCAACACAGAGACAAACAGGACAAACAACCATTCACACACATCTAAGGAGAATTTAGAGAAGCAAACAGTCTTTTACATATATTACGTAAGTGTGCATCTGTTGCAGTTATTTGTCTATTTACTGGACAAAAAGACATGGTTCTGTTTATTGCTCAATTTAATGTATCCTTGCTCTGGATATGTTGTTTGTTTTTTATTGACTCTAATAGCCTTTATATTTTCCAATCTATTTTTCAAACTTTTCTGATGTTTCCTATACTCATAATACTTCATTTTATTGTAAATACTATTTTTATCTCTGCAAACTAACCTCAGTTTATTATTCTGCCTTCCCCTATACAGATTTTTTTTTACCATTTAATTGTTTTTCATTAATTGACAAGAATCAATTATGATTGCTCTGTTTTATTTCTTCTTCTTGTGGACAGTGGTTCTTTGGTTTGAAAGGATCTACTCTAAAAGCTCTGCTTTGTATTCTACTATTACACCTTATGTTCAAAATGTAGGTTATTAGTAACCTGCTGCCTTCTCTTTTTCATGTCACATAAAAAGCAACTAGGTTGAGAGCTAATGATGCTTAAAAAAAGTCCCCGAGCAGAAACGAAAGTGTTTAGTTATTGTTAGCTGTAATTAATTGCTGCTCTTAGGTTGGCTTGTGGTTTTGTTTTCTATAAAAACAGCCACTTAAAATCAATTTACTTCTGTTTTAGACGAACAGAGACTAAAAGAGTTCAGCTCAAGAAACTGTTGAGCATTATCGCTACAGGGGGAATGTTTGGTGCTTTTTTGGCTCAAACAATCAAGCAAAAATAGAAAAGCACCATTTCATCTGAGTGAAATCAGAAAACCGAATTAACAACAGTGATGTCCCAGCATGTTTTAAATAAACGGTTAAATAACTACAGTACAAAATCTCAACTTAACAACAGCATCCTCGCCAAAGTCGCAGCTTTGGTGTTACGGTACTTCCTCCGCCTCGAACATACTGCACATGGCTGTTCTGTTGGATGGTTTTCACACTTTACTCGAGTTCCACACATTTGCAAACCAGCCCTGCAGGCCGAAGCTGTTGCCACGGCAGGCAACGGTGGACTTAATGCACAGGACGTGGCCAGCATCCCGTCTCCTCGAACACCCTGTCATTCTTGTTAATGAGCGCCGCATGAAATCCGCTGCGCCATCAGGGCTGTGAAATCTCTCCAGTCATTCAGAGGCCGCTCAGCAGATGAGTGGGGCCTGTCTTGCTCTTCTAGCTGAAGGAGGAGGAGGAAAGTGAGACGATCTGCTGATTGTGTATGGAAATGGGAGTGATGGAGTAGAAAAACACCGGTTCTGAGTTAGATAGTGAAAGCTGAAGATCAGTAATCAACAACAAGGGTCTGCTATGCAAATATCCAAACTTTCCAACCTTGGAATTGGGTCTTAACAACGTCCCTCATGACAAAGCTTTATAGTCTGTGATTTGCATCCCTCAGCATCATGATGTAAGAGCATAGCTAGTTCTTGCTGTAAGGCTCACTAGGCAGATATAATAATCACTAGATTATTCTATCTGTATAAGACTATAGAATAATTGTGCATTGTCTTTATGAGAGGATTTCAAACATTTCAGCTATGATCCTGAAAAATGATAGTGCCACTGACTGCAGAACCCGCAAAAAGATATATAATTACTTTACTCTTATAGATATATATCAGGGCTCGATATTAACCATCGCCCGGGGCAAGTAGTTTTTATTGTCGGGAGAGTACAAATTTTATTGCATTTGCCCGCTGGGCAAGTGCACTGATCGCAAAAAATATATATTTATCACTTAAAATTACTTTAAAATCACCGATATTCGCTGAAATCCCGCGCGAATCAGACAAATTTTTTTCGACTTGGCAGGCTAAAAAACAACAACAAGGCTATTTTACCCCCCACCCATTTCAACCTAAAAAAATCCTGAATTACAAAAAACATTTTAAAAACAAACATGTTTCATTGATATATATATATATATAAAAATGAATATTAGGAACTATATTTATCAAACATTATACTAGGCAAGTAAAAATTGTTTCTGGGCAAATGAAATGTGAAAGTCACTTGCCCAAATCCTTAACGTCAACCTCTGTAAATTATTATATATAGATGTATTTTTAAAATGACATTCAAAAGGTTCATTTATTTATTCAGTTACTAAACAGGCTGGGTGAGTAGGCTGGAAATATTTTTGTGTTTTATGATTTTAGTATTAAACTGAAGTAGAGAAGCATTTCAAAATAAAAGTGTTTAAACTAAAGACAGTTGGGTTATTTTCTATGCTTGAAGCAAAGTGTTTCTTTATCTTTTACTTTGGTTAAAAATTTTGTTCCCTCAAAATATATGTACTTAAAACCTTGTTTTGGTAAATTATCTTTCTTTAAAGGGAACAACATAAGTCTCTAGAATTGCAGAGAGATCCATGGTTGGTCTTTTGAGCTTTCTCATTAATGACGTGTTTATTGTAGACATCAGAGGCTTTGTGTGAATAAAATGCGGGTGGATACAGTTCCTAACAGTCAACCTAACTTTCCTTCCTGCTCTTCCTGTCCCTAAGGACATCTGTCTCCAGACTAACTTCCCAACCCATCCTGCCCTGACGCCCAGCCACAATGAATTCGTTGCCGCACAGCTCCCACCCCTCAGTCGACATCCTGGAGGAGCTCCAGTTGATCGCTGCACAGAACCTGGAAAAACTGGACATCAACAAATACTATGAGGTCATCCGTGAGCTGGGCAAGGGCACCTACGGGAAGGTGGATCTGGTCATCCACAGAATCCGAGGTAAAGACCAGAGCTGCAGCTCGCAGAAAGCTAAATATTTTCAGCTTTTTCACTTTATGTTTTCCAACCAAGACCAAGTGAACTAAAAGCCTCCATTGCTGCCTCTCCTAACCTGAAAGAAAATAAAAGATTATACAGATTGCATCATATCTTGTTTAGAGGTTTGGTGAAAAAAATTACTTAAAAAAAAATAGATTTCAACATGAAATACTGAATAATATGTGTAACATTTCCTTACCTCCAAAAATGTATTTACCCATGAAATGAAAAATTCTGCAAGACTGAAGATTAGGTTTTACCATTCCATTCAAAATGAAGATTTGTTATTATTTTATTTATTAGAATGAAAGACTTTGGTTACAAGCCAATTATTTGTTCTGACGGTTGAACATGAGCTACGTCGGTGGTCTATGTGACGTGATTTAACAGTTTGGTATTTAGTCTGACTTTACCCAACCTCATAATGTTAAAGGCCAAAATGGAGCCCATCTGCTCCGACCCCTTTACGATTCTTGTTAATGGAGCACCAAGGTGAAGCTTCCCTGTCAGTTTTTAATTGGCTTCAGCCTGTAATGGAGATGAAAATTGGTATTTTTCGAGTCACTAAAATGCTCACTTGACAGATGTATTAAAATAAGGAAGAACAAACCTGTGTGGTCTGCTGTCAAGGTAGCGCAGCTTTAATTATCCAACATCCAGAATCTACAAATTAAATCCAGTCAGTTTTGGTTAACATGGGCTGACAGCCCTCATTTCTGACCTTAAATGAGTTGTTTCATTCACATTTGCTTTAGTCTTCTTTGATTAAAAGAATCTTTAGCAACAGACTATTGCAGATATGTAGGAAATTAAAGATACTTTTATTTAAAAAACAAAAAACCTAATAATATTTTCTGGTATTTTATCTAATCTTCATACGATAGGTGTAATTAAAAACACAACCTCCAACATTATCAAGTTACAAAGCATTTGCATTTTATTTCGTGGACCCTTTCGGAATGAAACCTTCACTCCTCATCTCTCGATTTTAATTTAAATCACCTTTGAAATTAACATTTGTGGAAAAATACTCCCAACAGAGTCCCACAACAAGGTTTTCCTGAATTAATTCATCCTGATTTATGCTTAAGTAGCAAACAGGCTCGCAAAAGGGCTAAGAAATTAATTCAGCATTATTATGAAATATCACAGTAGAAGCTTTAATATATGTGAGAAAAGGTAATCAGTAAAACATTAAATTATCATCTATGGTATCATAGTTACATAAATTATAAACATGATCATACATCGCTAAAACATATGAAGGAAACATTGTTTTATTAGAACATAATACCATGCATATACTATATGTGACATAAAGTGGGGAATGTTTCTGACCCACATCTTAGCGGAACAGGAAGTCATATTTAAATTTCAAATCATTCTGGCTTAAACATGTATATAAATGTACTCTTTATCAGACCATATTGTCCCAAAAGTTAGAAAATTTCTATCTTAAAAAAAATCCTGTCTTAAAATCTGTTTAGTTTTTTTTTTTTCATTATTTTATGCAGGCCAGTTAGTTATAGCATGTACACCTAAATTTGGTGAAATCATAGTAAACTAGCCCCACTCGCCAGCGGCCAAAATAATTTTTGCCTGCGAGTGGCCTAGCCTCGATCAATGCCCCAGGCCCTAGAACTGGCTGGCCAATCACAAGGCAGAGATGTGTTTTGTATTTCTGGATGCAAAGTGGGCGGGGCTTTGAGGGCGTGACGACAAAGCTGCACAACGCTGGAGAAAGCACAATAAGGAAGATGGCAACAACTATTGAACATTTCTCAATTAACTCAGCTTTGGAATTAGTTTTGGAAGGATTAGACTTGGGGTTTTCATTGAAACGTGAGCAGGAAGAGACTCTATGCTCATTTTTTTTCAAGAAGGAGAGCATTCGCTGTTTTGCCGACAGGCTGTTTGTTCATACTCCCCCACCAGCTTTCTGTTGCGCTGACTACGTCACAGTCAGTTGTGCTCATTGGTCAGACCGTTGGCCAATAGGCACAGACCTGGTTTGAAAAACAACGGGTTGTTCCCAACAGCAATCTTCCGATGTCTCATTCATCGGGGTCAAACTAAATTACACATTTAATCTCCCATTTAGTCTGGTTTATCAGGCTATCAAAGGTCATCTGTCAATCTATTTTTTTCGGTCATAGCATTGAGATTCATATGTTGCAGCTAATATACGTAAAGGTTTAAATAAGAAATCAGAATCATTTCCTTTCCCATTGAGTTGCGTCCCAGTGTTCACGGGGATGGACGTCTGTGTCTTCAGCAGGCGTAGAGCTAGCAGAACTGGCAGCGTTGCGAGGCAAGGGCTCAAGCATATACGGCTGTAAGCCTTCTACACCAAACCAAGCTTCTGCCGCCCTGGCGTCCTCTTCCACAACATCTTCGTCCCCGCTTTCCTCCTCTAAATAAAAAATGTATAACGGAGGAGACTCATCCACGACCTCCGACACTAAATTCTGTGCTACTTGGCCCCAGTGTAATTTCCCATTGGGAACCTACTAGCACTAAGTTGCTAACTGGTTAGCAAGATGCTTCCAACAAACCGGCCATAACCAAGCATGCTTGTGAACCTCCCTCCACAAAAATCCCGCCCTCTTGATGAACGACAAATCCCATTCACTTTATTCACTCATGCAAAGTCAGGCACCACTCGGGACAATTTGTAACTGCAACGGTTGGAACAGCCGCTTCCCTACAACTTTAACAGGATGAAGGATAAAACTCTAGGAAGTACTTTACTTGGAGTATGCTGATGAAGTTTCTTAGTCATCCAGGTCATAGTCCTTCCGTAAAAGTAAAAAAAAAAAAATTCACTGGAAACCAAAATTCACCTTGGAAACCAAGTCCAGTGGATTTTTTTTTTTTTACTTTTACAGAAGTACTTTACTTGGAACTTTTCTTAGAAGTTTGACTCTACATATCTAAACATATCTGACCTTTATCTTTGGTTCACTGTAGGTATCTAGATGGGTTTCTTTACAAGTAAATCTATGACTGCTTAGGTCCAAAGTTGTCAGTTATCAGATTCAGAAACACAGAGAAAGATTAAGCTGTTTAATTTTCCAGCTGTGTTGGTCCACCTAACAGTTGCTTTAAGGGCTGCTAAATCTGGATGTTTTAGTTCTAGTGCTCCTAGTGGCTGAAAGTTATTCAATTCAATTTAATTCAGTTTATTTCTATAGCGCCAATTCACAACACATCTCATCTAAGGCTCTTTACAGTTCACCAGATCATACAGTCAATTGATTAAAAGTTTTCTATCTAAGGAAACCGAGTTGATTGCATCGACTCATTGACTCAAATACAATCCCTCACACTAAGCATGCTTGTAGCGATAGTGGAGAGGAAAAACTCCCTTTTAACAGGAAGAAACCTCCAGCAGAACCAGGCTCAGTGTGAGCAGCCATCTGTTGAGGCCGACTGGGGTTAGCATTACTTCAAAAGACAATATAAAGGGATGAGACAAAAACTGCTTATAAATGTAATTTTTCAGTGTTATGCTGATGACGAAATGCAATTTGTGCCTGTCATCTTTTAATGAAAGGCCTCTTTACTCCACATATTAAGGTATTTTCTTTCTTAAGTTGCTTTCATGGGATAGATGTCCCACCAAAAGAGCCCTATATCAGACTTTGCAAAACTCAGAGTGTATGTTATGTTTCTGGTGTAATAACTGGACAGCTTTTAAAAAAGGTTGTAGGAGAATTTCTCCTCCCTGTATAAAGAAAAAGGTTTGAGAAACATAAGACTGTGGGAACTTCAGGAACACCAAAGTAGAGATGTTTAGTGGTAATTCATGGCACAATGTCTGAAAAACCGAACAAAACAAATTAGTTCAAACGCATAGTCGTTGTTCCCAAGCATGGCCATGGAGGGCTGATGATCACAGGAGCTTTTTTTATAGCCACATGATTTGGTTTTTTGCAGTCATTGACTGAATCATATGCATCTCCAAGCCAAACTCTTTTAGACTCAAGTTATGTGAGGTGGTCTGTTGTCAGCTGCAGTCTGGCCCAGACTGATTCAAAACACAGCAGTAAACATCCAACAGCATGACTGAAAAAAAGGTCAGATGTTACAATAGCCAAGCCAGCTTCCAGACATGAACCTGATTGAATCGCTGTATTAGGTTGGACTATTAAGTCTTTCATAATCTCAGCAGAAACAGATTGCCTCTGTTGACCTTTGCTGAGTGTCTGTCTGAACCGTGTAAAATCCACAAAGCATTTTTCAGAGCTGAGCAGGTGGTAATAGAGAGGTCCCTGATGACACACTAACTGTTGGTGCAGGGAAATTATAGGTCAGCAAGGCAGTTCTCCAAGTTATTGTCTGCGATTGTATTTCCACCATGGTCGTTTTTTTCTCACTGCTTTTCCTGTCAGTTGCAGCGAGGAGAAGACGGTGCAAATCAATGCACCGAACTCCATTATGCTGCCTGATATTGCTAAAAGTTAAATGATTTCTTTCTCTTAGGTTTTTCTAATCCTACCCACAGCCGTCCTTTAGGACACTTAAAAACATCACATGAACCCCCCAATGTGAGAACAGATCACATCCTGGACCATTTGAGGATTTTAAATACACTCAGTGTAAATCCCCAGCAAATAAACATCAGGATTTAAGAGTGTGTTTGGATTTTTAATTATTCATCAAGATTTTAATTACTTTCCTTGCAAGCAATTAGGCAGCTGTGACATAAATCCCTGAGTGCTTTTACAGAGTGGAAATCAGCAGCTTACATAACTGTCCTGTCCTGGTTTCCAGGCACAAAAATGGCGCTGAAGTTCCTGAGGAAGAAGACCACCAAGCTGAAGAGCTTCCTGAGAGAGTACAGCGTCTCCCTCTACCTGTCGCCCTGCCCCTTCATCATCAACATGTACGGCATCGCCTTCGAGACAGATGACTTCTACATCTTTGCTCAGGAGTACGCAACGGGAGGGGATCTGTTCGACATTATACCGCCGCAGGTGAGAGCTGCTGCTCACATTTCTATCTTAGAATAATTGGTGTTTCAAATAGTTTTTTTTTGTTGTTTTTTTTCATATGATTCAAATATCTAACTCGTACCAAAATTAAAAAGATCTTAAAATGCAATATTTTGCAGGAATTAGAAAGTCCTGTAAACTATCCTGATTTAGATCTAGGTGTTCAGGCCCAAAATAGACAACTAAAAATCAAGCTTTTGATAGCCATTGCATTGACCTAAAAGTATGGCTAATTAACCCTTTTTTCTCTTAGACACTCTCTTTTGTCACTCATAAAGTTTGGGATTAAGTTCTCTCTTTCTAATGGTTCAGTTTTTGCAGATCTTCTAATAAGTCTCTTGGGTCGAAGATCCAAAACGTTCAGGAAAATAATGTCCAGATGTTTACCCAGATCCTAAAACTTTGTTAGGGATGTTGAAAAGAGATACTG